>JASAUF010000628.1:1252590-2505180 GCA_030180095.1 Magnolia changhungtana | reverse complement strand
AATTATATTGTAAAATTAAATATTTTAACATCTTAAGCTTATTGATATTAAGTCTTTTAAAAAGTAAATACTAATTCAATAAATCACATGATAAAAGAATAAAGAAGTAGAATTAACTGTACCAATATACCATATTCTTTTGAGAAATTGACTAGTCTGGGTGCCTCGTAATGGTACTTGGATAACAAAGATTTTGGTGGCAGAGAAGAGAAACTGAAGAAAATTCTTAGCCAGCTAAATGATTAAACATAACTGGTGATATAAATAAACATTATTATTATCTCAGGCTGTGATTTCAATCAACCATCTGTTCCTTCTTTTTATAGATACCTCTACATTGGTATTGGCAGTGATTTCCTCATCTAGATAGTTATTCAGGCAACGATTTCAACAAGTCATTCTTTGTTTGGTAGATGCCTAAAAATAAGCTCATCTCATTTTAATAAACAATAATTGTGTATTAGAAATCAAGATCTCTAATACACAATTACTGTCAACTAAAATGAGATGAACTCATTTTTAGGCCTCTGCCAAACAGGGCCTTAGACTGTTATACAGGCAACACTTTCAATCAGGCATCTTACTTGTTTTTATAATACCTCTAGATTGGTACAGGCAGTGATTTCAATACGATTTCTAGATTGATATTTCAGGCAATCATTTCAATCAGGAATTTGTTCAATCATGCATAATTGGTGATAATGCAAGAAAGCAATGCTGCAAGATGGCTTTACAATGCTTCGAGTGGATTATCCTGAATCAGAAACCAATCAACTAATTTGATGGAATGAATGGTCATATTTTCTACCATGCACTCAAGGAAGGGCAGAAACAGACCATTTTCTGAAGAATACCATCTTACACGTTTTCTGCCCCAAATAAATATCCTCAATATCAGTCACTCTTCCCCCTTTGTAATCTTTTCACCTTTAATTTAACAAATTTTTTTTTTTGTCAACCAAAAAAAAATAAAAATCCTTAATATTTGGTGTCTGGCTTGAAACATCAAATTGATGGGGGCAGAAAAGAATCATGCTCACTCAGCTTTGCTGAGAAGCCAAATGGGCACCAAATTTATTATTATAGTTTTGGTTTATGCAAGTAAAATCAGAAACATCTTGGCAGTCTTGATCAGCATTATTCCCAACCTACCGACAAAAAAGGAAAATAATAGCAGATTTTTTTTCTAGGAAAATCTAGGCAAGGCGGAAGAAAGAGAAATACCAGGTTGTTTTCAGGTGAACGCCAATAGAATCCTTGAAGAGCTGCTGGAAACAGCTCACAAGCAGCTAAGGCATAAACAATGAATGCATTCATTCCCATCCACTTAAGTAGCTCAGTTGGCTTTTGAAAATTCTTGACATCAACCTGTACCATGCAAAATCATTCCTATGTCAAAATGCACTAACAGAACCCATATAAACACATTTCTAGCTGGTTACCATTTAATAGTTTAACCTTTTTTCAAGAGAAAGTACTTTCCCAAAAGGCCAAACACCTCAAAGTTATGAGAATGGAACCAATCTTGTTGAAGGTGGGAAAAGGCTTTCTGTTATTTAATTGTAATTGAGAAAATTACAAAACAATTCATCATCATCATCTAAGCCTTACCCCAACTAATGTTCCGCCGTTCCACTTCATTGAAAGCCATACCTTAAGTTAGACCATTGGTCATCAAGTCTTGGCTAAGTACCTCCATCCACGTCCTTCCCCTTGACCATTTAAAGCCTTCAACTTGTACCAACTCACTCCTTATAACCTGCACAATTCTTGGTCTCTATTGCACATGACCAAACCATATTTTCCCTCATCTTATTACCTACCAGGGGCAATGTTTGCAATATCAATAATATCGCCCGATATTATCGATATCACATATAAGCGATATGCAATCCATAGGGAGTAACATTGGAAAGGCCAGAATCCCAAGTATCAATAATAATATTGCATGTAATCGCTATGTATTGCAAAGTATTGCGATATCGCTGCTTTTTTCTTAAGGGTTTTACCAAGTATCAATGATATCTATCGATATCGACAAATATCCTCGATACTTTCCAGGAAAAGCACGTTGCCCTCCCAAAAACCGATTTTCCCCTCTTTTTTTCTTTAGATTTATCTCTTCCAAGCTGTTAGTGTGTGGATTTCCGTCCATCCTTTGCCTGGATTTGGGGAGAAAACCCTACAATTGAAATCAGAATCAAGATTTTCTTGCATTTGGAGCCATTTCTCATTCAATGAGTTATTTTGCGTTTTAATCCTCTTTTTTTTTTCTTTTCTTTTCTTTTTTTTGTTTAAATCTTATAAAATGAGTGTGAAATCATAAGAAATCCTTGATTCTTCACGTTTAGCATAGAAAATCAAGGATTTCAACCTTCGATTTTGAGATTTGAGTGTAGGTGGCCCGATTTAGGGGAAATTCGAAATTTCCCCAATTTCTCCCAAATTGTTTGACATGTTGCTCTCCAAACATGAAATCAAGCATGTATGAGGCCTGATCTACTGATTTGTTAGCTTTTTGTCAAATCTCGGAAAACAATTTAATTAAAAATTAATAAAATATTATTATTATTATTATTATTTTGAAATTTCCCTTCTAGCAGCACCAATTAAGTGCAATTTCGAACTATTTAAAAGTCTTTGATGAATTCATTGTCACATACACTCTAATTTCCAGATTTGAGTGTAGGCGGCTCGATTTGGGGGAAATTGGGGAAATTTCTCCAATTTCTCCCAAATTGTTTGCAATGTTGCATTCCAAACATGAAATTAAGCATCTATGAGGCCTGATCTACTGATTTTTTAAGTTCTTGTCAAATTTTAGAAAATAAAAATTAATTTTAATTAAAATTTTTATTAAAATATAAACTTCATTCATAGGTATATTTTTTAGTTTCTACTTCTTCGTTTGCTTTTAAATGAATTGGTTGTGTTTTCATACACGTTTTCTTACATTTATACAGGTTAAGAATTCAATTTGAATATAGTTGCATTAGTTCTGTCTAACAGTGGATAGCTTAGGACCCTATACAAGGGAAACCTATTATGTGCACTTTTTTTTAGATGTTATGATTTAAAAGTGTGTATTAAGGTATTTTTTAACAATCCCTGAAGTTTATAGAAATATTCAACCAATTTCCCAATGTTTTTTTTTTTTGAAAGGTGAGAAACACACTCTTACACCCCACACACCAATTTCCCAATGTTTCCCTATGTTTCCCAAAAAGTGTGATACATTACCCGATACAAATGATATATCCCATGAGATAACCGATACATATCTGTATCCCAAGGGTGCAATACATAACGCGATACTGATATTGCGAACATTGATTGGAGCTACTACTAAGTTCCCTCAAATGCATTTCACTTCTATTTCTTTCCTTCCTCGTCTTGGCACTCATCCATCCCAACATCCTCATTTCAGCTACACTCAACCTATGACCATGTTGTTCCTTAATTGCCCTACATTCTGTCTGATAAAGCATGACTGGTTGATGTAACATACTATCCATAAGATTACCGAGTAGATAAGAAGATGGAACTCACTATATAATAAATGATGGTTAAAAGGATGCCCGAAGCTCCAGTTGTGATACACATGTAGCTCAGCGTGTACAAAGGTTTGCTGACAGACATACCTGAAAGGAATGAAAGACATGCGCCGGTGATTTGAGGGAAGTATGGATTATTATGCAAACAATAGATTCTCGAAGGAAATTATACCTAATGCCCCCATTGCAAATCCACATAGTAGAAATAACAAGGAAGACAGGGACCATAGGAGGAGCCGCTGCCCGTTGCTCTATAATACAGAAGACCAAAAATCAGCTAAATAAGTCTAGCCGCAGTAGCAACAATCAATACACCAATCAAGCAATAGAACTAAGTTATTTAATAGCAATGATGCATTAAACCACTAAACAAAATGAAAATTGCAAAGCTGTAAAAACTAAACAAGCAATTTAGCTTAAAAATATACAGTGAATCATAACGGAGAGAATCATACCTTAAAATTCACAATTATGTGCCCGTAATGCAATCCAACAAAACATGTTACAGCAGCCATCAATGAACTAAACATTTGTTTCAGTAAAAGAAAAAGATCAGCATCCAATTACAGAATGTACCCAGAATACACATCATAAAGAAATTCTCTCTAATCCTAGAGGATTTTTTATCTAAAAGACATCATTCACCGGAACAGAAAACACTCCCAACCCAGGAAATGTCCATCCAAAAGATACAAGTAACAAAAATAGAACATCTCTTAAAATTTTGCAACTTTACATATGAATCAGACTAGATTTTACTTCAAAAGAAAGGCCTCGCCATTGCCTATTCTTGTTTCCAGAATATGCATGAATATGGCATCCTGGGAGAAAAAGATTTATCATACATGGTACTAGTTGAGCAATGTTTTCTTGTGTGTGTGTTGGGGTGTATGCAGAAGCACATCAATGGTGAGGCGACTAGAGTTATTCGGCCGATGCAAGCCTACTGGGGCCTTAACATCCTGAACATGTGATTATGTTGAGTCACAGGTATATAGCCTCTCAAGTGCTTTTGCTGTCAGCAGCTCATTACAGTCATTGGTTCAAACTTGGTAGTAGAGAGTGAATCCACATCATCAGCACAGTGAGTCTCTGCTTTGAAACAGACTTTTGATGAGCTTACTGATATCTTCAATTTGGTCTAGATCTTTGTAGCAGTTCACATACAATGGAGACTTCATGCTGGATCAGTCAGCTAACAGAGAGATTCTATTTTTTGGCTAGTGAACATATAACAGTCCCAAATTAAGCACTCTTGAAAGAAAACAAAAAAAAAAAAGTGGTCCTAAAATAAGCTCTTTTAGAAACTGTTTTATGCAGTAGTTCTATCTGGGGAATTTCTTTGCCAACAGAAAAAGCAGTTGATTGGCGTCATCTTTCTATCCAGTCATTTACTCTTAGTGAACCAAAACAAGCATGCCTCATCTTCTATTTTAGCATTTTATTCTAAGAATAAAATTCCATTCATGGAAGAGAGAGAGAGAGAGAGAGAGAGAGAGAGAGAGAGAGAGAGAGAAATAACCAAGTTCTTGAAATGCTTACTCTCATCCTTTCATGATACATTTACTAGATTTGAATACGGCATCAACATCAACATCATTTTAGTGTTTCTCCTAGCGATCTTGGGTTTAAATGGTAGATTGGCAAAAGTTTTACGATCGCCAATGCACTGAACATCAACCTTCCCCTTTTACCAGGTCATGGGTTATAAAAAATAAAAAATAAAAAAAGGTCATGGGTTTGCTATATTTGAATTGTGTGACAACTTTCAGGGGTATTGACCTTGATAAGCATATACACGGAAGTTTAGAGCTTGATAGAAACATCCCCAAGTTAGAATGGTAAAGAGAAACCAAAGACTGCAGACACATTGACGTCAGGAAAATAATTACTATTGCACGTTTACATACCCACCTCATATTGATTTTATTTTTTTAAAATCTAAGCATTGCAAGCATGCTACGCAAGTGTTATAGTAGTTCAAAAAAGTGTAATCTATGATTGCACCTTGAAGGATAGATGTTCAGTCATGATCCCTCAGACACTACTCTCTCCAATGAAAGTGATTATCTAACTCCATATGTGTGCGTCTGATATGATAGTTGTTAGTGCACTTATTTGTGCACCTGTTTTGTCAATCATGTGAGTATGTGTGTCATGTAGTCAGTTGAACCCTTGGAAGTAGAAGACCGAAGACACAAGAGGACATGGAGCATCAAAGAGTGAATAACAGATAAATGAGGTGCCTTGATGACCCTCACCTTAGACCCAAAACAACCTTAACCTCTAGATGATCCTAACCTTAATAGGAAAACCCTTCTTTGATCATCCCTTAGCCTTAGGAGCTTAATTAAAACATGCTAAGATAGGCTATAGATGTTTCGAGCTGCTGGAAACAAAACTGCCCAAACCAGTAGGCACTTTTGTGCTATCGATCGAAGGTTTGATCGATTGGTAGTCCATGTCGATTGATCGATGGACATGGCCGACGATCGATGGAAGCCAAAAATGTCCAACAAGAAAATCTCTTTTTTTGGATTTTCTCGATCGTATCAACGGATCTTCAATCGGTCTCGATCGAATTGTCGATCGATCAACAGACCCGAACAATCGATCAATGGAAACCCAAATCGTCCGATAAGCTTTTGGAAAAATACTGGAATATTATTGATCGATCGAAGAATCGCTCGATTGATCAAAGACGTTGTTTTCTGCCCTTGGAACTCGATTCCTTTATACAAGGCATTCAGCATTTTGATGGATTTTTGGTACAATAGAAACCTAGGTGATTCACCACTTATATCGCTCATCATAAGCCTCTAAACCGATGAGATTTGATTCTTCTTGTGGTTTACCACTCTAACTAGGATTCCAACCATCATGTTAAAGATGAACTCAATATCCACCTTATTCTAAAGATTAGACATGAACCAATAGTCAAATCCTTGTCTAAATCCTCTAGGACACCTATCTAGGTAAATCCGCTATGAAATCAACTATCCATTAGTTGTAGGAGATTCCACCACCTCCCTTGCCTTAGTCACCTCATTGGCACATCACATGAAAGGCGAACCATCATAGGAGCTGAAGCATTGGCGGCATCGATCGGGGGAGCACAAGGAGAGCTGATTGAAGCACGTGAGAGCATCGATCAAGCAACCCAAACAAGGCACTTCAAATGGGCTCAATCCGACACGTGTCAATTGTAGAGTCCATACATACACTATTTCCTTATGTAGGATTGAGTGTAAGAGTTCGTGACCCAAACTCGAATAGGTTATTCTGTAGGGCCGAATTCACCAGACAAGGGTGCTTACATGTTAGTCTCTGTGGGAGCCTTCGGCGGGAGTAAACGTATGTCTTTAGATTAGGATCAAGGTTGTTGATTAGCCGACAGAAAACCAACTAATTCTTCGAGGGAGCCTCCAATGGGAGTGTACATTTAGGTCCTTGTGTAGGGCTGTAAAGGTTAAGTAAGGCTGAAAGTCGGGAGAGTTGGGTCGGGTTGGTGCTCAACCCTAACCCAACCCAACCTCTGGTTGGGAATTCTCAACCCAAGCCCAACCCAAGCAGGCTCGGTCGGGTTGGTCGGGTGTATATGTGCTAATATTTTTGTTATTACATTAGTTTATTATATTTCAATATGGGACTTATTTTTTGTATCTATGATTTTATTAATTATATATGTGATTATTCATCATAAAGAACATTTTTTTTCTTTAAAAAAACAAGCTAAAATATAGGACAATTATTCCTTTAAAAGTCATGTAGCATAACACCCAATCTATTTGGGAGAGAAATCCGGTATATATTGTTAGCTTGAGTCCTTGGAAATGACGTGGACAAATGAGACCCGACATCACTAGTGTGGCCTTCGACACAAACGATCCACACTCAATTATAATTTATAAGCAACTTATATATTGATCGGGTTCGGGTTGGGTCGGGCAACCCGAGACCTCAACCCGAGCCCAACCCAAGTTTTATCAGGTTGGTGTTTGTATAGCCCAAGCTTGAGATCGGACCCGATATATCCTGCCCGAGCCCAACCCAACGTCAGGTCGGTCGGGTTGAACCCACCCAACTTTCAACCCTAAGGTTAAGGGTGAAGCTATGAAAACCTCTGATAGTGAATACCGTTACACTTGAGAAGAGTGCATCCACCGAGAGTGGAGTAAGGAAACTGAACCACTATACATGCTTGTGTTTGCAATTGTGAATGTGTGCAATTCTATTCATGCTTACATGGTTAACTAGTTAGATTATATGAATGCTGGAATTGGATTGTATGCTAGGCACTTGTAAAGCACACACAAGCTCACTATCTCTATAGACTAGTTGCTTAATTGGCATATCTTTTGTAGTCTATGTGATTGAACACACTATGGCTTGGAAGCCTAAGTGTTAATTGTCTCCCTTAGTTTAAATAGGTAAATTAATTTAAGTAGGCAATTGAGTTTTAATTGTAGCCCCCCCCCCCCCCCCCAAAAAAAAAAAAAAAAAAAGAAGGGGGGGCCTTAGCCATAATTCTATAGCTCCGCTAAGCTTCTGCACGCTTCGTGGTAGACTATTCCATGCAATTTCAATAGTATGGATTTTCACTCTAATCACTTAACCTGGTGTTAGGTTTGATTTAACTTCCATTTTCATTTTCTTTTCTGAAAGATAAACTTTCATTTTATTTTTTTTTCGAAAGATAAACTTTCATTTTCATATGAACTTGTTACATATCAAGTCTTGAAAAACTTGTACCAGACAAGTGGATACTGTCTAATGCCTAGGAATTGTCACTTAAACAACAATTTAGGATATCCACCACTTGTTCCTAGGATGATAATAGTATTGATTAATTGTGTCAGAAATTCAGTTGTTAATTTCACACTTACAAAAATGGCATTCTATCTCTATATGCTTAATGGTTTGATGATAGTCTGGATTTTCATTCAAATAAATGACCTTTTGATTATCCAAGTGAAGAGTCTGAAGGATTGCACATTAGATTTGATTTCCAAGACGATAACTGGGTTCCATATTACAGTGATCTAAAGAACTATGCTTGTAATTTACACCAAAAGATAGTAGTCAGGGAATGCACAGTTCTTGGAGATAGATGTTCAGTCATTTTGGAGGTCCTACATGTTCATGTGGTGCTCAATAGCAAATTATTCTCATGAATAGAAAAATTATCAGAAAGAATCATTTATTGCTCAAATGATGGATCCCTCCCTTTCGTAAAAACTTTTCAAACTCAGAGATTGAGGAGTTTACTCTTCTCCTCTCTCATTTGCAGGGGGTATCATTGAGGAGTTTACTCTTCTCCTCTCTCATTTGCTGGGGGTATCTCTGCCTCTATCTTCTCCCCCGGATGATTCTCTGCACTGGTCAATGACGGGTTCGGGGCTGTTTTTGGTGCGTCGTTTTACAAATCTCTTTCAGCATCAACTTTTTCCTCATGCTGCCACACCGGATCAGTATGGTTTTACGGAGTGCCACCAAAGGTTGCTGCGTTTGGATGGCTCATGGGAAGGAATAAAGTTCTAACTGTTGATAATTTGAAGAAAAGAGGCATGCAGATTCCAAATGTGTTCCTCCTTTGTCTCCTAGCAGAGGAATCTGTCAATCATCTATTCATACATTGCCCTTTCACTTCTGACATCTGGTGGGGTGTTCTTAGGCTGGTGGGTATCTCCTGGATGATGCCAAAATATCCATATGTTTTGTAGATGGCATGCGGACTCAGGAGGAGCTATGGGAAAAAAGAAGCGGACAATTCTTCTTATGGCAGTCCTCTGGGTTGTTTGGGCCGAAAGAAATAACCGATGCTTTCAGAATGTTAGCATTTCAGTTGCATGGGTTTTTTCAAGAGTATTAGTTATGTTCAGCGACTGGGCTCCTTAGGTTTGGCTGCAGTAGGGGGTTTTGGTGCTGCTGTGGAGTAGCAATTTGTAGTTTTTTTTTTTTTTTTTGGATCATGTTTTCCTTTGTCTTCTGTTCCTATCAATAAATTTCTCATCTTTCAACAAAAATAAAAATAAAAAACCACAAGTTCACAATCCGCGACGTTAGCATGATATATATATATATATATTTTTTTAAAAGCAACTAAGAGAAATATATATATATATAAAAAAAAAAAGCAACTAAGAGAAATTATATTAACAAAAAAAAACCAGAGACACAAGAAAGACTGCTGAGATAGCAGCCACAAAGGAAAACTAGTAGCCTAAAAACAAAAGATTATAATCTTTCAAACCCATTACAAAGGACACCCATTCAACAATGAGCCTTTTAGTGTGGGAGCCCACTAACTTAGGAGACTTGTGTTGATCATTAAAAACTCTATCATTTCGTTCCCTCCAGACTGCCCACCAGATAGCAATAATCGCCATTCTCCAGATTTTAGATTTCAGCTTCCCGATTTTGTGACCATGCCAGAGACGAAGCAGTGACACAGCAAAGTTAGGAGAGCAACCCGTATAATTGAACCTAGGCCATATATCCCAGTAAATGAGATTGATGAAAGGGCAGTGAACAAAGAGATGGTCCACTGTTTCTTCACTTCGCATACAACAACTGCAAATATTGACAATCTGCATCCCACGCTTTCTGAGGTTATCAATTGTGAGGATCCGATTCATGGCAACGAGCCATCCGAAAGAGATGAACTTTGGGGGAGCAGCATATTTCCATAAAAACGGAGTAGTCTGTGGACTGGGAGCAAGATTAGGAAGCAATGCTGCGTAGAGGGATTTGACTGAAAACTTTCCTGACCTGTGATGATTCCAAATCAGCTTATCTGGGGAAGAGATATCCAGCGACGTTGAGGAAAGACATTGAAGGAGCTGCACATATTCGTCCACCTCCCAATCCCATAGATTCCTAACACAAATAACATCCCAACCCCCAATGGAATTAGCGAAACAGTAATTGCCGGCAACTGAACTCCCCTTATCAACAGCTATTCCATAAATGGCCGGGAATTTATTCCTCAGAGTAGTATCACCTAGCCACAAATCTTCCCAAAAATGAATTCTCATCCCAATCCCCACAGAGAAACCTAAAAGCGATATAACCTTTTTTTTATAACGCATGATTCCTTTCCAAATGGATGACGCTCTATAGGACGTAGAATCTTTTGTCCACCACCCACCTTCCAAGGAGCCGTATTTCCCTTTAACTAAAATATTCCATAGCGCTTCCGAATCATTGCCCAGATGCCAAATCCACTTACTAAGGAGTGCAGCATTCATTATCTTTAGATTCCTTATATTCGCACCCCCATTCCTATGGTTAGAACAGACTCTATTCCATTCCATAAGGTGGAATTTGTTGTGGATATCCTTTCCACACCAAAGAAAATTCCTCCGAAAAACATCGATTCGATTCAAGATAGTTGTCGGGCATCTGAAAAGAGACATATAATAAAGGGGAAGATTGGACAGAGCCGCTTTAATTAACGTGATCCGACCCCCCAACAACAAATATCGACACTGCCACGTCGCTAATTTCTTCTGAAATTTCGCGATAATTTTGTCCCACATCTCCATAGGAGGGGAGCCAACAAGAAGAGGAAGGCCAACAAAGTAAGTGGGGAAATTGGCCGAGGAGCATCCCAGGAAGAGTGCATAATCACGGAGATTCCGTTCCAACAAGTTAACAGCATACACCTTGGATTTTGCCATATTGATCCGGAGGCCGGAAACAGCCTCAAAGCATCGGAGAGTCGTCAAAATATTAGACATAGAATAATCATTAGCCTCGATCATGATTAGAGTATCATCAGCAAATTGCACGATGTTAGCATGATATTAGTAGTCATCCATGTATCCAAATCTTCATGTCATTAGATGCAATTCAGAACCTTTTCTCCAATTGAAAGGTTTGCACTGGTTCCAGTAATCGCTATGATGAACTGTAGATTTTGAGTTCCAAACACTCAACTGTCACCATCCATAACTTAAACTAGAGTTCATCCTTAGCTCTTGAGTCTAGAACACTTAAATACCATCATTTGTATATTGAATTCAACATTAATCAAATTGTATCCACTGGTGCCTTGGTATCATCACCCTCTTGCTTTACTGTCTCTACTAAATTTTGATAATGAGACTTTGTGAAAGAGAATGTTTAACATAGCTAAGTTGAATAAGTTGACGAACCTCAAGATGCCCTCCGGGTCGAATGGAGCGAGGCACCATGCAGGGGAGTTTGGTGGAAGAGGTCCATAGTCTGGAGAATTAACACTGCATTCCTGCAATGAGAAACAGATAGGTAATGTGCCGTCATGGAGATGATGGTCATTGATGATGGAAACGGAGAGAAAATAACCTTTGTCCTTCTATACACAGGACGCTGATAAAGATGTCTTTCTCCAAGGAAAACACGATCGATCAAGCCAACAGCGTTGCAAGGAGGGCCAAGACTGCCCCTTATTCCACAATTAACCTATTATCAAATAAAAAACATCTAAGCAAGGTGGTGAATTGGCCTGCACAAAGAAAAAAGAGTAGTGCATAACATAAAAACAAAGCCGATATCAGGTTTCAGGCATCTGTTTATTTAATTATTTTTATCAGTAAACCACTAGGAAAGAATGAAATACAGATGCAACAAGAGCAAAATCATGACTCATGTAAATACTGAATACGTGAGAAAGAACCCTAGATCCTCAACTCAGTGGAATAGATGTCATAGTAGTGACCATGATTCCCATCGAAAAGACCAACATGAAGGGGTTGCTCCTAGTTCATGAATATAAATTAACTGGAGTGGAATTCCTGATAGCACAAGAATGTGAACGCACAGAAACACAATGATTGGCCACTGTGGAATCCAAAAGACATCTACAACACCTATCACTGCATGATGCTTCTTCAGGACAGTGAGATACACTTGAACATCAGAAACAAAATTTGTTCATATCCTATAGAAAGAAAGAATTAATGTTTCAGTGATATGCCCACGATTTAACTTTTCTAGATACTATAATCTGACCATTCATGACAGCTACGACACTTACAGCATGACATGCATTAAAACAATAACCATTCTTCGTGTCACATACATTCTTTCCATAACGTTATTCATAATTGTAGGGGTCTCTTAAAAGATACAAGATAGAATATGAGGTACATATTGATTGAAAAATATGGATGTAGTCTGTGATTCTCAGGGAACTATTCATCAGTAGTGAGTACACATAAACCACAAAACTATTGAGTGATTACAAGATGTAACATGAACATGGTAAGAGCATATTCAACTCACTATTTGAGTTCCAGATGCATAATCTGATGTTGATAATCTTGGAACATCAAACTCCCAGTTGGGAACATAAAGACCATATAGCAAGCCAACGTAGGCTGAAGACAATAAGATAGCAACAATCCTGCAGAACAAAGCAAAAGTCAGTACATTGAAAGACTAATGAAATGCTTCATTCCATAATGTTACACAAGAAAGTATTGGTGAAAGTACTTGATGCATCAGTAATTTCAATATTGAGATAGACCAAGTGATTTACGTAATTCATCAGAACATAGAAAGAACAGTTTTATATATATATATAAACAGGACTAAAATTCTGTCTTTTAGGATATCTAATGAATATTGAAAAGCACTAAACTAACATTGTGGAGTGGAATGGTTATTTGTATGCTCTAGAGGTTTGGATGAATAGCATATTCAAGTCATCACATTGACAGATTTACAGGAAGTGTAAAATGAATAAAACTTTACTCATTTCTCTTTTGTCTAAAATCATATGGTTAGGAATTGATAATCAACTACCATTGGAGAGAGAGAAAGAGAGAGAGAGAGAGAGAGCTGCAAAAAGAATAAATTTATCTTCAAGAAACAGGATTGAAGTTTTGAAATGGCAACGCAATTCATCAGAATCCAAAAAGGAAAGAGCTCTACTTGGGACTTCCCCCCAAGCCAAGCTGTCACCATAAGTCTTGCAAAGTATGCTCAGGCACAGCAAGAAGTTGAAAGTGAGATAAACACAATAGACTCAGTTGGGTGCTAAGTCTCGAGCAGATCCTAACATATGCCAGAACATGCTTAAATAGTTCAATTACAATGCATTCTGTAACTTGGGTTGCAGATACAGATTTAAATTAGGTTTGAAACATATATGAAACTAAATTGACAAAGGAAAAACTAGCAAAGGATTTCTAAATGTATTACTCTGGAAAAGTAGACTAGGAGAACAATAATTATGATGTTTTTGACCATGATGGTGCCAACTCCTCAAACTCCCCACCTTAAGGTGCGTAAAGTCATGATGACGTTTTTTTTGGAAGATAAGTCATGATGACATTTATAATACAAAAGTTCTCAATTTCTAAGAATTTGCACCCAGAACACACCTCTGTAGTATTGAGTTACCCCTTGCGGATGAGGGTTTATTGTCACGGAATAAAATGACAAGAATCCATGATCCTTAATATCATTGAACATGTGAAACCTTCAAAACTGGGATTACTTACCATTCAAGGTAGTATCTTCTTACAAATGAAACTGATGAGTCCACCACGGTATTGCTAACAAGCCAGATCTCTGAAATTGCTGCTAAAAAGTATCCAATGGATATCCTCTACAAAATATAAAAGCAGAGTTAGAGAACATACAGTTTACTTATTAAAAACCACAAAAGTTTCAACTCAACAGTCTAAAGAAAGATTGGATCCAGATGCTCTAAAGTAAACAGTTGTACTTATTATATATCAAGCCATTAGGAACCATTAGGTCAATCATTACAAATTATGTTACATGCCTAGTAATAAAACATATAGCTAACTGATGTATGTTTTAAGTCAATGCCATTGTATATGTAGCTTTGGGTGCAATCTACGCATTTCTAGTTCTAATTTGATGACCAGTACATGGTTACCCTTTTCAATTTATGCTCCTTCAAAGAAGTCACTTGTCAGCATCCCGATTTGATCTACTTACATTTTCTTGTCATCTCACAGATATATAAGTTGGTAAAATCCACAAGAATGTCAACATCATCAAAGTTCTGAAATATCTTCTTCATAAACTTGTCCATATTAATAGCTCAGTAGTGGAAGCTGTACATCAAGTCTGAAGTGCGACTCAAAGAGGAAGTGGCACCTGGGAAAAGGTTTGTGCAACTAAGCATATTATATTATAAAAACATGCGCATGTGCCACATATGTGATAGCCATTATTGCTCAGATGTTTTTTTTTTTTTAAAGATGAAGAATTTCATTAAAAGGGAGAGGCAAAAAACTAAAAACAGCTGCTGAGAAGGCAGCCGACCATTACACCCCAAGGAAAAAGAAATCTTGACCGTAAAGGTCCTTGACATTGGAGGCCCACTCGATTATGAGACGCTTAGCCTTACTAGCGACAGAACCAGCTGAGTTGGAGATATTCTTGAAGCATCTACTATTCCTCTCCCCCCACATTGACCACCAGACCGCAAGAACCGACATCCTCCAAATAATCGTCTTTGCCTTGCCCAAATACATTCCCTGCCAAGCATGAAGGAAATGGCTAACCTCCTCTGGGGAACACCAGTGAACATTGAAAGCGATTAAAATCTCTGCCCAAATCAATGTAGCAAAATTGCAGTGCAGCAGCAGGTGATCCACAGTCTCTTTGGCCCGCATGCAGCATAAGCATATATTGGATAAGATCATGCCTTTCTTCCTCAGATTGTCTACCGTAAGAATCTTCTTTTTCCCTGCCAGCCAACCGAAAATAATGATTTTTGGTGGGGCATCGTATTTCCAAAGAAAGGAGAGATTTGGCTTTAGATTGTGTTTCAGTCTGTGCATCTGGTTATATAGGGACCGAACCGAAAAGGAGGACGATTTGTCTGGTTTCCAGAAAATAGAATCTAAAGACGAGGGCGACGAGGCTGACGAGTAGAGGCATTCCAGGAGACCCGTGAAATCCGGAATCTCCCAACCTTGAAGGCTTCTTCAACAAGTCACATTCAAGACGATTTTTCCGTCCATTTCATAGAAGTTGTCCGCAATGAACGAATTCTTGGATACGGCGATCTGGTAGGAGAAGGGGAATCTGCTTCTGAGCGTCTGCTCGCCTATCCATATGTCATCCCAAAACCAGATTTTGTTACCATTGCCAAGGACGAAACCAATGCTCAACAGAACAACCCTCATCATCTCCATAATTCCTTTCCATATGTGTGAGACTTTTTGAGACGGTAATTGTTTAACCCACCAGCCACCAGGAGAAGTACCATATTTTCCTTTAATGATAGAGTTCCATAGAGTTCCCTCTTCGGATCCAAGCCTCCATATCCACTTACCTAGGAGCGCTTTATTCATCTCTTTGAGGTCTTTGATCCCGGCACCCCCGTCGGACAGATGAAGGCAAATTTCCGACCATTTTAATAGATGAAACTTCTTCCTGACTTCCTTACCTTGCCACAGAAATTCCCGTCTCACTTTGTCAATGGACTCCCTAACGGAAGCCGGGCATTTCAGCAGAGACATAAAATAAATCGGGATATTGGAAAGAGCGGCTTTAATTAACATGAGGCGGCCTCCTAGCAATAGGTATCGACTCTTCCACCACGAGAGATGTGACTGAATCCTAGTTGTAACTTTGTTCCACATGGATTTATGAGGTTTGCCGACACTCAATGGCAGGCCCACAAAAGATGAAGGCAAAGAGTCAGATTTGCAACCGAAGATTTGAGCAAGATTTTCTACCTCTATTGAGTCCATATTGATTCCAAATATTTTAGATTTTACTAGATTCACCTTTAAGCCAGAGACCGCTTGGAAACAAAGTAAGGTAGTTCACAAATTGAGGATCATAGCGGTTGAAGCATCGGAAAAAATGAGGGTGTCGTCCGCATATTGAATGTGCGTAATAGGCCGTTGCATACCACTGATGTCGATCCCACGTAAGATGTGGGCAATATATAAGAAAACAGCAAACTGACTCCGCTCTTGTACACATGCTGCACATGTTTGCAAGTCTAATACTTAGTTGTAGAAGTTTCCTACACAAAGGATTTCCTACTAAGTCCTTTTTTCCAAGCTCCTGCATCTGTTGGAGGGTTCCTAGGGCAAATGTGTGAGGCACTCTGGTTTGTCTTAGGATTTTGACTTTTTCACAAGTTCAACTGCAGACACGCCTCTTCTTGCTCTGACACCATTGCTGTGGAGTTTTACATCTTCGCCTGATATATGAATTATTCTTGTATTTGTTGCCCACAAGATAGGTTGGTATTACCATGGTGTTGATCCTTTGTCATCTGGATGTCAAATCAAATAAGCATCCATGTAATATATCAAGATTGGATCTGTTTCATGTATTGCAATCCACCGTAATGTGTTCTCCTGACATACCTTAAAATTTGTGTTACAACGTAAGGAGGTCATTAGTTTGCGAATGTAGTATAAAATGCATCAGTGTTGTTTTGTAATTTGTAAAATCTTCAAGTACCAAGAGCGTCATGTTGGGTGTTCACATCCCAAGAGAGGAGTTGTTGGAGTTAGCTTCCTTGTTTGGGTGTGTGGCAGGGGAGTTTCCATCCACTTACCTTGGCTTACCTCTCTGCATTGGTAAAACAACAAAAATATTTGTGGGACATAGTAGTAGAAAGGGTGGAAAGGAAACTGGCCAGGTGGAAGAGCAAATACCTTTCTCTTGGGAGCCACATTACTCTCATTAAAGTTGCTCTCTCTAATTTGCTTATTTACTGTCCTTATTTCAATGCCTGAACTTAGTTCTAACGAGACTTGAAAAATTAAGGCATGATTTCTTATGGCAAGAGACAGATGGCACTAGTAGTTTTCATTTGCTAAGTTGGGATGAGGTGCGTAAAGCCTATGACGAGAGTTTGGCCAGTGGCTTTGGAGGTTTGGAACAGAAAAGGTGCATTATGGAGGAACACGATTGTTAGTATATATGGTTGTAATGTCGGCAAATGGTGCACGATGGAATCCTCTCTATATAGGGCCTTGAAAATCTGGAAAGGCATTGCTTTTGTAAAATCTTTCTTTAGGAAAGGGGTTGGATTTGCATGGGTAATAGGGAGAAGATAAGGTTTTAGAAAATTGTCTGGATTGGGAAAAAGCCATTGCAATCTCGATTTCCAGGAATTGCTCAAGTATGTACGGATGAAAATGTTTGAGTGGCTCAATGTTTCTCTCTCAACAGTGATTCTGTAGCGTGGTCCCCTTTGTGTCATCTATTTGTTTCGGACGACAACATGGTAGAATTGTCATCTCTCCTAAACCACATCCATTTATGTTGCCTGGTTATTGGAGAGAAGGATGGAATGATATGGTGTAGGGATAAATCTAGATGTTTCTCGGTGCGATCCTTTGACGACATGTTGTATAGGCAAAGGCCAAGTGGGGAATCTATATATACCAAGCATGTTTGGGTCTACAGTGCTCCTTCCAAGGTGGGTAGCCTTTGCCTAGCATATTAGTAGAGAGAGTGTTGAGTGTGGACAACCTCCAGAAACAGAGAATGATACTGCCAAATGTCTGTCTGATGTGCATGGGTAGCTCAGAATCGATCGATCACTTGTTCATCCATTGCCTGTTTGCTTCTTCTATTTGGAACGATATACTCTCCAAGTTTCATATTTCTTGGGTTTCAGTTTCGCCGAACTCTGTTGGACAGTTCCTTATGGAGTGGCGGTCAAAAAGAACTTGGTAATTTGGCACCTCTGCTTGCTGGATGGTCTATGGGTGCTATGGGAGAAAGAAATGGAAGATGCCTTTGAAATTTGAGCCACAATCTGAGTTGGGTGGCTTTGAGGGTGGCAGGCCTTGTTAGCGAGAGCTGGAGTATGTTTGTTTGTTTTTTTTTTTGCCTCCTTGGCACTTTCTGTTACAATCTTTCCAAAAAATAAAAAAACACTTCTTCAAACATTTAGCAAGAAAAACATGCCAGAAGAAAAGTTGAGCACATGTTTGTCACTTCCAAATGAACTATGACGAGGCAATAAAAAATGACAGAAGATGCATGTCATATAAAACTACCTGCAGCACACCCAGCCACCGTATATGATCTATGTCAACTCCATATGTTAGATCGTTACGCCCATGGAAGTAACCACCTAAAAGTAAGTATATGTTAACAAGCAGGTATAGTCCCAAGCTCATAGTCAACAAGTAACTACATAATGTAAGCAAGTACTGTAAAACAGACATCAATCCGCAATAAAAGAACTGCTTCCCCATTTTCATAAGAGATCTTTCTCAAGTACGAAAAAAAAATGCATACCTTGGAGCACCAAACCCAAGAGAAAGAGCTTAACTGTCCTCACTAGAACCTTCTTTGTTGCAGTTGTCTTGTTAGACACTTTCTGGACGGTGTGAAACATTATGATTCAGCTAATTTAACCGATAAACTCAACTCATGAAAACAATAAATTCAGAAGAAATAGAGTAAATTATTACAGAAGAAAATGGTACCAGACATTTAATAGTAAGATCACCTTGAGAAAATAAAGGAACAACATTAGTAAAATCAGAATAATGAAAAATTGTACTGGAAGGAACCGGGGAAATGGTAAATGCAATATTTGGTGACGTTGGCAGTGACCTTAATGACCTTAATGAACAGAATCAAAATCAGAAGGCTCACAGGTCTGCTATTCTTCTTCTCGTTACAGATGAGCCAATGAATATGAATGAGAGTATTACTGTCCAAGCTTCCTAATCCCAAGCTTGAGAAATTCATATTCCATTGCATTAGTTGCCTCCATCACCTTTAATTGAAGCAAGCTTACAACACATTGTCTGTGATATTAACATGAATGAGTAATGGGACAATTCATGTCATAGCAAACTCTCTTGGTTGTCAAAAGTGACCTTCCCCTCAAAGCACTTAGCCTGTGCAATGAGAAAGCAATGACAGAATGATCATATAGTGTTTCAAGAGTCAGGGTCTTGGGAAGAGGCCTAATCTACTTCTCCAATCATGTGAGCTATTCAAAGCCCTCTATTTGAAGTCATTATGGAGAATTGTGGACTAAATGGTGGAATGGTTGGAAGAAATACAAATATGTTCCTTTAAAATGAACTGAACAACGAGGGAAGGATTCATCTGGTTGATTGGGAAGCCAGTGGACCAGTGGTGATATAAGAAAACTCCGTGCCTTCCAGTTTTCTTTTTCTCGTCTTTTTTTTTTCCTTAACGGTATGTGCCTTCCAATTGTCATTGTTAAATAGTAAAAAACCATCTATCATTTGAACCTAGGGATCTGGTGCATAATGATTGATGTAGGACACATGCATGTGGCCAAATGGTGAAGTGAGATCGATCAAAAAATTAAATTAAATAATCAAAATAACAAATCACGCCAAAATAATCAAATATCTCAAGAATCCAGCATGAAACTATGAATAGTTTGGGCCACAATTAACAAACCACGCCATGCATGATCATTGAATACTAGAAATTAGGATCTAAGAACACCCAATCAGTGAATAAGTATATTTCAAAAGGGAATGACTATTACTACATAGGGTATGCTCGATGAGAATGTAGGCTAACCTAGGGTTTGAGGAATTTGGGGGAAAATGTAAAATTAGGGTTTAAACGATTTAATTGGCTACGGGATTTTAAAGCTTGGACCTTACTTGAAGAGAATTAGGGATTTGAGTGGTTGGAGGATTTAGGTTTTATGTTAATTAGGAAAATTGGGATTCTAGGGTTTGGCAGATTTTGGGAAATTTGGGAAGTAGGGAATCTAGGGTTAGGGTTAGGGTTTTAGAAAGGGATTTAGGGGTTTTGATGTGGACGAGAGAATCTAAAAGGGAAAGGGGACGGACCATACAACTAGCCTAGGGGCTCGCACTTGTGGCCATACGATCATATGTGTGGGTCGTTGGCTAGGGTTTTGGGGTCCTCAATGGTTGAATTGAAGTTAAATGATGAAAAGTTAAAGAAAAAGATGAGTTGGATGGTTTTGGATGGGAAGAGAATAAGAAAGATGGAGTTTTGAGAAAATACCACTCTTTGATAGAAAGGAAGAGAGAAGGAAGATGATAGATGGGAAGCCTCACACCTCCATTGAATGGGGAATGGAATCACACCACACCTAAGCTCCAAATCACATAAAGAAGAGAAAACGCAAAGTACTTTTCTCAAAATAATGGTATTAGGAACACCCCCCCCCCCCCCCCCAAGAAAGAGACTTTTACAAAAAAACATCTCTCAAGAAAGAATTCTCATTAAAAAAAAAAAAACCTCATGTCTTAAGTAAAACATAAAATAGTTGAAAATATAATAAAAGAAATGACAAAAACTACTCAAAACAAATAAATCTAAATTATTTGTGGCCAATGGGGTGGTCCACGGTCAAGATGGGACATAATCAAGAGTGATCCAAAGGCCCATCGTGCGCGATCCAATAGTCCGATCAATGCGGGCACTCAATCCAATGGTTCAAACTCCTCAAGAATGCAACCCACATGCATCTTTCTAGTGTAGGGTCTTCAAAGATGCATCAAATGCATGTGAGGTCTTCGAAACAGGCCACTCGACCCACGCGGGCCCACGTAGTGGTCATCCATCCAAAGGAAAACTGGTGATGATCTCCTCATCCTCTAGTAGATCCTGAATGGTGCTCTGATGTCCTCATCAATGATTGCGGACAATAACTTTATAAGTTTTTTCCAAGACATAAATGTGGGTCCTTGGAAGTAACTTTCAAGCAGGATTTAAGTGTGATGATGCAGAGATTTAGTCAAAAGAGGATAGCTGGATAGGAAAATACACGTTATCAGTAGTGTTGAAGGACAAGGGGCCTAGTTTCAGTTGGTGTTTCTCTTCAGTGTATGGGCCATGTAAATCGAAATATCGTAATAATTTGTGGGTTGAGCTGGAATCTTGTCACAAGAGGTGGGATTTACCTTGGTGCCTAGGAGGTGACTTCAACGTGATTAGGAAGATTCACAAAAAGTCAAATGGGTGCCGGATTACTAAAAGCATGAAAAAAAAAAATTTCTGATTGGATTTTCCAGAATGAGATAATGGACCTATTAGGTGGTGCTAAGTCCTCATGGTCAAATGAATAAGCGTTGCTGATTATGAGTAGGTTAGACAAGTTCCTTGTATCCATGGAATGGGCGGAGAAATATCCGTTGATTAGTCAAAGGTGTCTTCCTAAACCTTTCTTGGATCATTGTCTGGTTCTTTTGGAAGTTGATGATGAGGATTGGGGACCACAGCCTTTTCGCTTTGAGTTAGAGTGGTTAAAAATTGAAGGTTTTGGGTTAAAGATCATAGAATAGTGGTCATCCTTTTCAGTTATATGGGGGGGGAGGTGGGTGTGCCAGCACTTCTCTATTTCAAAAATTAAAGCAGTTAAAACAGAAGATAGGAGAATGTAAAAAAGAGGTTCTTTATGGTCGAGAGTGGGAAAAGGATGAAATGCTTCTCCATATTCAACAGTTAGACTCCAAATAAGAAGTAGAGGACTTACCGGAGGAGGGAAAGGCATGGAGGGAAGTGTACAGAGCTAAATACAATGTTGGGGTGAGGGAGGAGGATATCAAGTGGCGACAAAGGTCCAGGGATACATAGTTGAAAGAAGGAAATAAGAATACCAAGTTTTTTCATGCAATGACAACTGTGAGAGCACGGGTAAATAAGATCTCTTCGTTAGTGGTGGATTGCCAAAGGATCGAGGGGAAGGAAAAAATTTATGACTCCATAGTACAATTCTATAAAGAACTTTTGTCTCAGGATAGGAGCATTAGGCCGACGCTCGACAAATGTTTGAAAGACTTTCGTCCTATCAGTTTGTTGGGGGGTCCATATAAGATTCTAGAAAAGGTGTTGGCTTCAAGATTTAGGAAAGTGTTAGGGAAGGTTATTTCAAAATCTCAAGGGGCTTTTGTGGATGGTAGACAAATAGTTGATTGCTCTCTATTGGCCAATGAATGTGTGGATTATTGCTATAGGAAAGAGGAGGAATATATGATTTGCAAGCTTGATGTCGAAAAAACTTATGATCATGTGGACCGGACATTTCTAGATTACATGTTGGGCATATTAGGTAATGGTCCAAAATGGCGATATTGGATTCAAATATATGTTAGATAGGCAAAATTTTCCATACTGGTGAACGGTTCGCTAAAAGGTTTTTTTGCGACTACTCGTGGACTGCGACAGGGTGATCCATTATCCCCTTTCTTGTTCGTCACAATTATGAAGGCCCTTAGTAGAATGATTAACAGAGGGGTACATGTGGGATTGGTAAGAGGATTTTCATATTTCACATATTCAGTATGCAGATGATACTCTTTTATTGTGCAAGGCGGATGATTTTTTTGTGGAATATCTTAGCTCGATTATAGTTAGTTTTGATGTGGTTTCCGGTCTGAAAGTAAATATTTCAAAGAGTGAGATCTTAGGAGTAGGCATTCCAAAGAAAAAATGTGAGCATTTGCGGAGGTATTTGGGTGCAGGGAAGCTTCTTTCCAACAACGTACTTGGGGTTGCTACTTTGTATAGGAAGACCGGCAAAGCACATGTGGGATAGAGTTACTAACAGATGTGAAAGGAAGATATCAAAATGGCAATCGAGGTACTTATCTATAGGTGAGAGGATAGTAATGATAAAATCATCTTTGTCGAATCTTCCGATCTATTTTATGTCCCTTTTCAAGTGCCCAAAATCTATTATGAATGCTTTGGAGAGACGAAGAAAGGATTTTTTTGTGGGAGGGGTCGGAGGAGAAACACAAATTCCATCTTATGAAATAGGAGGACGTATGTAAACCAGCGGGTCAAGGATGAGCGGGGATCTTAAAGTTAAAAGAGATGAATTTAGCTCTTTTGGGGAAATGGGTTTGGAGGTTTTGGGTGGAGGAAGGTAATAGCGAAAAAATATGGGGTGGAGGGAGAGGCTAGATGGAGGAAGGTAATAGCAAAAAAATATGGGGTAGAGGAGGAGGGTAGTGGACGAAAGAATCATCTTGGTATCGGTCTTCTTACCTATGGAAGTCAGTACCGTCCTTAAAAGAGAGAGTATGGGAAGGAATAGGCTTCTAGTTGGGAGATGGTAATAGAATTAAATTTTGGGAGGAAAGGTGGGTGGGTGATGAGAGTTTGACAGAGAGTTTCCTTCGTTAGCTAGGGTAACTAGGGAAGAGGGGGAGGTGGTGAGCAATTGTTATTCTATAAGTGGGGAGGAGGTTTCATGGAGTCCTATTTTTAAAATGAATCTTTCGGATGGGGAGATTGAAGAGTTGGTTCTACTACTTGAGATGTTATCAAAGATTTTCCCCTCTGCTTTCAATAGTGGATTCCTTGCAGTGGTGCAAATCGAAGAAAGGTTCTTTCTCAGTTAGATCATTTTATCGGTTCTTGTGTATGGGCGAGGATCATTCTGAGATTGCGGCAACATCATATCTGTGGCACTACAGTGCTCAATTGAAAGTGGCGGCATTTGGTTGGCTAGTAGGCAAGAACAAAGTGCTAACAAGAGACAATCTATGTGAGTGGAACATGTATCTCCCAAACGTGTGCTTATTGTGCATCAAAGATGCGGAATTTGCGGATCATTGATTCCTTCGCCGTGATTTCGCCAGAGAGGTTTGGGATCTTCTTTTACAATTTTTTGGGTTTCTTTGGGTGCTTCCGGAGACGATAGGGAAGTTTCTAATAGCGTGGCACGGCAGGGGACTAGGGAAAGAAGGGAAAAGGCGGTGGCAACGAAGTCTACTAGCGACTCTATAGGCTTTATGGTGGTAAAGGAACCAGCGTTGTTTCAGGAGCAAAATGAGTGAGCTGGTGCAAGTATTCAATAGGGCAATTCTGAATATGAAGGATTGGGTGGAAGTTTAGTTCTTTTGTTGCCTCCTGTCTCCTTTTGGGGGCGTTCCAATGGGTGGTGTTGTATTTTTGTATATGTGTATATTTGTATTTGTGCTTTCTTTGGCCTCGGCCTTTTTTAATATATCATCATCGTTCAAAAAAAGATGATGCAAACTGATGAAGCGGACTAGGATCACAGATTGCACTGATAAAGCAGGATATTTGGTATCGGCAACTCACCATAACAAAGATACTGAAGTAATAATGCTTAGTTGTCTCGGTTACAGGAGCTACTTGCAGAACATCAACTCTTACAGCTGACCTATATGTGAAATGAAAAAAAAAAAAAAAACACAAATGCATATGCATGTAAGCAATGGTTTGTTTTCTAGGTCGGAGGAGCTAGTTGCAAAACTCTCTTATGGAACATGCGGTGCACAAACACGCACATGCAGACACATATACAGATATATGTATGTGTGTGCTGTGTTTGTGCTGGTTCAAAAGCCATGAAGTTAATGATGAAAAAATGAGATCCAATTTCAAACATAGTGCCATATAGACATGAATAGCCTACTAAGCAGCTAAAGAAACATCATGTTCCTCCCAAATCTTACATGTCTCTTCCACCTAAAGGAACTGAAGCACAAAAAATGGGTGGAATTTCTCTCTAGTCATAGCCAGCATGCACAGTACCTCCATAATAAGAAACAGAAATTAACTACAACTGATCATATTTTAAATCTAAATTGATACAGAATTACAGATAAACTAACTTAACACAGAACCAAAAGTTCTACAAGAAAAAAGGAAGGAAGAAAGAGAGAAAGAAAAAAAAAAAAAACAACAAGCAACCGTACAAAATGAAGTTTCTTCAGCAAAATCATTTGCAAAACTCAAGCAAGCACCATGCCATGCTGCACCTGGAAGGAAAAGTCTGAATACCTTGAATACCAGACCTATAGAAATACCGACGCTGAAGAGGAAAAACGGCATTACAAAGTCTGCAAGTGTGATGCCAAACCATGGGGAGTGATTTATGGATGGAAAAGCTCCTCCAGCATCATCAACTAAGATCATCAGCTGCAAAGGGACCAAAACAAATGAGTGAAAAGAGCAAGTACACCATGGAACTTCAGATGGAGTAGAAGGGAAAAAAAAAAAAAAACAACAACAACAATAAGGCATACAGCATTCAAGAATGAATTGTGCACCCATAAAAGAAAATTGTTATGATTCATTCAATTAATAAAATCCAATTCTACTGATTGAAAACTCAATACGACAAAGAACAACTGTAAAATGGCAATGATTACAAGGTGAAAACATGGTGGCGTTTATGCATCCTTTTTTACTAAGTGAGAGAGCTAAATGTCTTAAATCTGCAGTGAACTAAACTGCAAAATTAATGAAGCAAAGTAATTATGTGTGAATTTGACCTTCTTTACACTTTTATATTATAAGTGTAAATGGTTGAGAATAATGGGGGAAAAAATGTATCCCACGATTTGCTTAAGTTTGTTATATTTAGTGATTGATGACCCCAATTAGTTGTGATAATCAGGATAATGCATGAATCCTATTGCTTCGATATCTTGGGTCAATAATTCATGAGAGCATAGAGATTGAGAAGGATGTTGCCCATAGAATTCAAGTTGGGTGGGAGAAGTGGAGTCGTGTCTGTAGAGGCTTATGTGATTGTTGTGTACCAATCAAACTAAAGGGAAAATTTTATGGGACAGCTATAAGACCAGCCATAATTTATGGGGCAGAATGTTCGGCAATTAAGGAACAACATGCTCATAGGGTGAGCATAGCCGAAAGGAGGATGTTGGAAAGATGAGGAAGGATAGAATTAGAAATCAATGCTTTCTAGGGGACTCAGGAGTAGCACCAATATGTAATGCGATAAGGAAAAGTAGACTTAGATGGTTTGGCCATGTGAAACGGAAACAAAGAACTGCACTGGTTAAGAGGAGTAAGTTGGTTCACGTTGAAGGGTTTGAAAGGGCAAGAGGAAGACCCAAAAGGATATTGGTGGAGGTAACGAGAAAAGACCTAAGGTCCAGTAACCGAGGATATGGCTTGTGATAGAGGGAATGGTGTAATAGGATTTGCACAATTGATCCCATCTGGTCAAGATAAGGCTTAGATGATGACAATGACAACAACGATGATGATGAATGCCAAGATGATGATTCTCTCTCTCTCTCTCTCTCTCTCTCTCTCTCTCTCTCTCTCTCTCTCTCTCTCTCATGATGATGATTCTCTCTCTCTCTCTCTCTCTCTCTCTCTCTCTCTCTCTCTCTCTCTCTCTCTCTCTCTCTCTCTCTCTCTCTCTCATGATGAATGCTAAGATGATGATGATGATGATGATACAAGCCCAATGATGATGATGATGATGAATGCTTAGACTAAGATGATGACGATGATACAAGCCCAATGATGATGATGATGAAGAATGCTTAGACTAAGATGATGACAATGATACAAGCCCAATGATGATGATGATGAAGAATGCTTACACTCACGCGCGCACGCCGATTGCATCTTGGCCCTGGACGAAGGGCCCTATGGAGCCCACCATGATTTAAGCTGTCCATCCATTTTGAGAAATCATTTTAGGTCGTATCCCAAAAACGAGGCAAAACCAAGGCTGAAGTGGAGCACACTAGGAATAGTGGTGATACTAATGCCCACCGTTGAAACCTTCATAGGGCCCACCATGATGTTAAATTAGCCATCCAACCTGTTCAAAAGGTCACATAGACCTAGATGGAGGAATAATGCCCTGTGTGGTCCATTTGAGCCTTGGTGGTGACTTTTTTAAGCCTACCGTGTGGTACTAACACCCACTGTGTGGTCGCTGGATAGTTCTAGTTTTTTTTTTTTTTTTTTTTGGATAAAACTCATACGTCATGATGGGCCCACATCCTGATTTGACCTTTTTTGAGGGGCACACATCCTAATTGGACCAGATTATATATTTTTGGGCCAAGAAACTTATTGGACCAGATTTTTTTGTGGTCCACATCCTAATTGGACTATTTTTTAGGGACCACGTCCTGATTGAACCAGTTTTTTTGGGGGCCCACGTCCTGATTGGACCAGATTTTTTTTGTCGCCCACATCCTAATCAGACTAGATTTTTCGGAGGCCCATGTCCAGATTGGAGCAGATTTTTTTAAGGGCCCACATCCTGATTAGACTAGATTGTTCATGGTTAACTGTTTACACTCAGTTGTTTGTCCTCATAAAAAGGCATTTGAATTCATGGGCCCACTTCTATGACTTAGCTAATGCTTGGCTTAACATGAGGATCAACTCTACACTTTATTGAAATGAGCCCACCTAATAATCTATCTTAAATGAAGCACTTATATGTAATTTGAATATTTCTTAGGGCCTGTTTGGATGCCTGTAAGTTCTTTTAAGTTGTAAGTGACTTACCTGTAAGTCACTTGCAGGTGAAAGTTACTTACGGGTAACCTGTTTGGATGTAAGTTGTAAGTCACTTACAGGTAAGTTTTTCTGTTTGGATAACCTGTAAGTTATTTACAGGTAGAAAGCTATATATTCACATCGAGTAGAGCTTAGATTGGGGAATCGTTCTAAAATGTTATAATCATATAAATAAAAAAACATGGGATCAAATATGTTATTTTGTTAAGCCCATCAAGATGAATATTTGAGATAATTATTAAGCTAAACCAATCATCAAGTGCGGCTATAAAAGTGGGCCCACGAATTCAAAATATCTATAATATGGAGTAATAACTCAATTTGTCATCCAACATGTTCATAAGATCACAAACACGTGGATGAAGGGGAAAAAAATCAGCTTGATCCATAACTTCTATGGCCCCCTAAAATTTTTCAACGGTATACACTCAATTCACACTGTTTCCTATGTTGTGGTCCACTTGATCTTTGGATATGGCTAATTTTTAGGATCAAGATTTAAAATTAAGTATTAAAATGGATGAACAGTGTGGATCAAATGCATATACCATGGTGGATCCACCACAAAGTTTACACATTACTCAGCACGCGATCCCTTCCCGCATAATACTCAGCCATGCACCAGTTGGCAAGAGTTCTTTTGAGAACTCATCATACATGATTTGAGTCCAAAATCTGAACGGTCCACGTGATGCAGAACCCCATGAAACCTCTCTTACCCAACTTTTACTTTGATCTAAAATATTGGTGGGCCATGACAAAAGAAAACATTTTCCTACCTTCATTTGCATCTCTCTTTCTATAGCCCACCAGAGTTTTAAAGCAGTGCACAAATTGGTCCCTGACGGATTAGAGGCCCATCACTTATACGCACGTGCGCAGGTGCGTATAAGCGACTGTTTGGATGCCAGCGTGCCTCACAGAGTACGGTCAAACCACTCCCGTTTTCAAAGGAGATAAAAAAGGGTAGATGAAACCCGACTGTTTTAGGAAGAGAAGAGACGGAAGATGGTAACTGCAGCGAGAGATTGCAGAGACGGAGAGAGATTTGGTGGGTTGGTGCGTTTCTCCCTCTTCCCCTCTTTTTAAAAATCTGACCGTTGAGCCTGTAAGTGACTTACAGGGAAGTGACTTCCCACCCCCATCCCCCTGCAGTTTTTTGGTAGATTTGCCTGTAAGTGACTTACAGGTTGTAAGTTACTTACAGGTGATTTTTCTCCCCCAAACACCACCTGTAAGTGACTTCCCTGTAAGTCACTTCCCACTTACCCAACTTACAGGCATCCAAACAGGCCCTTAAGGATTTACCTTTCCAAGCTATGTTGGTGTGAATACCCAGTTACAGGATATAAACAATTTACAGTCTGTCCAACCAAACACAGACAAACAGAACAGGCTGTTTAGAGGAAACTCCCCCTTGAATAGAGGGGGTTGATGTACTTTTTCCCCTTAACTGTTACGCCAATGATCACAGGGTTGGGATCTTCCAATCAGGCAGATTTTTGGATCATCACCCCTCCATGGAGGAGCCCGTCATAACAACGGTCTGGATCACCGGACCATGGCCTCCATTTGTAAAGACCGGGAGCATCCAGACCCTAAAATTCCTCAGTAATTTAACCATGATACAAGAATCTAACCGATACATCATCTAAGCTCTAGATAATGGTAGAATCTAAACCGGAGAAACTGGAAATCAGAAATCAAACAGCAGAGACATGGAGAAGACCAAGTAGGCATGTACCGCTACGGTCAGACCGCGGAAGACATCGAGCGAAACGAGCCGTTGATTGGGATTGGTAGAGTTCGGTTTGGCTCGATCTTCGTTCTGAAGGAGGGGCTGATAATCGGACGGTGAGGATAAAGGGAGGATCTCAGCTTCTTCTGATATCGATTCTCGGTTGGCAGAGGAAGGAGGAGGGTGGAGCAGAGGAATCCGTTCTTCCCTCACTGCAACGACAGAATCCATTTTTCTCCGGCTAGTCGCGCGCAGGCGGCTTGTTCGGATTTATGTAGTGAGGAGTTATGTGATACTTTGCATGCATATGCCGTCCACGTGGCATTCATACATCTCGATCCCAACCGTCAAAATCACAGCACAAACTTCCAATCGTTCAAGATTCAAAATCTACACTGTAATTTTTATTTTAACAGTTCAATAAGTGGTCATAAAATGCACCGTTGATGTGGAAATTTTCAACGGTGCAAATTCAGTGTCTGATAAAACGTGGCTAGGATTGTCCTATAATTTTGATTATTGGTTTTGCCGACAGATACAGCTACTTTAACGGTTTGGAACTTTCGATCGATGTATATACGTGTGTCACGTGTACATGGCGGTGTGAAAGTGTACGAGTGGGTTTCCTGCCATAGTAACAATTATTTAAATATATGATTTGCAGGAGCTGAAGCCTAACAAATTCAGATTAGATTGGTCAAGCTATCTTACCCTCCAATTCGTGGACTTGTTTGTTTAAATAGTTCCATTGGATTTTTCATCTTTAACGGTCCTCTAAATGTCTCCAATAGTCATATTACAAATAAGATTATTTTTTGGTTAATATAAATCTAACCTTGGACCCACAATTTCTTTCCGTTCAATTTAAATTACTTGTATGCCGTGCCATTTGTGCAATTTTTACGTGTTACTTATCATCTATCTCACACACACACACTCTCTCTCTCTCTCTCTCATGGTAGTGCCTGTGTATCATCCGTCACACTTCGTTGGAGTACTAAAGTTCATCTCAATGAATACTTATGAGGGCTGATCTCGAGCCTTAAAAATCAGAATTTTGAATGGGGCGGGGAAAGAGTTCAAAATCCGGGGCTAGACCTGCCCCAGGCCAGGTCCTTTGACAGCACTACTGGTAGTGTGAAAGTTCACACGCATGCACTCAAGTATCCTCCCGTTTCAGTTCAATCAGGATCCAAACCATTGCTCTGTTGGACCAGAGTAGACGCACAGTGACCAAGAATCGCATGCATGGACAATCCTAACTTTTTTTCAACACTGATGTCTTGGTATTAATTCTCCAGTGAGGGTGGCTAATAGAGGAGTGTGTACTGACAGTGGGGTGTACTAACAAGCTAACAAGAAAAAAAAAAAAAAATTTAAAATCCTGACTTTTTAATACCTACTCCTAAGAAAAATAAGGCAACAGTCCACATTAAACCAAAAAAGGGCTAAGATTAGTGGCCAGGATCTTCTATGCATGATCCATCCAAGGTGTACATCATAGAACCACGCGGACCACTTCTATGCATTGATTTTTTATTTTTATTTTTTTTTCAATTACAACTGATAATAGGAGTCAATAGCTAATAATGACTCTTGAAAGGTGTTTTTCGAGAAGAAAATTACTATATAATTAGGCCTAGGAAGCCGCATCATCTAAATGTATGAAATTGAAGAGGACTTGGGTAGTAAAAATCCATGGGTCCCACCATAATGTATGTAGGTGTGTGATTCACACCATCCACCCGTTTTACCATCTCATTTAGTAGTTAAAATGCATGGGTCCCACCATCATGTATGTAGTTAAAATGCATGGGTCCCACCATAATGTATGTAGGTATGCATGAGCCCAAAGATGAGGGAGATTGGAAGCTGAAGTGGACCTCCCAGTAGAAAACAGTGGGGTTAATGATGTCCACTGTTTAAAATTAAAACCTTTCTAGGACCCACAGGGCCTGTGTATCTATCATCCCACCTGTTCATAAAATCACTCTGACATGTATGAAGGGTATATGTCAGATTAATCCAAATCTTCTGCGGCCCCTGATGAAGTTTTTCACGTTAGGCATTCAATTCCCACCGTTTTCCTGTGGAGTGGTGCACTTGAGCTCCAGATCTGCCTCATTTTTTGGCTCATGCCCTAAAAAGAGCTGGCAGAACAGATGGACGGCACAGATAAGATACATACATCACAGTGGGCCCCATAATTTTTACATGCGGAAATTGTACAGGACTCAGAAGATTTCCAAGCAAGTTTCTTGTCTACATCAACATTGGGAACGCTGCTGTAATTACATCCGTAAATAATCATGACTTAAATCAAACACCCCCTTGAAAAAAAATAAAGTAAACATTCCTCCCTGAGGAATGCTTCCACTACAGTGCAGGGCACAAAAACATATCTATTGAGCACATGGCACATGGGTAAAATGATCAGTGCCTTTGATTCAGTGGGCCACCATTTTATTTTTTTTTTAAAGCAACGAAGAAACTGCATTAAAGAGGGAAGAAAGTATACAAAAGAGACTGCTGAGTTAGCAGTCACAAAAAGGAAGTTAGGAGCCTAAGAACATTAAATCAAAGTCTTTTAAACCCATTACACTGTAGACCCATTCTATGATCAGCTTCTTAGCCTGAGATCCTACAGATTTAGGATTACTCCGCAAGTCGTTAAAGACTATCATTCCTTTCAATCCAGATGGCCCACCAAATGGCAATAATTGTAATTCTCCAAATTCTAGATTTGACTTTCCCGATTTTGTGGCCATGCCAAAGCCCAATTAAGGACGCTGCAGATTTGGGGCAGCATCCCATAAACTTGAATCTGGGCCAGAAATCTCAGAAAATGAGACTGATAAAAGGGCAATGAACTAAGAGATGATCGACCGTTTCTTCATTACGCATACAACAGTGACAAATATTGACGATCTGCATTCCACGCTTCCTGAGGTTATCGACCGTGAGGATCCTGTTCATAGCAGCAAGCCAGGCAAAACTAATAAATTTAGGGGGAGCTGCATATTTCCAAATAAACAGAATGGTCTGTGAGGTGGCAGCTTGCGTTGGGATCATAGCTGCATATAAAGACTTGACTGTAAAATTCCCGGACCGGTGACGATTCCAGATCAACATGTCCGGGGCTGAAGTATCTGGGGAGATATTGGACAAACATTGAAGTAGATCTATGTATTCATCCACCTCCCAGTCCCACAGATTTCTGATGCAATTTATTTCCCATCCCCCACTGGGACTGTGGAAGGAGTAATTGCTGGCTACCGAACTATCTTTGTTAGTTGCAATTCCATAAATGGTAGGGAATCTTTGTCGCAAAGTACTTTCGCCCACCCACTGATCCTTCCAGAACCGGATTCACATACCATTCCCCAGACTGAAGCCAATGTTTGTAAGTATCTTTTCTTTGTATCTGAGAATGCCTTTCCAAATGAACAACCCTCTATAGGAAGAGGAGTCTCTTGTCCACCAGTCACCTGGAGATGAACCGTATTTCCCTTTAATTATAGTGTTCCACATAGCTTCCGATTCATTGACCAAGCGCATAATCTTGATATTCATTATATTAGCACCACCGTCCCTATAATGAGTGCAGATTTCCTTCCAGTCCATTAAATGGAATTTGCTGCGATTTTCCTTCCCGCTCCAAAGAAAGTTTCTTCTAAGCTCATCTATACGATTCAACACCGAAACCGGACATCTGAAAAGAGACATATAATATAGGGGTAAATTGGACAGAGCCGCTTTAATTAAAGTGATCCGACCTGCTATCGACAGATATCGACATTGCCACGTTGCAAGTTTTTTCTGTATTTTGACAACAATATTATCCCACATTTCCGTAGGGGGGGCACCAACAGTAAGAGGGAGACCTACAAAAGTTGTAGGGAAGGATGCCGTCAAGCAGCCCAGAATCAGCGCATACTCTGCCATGGTTTGATCCAACAAGTTGATACCATAGAGCTTGGATTTAGCCATGTTAATCTTGAGACCAGAAACTATCTCAAAGCATCTGATTGTTGTATGAAGGTTGAAAATCGAATCTTCCTCGGCCTCAATCATGATAAGGGTATCATCTGCAAACTGAATGTGAGTAATGGGAAGGACCGAGTCCGTAGCTAGAGCTCCTCTGTATAATCCTTCAGCTTGTCCACGATGGATCATTTGAGAAAGAGCCTCTCCAACCATAAGGAACAAGAGGAGCGAAAGAGGATCCCCTTGACGAATACCTCGTGATGCGGAAAAGAAACCATAAGGAGTACCATTTAGGAGAACAGAGAATCGCGCAGAGTTGAGGCACGATCTGATCCATCTCCTCCATGTTACCCCAAATCCCAAGTGCCTCATCATGTATTGCAGAAACTCCCAATCTACATGGTCATATGCCTTCTCGATATCAAGCTTATAAAAGATAGTTTTTCTGCCTGATTTATGGGCTGAGTGTAGACGTTCATTGGCAATCAGCGCCCCATCTATAATCTGTCTTCCTTTTATGAAAGCGTTTTGATTCTTGGAAATGAGAGTCCCCATAATAGAGGCAAGTCTGGAAGATAAAATTCTGGCAAGGATTTTGTATGGACTAGTTACGAGGCTGATGGGTCTGAATTCCGAAAACGAAGACGCACCTGAACTTTTTGGGATGAGGGAAATAAATGTAGCTCCTAGGCTGTTGGAAAGCTTCCCCCTCTAATGAAATTCATAAAGGAAGGCCATAACATCTGATTTCAACATGTCCCAAGAGACTTGAAAAAAATCCATTATAAAACCGTCCGGGCCGAGAGCTCTATCTTCCGATAGATGAAAAACAGCTGCTTTTGCTTCGTCTTCAGTGAAGGGTGCCTCTAGCACCAAGGAGTCCGATCGTTGTAACACAGGGAAAGGAAGCCCATCGAGCGTCGGTCGAGACCAGCCCTCCGAGGAGAGTATTGAACGAAAATGTTGGATGGCTCGGTCTGCAATTTCTTCTTTATCTTCTATTATTCTACCTTCAACCCTGATATTATGAATAGCTTTCCTTCGGGCTCTGACATTAGCAATATTATGGAAATACTTGTTGTTTCTATCTCCTTCCTGAAGCCATTTCATACGAAATTTGGCCTTCCAATTAATTTCATCTTCCAGCGCCCGAGCAGATAGGGATTGGATTATTTGGATTCGTCTAGCTAGCATATCAGGCGGTATCTCCTCATCTTCATTAGAAACATCGATTTGCTGGAGTTCAGCCAAGAGGGCGTCAGTTTCATTTTTTCTTTTGCTAAATTCATTGCTCGACCAATCTTTAATTTTTACTTTAAGAAGCCTGAGCTTACAAGACAATCTGTGGCCAGCAAACCCATCTACCTGGAACGAGCTCCACCACTGCATCACTTTTTCCCGAAAGCCTTCAACATGAAACCACGCCGGGTTGAATTTGAAAGGCTTAGGGCGCCAATTGATTTCGTCCATGGACAGCATTATTGGGCAGTGATCTGACGTTATTCTCGGGAGGGCAATCTGATAGAGAGAAGGGAATAATTCCAACCAGTCTGGGGATAATAAGAACCTGTCCAACCGCGACTGAATTGGGTTTCGCCGACAATTGGACCACGTATAGGAGGCACCTGAGAGAGGAAGATCAATTAGCTCCTGGGATAGGATCCAATCAGAGAATTGGATCATAGCATGCGTAGTTCTCCTCGGCCGAGAGTGCTCTTCCGGAAAACGAATGACATTAAAGTCCCCGACGCAGCATGTGGGACCTGAGAAGGATTGACTTAAGAGAGACTGCTCTTCCTAGAAGGAAGGCCTGAGAGAAACATCATTAGGGCCGTAGACTGCAATAATATTACAAGAGAAGTTAGACGACTTAGCTGGGAGAATGACGGAAACAGAGAAGATTCCGATGGTCGAAGATTGCAATTCCCAATTGGCATGATTCCACGCCACCAAAATACCCCCTAACGATCCAACTGCATCCCGAGTAATTCGATGAACTGGATACGGGCTCCATATCGACTTCATCAACCTATCAGAGAAGTTAGGCACCTTGGTTTCTTGGAGGCAGACAATATCAGAGTTCCTTCTATTGATGGATTCCTTAATCAGCCTCCTTTTCTGAAAGGACCCCAAACCCCTCACATTCCATGAGAGGATTCTCATTGGGGAACAAAACTTCCCCGAGTTTCCTTTCGAGCACGACGACTAGCGGAGGAAGAAGCTGACGTTGGGCTGGATTGGATGCGAAGCAATTCTCTGTTCAAGGACCTCTGAGGTGGTTTTGATGGAGCTCGAGCAGGCGGCAGAGGTCTGCCTCTATTTTCAATAAACTAAAATAAGCTGGAGTAATCTTCCGGTTTATTCCCAAAGGAGAGACTAAGAGCTCTCCCAACATGGCCAATTGCATCCCGAATCCACTTCTTATTCTGGATTTCATCGAAAATCTCCTCTCTACTCTTCCCTTCCGACACTGAATTTGAAGAATGAGGCTTCTGGGGAGTCGGAAGAGTTGAGTCATCATTCTGCTGTTGAGTAATACCACAAATCTGTAGTGGTGCCGCGTCTATTACTTCACTGGGTTCTTGCTCTTGGAATAGGGTGAGAGGGCCCGATTCAGTCCAATCTTCCATCTGAGCTGAGGACACTGCCGAAGACACAAGGCTTGAAGAAAAACTGTCTGAGGCCTTGCTTTCCGATTATGTATCCTCCGAACAGACGTCTCCCCATTTCTGATTTGAGGAGTTAGGCGGGATTGATCTGGCGAGGATAATGGGACCCCAGGTATGTGTCGGAGGGGGATTATTGGTCGAACCCTGACCCGGATCAATAGACCCGACTTTTGGCAACTATGTATGCCGAATATTAGATACACGAGTGGGCACGTGGACGGTTGATTTGGGCATTGGTATTTTATCTGTATACGTGAGGGGGTACGCTCAAGACGTCTAAGCGTTATAAATGTCATCTAACGAAAGAAAGGCACGTGGCTTCTCCGAACTCGTCATCCGAAATGGCGAACTGACGGAAGGCTGTTTGAACTGATGTGGCGAAATATGTGTCGCATCGTCCGACGAGGTCGATCTTATAGACGCTATACGAAAGATCTCGCCTGGTGATTTCGGCGGAAGGGCGTCTAAACTGCGAACACGTCTCCTGCTGACAGCTGGTACAGGGATTCTGATGAGACGCGTCGATATTTTCGACCTGAAAATGTTCCGGTGGTCCGCAGGATGATGGAAGACAAGCTCCATCATCTACGTTCACCGACTCAACGTGAGAAGACCAGGCCGCTTCTCTGCGGCACCATATTCCCCCCCATCGAGATGGTGTCCTCCCCGGAGACTCAATCTGAATCAGTAGCTTGATGATGCGATTGTCTACCTTTATCTTCACCGCTTCTGGCAGAGGGGAGCCTTTCTTCCTCCTGATTCTGGCTCTGATTACTCCTAATTCTATTCCCAGTTTCGTTTTGTCATCCAGTTCTAATAAAAACCCCAAAGATGACGCAGCCGCAATTAAAAATTCATCAAACCAACATTCCAGCGGAATATCCCAAATGAGCACCCAAATGTTTTCTTTCCCAAAAATAGAGAATTCTTCCCATGATAGAACTTTCGACACCGGACTAATAGGAGAAACGATACTATCTACAGTATCCAGAAGGCGACCCCCACCCGCCCTCACCCAAAGGGGATTGTGACCCAATGGTTTAAAATCCGACAGGCCTAAAGTAATTCCAACGCTCAAAGAAAGCCAGTCTCTTACCGAAGCAATAGTTGCTCCGTCCTTTGTAATTAGAACAATGGATTTGAGCAATGCAATTCGATTTTTTTCAAAAATAGTCTGATCAACATTTACATTATACTCGGTAGTAACAACCGAGTCATTTTCCTGCAGGATAGGATTGTGGTTCTCGATCATCATTATCGTCTCCCTATCCGATATATCAACCATGAGTGGAGACGGGAGAGGGTGATCACCTTTGAGCAGAGCCTCCTTGAAAGTGTGAGGTTTAATCTTGCTGGGGGCCTTAGACAAAGGGCGATACACCGGTGTTGGTTTAACCGCAGGGAGGAGTGTTGATGAATGGAGACGTTTTCCTGACGATGCTTGCCTTTTAGCGAATCAGGACCATACCCTAAGAGTTTCTTGCCTCCAAAGCTCAGACCATGAATCATATTTATGGCTCTAGCCAGTTCTGCCTCACTCCCCATACGGACAAGAGTGAAACCCCGATACTCCCCGCTCTCTTTCACTCTAGGCATTATGACCTCCATTACCGCTCCAGCCCGCCCAAATATCCTTTCAATATTGATTGGATTCCACCCGTGAGAATAGCCTTTGACAAATAGCGTCGGGTAGTTGAAATACTTGGATCTACCTTGTGGAATCTGAATTCTGTTTTGCTTTCTTGATTGAACTTGCACCCATTCTCCTTCTTCTCCATGATCATGGAAAGAGTTGTCCGCCAGATCTGTCTTCCCTTCAGCACGCTTCAGATCATTTTCTATGCTCAGAGCATTTTCTGTCCTCAGAGCAAGTTCCGGCTTCTCCCCAGCCATGAGGTTCTCCATTCAGTGGGCCACCATGATGGGCCTTGTCCCAAAAGGCAAATTAATTGAGCCCCATTAGCCATCCCAACCGATCAGTGGCCTGGAAACAGTTAGCTAAAAATATTAGAGACATGCAAGGTGAGTGCAGAATATTTCCTAGAACTTCTAGATATGGTCGATTGCACATCTCTTGCATCTCCACCATACACGTGACAATAATCTAGGGTAATCGGCGATCAGAAACATTAATCTGGTGGGCCACCATATGCACAGGTCATATCCAAAAATAGGATTGACTACTGAATGGACACTCCTTGCCACCCTACCGTTCGTAGTTTCAGGAAAAAAAAAAAACATTTAGAGTACAATGAAGCATCAATCCAATCTTCATTAGTGATTTGGGTAAATCACCCTCATAATATACAGCCTTTAAAATACACTTTGGTATTTAAAAAAACATACATACAGTGTGACTGAAATACCCCAGAAGAAACGGCCGGAGTACCTTCTCCCGTCTAGACAGAATGCTTAGCTGCGTTTGGATGCACAATCAATTTGAATTGTGAATATTCATTTTAAAAGGGACAAAAATAAATGACATATCCTAGCATTCAGAGGAAGTAGGACATGGTAGTTCAGTTTCTTTGAAGTCCAGCTTGAAAGTCAGGTAATCGCAATTTGGAGGCATACCCCTCCATATGAATTCAGTTCTATATTGCATCCAAACGCGAACTTAAGGCACCTGATTAATTGGAACTACAACTTGCCCATCCAAAGCAAGAATAATGGTAACAAGTAGAAAAGAAGAAGAGGAAAGAAAAAAAAAAAAAAAAAAGAAAACACCTTGTCTCTTTACAAGATCTGTACAGCTCCTGGCAGTTTCTTTTACATGCTGGAGGGAACTACTATAGAAAGTTTCTGCTGGAATACCTGGCAGCAAAGCAAATAGTGGGGATGATGGAAACATGGCAATTAAAACAAGTGCAATTGCCATTGTGGTGAGAAAGGGCATTTATGGTATGTTTTACCTCTTCAAAATGCTCCAACTCTGACTTCAGTTCTGCTTCAATGTCTGCTAATGTTGGATGCATGCTATCTTGGTCTGGAGATCGACTCTTCGGTTCCTTAAGAACCTGCAACAACCTCGGATGCATGTAACCATAGCCATGAGAGGCCAACATTGAAACTTAAATTTGACAAGAAGTTGGGTTATATTTTCATTTAGCTTGGCCTTTAAATTCAGGTAATGCATTGAAAGAGAAAAACTATAGAACATCAAAAGTTCATGTGCCTGTTATCATCCCAACTAACATTTAAGCGTAATAAACACTTATAAACAGGAAGCATTCAGATGTTTATATGCAGGCTGGTGCTTCTCTCTTCTTTGATGGCTCCAACCAAACTTGGAGATGACAATGAGAGAAACTCAGCAGCCACACGCCGGCCGTCCACCAGCGTGCGCCCCTGCACACATAGAGGTGTGCTCACATGGAACTGGTACCACCACAACTTGTGGTGAAACTGGCATATTATGGGGCCCACATGATGTGTGCAACTGATCAGCTGTCTGTCATGTTAGCTCCCTCGTGTTTACCATAGAGCCCAAAAATCAGGCCAATCCAAGACTCAGGTGGGCCACACCATAGGGAACAATGTCAAACCATGCCTAAAACCTCTAAATTCAGTGTGGCCTGCCTAAATTTGGGAATAACCTGATTTTTTGTGTCCCTTCATCCCAGTGGGGTCAGGTGTGTGATGAATGCCTTGGATGACATATACAAAACATGATGGATCCCACAAACCTCCTGGGAGGTTTTATTGGTTGGTCCTTTCCGAACTGCCCCTCAGATGTGGCCCACCTTACTTCCTGTTCAGGCTGATTTTTGGCCCATGGCCAAACATGGAAGGCAGGGGTGGCAACGGACAAGGGGTCCCACAAACTCTTGGGAGGTTCACCTGACTTTCTGTTTGAGCAATGGCCAATGATACTCAAAACACTGCAAGAAAAAGGATGCATGAAATGCCTCATTTTACCAAAATTGTTGTAGTAGATAAGCAGAAAGTGAAAAGAACATGGGATGTGGGAAGAGAGAAACACTGGTATTTGTCAGGGGAAAATGTTTCCAGCGACTACGATCTACACCCAACCCTCGCATAAGGACATACCTTTTTCTTTCTATTTTTTGGTACTAAACCATACGAATGTATGCCAATGTCGTAATAGTAGTAGAAAGAAAGTGTCACTATCATTAAGGATGGGCGTAAACGGTGACTCCCCACATCAAATGCAGGCATGAAAGTTTGCAGGCATCCATAATGTGCCTAACATGAAACTGCAAGCCTGACATATGTACATGCACAGAGCTGTAGATGTGTATATTAACTACATGTGTACAAATATGTCATGAAAATGGTAACAACAGACTGGCCGCATTACTACCATGACTCACTAAAAGTTGTGCCCATGACAACAAAGTCACATAAATTTCACATGAAGCTTATAGTTGATAGAATTTCAAATTTTTAGAATCCCAAAGACATGGAATAAACAGGTGGATGTAAATGCCCACATCGCGGCATACCAGTTTGAAACCTTCTTGAGAAAGTGACATTTCCAGTCCTTGAAATGTCATGCACTGGCTCCGTTGTAGAGCAAGAGAAATCCACATGATTGCACAAAGAACTCTGAATTTCTGTTTCACCTGTAAGGGGAGGGAAAAAAAAAGGAAAAGAAAAGAAGTGAGAAGGAAATCAAGGGAAGGTAACCCATTTTGATATTGGCCAGGAAAGCATCATATGTAGTTGAGCAAAGTGCAGAGAAATCAGGTTTTCCAACAATTTTATGGTACGCTTGGGTGCTCCTGGCTTTAGCAGCAGGTCAGATGCACTCTGACCAAACCAATGGTGAAATAAGAAGGCTCCAAAAGAGTGCAGCTATTCTTATCTCAATTGAGATTTGGAGCAGGAAAAGTAAACTCGCCCACTGACATTTCCATTTTCTTAACCACTTCAAAAGCCGAGCAGATTGGTTTTCACAAAAAAACAAAATCAATTGTGATTTTGGGGTCACATTCAAATAGTTAGGTAACTGTTTCGTAAAGGTGAAGCACCTTCACAAAGTGCCCTTCCCAAGTGTGAATAGGAAACATCTCCACCTGCTTGCATGGATAGGAGAAGGTTGCTTCACCAATGTCTGGTTAGATACTACTAAGCAATTACAGCACGGGCCCTCCAAAATTGCTCACATTTGCTAGAAACAATTGTTGGTAATCATGCTTAGACTATGTTTAGATGTGTCAGCAAATCGAACAGCAAACATTCAGCTTAATAAAGGGAAATAACAAAAACTATAGCCATTTCCTGATATTCGTTATAAGGAAGTCGCCCTCAAATTGAAGTCACATTCCTCCAAATCCAAGCTCGAAACCTGACTTGAAAGTTGAAACTAACATAGTTACAATTTTGGAGCCAAGACCCTCCATATGCTAAGCAAGGAATCACAAATTGGATATTTCCATTTCATAAGACTAATAATTGCAATTCAATTGATTGTGCAACCAAACACAGCCTTAGACAGAGAACTAAGCATGCAATCATGAGTGAAAAAAAAAAAAAATTTTGCCAAAAGCCTAATATCTTTGAAAAAACGATTAACATACCTCCTTTGAGAACCCCTGAAGGGAAGAATGTTCACATTTTGGGAACTTTTTCCTGTGATATCTCGCAAGTAGGGCAATTAGCTGCAAACTTCTGGAGAATTATCAGCATTGATGACAATACCAAGAATAGAAATTACTAAAGAAAATGAGAAGAAGCCAAAGGAAAAAAAAAAGTACCTCAACCTCCTCAGCATTGTACCCGTAGAGGTGGTCGCCATTCTGCAGAAGGAAAGAGAAATGTCTCAACAACATAACATTAAGGCAGATGAAACATTTGAAGCATTTCCATCCAAATGAGGAGCAAGCACAACTTCAGAACAGAGCCTTCCATATCTGATATAATCAAGGTTTAAAATATCGGTATCGGAGCATCCATTGGCCAGCTCAAAAGCAAGCACCAGTTCATAAATTCAATTTTTACAACTATAACTAACGGGAAATCTCTCCTTCATCTTTAAAAACAGCTACAAATAATGTTAAATTCCTAGAGGATAGTGGAATTATGGTAGGTTGATGTTATGAAAACAGTAACACAGATACTGCTGAGCTAAATAGACATTTGGACCAGACCATATAAAATACATACCTTGATGATGTGGTATGACTGTTTATGATAGCCCTTTTTACCCAAAACAAGTCCAATATCATGAAGCAAAATCGCAGCTTCAAGATATTCAAGATCCTTCTCATCCAAGAAGACCATAGATTGATTTTGGTGATTGGTAAGCCCGTAACATTGGTTTAGACCTCCAGCAATCTCCTGTAAAAATTAGAGCAGTGAGAGCCATCTGTCTATAGTTTTACTCATAACCATCTACTTGCAAGTCTCATTCAATCAGACGGCTAGAATTGTCCAATGAGGGATCTTTTAAACCATCATCCATCCCCAGTATTATCCGCCTAAAAGGCGGGCCCACCTGCAAAGAACGATAGCCCAAATGAAAATATGGGTAACTCAGGCTAGCTAACCTTCGCAATGCCAACGCACCGTCCACTGGACTTCACCCTCTTCTCACCACCGAACCGACCTGCAAGTCTCAACACCGACCGCCACCTCACATTCGCATTAACATCAAATTCATCGCACTCCCTCGCCAGAACCTCTGTAACAACCCCTTCTCCCAGTGCATACTCTGAAACCTCCATCTCCTTAATATCCAAAATGTCAAAAATCTCCAACAACAAAACTGCACCAGCCACAATAAACTCCGCCCGTCTCTTTGAAAACCCCATCTGTCTCGCCTCTCCCCCACACAACAACCTCTCAACAACACTCCCCAATTCCTCCCTACTAAATCTCCAATCCCTACAAAATTTCCCACCCGGTTCACCACCAATCACCAGATCACGTCCCAGCCCCTTAGAAACGGCCTTCTCAATTGACCGGATGGTCCCAGAACATCCGGCGGCGATCTCAAACCCAATCTCCCCAACCTTCTCCACCACCCCAGATTCCATAATAACCGACCGTATATATCTCCGCATATCTACGATCTCGCCACTCTTCACGAATCCCTCTGTTAAAGAAACATGCCCTAATTTAAGAGAAGCAGAGAAGATTACCTTCCCCTCTCGCCCCACAACGAATTCGGTCGATCCGCCGCCAATATCGACCGTCAGGATCGTCCTATAGTACACGGGCAAGAACTGGAGGACGCCAATGTAGATGAGACGGGCCTCTTCTTCGCCAGAGATGACATTGGCTTCGAAGCCGAGCTCTTGTTTGATTCTGAAGAGGAATTCGGTGGAGTTATGAGATTCTCGCACTGCACAAGTGGCGACTATAGTGGGGGAATCGATGTGGTGGAGGTGAAGAATTTCGGAGAAGGATCGGAGAGTAGAGATGGATTGGAGTTGGGAGTCGAGGGAGATTGAGGTGGGCGGCGGTGGTGGTGAGGATGATTGGACGGTGGGGATGAGGGTGCGGCCTAGAAGGACAGGGCGTTTGATGCGATCGACGGTCAGGAAGCGGCCGTTGGGGAGGGCGCGGATTATGAAGAGCTTGAATGAGTTGGAGCCCATGTCGATGGAGGCAAGGAGTTTGGTGGAATTTACGGGATTGTGAGGGATGTCCATGGACATTTCTTGATGATGATGATGTATGTGGAGTTTTTATGACGATGTATGGGGTGTTTTGGGGAAGGGTTTGGGGCGCCGGAGGCAGATGGAATGAAATCGAAAAAAATGGTGGCGTTCCGACTGGAATCTACAATATCTGTAAAACACCGAAGTCTACGGGCATTGTTTACGTGAACTCCACTCCGTCTTTCAGTTTTGTATCCTCAATGGTAGAGTTCCTTCGGACCAAATATCACGCTGCCACTAGCCAAGTGGTTAGTGGTCGGTGCTTGTGGGGACCACTGTGATGTATGCTTTTTTATCTACGCCGTGCATTCATTTTCCGGATCATTTTAGGTTTTGATCTCAAAAATGAGGCAGATCTAAATCTCAGGTGTACCACACCACACGAAAACAGTAGTGATTGATGTTCACTATTAAAAACCTCTTGGACCACTGTAATGTTTATTTTACATCCAACCTGTTGATTAAGCCATACAGACATGGATGAAGGGAATATATATATATATATATATATGGAAAAGGTACTATGCGCTTGAGCGTAAACCGGTCGTCCATGAGGTCGAGCTGGGGTGGGCCCCACCGTGATGCCGTTCGAAGATCCACACCGTCCACCAGATGTACCACTCCAAGTGGGACCCACACGGCTGGAAATCGACCATCCACTGAACTCAGGTGGGCCATACCTTCTGAAAACATAAGTATACACGAGAAAACATGTAAAATCACTTGGTGGGGCCCACCTGAGATGTGTATACCACCTAAAAATTGGTCTAAAATTACATCCAAGTGGAACACACATGATGGACGGTGTTGATCATCAAAAAACGTCTCAAAAGGGAGCCACAAGTGGTTTTGAATGTTTGAATGGTGCACAGCCCCTCTCCACTTCTGGACGTGGTGTGGCCCACAAAAGTCTCGGATGGACGTGATTTTCAGCCGTGTGAGCCCGTCCAAGGATGGTGCATCTAACTGAGGGGATAGATGTTCGAACGGCATCACAGTGGGGCCCACCCCAGCTCGACCTCACGGACGACCGCTTTACGCTCGAGCGCATAGTGTGTGTGTCTATATATATATATACACACACACAATGCGCTCGAGCATAAAGCGGTCGTCCGTGAGGTTGAGCTGTGTGGGCCCCACCGTGATGCCGTACGAAGATCCACACCGTCCACCAGATGCGTGAGCCCAGGGTGGGCCCATATAGCCCAAAATCAGCCATCCATGTAACTCAGGTGGGCCATACCATCGGAAAACATAAGTATACACGCAAAAACATGTAAATGCACTTTCTGGGCCCCACCTGAGTGGTGGATACCACCTGAAACTTGGTCTAAATTACATTTAAGTGGGACACACATGATGGACGGTGTTGATCATCACAAAATGTCTCAAAAGGTCCCCAAAAATGGTTTTGAATATTTCAATGGTGCACAGCCCCTCTCAACTTCTGTACGTGGTGTGGCCCACAAAAGTCACGGATTGACTTGATTTTTAGCCATATGGGCCCCCTCTGGAGTGGTGCATCTGGTGGACGGTGTGGATTTTCAAACGGCATCACGGTGGGGCCCACACCAGCTCGACCTCATGGCCGACCGCTTTACGCTCGAGCGCATAGTACCTTTATATTATATATAGAGAAAATGACCACTGTAGACAAACCCTTTTACCCAGCGGTTTCTATGAAAGAATACAAACCTTAGTTACCAATCTAGACTATCACGTGCGGACAGCGACGTTGAGGACGAAACTACCCCTCCTTTTCGCTGCGAAGACGTGCGCTGACGCTCCTCGAACTGAGAGTTGTACGAACGGCTTAAAAGGATTGGGTACTCCCCCTGCCACCAACCAATGGCGGATGGTCGGTGGTCTCAGGGGCCCCACCATGATGTATGCTATTCATCCATGCCGTCCATATATTTTTTCCATATCATTTTATGGTATACGACCAAAAATGAGGTATATGCAAATCTCAAGTGTACCACATTACAAGAAACAAGTGTTGAATGAGCGTTGACCATTAAAAACTTTTTGGGGCCCACTGTGATGTTTGTGAGAAATCCTCCCGTCTAAGTTCATCATAGGTCACAAAGACCTGGATGAAGAAGAAAAACAAATTTCATAATGATCCAAAACTTTTATAACCCCTAAAAGGGTTTCAATGGTAGACGTTCAATTCCCATTTGCCTTTTACAAGTGTGGTCTACTTGATAGTTAGATCTATCTTATTTTTAGTCTCAAGCTTCTGAATACGAGCTCACAAAATAGATGGACGGTTTGGATATAACACATACCTCATAATAGGACCCACAAAAAGCAAGTGGGATTACAAAGAAAAAAAAAAAAAAAAAAAAAAAAGGTATATATCGACACCAATCGATATATCGAAAATGGTCCAGAATCTGTCCAAAGGAGTTTTCTTCAAAAATCTTACAATTTTCGATATATCGACTATCTGTCGATATATCGAAAAAGGTGTTTTTACCTTTAGCTACGGATTATAACCGTAGCCATAAGTCAGAAGTCAAGTGTCCATCTTTGAAATTTTTTAATTTATTTATTTATTTTTTATTTTTTACATAAAAAATTTATTCTACCTACAATTTTCTTTAATACATATTTATATAAATAAGTATATATAAGCATATAAAATTTTTTTCCTCTTTTTTTTCATTTATTTCTTTAATCATTTAACAAGAATATCTTCTAAACCAAAATTAGTTACTTGACGCTACATATGATTTTGGGGTAAGAGAAGCTACTTTAGCCAACCAACCTAATTATTTTCCAAGATTCCATCAAGTCGATGGTTGAGCGAGGCAACGTAGAAATTGAGCGAGGCAACGTAGAAAATGAGCGAGGGAACCTACGATTTGAGCTAGGCAACCTAGGAATTGAGCGAGGGAAGCTAGAAATTGAGCGAGGCAACGTAGAAATTGAGCGAGGGAAGCTAGAAATTGAGTGAGACAACGTAGGAATTGAGCGAGGGAAGCTAGAAATTGAGCGAGGAAGCCAGAAATTGAGCGAGGGAAGCTCGAAATTGAGCGAGGAACCCAGAAATCGAGCGAGGGAAGCTCGAAATTGAGCGAGGGAAGCTCGAAATTGAGCAAGGGAAGGTAGAAATTGAGCGAGGCAACCTAGAAATTGAGCGAGGGAAGGTAGAAATTGAGCGAGGGAAGCTTGAAATTGAGTGAGGCAACCTAGGAGTTGAGCGAGGGAAGGTAGAAATTGAGCGAGGGAAGCTCGAAATTGAGCGAGAGAAGGTAGAAATTGAGCGAGGCAACCTAGAAATTGAGCGAGGGAAGGTAGAAATTGAGCGAGGCAAGCTCGAAATTGAGCGAGGGAAGCTAGAAATTGAGCGAGGTAACCTAGAAATTGAGCGAGGGAAGGTAGAAATTGAGCGAGGCGACTCAGAATTGAGCGAGGAAGCTAGAAATTGAGCGAGGCGAGGCCAGAAATCGAGCGAGGAAGGTAGAAATCGAGCGAGGAAGGCCAGAAATTGAGCGAGGCAAGGTAGAAATCGAGCGAGGAAGCTAGAAATCGAGCGAGGAAACCCGAAATCGAGTGAGGCAACCTAGTAGTTGGGCGAGGAAGGTAGAAATTGAGCGAGGAAGGTAGAAATTGAGCGAGGCAACCCAGAAATTCGAAAGCTCGAAATCGAGCGAGGAAGGTAGAAATTGAGCAAGGCAACTTAGAAATCGAGCGAGGAAGGTAGAAATTGAGCGAGGCAAGCTCGAAATCGAGCGAGGAAGCTAGAAATCGAGCGAGGAAGGTAGAAATTGAGCGAGGCAACGTAGGAATTGAGCGAGGAAGGTATAAATCGAGCGAGGAATGTAGAAATTGAGCGAGGCAACCCAGATATTGAGCGAGGGAAGGTACAAATTGAGCGAGGCAACCTAGAAATTGAGCGAGGGAAAGTAGGAATTGAGCGAGGGAAGGTAGAAATTGAGCGAGGCAATATAGAAATTGAGCGAGGGAAGGTAGAAATTGAGCGAGGGAAGCTCGAAATTGTGCGAGGGAAGCTAGAAATTGAGCGAGGCGACCTAGGAGTTGAGCGAGGGAAGGTAGAAATTGAGCGAGGGAGGCTAGAAATTGAGCGAGGGAACCTAGAAATTGAGCGAGGAAGCTAGAAATCGAGCGAGGCAACCTAGAAATTGAGCGAGGCAACGTAGAAATTGAGCGAGGCAACGTAGGAATTAAGCGAGGGAAGGTAGAAATTGAGCGAGGGAACCTAGAAATTGAGCGAGGAAACTCGAAATTGAGCGAGGCAACCTAAGAGTTGAGTGAAGGAAGGTAGAAATTGAGCGAGGGAAGCCAGAAATTAAGCGAGGGAAGCTAGAAATTGAGCGAGGGAAGCTAGAAATTGAGCGAGGCAACCTAGAAATTGAGCGAGGGAAGGTAGAAATTGAGCGAGGCAAGCTCGAAATTGAGCGAGGGAAGCTAGAAATTGAGCGAGGAAGGTAGAAATTGAGCGAGGGAAGCCAGAAATTGAGCGAGGGAAGGTAGAAATTGAGCGAGGCAACGTAGGAATTGGGCGAGGAAGGTGAAATTGAGCGAGGGAATGTAGAAATTGAGCGAGGCAACCTAGAAATTGAGCGAGGGAAGGTAGAAATTGAGCGAGGCAACCTAGAAATTGAGCGAGGGAAAGTAGGAATTGAGCGAGGGAAGGTAGAAATTGAGCGAGGGAAACTAGAAATTGAGCGAGGCAATCTAGAAATTGAGCGAGGGAAACTAGAAATTGAGCGAGGCAATCTAGAAATTGAGCGAGGGAAGGTAGAAATTGAGCGAGGGAAGCTCGAAATTGAAAGAGAGAAGCTAGAAATTGAGCGAGGCAACCTAGGAGTTGAGCGAGGAAGGTAGAAATTGAGCGAGGGAAGGTAGAAATTGAGCGAGGGAACCTAGAAATTGAGCGAGGGAAGGTAGAAATTGAGCGAGGCAACCTAGAAATTGAGGAGGAAGCTGTAGAAATCGAGCGAGGAGGAAGCTCGAAATCGAGCTAGAAATCGAGAAGGTAGAAATTGAGCGAGGAACCTAGAAATTGAGCGAGGGCAAGCTAGAAATCGAGCGAGGCAACCCAGAAATCGAGCGAGGAAGGTAGAAATCGAGCGAGGCAACGTAGGAATTGAGCGAGGGAAGGTAGAAATTGAGCGAGGGAATGTAGAAATTGTGCAAGGCAACCTAGAAATTGAGCGAGGGAAGGTGGAAATTGAGCGAGGCAACCTAGAAATTGAGCGAGGGAAAGTAGGAATTGAGCGAGGGAAGGGGAGAAATAGCGAGGCAATCCAGAAATTGAGCGAGGAAGGTAGAAATGAGCGGGGAAGCTAGAAATTGAGCGAGGAGGCCAGAAATCGAGCGAGGCAACGTAGAGTTGAGCGAGGTAGAAATGAGTGAGCGGCAACCAAGAAATCGAGCGAGTTGAAGCTAGAAATTGAGCGAGAAGCTTTAGAAATTGAGCGAGGGAAGGTAGAAATTGAGCGAGTTTGCAACCCAGAAATTGAGCGAGGAAGGTAGAAATTGCGAGGAAGGTAGAAATTGAGCGAGGCAACCTAGAAATTGAGCGAGGAAGGTAGAAATCGAGGCGAGGCAACCCAGAAATGAGCGAGGAAAGGTAGAAGGAAATTGAGCGAGGAAGCCAGAAATTGAGCAAGGGCAACCTAGGAGTGAGTTTGAGAGAAGCCAGAAATCAGCGAGGAAGGAAAATTGAGTTTGAGAAAGCAAATGAAATTGAGCGAGGAAGCCAAAATTGCCAAGGAAGGTAGAAATTGAGCGAGGCAACCTAGAAATCGAGCGAGGAAGGCAGAAATTGAGCGAGGAACGAAGGAGAAATCGAGCGAGGAAGCTTTAGAACTGTTGAGCGAGGAAGGTAGAAATCGAGCGAGGCAAATGGAGAATTGAGCGAGGAAGGTAGAAATCGAAACGAGGAAGGTAAATCGCGAGGAAGGTAAAATTGAGCGAGGCAACCTGAAATCGAGCGGGGAAGGTAGAAATGAGCGAGGCAACCTAGAAATTGAGCGAGGGAAGGTAGAAATGAGGAGGAACGAGAAATTGAGCCAGGGGAAGGTAGAAATTGAGCGAGGGAACCTAAATCGAGCCAGGGAAGGTAGAAATGAGCGAGGCAACCTAAATGAGCGAGGAAGGTAGAAATGAGCGAGGCAACCTAGAAATTGAGCGAGGAAGGTAGAAATGAGTTTAGGCAACGCTAGAAATCGAGCGAGGAAGGCAGAAATGAGCGAGGCAACGTAGAAATTGAGCGAGTTTAGGAGCCAGAAACGAGAGACAACGTAGAAATGAGCGAGGAAGCTAGAAACGAGCCGGAGGCAACGAGAATTGCCAGTTTGTGGATGCCAGAAATCGAGTTTAGGCAACGAGAAATTTAGCGGGAAGCTAGAAATGAGTTTGAGGAAGCTAGAAATTGAGCGAGGCAACGTGAAAAATGAGTGAGGGAAGCTAGAAATTGAGCGATGGCAACGTAGAGAATCGAGCTTGAGAAGCTAAGAAATTGAGCCGAGGTAACGTAGAAATGAGCAAGTTGAGCCAGAATCGAAATGCCGAGGAGCCGAAATCGAGCGGCAGGCAATGTAGGAATTGAGCGAGGAAGCTTAGAATTGAGCGAGGAAGCTGAAATGAGCGAGGCAACATAGGTTCCTCGCACAATTCCTACGTTCCTCGCTCAAATCCTAGGTTACCTCGCTCAATTTTTACCTCGCTTCAATTTGTAGCTTCCTCGCTCAAATCCTATGTTGCCTCGCCGAATTTTAAGTTCCCTTGTCAATTCTAAATTTTCCTCGCTAAATTTCTAACTTACCTCGCTCAATTCCTAGGTTACCTACCTCGCTCAAATTCTCGCTTCTCATTTGAATTTTTTTACCTTCCTCGCTCAATTTCTAGCTTCCTCGCTCAATTTCTACGTTACCGCTTCAATTTCTAAGATCCTCGCTCAATTCTTACGTTGCCTCGCTCAATTTATATTTCCTCGCTCATTTTTATGTTGCCTCGCTCAATTTCTAGCTTCCTCGCCACTTCTCGCTTCCTCGCTTCAATTTCTACGCTTCCTCGCTCAATTTCTACGTTGCCTCGCTCAATTTCTACTTCCTCGCTCAATTCCTACGTTGCCTCGCTCAATTTCTAGCTTCCTCGCTCAATTTTGGCTTCCTCGCTCAATTTCTAGCTCCTCGCTCAATTTATGGCTTCCTCGCTCAATTTCTAACTTCCTCGCTCAATTCCTACGCTCCTCGCTCAATTTCTACTTCCTCGCTCAATTTCTAACGTTCCTCGCTCAATTTTACGTTCCTCGCTCAATTCCTACGTTGCCTCGCTTTCAATTTCTAGCTTCCCTCGCTCAATTTCTACGTTGCCTCGCTCAATTTCTACGCTTCCCTCGCTCAATTCTCTACTTCGCTTCAATTTCTAGCTCCTCGCCACCTCTACTTCTCGCTCAATTTCTACGCTTTCCTCGCTCAATTCCTACGTTCCTCGCTCACTTTCTAGCTTCTCGCTCGCTTCAATTTCTAGCTTCCTCGCTCAATTTCTACCCTCGCTCAATTTCTAACTTCCTCGCTCAATTCCTACATTGCCTCGCTCAATTTCTAGCTTCTCTCGCTCAATTCCTACGTTCGCCACAATTTCTACTTCCTCGCTCAATTTCTAGCTTCCCTCGCTCAATTTATAACTTCCCTCGCTCAATTCCTACGTTCCCTCGCTCAATTCCTACGTTGCCTCGATCAATTTCTAGCTTCCCTCGCTCAATTTCTAGCTTCCCTCGCTCAATTTCTACGTTCCCTCGCTCAATTTCTAGATCCTCGCTCAATTTCTACCTTCCCTCGCTCAATTTCTAGGTTCCCTCGCTCAATTTCTAGCATCCATCGCTCAATTTCTACCTTCCCTCGCTCAACTCCTAGGTTCCCTCGCTCAATTTCTACCTTCCCTCGCTCAATTTCTAGATTGCCTCGCTCAATTTCTAGTTTCCCTCGCTCAATTTCTACCTTCCTCGCTCAATTCCTACTTTCCTCGCTCAATTTCTAGGGCTTGCCTCGCTCAATTTCTACCTTCCCTCGCTCAATTTCTAGGTTGCCTCGCTCAATTTCTACATTCCCTCGCTCAATTTCTAAATTCCCTCGCTCAATTCCTACGTTGCCTCGCTCAATTTCTAGCATCCCTCACTCAATTTCTAGATTGCCTCGCTCAATTTCTACCTTCCCTCGCTCAATTTCTACGTTGCCTCGCTCAATTTCTACCTTCCCTCGCTCAATTTCTAGGTTGCCTCGCTCAATTTCTAGCTTCCCTCGCTCAATTTCTAGGTTGCCTCGCTCAATTTCTACCTTCCCTCGCTCAATTTCTAGCTTCCCTCGCTCAATTTCTAGGTTGCCTCGCTCAATTTTTACCTTCCCTCGCTCAATTTCGAGCTTCCCTCGCTCAATTTCTAGCTTCCTCAATTTCTGGTTCCCTCGCTCACCTCCTTCCCTCGCTCAATTTCTACCTTCCTCGCTCAATTTCTACCTTCCTCCTCAATTTCTACCTTCCTCGCTCAACTCCTGGGTTGCCTCGCCTACACCTCTACCTTCCTCGCTTCCTCGCAATTTCTACCTTCCTCGCTCTCAATTCCTACTTTCCTCGCTCAATTTCTGGTTGCCTCGCTCACCCCCCCTCGCCTTCCCTCGCTCAATTTCTTGGTTGCCTCACTCAATTTCTACATTCCCTCGCTCAATTTCTACCTTCCCTCGCTCAATTTCTAGGTTGCCTCGCTCAATTTCTACCTTCCCTCGCTCAATTTCGAGCTTGCCTCGCTCAATTTCGAGCTTCCCTCGCTCAATTTCTACCTTCCCTCGCTCAATTTCTAGGTTGCCTCGCTCAATTTCTACCTTCCCTCGCTCAATTTCTACCTTCCCTCGCTCAACTCCTAGGTTGCCTCGCTCAATTTCTACCTTCCCTCGCTCAATTCCTACGTTGCCTCGCTCAATTTCTACCTTCCCTCGCTCAATTTCTAGGTTGCCTCGCTCAATTTCTAGCTTCCCTCGCTCAATTTCTAGGTTCCCTCGCTCAATTTCTACCTTCCCTCGCTCAACTCCTAGGTTGCTTCGCTCAATTTCTAGCTTCCCTCGCACAATTTCGAGCTTCCCTCGCTCAATTTCTACCTTCCCTCGCTCAATTTCTAGATTGCCTCGCTCAATTCCTACCTTCCCTCGCTCAATTTCTACCTTCCCTCACTCAATTTCTAGGTTGCCTCGCTCAATTTCTACCTTCCCTCACTCAATTTCTAGCTTCCCTCGCTCAATTTCGAGCTTGCCTCGCTCAATTTCTACCTTCCCTCGCTCAATTTCTAGGTTGCCTCGCTCAATTTCTAGGTTGCCTCGCTCAATTTCTACCTTCCCTCGCTCAATTTCTAGGTTGCCTCGCTCAATTTCTAGCTTCCCTCGCTCAATTTCTAGCTTCCCTCGCTCAATTTCTACATTCCCTCGCTCAATTTCTACCTTCCCTCGCTCAATTCCTACGTTGCCTCGCTCAATTTCTACCTTCCCTCGCTCAATTTCTAGGTTGCCTCGCTCAATTTCTACCTTCCCTCGCTCAATTTCTAGCTTCCCTCGCTCAATTTCTACCTTCCCTCGCTCAATTTCTAGGTTGCCGAGCCTTCCTCGCTCAATTTCGAGCTTGCCTCGCTCAATTTCTACCTTCCCTCGCTCAATTTCTAGGTTGCCTCGCTCAATTTCTACCTTCCCTCGCTCAATTTCTGGCTTCCCTCGCTCAATTTCTAGCTTCCCTCGCTCAATTCCTACGTTGCCTCGCTCAATTTCTAGCTTCCCTCGCTCAATTTCTACGTTGCCTCGCTCAATTTGTAGCTTCCCTCGCTCAATTCCTAGGTTGCCTAGCTCAAATCATAGGTTCCCTCGCTCGTTTTCTACGTTGCCTCGCTCAATTTCTACGTTGCCTCGCTCAACCATCGACCTGATGGAATCTTGGAAAATAACTAGGTTGGTTGGCTAAAGTAGCTTCTCTTACCCCAAAATCATATGTGCAGACGTCAAGTAACTAATTTTGGTTTAGAAGATATTCTTGTTAAATGATTAAAGAAATAAATGAAAAAAAAGAGGGAAAAAAATTTTATATGCTTATATATACTTATTTATATAAATATGTATTAAAGAAAATTGTAGGTAGAATAAATTTTTTTATGTAAAAAATAAAAAATAAATAAATAAATTAAAAAATTTCAAAGATGGACACAGACTACAGCTATGGCTACGGTTATAATCCGTAGCTAAAGGTAAAGCACCTTTTTCGATATATCGACATGATAGTCGATATATCGAAAATTGTAAGATTTTTGAAGAAAACTCACCGACAGCTTTGGACCATTTTCGATATATCGACCGGTCATTTATATATCGACCGCTTTTTTTTTTTTTTTTTTTTGCTGTTGTAATCCCATCGCTTTTTGTGGCTCCTATTATGAGGTATGTGTTATATCCAAATCGTCCATCTATTTGGCGAGCTCGTATTCAGTTGAGACTAAAAATAAGATAGATCTAACTATCAAGTAGACCACACCGTAAAAGGCAATGGGGAATTGAACGTCTACCATCAAACCCTTTTAGGGGTTATAAAAGTTTTGGATCATTATGAAATTTGTTTTTCTTCTTCATCCAGTCTTTGTGACCTATGAATGAACTTAGACGGGGAGGATTTCTCACAAACATCACAAGGGCCCCCAAAAGTTTTTAATGGTCGACGCTCATTCAACACTGCTTCCTATAATGTGGTACACTTGAGATTTGCATATACCTCATTTTTGGTCGTATACCATAAAATGATATGGAAAAATATATGGACGGCATGGATGAATAGCATACATCATGGTGGGGCCCACAGACCACCGACCATCCGCCATTGGCGGGGCGGGGGAGTACCCAATCCTTTTAAGCCGTTCGTACAACTCTCAGTTCGAGGAGCGTCAGCGCACGTCTTCGCAGCGAAAAGGAGGGGTAGTTTCGTCCTCAACGTCGCTGTCCGCACGTGATAGTCTAGATTGGTAACTAAGGTTTGTATTCTTTCATAGAAACTGCTAGGTAAAAGGGTTTGTCTACAGTGGTCATTTTCTCTTTATATATATATATATATATATATATATATATATATATATATATATATATATATAGGGAAAAGGTACCATGCGCTCGACCTCACAAGTCCGTCCCATGAGGTCGAGCTGTGTGGCCCCACCGTGATGCGTTTTGAACATCTACCCCATCAGTCAGATACACCATTCCATCGTGGGCCTAGGTCTCAAAAATCAAGTTAATCCGTGACTTGTGTGGGACACACCACATACAGAAGTGGAGAGGGGCCGTGCACCATTAAAACATTCATAACCATTTTTGAGAGCCCACCGAGATGTGGTTTGCAAATCTAGCCCATCCATTATGTGTATCCCAATTGGACGAGAGTTCAGACCAAGTTTCAATAGCATTCAAAACTCAGGTGAGCCCCACCAAGTACTTTTATATGTTTTTGGCATGTCTTCACATGATTTTAGATGGTATGGCCCACCTGAGTTCCGTATACGGATGATTTTTGGGATATCCCATAATTTAAAGGGGACCCATCAAATGCACGGTGTTGATGGTCGACACGCATCATGGTGGGGCCCACACAACTCGACCTCACGGGAGGTTATTGTGAGCTCGACCGCATAGTACCTTTTTCATATATATATGTATATCTGCTTGATCCAAAGCTTTTGTGGGTGCATAAAGTTTTTAATGGTGGGAGTTTAATCAACACTATTTCCCATGATGTAGTTCTCTTGATATCTAAACATACCTAATATTTAGCCTTGTACCGTAAAATGATCTCATAAAATGGATGGACACAATGGATGAAACACATACATCATGGTTGTCTAGTCATTGGCTACTGGAACGGTCACTAGCTGATCCGCGTCCAAATATCAGCTTGAACAACAACTGATATGGGCCACACCACATACAACAATGGGTACGTGATACCAATATATATATATATATATATATATATATATATATATATATATATATATATATATATATTGAACCTGAATCCTGATCATGAATATCGATTAGTAATGTGAATATATTTCATGTATTAAAATAATGGACCATTTAAATTAAACTAATTACTTAATTTAACATAGTCATTGGGCCAGTTGAAGTGTAAAAATGGCTTATAGTACTAGTACCCATGTATAAGACCTATATACTTACAAAATTATAAATATGACAGACAATATCTCAAATTAAATTAAGTTTTGAAAATTATTATCCATAAGAAATAGAATAAAACCAAATCGATTTAACAATCTCAACTCCCAGCGTGGGGATACTTCATTGTTGAAATGGGGAGTAATATGGCAAATTATATCTCGTTTTAGAAATTACTATCAATGAGCAATTGACTTGAAACCAAAATCTTGCTATTGTTTGTACTGCTATTGAAAACCAGAGATTTTTTTCCTACTTAAGTTTTGGAAATGAGCATCAATGAAAAAGAGTCTTTGGAGGTAGATTATTGCAGCCAAATATGGTTTGTCTCATGAAGGTGATGGACTAAGGGCCTGTTTGGGAGCATGGATTTGGAACCCCCTGGATTCAGAACCCCCCGGATTGGAAACCCCTTGGATTTGCAATTCTCGCAGTGTGTTTGGCACCCTGGAGTGTGAATTAACTTTAATCCAAAAGTACCTATGCATGGTATATTTATAGGGGTTTGAATTTAATTACTAAATCAACTTTAATATCTCTAATTAGTGAAATATATAATTTTTGACACAATGGTTGTAATATGCCTGCTAAAATATATGTTTTGCCTGAAAATAATGAAATTCCAAGTCTCAGATAGGCTGCAAGCACAAGATCATGTCTGAGTGACTAACCAACTATTTTTAATCGTTGATTAACATTGACAATGTTTGGACGGTGTTGATCATCATTAGTGAGCCATGTGCCCAATAGAATGATAGTGTATAGTGACACACATGTTACACCTGCAACTATTAAAATGATTTTAAGCGTAATCTAAGTTCTCATGGACGGGATTTGAAACCCCCTAGATTTGAAACCCTCGGTTACTTTACGCTGCCAAACAACCAGGGATTTGAAACCCCCTTAAATCTCCCCCAATCCCCTCCAATCCACGGTGCCAAACGACCCCTAAGCAATCCTTCTTATACCTTGCTTCTTTCCTTTGAAAAGAAATTGAGAGAATAGCTAAGAAATTCCACATTAGCTGGCTCTTTTCCTAGCTTTTTTGTGGCTTCCACTAACCCAAATGCTCTGTTTAGATACTGCTTTTAGGTTATTGCTGGATCCTTTTACAACTCTCTATGCTGGAGATTTCTTCCTCCTTGTCTCATACAGCCGCATTGTGGTCTTATGGAGTGCCCCTAAACTGGCAGTCTTTGGTTGGCTAGCTGGAAGAAATAACGTCCTTACGATTGATAATATTAAGATAAGAGGTTTCGTCATTTGTATCTTTTGTATGAATGCGGAGGAATCGGTGGACCACCTCTTTATCCATTGTCCCTTCTCCAACAACATTTGGTGGAGTATTCTTCATCTAGTTGCTCTCCTGGTCCATGCCAACTTCCTTGGAAGCTTCATTCTTCAATTGGCATGGAGAACCTAGTGGAGGTCTTGAGAAAAGGAAATGGAGGGTAATCCTTCTAGCTGTTTTATAGGCCATCTAGGCTGAGAGAAAAAATTGTTGTTTTCTTATTAGTAGTGTTTTTGCGGCCGGGGTCTTCTCTAGAGTCCTATACATGTTTTAAAGTTTTTTATTTAAGTTACATTGGGAGTCAGTTGTAGGACTCTATGTGTATTGTTTTGCTCTTTCATTTTCGTTGTGTTTCTGTTTTTCTGTTTCTTTGTTCCGGTTCCGTTTCTTCTCTTTTTCCTTTAATAAAATATCATCTTAAAAAAAAAAAAAAGTAATGGGCCTGAAATCAAATTGAATGGACAATCTTAACTCTCCAACTTGAAGGTACTTTTTTGTTGAAATAGGGAGAAGGAATATTTTTCACTTTTAATTGTCTGAAAAAAGTTTACTAACTGATAAATAGAAAACAAATAAGCTTGACTTTTGGTTTATTCTACATCTCATTTAAGGCTCATAATTCGGACAGTTTGTATTTTAATTACTTGCACTTAAGTATGCAATTTCACTATGATAGTTTTCAGCTTTTATTCATGTGATAGATTAAATCCATCATGAGAAACTTGTTTTTTGTAGTTTTTTAATCCAGAATGTTATCATGTTATATTTTATGTTCTTTGAAGAAAAATTATAAATTTTTATTCTTCCACAAAAGTCAATCTTTTAAGTTATGGCGTACCCGTATGCGTATTATTATTATTATTATTTAATCTCAAATCATAGATGGGTATCCTATGCCTTAACAACCTAGCAAATATGAACATGGGTGCCATTTTAGTTGGGACTTGAGTATTTACATGGGTCTGGGTACAATACCCATGGTTGAATATGTAAATGGATACCTCTATTCTTGGCCTGACCCCAACCTATTGACAACCATAGATTTCACTAAGACATTGCAGTGGGCTCCAGAGACTTTTTGTTACAATAACTTCATGAGCGTAGGAAATCACCCATTGACACCCATAGAGTTCACTTAGACATTGTGGCAGCTCCCAAGATATTTTCTTACAAAAATTTGAATAGTGTTAAAGGAAACATCCCATCTGACTGAGACTTTGTAGATGAATTAAGAACAATGAAAAGAAAAACTTTTAATGGATGGTGCATCCCATTACTGAAATGTGACTATTAGATCATAGCTTTTTATATTGTATCACCAAGAACATCAACGACCATTCAACAGTGGACCTAATGAGGCTAGACATGGTGAGCATCCTAAGTCAATTGGATTTATTAACAAATAGGTACATCGAGCACTGAGCATCTTCATTCATTTTCTACCCATCCATTTCTCTGACATGCATGTGGGCTAATGTTTTCAGTATCAATGATATCAGCTAATATATCCCACGATATATCTTATATCCCACTTGTACAACACGAAATGCATAGGTAGTGACGATACATTCCACTTATGCAATCTAGTAGCATTTTCGATTTTTAATCTATTTTTTGTACTATAAATCAAGTTAAATCAGTGTCAAATGGTTACAAATCCATTATTCTTCATGTTTTGTGTGAAAATTTATGGATTTAGAATTTCAATTTCAAGATTTGGGAGAGATGAGCTGAGTTGCAGAAAATTGAAAATTTTCAATTTCTCATATATTGGTTACACTATTTGTGTCCCATACAAAATCAAACATGTAACCTGATCTAATAATTCTTTGTAATTTGAAAAAAATTTGAAAAAAAATTATGTTTTAATTAAAAATGTTAAAAAATATATTAATTTTTTAAATTTGACTTCTATCAGCAATAAATTGGCCCCCATTTTAGAGTATTTAAGAGTGTTTAATGAAATCATCATCACACACATACTTTAATTTTGGGATTTGAGGAAGAAACTAATTTGTAGAATTAAAATTCAAAACTTCTCCACATTTTCTAAAATAAGAGAGGATGAGTACTAGCATTCTGTTAGAGAGTATCTGGGTCCTTACTCTTACTTGGGTGGTAGACTCTTAGGAGTTTCAACACCTGGTCAACGGTTCGAGTACCCATAGGTGGTGAAATCCCACTACAGCGTGAGTGTGTGGGGGTGTGTGTGCGTGTGTAAAAATAAAATAAAAATGTTAGAGAGTATCTTTACTAGTTTCATTCTAGAGAAATTTCCAATTGTACAACCCATATATGGCCCACCAACCTTTTTAAGCCCACTTGCTTTTTACCACCCAAGAATAAGCCCCAATTGTATGGCCCCATTTCTCAAGTCAAAAATGCCCCTGCTTTCCTTCCGGAAGTGGATCGCCTGGTGCTAGAAGATGAGTGTTGGTGCTCCTCAAACTTCGAGTTGTACGAACGGTTCAAAAGAGATCAAAGTTACATGGGCCCCACAGTTATGTATTTATTATATCCACAATGTTCTTCCATATTTCGATATCATTTCGGAGCATTATCAAAAAGAAAAAATCATATCCAAAGATTAACTTGACCACACCACAAAGAGCAATGGGAAAATTGATTTTCACCATTAAAATTTTTGTAGGGTCCACCATAACATTTATTTTCCATCCAATCTATTCATAAGGTCACAAAAACCTGGATGAAGAGGAAACACAAATTTTATAATGATCCAAAACTTCCGTGACCCCTAAAAGGGTTTCAACGGTAGACGTTCATGTCTTATGCTACAGTTAGATCTATAGCTACGGATTATACCCGTAGCCATAGATACAATAATCCGTAGCCATAGCGGCTCCCCCAACAATCAAACCTAAATCAGGGTGGGCTGCCAACCCCCCCCCGCCCCCCCCCCACTTGGCCTGTCCGGCTGAGGCAGCCACCTATAGCTACGGATTATAACCGTAGCTATAAACCGTAGCAATTGAGAAGAGAACGGACTGCTGCTGCAATAGTCTATGCACTTTATTATTATTATTATTATTTTTTTACATGGAGAACTTTATTCTGCCAATATTTTTCTCTAATACATATTTATATAAATATGTATATATAAGCATATAAAATTTTTTTTCTCTCTTTATTTCATTTCTTTCTTTATTCATTTAACGAGAATATATTATAAACCAAAATTAGTTATTTGACATACCCTATATGATTTTGGGGTAGGAGAAGCTACTTTAGCCAACCAACCTGGTCATTTTCCAAGATTCCATCAGGTCGATGGTCAAAAATCTATTTCATTCACTTCGCAGTCAATTTCAATCAATTCGCAGTCAATTTTATTCATTTCATTTACCTCGCGATCAATTCCATGCATTTCATGGTCAATCCCAACGATTCCCCTTCACTTCACAGTCAATTCTGTGCATTTCACGGTCAATTCCCTTAATTTCACGGTCAATTCCGGCGATTCCCCTTCACTTCACGGTCAATTCAATTCATTTCACGGTGTCAATTCAATTCATTTCACGGTCAATTCCCTTCACTTCACAATCAATTCTGTGCATTTCACGGTCAATTCCATGCATTTCACGGTCAATTCTGGCGATTCTCCTTCACTTCACGGTTAATTCAATTCATTTCATGGTCAATTCCCTTCACTTCACGGTCAATTCCGTGCATTTCACGCTCAATTCCCTTCATTTCACAATCAATTCCATGCATTTCATGATCAATTCTGGCGATTCCCCTTCACTTCACGGTCAATTCAATTCATTTTACAGTCAATTCCCTTCACTTCACGGTCAATTACGTGCATTTCACGGTCAATTCCCTTAATTTCACGGTCAATTCCATGCATTTCACGGTCAATTCCGGCGATTCCCCTTCACTTCACAGTCAATTCAATTCATTTCACGATCAATTCCCTTCACTTCACAGTCGATTCCGTGCATTTCACGGTCAATTCCCTTCATTTCACGATCAATTCCGGCGATTCCCCTTCACTTCACGGTCAATTCAATTATGTTTCACGGTCAATTCCCTTCACTTCACGGTTAATTCCCCTTCATTTCACAGTTAATTCTATGCATTTCACGGTCAATTTCAGCGATTCCCCTTCACTTCACCGTCAATTTCATTCTTTTCATGGTCAATTCCCTTCACTTCACGGTCATTTCTATGCATTTCACGGTAAATTCCTTTCACTTCACGGTCAATTCTATGCATTTCACAGTCAATTCCGTGCATTTCACGGTCAATCCTGGCATTGATGTGAAACACGTTCTTTGGAGAAAAATCTACAACATTTCACGTTTATCAATGCATTCACGTCCTCTTAGAAAACAAATGCAAGTAGCCTTGAGTAGAGTGGAACATGGAATATGTAATGTGATAGTAGGATGTAGATTTAATGAAGAAAATCGGTGAAAAGAAGGAATAGGGATTGGAGAGATGAGTTCGGACGTGTATTTGAGGGAATAGAGATGGCAAAGATGAGTTCGGACGTGTATTTGAGTGTAAGGGAGTGAATGGAATGAAATGCATGGAATTGATCATGAAGCAAAGGGAATTGACTGTGAAATGCACGGAATTGACCGTGAAATGAATTGAATTGACCGTGAAGTGAAGGGAAATCACCGGAATTGACCGTGAAATGCATGGAATTGACCGTGAAATGAAGGGAATTGACCGTGAAATGCACGAAATTGACCATGAAGTGAAGGGAATTGACCATGAAATGAATTGAATTGACCGTGAAGTGAAGGGGAATCACCGGAATTGACCGTGAAATAAAGGGAATTGACCGTGAAATGCATGGAATTGACCGTGAAGTGAAGGTAATTGACCGTGAAATGAATTGAATTGACTGTGAAGTGAAGGGGAATCGCCGGAATTGACCGTGAAATGAAGGGAATTGACCGTGAACTGAAGGGAATTGATCATGAACTGAAGGGGAATCGCCGGAATTGACCATGAAATGCATGGAATTGACTGTGAAATGAAGGGAATTGACTGTGAAATGCACGGAATTGACCGTGAAGTGAAGGGAATTGACTGTGAAATGAATTGAATTGGCCATGAAGTGAAGGGGAATCGCCGGAATTGACCGTGAAATGCATGGAATTGACAGTGAAATGAAGGGAATTGACCGTGAAATGCATGGAATTGACCGTGAAATGAATTGAATTGGCCATTAAGTGAAGGGGAATCGCCGAAATTGACCGTGAAATGCGTAGAATTGACCGTGAAATGAAGGGAATTGACCGTGAAATGCACGGAATTGACCGAGAAGTGAAGGGAATTGACCGTGAAATGAATTGAATTGACTGTAAAGTGAAGGGGAATCGCCGGAATTGACTGTGAAATGAAGGGAATTGACCGTGAAGTGCATGGAATTGACCGTGAAGTCAAGGGGAATCTCCGGGATTGACTGTGAAATGCATGGAATTAATCGCGCAGTAAATGAAATGAATGAAATTGACCACGAACTGATTGAAATTGACCGCGAAGTGAATGAAATGGATTTTTGACCAGTAACCTGATGGAATCTTGGAAAATAACCAGGTTGGTTGGCTAAAGTAGCTTCTCCTACCCCAAAATCATATAGGGTACGTCAAGTAAGTAATTTCGGTTTAGAAGATATTCTTGTTAAATGAATAAAGAAAGAAATGAAATAAAGAGAGAAAAAAAATTTATATGCTTACATATACATATTTATATAAATATGTATTAGAGAAAAATGTAGGTAGAATAAATTTCTCCATGTAATTTTTTATTTTTTTTTACTTGCTTCCACTGGCTACGGTTATAATCCGTAGCCATTGGGACCCCCAGTTTCAGACATCACACTTCGGAAAAGGCAGGGGCATTTTCAACATGTGAAAAAGGCTGTCCGTACAGCTGGGGCTTATTATTGGGAGCTAAAAATAAGTGGGCTTAGTAAGGGGAATGGGCCATAAATGGGTCATACTGTAGGAAATTTCTCTTCATTCTACTATAACCTAGGCATAATACTGTTGGTTTGTGGAACAACATTACTATGTGCAGCCTCATGGAGATGGAGATGATGATTTCAAGACACCGCATAACTCTCAAAGAATCTAAGCCACAACCAACACATTATTTACAAGTATATTTTTTTTCCTTTTTACATCTATTTGATGGCCACTATTTGTGTGAATTTTGAACTAGCACATAATCTAGATTCCAGACCATTGATCATGCTGTCCAATCGAAAATAGTTCATGAGACGGCATTTAAAAAAAAAAAAAAAAAGAGGCTTTCGGATGGATGAGGTCTTTGGGCCCACCTATTGGGAGGGCCGTCCAGATGGACAGTCTATAACAATGGGTCTAGCAACAGGCCACGCGTGGGTAAGCACAAGCCTGCCCCATACATTTAGTGGACGTCAAATGCCTATAATACAGCCTCAGGCCCAAGCCATATACCACGACAGTCATGAACAGTCCTTGACTGTCCTGGAGGACCAGTAGAAAGCTCAAGCCCTGAACTACATCCAGTGAGTCGGGTCCTGAATTTAGACCCAGCCTTGCCAAAGGGTGCTGATATACAGCCCCAAGCCAAGCTCATGGAACCCACCCCTACTGGCCGTCTCATCTGCTGGTACAATTACAACCCTAAGTATAACTCTGTTGTTGCCAATCGATCAATTCCTTTGATTGCCAAATTTTCTCATGTGACCTACCTGATTACCAGTCGACCTGATTTTGGACTGCAGGTGAGGCCCACCAAATGAACGAACCAGATCTCAAGCAAATGTGCTACATTGGCATGTGCCACAAGAGTAGGATCCAGGAAGTATCCATCACATTTCAAAATGGCCATAGCCCAGAGAATGCAGCAAACAAATGATACTAACCATCAGAAAGATTGTCAAAATGGACATTGAAGGAGAAGAAAGCAGTCCCACCCGCAGTGAACTCCACCAAGATGAACAGCTCAATAGGTTGCGTTGGAATATCAGGAAAGGTCAGGTCATCAATTGGATGGTCCGGATTGATGTGCAATTACACAAACTGCAAGCACAGATAGTTTAAGAAACCTCAAGTAAAGACTGTTTTCTCACTAAAGCAAGTGTTTCTCATTTGGGCAAGAAAATAGAGGGAAACTACTCTATTTTCCATTTGAACACTCCGTTTGGATCAGCCGACTAGATCGTAACATCATTCTTTACATTTTCCAACCAACAAATAGTAGTAATTATCAAAGCTGAATACAATAAATAATAGTATCCATGGTTTTCTTGCGCCCCAGTTTTTTTTTTTTGGCCACCGATTGAAGGGCTAAGATTCTTCCATCCGGGAGTTTTTTGGTGTGTGGGCCATCCACAGCTGGACCGTCATACAGACTGAAAACCAGAAAGGTAGTTTACCAATTTCAGCTGAAGAATTGCGTAGTTCTCATCTGAGCCCCTTTTCGCGAATATCAATCGAGTTTTAGACATCCCTCGCCATCCACAAGATCTCCCATCTTTTGTACAGCAGCACTAAGTGTAGCATTGCTCTTGCAGAAAGCAAACCGAATGTATTTTTCCTGGTAATTCTGACCACCCAGGGATAGTTCCCTCAATGGGGTTGAAGTGGCCTCCATATGAAAAAACCCACGTCCCGGTACAGCCGCCACCCCTGCTTTCTTTATTAACTCTGCAGCGAAATCTACCTGGAAAGCATGGAATTCATTACAATTACACTATTTCCACAGAAAAAGCAAAGGAAGATGGTAAAATGGCAGTAGGAGATTGAGATTATAGATTACCAGCCAATCAAAGATTTACATGGCAGATTTAATGGGGCTAGAGCAACCAAATCATAGTGTGATTTCGAAATTTTGCAATTAAGCTGCTTGCCCCTCCTGCTTGCAATTAGTGGGGCTAATAATCTGAATCGGATTAAACTGCACACCCCTTATGGCTCACCATGTGATGATCCAGACTGCCCATCTAGTAGTCCACATTGTATATGGTTCATATGGAAACAATCTCACTAACCAGAGATCTCATCATCCATAAAAAGTGACTTAAAATAATGGTCCACAAAAGCAATTTCTCACCTTCTCATGATTGGTAATGATCTTTCTCCAGTGGGATGCTTTCCATATTGACCATATATTATGGGAGCTTCTAGATGAATGGTCCGGATAATCACATGGTGGGGCAGAAGGGCCGAGCAGATTCAGAGAGCCATGATAGTAAACCTCAAAATTCAACTTGGTTTAGAGCAATTATAGGATCCTGCTCATCAGTAAATGTAATGTTTGCTGATGCGCAAGATTCTATACATGTGGAACATGTTTCAATGATCCAAACTGTTTACATGACGGTCTAAACATGGACAGTATTGGCACTATTTTGAAATATTTCAATCCTTGCGATCATTCAACTATTTTCCTTTGGATATGGGCTCTCTTTAACCATCTTTTTGTGGGACACTGATCAAAAGGTTAGGATCTTCCAATCTTGAGGCTTTTTGAGGCAGACCCCATTAACAGTGCATCTCATCAGATCAATAGTTTGGATGAACAATCATGGCCCCACATGTATGGAATAATGCATGTCAGCAAACCTGTACCTTTACTGATGAGCAGGACCATTAGTTTCTCTCCAGGGGCTGTTTGGATTCAGGCCAAGTTGTGTCACGACAGGCTATCCATTGACGTGTTGTCGGAACTAGTTTTTTGTGGACATGCTGTCATGACTTGTTCCTTGTTCGTCAAATCTCCTAGAACAAGAAGGAAAAATGGATTGTCAAATGTGGGGGAGCTTAAATATGGATAGTGGCACATTGATGCATGTGCATTTAAACATTTGACACATGTCACATTTTTGGGTGCTTGAAGATTGATGGTGGCCAATGTGCATATGCGGGGTGCTTGAACTTGGATGGTCGGACACATGGCACACCAAAACATGTCAAGCATGTTTATGGATAATAGTATTCCTAATGTTGCACTGAAATGTAGTGTCAAGGAGTTCCACGTGTTTGGTAGAGACAGCTAATCTATGCTTGCATGGTCATATGTTTGTGCCTAGGTTCCCATGCACAAGGGTGTTGACAAATCATGGACATGGGACTTTTGTCTCGACTGCTTGTCAATGACTCAACTTTGCCCAAATCCAAACAGCCTGCTAGTTCATCATGTCAATGAATTAGTTCCACAACAGTAACACAATCACAAAATTGAAGGGTGGGCTGATAAAAGACGTACATCAGAAAGTAGGCACTTATCGGGAAGCTTTGCAAATACAAAAAATGCACCCTGCGGCTTGAAATCAATCTGGAAACCAAACTCAGCCAGCTTCTTGACAATGTAGTCTCTCTTAGACTCGTAATCCTGAAACCTCAAGTGAAAAGCAAAGGCACCCATTTTGCCATTTTTACAGGTAGCCATTTCCCCCAGTTACATTCATGAAGAAAGATGCTATGCAACAAAGGAGTGATAAAATGCTCACTGTTCTCAAGGACTCAAAATATGCTGCTGGGCTTCTCAAAGCAGTTAATGCAGCCTCCTGGAAAGGTGCAGGAGCTGAGTCTGTGATTTTAATGTGAATGTTTCTTATTGCAGATGCAATAACTGGCGGAGCAATTGCCCATCCAATCCTCCAACCTATTACAATTTCCCCAAAAGGAAATGAATAACTCAAAATGACAACCCTAAGCAGAAGAGAGACATCAGCTTCCTCGCAGAATCATGACATGGCACATGCAACAACAACAATTAATAGTCATTCAGCAGTGTAAAGAAAAGGCAAACACGCCAAAAAAAAAAAAAAAAAGGTCTGTTCCTGTACATACAATATTCTTCAAGATTTTGGAATATGCAGTTATATAAAACATGAATTTGTTACCCAAAACGGTTATTGTGAATACGAATTTATAGAACACAAACTTCATACTCCACTTAATAAATTATTCACAAATGAGTGCTTGTAACCATTATCTTTATTTATTGAGAAATGCTCCAGTCCTCTCAGAGCACTTATAGTGCTCCTAGTTGCATTGGGATTTGGGACATTCATACAGTCCATTTCATTGATCTGAACTGTTCATTAGGTCTAACGCACATTTCATGGGCTCATCATCATCATCATATAAGGCTTATCCCAAGTAATTGGGTTGGCTACATGAATTCTTTTCCGCCATTCCACCCTATCAAGGGCTTTGGAGTGTCATATTTTTCAGATTCATGTTGAAAGTTTCAGCATTAAGTTTGATGCTGGCTGCCAACCTGACGCAACCCTCCTTTGTCCGTGCTGAGGACTGGCATTGGGAGCATAAAACTTCCACAAGCACAATGAAATAGACTATTGCATAGGTTGATTACAATCAAGTGCTATCTAATTGTCTATTAAGTAGGTTTATTACAATCAACGAGTTGCATGACCATGAAAAAATTACACCAGTCTTAAGTCTGTCTGACAAATATTAACCATTTGATCAATAGACTAAAAATGGATGATAAGATCATTGATACAAAAATAGGTCCGATAGACAATTTGATCCATCTATTTGTTAGGAGATACTCATGTACTGCTTATGATTCTAAAGAATCTCCTGTTTGGTTACGATAACCATCCATGGCTTGGAAAAAGGACAGCTACAGAAAATAAGGTCAAATTAAGGATGGATTAGATCATCCATTGAGTGTCATTTTTGCATGGTAGCCCAAGTTATCTGTTCTGAACTTAATGGACAGTTCAGATCAATCGACTCGATTGTCCAAGTGAAGGGATGCGACTAGGAGCACTATACTATACTTTATAGTGCTCTGAGAGCACTTGAACATTCCTCTTATTTATTTATTTGAAATATTTTTCTGTTTAATAATGTATGGTTTGTATTAAGCAGCCAGAAGCCAATTTATCATGGATCCCGCATTCTTCTATTGGAGCAAGAATGCCACAACTATTCATAAACATTATACACAATGAAAAAAGGCAAAGCCGAGCATCTTTGGAATGAACTTATCATGTGTTATGCAAAAGCTCATGCCGTTTGCGGCACTATGTAACCAAGGCAGCAATGCTTTAAAATATCACAACATTGAATTGTCAGCTAAAATCACACACAGAAAGTAAAGAAATACCAGAAATACATGGCAACAATACACAGCATGAAACCATGAGCCAAGCATGAAGATAGCAAGCTGTTACCTGTAACGCTAAAAGTCTTAGACAAGGATGATGTTATGATGGTCCGTTCTTGCATTCCTGGAAGTGAGGCCAGTGATGAATGTTTTTCCATGTTATATGTTATATACTCGTATACCTGCGGTTAAATATCTGACCTCAAACTTTGCAGATAAAAGACTTAAAAAATAATAATAAATAAATAAATAAACCTTGCAGTAGTGGTGTTAATCCTATTCATATAATTGTTTACTTCCAAATAGATTAGTATAATTGATCAGTAATTCAAAACATTTATGGAAAATTTAACTTTTTGCAGGTTTTCAGCCAACAAGAGGAAAGGTAAGGCCATACAATTTCATTAGGATGGGAGATTAAGCTATAGACACTCCAAAAGACAGCCAGATTCTGAATAAATAAAGAGATGCCGTCTCCCATTTAACTCTTGATTGACCATTGCGAATATATATATATATATATATATATATATATATATATATATATATATATATATATATATATATATATATATATATATATATAAACGGGGTTGAAAATATAAGTATGCATGTCATGTACATTTTCCATCTCATATACACCATCTTACAATATATAGTTATGTTGAATATGACTAGAATGGAGAATCCCACTTCAAGGAACACACGAAAAAGGCCGCTTTGTTCGTTCTTATATGACACCTTCCTCTCCCCAACATAAATAAAGGAGGACGTCATGTGAGCAGCCGGTTGTCAAACTTTTGCCAAAGTACCATGAGAATGAATCCTGAAGTCGACCCCAAATTGATGGGAAAAGGCTATGATTGTGATGATGATGATTCTTTGACTAAAGGGCTAATACATAGTAACAAAGGTTTGTGAATAGAATATTGTATATATGGGTTGTTAGGTGTAAAATACCATGTACAGAGAAGCTCTTAAATAACCTTCCTTGTATAGCCTTGTAATGTGGTTATTTAAACCCACCTTTGGGTTGAAGAAAGATAGAAAACATTCTCCAAATTCGTGTGTTTACATGGTATCAGAGCTAGGTTTCTAAACCGGCGCTCCTCCTTTGATTCTGGTGGTCCCTCATCGATTTCCGGCGGTCCACGATTCTGGCAGCCTCCTCCATTGATTCCGGTGGCTCTGTCATCTTCTCTGCAACCTGCCATCATCTCCATCATGCTCCATCAGCGTGCTCGCCATCAAAAATCATCTCCAGATCCCATTGTAGTTGCGGCCAGTCTCTACCATCTCCAGATCTGGCAGCCCATACCTGCTACACGACCACAAAAACCTCCAGATCCGCATCAAATTTGGTCCTACTCTCCATCAACGATTTCGTCCTGCTCGTCAGATTTGGTCCTGCCCGTCAGATTTGGTCCTGCTCGTCAGATCCGGTCCTGCTCGCCAAATTCGGTCCTGCTCGCCCAGAAATCCGTGGTACATTTCTTTTTCGTGGTTTTTTACCTTATGGCATCCATGAATCCCTCCGATACGATCGAAACTATCCATGTTAAGTTGGATGGGAAAAATTTTTCCCTGTGGCAGTTTCAATTCAAACATTTTTTAGCAAGAAAGAGCCTCTATGGCTATGTGGATGGTTCGATAAGCAAACCAAATGATGAAAGCGAACTCCTATCTTGGACCACAAATAATTCGAAGGTGGTCACATGGATCCTTAACAGTGTTGAGAGCAACATTGCAATTAACCTCACGTCATTCGAGACTATATCTGAAATATGAGCTTACTTAAAAATGTGTTATCAACAATCGAATCATGCCCGTCGCTATCAAGTAGAGTATGATCATCCATCTTTTTCATCATTTGTAGTAACTTCTATGTAGAACTTGAGAAGCTTCCAATGTGGCCGTAGACCAAAGTGTTCCGTATCCGTTATGATACGCCCGTAAAGGTCGATACGCATAGGTAACGGCCATGACCGTTACGTGATACTGGGGTAAAAAGGGGCAGTTAGTTTTTTGAGACCGTATCAGCCATTACGGTGGCTGTAAAGACCGTTACAAGGCATAACGACCGGTACTCCCATAACGGTCGAAAAACAATCACTTTTTTTTTTTTCTATTTAAATTCAATTTTCTCCTCTTTTTCACTTTTCTCATTCCAAAAACTCTCCTATATCAATTTACAACAAATTTCGACCACTCTTACTATAACTTTTAACATTAAAATTGTGGATTGAAGTGATTTGAGTGAATAGAATCTCCGAGGGCCCTTTTTTTTTTCAAAAACTTGAAAAAACAGTATTTATGTCTTTTTCTGATTTCTAGTTCTAATGCTTGATTGCGATGTGTAAACATTAGAGACATAATCATATTAAACAATTCACTAGACAGCCCAATACAACAATCTCACCAAAGAATGGACCGTTACACTACCATAATCATGTTCAAAAAAAATAATTGAATACATATTTGAAATATTTACATTATTCTTGATTTTCTAGATATTTTTTCAGAATTTTTCGGGCAAAAGAAAATTTTCAACCATTACGGGGGTCGTTACGCCCCTGTATCGGCCGTCATGGTCGATACCCGTATCGGTAATGGTGGTGACCATTACGGCCACCGTTACCGATACGGAATACCTTGCCGTAGAGGCTTGTTTATAAGCAGCTTACATTTACCCGAATACAAGACAATCATTTGAGGATAGGTCAACAAACATGGAATCCATCATTGCCAGCACACAAAACAACTAGTAGCACTCCATGGAGATTCAGGGCTTTGATGGAGGAGTTCATGAGTCTCATTTGAATCGGTTGGTTGGATGGTGGTTGCAATAGCTTGGACAAGGCTAAGATGATGACAGTGATGACGATGATGATGACAAGTTTCTAGGGATGCAAACATATTTGTTACCTAAAATGAAATGATGATGCAACATATGAAGAATATGAAATTGACTCAACCTTAAAAGGAGATTTGGTCCTCAAATAGATATGATTTTTTTTTCTTTTAAAAGGTAACAGTACCAGGGATTAAACCCTAGATCACACACACTACAGTGTCTATACCAGCTCATCTAACAATTTATGACGAGGCCATGATGATGACAAGTAACACCTACTGAAGTCTAAATATAGTAGGGCCCATGGAAACACAAGTTACGAAGACAAGTATCTTTTGGAAATGTTAAAAACATGTGGCATACATCTTCCAGAATGAAAAGAAGAATGTTCCCTAACAATTTATGATCATCCATTTCACCATCCTGGACTCAATGTTTTGTTGAACTCCAAGGACATTGCAATGAGATTGAAGTTTCCCAACTTGCGCTGGATCCATAATTTTCACTATATAGTTATGACAATTTTTCGGTTCTTGGCAACCATTGTTGAGGGTCAAATATTGCATATTAGACCCCAGTTATTGCCTGGATTTACGAACATGGTACTGTTTAACGGTCCGATTTAATCGTGTTTGTAATGCAAGGTACATTTGCAAGCTTGGACCAAAACAGGGTGCTAAAAGCTGAGATTTAATGCTCAGAATGTACCGAAGCATGGGACGGACCCCAATAGACTGAGATCGACGGATTTACACGCCAGAGATCCGAGAAAATCGAGAAACTGAAGCTCAAGTGGCCCGAAATTGGTCCAGAATGCAAGATCACAGGGTTTCAACCATCTGCTCGGCTCGAAACTTCATACATGGCGTGGGGGCCATAAATTAACCGTACACGTAAAATTTCAGCCATTGGATACCTCTGGAAGTGGCCCAACGGACAGATCAGCCCCCATATCCCTGGTTTGAGCCCCGCCTGATAAATGGATGTGCTTCATTTTTTGTCTCAACCCCTTAAATGGGGAGATAAAACGGATGGACGGCGCAGATTTCTCATATACATTACAGTGGACACATGTAAGGTGGGAGTGCACCGCGCGGCGCGCGCCACACCGGACCCCTCAAATCGGTCAAACTCGGTTTGACCGAGTCTCTCTTCAAAACAGGAAACTCTGTTTCCTCTGGCGTGAAACAGAGCTGCGGTTGCGTTCTTGTGGGCCACCACAGTGCATCGACGGTCCGATCTGGACCATCCATTGGAATCCCATCGATCCCCTTATCCTCGCCTAGGTGTCATTTTGACCTCATGCAAGCTATCGAAAGATCCTAGCCGTTGAACGCAAGATGGACGGCGGAAGAAAGATCTCATGAGCCACCATGTTTTGGATCCAAAACCGTCCCTTCCCGAACGATTTTTCAAGGAAACTTCAATGGACGGCGTGGATCTTGCACCTGACACCAAGAAGTGGGCCCCACCAACCTCAGCGCAAGACGCATTGATGGCTCTGTTTCGCTGTTTCACAATCGGATTGCAGTTTTCCTTTGTGGGCCACCATCGTACAACAGCGGTCTAATCCGGACCGTCCATCAGGAGCCCACGGGTCCTCTCACCCTAACCTAGTTGAAACATTTTAGGAAACTGCGGAGATTAGTCTCCATTCGTCCAAATAGAAGACTGACTATGCAACGAAAAAGATGGGTGGGACACCAAATTCGGTCTAAAAATTGTCCAGTTTTATTGAATTTTCAAGGGCGATCCAATGAATGGATCGGATTTCTCAGCAATTCCCGATAATGGGCCCCACTTTCAGCACAGCGCAAGACCATTACGCAGGGAGTGTGTAACACTTCCGCACCTGCTGTGCGTAAAGAACACGCCTACTACAAGCTTCCACCGACTCTCCTCCTTATGCTTATAAAAGGTGGAGAAAGAGAGAGAAGGGTATCTAGACAAGAGGGAGGACGCGAGAGAAAGGACGGTAAAGACGGTTTCAATTTTACTTCTTCTTTTATTTTCTTTCTTATTTTGCCTATGAAATTGTTTAGCAATCTTAGCCTAATCATGTCTATACTAGGCTAAACCTATTAGCTAGGGCTAAGAGGTGAAGCTTGTAGCGTGATAGAGACTTTTTGCTATGCCTTTTGTTTAGACTGAACTGATGTTGATTTTGGTTTAATTAAGGGAATGTTTTTTGTTTTTAATGGTCTGTTGTAACTAAAATTACAATGGGTCTGCGATGGCTTTGAACATGTTCATTTCCTTTTTATGTTTATAACTTCAGGAAGCCCTATTGTTCACCATCATCTCTTGGGCATGGTCGGATGACGGTACCCTTCCTAACCTTCATACATTATTGATTGATTGGTAATTAGTTTAATTCTGTTGTTTACTTTGTCTCCTGGGCATGGTTTGGTGATGGAATCCATTCTAATTCATACACCTTTCATCTCTTGAAAACTATATCAAAGGAAGTTCAGTCTTGATTTTCATGGTTACATTCTTCAACTGGATGAAGATGGGACTCTTAAGTCCAGCTAAGTTCTTGACGCAGGCATAAGATCTCCCTGATCTCTACAAGTGGATCCTCTGAATCCCTAGTTTCCTTCCTCTGAATTCTTTAAGTTTTAGATTAATATTTCACCATTATTCCTTCAAATTCATTCGATTTGGATTTCATCTTAGTCTAGTTCTAGTTCTAGTTTCACCTAGTTTCAGATAACGTACAGGTTTCAGTCCTTGTGGATTCGACCTCGGTCTCACTGAGTTTTATTACTACATCACAACCCTATACTTGGGGAGTGAACAACCATTCATATAGCAGAAACATGAAAAGGTGATCAAAGCTGACAGTTACAAACAATTTGAAACCAAAACTCATGATGTCACTCTATCTAATGCAGAGCTTCTACACTGTTGAGCAAGCTCATGTGTGGTCATTCTAATAGCTTTTAATATTGATTAAATTTTTTGACCCAAAAAGTTCACAATAATTTAAGAAATGTTATCTAACTATATCAAATATAACCTGTTGAGCTTAACCCATAAAACCATTAAATAGCTTACAGGAGACTAACTTTTCATTATTACTATAGATGCCTAGTGGTAAGTGCAGGATCATACTACAAAACTATTTAAGTTAACGATGCTCACAGTGAAAATAAATAAATAAACAAGCAAAGAGATATTCATACTTCATCTGTTATAGCTATGCAATCCATGTTGCGGCAAGCTTCAGCAATAGCTTCAAGCTCATTCTTAGAGAAAACTTTCCCAGTTGGATTGTGAGGACTGTGTCATTGTATATTAGTACTTCCAATTTTGAAAAAAAAAAAAAAAAAAAAAAAAAAAAAAAAAAAAACCACTAGAAACATGATTAAGGCTAAAACTAAAAGAAAAAAGAAAAAAGAGGATCAGTTGCATGAGAAATGAGGAAGCTCTGCTATAAATGAACAAAATATTCTGATGAATTTCCAGGGGACAGAGAGCATTCAGAATGTCATAGACTTTATGTCCATATTTTAATTTCCCAGAATCTCTAACACATGCACAAGGCTTTAATAGTGAGATAGACTTTACATCCGTATTTTGGCTTTTCCAAAGGCATAGTGACAAATCTCGTTCTTGGCAATTTCTTAGGATATTTTTAAATTTTTAGGTTTTTCTCCGGATATTATCAGGAAAATGTTGCCAAAAATATTTTAAAATATTTATTGCAAATTAATAAATACTTAAAATATAAATGTACATATAATATAACAAATTCTTTAAGGAGGTTAGTTTTTTTTTTTTTCATAATTATGTTGTGATAAAAAAGCAATACTTAAAAATCTGCTGATATTTTGAAAATCTTGCGATAACATCTTTTAGTTATTTTTGCAATATATATTATTGCAAGAACTTCAAAATATCAGCATTATCTGTCACACTATCCAAAGGAAATGTATATCATGGTCACCTTTTTTTATGGTTAATTGTAGTTACCTGTTCAGAACTACAGCTTTTGTTCGGACTGTGAAAGCCTTCATCAATTTACCTAGATCCAAACTCCAGAGAGGGGGATCCAATGCAACATACACCTAAACAATGTCCACATGTAAGCCTTCTCCAACAATTTTTCTTTTTTCCCTTTTTTTTTTTTCTTCTTTTTGTGTCTTTTTGTGTCTTTCTTCTAATTTCTGCAACAGCCATCATAGTCATGGTACAAAAACCCTAATATGCGCCATGCGTGGTTAATAGGATAACTTATTCCATCAAGGATGGTCACTTTTAAATGTAGTAATAAATAAAAAATGAAAAGCAGCCTTTCAAAAAAAAAAAAAAAAAAAAATTTTAAATGAAAAGTAAAAAAACATGGGTTTGAGCGTTCAACTCAGCTGATTCACTTCAACTCAGACAAGTCAGGCATTTGGTTATAGCAGATGCTCGCCAACTTGGTTTATGAAACTTGGGAAGTATGGGAAGTAAAAAAATGATCAGAAAGCATTGAAGAATATGACTTACAGGGGTTCCTCCAGCCATAAGGATACAAGTTTCATATGTTTCATATGCAGGATCAAATAGCAAGACTTCATCACCTTGATTGATTGCTAATCAAAATGCAATAATAAAGGTCAAATAAGTCATCGAAAGATAAAACAGCCATCTCATTAAGTCTAACAAATATATTTACAAATTGAAGGACTCCATGGCTATGATTCCATGAAAAAGGAAAGCATACTTGCAAACACAGCTGCAGCAAATGCCTCAGTCTGACCACAGCAAATAGCAATATCTGTAAGAGGGTTTATATCCAAACCATACTTTTCTTTCATCAACTTTTCCAAGCATTCGCAAATGCCCTGCACATGTCTAAAAGAAGAAGAAAAAAATTTTATTTGTTAAACAATGGAAGAAAAGTAATGTTTGCCTCACGTTCAACTTCCTTTTAGGCCATAAGAACCTCAGTGCTTGATGGCACATAAAAGCTGTAGCATAAACAGGATATCAGAGATGAAAATCATGGCACCAAAAAACGTATATATATTTATATAAGCTAGAGTACTTCCATACTGAATGTTAGTGCATGCCTTAGTCATTAGTCACAAAGGAAAACATGCAAGATGCCTTCTCTACTTGGGAGGTTTCAGTATGGCAATGAGGTACCAAAGGTCCGTGGTAAATGGAAGAGCCCTCTGGAAGGGTATCAGAAACTGAATTCCAATGGCCACTCATTAGGAAACCAGGATCATTCCAGCAATGGAGTGTCTTTAGGGATGAAAAGGAGCTGCAAATTCCTATTTTCCAGCCACACTGGTATGGGTGACTCAAAACCAGCCGAAGCAAAGGCCCAAGGATCAAAGGCATTGGACAATTGTTCCACTCAATGATGATGGGTTTTCGCTTGAGAGAGGCATCAGGATCAAAGGCATCGTTCACGAAAGGCAGAAATTCAAACAGATTGCTTGAGAAAGGCAAAGTTCGAGATCAAAGTCCCTATGGTAACGACGACCAAGCTCGACATCAGGAGGCCTTTGAGAGAGTAGGATAGGAGACATGCTAGAAGCTTTACGTCTCGTCATAGTGTCAGAAGCAAAGATCGAGGGAAACGATTGCGAGATGGGTTAGGCAGAGGATCTCAAGAAAATGAATCAAGAGGTAGAGATGGTATCCCAGCCGTGAGGGTTAGATCTCCAAGCAAAGGAAGGCCTCTTTCGAAGGGTAGGGGGTATTGTGAGATTCGGGGACTTCCAGAGGGGTTGGTCAAGAGGAGGAAGAGGAAGGGGTGTGCATTAGAGTTGAAAATGTGTGTGTGTGTGCGTGTGTGTGTCCCCAGGTATTACGCCAGTTTGGAGAGGTTAGGAAGTTGTGATTCCCAGAGGGAGGGGCTCTTTAGTCATCTATGGCCTCACCTTTGTGCAGATGAGTAACAAGGAGTTGGAGAGGGCAATTAAGGGGCTTGAAGGGAGGAGGTTCGGCGGGAGAGAGATTTGAGTCCAAGAAGCCCGCTACAGGCTTGTTACTGTTAATCTCGAAGGGGTTCCTAAGGGAGGGAAGAAAGCGGTGTGAGTCGAGAAGCCTAGGGGGAAGGTTGGGGGATCGAAGGTTGGGAGAGTGGAGGGGGGAGAGGAGAGTAGCAGAGTGGAACCGAAGTCCTAGCACAATGTGGTGGCTCATGAGCAATCAGTTGCAATTCCAGTGAAGTCGGTTGAGGCACTAGAGAAGGCAGAGAAGACAGTTGCGGCTTTATGGGAGGATGTTGAAGCTCCTCTTAAGAAACTTGAAAGGTGGGTCTAGAGGGAAGATTCCACTTCTTATCTAGAGGTCAAGGTCCATCCTCAAGTAATTGTCAACCCCTTGAAAGCTCACCATTAGAACTTGGTAGCCACTCTAAAGGAAGGGGCCACAGTGTTGGTGTTGGAAGGCTGGTTAGATGAGGGTTGCAAGGTGCAACCTAGGGACAAACGACTGTATTTTGCGACCCTTGGGGGATTCGATGGTTTGGATCTCTCTAAACAATGAGGAGAGTGTAGATTGTTGTGTCCTCGCAAGTCATGTTCTCAGGAAGGAACTAATATCCTCCATGTTTAGATGGGAAGATTGGTCACGTTTCAGCTGTGTCGAGATTTGGGTCCTTCCATTAGAGCTATATTACGTGGAAGTTTTAGTGGCATTGGCCTCTTGTTTTGGCAAGGTTATGGCTATCGATCTGAAGATAAAGCGTTAAAAGGATCTCAAGTTGGCTAGGGTTTGTGGTCGAATGAAGAAATCTAGCATTATCCCGGAGTCTGTTTTGGTGATGCTTGGAAAGGAGAAAATCGTCGTCCATGTGGTTCAAGAGGGTAAGAACCGGGGAGTGTCTAAAGATTCTGTCGTATCTTGCCAGAAGGAGGTCAACCGACAAGCTCCATAGAGTGCAACCATGGTGGTCATGGGTGATGGAGCACCATTTCGGTGCTCCTCCGAGATTCTAATTACTAGCAATATTACATGTACGATGGAAAGACGATTGTAGGGGTTTGGTGAGATCGAAGGGCTAGATGGGGGCAAGTGCCCACCTATTTGCTAGGTCGTCTGAGGAGAGGGGTCGACAAGGAGGCTGTCAACCACCCTCTTGTCTGGATGATGTCATTATTACATCAGGCTCTAATCTTAGAGCATTTGCTGCTAGGGTGGAGAATGGAGACACGTGTGTGGCACGTGGTGCGCTGCTAGCCGATGGCAAGGAAGAGATGTCAGTAAGGGCGACACATGTCCTAAGCTTTGATCCTTGGGCCAAAGGTATTAAATCGGGAATCGATAGAGGTGGGTCGATGTGGTAGGGTCACATCGAGCCACGTGGTACTAGAGTTGGAGATTGGTTTCATTCATTGACGTGTCTCCTTGGATGACATGGACTAGTCATTGGAGGTTGGAGATGTGATGTCAGGGGAACAAGTGTCCCGTGGTTATAATGAGAAAGTGACAAGAGATTTAATGGGAGTTCACCTTCGGACGCCATGAGTCGAGTCTCTTTTGGCACTAGGCGGCTTTTGTCGGGTGGAGAGAGACAATTGGCATGTTGATATTGATGGAGCGAGAACGTATGATGTTATTCCTCCAATCAGGATGACATCATTGGGACACGTCCCGAGAGTTTTTTATGAGGACATTACTTCACGTACACCCTTACGTAAGTATCAAAGGAGGCGGCGGGCCACACCGATTTTCCTATGGCTAGGCAAGTACACGTGATCGTGCTAAAGACCCCATGACATGTGCAAGCATCTGGATGACTCCACACTGGGAAGATACACATGGGCTGCTTTATGGAGTGATCCAGACCGTTGGATCGGAGAGACATTACGATTGGGCCGTTGGATCACATGATCGGGCCATTAATCGTGGATCATCCATACTAATTTTTTTAGATTTTATCAGAATTATAGGATTTAGTTTTGTTTATATTATGTTTGGACATCATTATGAGTGTTTTAGTTTATTTTAGTTAGACTAGGGCTATTTTCGTCAAAATTCACAAAACATGGTGTTAATTGTAATTTTTCATCTTTCTTAAAGCTATAAAAAGAGGGTGAGCGTGTGACCCTCTCCCTCATTAAGTTTTTGTGATTTTAAAAATTAAAAATAATAATAATAATAAATAAATAAATAAAGAGAAAAGCTCTTGTTTTCTTCTTCCATCTTCAAGGGATTTGAAGATACTTCCATGTGATTTGGAAGGAAGATTAGTGTGAGGTTAATCTTCATCAACGGAGGTGCGAGATCTCCATCTATCCCACACTGTCATCTACTTTCCCCTCCATCCAAGTATTTTCTCCAGGTTCCTCATTCTCCCATCCCAGATATTCATCTTCCTCTAAACCTCACTTTCCCATACCTATCAATAATCCAAACCCTAACCCTACTTCCTATATATCTCAATCTCTTTAATCCTACTTCCTATATTTCTCAATCTCTTTTAACCCTAATTTCACCCTAGGGTATATTAGGTCTTTTACTTTGAGATAGACTATACCATATGCTAATTGGATGTCCTTACATCCATTAGATTCTAGTTTCCTTTTATTTAATGATCTTGTATTACGATGTTGGTAACATAGGCTAGGATCATGCATGATGTCCTTTTTTAGTTCATGATATTTGTGGTGTTGCTTATGTCCTTTTTTGTTAATTGACTTAATTCTATTACTTGATCTCACAAGTTATTTGGTTCATGCATTAGTCATGCATCAGATTTATGAGAGAGAAAGGGGGCATTTATGGGTGGTTGTCTTGTAGCGCCACATGTCCTTCTTATTTTGGTTCAAGACGGCATATATCAGGAGTCCTATGTTTTCAAGGAGTTTGTCAATGGCAAGGAGAGAAGGTCAGAAGTCAATTATGAGGTAGGGGGGAGCTCGAAGAGTCAAATGATAGTTGGGAAGCCACTCCTGCTGACGCATGTTCACTTCTAGAGGAGAGGGCTATACGTGGATCCTTCTTGCATTCGCCTTATCTTCCCTCAGAGCATCAATTATTTTTTTATCCTCCAGGCAAGGGATCCCCTTCCTTTCAGAGAAAGAATCCCCTTCGCCCCACCCCTTCAATTCCTTTCTTCAACTTTCTTCTTCTCCTAAAGGTTTCCATACCCCAACATCCTTTTCAACTCCTCTTTTTCCTACTAAAGGCTCCTTCCCTAGGGCTGATGGTGAGGAGCTCTAGCTAGTCAGATCCTCTAAGGTGGGGCCTCTCGACCGTTGCTTGGTGGCGATCCAGGATCTCTCGGAAGTCTTAAAAAGTGGTGATAAACTCTTCAAGAGTGACCTTGGAGTTTGGGACAACTTTGAAACCCTGGATGTTTCTTCTCTGCAAGCAGCTGCTTGCGCTAAAGATCTATTCCAATCTACGAAACTTCTCCCAGCCATGTCTGCTCTTCCTAGAGATGTGAGGGGTTTAGTAGTGCTAGTGCAGGGTAAAAGGTGGATTAGAGAAGCTATAAGTCATGTGAGGAGGCTCATTGGGGTAGTCTTCAGGGATTGTGTTGGGACTGTAGTTCTCTTCTAGATGATAGAGAAAAGAGGGATTCAAAAAGCATCCTCTAGTCTTAATATTGATAAAGTGGTTGTCCATCGCAAATTCCATAGGTCGCTCAAGGTCCATAGGGAATTGGTGGGCCTTGTCCATGCATTTCATCACACAACCATATATATATACATATATATACGTATATGTGTGTGTATATATATATATATATATATATATATATATATATATATATATATATATATAATGACACCTAGATTTACACGGTCGAAAATATTGGTGATGCAAGCAACACCTGAAATTTACACAGTCGAAAATGTTGGCAATACATTGGCGATACTTAGCGATATATCACCGATACCTGGAATTTCCAATACCACCACTAGTGTTATCAATATTGCCAAGCTGTAGATACGGATAATATCAAGGATGTTATCGATAATATTGAGGATAATCCAAACAATGGGCTTGACATGTTGACAACCGCAAAAAGGCATTTGCAAATTGCATGATATTCCAAAGGGAATTTTACAAACAACTACCTAATTAATATGGAATTTACATTCCGGTACCTTTTTCAAAGAAGTTTTCAAAAAGCTACCTCATCAATCTATGTAATTATCATTCCACTACCTTCCATCACATTTCTTTAACGGCCGGTTGGGTGGGCGTGCGAGCAAATGGGTTAGCTGCTTGGGTGGGCCCCACTGTGATGTTTCTGTAAACTCCACCTGACCACTAGGTGCATCACCTCATGTTAGGCCAAGGGTCCAAAAATCATCCCCATTCGTGATTCTAGTAGACCACATGATTGGAAACAATGTACATGGCAACAATGACCCTCCAAACTGTTTCCCTTGGTATTGCCCATCTAAATCACAAATGGGCCTAACTTTTTGGCACCATGCCTACATATCAATGTGGCAACTAATGGTTGGAATGGATTTTATATTACTATCACGGTGGGCCTTGTAAAAATCAAGGGTATACATATCTCTTCAAACAATTTTCTTTAGTGTGGCCCACCTGAATCACAATTTAGCTTGAGTTTTTTGGCTTTATGCCTAAATTAGGATTACACATCTAATGGCCCTGCCAAAAATAATCCCAACATATCTATACAATAGATTATTGAGGCAAAAAAAAAAGAGGAATGGCATGTGATGCAACTCTCAATTTTGACGGGCCCACCATGACATTTATGTAAGATCCACTCTGACCATTAGATTTTAGCCCCGTATTAGTCCAAGAAACAAAAAAGAAGGCTGATCTGTTATTCTGGTGGGCCACACCAAAGGAAACAGCTGGGAAAGAGATGTCCACCCTTGATTTTTACAGGGCCCACCATGATAATTATATAAAATACACTCCAACCATTAGATTCCACACAAACATTTAGGCCTATGGCCAAAAAATCATACCCATCAGTGATTCACATGGGCCACACTAGTGGAAACCGTTTGGAGGGCGAGTGTTGCCCTGTGTATGGCTTCCATCATGCTCCACTTGAATCACAGATGGAGCTGATGTTTTCGCCCTTAAATGGGTTGACACACTTGATGCTTGAGGAGTATTTTGCATCAGCATCAAGGTGGGCCCACCCGAGTCTCCCACCGAATTGCTTGCACAGCGGCCTGACAGAAGGTAGGGGAATGATAATTACATGGATTAAAAACTAATGAGGTAGTTTTTTGAAACAGAAAATTATTTAATTTTACATTCTATGTATCTTCACCCTTTTCTAAAACATTGGAAATCTTATCACCCAACACAATCTAGATTCGTCCAAAAAATCTAACATTACATATTAGGCGATATTCAACTATAAATTTCAAGACAGAAAAACGGAAATAAAAGCATAGAAACAAATTCAGAATTCTACAGATTCCTATGAAGAAAAAGAATCTAGAGAGATTACGATTAGAAGAGCTAACCTGTACTGATTGAAGTCAGAATTAATGGCAGAAATGGCGGCTTCTTTGATCTGCGGAGGAGCAGGGAAGTCCGGAAATCCTTCGGCGAGATTGATTGCGTCACATCGCTGGGCGAGATGGGATAGCTCTTGAATTGGGGAGGGTTTGAGTGTCCTGGCAACCCTAGAAAGCTTCCTCTCCATTCCTCTCTCTCTCTCTCTCGGAGAGCCTTATCTAAGTTTACCGACAGTTTCAAATCCCGGCTTCTTTATAGACTATGGAGGTGTGCAATTACTTTATTGACCTTTCTTTTGTGGAAAATACTTGGATTGCTTCGACTAGTCGACGCGGATTTCTTTGGGTGGGCCCCACAGAGATGTTTTTGTGAAATCTACCTCGTCCATTCGTTTTACGAGCTAATTTTAGGATGTGCGACCGAAAATGAGGCGTATAAAACACTCAAGTAGGTCACACGAGAGAAAAAACAAGGGAAAAAATTCCCACCGTTGAAACCTTCTTGGGCTCCGCCTTGATGTTTATATGCTATCTAAACCGTTTATAAGGTCATTACAAGTGGGATGAAGTGAAAACACTAAAAATATAGCCTGATGCAAAACTCATATGGCTATAAGAATGCTTCAACAGTGCTCACTGAATTTCCACTGTTTCCTCTCTTGTGGCCCACTTGAGTGTTGGATACATCTAATTTTTGGTATAAGATCATAAAATGAGCTCTAAAAATGGATGGACGGGGTGGATTTCTCAAAAACTTATCAGTAGGTTATTATTATTTTTTTCATCTTTTGCATAAGAAACTATTTATTTAAGTTTAATAACCAAACTTAATTCCGGACAGTATCCTAAACGACGGTCACAAACTGCTCAGTCTGCCACGTGTATATTTGTGCCCCGGTGACACCTCGTGAATGCCTACGTTGCAAAATCCATTGACACAAATGTGCCAGTGTAGCACGTGTGCATGATGAGTACGGGTGAACGATCAGACCAACCCCAGGGTTAGCCACTGTTGAAAATTTTGTGGCTCATGGTTATCTACACTGGGTGCTGACATAAACCAATCAAAGCCAGCCATGTGTTGACACTATGTAATTGCAATTGGCAATAGACCTAATTCGTTCAAGAGTATTATTGTTTGTAGACTATGCACATTTAGTTATAAATGCGAAGGCATGATCTCTTATGTCGGGCTTCAATAAGACAAATCAGCGCATGCCACGGGATCATATTTATTATGTTCATTAATGAGACAGCATAACTAGTACACATACGAGAGACCGACCAAAAAATAGATGTATCACAAATATAACTATAATATTCTCAGTGAGACCGTCTTTCCTAGTCATTTCAAAATAAGAGATCTTTTTAGAAATGTTTTGAAAAAATTCTAAACATCAAAAAATCAAACCGATGCTCAAACGAACCCAGCATAGGTCGGGAGAAATAAACACATTAGCTTAGTTGGTCCGAAACTATGCCACGATCAGACTAAAGAGAACGCAAAGGAGGTCCAAAGAAAGATATGATCTATCCAATGACAGATTAGTATTGAACAGATCCAGACCGCTCATCAAGAAGATAAGAAAGAGATTTCCCTATATGCCTTACTAGGTGATTCGATCTGATGACTATGGTTCTATTGGGATCAAAATAATGGGAGATCTTGATGCAACAAATCTGACCCATGTCTGATAAAAGATAATATCAGATGTCAAATCCCACTCCTACAGTAAGGGAATTCAGTGATTTATACCAAACCACTCGAATGAATTATCGTGATGGATCTTGGAGTTGGATGCTCCCTTGACCAATTCAGATCATATAGGAGAGCATTTACATATGGGAGTGAAAATATGAGATCCAGTGGCTTTAGACTTTTCGAAGATCTTTCTCGTTTGAAGGTTTCGAATCTGCTAAGGAGATTTTCTTATCCAGAAAGCTCACAATATGAGAGTGGAGGATTTAAATGCAACAAAGAAACTTTAGCAATGATTTACCACCTCGACAATCTATAAAATGAGCAATTGAAAAAGAGTTCAATGCCCTACGCTAAACACATCAATCTATCTTTTAGATTATTATTTTTTTAGCATAGTTTAATTTTACATAGTTATTGCCTATCGGCTCCTGGTACAATACTTTATGAGTGGAAATAATTTGCCTACAACCTTAAGTTGTAGGACCGTGATCATTTTAAGTTCTGATTTAGTTGATCTCACTCGCCTTGATTGTTTGTTCCGATAGATGCATTAGGTATTTATCATTTTTTTTAAAATTCATTCGATTGTTTCGTAACTTGTCAATTGTAATGGGCATCATTTCTCAATATTAATGGATTCGGTAATATTTCGTCTTCCTTAATTTGCATATGTATCCTTATTCCCTTAAGAAATTATAAATTGAGAGTAGTGGTGAAAGAAAAAGTCCTTAAGTCTGCAAACTCAAGTCTATTATTACAAGGTAAAAAGAAACTCACTTGGAAAGGCTAATCTCTATCTTTTCACAAAATGCTTAGAACTGCAAATATTAGTAGTTGAGAAAATCTTACATCTTTGATCCCAGTCACCAATCTGTTTAGCTCAAGGGGAAGGGGGAGGGAGGTTAGTCAAATTCTGAGGTTAGATGGTTAGATGGATGGATGGGATGGTTAGAATAATTTTTTATAGCAAAACATGCTTTTTAAGCCCCCCATTAAATGGAAATTTAGTATATATGTATTTCTTTTACAAATTTTTTTATTCCTAAATATGTAAATATATGTATTTGAGCATATTCTAACGTGCCAATCAAAATTTTCACAATTTCCCCATATTTCTCCACATTTTCGGTTATCGACAATATCGATATTGTTTCTATATTCTCAGCCAACTAAACTTATAATGATACCGATACTTCAAACACTACTTGCAAAAGTAGTATTTAACACCAACTATTGAAACTACACGGATTGCTGTGTGGTCCACCGTGATGTTTCTGAGATATCCACCCCGTCTGCAAGTTCTTCCAGCATATTTTAAGCTGTTGGTGCAAATATAATGATGACCCAAAGCTCAATTGAGCAAGAGGTTGAAACACTGTTACTAACCCTCACCAATCATAATAGAGGGGGTTCAAAAGTATCTCATCATAATATTTTTGAGAAATTCACCTTTATCGACCATTTTCATCTACTCATTTTAAGTGTTGCTCTATAATACAAGGCAAATCCAAAACTCAAATGGACTATACTATTTGAAATAGTGGTATTGAACTTCTAATGTTCAAATAGTTATTATGGGGCCACATTGATTTTTGGAAATACCAACTCTGTTTGCTGGTTTCTTCGCAAGATCTCATGGGGTGGGAATGATCTCATAACCCGTTTGAACGGCACATAATCAGCACGGTGGGGAAGATTTCAATTGTAGTCATTCAATCTTCATTATTTCCTTCAATACGGCCTACTTAAGTCTGTATCTGTCTTTTTCTTCTTTTTTTTTTCTTTTTTTGGCTCACCCACTAACATGACTGGGAAAAACATTGAACGGGATGGATTTCTCTACATACATTGCGGTGGGCCCTACTTACATGACCGAGTCTAGCGAATATATCAATGGTAGGCATTCCCTGCCCTCGTATTTCATATCATGTGACCCACTTGAGTTTTGGATCTGCCTCAAGTTTGAGCCCACTGATGGGTTTTTTTTTGACCCGTCGTCCTTTCGCAACTGGGATGCGTAAGTCCTTTCGCAACTAGGATGCGAAAAGGAGTTTCCTAAAACTATAATAAGGGGTCCCTAGGATTTTTCTAGGAATGTTGTGTTGATGAGAAAAAACATAAGAGGGCTATCAAAGGTGAGAGAGAGGGGGAGAAAGAGAGAGAGGAAGCTTGTAGAAGGGAGGTTATGCTCGTGGAGGTGATATACGGTGCAGTCTATATCTCAACGCTCCTACGTCCTAGTAATCGGTAAGGTCTCTCTGGTTTTCTTTATTCTTTCATTGTTCATCCACTCCTGCGTAAGTGAAGAAGGTTGTAAACGTTTTACTTCATAGTGGATTGTTGATCTGGACGAGGTCCTGTGGTTTTTACCTCTTTGAGGGTTTTCCATGTAAAAATCTCTTATGTGGTGTGTGATTGATGCTTTGATTTATTTCATTGCTTTATTATCCATAATTCTGGTTTGTTCTTGATGGCTAGATTCTAAGGTTTTGTGCAAGGCCCCCAACAAAGTGGTATCAAAGCTAAGTTCATTGAACGGGTAGGATCGGTTTTGAATTATGGAAGGTGGCTCATCAAGGATGATCAGCCTCAATGGTTCTAACTGGACCATATGGAAGGCTAAGATGAAGGACTTGCTTTATTGCAAGGACCTATATTCTCCAATTTTAGGCATATCAGCAAAATCCAAGGATATGACTGATGATGATTGGAAGAAGATGGACTGAAAGGCGGTGGGGTTTATTAGACAATGGTTGGACGATTTTATATTCCACCATGTGTCTATGGAAACCTCAGCCGCTAGCCTATGGCTGAAATTACAAGGGTTGCATGAGAGGAAGACAGCCGGTAATAAAATTTTTCTGATAAAGCGACTTGTGAATCTCAAATCAAAGATGGTGGTTCTATGGCCGAGCACATGAATGAGGTCAGCAATATAGTGAACCAACTCACCTCAATGAAGATGGTCCTGGATGATGAATTGCAGACTTTATTATTGCTTAGTTCATTGCCTAACAGTTGGGAGACATTGGTGGTGTCTCTAAGTAACTCCGCGCCAGACGAAAAGATATCCATGGAACAGGTAATTAGCCGTCTCTTCAATGATGAGACAAAGAGGAAGTCTTAGGAGTCTACTCAGCAAAAGGCTCTTGTGACATAGGAACGGGGGAGAGGAAAGAACAGGAAGGGCGGGAAGGCCCTAGATAAATCAAGAGGCAAGTCAAGTAACAGGAAAGATGTTGATTACTGGAATTATGGCAAGAAGGGCCACTACAAGCATGAATGTCGTGGTAAGAAAAACGACAAGAAAGAAAAAGGGAAGGAAGATTAATCAGATTCCACCGCAGTCACTTCAGATGACGATGTTGTAGTTATTCTTTCTGCAGATCATGATGTATGTCTCACGGCTACGAGTCAGGACACCGACTGGGTGATAGACTTGAGAGCTTCTTTTCATGCGACTCCACACAGAGACTTTTTCACAAGCTATAAGTCAGGTGACTATGAGACTGTGAAGATGGGAAATTCTGGCATATTAAAAATCGTGGGAGTCGGTGATATTTGTGTGAAAACTGATGTGGGCTACACATTAGTTCTCAAGGATGTGAGGCATATCCTAGACCTTCGCCTCAACTTGATGTCAACGGGAAGGTTGGATGATGATGACTATGAAAGCCAGTTTGCTGGTGGGAGATGGAAGCTCATCAAGGGCTCGTTGATCGTGGCCAGAGGGAAGAAGTGTTGCACCCTGTACAAGGTAAGTGTCAGTATGTGCAAGGGTGGGTTGAACACAGCGGAAGATTTAGCTATTGACATGTGGCACAGGCGTTTAGGCCACATGAGTGAAAAATGGCTTCAGGTACTAGCAAAGAAGCGGCTCCTTCCAGAAGTGACAGGTACACTTCTCAAAACCTGTCTTGATTGTTTATCAGGGAAACAACATAGAGTTTCATTTGTTAAAACTGTTTCTCATGTTAATAAAGTGCATGCATTAAATTTGGTTTATTCTGATGTTTGTGGTCCTATGAAGACAAAAACCTCGGGTGGGGCATTGTATTTTGTTACTTTTATAGATGATGCATCTAGGAGGGTTTGGGTTTATGCTTTGAAATCCAAGGACGAGGTCTTTGATGTGTTTAAGTTGTTTCATGCTATGGTCGAGAGAGAGATAAGTAGATCATTGAAGTGCATCCGCACTAATAATGGTGGTGAATACATTGGCGACTTTCATGAGTACTGCAAGTCCCTGGGTATACGGCATGAACAAAAGGTTCCCAAGACCCCCCAACATAATGGTGTAGCTGAGCGAATGAATCGCACCATTATTGAGAGAATTAGGTGCATGTTATCCCATGCGAAGTTGCCCAAGACGTTCTGGGGAGAAACAATGCACATGACAGTATATTTGATAAACAGGTCTCCATCAGCCCCATTAAATGGAGAAGTACCTAAGAAGGTGTGGACTGGACATGATCCATCGTACAGTCATCTCAGGGTGTTTGGATGCAGGACATCCGTTCACGTACCAAAGGACGAGAGGTCCAAGCTCGATACGAAGATCAGGCAGTGTGTGTTCTTAGGGTACGGTGATGAAAAATTCGGTTACAGATTGTGGGATCTGACCGAGAGGAAGCTCGTCAGAGCAGAGATGTGGTTTTCTTTGAAGATCAGTGTATGAAGACATTGGTAAGCCGAGAAGAACCACCTAGTCCGTGAACTAGAAGACATGAATCCTTACTCCTCCCGTGGTGCCCGATGACGGAGGAGTACAAAGAAGGTGCGAGAAGACGAGGGAGTTCCTTCGGATGATGGACCCGGGGGAGCACCCCACTTCATCCACTGTTGAGCCACAGGTGTGAGGAGGTCATCTAGGGACAGACAACCGTCCAAGAGGTACTCGCCACATGAGTACATTATATTGACTGATGGGGGAGAGCCAGAAGATTATTCTGAGGCCCTAGCCGACGAGCATAAGGGGGAGTGGTTGAAAGCTATGTAAGAGGAGATGAAATCCTTGCATAAGAACCACACCTATGATATGGTGAAATTGCCTAAGGGCAAGAAAGCTTTGAGCAACAAGTGGGTGTTCAGAAAGAAGATTGAGCAGAAGAATTTATAGACGAGGTTCAAGGCCAGACTTGTGGTGAAAAGGTTTGGTCAGAGGAAAGGCATTGACTTCGAGGAGATATTCTCACCAGTGGTGAAGATGACATTCATACGGGTGTTACTTGGGTTGGCGGCTAGCATGGATCTGGAGATAGAGCAGTTAGATGTTAAAACTGTCTTCCTCCATGGTTACCTGAAAGAAGAGATCTACATGCACCAACCAGAGGGGTTCGAAGTAGGTTGAGGAAGAGCTTGTATAGGCTGAAACAAGCTCCACGGCAATGGTACAAGAAGTTCGATTCGTTCATGTTACAGCATGGGTATGACAGAACGGAGTCGGACCACTGTGTGTTCACGCGTAAGTTCTCAGATGGTGATTTTTTAATTCTGCTGTTATACGTTGATGATATGCTCATCATGGGAAAAGACATCAAGAAGATCGACAGGCTGAAACAGGAGTTAGGCAAGTCTTTTGCAATGAAAGACTTGGGCCCAGCTAAATAGATCCTAGGAATGGAGATAACCCGTGACAGAAGTAGCAGGAAGCTTTGGCTCTCACAAGAGCGGTATATTGAGAAAGTCCTAGAGCGGTTCAATATGAATGTAGCGAAGCCGGTCAGTACTCCACTAGACGGTCACTTCAGATTGAGCGACAGGCAGTGTCCTAAGACGAAGGCAGAGGTGGAAGAAATGCAGAAGATACCCTACGCGTCAGCCGTAAGAAGTTTGATGTATACTATGGTGTATACACGCCCAGACATAATATATGCAGTTGGTGTCGTCAGCCGGTATCTTGTCAATCCTGGCAAAGAGCATTAGGCAGCGGTGAAATGGATACTACGGTATCTAAGAGGCTCATCCAGGTTGAGCTTATGTTATGGTGACGGTAAACCTGTGTTAGAGGGCTACACAGATGCAGATATGACAGGTGACATAGACTCCAGGAAGTCTACATCGGGGTTTATGTTCACGTTTGTAGGGGGAGCAGTTTCTTGGCAGAGCAAGCTACAGAAGGTTGTAGCATTGTCAACTACAGAGGCCGAATACATTGCAGTCACAGAGGCATGTAAAGAGATGCTTTGGATGAAGAGGTTCCTACAGAAACTTAGCCTGAAGCAGGAGGAGCACGTGGTCTATTGCGATAGTCAGAGTGCTATACACTTGAGCAAGAATCCAAGTCAGCATTCCAAGTCAAAACACATAGAGATTCGGTATCACTGGATCAGGGATACTTTGGAACAGAAGGTGTTACAGCTTAAAAAGGTTCACACAGACGATAATGGGTCAGATATGATGACCAAGGCCTTGTTCAAGGGCAAGTTTGAGGTTTGTAGAAATCTGGCTGGCTTAAAGAAGGTGAATCCCTCCTGGGTCAAAAAGGGGGAGATTTGATGGATTTTTTTTGACACGTCGTCCTTTTGCAACTGGGATGCACAAGTCCTTTCGCAACTAGGATACAGAAAGGAGTTTCCTAAAACTATAAAAAGGGGTCCTTAGGGTTTTTCTAGGAATGTTGTGTTGATGAGAAAAAATACAAGAGGGCTATCAAAGGTGAGAGAGAGGGGGAGAAAGAGAGAGGAAGCTTGTAGAAGGGAGGTTATGCTCGTGGAGGTGATCCATGGTGCAGTCTATATCTCAGCGCTCCTACGTCCTCGTAATCGGTGAGATCTCTCTGGTTTTCTTTATTCTTTCATTGTTCAACCACTCCTGCATGAGTGAAGAAGATTGTAAACGTTCTACTTCATAGTGGATTGTTGATCTGGACGAGGTCTCGTGGTTTTTACCTCTTTGAGGGTTTTCCACATAAAAATCTCTTGTGTGGTGTGTGATTGATGCTTTGATTTATTTCATTGCTTTATTATCCATAATTCTGGTTTGTTCTGGAGGGCTAGATCCTAAGGTTTTGATCAAGGCCCCTAACACCCACCTCTTAACATGATCTTGTAAAACAGAAGGACTGGGTTGATCTTTAAGAAACATCACGGTGGGTCGTAGGCACTTGGTGTCCGGTTCCCCCTCTAATCCGTGTCCAGGAGCATGGTAACATCATGTTCGGTCAAACCATGATCATGGGCCCACCTTGATATATGTGTTGTATAACCAAGCCGTCCATCTATTTTACCAACTAATTTTAGGGCATGAGCCCAAAAATGAAGTAACTCTAAATCTTAGATGGACCACCTCATAGGAAACATGGTGATTAAATGCCCACCATTAAAAGCTTCTTGTGGACTACAAAAGATCAGGATCAAGATAATATTTGTATTTCCCTTCATCACAGTCTATGTGACCTTATTAACAGGTTGGATGGCAAATAAACATTACAGTGGGCCCTGTGAAGTTTTGAATGGTAGCCATTCAATCACCACCGTTTGCTATAATGTTTTTGAGGTATGTTGTTTACCAAATATACTTAGCCGATGTGAAGTAACTTTCCATCCAAACGGGCTTTAACTTCTTGGCAGTTGCATAGTGGTTAGAAATGAAAGGAGGAAGAGAAAGACCAAGAAAATGGACGACTGTCAAGGGTCTACAACCAATATACAAAAATCAAAAGGCTATAGTTATAAGTCAGCTATCGTTATTCTGCGGTCTATTCGTACAGTGGCCCACCCCATCCATACTTTTGATTTCCCTAGGCGTGTGCCATGTGTACGATGGAGATGCAATAGAGAGAAATCCTCCATCTGAATGGGCTATCCATTTGGATGGATGGAAAACACTTGTATCATGGGTTCTGATTTTTTTTTGAGGGCCACTTATTAGTAGTGGGCCCATCTCTTCATTGAAAATGAGTACACCGGATAGGAGTGGCAATGGGCCGGATTTGGGCCGCCCAGGCCAGTCATGTAGGCGGGAGTGGATTAGGTGAGATCCCGGCCTTACCTAAGATGGTGCGGCCCTTACCGCTTGGCCCACCTTGATGTATGTATTATGTATCCACCCTGTCCATCCATTTTTTCAGATCATTTTAGGTCATGATCCTAAAAATCAAGAAGATCTAATTATCAGGTGGACCATAATCTAGGAAATAGTGGTGATTGAACACTACCATTAAAAACTTCCTATTGCGTACCTTAATGTTTATGTATTTTTTATTTTCCATCTAATTTGTTGATAAGGTCACATAAGCCTGGATGAAGGGAAAAATAAATAAATATCACCTTGATCCAAAACTTCCGTGGCCCATTAATGGTAAATATCCACTGTTTCCTGGAGTATGGTCCAACTGATAATTGGATCTTCTTCATTTTTGGGATAATAACCTAAAACGATATGGAAAAACGGATAAACGGGGTGGATACAGAATACACACATCAAGGTGGGTCCCACGATAAAGGCTGCACTGTCTTGGGTGAGGCCCACTCCCCATGAGGCCCAACCATGGTCCATTGGCGATGATCATGGGTCCAGTTGCCACCCTAGCCCTTGTGATCGAACCGTCGTGCTTTCATGGACGGCCCACTGCTGAAAATCCAACCAAAGACCTTTGCATCTAGACCACGTAACCCTTTTGGTTCTAACGTACTGGCGATGATTTTACCTATCGGGTATTTCAAGACCCGTGATACGAACGGCGTGGATTAATATATAATAATTCCATGTATTATTGTACACGGGTTCGTTAGTGAATATCTCCGTGTATCACCCGATACAGCCCGACTGCCCGACCCGATCAAACAGCCGGTGCTTCTATGGATGGGGCAGTTGCCAACAAATACAATGATGGGGTGATCCTGACCGTCTGATCACGGCCACAAAATGGATTGTTCAAAATAAGAGAGGCGGACTGTCCAAGTTCAAGAGAAGAAAATCTAACGGTTAGGATCATCCAGTGAATGTAACTTTTAGACATGCCATATCAAAGAAGGACCAGATATTTTGATTGGTAGTTGAGGTTTTGCTCAATTAAGTTCAGCCATCTATTGTTAGACAAGGTGATGGGCTGCTGCAATAGTGGGCCCAACTAAACTTAGGGCCTGTTTGGCTGTAAAAATATAGGTAAACCATGGTAAAAGCGTAACAAGAATCGTACAAAGCTCAACCTTGTAGAAGCAAAAACTACGTGGGCCCACTATGATGTATGTGTTATATCTATGCCATTCATTCATTTTATCATACCATTTCAGGACATAAGCCTAAAAATGAGGCAGGTCCAAAGCTCAAGTGAAATATACCACCGACAATGACATCATTATTCAGACTGCTTCATTTGGTGTGGTCCACTTAAGCTTTGAATCTATTCCATTGTTTTGAGCTCATAACCTAAAATGATTTGGCAAAATGAGTAGATGACGTGGATTCACATATATCATGCTGGGCCCATAGAGTTTTTCCACATATACAATCTTGCAAATGTAAATAATTAGAGAAATGGGACTATGAGGTCGACCTCACGGGAACTTCCCATGAGGTCGAGCTGTGTGGGCCCCACAGTGATGTCTGTCTAACATCTATCCCATCAGTCAAATGCATCATTCTATGATGAGCCACGGGCTAAAAATCAAGTGGCCCACACCACATATAACAATTGAGAGGGATTACCTTCCCATTGAAACATTCATAACTATTTATTGGGCTCACTAAGATTTGGTTCGCAAATCCAGACCATCCATTGTATGTGTCCCACTTGCATGAGAGGTCAAACCAAGTTTCAGCCACATCCAAAACTCAACTGGACCCCACCAAGTACTTTTATATGTTTTAGTAATGTCTTCACATGGTTTTAAATGATATGGCCCACATGAGTTCCGTATACCGCTGATTTTTAGGATATCCCATAATCTAAAGGAGACCCATCAAATGCACGGTGTTGATGTTTGATACACATTACGGTGAGGCCCACGCAGCTCCACCTCATGGTACCATTTCCCAAATAATTATTACTTATTTACATTAATTTACCTGTAATTACTTGGAACCAAACACACACTTAAGTATTTTACCTATGAGTTGATGCCATGTGAAAACAAGTTATATTGAGCTAGTTAAAAGGGTGAACTGAGAATAACTCTCATGCTTGCCATAGATCCTTTGTAGTAAAGGTGATCTCCAACAACATCTTTCTATGCTTGTGAAAATTTCATTGTATTTTCAAGGAAATCGTTGCAAAGAAAAAAGAAATGACTTGTTAACATTGTATTTTTCATTTTCATAGTGGATGCACTTACTTGGTTATTTACTTATGAAAGCAATTTGTTATGATGAGCCACTTAAGTCTTTTGTCTCTTGTGAATTTTGATTGCATGTTGTTACATTTTTCTACTAAGTGGGACACACATAATGGATGCATGGTTTGAATGTTTAAACCACATTTGGTTATATAATTAGGAAGGTTTCAATGGGCGACATCCACACTCAACTATATATAATATATGGTGTGGCCCACCTAAGTCATGAATTGGCCTGATTTTTAGACCCATGGCTTACTATGAAAGAGTGCATTTGATTAATGGGATGCGGATTGCGTCCTACCCTCATTTGTCTCTAGCATGAATGGGAAGTTCTGTGGGTGGGCTCACCATGATGTATATGTATATACACACACCGTCCGTCCCTTTTCTCACATCCTTTTAAGGTATGTACATAAAAACAAGTTAGATCCAAGGCTTAAGTAGACCACACCAAATAATAAACTTGATTGCATTAAATGCACAAAGCATTAAATGTAAATTGAATTAAATGCAACACTCATCTTTGGTGTGGTCTACTTGAGCATTAGATCTGCCACATTTTTGTACACATACCTTGAAATGATATGACATAAGGGATGAACGGTTTAGATAAACAGATACATCAACATGGGTGGGCCCGCCCATAGAACTGCCTGTTCATGGCTAGAAACGGGCGGGGCCAGGACCCAATCCTTCTAATTGCGGAGTGCCCCACCATTCATGCTAAAATCAATCCCATCCACTGATCAAGTGAACCACACTTGTATTTTGCTATTTAGCAATGGCTATATACCATTTTTGATGGTAGGGCTGATTTTTATATTAGGTGACGTTCATGGTATGTCACAAACACTTCACAAGTTGAAAATAATCCACCGGGTGGATTGTAAACTTTGGTCTAGCCAGTTGGACTTAAGACCTCTCTCTCTCTATTATTTTATTTATTTATTTATTTTTTTAACTCATGTATTCACACCCACACACCACTTGAGACCTTCTCACATATGAGTTATCAGCAGAAATTGTTTGTAAATTTACTTGAATTGAAGACCTACTTCTAAGCCCACCACATCACTTCTTCCAGCTAAGTGATGTATGATGCACAACACTTAGAAATTACTTCATAAATTGCATACACAACACTTAGAAATTACTTGGGCTTGCATAAATTGCATACAAGTTAGTTAAATTAAACTATTTGAGTTATATGGTACCTAATTTAGATGTATCATGAACCAAGCTTGCTTAATTACCAGACAATTGGATTGCTGGACATTAATTGGACAGTTAAAAATGAAAAATAGCTAAAGATGGTATTTTAACAAACAAGTGGCCATGAATCAGCGGTTATGAGAACCAATCTTATTTTGGGACGAAGACTTGGGTTATACAATTTAGTCATTTAATTTAGTTAATTTTGCTACTAGTAGAATTTTTTAGTGCCAACGTATCAAGCGTCATGCACTGCCTGAGTAACGAATAACTCCATGGTAAATAATAAATGAATTGAATACCTGTCCGTTGCTTCCTCTTTCCATTTCTGGGAAGGAAAAGGATTGGCTACTTCCCCTGCCACCAGCCAATGGCTGGTGGTCGGTGCTCTGTGGGCCCCACCATGATGTATGTATTTCATCCATGCCGTCCATCTATTTTTCTAGATCATTTTTGGGTATGAGACCAAAAATGAGATATATCCCAATCTCAAGTGGACCATATTGCAGGAAAAAGTGTTGAATGAATGTCGACCATTATAAGCTTTTTGGGGGCCATAAAAGTTTTGGATCAAGATGATCTTTGTTTCTTTCCCTTCATCCAGGTCTGTATGACCTAATCAACAGATTGTATGTCAAATAAACAGTACAGTGGACCTTAGGAGAATTTTAATGGTGGATATCCAATCACTATTGTTTTCCTGTAGTGTGGTCCACCTGAGGTTTGTATACCTATCATTTTTAGGATCAAGCTATAAAATGATCTGTAAAAATGGATGAATGGCATGGATGAAACACATACATCATGGTAGGGCCCACAGAGCACCGACCACTAGCCACCGGGCTAGTGGCAGGGGGAGTAGCCAATCCGTTTCCTCTGGGAAGGGGATTACCTACCCAAGGCTTTCGCACTAACTTCCTGTAATGGGAAGCTAGGTGGGCCCACCGTAATATTTACGTAAAATCCACTATGTTTGTCAGTTTTGCAAGATCATTTTAGGGGATGGGCCCAAAAATTATATAAATCCAAAATTTATGTGTGCTATCAATAAAACATGTGTAGGTAAATTAAATGGAAATTTAGTATATATGTATTTTTTACAAATTTTTTATTCCTAAATAAGCAAATATGTGTTTTTTAGCATATTCTAAAGTGCCAATCAAAATGCTCACAATTTCCCCATATTTCTCCACATTTTCGGTTATCAACAATATCATCGAAAATATCAATATTGTTTCTATATCCTCAGCCAACTAAACTTGTAGTGATACTGATACTTCATACACTTCTTGCAAAAGTAGTATTTAACACCAACTATTGAAACTACATGGATTGTTGTGTGGTCCACTGTGATGTTTCTGAGATATCCACCCCGTCTGCAAGTTCTTCCAACATATTTTAATCAATGGGCGCAAATATAATGAAGATCCAAAGCTCAACTGGGCAAGAGGTTGAAACACTGTTATTAACCCTCACCAATCATAATAGAGGGGGTTCAAAAGTATCTTATCATAATATTTTTGAGAAATTCACCTTTATCCACTATTTTCATCTACTCATTTTAAGCGTTGCTCTCTAATTTAAGGCAAATTTAAAATTCAAATGAACTATATTTGAAATAGTGGTACTGAACTTCTAATGTTGAAATAGTTATTATGGGGCCCACATTGATTTTTGGAAATACCAACTCTGTTTGGTGGTTTCTTCGAATGATCTCATAACCCGTAATCAGCACGGTGGGGAAGATTTCAATGGTAGTCATTCAATCTCCATTATTTCCTTCAACATAGACTACTTAAGCTTTGTATCTGTCATTCAATTTTTTGGCTCACCCACTAACATTAACATGACTGGGAAAAACATATGAACGGGATGGATTTCTCAACATACATCGAGGTAGGCCCTATACATGACCGGGTCTAGCGAATGTCTCAATGGTAGGCATTCCCCACCCTAGTATTTCATATCATGTGGGCCACTTGAGTTTTGGATCTGTCTTAGTTTAAGCCCACCTCCTAGCATGATCTTGTAAAACAGATGGACTAGGTGGATCTTTAAGAAACATCACGATGGGCCCTAGGCACGTGGTGTCGGGTTCCACCTCTAATCCGTGTCCAGATAGAGAGATGGGAGCAGGGTAACATCATGTTCAGTTAGGCCATGATCATGGCCCACCTTGATATATGTGTTGTATAACCAAGCCGTCCATCTATTTTAACAACTAATTTTAGGGCATGAACCCAAAAATGGAGTAGCTTCAAATCTCAGGTGGACCCTCTCATAGGAAACATGGTGATTAAATGCCCACCATTAAAAGCTTCTTGTGGACTACAAAAGATCTGGATGAAGCTAATATTTGTATTTTCCCTTCATCATAATCTATGTGACCTTATCAACAGGTTGGATGGCAAATAAACATTACAGTGGGCCCTGTGAAGTTTTGAATGGTAGTCATTCAATCAACACCGTTTGCTATAATGTGGTCCACCTGAGATACGGATCTGGTTCATTTTTTAGCCAATACCCTAAAATGAGCCAACAAAAATGGATGAACAAGGCGGGCCCCACAGTCAATGTGGAGACTTTTTCGGTGAGATGTTTTAAAAACTTTGAAGTTGTTTACCAAATATACTTAGCTGATGTAAAGTAACTTTCCATCCAAACGGGCCTTAACTTCTTGGCAATTGCATCAGTGGTCAGAAAATGGGTGGACTAGAAAGGAGGAAGAGAAAGACCGAGAAAATGGACGACTGTCAAGGGTCTACACTCAATATACAAAAATCAAAAGGCTATTGTTATCAAGTCAGCTATCGTTATTCTGCGGTCTATTCTTACAGTGGCCCACCCCATCCATACTTTTGATTTTCCTAGGCGTGTGCCACATGTACGATGGACATGCAATAGAGAGAAATCCTCCATCTCAATGGCCTATCCATGTGGATGCATGGGTTCTGATTTTTTGATGAGGGCCACTTATTAGTAGTGGGCCCATCTCATCATTGAAAATTAGTGCACCCTAGATAGGGGTGGGAATGGGCCGGATTTGGGCCGCCCAGGCCGGTCATGCAGGCGGTAGTGGATTTGGTGAGATTCCCGCCTTACCTAAGATGGTGTGGCCCTTACTGTGGGGCCCATCCGATGTGTTTATTCTGTATCCACTCCGTCCATTAGTTTTTCTAGATTATTTAAGGGCGTGATCCTAAAAATCAAGAAGATCTAATTATCAGATGGACCATACTCTAGGAAATAGTGGTGATTGAACACTTTGCCATTAAAAACTTCTTATGGCATACCTTAATGTTTATATATTTTTTATTTTCCATCCAATCTGTTGATAAGGTCACATAAGCCTGGATGAAGGGGAAAAAAATATCAGCTTGATCTAAAAATTTTGTGGCCCATTAATGGTCAATATCTACTGTTTCCTAGAGTATGGTCCACCTGATAATTGGCTCTTCTTCATTTTTGGGATCATAAACTAAAATGATCTGGAAAAACAGATGGACGGGGTGGATACAGAATACACACATCAAGGTGGGTCCAATGATAAAGGCCAAACTGTCTTGGGTAAGGCCCACCCCCATGCAGGCCCAACCATGGTCCATGGGCGATGATCATGGGTCCAGTTGCCACCCTAGCCCTTGTGATCGAACTGTTGTGCTTTCATGGACGGCCCACTGCTGAAAATCCAACCAAAGACCTTTGCATCTAGACCACTTGACCCTTTTGGTTCTAACGTACTGGCGATGATTTTACCCATCGGGTATTTCAAGACCCGTGATAGAACGGTGTGGATTAATATACAATAATTCCATGTATTATTGTACGCGGGTTCGTTAGTGAATTTCTCCGTGTAAGTGTATCACCCGATACAGCCCGACTGCCCGACCCAATCAAACAGCGGGTGCTTCTATGGATGGGGCAGTTGCCAACAAATACAATGATGGGGTGATCCTAACCGTCTGATCACGGCCACAAAATGGATTGTTCAAAAGAAGGGAGGCGGACTGTCCAAGTTCAAGAGAAGAAAATCTAACGGTTAGGATCATCCTGTGAATGTAACTTTTAGACATGCCATAACCAAGAAGGGCCGGATATTTTGATTGGTAGTTGAGGTTTTGCTCAATTAAGTTCAGCCATCTATTGTTGGACGACCATGACTTCCCGCCAACGTGATGGGCTTCTGTAACAGTGGGCCCAACTAAACTTAGGGCCTGTTTGGCTGTAAAAATATAGGTAAACCATGGTAAAATTGCGTAACAAGAATCGCCCAAAGCTCAACTTTGTAGAAGCAAAAACTACGTGGGCCCACCATGATATATGTGTTATATCTATGCAGTTCATTCATTTTATCATACTATTTTAGGACATAAGCCTACGAATGAGGCAGATCCAAAGCTCAAGTGAACTACACCACCCAGAACAGCGGGTTCAACGGTGACATCATTATTCATATTGCTTTCTTTGGTGTGGTCCAATTAAGGTTTGGATCTATCCCATTTTTTAAGCTTATAACATAAAATAATTTGAAAAAAATGAATAGACAATGTGGATATAACACATATATCATGGTGGGGCCATAGAGTTTTCCCACAAAAACAATCTTGCAGAACACGTACAAATGTAAATAATTAGAGAAATTGTACTATGTGGTGGACCTTAGGGGAACTTCGCATGAGGTCGAGCTGTGTGGGCCCCACAGTGATGTGTGTCTAACATCTATCCCATCAGTCAGATGCATCATTCTATGATGAGCCACGAGCTGAAAATCAAGTGGGCCACGCCACATATAACAATTGAGAGGGGTTACCTTCCCATTAAAACATTCATAACTGTTTATTGGGCTAACTGAGATTTGGTTCCCAAATCCAGACCATCCATTGTGTGTGTCCTACTTGGATGAGAGGTTAAACCAAGTTTCAGCTGCATCCAAAACTCAACTGGACCCCACCAAGTACTTTTATATGTTTTAGTAATGTCTTCACATGGTTTAAAATGATATGGCCCAAATGAGTTCCATATACCCCTGATTTTTTGGGATATCCCATAATCTAAAGGAGACCCATCAAATGCACGGTGTTGATGTTTGAAACACATCATGGTGAGGCCTGCGGAACTCGACCTCATGGTACCATTTTCCAAATAATTATTACTTATTTACATTAATTTACCAGTAATTACTTGGAACCAAACACACACTTAAGTATTTTACCTATGAGTTGATGCATGTAAAAACAAGTTACATTGAGCTAGTTAAAAGGGTGAACTGAGAATAACTCTCATACTTGCCATAGATCCTTTGTAGCAAAGGTGATCTCCAACAGCAACTTTCTATGGCCGAGATATTGTGAAAAATTCATTGTATTTTCAAGGAAATTGTTGCAAAGAAAAAAGACATCACTTGTAAACATTGCATTCTCCATTTTCATAGTCGATGCACTTACTTGGTTGTTTACTTAGGAAAGCAATTTGTTATAATGAGCCACTTAAGTCTTTTGTCTCTTGTGAATTTTGATTGCGTGTTGTTACATTTTTCTACTAAGTGGGACACACATAATGGATGCATGGGTTGGATGTTTAAACCACATTTGGTTATATAATCAGGAAGGTTTCAATGGGTGACTTCCACACTCAACTATATATAGTATATGGTTTGGCCCACCTAATTCATGGATTGGCCTGATTTTTAGACCCATGGCTTACCACGAAGGAGTGCATTTGATTAATGGGACGCGGATTGTGTCCTATCTTAATCCGTCTCTAGCATGAATGGGACAGTTCTGTGGGTGGGCTGACCATGATGTATCCGTATATCCACACCGTTCATCTCTTTTCTCACATCATTTTAAGGTACGTACATAAAAATAAGTAGATCCAACGCCTAAGTAGACCACACCAAATAATAAACTGGATTGCATTAAATGCACAAAGCATTAAATGTAGGCTGAATTAAATGCAACATTCATCTTTGGTGTGGTCCACTTGAGCATTTGGTCGGTTCTGACATGAGGGATGAACCGTTTAGATAAACAGATACATCAATATGGCCCACCCACCCACAAAATTGTCTGTTTGTAGCTAGAGATGGGCGGGGCAGGATGCAATTCTTCTAATTGCCGAGTGCATCCAACATCTAACCCATTTAATAGATTGGCCCCACCATTCATGCTAAAATCAATCCCATCCACTGATCAAGTGAACCACACTTGTATTTTGCTATTTAGCAATGGCTGTATACAGTTTTCGATGGTAGGGCTGATTTTTATATTAGGTGACGTTCATGGTATGTCACAAACACTTTACAAGTTGAAAATAATCCAACAGGTGGATTGTGAACTTTGGTCCAACCAGTGACTTAAGACCTCTCTCTCTCCCTATTATTTTATTTATTTTTTATTTTTTAAACTCATGTATTCACACCCACACACACCACTTGAGACTTTCTCACATATGAGCTATCAGCAGAAATTGTTTGTAAATTTACTTGAATTGAAGACCTACTTCTGGGCCCACCATATCACTTCTTCTAGCTGAGTGAATAGTGATGTATGATGCACAACACTTAGAAAATACTTCATAAATTCCATACACAACACTTAGAAATTACTTGGGCTTGCATAAATTGCATACAAGTTAGTCAAATTAAACTATTTGAGTTATATGGTGCCTAATTTAGATGTATCAGAAACCAAGCTTGCTTAATTATCAGACTATTGGATTGGTGGACATTAATTGGACAGTTTAAAATGAAAAATAGCTAAAGATGGTATTTTAACAAACAAGTGGCCATGAATCAGCCGTTATGATTGCTCAAGCAATCTTATTTTGGGACGAAGATTTGGGTTATACAATTTAGTCGGTTTAATTTAGTTAATTTGGCTACTGGTAGAATATTTTAGCGCCAGCGTATCAAGCGTCATGCACTGCCTGACTAACGAATAACTCCCTCGTAAATAATAAATGAATTGAATACCTGGCCGTCGCTTCCTCTTTTCATTTCTGGGAAGGGAATTTCCTGCACAAGACTTTCGCACTAACTTCCTGTAATGGGAAGGTAGGTGGGGCCCACCGTGATATTTATGTAAAATCCACTACCTTCATCAGTTTTGCGAGATCATTTTAGGGGATGGCCCCAAAAACGATATAAATCCAAAACTTAAGTGTGTCGTACGTCAGTAAAACGTGTGTAGGTAAATTCTTTAAGTTGAAACTTCCCTGGATCCACCGTGATGTTTATATATCATTCATACCGTTCATAAGGTCATTCCTATTATGATGAACTAAAAAAATATAAAAAATTATCCTGATTCAAAATTTCTGTGACCCCAGTCATGTTTCAACGGTGCATGTTCAATCATCTACCGTGTGGCTCACTTGAGTTTTGGATTTATGTAATTTTTGAGCCTACTCCTGATATGATCTGAAAAAATCGGATGGAAGGTGTAGATTTCTCAAAAACAATACGGTAGGCCCCACCTAGCTTTCCGTTGCAGGAAGTTCTGTTTCCTCAAAAGAGGAATTAGAGTCCTGCTCATCGGCAAACAAAGGAATTTTGCTCATGCCTAGGATTCGCTACATGTGGGCCCATATACTGGTGATCGAAACCGTTTATCTGATTTCCCTTACTAAAGTCGAGGGCTTATTTATAATTATCTCACAATCGGACGTTCATAAACCTTCTATTGGTAATAAAAATATACGGTTAAAATTAAAAAACTTTGACCGTCCACTTTTAATTGGAAAAAGGTCCATATATCAGAGGGTTAGGATCATCTAACCAGGGATGCTTCCGTGGAATAATTCTGATCGACCGTTTAAAACGGAGAACCATGGGTCCCACATGCAGGGAATCGTGTGCGTGTCTGCCCAACACGTTTGCACGACCCGGGGATTCTTCTCCTAAAAAGTGCATTGGATCCTTTTATCTGCAGCAGTTTAAAGAAGAGGGAATTTACTTTTGTAACCTTTACCTATTTTCTTTCCCTCGAGCATATTCATATATTCCATATAATTTAAAAGGTGTTTCTTTTTTTCTCCTTTTTTTTTTAAAAAATTATTTAAGAAATGGCGAAGGGTGATACCGTGATAGGCGTATCATCTGCTAACACGACAACCGTGTGTGATATGCGGACCACTCATCAGGTGGGCTACCTTCGCATGTCCTGGCCCGAAAATGAGGGACGCGGTTTGGCTATTGACGCTGACAACTGGTTGGTGCTCTGTGGGCCCCACCTTAATGTATGTGTTTTATCTAGAAATGGATTGTCTACTACCCTGCTACTAGCCCGGTGGACAGTAGCTGGTGATTAATTTCATGCTTTGTTAGTAATACGGCGGTACATTAAATGGATACATCCATCATCATTTGAAATTATTGAGAATAACACACATGTGTTATATCTAAACCGTAAACTATTAATTTGTTTTGTAACCTCATTTTATGGCATGGGCCTAAAAATGATGTAGATCCAAAACTTATGTGGTCCCAAAGAAGTTTTCAACAGTAAGTATTTAATCCCCATTGCATTCTATGACGGGGTCCACTTGAGCTTTAGATTTACCTGATTTTTTGGCCCATGTTCTAAAATAATCTTGAAAAATGGGTGGACGGTGTGGATATAGCCCACACATCATGGTGGGACCTGCACAACTTGCTAACATTGAGTGAAATTGGCATGGACCCAATGCAATTCCATCTAATCAAATTCCAAGCTTTTCCATTAATCTTCCAAAACATGAATCGGCACAATGAATCCCATCCCACCTAATACCTTCTAATCTCACTACCCAAACACGCCCTTATCTATGCCGATCATCCATTTTTACGGATCATTTCCAAACCACACCACAGGAAAACAGTAGAGATTAGATATTCACCATTAAAATCCTCCTAAGGCCCACTGTACTCTTTATTTGACATCCAATCTTTTAATTAGGTTATAAAGACCAAGATTAAGGGAAAAAACAAAGATCAACTTGATCCAAAACTTGTATGCCGGCCAAAAGTTTTTAATGATCGACGTTCAATAAACACTCTTTCATGTAATGTTGTCCACCTGAAATTTAGATAAATCTCATTTTTGGGCTCATACCATCAGATGATTTAGAAAAATAGATGGACACCATGGATGAAACATATACATCATGGTGGGGCCCACAGATCACTAAGCACTAGCCATTGGTAAGTCGCGTGGGAGTAGCCAGTCCGTTCTCGTTTTATCCATGTTGTAAATTCTTTTTTTTTTTTTCAGATTATTTTAATACTTGGATATATAAAAAATAAGGCAGATCCAAATCTAACATGGACAACACCACATAGAACAGTAGTGGTTGAATGTCCACCGTTAAAAACTTGAGAGGTCACCGTAACATTTATTTAACATAAACCTCGATGAAGGAAAAAAATAAATATATTATTTTCATCCAAAACTTTTCTGGCCCAATAAGTTTTTAATTATAAACGTTAAATCAACAATGTTTCATGTGATATGGTCCAATTAAGATTTGGATCTACCTCATACCATGGTACAAATACAATCTGTAAAAATGAATGGACCGCGTGTATGAAAAACATAAATGCTGGTCCACATAGCACCGACCAGAAGCCGGAATGGCACTAGGCAAACCGCGTTCGAAAATGAGGCATGTCCACTCACAGAAGAGAGTCCACGTGCTTGAAGAAATGGACAACTGAAGAAGAAAGTCCAATGGTCTATATTCAGCATACACGTGGCGCACTCGATGAGTGGATTTTGCTGATGAGTGGGCCCTACTCGATGAGTAGACATTGAATCAATCCATTGGCTGTCCATTGCTTTCTAAATCGAGGCCTATCTATGAATAAATCCGGCTGTTTCTCCTCTCATTGATTTTCAATTGAGGCCAAAACCTTTCAACGGTTCTGGTACGTCCATCGACGTTTATCAGATCATTTCGCTTTTTTTGAAATTATACCGGATAGGTAGAAGAACCGTAATATCGTAGAATCGGCTCTTGACACGTGGCTATATTTCGGCACTAGAACAGATGACTTACGTTCTAAGAATAATATATTATCGGCAGGAGCGAGGATTTACACGTTTGTAATACGCGTGAGATGATCCTGTCCATTGCTTTTTCTACGGTTTCATTGAACGCGGAATGCTAACGACCCCACCGCAGGAAGCTCCTGTGGTCGGAGGCTAGTGGGGCCGACCGTTATGTTTCTGAGGAATCCACTCCGTCCATCCGTTTTTCCCGCTGATGTTAGTACATAAGCCCAAAAATGAGCTAGATATAAAGCACAAGTGGGCCATACGATAAGAAAAGATATGGAGGGAAATGCCTACTATTGAAACCTTCATGGGATCCACTATGATGTTTATATGCCATCTAAACCGTTCACAAGATCATTTCCCCTGGGATGAACCGAAAACACAATTATTAGCGTGATCCAAAACTTTTGTGGCCACCGAATGTTTCAACGGTAGGAATTCAACTTTCACTGTTTCCTGTCGTGTGATCCACTTGAGCTTTAGATCTGCCTTATTTTTGGTCTCATGTCCTGACATGAGCTGAAAAAACGGATGGAAGGAGTGGATTTCTGAGAAACATTACGGTGGGGCCCACCTAGCTTCCTACTGCAGGAACTTCAGGCAACCTGCGTCCAGGTTCATCCCATGCATATTTGACGCGTTAACGGCTGCATTAACGGCTGCATGTACGATGGATGGAGCCATTTTTGAAACATGAACCATCCGTTATTCTGCGGTCTATTCGTCCAGTGGCATCCATACTTTTGATTTCCCTAGGCGTGTGCCACGTGTACGATGGAGATGCAAGAGAGACCCTCCATCTCTAATGGCCCATCCATTTGGATGGATGGAAAACACTTGTATCATGGGTTCTGATTTGTTAATGAGGGCCACTTATTAGTAGTGGGCCCATCTCATCATTGAAAATGAGTACACCCTGGATAGGGGTGGCAATGGGCCGGATTTGGGCCGCCTAGGCCAGTCATGCAGGCGGGAGTGGATTAGGTGAGACCCGGGCATTACCTAAGATGGTGCGGCCCTTACCGCGTGGCCCACCTTGATGTATGTGTTCTGTATCCACCCCGTCCATCCCTTTTTGCAGATCATTTAAGGGCATGATCCCAAAAATCAAGAAGATCTAATTATCAGGTGGACCATACTCTAGGAAATAGTGGTGATTTAACAAGCTACCATTTAAAACTTCTTACGGAGTACCTTAATGTTTATGCACTTTTTATTTTCCATCCAATCTATTGATAAGGTCACATAAGCCTGGATGAAAGGAAAAAGAAAATATCAGCTTGATCTAAAACTTTTGTGGCCCATTAATTGTCAATATCCAATGTTTCCTAAAGTACGGTCCACCTGATAATTGGATCTTCTTAATTTTTGGGATCATAACCTAAAATGATATGCAAAAACGGATGGACGGGGTGAATACAGAATACACACATCCAGGTGGGTCCCAGGATAAAGGCCGCACTTTCTTGGGTGAGGCCCGGGTTTCACCTAATCCGCTCCCCATGCAGGTCCAACCATGGTCCATGGACGATGATCATGGGTCCAGATGCCACCCCAGCCCTTGTGATCGAACTGCGCGTTGTGCTTTCATAGACGGCCCACTGCTGAAAATCTACCCAAAGACCTTTGCATCTAGACCAGTCGACCCTTTTGGTTCTAACGTACTGGCCATGATTTTACCCATCGGGTATTTCAAGACCCGTGATACGAACGGTGTGGATTAATATACAACAATTCCATGTATTATTGTACACGGGTTCATTATAGTGAATATCTCCGTGTAAGGGCCTGTTTGTACTTAATGTGGAATTTGAAAAATGTTTTTAGTTGTGTTTGTTAATGTGGAAGAAAGAAAGCGCTCTACTATTTTATAATGAAATTTTTTGTGATAGGAGTCTGGCTTAAGGGGGAATCAAGAATGTGGTCTATGATTTTATTTATTTTTAATTAAAAATAGTTCTTTGCAATAAAGATTTTTTCCCTTGTGCTATACACATCCCAACTTTTAACATGGGGCACTTCTTTGAGCTCACTATAATTTATGTGTTAGATCTACATCATCTATCAACTTTTTTATATTATTCTAAAACATGATCCGAAAAAATATGCACATTCAAAGATCAAGTCAACCACACCACATAAAGTAGTGGGAGGGGAACAACTACTGTTAAAACCTTCCTGATGTCTATCGTGAAGCTTATTTGCCATTAAATTTCTTTATAAGATCACATGGACCTGGATAAAGGAAAAACACAAAAATTAGCTTGAACAGAGTCTTATGTGATCTCAAAAAGCTTTCAATGATAGGCACCCAATTCCCGCATTTTCTTCTAGTGTGGCCCATTTAAGCCTTAGATTTGCCTTCTTTTTGTCTTAATTTCTAAATTAAAAAAATGAATGAACGATATGGATAAAACATATATATCATGGTAGGCTCCACAAAACCCTTAATTATCCATATTTAAGTAAATCTTGGTGGGGTAGTATACAATTCCCTCCCAAATTTCGGATGCGAATTACCTGTAAATGCCTTTCACAGGAAACTCATGTGTTGGAATCTTAGGTGGAGCCCACCATTATGTTTGTGATAAATCTAACATGTCTATCCGTGTTTTGAGATTATTTCAGGATTTGAGATAAAAAAAGAGGAGGATATGAAACTTAAGTAGGCTACACTAGAGGAAAAGGAAAAGGTGGGTGGGAAAATTCCTATTACTGAAACCTCCCCGGGGTTGGCAGTGATGTTTACATGCCATCGATACCGTTCATATTGTCATTCCTAGTGAGATGAACTCAAACAACAAATATTAGCATGATTAAAAACTTTTGTGGCCCTATGTAACATCCCGGATTTTTACTGTTTTGAATTTCCAAGAATCCTTAAATTTTTTTTAATGTAATTAACTTATATTTTCACTCACTGACCATTGACACTCAATGCTAGCTTATACATGGGTGATGGTAACGTCCCGTCCAACCAGCACAGTGTCCTGGGGCGTCCACGTTGGATTTGCCGCAGGATTGTTCGTTTAAACTACTCGGGGTGAGGTATCACAAATAAATTAAATCTAAGATTAGCCCATTAGACTGGACTAGTCGGGTCATGATCGGACCAAGTGTGGCCCGCCAAGCCAGATGGCCCGTTTACACTTAACAACAGCCCGTGTGGGCCGCCCAACGACCGAGGAAGGTTAGAAAAATCTAAAAATTTAGGAAATCATAGATCTCACTGGGCTTGTGGTCCATCGCGGACAGCGGACCCAGTGGACACCCAGAACTGGGATCTGGCACTAGCCGAATGCACCTCGCCAATGCCAAAAATTGGAATCTGGCACTTACAAATGAAATCAGGATACCAGGCGTTCCAGCCGTCGGATTCCTTCCAAATTTGTGGTGACGGTTTAATATATTTTTCTACACCCGTCCACAAAATCTGGGACCTGATCGTGGAACGGTGACCGTTGATCGTAAATCGGACCCGTATGACCAAACCCCGCATCCGTTCGTTCCCAAATTTTGCAAGGCCCCTCATCGGGTCATGGAACACTTATCCTATAAATTTCATGGTCAGAGGGCCATCAGAAATGCTTCAATTACCAAAATGGCCCCCATAGGACCACTTAAAGGTCAGAAACGCTTTCTCAGATCATATATCCATCCATCCGTTCGTCCTCAATTTTTGCATGGGCCCTAGTAGGGCCATAAAGCACCTACACGCCGAATTTGGTGGCCGGGGGGCGTTAGGGCCACCTTAACTTCAATAGGGAGCCCTAGAAGGCTCGTTTGGAAAATTGTGGGAACTTAAGTGATTTGAGTCGTCCACTCTTATGCTAAGTTGGGGATTTTGGACCGTCGGTTTACGATCAAACTTTACCCGTGGATTAAAGATATTTCCCCGCTCACATCCGTATAGCCGCGGCCCTAATCGACCATCGGTGACCGTTGAACGGACTTCTAATCATATCTGTCGATCGGCGCGTCGAAATGGCGGGCCGATTGTGTCCATACGTAGATCATCATTAGGACTAACTATCATACGGTGTATATCGACTAGTACACCCCATAGGCTAAAAAACCCTCCCATAGGGTTAGTATAGTAAAGACCCAACACTTGGGGCCAATTGCACCAAAACTGACACTATATAAAGGGTTTCATTTGGGCACCCCTCTCCCCATACGATTTTGCCCTAAGAGAAAATGGGGAAAAAGAGAAGAGAAAGAGGAGAAAGAAGGGAGAACAAGGGAGTAGTGAGAGTGGAGGTGAGCAAGGTGGACTCTCAATCAAGGTGGGGCCCAAGAGGATCAAACCTACAACCTCCTACACTTTCTCCAAGAGGAAACCCTACACCACAACCACCGAAAATCGTCCGTGGGCCATCTAGGTAAGATCCCTCACTCATTTCTCTTGAAATCCTTGTATTGAAGAAGAAAATGCATGGATTTCTCTCATGTTTGAATTGTTTTAGGGATTCCGGTCGGCCAACCTCCAAAACTCTCATCTCTAGGTCGTTTCCAAGCCTCCAACGAATCCGAAGGTGCGGACTATTGTTCTTAGGTGGCCTAGCACCAATTTTACTATGAGTTTAATGATTTTGATTGTTTGGATGTTATGATTGGAGAAACTAGAGAAACCCTAGGAATTGCATGATTGTTGAAATTCGTATGGGATGCATGTTGATCCTTATTTGGTGTTGCTATTGCCTTTCACATGATTGGGTATTTGGATGATTAGGTGATCATGCCTTGTTAATTTCTCCCTACATTGTTGTTTCATAGAATGTATGATGATCGTGTGCATATGATTTCTTGCAATGGTGGAAGTGCTTAACTTCCTCCCACACACACACACACACCTCACTTGTACTTGTATTATGATATTGTTGGCCTTGCTTAGTATGAGAATCTGAATTGTATGTTGAGAAGCTTGAGAACATGAAGGTTGTATATGCTAGATGACGCATTGGTAGGCGGCATGCTAGGGATTGCTACTCATACCCTTGGGTTGGTCAGGAAACATGAGGAGAACGAAGGTGGCTCCATTGGTAGGACGGCCTAAAGGCTAAACCGTGGGTTTTGGGCAGGTGTGTTCGGGTGGTTGTAGTTCGACTACGTGGGACCCTTGTGCCCGAGGTCACTTGTCTCACACTCGCATGACTCATGCGGTCTAGGCTACTGACTAATCAACCCTGTTTGTTAACCCTGTGTGCTCACATATGTATGGAATCTGAACCACCCTGCAACCATTGTAGCCCATCGATAATCCACTTGAAACTGGTCCACAGCCTCGTGAGCCGGACATGGTGGAATGGGACTCTATGTCCGAGCTGTCGGCCTACACTGGGGTACTGCGCCTCCCCGTAGTGACCGCGAACGATCCCTTCCTTTCGGCACTCCTCATGTGCTTGGAGTCGGGGATGAGGAACCCGACGGGATCACGGACCGCGAGGTCTCGGCCTCACGTGTTGGGGGGTCTTGGCCTCGCAACCAGCTTAGGACATTGATACGTAGGGTGAATCAGAATCCCCAACCTGCTGGATGAATGGACTTAACTAATAACTTGGCTAACACGATCGCATTGCACGCATTAGTTAGGGTAGCGACTCGGAAGTCGAGGTCGCTCTGAGGGAGTGCTGTCATATGCAATCGTTAGATGGAGTCGCTTGAGGGAGTGTTGTGGTGAGGGCATGCATCATATCATCCCGCATGCATGCATTTAAATAAGAGTTGCTAGGTGTTGATGAATGCCTGCTTTTCATTAAGTTCATATTACAATTGATGCCTGTTATAACTTGAGACCAATAGTTCACACTGAGTTGATCACTCACTCCCACTCTGGGACGGTGTTTTAAAACACCAACCAGACCCATTCATAGATGCAGGTGACCCAGTGCATGAGGAACCTGGCGAGGTGAGCTTTGACGAGGAGGACGAGCTCTCCTACTTTCAGCTGATGGGCGGCTCTCCATCGGCTTGATCGGGCTGAATTTGGATTTGCTGAGCCGCGGGCTCCGCTTTAGTCTTTTGGGATATAGCCTTCTATTATTATCCTGTTGGGCAACGCCTTGGGCGACCCTTTATTATTTTTGGACTTGTATATTTGTGAGATTTCCTTCACTTCAGTAGACTGGTGCGATTGTGCTTCATGTTTCAGGTAATTCCAATTTACACAGTTAAATTTGATTAATCATAAAAACCATAAATGCATGATAAGTGACACTCGGGAACTCGGGAGTTGAGTCTATGCACGACCCCCCAATTTTTCGGGGCGTTACACCCTACGAATATTTTAATTATGGGCGTCTAATCCTTACATTTTTCAGCCCATTTGAGTATTGGATACGGCTCATTTTTAACATTATGTCCTAAAATGATCTCACAAAACAAATGGACACCCTGGATTTCAACTTGATCCAAAACTTTTGTGGGCCCAATAAGTTTTTAATGGTGGGGGCAATCAATCAACATTGTTTCCTATGATGTGATCCACTTGAGATTTGGATATACCTCATTTGTGGGATTATGCTATAAAATGACCTGTAAACATGGATAGACAAAGCGGATGAAATGAATACATCATGGTGGAGCCCCCATAGAACACTGACCAATAGCCATTGTCTAGTGGCAGGTAACTAGTTAATCTACTTCCCTAATCTAGGTAAACGTGTTAAATTAATATATTACATTTCACACGCTAGTTAACAAACAAGTTATTCTAAATTCACTAGCACTCTTCTGATTTCAAGTTTAGATTTCGGACTAACTTTAGATTCTGAATCCGTGTTTCAGATTTAACAGACAGGCCCGAGTGTATCACCCGATACAGCTCGACTGCCACCCGATCAAACAGCCCGTGCTTCTGTGGATGGGGCAGTTGCCAACAAATACAATAATGGGGTGATCTTAACCGTCTGATCACAGCCACAAAATGGATTGTTCAAAAGAAGAGAGGCGGACTGTCCAAGCTCAAGAGAAGAAAGTCTAACGGTTAGGATCATCCAGTGAATGTTAAGTTCAGCCATCTATTGTTAGACGACCAGACCTTCCGGCCAAGGTGATGGGCTGCTGCAACAGTGGGCCCAACTAAACTTAGGGCCTGTTTGGCAGTAAAAATACAGGTAAACCATGGTAAAACTGTAAAAGCGTAACAAGGATCGAACAAAGCTCAACCTTGTAGAAGCAAAAACTACGGGGGCCCACATGATGTATGTTTTATATCTATGCCGTTCATTCATTTTATCATACTATTATAGGGCATAAGCCTAATAATGAGGCAGATCCAAAGCTCAAGTGAACTACACCGCCCAGAACAGTGGGTTCAACGGTGACATCATTATTCACACTGCTTCCTTTGGTATGGTCCACCTAAGGTTTGGATCTATCCCATTTTTTGAGCTCATGACATAAAATAATTTGACAAAATGAATTAGACAATATGAATATAACACATACATCATGGTGGGGCCATAGAGTTTTCCCACAAAAACAATGTGGCAGAGTATATACAAATGTAAATAATTAGAGAAATTGTACTATCATGTCGACCTCATGGGAACTTGCATGAGGTCCAGCTGTGTTGGCCTCACAGTGATGTGTGTCTAACATCTATTCCATCAGTCAGATGCACCATTCTATGATGGGCCACTGGCTAAAAATCAAGTGGGCCACGCCACATACAACAATTTAGAGGGATTACCCTCCCATTAAAACATTCATAATTATTTATTGGGCCCATTGAGATTTGGTTCACAAATTCAGACCACCCATTGTGTGTGTTCCACTTAGAAGAGAGGTCAAACCAAGTATCAGCCGCATCCAAAACTCAAGTGGGCCCTACCAAGTACTTTTATAAGTTTTAATAATACTTCACATGGTTTTAGATGATATGGCCCACATGAGTTTCATATACAGCTAATTTTTGGGATATCCCATAATTTAAAGAAGACCCATCAAATGCACGGTGTTGATGTTTGATACACCTCACAGTGAGGTCCACACAGCTTGACCTCATGGTACCATTTACCAAATAATAATTACTTATTTACATTAATTTAACCGTAATCAAGTATTTTGCCTATGAGTTGATGCCATGTAAAACAAGTTATATAGAGCTAGTTAAAAGGGTGAACTGAGAATAACTCTTATAGTAAAGGTGATCTCCAACAACGTCTTTCTATGGCGAAGATGTCTTGAAAATTTCATGTTATTTTCAAGGAAATTGTTGCAAAGAAAAAAGAAATGACTTGCAACCATTGTATTCTCCATTTTCAGAATGGATGCACTTACTTGGTTATTTACTTATGAAAGCAATTTGTTATAATCAGCCACTTAAATCTTTTGTCTCTTGTGAATTTTGATTGGGTGTTAGTACATTTTTCTATCAGTTGGGACACGCATAATGGATGAGTTGGATGTTTAAACCAAATTTGGTTATACAACTAGGAAGGTTTCAATGGGCCACATCCACACTCAACTATATACAGTATATGGTGTGGCCCACCTAAGTCATGGATTGGCCTGATTTTTAGACCCATGGCTTACTTGAAAGAGTGCATTTAATTAATGGAGAGTGGATTGTGTCTTACACGGTAGTTCCGTGGGTGAGCCCACCATGATGTATTTGTATATCCACACTATTCACCCCTTTTCTCACATCATTTTAAGGTATGTACATAAAAAATAAGGTAGATCCATTGCTTAAGTGGACCACACCAAATAATAAGCTTTGAGCATTGGATCTGTCACATTTTTGTACACATGCCTTAAAATGATATGGCGTAAGGGATGAACAGTTTAAGTTAACAAATACATCAAGGTGGGCCCACCCCACATAATTGCCAGTTCATGCCTAGAGACGAGCAGGGGTCCATCCTTTTTTTTTTTTTTTTTTTTTTTTACACATGCATGCACACTACCACACACTCACGCCGTAGTGGAATTTCACCACCTATGGGTACTCAGAACCCTCAACCAGATGTTGAAACACCTGAGAGTCTACCACCGGAGTAAGAGTAAGGACCCACTAAATAGATTGGCCCCACCATTCATGCTAAAATTAATCCCATCCACTGATCAAGTGAACCACACTTGTATTTTGCTATTTAGCAATGGCTATATATGATTTTCGATGGTAGGGCTGATTTTTATATTAGGTGACGTTCATGGTATGTCACAAACACTTCACAAGTTGAAAATAATCCATCACGTGGATTGTAAACTTTAGTCCAATCAGTTGGACTTAAGACCTCTCTCTCTCTCTCTCTCTGTTATTTTATTTATTTTTTATTTTTTTAACTCATGTATTCACACCCACACACACTACTTGAGACCTTCTCACATATGAGTAGAGTTGGGCATTTTGGACCAGATCCGAGCCGAACTGGTGGTCTGGATCGAACAGGTTCGGATAGGATCAGGTAGATCCGACTGTTAATCGGATCAGGTTCGGATCAATGATAATTCGGACCGGACCAATCCAATTAGATTCGGACTAGACTTGCTGTATTAACTAGTCTGTAATAGATGCGTTCTTATTTTGTGAGGAAGCCCAGCAGGGGCACTCTCGTCACGTAGCAGGGGCATTTTCGGTGGTATTGGTATTTCTTACGAGAAATAATCATTCGCTGGAGGACGTGGAACTTATCATTTTCACCAACTCGTTAGATGTACATGACATTAGAGCCGTAGAAATGGTGGAACTCATCATTTTCACGCAGATACACTCATCAGGTGGGCACCCTTGATAAGCAACGGTCTGATTTACTCTCCAAGTGGTGTTTTTGGTGGGTCCCAACTTTTTTTTTTACAGATTGGATGACCCACAAAAATGACACGTTAGCAGAAAGCGTGGGATCAAATGCTTTCTAAGTAAGACTCTGTTTTAAGTTATCAATTCACTTTTCAAAAAAATAAAAAATTAAATCTGACCGATCCGAACCATGCCCAGTCCGATCCGACTCGGTTTTCCTGACCGAGTCGGACTCAATTGGGTCAGGGAATGCAAATTTCGGATCGGATCAAATCAGGTGACCCGGACTCGGTCCCAGATCAGATCGACTTCAAGTCAGGCCATTCCCATTTCGGGATCGGATCAGATCGAGTTGGGCCCCATCCAAATCGACTCAGACCGATGCCCAGGCTCTACATATGAGTTATCAGAAATTGTTTGTAAATTTACTTGAATTGAAGACCTACTTTTGGGCCCACCATATCACTTCTTCTAGCTGAGTGATGTATGATGCACAACACTTAAAATTACTTCATAAATTGCATACACAGCACTTAGAAATTACTTCGAGCTTGCATAAACTGCATACAAGTTAGTCAAATTAAACTATTTGAGTTATATGGTGCCTAATATAGATGTATCATAAACCAAGATTGCTTAATTACCAGACTATCGGATTGGTGGACATTAATTGGACAGTTAAAAATGAAAAATAGCTAAAGATGGTATTTTAACAAATAAGTGACCATGAATCAGCCGTTATGATTGCTCAGCCAATCTTATTTTGGGACGAAGACTTGGGTTATACAATTTAGTCGGTTTAATTTAGTTAATTTTGCTACTAGTAGAATATTTCAGTGCCAGCGTATCAAGCGTCATGCACTGCCTGAGTAACGAATAACTCCCTGGTAAATAATACATGAATTGTATACCTGACCGTTGCTTCCTCTTTTAATTTCTGGGACGGGGTTTCCATGCACAAGCCTTTCGCACTAACTTCCTGTAATGGGAAGGTTGGTGGGGCCCACCGTGATATTTATGTAAAATCCACTACGTTCATCAGTTTTGCAAGATCATTTTACGGTATGGCCCCAAAAATGATAAAAATCCAAAACTTAAGTGTGCCATACGTCGGTAAAACGTGTGTAGGTAAATTCTTACTGTTGAAACTTCCATGGGATCCACCGTGATGTTTATATACCATCCATGCCGTTCATAAGGTCATTCCTACTAGGATGAACTAAAATAATAATAATTATCCTGATTCAAAAACTCTGTGACCCCAGTCATGTTTCAACGGTGCATGTTCAATCATCTACTGTGTGGCTCAATTAGGTCTTCGATTTATGCAATTTTTCATTTTATTCTTGATATGATCTGAAAAAGTCGGATGGAAGGCGTGGATTTCTCAAAAACAATACGGTAGGCCCAACCTAGCTTCCCGTTGCGGGAAGTTTCTGCAAAGGCCGTTCGCTGGAAATCCGCTTCCTCATTTCTGTTTCCCCAAAAGAGGAGTTAGAGTCCGACTCATCGGCAAACAAAGGTATTTTGCTCATGCCTAGGATTCGCTACATGTGGGGCCATATACTGGTGATCTAAACTGTTCATCTGATTTCCCTTACTAAAATCGATGGCTTGTTTACAAGTATCTCACAACCGGATGTTCATAAACCTTCTATTGGTAATAAAAATATACGGTTAAAAATAAAACACTTTGACTGTCCACTTTTAATTGGAAAAAGGTCCATATATCAGAGGGTTAGGATCATCTAACCAGGGATGCTTCCGTGGAATAATTCTGATCGACCGTTTAAAACGGAGAACCATGGGTCCCACATGCAGGGAATCGTGTGCGTGTCTGCCCAACACGTTTGCACGACCCGGGGATTCTTCTCCTAAAAAGTGCATTGGATCCTCTTATCTGCAGCAGTTTAAAGAAGAGGGAATTTACTTTTGTAACCTTTACCTATTTTCTTTCCCTCGAGCATATTCATATATTCCATATAATTTAAAAGGTGTTTCTTTTTTTCTCCCTTTTTTTTAAAAAAAAAATTATTTAAGAAATGGAGAAGGGTGATAGCCTGATAGGCGTATCATCAGCCAACACGACAACCGTGTGTGATATACGGACAGGGGCGGCTCAACATTCCTGGGGGCCTTAGGCAAGTCACAAAGATAAGGCTTTTTAGTTTTTTTTTTTTTTTTTTTAAATAATAAATTTAAAATTAAACCATAAATTTGCTTCTTGACTTTTTAGATGCAAAATTACTAATTAAACTTTCGTATTCAAGTTTACCCAATAAATCAATTTCGATGGATAAAATTGTTAAACCGTTCATAAGGTGAATCCTAGATGGATGAAAGGAAAACATAAATATCAGCTTATCCAAAATTTCTGCCGCCTGCAGAAAAGTTTTTAATGGTGAGCATTCAATATCCACTTTTCTTCTGCGTTGTGGTCCACTTGAGCTTATGTTCTGCTTCATGTTTTTTCTAATATTCTAAAATGGGATAAAGAAATGGATCAACGGAATAGATATAACACATATAATAATGTGGACCCCACAGAGCTCAGGGCTACAGGAATCCCTAAAGTGGCCTCCCCGCAACCCGCGTCAATTATGAGAATAATGAATTTAGAATTGTATAGTACTCTGGCAGTGTTATAGTTAATAAATAGTCACTCCTAGATTATTAATATAGCATATTTTGACTCCAACCAAACCTTCTAAATTAGGTGATCCATTCTAGATAGGCTAAATTACAAAATATCCATTGATTTAACTATTCTATCTTCCAATTAGTGGGAATTTGTACGTTGAATTCAAATAATATGTTTAGTATACAAGAATCAACTAGTTAGGAGATCCAACCATTGTGTGTTTTTGTTTTTGTTTTTCATGAATCATCTAAATTGGGACCCACTTTTATATCTATTTAATTTAATTTAAAAATGTTCAAAGGTTGCAATTTCCCAATGCATGTGTATAGATTACCAAATGCTATCAGAGTATTAAAAGCCTATTCCTATAATCCTGGGCCTTCACAATTAGGGGGCCTTAGGCGATTGCCTCACCTGCCTACCCCTTATAGCCGCCCCTGTATGCGGACCACTCATCAGGTGGGCCACCTTCGCATGTCATGGCCAGGGACGCGGTTTGGCTATTGACGCTGACAACTGGTTGGTGCTCTGTAGGCCCCACCTTAATGTATGTGTTTTATCTATAAATGAATTGTCTACTACCCTGCTACTAGCCCGGTGGATAGTGGTTGATGCTTAATTTCATGCTTTGTTAGTAATGCCGCGGTACATTAAATGGATATATCCATCATCATTTAAAATTATTGAGAATAATACACATGTGTTATATCTAAACCGTAAACCATTAATTTGTTTTGTAACCTCATTTTATGGCATGGTCCTAAAAATGAGGTAGATCCAAAACTTATGTGGCCCCAAAGAAGTATTCAACAGTGAGTATTCAATCCCCGTTGCATTCTATGATGAGTCCACTTGAGCTTTAAATTTACCTGATTTTTTGGCCCATGTTCTAAAATAATCTTGAAAAATGGGTGGACGGTGTGGATATAGCCCACACATCATGGTGGGACCTACACAACTTGCCAACATTGAGTGAAATTGGCATCGACCTGATGCAATTCCATCTAATCTAATTCCAAGCTTTTCCATTCTTCCCAAACATCAACCGGCACAATGAATCCCATCCCACCTGCTATTTAGATAAATCTCACGGCACAATGAATCTCAGCAAAGTCCCTTCTAATCTCACTACCCAAACACGCCCTTATCTATGCCGATCACCCATTTTTACGGATCATTTCCAAACCACACCACAGGAAAACAATAGAGATTAGATATTCACCATTAAAATCCTCCCAAGGACCACTGTACTTTTTATTTGACATCCAATCTTTTAATTAGGTTATAAAGACCAAGATTAAGGGAAAAAACAAAGATCAACTTGATCCAAAACTTGTATGCCGGCCAAAAGTCTTTAATGATGGACATTCAATAAACACTGTTTCATGTAATGTTGTCCACCTGAAATTTAGATAAATCTCATTTTTGGGCTCATACCATAAGATGATTTAGAAAAATAGATGGACACCATGGATGAAACATATACATCATGGTGGGGCCCGCAGATCACTCAGCACTAGCCATTCGTAAGTCGCAGGGGGAGTAGCCAGTCCGTTCTCGTTTTATCCATGCTGTAAATTCTTTTTTTTTTTTTTTCAGATTATTTTAATACTTAGATATATAAAAAATAAGGCAGATCCAAATCTAACATGGACAACACCACATAGAACAGTAGTGATTGAATGTCCACCGTTAAAAACTTGAGACGCCACCGTAACATTTATTTAACATAAACCTCGATGAAGGAAAAAAATAAATATATTATTTTCATCCAAAACTTTTCTGACCCAATAAGTTTTTAATTATAAACGTTAAATCAACAATGTTTCATGTGATATGGTCCAATTATGATTTAGATCTACCTCATACCATGGTACAAATACAATCTGTAAAAATGAATGGACCGCGTGTATGAAAAACATAAATGCTGGTCCACATAGCACCGACCAGAAGCCGGAATGGCACTAGGCAAACCGCGTTCGAAAATGAGGCATGTCCACTCACAGAAGCGAGTCCACGTGCTTGAAGAAATGGACAACTGAAGAAGAAAGTCCAATGGTCTATATTTAGCATACACGTGGCGCACTCGATGAGTGGATTTTGCTGATGAGTGGGCCCTACTCGATGAGTAGACATTGAATCAATCCATTGGCTGTCCATTGCTTTCTAAATCGAGGCCTATCTATGAATAAATCCGGCTGTTTCTCCTCTCATTGATTTTCAATTGAGGCCAAAACCTTTCAACGGTTCTGGTACGTCCATCGACGTTTATCAGATCATTTCGCTTTTTTTGAAATTATACCGGATAGGTAGAAGAACCGTAATATCGTAGAATCGGCTCTTGACACGTGGCTATATTTCGGCACTAGAACAGATGACTTACGTTCTAAGAATAATATATTAGCGGCAGGAGCGAGGATTTACACGTTTGTAATACGCGTGAGATGATCCTGTCCATTGCTTTTTCTACGGTTTCATTGAACGCGGAATGCTTGCGACCCCACCGCAGGAAGCTCCTGTGGTCGGAGGCTAGTGGGGCCGACCGTTATGTTTGTGAGAAATCCACTCCGTCCATCCGTTTTTCCCGCTGATGTTAGGATATAAGCCCAAAAATGAGCTAGATATAAAGCGCAAGTGGGACATACGATAAGAAAAGGTATGGAGGGAAATGCCTACTATTGAAACCTTCATGGGATCCACTTTGATGTTTATATGCCATCTAAACCGTTCACAAGATCATTTCCCCTGGGATGAACCGAAAACACAATTATTAGCTTGATCCAAAACTTTTGTGGCCACCGAATGTTTCAACGGTAGGAATTCAACTTTCACTGTTTCCTGTCGTGTGATCCACTTGAGCTTTACATCTGCCTTATTTTTGGTCTCGTGTCCTGACATGAGCTGAAAAAACGGATGGAAGGAGTGGATTTCTGAGAAACATTACGGTGGGGCCCACCTAGCTTCCTACTGCAGGAACTTCAGGCAACCTGCGTCCAGGTTCATCCCATGCATATTTGACGCGTTAACGGCTGCATTAACGGCTGCATGTACGATGGATGGAGCCATTTTTGAACATGAACCATCCGTTATTCTGTGGTCTATTCGTACAGTGGTCTACCCCATCCATACTTTTGATTTCCCTAAGCGTGTGCCACGTGTACGATGGAGATGCAAGAGAGAGAAATCCTCCATCTCTAATGGCCCATCCATTTGGATGGATGGAAAACACTTGTATCATGGGTTCTGATTTGTTAATGAGGGCCACTTATTAGTAGTGGGCCCATCTCATCATTGAAAATGAGTACACCCTGGATAGGGGTGGCAATGGGCCGGATTTGGGCCGCCTAGGCCAGTCATGCAGGCGGGAGTGGATTAGGTGAGACCCGGGCATTACCTAAGATGGTGCGGTCCTTGCCGCGTGGCCCACCTTGATGTATGTGTTCTGTATCCACCCCGTCCATCCCTTTTTTCAGATCATTTAAGAGCATGATCCTAAAAATCAAGAAGATCTAATTATCAGGTGGACCATACTCTAGGAAATAGTGGTGATTTAACAAGCTACCATTAAAAACTTCTTACGGAGTACCTTAATGTTTATGCACTTTTTATTTTCCATCCAATCTATTGATAAGGTCACATAAGCCTGGATGAAGGGAAAAAGAAAATATCAGCTTGATCTAAAACTTTTGTGGCCCATTAATTGTCAATATCCACCGTTTCCTAGAGTACGGTCCACCTGATAATTGGATCTTCTTAATTTTTGGGATCATAACCTAAAATGATATGCAAAAACGGATGGACGGGGTGAATACAGAATACACACATCAAGGTGGGTCCCAGGATAAAGGCCGCACTTTCTTGGGTGAGGCCCGGGTTTCACCTAATCCGCTCCCCATGCAGGTCCAACCATGGTCCATGGACGATGATCATGGGTCCAGATGCCACCCCAGCCCTTGTGATCGAACTGCGCGCTGTGCTTTCATGGACGGCCCACTGCTGAAAATCCACCCAAAGACCTTTGCATCTAGACCAGTCGACCCTTTTGGTTCTAACATGCTGGCCATGATTTTACCCATCGGGTACTTCAAGACCCGTGATACGAACGGTGTGGATTAATATACAACAATTCCATGTATTATTGTACACGGTTTCATTAGTGAATATCTCCGTGTAAGGGCCTGTTTGTACTTAATGTGGAATTTGAAAATTGTTTTTAGTGGTTGTTAATGTGGAAGAAAGAAAGCGCTCTACCATTTTATAATGAAATTTTTCGTGACAGGAGGAATCAAGAATGTGGTCCATGATTTTATTTATTTTTAATTAAAAATAGCTTTTTGCAATAAAGATTTTTTCCCTTGTGCTATACACGTCCCAACTTTTAACATGGGGCACTTTTTTGAGCTCACTATAATTTATGTGTTAGATCTACATCATCTATCAACTTTTTTATATTATTCTAAAACATGATCCGAAAAAGTAAGCACATCCAAAGCTCAAGTCAACCACACTATATAAAGTAGTGGGAGGGGAAAAACTACTGTTAAAACCTTTCTGATAGAAGTTTATTTGCCATTAAATTTCTTTATAAGATCACATGGACCTGGATGAAGAAAAAACACAAAAATCAGCTTGAACAGAGTCTTATGTGATCTCAAAAAGCTTTCAATGATAGGCACCCAATTCCCGCATTTTCTTCTAGTGTGGCCCATTTAAGCCTTAGATTTGCCTTCTTTTTGTCTTAATTTCTAAATTAATATGAAAAAAATGAATGAACGATATGGATAAAACATATATATCATGGTAGGCTCCACAAAACCCTTAATTATCCATATTTAGGTAAATCTTGGTGGAGTAGTACACAATTCCCTCCCAAATTTAGGATGCGAATTATGTGCAAATGCCTTTCACAGAAAGCTCATGTGCTGGAATCTTAGGTGGAGCCCACCATTATGTTTGTGATAAATCTAACATGTCTATCCGTGTTTTGAGATTATTTCAAGATTTGAGATAAAAAATGAGGAGGATACGAAAATTAAGTGGGCCACACTAGAGGAAAAGGAAAAGGTGGGTGGGAAAATTCCTATTACTGAAACCTCCCCGGGATTGGCAGTGATGTTTACATGCCATCGATACCGTTCATACTGTCATTCCTAGTGAGATGAACTCAAACAACAAATATTAGCATGATTAAAAACTTTTGTGGCCCTACGAATATTTTAATTATGGACGTCCAATCCTCACATTTTTCAGCCCATTTGAGTATTGGATACAGTTCATTTTTAACATTATATCCTAAAATGATCTCACAAAACAGATAGACACCCTGGATTTCAACTTGATCCAAAACTTTTGTGGGCTCAATAAGTTTTTAATGGTGGGGGCAATCAATCAACATTGTTTCCTATGATGTGATCCACTTGAGATTTGGATATACCTCATTTGTGGGATTATGATATAAAATGACCTGTAAACATAGATAGACAAAGCGGATGAAATGAATACATCATGGTGGAGCCCCATAGAACACTGACCAATAGCCATTGTCTAGTGGCAGGTAACTAGTTAATCTACTTCCCTGATCTAGGTAAACGAGTTAAATTAATATATTTCAACCATTTCATACGCTGGAACAAACAAGTTATTCTAAATTCACTAGTAGTCTTCTGATTTCAAGTTTACATTTCGGACTAACTTTAGATTCAGAATTCGTGTTTCAGATTTAACAGACAGGCCCGAGTGTATCACCCGATACAGCTCGACTGCCCGACCCGATCAAACAGCCCGTGCTTCTATGGATGGGGCAGTTGCCAACAAATACAATAATAGGGTGATCTTAACCGTCTGATCACGGGCACAAAATGGATTGTTCAAAAGAAGAGAGGCGTACAGTCCAAGCTCAAGAGAAGAAAGTCTAACGGTTAGGATCATCCAGTGAATGTTAAGTTCAGCCATCTATTGTTAGACGACCAGACCTTCCGGCCAAGGTGATGGGCTGCTGCAACAGTGGGCACAACTAAACTTAGGGCCTGTTTGGCTGTAAAAATACAGGTAAACCATGGTAAAACTGTAAAAGCGTAACAAGGATCGCACAAAGCTCAACCTTGTAGAAGCAAAAACTACGGGGGCCCACCATGATGTATGTGTTATATCTATGCCATTCATTCATTTTATCATACTATTATAGGACATAAGCTTAAGAATGAGGCAGATCCAAAGCTCAAGTGAACTACACCGCCCAGAACAGTGGGTTCAACGGTGACATCATTATTCACACTGCTTCCTTTGGTATGGTCCACTTAAGGTTTGGATCTATCCCATTTGTTGAGCTCATAACATAAAATAATTTGACAAAATAGACAACATGAATATAACACATATCATGGTGGGGCCATAGAGTTTTCCCACAAAAACAATGTGGCAGAGTATATACAAATGTAAATAATTAGAGAAATTGTACTATCAGGTCGACCTCATGGGAACTTGCATGAGGTTCAGCTGTGTTGGCCCCACAATGATGTGTGTCTAACATCTATTCCATCAGTTAGATGCACCATTCTATGATGGGCCACAGACTAAAAATCAAGTGGGCCACGCCACATACAACAATTTAGAGGGATTACCCTCCCATTAAAACATTCATAATTATTTATTGGGCCCACTGAGATTTGGTTCACAAATTCAGACCACCCATTGTGTGTGTCCCACTTATAAGAGAGGTCAAACCAAGTATCAACCGCATCCAAAACTCAAGTGGGACCTACCAAGTACTTTTATATGTTTTAATAATACTTCACATGGTTTTAGATGATATGGCCCACATGAGTTCCGTATACAGCTAATTTTTGGGATGTCCGATAATTTAAAGAAGACCCATCAAATGCACGGTGTTGATGTTTGATACACCTCACAGTGAGGTCCACACAGCTTAACCTCATGGTACCATTTACCAAATAATAATTACTTATTTACATTAATTTAACCGTAATCAAGTATTTTGCCTATGAGTTGATGCCATGTAAAACAAGTTATATAGAGCTAGTTAAAAGGGTGAACTGAGAATAACTCTTATAGTAAAGGTGATCTCCAACAACGTCTTTCTATGGCGAAGATGTCTTGAAAATTTCATGTTATTTTCAAGGAAATTGTTGCAAAGAAAAAAGAAATGACTTGCAACCATTGTATTCTCCATTTTCAGAATGGATGCACTTACTTGGTTATTTACTTATGAAAGCAATTTGTTATGATGAGCTACTTAAATCTTTTGTCTCTTGTGAATTTTGATTGGGTGTTAGTACATTTTTCTATCAGTTGGGACACACATAATGGATGAGTTGGATGTTTAAACCAAATTTGGTTATACAACTAGGAAGGTTTCAATGGCCCACATCCACACTCAACCATATATAGTATATGGTGTGGCCCACCTAAGTCATGGATTGGCCTGATTTTTAGACCCATGGCTTACTATGAAAGAGTGCATTTGATTAATGGGGAGTGGATTGTGTCTTACTTGGTAGTTCCGTGGGTGAGCCCACCATGATGTATTTGTATATCCACACTATTCATCCTTTTCTCACATTATTTTAAGGTATGTACATAAAAAATAAGGCAGATCCATTGCTTAAGTAGACCACACCAAATAATAAGCTTTGAGCATTGGATCTGTCACATTTTTGTACACGTACCTTAAAATGATATGGCGTAAGGGATGAACAGTTTAAGTTAACAAATACATCAAGGTGGGCCCACCCCACATAATTGCCAGTTCATGCCTAGAGACTAGCAGGGTTCCATCCTTTTTTATTTTTATTTTTTACACATGCATGCACACTACCACACACTCACACCGTAGTGGAATTTCACCACTTATGGGTACTCAGAACCCTCAACCAGATGTTGAAACACCTGAGAGTCTACCACCGGAGTAAGAGTAAGGACCCACTAAATAGATTGGCCCCACCATTCATGCTAAAATTAAACCCATCCACTGATCAAGTGAACCACACTTGTATTTTGCTATTTAGCAATGGCTATATATGATTTTCGATGGTAGGGCTGATTTTTATATTAGGTGACGTTCAAGGTATGTCACAAATACTTCACAAGTTGAAAATAATCCATCACGTGGATTGTAAACTTTAGTCCAATCAGTTGGACTTAAGACCTCTCTCTCTCTCTCTCTCTCTCTCTCTCTCTCTCTCTTATTTTATTTATTTTTTATTTTTTTAACTCATGTATTCACAGCCACGCACACCACTTGAGACCTTCTCACATATGATTAGAGTTGGGCATTTTGGACTAGATCCGAGCTGAACAGGCGGTCTGGATCGGACAGGTTCGGATAGGATCAGGTAGATCCGACCGTTAATCGGATCGGGTTCGGATCAATGATAATTCGAACCGGACCGATCCAATTAGAATCGGCCTAGACCGGCTGTATTAACTAGTCTGTAATAAATGCTTTCTTATTTTGTGAGGAAGCCCAGCAGGGTCACTCTCGTCACGTAGCAGGGGCATTTTCGGTGGTATTGGTATTTCTTACCAGAAATAATCATTCGCTGGAGGACGTGGAGCTTATCATTTTCACCAACTCGTTAGATTTACATGACATCAGAGCCGTAGAAATGGTGGAACTCATCATTTTCACGCAGATACACTCATCAGGTGGTTGATAAGCAACGGTCTGATTTACTCTCCAAATCGTGTTTTTGGTGGGTCCCAACGTTTTTTTTTACAGATTGGATGACCAACAAAAGTGACACGTTGGCAGAAAGCGTGGGATCAAATGCTGCCTAAGTAAGACTCTGTTTTAAGTTATCAATTCACTTTTCAAAAAAATAAAAAATTAAATCTGACCGATCCGAACCATGCCCAGTCCGATCCGACTCGGTTTTCCTGACCGAGTTGGACTCGGATCGGGTCAGGGAATGCAAATTTCGGATCGGACCAAATCAGGTGACCCGGACACGGTCCCAGATCGGATCGACTTCAAGTCAGGCCATTCCCATTTCGGGATCGGATCAAATCGAGTTGGGCCCCATCCAAATCGGCTCAGACTGATGCCCAGGCTCTACATATGAGTTATCAGAAATTGTTTGTAAATTTACTTGAATTGAAGACCTACTTTTGGGCCCACCATATCACTTCTTCTAGCTGAGTGATGTATGATGCACAACACTTAGAAATTACTTCATAAATTGCATACACAGCACTTAGAAATAACTTGAGCTTGCATAAACTGCATACAAGTTAGTCAAATTAAACTATTTGAGTTATATGGTGCCTAATATAGATGTATCATAAACCAAGCTTGCTTAATTACCAGACTATCGGATTGGTGGACATTAATTGGACAGTTAAAAATGAAAAATAGCTAAAGATGGTATTTTAACAAACAAGTGACCATGAATCAGCCGTTATGATTGCTCAACCAATCTTATTTTGGGACGAAGACTTGGGTTATACAATTTAGTCGGTTTAATTTAGTTAATTTTGCTACTAGTAGAATATTTCAGTGCCAGCGTATCAAGCGTCATGCACTGCCGCAGTAACGAATAACTCCCTGGTAAATAATAAATGAATTGAATACCTGGCCGTTGCTACCTCTTTTCATTTCTGGGACGGGAATTCCATGCACAAGCCTTTCGCACTAACTTCCTGTAATGGGAAGGTTGGTGGGGCCCACCGTGATGTTTATATACCATCCATGCCGTTCATAAGGTCATTCCTACTAGGATGAACTAAAATAATAATAATTATCCTGATTCAAAAATTCTGTGACCCCAGTCATGTTTCAACGGTGCATGTTCAATCATCTACTGTGTGGCTCAATTGAGTATTTGATCTATACAATTTTTGAGTGTATTCTTTATATGATCTGAAAAAGTCGGATGGAAGGCGTGGATTTCTCAAAAACAATAAGGTAGGCCCAACCTAGCTTCCCGTTGCAGGAAGTTTCTGCAAAGGCCGTTCGCAGGAAATCCGCTTCCTCATTTCTGTTTGAGAAAATGACCACTGTAGACAAAGCCTTTTACCCAGCGGTTTCTATGAAAGAATACAAACTTTAGTTACCAATCTAGACTAGCACGTCCGGACAGCGACTTTGACGACGAAACTACCCCTCCTTTCACGGAAACGGATTGGGTACTCCCCCTACCACCAGCCAATGGCAGATGGTCGGTAGTCTATGGGCCCTACCATGATGTATGCTATTCATCCATGCCGTCCATATATTTTTCCGTATCATTTTATGGTATATGACCAAAAATGACGTATATGCAAATCTCAAGTGTACCACATTACAGGAAACAGTGTTGAATGAGCGTCGACCATTAAAAAATTTTTGGGGGCCCACTGTGATGTTTGTGAGAAATCCTCCCCGTCTAAGTTCATTCATAGGTCACAAAGACCTGGATGAAGAAGAAAAACAAATTTCATAATGATCCAAAACTTCTATAACCCCTAAAAGGGTTTCAATGGTAGACGTTCAATTCCCCATTGCCTTTTACAGTGTGGTCTACTTGATAGTTAGATCTATCTTATTTTCAGTCTCAAGCCTGAATATGAGCTCGCCAAATAGATGGACGGTTTGGATATAACACAGACCTCATGATGGGACTCACAAAAGGTGGTAAGGATTACAACAGCAAAAGAAAAAAAAAAAAAAAAAACCAGGAACATATGGCTACGCTTTTCATGGCTACGGATTATACCAATTTATATAAATATGTATATAAAAAAATTGTAGGTAGAATAAATTTCTTTATGTAAAAAAATAAATAAATAAAATAAAATAAAAAATTTTATAGAGTGGCACGGAGGATAGTTATGGCTACGGTTATAATCCGTAGCTAAATGTAAAAATACCTTTTTTGATTCAACGACAGACCGTCGATATATCGACAATTATAGGATTTTTGAGGAAAACTCAGTGGACAGTTCTGGATTATTTTCGATATATCGACGGTCGATGGTTTTTCTTTTTTAAAAAAAAATTTTTGCTGTTGTAATCCCACTGCTTTTTGTGGGTCCTATTATGAGGTATGTGTTATATCCAAACCGTCCATATTTTTGGCGAACTCGTATTAAGGTTTGAGACGAAAAATAAGATAGATCTAGCTATCAAGTGGACCACACTGTTAAAGGCTGTGGATGATTGAATGTCTACCATTGAAACCCTTTTAGGGGTCACAGAAGTTTTGGATCATATTATGAAACTTTTTTTTCCTCTTCATCCTGGCCTTTGTGACCTTATGAATAGATTGGATGGAAAATAAATGTTATGGTGGATCCTACAAAATTTTTAACGTTGAAAATCAATTTCCCCGCTATTCTTTGTGGTGTGGTCCAGTTGATCTTTGGATATGATTTTTTTTTTTTTTGGATAATGCTCCAAAATGATCTTGAAATATGGATGAACGTTGTGGATATAATAAATATATAGCTGTGGGGCCATGTAACTTTGATCTCTTTTAAGCCGTTCGTACAACTCTCGGTCGGAGGAGCGTCAGCGCTCGTCTTCGCAGCGATAAGAAGGGGTAGTTTCGTCCTCAAAGTCGCTGTCCGCACGTGTTAGCCTAGATTGGTAACTAAAGTTTGTATTCTTTCATAGTAACCGCTGGGTAAAAGGTTTTGTCTACAGTGATCATTTTCTCTTTCTGTTTCCCCAGAAGAGGAGTTAGAGTCCTACTCATCGGCAAACAAAGGTATTTTGCTCATGCCTAGGATTCGCTACATGTGGGGCCATATACTGGTGATCTAAACCGTTCATCTGATTTCCCTTACTAAAATCAAGGGCTTGTTTACAATTGTCTCACAACCGGATGTTCATAAATCTAGTAATAAAAATATACGGTTAAAAATAAAACATTTTGACTGTCCACTTTTAATTGGAAAAAGCTCCATATATCAGAGGGTTAGGATCATCTAACCAGGGATGCTTCCGTGGAATAATTCTGATCAACCGTTTAGAACGGAAAACCATAGGTCCCACATGCAGGGAATCGTGTGCGTGTCTGCCCAACACGTGCGCACGACCCTGGGATTCTTCTCCTAAAAAGTGCATTGGATCCTTTTATCCGAAGGGAGAATTTACTTTTGTAACCTTTTCCGTTTTTCTTTCCCTCGAGCTTATTCCTATATTCCATATAATTCAAAAGGCATTTCCTTTTTTCTCCTTTTAAAAAAAAAAAAAAATTATTTAAGAAATGGAGAAGGGTGATACCGTGACAGGCGTATCATCTGCCAACACGACAACCGTGTGTGATATCCGGACCACTCATCAGGTGGGCCACCTTCACATGTCCTGGCCCGAAAATGAGGGACGCGGTTTGGCTACTGACTCTGGTCGGTGCTCTGTGGGCCCCATCTTAATGTATGTGTTTTATCCGGAAACGGATTGGCTACTCCCCCTGCAAGTAGCCCGGTGGATAGTGGTCGGTGCTCTGCGGGCCCACTGTGAAGAATGTCTTTTATCCGTGCCGTTCATCCATTTTTACATATCATTTTATAGCTTGATCCCAAAAATGAGAGTGATATAAATCTCAGGCGGGCCACACCACATGAAAATAATAGTGATTGGATATCCACCATTAAAATCCTCCTAAGCCCACTATACTATTTATTTGACATCCAATCTGTTGATTAGGTCATAAAAATGGGGAAAAAACAAAGATCAACTTGATCCAAAACTTGCATGCCCCTAAAAAGTTTTTAATGGTTGACATTTAATCAACACTATTTCCTGTAATGTGGTACACTTGGGATTTGGATATATTTCACTTTTGGGCTCATACCATCAAATGATCTAGAAAAATAGATGGATGGCATGGATGAAACAAATATACTACGGTGGGGCCCACGGATCACCAACCACTAGCCATAGTGGCAGGGGAGTAGCCAACCCGTTCTCGTTTTATCCATGCTGTCAATTCTTTTTTTTTTTTTCAGATTATTTTAAGACTTGATATATAAAAGAGGCAGGTCCAAATCTAATATGTACGACACCACATGAAACAGAGTGATTGAATGTCCACCGTTAAAAACCTGGGAGGCCACCGTAATGTTTATTTAACACAGATCTCTGGAGGATGAAGAAAAAAAAAAAAACAAATATTATTTTCATCCAAAACTTTTGTGGCCCAATAAGTTTTTAATGGTAAACGGTAAATCAACAATGTTTCATGTGATGTGGTCCACTTAAGATTTGGTCTACCTCATACCATGAAATAACCTGTGGAAATGAATGGACGTCATGTATGAAAAACATAAACGCTGGGTCCGGATAGCACCGACCAGAAGCCGCAATGTCACTGGCCAAACCGCGTTCGAAAATGAGGCGGCTCCACTCACAGGACAGGAGAGTCTCGCGTGCTTGAAGAAATGGGCAACTGAAGAAAAAAGTCCAATGGTCTAATATTCAGCATACACGTGGCCCACTTGATGAGTGGGCCCTACTCGATGAGTAGACATTGAATCAATCCATTGGCTGTCCATTGCTTTCTAAATCGAGGCCTATCTATGAATAAATCCGGCTGTTTCTCCTCTCATTGATTTTCAATCGAGGCCAAAACCTTTCGACTGTTCTGGTACGTCCATTGACGTTTATCAGATCATTTCCCTTTTTTTCAAATTATACCGGATATTGTAGCATCGTCTCTTGACACGTGGCTATATTTCGGCACTAGAACAGATGACCTACGTTCTAAAAATAATGTATTAGCGGCAGGAGCTAGGATTTACACGCTTGTAATACGCGTGAGATGATCCTGTCCATTGCTTTTTCTATGGTTTCATCGAACGCGGAATGCTTGCGACCCCACCGCAGGAAGTTACTGTGGTCGGAGGCTAGTGGGGCCCACTGTGATTTTTGTGAGGAATCCACTCCGTCCATCCGTTTTTCCCACTGATGTTATGTCATGAGCTCAAAAATGAGCCAGATCTAAAGAACAAGTGGGCCATACGATAGGAAAAAGTATGAAGGGAAATGGCTACCATTGAAACCTTCATGGAATCCACTGTGATGTTTATATACCATCCAAACCGTTCACAAGGTCATTACCACTGGGATGAACCGAAAAAAAAACAAATATTAGCTTGATCCAAAACTTTTGTGGCCAATGAATGTTTCAACGGTTAGAATTCAACCTTCACTGTTTCCTGTAGTGTGGCCTACTTGAGCTTAAGATCTCTCTCATTTTTGGTGTCATTTCCTAACATGATCCGGAAAAACGGATGGAAGGGGTGGATTTCTGGGAAACATTACGGTGGGGCCCACCTAGCTTCCTACTGCAGGAACCTCAGGCAATCTGCGTCAGGTTCATCCCATGCATATTTGACGCGTTCACGGCTACCCTTACCATATCAGGGTTCTTCCGAACGCGTGCGTACCTCGCGGAAGTACTATTCGATATGCATGAATATGGCCCACCTGAGCTTTCAAATATTGTGATTTTTGGATAATATTTTCATACTAGTCAGGAAAATTAGATGAATGGATAGGATGGTATATAAACACCAGATGGTCCCTGAAAAAACCTAATTATGGAAGTTCCATCCCAACCGTTTCCTGTGATGTGCCACGTATGATTTTGGATCACCTCTATTTTTGGATTCCACGGTAAAAATGAGTCAGGTTATCTGATGGACGGTGTGGATATCATGAAAGTTACATCCACCCGTTGTTTGATTAGTGGGAGGTTACTATAAGGGAGGTTAACCTCAGGTACGCACGCGAGGTATGCCAGCGCCGTCTTAATCAGACGCGGATTAGGTACTACAGCCGCCTGTCCGTACTCGGCACAGGCATGACTCTGAGGGGACCACCGTGATGTATAAATTTTATCCACACCGTCCATCCATTTTTTCATATATTCTTAGTATAATAATCCAGAAAATTACGAAGATCCAAGACTCAATAGACCACACCACAGGAATCCACCGTTGAAACCTTCCTATGGCCCACGGTGATATTTATTAGCCATCCAACCTGTTCATAAGGTCAAATAAACCTAAAAGAAAACCTAGAAGAAGAGAAAAATAAAAATCTTAATCCAAAACTTCCGTGGCCACGAGAAGTTCTCAACGGCAAGTGTTTATCCACACAGTGTGTTCAAATTAAGTATTGGATCTAACTCATTTTCAGAATTCTATCCTAATATGATATTTAAAAATGGATGGACGGTCTGGATAAAACCCATAACATCACAATGTGTCCCTCAGAGGCCCATTCTGGCAGTGCTAGTATCCAATCCGCCTCCGTTCGTATCATACTCCTCTTTTCTTTTGGACGGACAGACAGTAACAAAAGCTCCAACGACGAAAACCTCTCGGAAAAGAAGGCAACGGCACGACTTCAAAAGCAAAATTAAAAAGAGAAAAAGCAAAATACAATTTCAATCCTACGGATTCTCCGTCCTTTTCAAGCCCCGTCACTTCACCAAGCAGAAAAAACGCGTTTTGAACTTTCGCGGCATCTTCCACCAACCTTCCCGCCACCTTCTCTCTCTCTCTCAGAAAACCCCCCAATACAAATGTTGACATTCTCACCCTTTCTTTTTGAAACACACACCCTTTCTTTCACCGTCGTTTTGAAAAGAGGCATATATTCTACAGTACACACGTGTCATCGGTTCCGACAAGGGGGGCTACATTTGGAGTATCCACGCCACTGATCAGCTGCATCCCACCGTTGATGAGCCATCCAACCAACGGTGTTACTTCTTTGCAGTTTAACATGGACGGTTATATGTTTCTCTTCTTAACCGTCTATTCAAAGGCCCATATCTATTGGGTAAGGTTGTCTTGTGGAGGAGAGCTCTTTGAGGACAGGTTATCCACGTTGGGACGCAAGGAATCAATGATCTGGATTGGCAAACGATGGGACCCACTTGTCAGAATTGAGAACCCGCGTATACGATGCATGGCGTGGGACGCTTTTCACATAATTCGTCTTTTCAAAATGGTGGTGACTCATCGTCTTTAGACGTGGCACACATGCATGGCCATCTAGACCGTCCAAATTGTGAGGCACAATGTGGATAAAGCATAGGTCTAGAGAGTAGTAGTCGAGTGGTCCTAACCGTCCAATTGATGGTGATCAAATGGACGGTTGAAAGTAGAATAGTAAGTGGTCCAAATTCAACAGGAACATAAAATGATCCCAGCCATCTGATCCGCGTGTAATTTTTTGGGTTATGCTAATACGCTCCCCATACAATGAGTCAGCGACTGAATGGTTCTGATTCCTTTTCAACTGTGCCATCTTACGGTGGACGTGTCCCCACCGTTTCACGACGCAGTGACCGGCTACTCATCTGGGGCCGAATACCTGTCAGAGATTCGTGCTCCAACAGGGTCAGAGGCATTCATCACGTAGGGTATACCGGACTCGGATTCGGTAGTGACCCCTCTTTGAGCCGCACAATGATGCGTGTGTATGATCCACGCCGTCCATCCATTTTACAGCTCATTTTAGGCCATGGGCCTAATAAGATAGACACATTTCTGAGTTCGGTAGTGATTTAATGCCGACCATCAACAACTTTCTAGGGCCCACCGTAATTTTTATTTTCCATCTAACTTGTTAATTAGGTCACAAATAGGTGAATGAATGGAAAACACAAATATCAGAAAGATCAAAAATATTTGTGGCTCCTTAGAAGTTTTTAACGGTGGTGGCCATTCAATGGCTACTATTTTCCATGATGTGGTCCACTCGACATATGGGTCTACCATATTTTTGAGTTAATACTCTAAGGCCATGTTTGGCCAAAGCTTGGAAGTAGATTAGCTGGAATTGCATTGGTCCTTGTGCCAATTTCATTCAATGTTAGCAAGTTGTGTAGGTCCCACCATGATGTGTGGGCTATATCCACATAGTCCACCCATTTTTCGAGATCATTTTAGAGCATAGGCCAAAAAATCAGGTAGATCTAAAGCTCTAGTGGACCCCACCATAGAAAGCAATGAGGATTTAATACTTACCGTTGAAAACTTCTTTGGGGCCATATAAGTTTTGGATTTACCTAATTTTTAGGCCTATTTTATAAAATGAGGTTACAAAACAAACGAACAATTTAGATGTAACACATGTGTGTTATTCTAAATAGTTTCATATGATGGTGAATATATCCATTCAATGTACCACCGCATTACAAACCAAGCATGGAATTTAGCTTATCCCATGGTAAGAGGGGACAACCCTGCCATGAGTAATAATTATATTTTTTTGAATTCAATGCCCCCTGATACTTTCTAATGCTACTGGCCCAACAGGGCCTAAATTATGGCAGATGGGACGCGGATTGGCTACTGACAGGTTAAGTAGCAAGACTAGCTATGAAGTGACGTTACCATGTTACGTTGGGTCCACGATAATGCATATCTTGTATCCGAACCATCCAACCATTTTTCGAGTTCATTTTAGAACGTGAACCAAACAATTAGTGAGATCCAAATCTCTAGAGGACCCATCACAGAAAAACAGTAGAGATTGAACGCCTTTCATTAAAAACTTATAAGAGCCACGGAAGTTCTAATCAAGCTGATATTTGCATTTTCACTTCTTTTATATCTATGATAATTTAGCAATAGGTTAGATCTCAAATAAATATCATGGTGGACCTCTGGAAGGTTTCAATGATGGCCATCATTCTCTCCACCGGTTTTATGTAGTGGGTCCACACGAGCTTTGTCTGGCTTCTTTGGCTCATGCCCTAAAATGATCTATCTAAGTGGATGGACGGTATCGATACAGCAGTAAGCTGAAAAAGGTTTTTGGGCCTGGCTACATAGGACACGGATTAGCTACGGACCGGTTGAGTAGCAAAACTCGCAATGTAAGTGACGTCACCATATCATGTGGGCCCACCATGATGTATATGGTGACGTAACTTAAGTAGCGAGATGGCCCACCATGATGTATATGGTGACGTAACTTAAGTAGCGAGTCTCGCTACATAACCTATAAATAGCTAATCTGCATCCTATGTATTGAGGCCCAAAGACCTTTTTCAGCTGACCATTACCCGTGGTCCTAAAGGGTTACTACCGAATCCGAGTGTAGGTACACTGTAGACATGCCTTCAAGTGAACAATTTTCAGGAAGCGAATTGCCTCCGGCATTGGGCACACAAAGAGGCTGTGTGGGTATACAGAGATATGTCCGTGGCAAAGTCACTCTATCTATATGTCCTTAAAGACCATTACAGGAAATGATTTTAAAAATCAGGTAGCTCTAACACTCAAGTGAGCTGTTCCAACTAAACGGTGGGAACACTAATGCCTACCTTTGAAGCCTTTTCAGAGCTGACCATAATGTTTTCTTGCCATCCATGTAGAATTATTTCCATTCATATAAACGGTAGGAATAAATAAAAAATTACTACCCTTCATATAAACGGTAGGAATAAATATCGTCCGGATACAAAACTTATGTCACTGCTATGCGTTCAATCCTCATTATTTCGTTTGGTATAGGTCATATGAGTTTTGGATATGCCTAGTTTTTAAAATTATGTTCTATAGTGATTTTTTAAAATAGATGGATGCAATGAATTTGTCATGGACACAACCTGATATCTCTGTGCTAGGGCACATGCAATTAGTGTTGTACATGAGTTGAATTGAGTCAAGCTTGGCACAGCTCGCCTTTACTCGGCTAGTAGCTAACCCCAATTTGAACTTGGCTCGACTTGGCTCGGTCAGCAGCTCGAGCCGAGTTCAAGTCTATTCAGTATTTTCTCAAATAAGTAGGATGTATATTCAATTTCTTATGGAATGTAAAACAGTAATAGTATTTCGTGGGTATTTCATCAAATACCTAGGCAACAACATCAAAATCAGACACCCGAGTGAGTAGCATCAACATCAAATAATCGACATATCCATTCATTCCTCACCAACACTTCGTTGGGTCATTTCATCGAACACTCAATGAGCGGCATTCATATCAAAATAACTGAGTCACTGAGCTGATTCAATCTAAGTCGGCTCGTGTTAAGGTTCGATTAAAGTCGAGTCGAGCTCGAGCAACCTCGAACTAGGCTTGAAACTTTTTTGAGCTCCAAAAACCAGCACAACTCAGTCCAAATCAAATTTCGAGCCGAGGGGAGTTGAGCTTTTCCGAGTCGAATTGAGCGAGCTAACTGAGCTAACTTGACTCATGTACAACACTACATGCAATCTGCTCACCAGTTAACAATTGTCCAAGCCAAAAATTCAAGGGATCGGATTAGGTGAGACTCGATCTACCACGGTCGATGGGATCCCTAGTTGTAGGGCTCACAATGAATTATATACCTTAAATCCACATCGTCCAACCATTTTCAAAGCTTATTATAGGACATAATCCAAAAAATGAAGCATGCCAATATCTTAGGTGGATTACACCACAGGAAACAATTGTGATTGAATCTTCGTTATTAAAAACATCATGGAGTCCACCGGAATGTTTATTTTCCATCCAACTTGTTGATAAGTTCATAAAGACATGTACTAAGAGACTGCACAAATATCATCTTGATCCAAAGTTTTTTGTCCCAAGAGAAGTTTTTAATAATTAATTACTAATGATTTTTTACATGGTCCATCTCAGATTTGGATCACTTCATTTTTTGGAGCATGTCCTAAAATGAGTTTCCAATACAATGGACGGCATGGATGTAGTCACATACAATAAGGTAGGCCCTACAATCTGGGGTCCCACAGACCTTGGTGGCTTTGAGGATCCATCAGAGCACATACATGTTTGCGGTGCGACATCGGTGGATGTGGGGCCTACCTTTTTATATGTGTACTACATCCACACCATCTCTCCATTTTAACATTTCATTTCAGGGCATGATCTAAAAAATGAAGCAGATCAAAATCTTAGGTGGAGCATATAACATAAACAGTGGTAATTGAATAACCAGTTATTAACCAAATGTTATCCGTCATCCAACCTATTGATAATATCACAAAGACCTGGATAAAAGGACTAAACAAAATATCAGCTTGATCCAAAACGGGGGTGTTTTGCGGAGGAAATTAGATAGGATTAGGTGAGATTAAATTGCATTTGGTCCCGGGAAATTCCATCCAGCGTTTTGAGAGGATGGGAAATGTTAGGATTAAGTGGGATAGAACAGTGTTTGGTCCAAGGAATTGCATTCGGTCCCATGTAGGTTTTTTGTGGATTTTGAAATCTATTATATATGTGGGCCCCACATTGATGCATGTATTTATCCATACTGTCCATCCATATACACCATTTACATGTGACATTCTTGTTATATATACATACAAGTGAATGACATCAGTTGTGAATCTTGTCGGTTGATTACAATTTCATGGTCCACCAAACATGATTTTGCTTAATTCAATATTTTAAATAGTAAAACTTTTATCTCAAACATGAAATTGGATGGCTACAATACCATGATCTTTCCAAACATGCAATCATTATGCAATAATATGTTAATCTCATCTAATACAATTCAATACTATTCAATCCCACGGGCCAAACATGCCCTTAGTATTACACCCAAATCTCAGCATTTTGTTGCATTTTTAAAATGTTTTTTTTTTTAAAAAACCTAACTAGCTCATATTTCATTTACTTTCAAACTTAAGGGGTCGTTTGGGAGCATGGATTGGAGGGGATTAGAGGGGGTTTCAAATCCCCTTGGTGGTTTGGCGGCATAAAGTAATTGGGGATTGCCAATACAGGGGTTTTCAATCCCCTCTTTGAGGGGGTTTGTAATCCACGGTGAGAGCTTGGATTATACTTAAAATCATTTCAATAGTTGCAGGTGTAAATGCATGTCACGATATACTATCATTCTATTGGGCACATGGCCTACTAATGATGATCAGCACCATCTAAACATTGTTCATGTAGATCAGCACCGTCCAAACATTGTCCAGCACCATCCAAACATTGTCCATATTAATCAATGATTAAAAATTGTTGCTTAGTCACTCAGACATGATCTTGTGCTTCCGGTCCATCTGAGACTTGGAATTTCATCATTTTCAGGCAAAGCATATATTTTAGCAGGCTTATCACAACCAGTGTCAAAAATTATATATCTCACTAATTAAGGATATTAAAGTTGATTTAGTAATTAAATTCAAACCCCTTTAAATATACCATTTATAGGTATTTTTGAATTAAAGTTGATTCACACTCCAGGGAGCCAAATAAGCTGCGAGGATGGCCAATCTAAGGGGTTTCCAATCCTGGGGGTTGCAAACCGGGGATCCAAATCCACGCTCCCAAGCAGGCCCTAAGGCTGCTAAACTCAAAAAAACAACTTATTTGGATTTGAAATACACTCACCACCAAATCCTAGGTGCCAAAGTGGGGATAACTGAAATAAACCAACAAGGTTGTACAGCCCATACGTAGACCGTTGGATATTTTTAACCGTCCAATCAATGTCTACCAATCTGATAATCAGATGATCAAATAAGCTCATTTTTAAAATTCATGTTACATCTACACTACTTAATACAATTTGAACGGTTTAATTTGTTAAATCATATGCCACGTGTTCAATTCTAAATAATTTCTAAGTGCTGCGTATCATCCATCGCAGAACAGAGTATCATAGTTTTTCACTTTCAGAAACGAAATGGTGGTGAACCTACACTCAAAAGAGGGTTGTAATTGTCACTGACTGAAGTTTTATTTATTTATTTATAAAATCCAATTTTTTTTTCAAAATTGCATCCGTACTCCCCCAACCCTATATGTCTGCACGCAATCTACTCAGTAGTTTGAAATTCTTCGTTGGAGAGTTTCAGATTCGGAATAAGGAATAAAAGTAAGCAGAAACGTCATACTGCATTTCTTATAAAATGCGATTCTGAGAGCTCTAAATCTCATCTTTTTCAATAGAGCAAGGCCCGATACTGCTCGATCCTAACGCGCAGGAAGATTCCATGCACCTTCCTTGCAATTTCCTTCCCTTGCTTTTTCCACTTATCATCTCTTCTTTATAACAAGAAAGCTTTCGACAGTTTCCGTTACTGTGGTTGTTGGAGAGGTTTTGATTTTGTGCTGCGCGGGCTACTTGATTCGGTGGTCCTGCTTTCAGCTTGAGGTTCTGTAATGGCAATGAAAAGGAGGATTTTAAACAGGGAGGAGGAGGAGGAGGATGGAGGGGCAGATATCATGCCTCGGACGAAGCGGCCGACGTTGATGAGGTGCGTCGGGAGGTTCTTGTTTTGATGATCTTGAAGGTGTTTTTTAGTTTTTTTTTTTTTTTTTTGGGTCTGACATCGTGTTTGTGGTGATTTGGCAGTGTTGGGAGAGAAGTGATGCAATTGCAGCTGATGCAGAGGCTGCTGGTGCCGATTCTCGAACCTACGATTCGGAAAGCGGTATGATTCTGGAATTGTAGCTGAATTTGAATTCTCTGTTTGTGGGAAGCGTTCAGTAGATGAATTTTGATCTTGGAAGTATGTTGTATTTATAAATCGATTGATATGACGCATATGGTGATTGGCGATATCGGTTCTATGAAATTTACTTTTCGAAAATCTTGATATTTTTGGAGGAATGATCACCTACAACGAATTGTAGCTAAAAACTTCTGTTTATATATATATATATATATATATATATATATATATATATATATATATATATATATATTTACTGTTTTAATTTTCGTTTCCAATTTTTCCCGCGAAAATTGTAATTACATATATTGTTGGAAAGGGAGAAATCAGTTCTTACTGTTGTAATTTTTGTTTCCAATTTTGTCCTTGAAAAAAACGCCTGTGAGAGTTTTGTGATCTCATTGCCGGTCCCAAGCTTGCATTAGATGATGAAGTATTTCGTCCCCGCAGAGTCACTATTTCATATATTTTCAAGGGTAAAATGAGTTGTGAAAATGGTTGTAGGTGAAAATTCTTCGCAGTTTTTACCATTGTGCTGTCTGTTTCCAATTTTGGCCTTGATAGTTCATAATTACATGTATCGTCAAGGGCAAAGTCAGTTGTGGAAGCTCGTTGTAGTTGATTATTCCTCTCAGTTTTGTATGTGTGTTTGTTGATAGGATGATTCTGTTTAAGGTAGCTGAATATGACTTGAATTGTATTTCATGTATAGAGATTTTTATGTTTTTTTAGGTTTGACTAACCATCGATGCGTTTGGAGGGAAAGTTGACATGTGTTTTGGATGCTTGTATTGACATTGCAAGCAAGCAGGATAGGAATTTTTTTTTTTTTCTTTTTTCTTTTTCTTTTCGTTTTTCTACCTTGGGTTCGAGTATTTTTGTCTCTGTGCTGTTCACATGTTCGAAAGCTGCTATTTATACCCTTCCTTTCTAGTGCGTGTGTGAATCTTTTTTTTAAAAACCATGGTTTCTAGTATTTTTATCTATATGCTGTTCACATGTTTGAGAGCTGCTATTTATACCCACCCTTTCTAGCGCTACTGTTAGCGTGGGCATGCGTGCGTGCGTGCAAGTGTACAACTTTTGAACGTAAAGGTGTTTTTTGAGAAAAATGAGCCTGTTATTAACTTATTATAGGAGAAATTGTTTCCTATCATTCTCTGTTTTCCATACCTCATTTTTTTAATTCTATAATTTTTTCATTCAATTTTAAAATATTCATGGTTGTTGAGTCTAGATTTCAAGACTTGAACAAGACTGGACTGAGTTCTTGAGTTGACTTGACTCAACTGATCCTTGAATCAAAATTTTGGGTTTTCAAAGCTTCATAAATGTATCAAAAAATATTAAAAAAAAACATACATACATAGACGCATATGTTATTTTACAGTAAATTAGCCTACGTGTTGGCATACCTGACTTCAAGTTCCCTGTTTCTTACACGGCATCTATTTTTAACTCTGAATATGTACTGATAATGTTTAAACTACAGAGGTCAATTGTAGTGGTTGTTTGCTTGTTTTTATTTTGTACATGTATTATCATCACATGTAAAAGGATTAGGCTGTAGGATGGGTTAGATTTGCAAATGTCACATTGAAAGCCTCCGTTAGGGATCATATTCAGGCGGCATAGGTCTATTTGGTAGTGTTTCTTTCATTATTTTTTTGTTCTAATCCTACGATTTCATGGACTAGTAAAGTCACCGAATGAGTCATAAAGACAATTGAATGATTGAAAAGGAGATGTGAGTTAATATATGCTCTAAAGTTACAAATATCATAAAAAAACATTAAAAAGGGGTCCCTCAATTATGGAATGGAAATTCCAAATTGAATTCATTATAGGAGTCCAAGCAACAATTGTTAAGGTAGTCTGTTTATTAGTTTTGACAGGTAGACAATAAATTTTTTTTACTGGTGCTCAGTGACTGAGTATTGCATGTCTCTCAGACAGCATTTGAAATAATCATTTTAATTGTATCATATAATAAACAATCAATAGCTTAATAGAAGTAATATACAATGCTTGATTGAACTTTTCTTTGGCAGCAAACTGTACATCCTAGTAATTCAATCATTCAAATGGTGGACTTATGGCGATGGAAGATGCCCCAATATCTCCTCCATGAGATGCCTTAACCACTTGATTTGTCCACTGCTAAACATGGACCACTAGTTGTCTGTCCATTTTCATGGGATGACTAGGATCATCTGACGGGGAGATATTTTTTCAGGGTCCGTCCTATGATGGTCCATCAGATAAAAGCTTTGTTTACCAAAATGTGATTCCCACCCGTACTGTCTCTATGTGGGATGTGGATTGTGTCCTACCCCTGCCAGGATGGACTCAGTCCTGGTACGGTCTCTGTGGGGCCCACCATGATGTATGTGTTTTATCCACGGCATCCATCCATTTTAACAGATCGTTTTAAGGTATAGGCCTAAAAAGGAAGCAGATCCAAGGCTCAAGTGTGCCGCACCACAGGAAGCAGTGGTTATAATGACACCATATTGAAACCTTCCTAGGGCCCACCATGATGTTTATTTGCCATCCAACCTGTTCATATGGTCACATAGACCTGGATGAAGGGACAACACAAATATCAGCTTGATGAAAAACTTCTGTGGCTCCCAAGAAGTTTTCAATGGTAGGCATTCAGTCCCCACTCTATCTTGTGGTGTGGTCCACTTGAGCCTTGGATCTGCATCATTTTTAACCTCTTGCCTTAAAATGATCTGTCAAAATAGATGGGCGGCGGGGATAAAACACATACATCACGGTGGGTCCCATAGAGCCCCTGCCAAGACCGAGTCCGTCTTGGCAGGGGTAGGATGCAATCCATGTCCGTCTGTGTGAAAAATGTAGTTTCTCTCAATTGAAAATCATATAACACCCAATCTTAATAACCTGTAGGGACTTGCTGTTGATCTACGATCACCTTTTTCACTGTTCCAGAAAGAAAATGTTGAACCCTTCTCTCTAATTCTATTATAGATTACATACTCTGTTTTTTACTGGGAAAAGGCTACGATGATGGTGGTGATGATGACTATGATGATGATGAGGACGACTCAATTATTTAGAGCTAAAATTATTGATTTTTTGGTCCATAAGATTTCATGTCTCTAATATGATATGTTCTATAATTTCTGTTAATTAGGTGCGAGAGGAGGTGGAACATGCATTTTTACGCCTGGCACCTTCAGCTCCCAGGTACTTGTTTTTGCCAAATGTTAGTCGCAAAATATGCTACATCTTGATCCAGCTTAATTGATGAGTTGAATAAACTTTCTAGCTTTCTCTATTTAGTTGTTCCAAACTTAAAAAAAGGAATCATAGTTACACCCTCTCTTTCAATAAATGCACCCCTTTTCAACTTCTGGTAACATTGCACGAGTGTATTATGGAATGTAGGAAAAACGGTTTATGAATTATGAAGTGTGAGTCTTAACTGCAGTGGCTCCTTTCAGTCTAAAAGATAGTCTTCTCAATTGTTTCTTTAGTCAATCTAGGCTCCTCAGAGTTAAAATCTTGCCTTTTCTTTACATGTATGTTCCCTGCAAATTTTTGCTTGACATAAACTCATAAAGGTACTTTCCTTCTGTACATCTGTTCAAGATATTAGATGCACTTTGTTGCATGTATAGGCTTTCTAATGTGAGCATGTACTATGCGGTGTTTTGTGCATGGACATCTGAATGGTGAATATGCCTGCTGATATCTAAGGGAGTGGCAATGGGGACCTTGAAATGGTTTTAGATCAACCTTTTCGGAGGGCTGAGTCGGGTCGTATTCAAAATTTGGGTTTCTGTCAGCCCGTGCCTGGCCCATTGCTAGCCCCAGTTTCCTAACAATGGCCTTGGAGGAGAACTGGCCTGATTGCTATGCAGACATGTGGGGAATGAACTCTTTTTCCCTAGTTTTATAGTATACTCCTCATGTCTAATCCCTAATGAGATGCTGTTTTTTTTTTTTTTTTTTTTCCAATTTTGTTGTAGAATCTCAATCAATCAGATTCAGGCATCTGGAGCCAGAGGCTGGTACTTGCATTTCAACACACGCCTTCCTCATACACTTTTCACAGGCAGTTTAATTCCACCTGTTGAAATAGTTCTACGCCATGCCGATTCCGGAGAGATGATCAGATCTGAAGCTTTTCCATCAATAAAGGTACGGATTGTTGTCCTGGAAAGTGATTTTGGTCAGGACGAACAAGAAGATTGGACTGAGGAGGAGTTTGATGCTAACATTGTATCTGAAAGAACGGGTAAAAGGCCATTGTTGACTGGAGAGCTGGTAATCACACTGCGAGATGGGGTTGGTTACTTTGAAAAAGTATCGTTTACTGATAATTCCAGTTGGACAAAAAGTCGGCGATTCAGGTTGGGCGTTAAAGTTGCGCAAAGCAGTGGCATTGAGGAAAGGATTAGAGAAGCAAGGAGTGATGCTTTTATAGTAAAAGATCACCGCGGAGAATGTAAGACTTTGTTTTTAAGACAAACTTCTAATATTAATCATATTTTTAGCAAGAGGCAATGGTACCTACACTTACTAAAACTTTTACTAGATATGATTGCGAATTATCTTTTTGAACCAACGTTTATCTTACACTGCTACATTTGGCATGTAATATTCTTTATCGATATGACTATATTTGTCTATTTGATGCTCCTCCTCCCAGTAGTGAAATGCTGAAGGAAATCATTCCTAAGGAAGAGGATGAATAGCTTTAGAAGGTCAATCATGGCACAAACATTTGTTTATTATTTATCCAAGATTATTTTTGACTATCGCTTTCTTTTCCTAGACTCCAATGGTAGAGATCTCTTAGAAGCTTTCCATTGATGAGCAATATCATGGATGAACAGGTATTGGATTGTATGTAGAAATTTCCAACCTTTATTCCACAATCTATATTTACTGATAAAAACATAGACTTGGGAATTTACATGGTAACATGTTTGAAAATTTCCTTATTTTTTAAAAGTCCATAAGCATGCAGGTGTGAAAAAAATTGTGCAAAAATCTGCGGCGTAACAAGCCAAGAGTTTTTACCTTTTATTTTTATTTTTTGGGGTACTTATGGCACCAAATGGATGTGGTAGCATGGGCACTACGTCTCTACCTACATGTACTTGAGCAGGCTTGATCATTAGACTTCTGAATCATTCCTTTCTCAGCTGTGGGTTTTGTGAGAGTCAGGTCCTTTTTCTAGTAGGACTGATGCAAGTTGTGAATGTCTCTTCTTAATCCTTCATTAATTAGAAAATGTCATGAGAAAAAGATAAATAGTTCTTACTCTTCTGTTTGTCTACTGCAACTGAATTGTGTGTTATTTATTTCAGTGTACAAGAAGCATGAGTCTCCATCCTTAGGCGATGAGGTGTGGCGTTTGAAAAATATAGGAAAGGATGGCGCTTTCCGTAAAAGGTTGAGTGATAATGGCATTGAAACGGTGCAACAGTTCTTGAGGTCCTGGGTTATCGATGCCGATTCACTACGCACTGTAAGAAAATTATTTCAGAAGATCGCATTCTTTTATTTGAAATGTAAGAGTAAAAACCAGTTTAAGTCTGATTGAGTTTGTCAGATGATACTAACTAATAAACGACATTTGTTCATATGTTTTGCATATTGAAGGTCCTTGGCAATGGGATGTCAAACAAGGCATGGGAAGAAACCGTTCAACATGCTAAGAAGTGTGTTTTGGACAACAAGTTATACAAGTACTATAATGCCGGGCTGCAAGTTGGGCTTCTGTTAGATTCCATCTTTCAGGTTGTTGCGTTAACCTTCGATTTCCAGAGTTTCCAGTACCTCAATGAGCTGACCCAACATCAGATGGTATGTATTTCAATCCAAAAATCTACACTAGCATGTCTAAGAACCATAGTTACTCTGAAATTGGGGTAGGCTAGCATTTCTCACACTTTTTGCTCTTCTCTGATGTTTGTGCCATGCCATTTGGTGGTCAGGACTATTCATCTCATGGTCCCACCATGGATGGGCCATGTGGCAAGACTCTCATTGATATCTTCACCATGGATATAAAGGATGGTTAGAAACAACCTTCCACATTTCAACACCATTGTATGGATGGTGAGGATCTCTGATCAATGGGATCTTTTCAATGTGACCCACCCATGATGTGGTGTGCACAATGACTGATCAAACAATGGGAGCAGAAGATGATGACCACTGCTAGAAACTTCAAATTTTACTCTTAACCAAATTTATACTTTCTGTATTTAGTGAGCCTGAGATTGATTAGAACCGCCTGCTTTGCTTTTCACAGTTCTTGAATTCCGTTGATGGCTTCTTATATTCAGATCTTTGCAGTATTGATTTGAAATTCCACCCTTTTATTATCAGATCTTGGTGGATACTTTGAAGCAACTGGCATATAAAGACCAGGAAAGGATTGTCGAACTAGATGCACCGCTGCCAGTTAGCCCTTTGAGGCCCTTGCCTGAACTACAAGCTGCCCCTGATCCAGGGTCAAGCCTCATCCTTCCGAATCCTGATTTAATTGCAACACAAGGTAGACACAGAATCAGGACAAATCCTACCAACAATCGTCATTGCTTTCTATCCTTCCACATGTGAGGAATGCTGCAGCAATGCAAAAAGCTTCATGGAGTGCGCACCAAAATCTTTCTATTGTACACATGACACTTGTGTGCGGTGATCAGGACTGTTTGATTTGCTCAGTAGCCATTATGTGGCCGGGTCATACCTTAAACAGCAAGGGGATTGGATTGTGGTAGCCATCCCATCAATGGTATGGTTAACTGAAAAAATTAGAAAGAGCAACAGTCCTCATTCGAGGTGTAAAACTTAGAACAATCAGATGATATCCAATCACTAAAATGTTTGGTCCACCCATTTGTGGGTCCATCAGATGAGTAGTCTTGATCATCATGCATGTTTGCTCTGTGTATGGTGGGAAATGCACTTTGTAGGACTTATTTGAAGCATCCATTGCAACTCACAACAGCATCTCTTTGGCACATTAAATGGCTGGTAGTTGATGCAGAATTTTCTTGCAGAAGAACAGGCAATACCATTCAATTTCGTGCATCCCACCAACCCACCGCATCCTCAGCTCATCATAGATTCATCCATGCCGAAAGGCAATGAAGGCATGCAGGATCTTCAACTGGGCCAACCGTCGTTCCAGGATAACAGTTCCAGCATCACTAATCTTCTCCCGGGGCCCTATGTGAACTATGGAAACAGCTGGTCAGCAAGTGGGTCGGCTGGGACGACAGCTGCAGCAGATGGACAACTGTTGGAATGGGACTATTCCCAGAAGCTGAATTTGTTCAACGGATCATATCAGGTCGCAGGCAACGAAATGGGCCCTGCTAGTTTCCTTAATCTTAGCCCTTTGAACGATCTCGGTGTCCATATATCCGGGAATTGTAAAGTCAACAAGGGGTGGCGCAAGCTCGGGGCTCCTCTCAAGTGGGGAGTATTGGTTAGGAAGAATGTGGCTGCTAGAAGAATGGCAGGATTCTGCAGCTAGTTGAATCTCCGATCGTCAATTTGTTCATACCTTCTGATTTTCTGTTGTTTGAGATATGTAAAAATATGTTGTGTTTATGGTAAATGTAAATTTTGCACGCCAGGATAGTTCGAATTTTGGATAATGCAACTTCTTAGGGGCCTGTTTGGATACACCACAAATTGTGTTGTCTGCATCTTGATTTTTGCTGTAAACTGCTATCGACGACGCTTTGTATTTGTCTGCATGTGCTCTAGACAGACTTTAATTAATGTAAACATCCATGCATGAGCTTAGTATATTCTGAATGTTGGCTAACTACCTCAAAGTTTCTCTCTATTCCATCATCCATAGGGGTGTACAGGAACCGAGCTAGCTCGGTTAGCTTGCTCGACTCGGCTCGGTTCGAAGCTGAGTTCGAGCTGAGTCAAGCTGATTTTTTTAGCTCGAAAATGAGTTCGAGCAGGCCCCAGCTTGACTCGACTCGGATCGAATCCAGCTTGAATCGAACTCGGATCAAACCAGTTCGGTGACTCGGTTACTTTGCCATTGATGTTGTTCACCAAGTGTTTGATAAAATAACTCAACGAAGTGTGGTCGGTGACAAGGAAGGGATGTACATGAAACAAATATATTTTTTTTCTTGGTTTTTATGTTGCTTAGGTGTTTAATAAAATACCTGTAAAACCATTGCTTCTATTTTGCACACAGAAGGATTTTGAAGGTGTAGTCCATGTGTTTGTGGAAATGCCTCAATGGCAAACTCAGTTCGATCTTGGCTTGAACTCTGCCCGAGTTGGCCTGAGCTACTGACCAAACCGAGCCGAGCTGGCCAGTCAGGCTCAAGGACCTAGCCAAGCTGAGTTCCAGCTGAGGTCAGCCATGGCCGAGCTGAGTCGAGTTGAGGCCAGCTCAACTCGATGTACACCCCTAATCATCCATCTAAACTGCCCTTTCAGTTCAGCCTACTTAATATGCCATTTTGCCAAGATCTCAAGAATTGGACAGCACCGCCTATAATATATTTTTATGTACTGTCTAACTATCCAACTATGGAAGTAATAAATGAAAAGTGATTATTCTTGCTTTCCAATCTAGCAAATACAGATCTATATGAGACTCTTCTCTAACAACCCTCATAGCTTGAACTCTTTAATGCAATACAAATATCTATATAGTACTCATATTCGATGACTCATGTAACATTGCTTGAATTCTATTGAAGGCAATAGAGATATATAATAGGAGTAATCTAACGACTCTCCTAATAGCTTGGACTCTATCTAAGAAATTTCTCCATATAATATGTGAAGATTCATTATTAATAACTAAGCAAATTTAAGAGAATTGGCACAAGAAATCTAAGAGAACTGACACATGGCGTTGGGCATGGCAACATAGGATATCTTCATACAGTAAGGTACTTGTTTTATCCATGAGGTCCATCTATTTTAGGGCATGGCAACATAGGATATCTTCATACAGTGAGGTACTTGTTTTATCCATGACGTCCATCTATTTTACCAGCTCATTGTAGGTTGTGAGCCGAAAAATGAAGTAGATTCAAAGCTCAAGTGAACCACACCACAAGAATAATCATTGCAAAAAACTTATTGGGGCCACAAAAGTTTTAGATTTAGCTAATATTTTTGTTTTCACTTCATCCATGTCTGGGTGACCTTATGAACAAGTTGGATGGAAAATATATGTCAATAATAACCCTAGGAAGGTTTCAACAATGAGCAGCGTGATCCACTTGAGCTTTGGATCTGCCTCATTTTTGGGATCATGCCCTAAAATGAGTAGGCAAATGGATGGATGATATGGATAAAACACATATCATGGTGGCCCTACGGAGCTTAGGCCACGTCATTCCACTAGGGATATCCTTGGTGGCTCAATGCTATAGGCAATTCATTTCCGAATCAAACATTCTTAGCCTTTTAATTGTTAATGACAATTAATGATCAAGCATTCTTATCTTTAGAAAAAAATAATTAGGCATTCTTGACATTTTGATTGCTAATGATAATCAATGATTGGGCATTCTTAAACTTTTGATTACTAATGATGGTTATCGCACATGATGTATCGTTTATATTGGGTAATTTATCACACTTTTTGGAAAACATGGGAAAACATTGGAAAAATAGTTGAATTTTTCAATGAAACTTTAGAGATTGTTAAAAAAGGCCTTAATATATCCTTTTAAATGATAACATCTAAAAAAAAAGGTGTACATAATAGGTTTCCTTTGTATAACGTCCTAAGCTATGCATTGTCTAATTGAATTAATGCAACTATATTCAAATTGAATGCATAACATTTAGAGTATAAGTGATGATTATTTTATCAAATCCTCTTAAATACTTCAAAATTAGTCTCAATTGACAGCTAATTGAAAAAAAATATTTTAATTAAAAATAATTATTAATTTTCAATAATTGACAGGCAAATCAGTGGATAAACCCTCATACATGCTTGATTTCATGTTTGAAGTACAACATTGCAAGCAAATTAGGAGAAATTTCAAAATGTTCTCAAATCGGACCAACTACACTTAAATATTGAAATTAGAGGTTTTGTGTAATTATTTCATCAAATACTTCTTAAATACTTTGAAATTAGGCTCAATTGACAAATGGTTGAAGAAATTTTTTGAAAAAAAAAACATGAAGATCATGAAGAACCAATGGATATCGAAATTAAAGCTCCAACTCCATGATTTTTCATGCAAAATATGAAGAACTAATAGATTTGTAACCATTTGATACTAATTTAATAAAAATTTCAACAAAAAAAAGGGATTGAAAATTAAAAATGCTCACCTGATCAAACATGTGGGATATATTGACACTACATATGCGTTTCGTATCGCATAGGTAGGATACAAGATATATCAAGGGATATATCGGCCAATATCATCGATATTTAAAACATTGATATCATGCATTGAAGACTTGGATATCTAAATACATACATATTTCCACCGTTGTTGATTGCTTGAAGAAGATAATGCTCATGTATGGTACTTCTGCTCTTCACACCATACATAAGCTGAGATGGAATAACCCCACGATGATGTATTTATTATATCCACACCGTTGGGATAATTTTAGATCATGATCCCAAAAATAAGCCATATCCAAATCTTAAGTGGACCACAGTACCAATAGCAGTCAAACAATGATTATCACCATTAAAACATTTATAGGGCAGCCATAACATTTATTTTCCATCCAATCCGTTCATAATGTGACACAAAGTTGGATGAAGAGGAAAAACAAATATCATATTGATCCAAAATTTCTGTGACCCCAAAAGGGCTTCAATGGTAGATGTTCAATCCTCCCCTGCTTTTTTAAGTGTCATCCACTTGATCTTTAGATCTGTCTTATTTTCCGGCTCAAGCCTTGTGATGAGCTCACCCAATGGACGGACGGTTTAAATATAACACATGTACATACCTTATGATGAGACCCAACATCAACACACCACGGAGGTCTTCGGTGATGTATAGTACACCAGCCAATCCGCTTCCCACTTAAACCCTTTCAATAACTGATGTGATGTGTAAATCCTTAAACAACAGTATGGGCCAGGTAGCCCGATGGGCCTTTGGGCGTGGCCCATATTATCCCGGATTTGGGGTGGTGTCAGGGGAATCGGATTGTGTACTGAGTTACTCCGTACCTTAAGGGGTACTGAGTTGACGTGGAAAGAAGCTATTGGCAGTAAGATGTGGGCCCCGATCCCTCCTCCAAACGGCGACAGAAACGCCGTCACTGGCTCTCTCTTTTTCTCTTTTGCGTAAAAGGAAACAACGACGTAATCGGAAACGGATTGGCTACTCCCCCTGACACCAGCCCCGGGGCTGGTGGTCGGTGCTCTGTGGGCCCCACCATGATGTATTTGTTTCATCCATTCCGTTCATCCATTTTTACAGATCATTTTATGGCTTGATACCAAAAATTAGAGGTATATATATCTCAGGTGGACCACACCACATGAAAACAATAGTGGTTGGATATCCATCATTAAAATCCTCCTAAGGCCCACTATATTGTTTATTTGACATCTAATATGTTGATTAGGTCATACAGGCCCAGATGAAGGGAAAAAACAAAAATCATCTTGATCCAAAACTTTTATGGCCACAAAATGTTTTTTAATGGTCGACGCTCATTCAACACTATTTCATGTAATGTGGTCCACTTAAGATTGGGATATACTCATTTTTGGTCTCATACTGTAAAATGATACGTTAAAATAGATGGACGGCATGGATGAAACACATACATCATGGTGGGTCCCACAGAGCACCAACCACCAGCCATTGGCTGGTGTCAGGGGGAGTAGCCAATCCTGGTCCGACGTAATCGCTCATCTCTCTCCATTGGGCGCGGTGCTCACTTATCATACTGTGTAAACTTAGTTGGGCCCACCTTAAATGTGTGTGATCTATCCACACTGTCCATCCGTTTTTACAGCAAAATTAAGGCGTTGAGCTCAAAATTTAAGCATATCCAAAGATCAAGTGAATTATACCACAGGAAAACATTATGAATAATGATTTCCACCGTTGAAACCTTGCTAGGCCCGCTGGGCCTTCATTGATTTTTATTTGTCATCCAACCAATTCATAATATCATAAAGACATGGATGAAGGGAAAACATAAATATAAACTTATCCAAAACTTCCATGGCCCAAAGAATTTTACAACGGTAGACATTTAATTCACACTATTTTCTGTGGTGTGGTCCATTTGAACTTTATATATGATTAATTTTTCGTCTTAAGCAATTAAATTATATGGTAAAATAGATGAACGGAGCAGATAAGATTGTGGAAATTTATGTATCTTCAGCATTTAAAATTTTAAGCATTTAGCATTTAGCCATCATATAATAATAATAATAAATTATGTATCTTCAGCATTTAAATTTTTGGTCTTAAGCATTTAGCCATCCATTTGCAGGGGAACAATCAAACGGATAAAATAGTGGAAATAAGGTGCATCTTTATGGCATCAGCCATCCACCGTGCAAACCGCCAAATGACCGGTCCATATATATGCAAGCTACTCCTTACGTGAGCAATATTGGCCCAAATTAAAACTATGGAGAAGTCATGGAAAGATACATAAACATATGTTCTAAAATGAGGCAGAGGTGAATTTTTTTAAAAACTTCAGCCACTAAAATAAAATTAAAAAAATTTATGTATCTTATCCACTCCGTTCATCTATTTTAACATATAATTTAAATGCTTAAGACCAGAAATTAATCATATATACATTTCAAATGGACCACACCACAGAAAACAGTGTGAATTGAATGTCTACCGTTGTAAAATTCTTTGGGCCATGGAAGTTTTGGATAAGTTTATATTTGTGTTTTCCCTTCATCCATGTCTTTATGATATTATGAATTGGTTGGATGACAAATAAAAATCAATGCAGGGCCTAGCGGGGCCTAGCAAGGTTTCAACGGTGGAAATCATTACTCATAATGTTTTCTGGTGGTATGATTCACTTGATCTTTGGATATGCTTAAATTTTGAGCTCAACGCCTTAATTTTGCTGTAAAAATGGATGAACGGTGTTGATAGATCACATACATTTAAGGTGGGCCCAATTAAGTTTACACAGTATGATAAGTAAGCACCCAGCTAGCCGATTTCCACTTGAGAGAGATGAGCGATTACGTCTTCCTTTCTTTTTAAGGAAGAGAGAGAAAAATAGAGAAAGAGGGTAACGGCGTTTCTGTCGCCGTTAGGAGGAGGGATCGAGCCCCACATCTTACCGCCAATAGCTTCTTTCCACGTAGTACCCTTAAGGTACTGAGTAACTCAGTACACAATCCGATTCCGGTGTCAGGTGTGTCAGATCCAACGGCCGGGCTTAGACTTAAATCAAGAGCCCAAATGTAAAACGAGCCAAACTCGGGCTCTCGAAAACCTATAAACCCAGCCGGGCGTAATAGGTCTCTTATGAACCTATTTTTTATTCCTTTTCTTTTGTTCTCTCCCACTCTCTCTCATATACGAGACACACCAAAGTATCATTTATCCATATAAATATCCACAGCTTGGGCTCAGGCAGAGTTACGTCGGGCCTATTTGACTTTCTGGCTCAAGTGTAATTACCATGTAAATGGGTAATAATTATTTATATAGGTAATTACCGCATCTTTCCCGTGAAAATGTGACAACTTACTTTTTTAACACTTTAATCGAGAAATTTACAACATCAATGTGGGGCCATCGTGATGTATGTTACTTATCCACACCGCTCATTTGTTATGCCAGCCGAATATATGGCATGAGCAAAAAAATGAGGTAGATCCAAAGGTCAAGTGGACCACACCACAAGAAATAACAGGAATCGAACGCCTACCATTAAAATCTTCTTAAGGCCCTTAGAAGTTTTGGATCAAGCTGATATTTGTGTTTTCCTCTTATCCATGCCTGTGTGACCCTATGAACAAGTTAGATGATGAGAAAACCTCAATGTGGACCCAGTGAAGAAAATAACTTTCAATGGTGGACGAATTAAGGCCACTGTTTCCTTTAGCGTGGGCCATTTGAGTGTTAGATCTACGTTATTTTTTGATTCATGTTCTTAAATGTTTTAATAAAATAGATGGACGGTGTGGATATATCATATACATTACACTGGGGTCCACATATTTAAGTCAATATTTTTGTTTCCATTTTGGAGGTGGTATTACCCTCATATTTTCAAACATGGTGAAAAAGTAATATTACTTGTTAACCATGATTTACATGATTTACATGTATATCAAACAGGCCAGGTTCATAATTACAAGCTTGGAAGAGGTTGGCCCTGCCCATTGACGGCCCTAAGTATAATACAACAAAAACTGAAAAATTCAAACATGCAATTGTGATTTAACAAATGATAAGCCGACGAATACAAGAACCAACGGACGCGGATTAGCAACTGACAGTTCGAGTAGCCAGGCTAGTTACTGAAGTGACGTCACCAAGTTATGTGGGCCCCATCATGATGTATGTTTTGTATCCACACCGTCAATACATTTTTAGAGATCATTTTAGGGCATGATGCAAATTATGAGGTGGATCCAAGGCTGGAGTGGACCCCACCACAGAAAAAAGCGGAGAGTGTGGCGCCCACCGTTGAAACCTTTTGAAGGTCCACCGTGATGTTGATTTGAGATCCAACCTGTTCATGTGTTAAAGCAGACATGAAAGAAGGGAAAACACAAATATCAACTTGATCGAAAACTTTTGTGGCCCTTAGAACTTTTTAATGGTGAGCGTCATTCTCCCCACTGTTTTCTGTGGTGGGGTCCACTTGAGCTTTGGATCTGACTAATTCTTTGGATTATGCCCCTAATATGATCTCTCCATATGGATGTACAGTGTGATACAAAACATACATCATCGTGGGGCCACGTAAGTTGGTGACGTCACTTTAGCAGGGTGTCTCGCTGCTTAACCTGTCAGTGACTCAGTATCTAATCCGCGTCCAGAGCCAACAACCGGAAAGGGATTGGCTACTCCCCCTGCCACCACCCAATGGCTGGTGTTCGGTGCTCTCTGGGTCCCACCACGATGCATGTGTCTCATCTATGCTGTTCATCTATTTTTATAGACCATTTTGCATTACTAAACAAAAAATGAGGTATATCCAAATCTCAAGTAGACCACATTACAGGAAACAGTGTTGAATGAACGTCGACCATTAAAAACTTTTTGGGAGCCATAAAAGTATTATGAAGCTGATATTTGTTTTTTTCCCTTCATCTGAGTATTTATAAGCTAATAAACAGATTGGATGTCTGATAAACAGTACAGTGGGCCTTAGGAGGATTTAAATGATGGATATCCAATCACTATTGTTTTCCTGTAGTGTGGTCCACCTAAGATTTATATCCCTCTTATTTTCAGGATAAAGCCCTGAAATGATCTTTAAAAATGGATGAACGGAATGAATGAAACACATACATCATGGAGGGGCCCACAGAGCACCGACCACCAGCTACGGGGCTGGTGTCAGGGGGAGTAGCCAATCTGTTTCCCCAACAATCAAACTTGACAGTACACGCTAGCAGCGCCACGTTTTATTTCCTTGTAGGAAACTTCCAGGGAACAGTTATAATACAAAAAAAAACCAATCGTTGTGAGCTCATTTCCCAAAGAAGCAACATTTCAACCTAGAGAGATACAGCCACCGTCCAAAATACAAGTGCCTTTTCAAGTTCAATGTAAGCAGTTTCTGAGAAATTTCATACTTACTTAGTGGATATGATTGGTTGATTTCAGGACTTTTATTATTTTTTATTAAAGCCATCCATTTGATAGCAATGGTTAGAGACTTCGGGGACGCGGATTAGGTACTGACAGGTTGAGCAGCGAGATTAGCCACTGAAGTGACGTCACCAAGTTCTGTGGCCCCACCATGATGTATGTTTTGTATCCACGCCGTCCATTCATTTGAAAATATCATTTTAGGACAATATCTAAAGAATGAGTCAAATCCAATGCTCCAGTGGACCCCACCACAGAAAACAGTGGGGAGAGTGACGTCCACCATTAAAAACTTCTAAGGGCCAGAAAAGTTTTCGATCAAGCCGATATTTGTGTTTTGCCTTCTTTCATGTCTGTGTAACAGTTTGGATTTCAAATAAACATGATGGTGGGTCGTAGTAACGTTTCAACGGTGGGAATTACTCTTCCCACTGTTTTCTGTGGTGGGGTCCACTACAGCTTTGTATCTACCTCATTCTTTGGCACTTGACTTAAAAGAATCTCTCCAAATGGATAGACAGTGTGGATACGAAACATACATCAGGGTAGAGCTCACCGAACTTGGTGACGTCACTTCAGTAGCCAGTCTCCCTACACAACCTGGTTTGATGTAATTATGTATATTTTCATGTAATTTATTTCAAGTTAGCATTAATCCATGCATCAAATAATACCACGTGTGCCGGATCAAATTTCATGATAATTCAAAGTCAGCTTGGTGGGCTGGCCTACCATAATATATATGTTATATCGACTCCATACATTCATTAGTACATGTCGTTTTAGGTTATGGGCCAAAAATGAATTAGATTCAAAAATAAAGTGGACCATATTATGTAAAATATTAGGGATTGGACACTACTCATTTAAATGTTCTTCTTATAACATGCTCTACTAAAGCTTTCAATCTATCTTATTTTAAGAGGCATACCTTAGAAAGAGCTGGCCAAATGAATAGACTGCATGGATAACATACTGATATGGCTGCATGTGACTATTAATGTCATAAATCATCCCTTCCAATGCAAATTCCCGTGGCATGTAATTAATGCTTAACAAAATATAAAATACAGTGTATTTCTCCTAAAATACATCCAACCACACAAGCCTTTAGAAAATCCATCTATAATATGGATGGACAGCCGGGCATAAAGTGCACGTACGTAGTCCGCATGTGTATGATTGATGCATGCATGCTTATTGATCCTAAAATTTGCATTGATTGGGTCTATCCTAAGCATAAAATAATTAAAATTCTCCTCATCAAGTGTGATGCATGTGAATAATTAGGGGAGCAGATTAGGTGAAACCCCGGCGTCACCCGGCCAGCCCTTACCGTGGGGCCCACCTTAATATATGTATTATGTATCCGCTCGATTCATCCATTTTCCAAATCATTTTAAGGCATTATCTAAAAAATGAAGCGGATCCTATTATTAGGTGTGCCATGCCATAAGAAAGAGTGGTGATTGAACTCCTTACTAGTACACGAGATTGGGGTTCTCGGCATCGGCGACCGAGTCGTGAGAGAAGTTTGGCATAGCGAACTGTCCCACTACCTCCCTTCGAGTCCCAGGAGGCGGGGATAGAAAGGCCTCGGAGGCCGGGGCTGGTGCCGGTGTTGGCGCTGGTGCTGGTGCTTGTACTGCAGCCACCTCTTCCACTAACGGTTTGGCCACGATGGGCTCGGCCACTGGAGTCTTTTTCTTCTGGGTCGTTATCTTAACCCGACATTTTGGTGTGGACGCTAGGATGACATTGAGCGGAGGGCGCCCCCCCTATTCCTCTTCGAACTCGCTGCCTCTGCCATTCCTGATCAACAAAAAGAATCAGCTCTATCTACTCAGGAAAAGCAAGCAAAAAAAAAAAAAAAAAAAAATGAAGTGCAATTCACCTAAGGCTGTGGGGAAGGGTGCGATTCTACAAAAATCGGACGACGAGAGGTTGTCCGAAGTGTAACATCCTGGATTTTCACTGTTTTGGATTTTTGAAAATCCTTGATTTTTTTAAATTAATTAACTTATAATATCACTTAATGGCCATTAGCACTCAATGATAGTTTAAACACGGGTGAAACTAGTAAAGAACCGCATAAGTCCGATTAATCAACCGTAGGAAGCCAACGAATCCGCCCGATCACTTGAACATCAGGTGTAGCCCCATGATATACTCACAAAGGACCCAAATCTAACTGACCCATCGCTAACTAGCCAAGACAATCATGACTAAATTAAAGATCTAACCGGGGTCGAATCAGATTAGTTCCGAATCTTGATTAATAGACCAAATCAACCAAGTTACTCTTTTAGCCTAAAACCGACGGTTTAGAGTAATCATGACTAAATCTCCACGTTCACTAGTTATAAATAGGACACTTATGAACATAGTTAATCCAAACCCTAATCATCGCTCACGAGAAATCTCAATACCTAATTCATTCTAAAAACGTCCCGATTTCTTGAACAAGCTCTAGACCGCTCGTTGGTGGACCACTAGTTACAAAATTATAAAGTAATGTCCATCTTATTGGGCTTAACGTCCATTGCGGGAGTCGGACCTGGGTACTGCCCAGAATCGCTCAACTTGAGCCAAAGGACGAGTGCATGAGAAGCACAAATACCCCAAAGAAAGGAGCTGGAACTTAAGTGAATTGGGTCATCCACTCTTATGCAAAGTTGAGGATTTCGAACTGTCAGTTTACGACCAAACTTCACACGTGGGGTGAGGATATTTTCCTGCTTATATCCGTATAGTCGTAGTCCCGATCGACCATCGGCGACCATTGAACAGACTTTTAATCATATCTGTTGATCGAAACATGCAAATGACGGGCCGATCGTATCCATATGTAGATCATCATTAGGGCTAACTATCCTACGATGTATATCAATATGTACACCCTATAGTGGGCCTTAGATCTTAGAAAGACCCTCCCATAGGTCTAGTATAGTAAAAACCTAGCCCTTGGGGCCATTTATACCAAATCTGACATTATAAAAGGGCCTCATTTGGGCACCCCCTCTCCCCATACGATTTTTTCCTAGAGAAGGAAAGAGAGAAGAGAGAAAAGGGAGAAGAGAAAGAGGAGATAGGAGAAGAAAGAGAGAGGGAAGAAGAGCAAGGTGGACCTTAGATCTAGGTGGGGCCCAAGAAAATCAAATCTTGTGACTCCCTACCTCTCCTCCAAGAAGAAACCCTCCTCCATGATCACTGATTCGTTCCGTTGATCGCCCAGGTAAGATCCCTCATCTTTTTTTTTTTCTTAAAACCCTTGTGTTGAGAAGGGATTGGCATGGATTTCTAACATGCAAATGTGTGCTTTAGGGATTTCGGCCGATCGGCCCAAATCTACCATCCTAGGTCGTTTCCAAGATCTTAATGATCCATAGGTGCGGACTATTATTCTTAGGTGGCCTAGCACCAATACTACCAGAAAAATGGGCAAAGGCTATGGATAAAATCCGTAGCCATAGGTCTATGGCTACGGATATAGTCCGTAGCACTAGCGTAGTCGTAGGTCCCGTAACAATAGGTTTGAAACCTATGGCTACGGATTTAATCCGTAGCTATATGTCCCAACAGCTACGGATATGATCCATAGCAATAACTACCAGAAACAGGTAAAGGCTACAGACCAAATCTGTACCCATAGATCTATGGCTACGGTTGTAGTTCGTAGCACGACCGTAGTCATAGGTGTGGTAGAACCTATGGCTACGGATTTAATCCGTAGCTATATATTCCAATAGCTACGGTTATAATCTGTAGCAATATATTAAAAGTTCTTACCAATATGCCAAATTTAAGGCTACACCTGTCAGATTAGTGGCTACGGTTAATATCCGTAACTATTTTGGACATTAAAAAATTTTATATAATCATTTGTTCATTCAATTACCACATGTACAATCATTCATTCATTCAATTACAATCAATTACAATCCTTCATTCAATCAATTACAATTACAATCCTTCATTCAATCAATTACAATTACAATCAATTACAATCCAATTCATTCAATCAATTACAATTACAATTACAATAATACTGAAAATACAAGTCTTTGGCTTTATTAGAGAAATTAATGTGCTCGACTTTACCATAAAATTTCAACAGCTTCGTATATTTCATCATCCTACAAACAGTCATGTCACTCATAAATTAGAATACCCGTTGGAGAAAAGAAAGACAAAGTGAAAGAAGTGCATCATGTATAACCATTTTTTTCTTAATGAATTAAAAAAAGACTTAAAGAGGAATGAAATTGACACAAAAGAAATGATCTCACCATATGATTATAGGTTTAGGTTTAGCTTGAGGTTATAGGTTTTGGGATTTGAGAATGAGTTTGGGTTTAGGTTATAGGTTTTGGTTTTTGTTTTGGTTATAGGTTTTGGGATTTGAGAATGGGCTCGGGTTTAGGTTATAGGTTTTAGTTAAAGTTTAGGTTTTTGGATTTGAGAATGGGTTTGGGTTTAGGTTATAGGTTTTGGTTTTGGTTTAAGTTATAGGTTTTGGGATTTGAGAATGGGTTCGGGTTTAGGTTACTGAGTTTTGGTTTTGGTTTAAATTATAGGTTTTAGTTTTGGGAATTGAGAATGGGTTCGGGTTTAGGTTATAGATTTTGTTTTGGTTTAGGTTATAGGTTTTGGTTTAGGTTTAGGTTTAGGTTTAGGTTATAGGTTATAGGTTTTGGATTTGAGAATGGGTTATGGTTTAGGTTTAGGAATCGGGTTCATGTTCGGGATTGGGTTTAAGTTTTGGTTTTCAAGTTTAGGTTTAGGTTTATGTTAGAGAGTTGAGATTAGGATTATGTGTAGGTTTAACTCAGGGAATTGAGTTTAGGTTATAGGTTTAGGGAAATGTTAGGTTTAGGTTTAGGTTATAGGTTTTGGGATTTGGGAATAGTTTTAGGTTATAAGTATAGGTTTAGGTTAGGTTATAGGTTAAGGTTTAGGGATTTGAGTTTAGGTTATAGGTTTTGGTTTAGGTTTTGGATTTGAGAATGGGTTCGAGTTTAGGTTATAGGTTTTGGTTTAGGTTATAAGTTTTGGTTAAGGTTTAGGTTTTTGGATTTGAGAATGGGTTCGGGTTTAGGTTATAGGTTTTGGTTTTGGTTAAAGTTTAGGTTTTTAGATTTGAGAATGGATTTGGGTTTAGGTTATAGGTCTTAGTTTTGGTTTATGTTATAGGTCTTGGTTAAGGTTTAGGTTTTTGGATTTGAGAATGGGTTCGCGTTTAAGTTATAGGTTTTGGCTTTGGTTTAGGTTATAAGTTATGAGATTTGAGAATGGGTTCGAGTTTAAGTCATAGGTTTTGGTTTAGGTTATAGGTTTTGGTTTAGGTTTAGGTTTAAGTTATAGGTTTTGGATTTGAGAATGGGTTCGGGTTTAGGCTATAGGTTTTGGTTTTGGTCTAGGTTATAGGTTTTGGGATTTGAGAATGGGTTCGGGTTTAGGTTATAGGTTTTAGTTTTGGTTTAGGTTATAGGTTTTGGTTTAGGTTTAGGTTAAGGTTTAGGTTATAGGTTTTGGATTTGAGAATGGGTTATGGTTTAGGTTTAGGAATGGGTTCATGTTCGGGATTGGGTTTAAATTTTGGTTTTCAAGTTTAGGTTTAGGTTTAGGTTAGAGAGTTGAGATTAAGATTAGGTATAGGTTTAGCTCTCAGGAATTGAGTTTAGGTTATAGGTTTAGGGAAAGGTTAGGTTTAGGTTATAGGTTTTGGGATTGGGGGAATAGTTTTAGGTTATAAGTATAGGTTTAGGTTAGGTTATAGGTTAAGGTTTAGGGATTTGAGTTTAGGTTATAGGTTTTGGTTTAGGTTTTGGATTTGAGAATGGGCTCGGGTTTATGTTGCTGAGGTTTTGGTTTTGGTTATAGGTTTTGGTTAAGGTTTAGGTTTTAGATTTGAGAATGGGTTCGGGTTTAGGTTATAGGTTTTGGTTTAGGTTATAGGTTTTGGTTAAAGTTTAGATTTTGGATTTGAGAATGGGTTCGAGGTTTAGATTATAGGTTTTGGTTTTGGTTTAGGTTATAGGTCTTGGTTAAGGTTTAGGTTTTGGATTTGAGAATGGGTTCGCGTTTAAGTTATAGGTTTTGGCTTTGGTTTAGGTTATAGGTTATGGGATTTGAGAATGGGTTTGGGTTTAGGTTATAGGTTTTAGGTTTAGGTTAAGGTTTAGGTTTTGGATTTGAGAATGGGTTCGGGTTTAGGTTATAGGTTTTGGTTTAGGTTAAGGTTTAGGTTTTTGGATTTGAGAATGGGTTTGGGTTTAGGTTTTGCTTTAGGTTAAGGTTTGGGTTATAAGTTTTGGTTTAGGGATTTGAGTTTAGGTTATAGGTTATAGGTTTTAGTTTAGGTTAAGGATTAGGTTTTTTAGGATTTAAGTATGGGTTCGAGTTTAGGTTATAGGTTTTGGTTTTGGTTTTGGTTTAGGTTATAGGTTTTGGTTAAGGTTATAGTTTGGTTTAGATTATAGGTTATAGGTTTTGGGATTTGAGAATATAGGTTCGGGTTTAGGCTATAGGTTTTGGTTTTGGTTTAGGTTATAGGTTTTGGGATTTGAAAATGGGCTCGGGTTTAAGTTACATGTTTTGGTTAAGGTTTAGGTTAAGGTTTAGGTTTATGTTTAGGTTATAGGTTTTTGGGATTTGAGAATAGGTTCGGGATTAGTTTATAGGTTTTGGTTTTGGTTTAGGTTATAGGTTTTGAGATTTGAGAATGGATTCGGGTTTAGGTTATAGGTTTGGTTTTGCTTGGTTTTGCTTTAGGTTATAGGTTTTGGTTAAGGTTTAGATTTAGGTTATAGGTTTTGGGATTTGAGAATGGGTTCGGGTTTAGGTTATAGGTTTTGGTTTTGGTTTAGGTTTAGGTTATAGGTTTTGGATTTGAGAATGGGTTATGGTTTAGGTTTAGGAACTGGGTTCATGTTCGGGATTGGGTTTAAGTTTTGGTTTTCAAGTTTAGGTTTAGGTTTAGGTTAGAGAGTTGAGATTAGGATTATGTGTAGGTTTAGCACCGTGAACTTGAGTTTAGGTTATAGGTTTAGGGAAAGGTTAGGTTCGGGCTATAGGTTTTGGGATTTAGGAATAGTTTTAGGTTATAAGTATAGGTTTAGGTTAGGTTATAGGTTAAGGTTTAGGGATTTGAGTTTAGGTTATAGGTTTTGGTTTAGGTTAAGGTTTAGGTTTTGGATTTAAGTATGGGTTCGGGTTTAGGTTATAGGTTTTGGTTTTGGTTTTGGTTTAGGTTATAGGTTTTGGTTTAGGTTATAGGTTATAGGTTTTGGGATTTGAGAATGCATGGGTTCGGGTTTAGGCTATAGGTTTTGGTTTAGTTTAGGTTATAGGTTTTGGGATTTGAGAATGGCCTCGGGTTTAGGTTACGGAGTTTTGGATAAGGTTTAGGTTAAGGTTTAGGTTTAGGTTTAGGTTATAGGTTTTGGTTAAGGTTTAGATTTAGGTTATAGGTTTGGGATTTGAGAATAGGTTCGGGTTTATAGGTTTTGGTTTTGGTTTAGGTTATAGGTTTTGGTTTAGGTTTAGGTTAAGGTTTAGGTTATAGGTTTTTAGATTTGAGAATGGGTTATGATTTAGGTTTAGGAATCAAGTTCATGTTCGGGATTGGGTTTAAGTCTTGGTTTTCAAGTTAAGGTTTAGGTTTAGGTTAGAGAGTTGAGATTAGGATTAGGTGTAGGTTTAGCTCTAGGAATTGAGTTTAGGTTATAGGTTTAGGGAAAGGTTAGGTTTAGGTTATAGGTTTTGGGATTTGGGAACAGTTTTTAGGTTATAAGTATGGGTTTATGTTAGGTTATAGGTTAAGATTTAGGGATTCGAGTTTAGGTTATAGGGTTTGGTTTAGGTTAAGGTTTAGGTTTTGGATTTGAGAATGGGTTTGGGTTTAGGTTATAGGTTTTGGTTTTGGTTTTGGTTTAGGTTATAGGTTTTGGTTAAGGTTATAGGTTTTGGTTAAGGTTTAGGTTTTGGATTTAAGAATGGGTTCGGGTTTAGGTTATAGGTTTTAGTTTAGGTTATAGGTTTTGGTTTAGGTTTAGGTTTAGGTTATAGGTTTTGGATTTGAGAATGGGTTCGGGTTTAGGTTATAGGTTTTGGTTTTGGTTTAGGTTATAGGTTTTGGGATTTGAGAATGGGTTTAGGTTTAGGTTATAGGTTATGGTTTTGGTTTGAGCTTAGGTTTATGTTTTTGGGATTTGAGAATGGTTCGGGATTAGGTTATAGGTTTTGGTTTTGGTTTAGGTTATAGGTTTTGGTAAAGGTTTAAGTTATAGGTTTTGGTTAAGGTTTAGGTTTTGGATTTGAGAATAGGTTCGGGTTTAGGTTATAGGTTTTGGTTTAGGTTAAGGTTTAAGTTTTGGATTTGAGAATGAGTTCGGGTTTAGGTTATAGGTTTTGGTTTAGGTTTTGGATTGAGAATGGGTTCGGGTTTAGGTTTTGATTTAGGTTAATGTTTAGGTTTCGGGTTTAGGTTATAGGTTTTGGTTTAGGGATTTGAGTTTAGGTTATAGGTTTTGGTTTAGGTTTTGGATTTAAGTATGGGTTCGAGTTTAGGTTATAGGTTATAGGTTTTGGGATTTGAGAATAGGTTCGGGTTTAGGCTATAGGTTTTGGTTTTGGTTTAGGTTATAGGTTTTGGGATTTGAGAATAGGCTCGGGTTTAGGTTCTGAGTGTTTTGGTTAAGGTTTATGTTAAGGTTTAGGTTTAGGTTTAGGTTATAGGTTTTGGTTAAGGTTTAGATTTAGGTTATTGGTTTTGGGATTTGAGAATGGGTTCGGGTTTAGGTTATAGGTTTTGGTTTTGGTTTAGGTTATAGGTTTTGGTTTAGGTTTAGGTTAAGGTTTAGGTTATAGGTTTTGGATTTGAGAATGGGTTATGGTTTAAGTTTAGGAATCAAGTTCATGTTCGGGATTGGGTTTAAGTCTTGGTTTTCAAGTTAAGGTTTAGGTTTAGGTTAGAGAGTTGAGATTAGGATTAGGTGTAGGTTTAGCTCTAGGGAATTGAGTTTAGGTTATAGGTTTAGGGAAAGGTTAGGTTTAGGTTATAGGTTTTGGGATTTGGGAATAGTTTTAGGTTATAAGTATAGGCTTAGGTTAGGTTATAGGTTAAGGTTTAGGGATTTGAGTTTAGGTTATAGGGTTTGGTTTACGTTTTTGGATTTGAGAATGGGTTCGGGTTTAGGTTATAGGTTTTGGTTTAGGTTATAGGTTTTGGTTAAGGTTTAGGTTTTTGGATTTGAGAATGGGTTCGGGTTTAGGTTATAGGTTTTGGTTTAGGTTTAGGTTTAGGTTATAGGTTTTGGATTTGAGAATGGGTTCGGGTTTAGGTTATAGGTTTTGGTTTTGGTTTTGGCTATAGGTTTAAGATTTGAGAATGGGTTCGGGTTTAGGTTATAGGTTATGGTTTTGGTTTAGGCTTAGGTTTAGGTTTTTGGGATTTGAGAATGGGTTCGGGATTAGGTTATAGGTTTTGGTTTTGGTTTAGGTTAAGGTTTAGGTTTTGGATTTGAGAATGAGTTCGGGTTTAAGTTATAGGTTTTGGTTTAGGTTTTGGATTTGAGAATGGGTTCGAGTTTAGGTTATAGGTTTTGGTTTAGGTTAAGGTTTAGGTTTTGGATTTGAGAATGGGTTCGGGTTTAGGTTTTGATTTAGGTTAAGGTTTGGGTTTTCGGGTTTAGGTTATAAGTTTTGGTTTAGGGATTTGAGTTTAGGTTATAGGTTTTGGTTTAGGGATTTGAGTTTAGGTTATAGGTTTTGGTTTAGGTTTTGGATTTAAGTATGGGTTCGGGTTTAGGTTATAGGTTTTGGTTTTGGTTTTGGTTTAGGTTATAGGTTTTGGTTAAGGTTATAGGTTTTGGTTTAGGTTATAGGTTATAGGTTTGGGATTTGAGAATGGGTTCGGGTTTAGGCTATAGGTTTTGGTTTTGGTTTAGGTTATAGGTTTTGGGATTTGAGAATGGGCTTGGGTTTAGGTTACGGTGTTTTGGTTAAGGTTTAGGTTAAGGTTTAGGTTTAGGTTTAAGTTATAGGTTTTGGTTAAGGTTTAGATTTAGGTTATAGGTTTTGGGATTTGAGAATGGGTTCGGGTTTAGGTTATAGGTTTGGTTTAGGTTTAGGTTTAGGTTAAGGTTTAGGTTATAGGTTTTTGGATTTGAGAATGGGTTATGGTTTATGTTGAGGAATCAAGTTCATGTTCGGGATTGGGTTTAAGTCTTAGTTTTCAAGTTTAGGTTAAGGTTTAGGTTAGAGAGTTGAGATTAGGATTAGGTGTAGGTTTAGCTCCGAGAATTGAGTTTAGGTCATAGGTTTAGGGAAAGGTTAGGTTTAGGTTATAGGTTTTGGGATTTGGGAATAGTTTTAGGTTATAAGTATAGGTTTATGTTAGGTTATAGGTTAAGGTTTAGGGTTTAGTTTAGGTTAAGGTTAAGGTTTTTAGATTTGAGAGTGGGTTCGGTTTAGGTTATAGGTTTTGGTTTTGGTTTTGGTTTAGGTTATAGGTTTTGGTTAAGGTTTAGGTTTTGGATTTGAGAATGGGTTCGGAGTTTAGGTTATAGGTTTTGGTTTAAATTATAGGTTTTGGTATAGGTTTAGGTTTTGGGTTTAGGTTATAGGTTTTGGTTTAGGGATTTGAGTTTAGGTTATAGGTTTTGGTTTAGGGATTTGAGTTTAGGTTATAGGTTTTAGTTTAGGTTTTGGATTTAAGTATGGGTTCGGGTTTAGGTTATAGGTTTTGGTTTTGGTTTTGGTTTAGGTTATAGGTTTTGGTTTTATAGGTTTAGTTTAGGTTATAAGTTATAGGTTTTGGGATTTGAGAATGGTTCGGGTTTAGGCTATAGGTTTTGGTTTTAGTTTTGGTTATAGGTTTTGGGATTTGAGAATGGGCTCGGGTTTAGGTTACTGAGGTTTTGGTTAAGGTTTAGGTTATAGGTTTTTTGGGATTTGAGAATAGGTTCGGGATTAGGTTATAGGTTTTAGTTTTGGTCTTGGTTTAGGTTATGGGTCTTGAGATTTAAGAATGGATTCGAGTTTAGGTTATAGGTTTGGTTTTGGTTTAGGTTATAGGTTTTGGTTAAGGTCTAGATTTAGGTTATAGGTTTTGGGAATTGAGAATGGGTTCGGGTTTAGGTTATAAGTTTTGGTTTTGGTTTAGGTTATAGGTTTTGGTTTAGGTTTAGGTTTAGGTTTAGGTTATAGGTTTTTGGATTTGAGAATGGGTTCGGGTTTAGGTTATAGGTTTTAGTTTAGGTTAAGGTTTAGGTTTTTGGATTTGAGAATGGGTTCAGGTTTAGGTTTTGGTTTAGGTTAATGTAACACCCCGTACCTACAGTACACGGGTGTTACTTCTTAAACCCACACTAAACTAAAACCAATTTGGGTTAACGAATAACTTGAACTCGACATATACAGGATGGAGATTCCGATCAACGTTAAAGGCCGTCCGACAGGGTCTCTAAGAATCAGCACACGCCTTACAACAATCGGGAAGGTAAGGCTACTCGCACATTCTAAGGTTGAAGCCATTATGTTAGTTAATATCGTTGCAAAACACTTGTCACCTATACTTGAGGATTGGTCGGTAATAAATGAAGCCTTCATCATAACTAATACCCTATAGTAACCGTTGAAAAAGGTTATCAGGCCCACCTGATCAACGGATTGGGACATATGAGCCCATGATGGCCCAAAGTCATGTGTAAACGGGCCACCTAAGCCTCACCATCGACCCAATGTGGGACAAGATCCCTGGGTAATGTTCCCCAATACAAATGAGCGGTGTAGATCATGGTAGTAACTTTATGGTGGGCCCCTATACTATGCATGTGCACTGAGTATGCTTGTGCACGAGGTACACAAGATTATTGGCTCGGTCAAACCAGATTTGACCGAGCACCCCCACAAATATCTCCCGCCATTATCTCTCTGTTTTTAAACCGACCTACTTCAAGCTCCTAGGTGACCCACCACGGTCACTTTCCGAGCGTTTTGAACCGTTCAAATCCCTTATGGGACCCGCACGATCATAACGGTATAGCCGTTCAACCATCCGATTTCAAACGAAGGAGATCGAATCCCACCATCCAATCCATGCCAAAAACAACCCGACCCAAGAGCCTGCGATGAGGAGAAAAAGAGACTGCCCTTCCTCTGGAGGAAGGACGAATTCCAGCCGTCCGATGCAAGGGAAAATCCCAGCCGTTCTCTCTTTCTCACTCTCTCTATAAGACGGGCCCTGTAGCCTTAGAAATTTCACTGCAAGAGAAGAAAAGAAAAAAGAGTTTAAGCGAGGGTGAGAAACAGGGAGTCATCTCTCCTGTTGTAGTTCGAGTGCAGGATCAACATCCACCCACCTCAGGTGGTTCATCTTCCCTCTATTTTACTTCTGTGTAGTTTCAACACGTTGTAGGAGATGCTCACCTGGTCCGAAACCAAGCCTAAGCCATGGCAGGGTTCGGACCAGCCATGATGACGTTAGGACAGGCAAGACGATGGTCATTTGAGGCCACACTTCAGGCCTCAGGACGAGTTTGTTTTGAGCTCTCTGTAGAGCTTCAAAACTTGCTCCGAAGGCAAGCTAATCAATGGCAATAGGCGGATTGTTGAAAACTGTCGTTGGGTCCTTGTTTTGTGCCGGAACCGAGCCAAACCATGGCCGTGTGTCGGGCCATCAACAGGATAGAACGAAGGCTCTGTTTAAGGGCTGAAAACAACTGTCCATCAGGCCACATGCTGGCCCCATTTTTTGAACTGAATGACAAGCCCAAAGCCAGGCTGGGCGCTGGATCCACAATAGCTTGAAATAGACCAACCCATGGCTAGAAGATGACCCAGAACCAGGGTTCAAAACCAGCCAATTAATGGCTAAGATCATGCCCAAACCAAGTCTGGAAAGCTAACTTATTTGTTTCGGTCCGATTACCCGGCCAAGCAATGGTCATGCATCGGACAAGTGAAGCTCTGTTTTGAGCGAGAGGGGTGGGCATCCTTGTATGCCTATTTAGAGCTCGGCCTCTGGCACCCAGACGTCCATCAAGGTCCCAAACCGGACCTCCAACCACCGTGCAATGGAGTTTGAAAGTCACTCCAGACTGACATCTTTGGAGAAGACCCATTCACGTGAAATTTGTGGGCTAACCGCCACTCTTGGGCCCTGCATAAACGCAGGTGGGCCTCACAAACATCAGTGGGCTGACACTAATTGTAAGCCCTGTGCTGACCGTGGGCCCCACCAAATGATGGTGGGCTGCTCTAGTGTCAGGCCACCATGGGCCATTCAAGTAGGATCGTCCATCAGAGACGTTAAATCCAGGAAAAAGAACCTGGGCCGGATGTCCAAATATGGGCAGTTCCTCCTGTCCATTTCCTCTTTGTTTTATATAATGGTGTGTATAAATATATATATGCATAGATACGTGGTGGGCCCCACATGGGACCCACCTGTAAAGTGAATGAGTGGTGTGTACACCAGAATGTGGAAAATAACACTTACCTACCAATCAGTTTATGTGAACTGATTTGCCAAAAAAAAAGAGTTAAGATCTCACCATGGCTGGTGAGTCTCGGAGATCTGAACGGTCCACTTGGAGCAGTACCCCATAAAACCTTTTAGTTTCAATTTTGTGGGCCATGAGGGATGCAAATAGTTTCTTCGGAATCCTCCTTGCCATGGTCCACTGGAATCTTAGATCAAGGTGAAAGTTCACCCTCTAAGGTTTCTTGGGATTTCGCATCTCATGGACCGTTCCGATTCGACACCCGTGTTTACATGGGACCCACATGCGAGGTAAATGAACTATGCATGTGGGCAACGGTACGATGAAACAGTGGGTGCCACCACCTGCCAACCAGTGGGTGCCACCACCTGCCAACGTTAACTGATTGCAAACATTCGAGATCTCATCATACCTGATGAGTCTTGAAAATCCGAATGGTCCACCTAGAGCAGAGTCTCGTGAAACCCCTTGGTTCCCATTTTTACATCAAACCGAAACTTTGGTGGGCCCTGAAAGATGCAAATAATTTCTTCCTTTGTTTTACAGTTATCCTTGCTATGGCCCGCCAGAGTCTTATATCAGGGTGAAAGTTCACCCCCTGGGGTTTCTTGAGATTACACATCTTATGGACAGTTCAGATTCAATACCCATGCTCATGTGGGACCCACCTGCGAAAAGAAATAAACATTGCATGCATGCATGAAAGTGTCCAGCAACGTCACCTGCCCATCAGTCCATGTGAAATTGAAACATATTGAGATCACATTGTGACTAATGAGTTTGGAAGATCTGGGCGGTCCACGTGGAGCAGGACCTCACGAAACCTCCTGGTCCCAATTTCTACGTTGAACCAAAACTTCGGTGGGCCATGGGAAATGCAAACAGTTTCTCCCTTTGAGTTGAAATTATCTTTGTTATGGCCCACCGCAATCTCAGACCAGGGTGAAAATTTACGCCCTAAGGTTTCTTGTGATTCCACATATTTTGGACAGTTCGGATTCGACACTAGGCTCACGTATGTAAGGGTGTACACGTGCATAGGTGCATGGGTGACCCTGCCTCATACGTGCATGCATGGTGAGTCCTGCATGCATGCCTCTTACGTGTGTTCATCGTGGGCCGTCCAAAGGCTGGACATAGTCCACCTTGGGCATATCCAGACCATCCATCCATTTGGTTGGTGGACCACACGTGTGGGCCCCACATTGATATACATGTTGTATATGTAAGGGCCTACGTGGAACCCACGCATGTATGAAGCCCGTGCATTAAAAAGGTACCGTTTGCTACAAATGTGACACACCATATAATGTCAATGTAATATACATGAATATACCAGGCGACGTATATATCATATATATGGTGTGCAAGCTCCTTTCTAAGGTGGTGGTCACATATGGGGGCCCCACCATGAGGTAGATATTTATTTACACGGTCTGTACAATGAATCCCACCAACTAGATAAACTATATATTGAGCCTACCTATTGGGACAAGTATTGTCGGGCATGTACTCCTCTCAAACAAGCGTCAGACCATCATGATTAGAGTCATTCGACTAACCATGACATCCCAGAATTTTAGAACTTGTCAACTAATGCAAGGGAAGTCTCCAGGAATCTGTTCAAGTGACGCAGAGACTCTAGCTTCTCAAGAAGGCTCACACCAAAGGACAACCTACAACGTATCTGGTGATGATTCCTTCCCCTTAAGCTTTCCACCCTTAACTAGACCAGAAATGGTAGTTTTATTAATGTAAATAGCTAGTAGACTAATGATAAACTGTGTAGAAATAAACTGTATTCACTTGATTTATCTGCTAAACATGATAATTCTCATGCTTACTATTGTTTAGATTCTTGAACTGCCTTGGTGAATGATCTAGTCAATTAGTCATGTATATTCAGTTGTTGTATATTGATAGAAATACATGTATCATTCCTTATCCTCCTTTCATGTTGTAATATATGCTGTTATGACACACATACTGCTAAAATATCTCCACGGGAAGTCCTAGCAAAGGAGAGTCTGTGCTTGGGGTGTAACTAGATTGGTTGTGACATAAGTAGGCCCCTGACATGGAGGTTTTGGTTGTGGTACTTGATCATGGGGTTTACCATCTATGTGTGGTTTCACCTAACTGACTGGGGTTGAATCTCATAACCCTTCCAAATACCGTCGTTTATCCATTTTTAAATCATTCATGCCGACATGTTTAAATCGCCACTTTTGGTAGTTTCAACATTTCACCCCTAATCGGCATTGGTGGTAACCTCGTTATGTTAAATTGATTGACCACATGTTAGTGGGTGCTACACACACCCTAAGACGGTAGTCTCATGGGCCGGGGATGGTGGTAATGGGACACTATGCCCGAGCCGTCGACCTACCTGGGCCATGTGCTCCCCGTAGTGACCGTGAGCTTACTTAAATTGGCTGATTGCAAATGGACTAATAATGGGCTGACAAGTCATGCATACATAGCATATTTCGATGACTTGGATCACTCTGCCCTGCGATTACGCTGAATGATGCGCTTGTGACCAGTCATTCGACTGTGATATTGACTTGGATCACTCTGCCCTGCGATTACGCTGAATGTTGCGCTGATGACCAGTCTTATCCCTGGGTGACGACCCCCATGTCCGTCCGGATGTTTTTCCCGGGACATAGGCCCTCTGGACGTTTTACCCGGGCCGACAATTGCATTCATACATTCATGCATTTAAAAAGACTGCATCTACTGTGTTTTGGATTATCTGTATGCTTTTATGCTATTCCTTGTTTAGGGCGGCGGTGTGTAATCTTAGCGGGAGATCACACTGAGTTGGCCACTCATTCATCAATATTCAACCGTACAGAGGACACAGGGACAGAGGGAGTTGCGGAGGAGCCGGAGACAACGAAGGTCGAGGAAGAGTCTTACAATGAGGAGCTGTACCAGGAGGCGGCTACTTATTTTGGATTGAATCAATAGTTTATTTACTTATTAACATTTCAGTTCATGACAAAAATTAAGGTTTTGTATATGGGCCCCAGCTGAGTGGCCCTGGATATTATTATTGTTTGAATTTTATCTATACTACGCTTGGTTCCGTTAATCGCACTTTGATTTGGGTTTGATCATCCTTTTGTTTATCAATTAACACCTGGGTCTTCGAGAGACGAGTGCTATACTCGGGTCTCGAAAACCGGGGCGTTACAGTTAAGGTTTAGGTTTTTGGGTTTAGGTTATAGGTTTTGGTTTAGGGATTTGAGTTTAGGTTATAGGTTTTGGTTTAGGGATTTGAGTTTAGGTTATTGGTTTTGGTTTAAGTTAAGGTTTAGGTTATAGGTTTTAGATTTGAGAATGGGCTCGGGTTTAGGTTATAGGTTTTGGTTTTAGTTTAGGTTTAGGTTATAGATTTTTGCATTTGAGAATGGGTTATGGTTTAGGTTTAGGAAATCGGGTTCAGGTTCGAGATTGGGTTTAAGTTTGGGTTTTCAAGTTGAGGTTTAGGTTTAGGTTAGGGAGTTGAGATTAAGATTAGGTGTAGGTTTAGCTTTAGGGAATTGAGTTTAGGTTATAGGTTTTAGTTTTGGTTTAGGTTAGAGGTTTTGATTTAGGTTATAGGGTATAGGTTATAGGTTATAGGTTTTAGTTATAGGTTATAGGATTTGAGAATGGGTTCGGGTGTGGTCCCTGCAAATACAAATATAAACACGGCCTGTCCGAATGGCCAGGCCCTTCCAATGCCGTCCATAGGAAATGGACAGCTTTATCATGGTCATAACAGCGGTTCCCACCTTTCAAGGACCCCCGCTCTTCTAGATAGCTCCGACGCACATCCGGGTCTGCTCCATTAATCTCGAGCAAATACATAAACATGGCATGTCCAAATGGTCAGGCCCCTCCAATGCCGTCCATGGGAAATAGACAGCTTCATCATGGTCATAACAACGGTTCCTACCTTCCAGGGACCCCCGCTCTTCCGGATAACTCCGACGCACATCCCGGTCTGCTCCATTAATCTCGAGCAAATATATAAATACGGTCTGTCTAAATGGTCAGACCCCTCCAATGCCGTCCATAGAAAATGGACAGCTTCATCATGGTCATATCAGCGGTTCCCACCTTCCAAGGACCCCCGCTCTTCCGGATAGCTCCGACGCACATCTGGGTCTGCTCCATTAATCTCGAGCAAATGTATAAACACAGCCTGTCCAAATGGTCAGGCCCCTCCAATACCGTCCATAGGAAATGGACAGCTTCATCATGGTCATAATAGCAGTTCCCACCTTCCAGGGACCCCCGCTCTTCCGGATAGCTCCGACGCACATCCGGGTCTGCTCCATCAATTTCAAGCAAATACATAAATACGGCCTGTCCAAATGGCTAGGCCACTCCAATCATTTGTATTCTTGACAAGAGACATACCAGATGCTTGAATCTGAAATACAGAGCTCCAATCCTCACACATGCAACATCCACCTGAAAGAATGCGCATAACCGTCATGCTTGAGTAATCAATACAGGAATCTACATTTAAAACCATAAAACCAGAGATACTCATTGCATTTTTTTGTTTAGGTTTAGGTTATAGGTTATATGTTATAGGTTATAGTTTTAGGGATTTGAGAATAGGTTAAGGTTTAAGTTTAGGAAATCGGGTTTGGGTTCAGGATCGGGTTTAAGTTTGGGTTTTCAAGTTTAGGTTTAGGTTTAGGTTAGGTAGTTGAGATTAGGATTAAGTGTAGGTTTTGGTTTAGGGATTTGAGAAAACATTTAGGTTTTAGGTCATAGGTTTAGGTTTTAGGCTTAGGTTTAGGTTATAGGTTTAGGTTTAGGTTCTAAGTGTAGGTTATAGGTTTAGGTTTAGGTTAGGTTGTAGGTTAAGGTTTAGGGTATTGAGAATAGGTTAAGGTTTAGTTTAGGAAATCGTGTTACTGTTCGGGATCGGAGTTTAAGTTTGGGTTTTCAAGTTTAGGTTTAGGTTTAGGTTAGGGAGTTAAGATTAGGATTAGTTGTAGGTTTAGGTTTAGGGATTTGAGAATAGGTTAAGGTTTAGGTTTAGGAAATTGGGTTCGGGTTCGGATCGGGTTTAGGTTTGGGTTTTCAAGTTTAGGTTTCGGTTTAGGTTAGGGAATTGAGATTAGGATTAGGTGTAGGTTTAAGTTTAGGGATTTGAGAATAGGTTAAGGTTTAGGTTTAGGAAATCGGGTTCGGGTTCGATCTTTTTTTTTCCCAAATCCATGTCAATGCATGAGAATCATGCATAAACATGGATTTTAAGCAAAATGCATGAGGGAAATTACAACATAGATATCATGCACACGATATCACATAATGTATTATTTGATTAACTACACATGTGCATTCTTGACAAGAGACGTACCATATGCTTGAATTTGAAATATGCAGCTCCAATCTTCCCACATGCAACATTCACCTGAAAGAATGCGCATAACCGTCATGCTTGAGTAATCAATACAGGAATGTACAAGTAAAACCATAAAACCAGTGATACTTACTGCATTTTCAGGATCTCCTCCATAGTTGACGATCTCATTCTAAAGCCTTTCTCCCTCCTCCTTTATCCGGGCTTGGGACCGGCAATGCAAGGAGTTGCATTGGCGGAGTTAAAAAAGGGCTTAGGCTCCATTTGGTTTTTTTTTAAAAATGCTTTTATAAACACTAATGTGATGACCAAATGGAGCCTAAGACTATAAATACATTCAAATATAGAGTACAAAATTCATTCAATATTAAAAAAAAAAACAAGTGCCAAGTTAGTTCTAAATTAGTTCAAAATGCACACTACACATGTTCAATTATAGAGTACCAAATTTGTTCAAATTATTGAATTCTCAAAGCCTCTTTCCCCCATTGCACAAATGATCCCAGACCGACCTCTCCAAGTATAGATGCGAACCCATCTTCTTTCCACAAAGGAGCGTGAGGTTGTACAACCTCAGTCAAGATAACAACAAAAGCTCCATCCTCCAACGGTTCGCAATGGACAGTTGCATTTGGATTAACTTCGTGTACTTCACCACGAGCAACTACACCACGTTTTCCAAAACCAAGCAAGTCACATCTCTTACCGATATATATAATATTCGGCTACATTTACACATAAAATGGCATTGGTATTGTTAGCGCTTATAATATAATTGTAAGCTCAATACAGTAAAAAAAATAATTTATACTTGCATACCGACGATGCCTGAGTAGATTTAACGACTGTTGGTGATGAGAGATTTTGAGTAGACTCTCACTCTTTCTGCATATCCGCCAATGTTTTCTTCATATCAACTATATCTTAAGTCACATCATCTAATTTTTTCTTCACCTGAGTTAACTCTTGAACTACGCCCTCTTTTTCTTTTGTTACATTCTCTACCTTTAAACGAGCAGGGGCTGACTTCTTCAGTCCTACCTTGCTTATTGAGCAACCTAGACCCTGCATTCGCCCTCTTTTGTCAGAACCAACCAACTGTAAAACATTTAAATCAAGTTATTAAAATATTCATAATTACCATAAAACTTAAGTAATTTTTAAATTTTATTAGTACCTCTGTAAGGGCATCATCCATGCCGATCATCCTAGAAGCAGGATTGCTACTAGAGAGCTCCTCTAGTTTTTCTTGTGAAAAAATACAAATGAATGCAATATAATTCAAAGTTATACATAAGCTTTTCATAAGGGTACTAGTTAGTGGTACGAGGGATGCACTTACAGTAAGGTCAGGATACTGGACAACTTTGTCCTTTCTTGTATGGGCTCTTAAGAAGACTTCACATCTACCTATCTTGGCATCAGACGTAAGATTCTTCTCCTTCGCCTTTAGGACATTACATATCATTGAAATACATATCATTAATAAATTTAGATGAATGATAATTTAAATTTAAATTCAATTTTAAACTATAATATCTATTTTTAAATACATACCATCTTATGGCGAGTAACAGCCATGCTGTGCCTCCCAAGACACGCAGGTCCTTTTAGCTTGGCCCGATTGATTTTATTCCTTACGCTTACTCTCTTGAATTCCTTGGTGGTACGTTGATCCACGAAGACCCTCCAATCCTCCATAGGGATACCTGGGGGGCAGGACCATCTCTCACAGCAATAGGATCCTTGTCTTTAATATATTTTGCAGTCAATCTTCTCTTGTAATTCCTCCACGTTTCATTGATGCGTTTTGTAACGTACTCAAGACTTGCATCCCAACTTTGACCCTCAAACTCATAAAACTGTGACAGTCTTTCTGTAACCATACGAATTTGTTTATGAGGCACCTGGTGAAAGTCTTGGTATATGATTGGAATATGAGAACGGGTGAGGACACCGACATGCGATGCAAAGTCTCTATGATCGGAATAATCCTCATTCGGTTGCCCGAATTCATTTATCTTTAGGACTTTTTTCTTATCAGGTTGCACAAGTAAAGAGACCCCCCTAGTAATGCCTCTCTTTTTAGATGAAGAAGAAGCTGACACAATTACATAAAAAGAATAACAGTTATATATACACATAATTGATTAACGCCAATATATAAGAAAAAGGAAATTTACATATATAATTAAGGAGAAGTAACTTATTATGTTTGGTGTTGCTTAAATCTGTACTTTCAAGCACCTGCGCACCCAATAGTTCTGGTTGTAAATCCATGTGCCTATTTCTTCCCTAATATGAAAAGAAAAGAAAAAAAAGCTAATGGTTAAGAAATAATTTAGATCACAGATAAAGTACAAAAAATTCACATATATTATCCAAACCCTAATTAGATTTCCTCCAATAAATATCATTTTGTTACATGCTTAGAAAATACAAACAAATCAGTAGATTCTCTTTGATTTTTTTCTTTTCTTTATTTTCTCGACCACAACACTAACGTCTTCAGATTCATCGAATATCAACTCATCAACCATTGCTAATGAGGTAAGATCAGGTCCTGCATCGGCATTGCTTACAGCCTTTAATCGTTCCAATAGAACGCATGTCTCTTCTTCGACAAATTTTTTTTTGGAACCTCCAAAAAGACATGCCAGTCAGCATTTTTTGGATCTCTGGAGTAGAAAACTTGCGTGGCATGCTCTGCAAGAATGAAGGGCTCGTCACCGACTTTGTCTGAACTGTAAAGACTAGACAAATTTACTAATCTCAAATTCGCTTCGACATCAAAAGAAACACCATGATGTGTCACTTTCACCCAATCACACTTAAATAGGACGGGCTTGTACCCTGTTTGGTATTTCAATTGGATAATTCTACGAAGGACTCCATAGTAAGGTTGATTTTCATCCACTGTATTGATATCCTTAGCACTTGATCGGAAGGTTGTCATACCCTCTGTCCTAACCCCACTGTTTTGGTTCGTTTTATTCTCCTCATAGTCCTTAGTGACAAATAGAAAACCATTAATACAATACTTATTGTATTCAATAGAAAAAGCTAGAGGTCTTCTCACTACATCTTTAAATTCATTATCGTCAGATTCAATGAACTCTGGTTGCCCCTTCAACCAAGATATGAATTCGTCCTCGCTAGGCACCCTGTTGGTCCTCTTATAGCATCGCTGCAAGAAATCTTTGTGCTTCCTGTGCGATATTCAATAACATTATTATATTGAAATCGCATAAAGTAAGGAATATATATATATATATATATATATATATATATATATACACACACACACACACATATATGAGCTTATTGTACATACCCTTCCCACTTGTCGTAGCTGGGATGACTCTTCAGTACCCATGTATGAGCTTGTTCGTATTCAATACCCGCTAGGATAACACTTTGACCCGAACCTACTGGACCAACGTCGTCATCATTAGGGTCATCATCAACGATATCTTCCAACTTACGTGGTCCTGGAATGACTCCGTTAAACCAATTTTTCAGCCTTTCCAATAGGCATGTTTTCTGTTTTCCTTTATATTGGTTGCAGAATATAACCGTCTCCTCTTGGATGTACTGCTTTGCAATACAACCCTCAGGTCGTGTCATGTTACGGACATAGGCCTTGAATGTCTTCATGAACCTGACAAAGTTAATAATACATTATATATATATGCAAATGTAGATGTTAAGCCGATTTATTCTTACTAAGCTCACAGCATACCTTTCGAATGGATACATCCATCGATAGTATACAGGACCACATATGTGAGCCTCGTAAGCCAAATGGATCGACAAATGTATCATAATGACAAATATCGATGGCGGGCATATAGTTTCAAGCTGACATAGCGTCCTAACCATGCCCCTCTCGAGAGTAAGGAGTGTTTGAAGGTCTACGGTTGTCGAGCACAAGGCATTAAAAATGTGCAAAATCTTGTAATTATAAGACGAATGACCTTCCTATCCCTGAATGCATGCTGGATGAGAACTGGGAGCAGATGTTGCATCAACACATGATAACAATGAGACTTCATTCCCTTTAAATCCAAGCAATCTTCCTTTACGATGGTCCTCCAATTCGCACTAAAACCGATAGGAACACGCAGCTCATGCAAAGTCTGGATGAAAAGTTTTTTCTCTTCTTTTCTTAAACAGAAAGAACCTTGTTTCTGAATCACCTTGCCATTGTTCTTTTTCAGCCATAGACGCTTCTTAATTTCCAATTGTTTCAGATCTTTGCGTGCATTAGCATCATCCTTGGTTTTGCCAGGCGTGTTCAACATCAAGGCAACTAGGATTTCACATATATTTTTCTCAATATGCATGACATCAAGGTTGTGACACACAGGAATATCTTTCCAATACTCTAGATCAAATAATATAGATCGTTTGAAAAACCACGGTGATTCAACATCATCCGCTAGCTCTTGTCGACCTCCTTCAATACCCCTTATATTACTCTTTCCAGTCTTCCCCCATTACGTATTCAAGTTCGCGGTTTGTCTTTTGACCTCAATCCCATCCAGACGGATCGGTTGACGTCGTATCTCCACCTTCTTGTTGAACGTGCTAGCACTTGTGTCCTTCCTAGCCTGTTCTGACATTGGCAACCATCGTCTGTGGCCCATATAAACATGTTTCTTTCCATATTGGAGTCGCAGAGAATCTGTGTTAGGACCACATACGGGACAACCGTACTTACCCTTTGTCCTACAACCAGAAACGTTACCATATGCTGGAAAGTATGGATTGTCCAAAGCAGAATGACACGCATGTTGAATTTGTTTTCATGGTATGCATCAAACGTCGTGACCCCTTCTCGCCATAACTTTTGCAGTTCATCAATCAATAGCTGTAAATAAATGTCAATATCCTTTCCCGGTTGTCGCGGTCCCTCAATGAGCAAAGTCAACATCATGTAAAGCTTTGGTGGAAGGTTGTACGTCACACACATAACGGGCCATGAACTATACGACATACTGAAAGTACCGAATGGGTTAAACCCATCTGTAGCCAAACCCAATCGAACATTGTGAGGCTCAGCTGAAAAATCTGTATACTTGTCATCAAGATTCTTCCATGCAATAGAATCAGCCGGATGCTCCATCTTTCCATGTTGAAATTTCCTGGTTGAGTGCCAAGACATTTCTTTCGCCAACCATTGCACACTGAATATTCTTTGTAGCCTTGGTGTTAATGGAAAATACCTTAACACCTTCCTAGGTATTCGAGATTTTTTTTTCTCAGAATCCATTTCAGTCTTGTACCTAGAAGTTTTACAATTTGGACAAATGATTTTCATCTCGTTCTCTCTCCAGTATAAGATGTAGTCATTTGGACAAGTATGGATTTTCACATAATCAAGACCCAACTTTGTAATGATCTTCTTCACTTGGTAGGTATTAGTTGGGACCTTGTTACCGTAAGGTAACACCTTCTTCAGTAGTTGAAGGAGCTTTGTAAAGCTTTTTTCACTCCATCCATGATTCACCTTTAATTTGAAAAGCTGTACAATGAAAGTCAGCATGATGAAATCTTGGGCCCCAGGGTATAGCTCAGTCATTGCGTCTCACAGATTTGCTTCAAATTCATTAGTTTCATTTTCTCCAAAGACGCCTTCAACTATAGGGGTCACATGGGCTCATCCTGTATAATTTCATTTAGGTTATTACCACCAAGTTCTTGAACGATCACGTTATGAACCTCGTTTAAGTTCGGGACACTATGGTATTGTTGGGAACTTGATTCACATACAGTACACTTAGGTGATACATGCTCCCCATGCATGTTCCAAACCCTATAGCTTGGGTCGAATCCATTTTTCATTAGATGTATTTCCATATTATCATAAGAAACTGGAAAACGTGCACATTTGTAAGTGGTGCATGGACAAGGAACGAATTCTCTACCAGGAAGGTTTTCTTGTGCAAACTTTGAAAAACTTCTGATTCCAGAGAGAAAATGTGGGTCTGAGAAACTTAGTGTCATCCACTCCCTATTCATTACAACCAGATCTCGATTAAACAAGGGGTCCATTTTCAACCTGCACCTTACCGAAAATTAAAGTTGGAAATTAGCCTCATGCACCATCTTCCTCAAAAGTTAGGGATTCGAGAAGTGCTATCAGATGATTGAACCCATACATATATTATCTACCAAATACAATGTATTAAGAAGTTTGCAATCATTGTATTTTTACAACAAATTAATAATGTTGCTAACATTTTGCTCTACCCAATGTGGTTTCTGTGAAACCACTACAATGAGATATTTCATAAAAAGTTTCAGAAGAAAGATACTTTCAGTTTTAAGATGGTTAAGAAAACAAATACAGCAACAGTACACATTCAACTAGAAAGAGGCTAAAGATTGGATGGTTTGGATCATCCAATCTTGGGGATTTTTTTAAAATATGCAAGTGTTCCATACAAAATGTTGTCCACTAAATCAAGGGCTGCATTAGTAAACCATGGGCCCAACTTGCATATACAAGTATTCACACTAAATATGCTTATTTCTTAAGTCTAAATCCTTGTACTTATTCTTGCATAAGATGATATAAGGACTATTAATATGAAACATGCTTCTGGCCCATCACTTGTAGACCAATGGCCCAAGTTGGCCCGTGCCGACCGGGCGTAGAGATGGGTTAGTCTCATCAGCCTCAAACACAGCAAGTCTACCAGCTTTCACAGACTCCATTGACGTTCAAAAGAAGAAGTTCGCTGATAAAGGCCTTGATACTCAGGACCTCGTCACCCTTGTCGGTATGCAACTAGACGTTAGGGCCTGTTCATTGTTCAGCATTCATTCCCTTGTTTTTATGTTTCTTGGAAAATGATTAAATTTTATTTGGTCAATACATAAGGTTTTTTTGAGAAAATTACCTGTAAAAGTTTAAAAATCAGTTTTAATTTCTCAAGAGAATTGGAGAAATTACTTAATTAGCCAAGAAATATAAAAACTAGCAAAATACCACCTTAACCAACCTAAAATTTTCTAATTTTGTATACTATTATATGCAATCAAATATTATTAAGAGTCTAAGACATTGTTAATCTCAACCATCATAGTGTTTTAGAATACGGAAACATTAGGAAAATTAGCATTTATGTCATGTTCCTTTCATAATATTAAGATATGATTGTGATATTTTTACTAGGTGGGCACACTCTCGGAATGTCTGCATGCCAGTTCTTTGTATATCGACTCTATAACTTCACTTCAACAGGAAATGGTGCTGATCTGACCATTGTAAAAGAATGAATCATCTAGATAGTATTTTATAAAAATAATGAACAACATTCCCTCAGAAATCTGTATAAACTCAAAATAAAAAATAAAAATAAAATCCAATGCTTCCTAGATAACGGCACCACCACCAACAGCAAAATTTTTGCCTAAAAATCAATGTATTAGTTTACAGTTAAGGCTACAGGGAATCAATATGGAATTGCGATATCTATAACTCTGAACATTTTAAATGTCAGAATCAACATGATATTAGGACATGCGAAATCCAAAGATGTGTCAATTGTGCTACAACAATTTGGTGTGAGATTCATGACTACTGCATGTATTGAATATAAATCTCACAACATTTTCTAATCTATTTTATTCTTGCAAACTCGAAAATGAGTTCGAGCTTGCCCTATAAGACACATACATCTTAGTGGGGTCCACATAGCACCGACCACTAGCCACCTGGCTGATGGCAGCGTCACTAGTCAAACCACGTCTGAGTTCTTCTAAACCATCCATTCTTTTACAAGGTTGCCCCACTTGATGAGTGTACCACACTAATTTTTGTGTATGTTCATCTTCACCATTGGCACCACCTTATGTTCTGCCCAGACGTTCCACATGGACCTGTCACGTTCATACACGTGCTAAACGTACGTGTGGAGTGGGTGCATCCTGGTAGAGCTAACAAACCTTGCAGAAGAAATGGTACGATTTTGTTCTTCGCAGCAATGGTTTGGCTCCGTACTACATTTCAGTGATCTAAGCCGTTCATCTTGTAGACCTCATAATTAGATGGGCCATCATTAAGTTATCTGCCTATTAGATGATCTTATAACCGATTGGTCAGAGTTAACCGGGCCCACTAGAATCAACTGATGGGAGATATGTTGGGGCATCTTTCATCGGCAAGGTGGCCCAAGATATGAAAAGTTGAAGTTTGATGAGATCTCTAAGATGTGGAGTGTTGTCAGTCCAAATGTGATCACACGTGCCATTGCGGCACACATGCAAGATTTCAGATTTCCATCAAGTCAGTTGGACCGTTGGATTTTCTACCTGTAAATTCAGTCTGTTTCACTCCTCTAGTTGATAAAAAATTATAAACTAAATAGATGGTAGTGTACAAATAATTATATGGGAACAAAAATAAAAATAAAAAATTTTGTGGCTGGAAATCAGTTTCTACAAATAATTTATTTGAAAATGTTGTTTGCATGTTTTTCTTTTTTGAGTTTTCTTACAATGTTGTTTAAAAATCTAATATTCATGTTTGAAAAAAAAAATCATTTTATCAAAATCAATATACCATGTATCAGTAAGGGTGCACATCGAGTTGAACCGAGTCAAGCTGGCGGCTCAGCCACTAGCTGACCTTAGCTCGAGCTCGTCTCGTCTTGTTTTGGTCAACAACTCGGGTTGAGTTTAAGCCAAGATCAAGTCGAGTTCGCCATTGAGGCATTTTTACAAACACCTGGACTACAACTTCAAAATTCCACTATAAGTAAAATAAAAGTAATGGTTTTACATTACAGATATTTTATGAAACACCTTCTATGCAACATAAAAACTAAGGTCGGGTTTGAGAGCGTGGATTTGGAACCCCTTGGATTCGCAACCCCCGGGATTCGAAACCCCCTGGATTGGCAATCCTCTGGGTGTGTTTGGCACCCTGGAGTGTGAATCAACTTTAATTCAAAAATACTTATACATGAATATTTACAGGGGTTTGAATTTAATTACTAAATCAACTTTAATTTCCCTAATTAGTGAGATATATAATTTTTGACACTATGGTTGTGATAAGCCCGCTAAAATATATGTTTTGCCTAAAAATGATGAAATTCCAAGTCTCAGATGGATGGCAAGCACAAGATCATGTCTAAGTGACTAACTAACGATTTTTAATCATTGATTAATATGGACAATGTTTGGACGGTGTTGGATAATATTTGGATGGTGCTGATCTACATGTTTGGACGGTGCTGATCATCGTTAGTGAGCCATGTGCCCAGTAGAATGATAGTGTACAGTGACATACATTTATACCTACAACTATTGAAATGATTTTAGGCGTAATCCAAGCTCTCACCGTGGATTACAAACCCCCTCAAAGAGGGGATTAGAAACCCCCTGTATTGGCAATCCCCAGTTGCTTTATGCTGCCAAACAACCAAGGGGATTTGAAACCCCCTCTAATCCCCTCTAATCCCCTCCAATCCAAGGTGTCAAACGATCCCTAAGAAAAAAACGAGCATTTGTTTCATGTACATACTTTCCTTACCACCAGCCACACTTGGTGAGCAACATCAATAGCATGGTAACCGAGTCACCGAAAACCCTCATCTGATTTCGAAAACAGAGAGAGAGAGAGAGAAAGAGAGAGAGAGAGAAACCTTCAAACCAGTTGAGACCTTCCCAGCGAAAACCCTCAACTGATCTCGGCGAAAGTGGGTTTTGAAAACGCTAGCGAGAGAGAGAGAGAGAGAGAGAGAGAGAGAGAGAAGACAGAGAGAGGGGAATGCGGCCGAGAGACGTGGAGAGGGTGAGGGAGAGTGGGAGATCGAGAGATGGCGAGGGAGAGGCTTGGTGCGAGAGAGAGAGAGAGAGAGAGAGAGAGAGAGAGAGAGAGAGAGGCAAAAATGAAAATGGCGTTTTGGGAGGTGCGGGTGGGAGAAATGGGATTGGATTTGGGATTTGGGGTGGGGCGCATGACGGACGGCCAATCAGGGACGTGGGTTTTAGGACCGTGGGGCCCACCATGATGTATGTCATTTTTCCACTCCGTCCAATACTTTTAAAATATTATTTTAAGGGCTGATACAAAAAATGAGTCAGATCAGAGTTGTAAGAAAACCACACAACAAATTAACAATAGAAATTTAATTTTTATGATTTTTTATTGTGTCGTCCACTTATACCTTTAATCTACAAAATTTTTGGCCTGATCCACTGAAATTATATATACAAATTTATAGACGGCTTAGATCAAACACATATATTTCACTGAGCCCCATGGAGCCCCTTAAGCACTAACAAGAGGGATGAGGAGGAAGGCTTTAGCTACGGATCAATTAGGCTTTTGGCTACGGTTTAGATCCGTAGCAAAATTGCTACGGATTAAATCCGTAGCCAAAAGCCTTCACATTCCATAGCCTTTGCTCGATTTTTTGGTAGTGCAATTTCATTACGAGCCTAATGATTTTGATTGCTTGGATGATGCATTTGGAGAATCTAGAGAAACCCTAGGAATTGCTTGGTTTGTTTAGAATTGTATGAAATTGTATGTCTTATTTGATTTCCTTCATATGATGTTGTTCTTACCTCTCACATGATTTGGTGTAATGGATGATTGCATGCTATGTCTTGTTTGAATTTCTATATGGTATCGACTTATAGTTTGTATGATCCATTGACTATTGTGCAATTTAATTCTATGAGACATAGGAAATGTTTAGCATCCTCACTAACCCACACATCACACATGCATCTTATTTCATTATGTTGTTAGCTTACTTGTAGAAAAATCTAAATTATATGTGGAAAACACGGATGCATGATATCGCCTATACTAGATGGTAGTGTGGATTTTTAGCATGGTATGGAGGATCATCAACCCTTGGGTTGGTCAGGAAAATGAGTAGAGTGAGGGTGGTCCCGTTGGTAGGACTACCCTGGGCTAAACCCATAGGTTTGGGCGAGTGTGGGTGGGCGACAGTAGCTAGACTACATGGGTCACTCGTACCCGATGTCGTCTGTCACCTGCTTGCCTGGACTTGTACGGTATAGCTTGTTACTGGCCAACCTTGTTTGTTAACCTTATTTGCTCACCTGTGTATGGAACCTGGAACACCCTACAACCGTTGTAGCCCATCGATAATTAAATTGAAACTGGTCCACCGCCTCGTGAGCCGGGCATAGTGGAATGGGACACTGTGTCCGAGCTGTCGGTCTACGCTGGGGTGCCACGCCTCCCCGTAGTGACCGCGAGCAATCCCTTTCTCTCGACACTCCTCATGTGCTTGAAGTCGAGGATGAGGAACCCGACGGGATCAAGGACCGCGGGGTCTCGGCCTCACACGTTGGGGGTCCTTGGCCTCGCAACCAGATCAGGGCATTGATATGTGGGGTGTATCAGATTTCCCAATCTGCCGGATGAACGGACTTAACTAAGAACTCGGCCAATACCATCGTATTGCATCACACTAGCTAGGGTGGCAACTCAGCAATTGAGGTCGCTCTGAGGGAGTGTGGTCATATGAGATCGTTAGATGGAGTCGCTCGAGGGAATGTTGTGGCGAGGGCATGCATTATATCATCTATCATGCATGTGTATTAACAAGATTAGTTGTGTCTATGAATGATTGCTTTTCATTAAGTTCATAATATAATTGATGCCTGTTACAACTTAAGACTAATAGCACCCACTCTGGGGTGGTGTTTTGAAATACCAACCAGACTCTCCCATAGATGCAGGTGACACAGAGTATGAGGAGCCTGGCAGCGTGAGTCTTGATGAGGAGAACGAGCTGTCTTACTTCCCGCTGATGAGCAGTTCTCCATCGGCTTAGTTGAAGGGATTTGGATCGCTGAGTAGTGGACTCAGTGCATCATTTTTTTGGATATGTTATTTTTGTGATTTTGTTGGACAACGCCTTGTGCGACCCATTTATATTCTTTTGGACCTATATATACTTGATCTCTTTCATTTCAGTAGACTTTTGTGGTTGTGCTTCATGTTTCAGGAAATTCTAGGCTGTGCTTTTAAACTAGATTAAACGTATATTAATGAAAATCAGTTATAAGTGATGTCCTGGAACTCGGGAGTTGAGTGTATGCGCGACCCCCAATTTTCAGGGTGTTACACGGAGTGATCAGACTGTGCCAGATACGATCCTTCTTCAGTAGCCAAGCCCTGACTGTCTGAGCTCGGAGGAGAGAGGACAGTTTTGGAAGCCCCTCAGGTAATCTACAAGCATGACAAGAAGCAGGAGTTAGAATAATGAACGAGCAGAGGAGAAAAGAAAGCTCAAGCCTACGCAAATCTACCTGGGGTGGCAAACTTAGTTGGTACTCGGACCCGGAGGCGTCCGAGCTCGGACACTGGAGCCTCCTACTCTCCCGAGGCCCAGAATCATTTTCCCTTCAAATCCTTGTTGGAAGAAGGAAGCTTGGCAACGAGGCCTGGGATATACTGGGCCCTGGCCGAGAAGTAATACCAGTACAGTTTGGCCTTGTCGTGCTTAGGCTGGTACATCACCAGGAACTCATTTGGTGTCAACTCCTGGTTCCTCAGCTTTTGCCAGATGATGAAGGTCTATGCTAGGATGTGCCACGCATTTGGGACGACCTGACCCGGAGCCAGCCTCAGCTGCGCCATCAACGCGCGTACAAAAGGATGAAGCGAAAACTGGAGTCCGCATTGAAGGGCATAGACGAAGACTACTACTTCTTCGTCGGAGGGGGCTTCAGGTCCAGCAAGGGCAGAAGGGGCCCTGATGTGCACCGAGTTCGGGATTTGGAACTCGGAGCGGAGTTAAGCCATCTGAGACTCAACCAAAACTGAGCCCCCTGGAACCCCAGCTTTAGCTCGGCCTCCCGAGGGCCCGACCAGCGATCTCCTAGCAGGGTCTCGAGGTACTTTCTTTGTCCCCCCAGTTTGGCCCTTGGATTTAGCTCTGGTACTCTTTTTGGGCAGAGGATATAGTGGGATGGCCTAGAGAGTACCCTCCGAGTCCCTTCACTCGGAGTCTGTGCTCTCGGGTTCCGACCCGTTTTGAACTTCACGGATCTCGTCCGAGTTGCTTGACATAATGAAAGGAAAAGTTATGAAACAGTGGAAGACTCACAACGCTCTGAGCAATTTTCTCCGGTGAATATCTCCCTTTTTCGGCTGACTTTTCCGAGCAAAATCCTCTTTCCGACTAAAAGAATCCCTTTTCTGATGAGAAAAACCCATTTCCGACAGTAGGATATCTCAAGAAGAAGAGGAGAGATCAAGAAAGCTCAGAAGAAATTGGAATGCAAGAGGGGGCTGAATGGGAGAACCTTAAGACTCTTATAACCCGAGTCAATTGTCTGCAATCATGACAGACAATCGTCTTCGAAGCCAAAGCGGCTCGGATCTGAGCCCAACTATACATGTGGCGATTTATGATCGATACGCGCAACCAAACGACGCTTCGACCCATGCGTAGTCAGCATTCAATACGCCTACGCCTCTTCATCCTTCAAAATCCATGTGACATCTCCCGAGTCACACAGTCGAAACGTTTCGACGTCTTCAGCCACGTGCACGACGCTCAGTGGCCTGTGCATACAAAATGGTTGTCGTCGTACACGGTGCACGGGTCTCGAAGCTCATCATGACGACGCTTCGCTCAAGCCCATCACTACAAGGAGAGCGGCGGCTCGTCTCCCCAAGCCTTGGTTCATTTTTCCAGGTCTATTACTCTCTGAATCCGAGCTCGGACTTAAAGGGTAATGGGCTTTTGTTATGGGTAAACCCGAACCGAGTCGCATTAAGGTCAAGTTTGGCACCAATGAGCAAGGCCTCAGACTGATAAGCATCTGACCTGAGGTGAATGTCCGACCCAAGTGCTTTAGTAGAGTTGCGGCGCCGATCTGGGATTGGGAGGAAGTCTTCACACCTTCTACGAGCAGAGCCTTGGAGGGGTGACAACACATTTAAGCCGATCTGTCCTTTGCAAGAGCTCTCATGATAACTCGGAAAGTAGTAGTTATCCCGCACCCGTTTATCCTGCCTCTGACCTGAACCTCTCTACTTAGTGTGTCAATGATCCGCTTATCCATGGGCTCGGATTGTCGAGTAAGATCCGAGCCATGAGGTTGGCTCAGACGAGAACTTGGTCAACGACAACATTAATAGAACCTAGTAACGCACGACAGGACTAATGTTCTGTGCACGATCTCCTGATAACTGCCAACGACCGCGCACGCGTAGCTCTCGCGTAGTGGCGATAACCGTGCTGAGATTACCGGAGATGTTCAAGACGATCCTCAGGTATAAATACAGATCATTTCTACAGAAATAGGTACGCAACATCTTGCACCCTCACTCTACCCTATACTACTTAGACCTTTGGTTTCCCTAAACCCTTTACTTTGGCATTAGAGGGTCCTTTTGACCCTCTTGTCTCCTTTGTTTACCATTCCCAAAAACTAGGGTTCGCTAGTTATAGTTTTAGGGTGATCCAGATTTTGATATCAACAGTAAACATCCTTCTCTGTTGTGAACTAAGGTCGGCCTTTTTTTTTTTCCCCAACACCACCCATTCTAATAGATCGATTACTGAGCAGCTCTCCTGTAGCTAGATGGCGTAAAGAACTACTTAAGGAATCAGACCATGGTTCTATATCATGTGCCATGCCGATAACGGCACCCAAGAAAAACTCGGAGGATAGTAGGCATCGGGAAGAACCTTATCTTTATATAGAGCAAGCACTTGGAAACCAACTCCCCTGCATTAATGGCGACGGAGATAACAATGGAATCATTTCGATAAGAAAAAGGCATGCACAAAGCATTTTGAACTTGTGCCTCACTAAATTGTTACTAACAATGAATGAACCCATTTCGAGTAGCAAGTAGGGGTGGCAATGGGCTGGCTTGGGCTACATTGGGCTAGGGTGGAGCCATGGTCGACCATTGCTAAGCCCTAGTCAAGCTGAAAAGACCTTATTGCTCGCTTGGACCTATATAATTAGGGTTACTAACACTTGCAGGGAAGTGAGTTAAATGATCAACTGTTTGAATTAGTTTAATTTAAGAATTTTGTTTTGTGCTTTCATACAAATTTCTATCATCAGGTTGGATCATTGAAATATAACCTTGTATCCGACGACAAGTATCTTTAAAACATGTGTTGAATGGGACCCAACACAAGTGTATTTAAAATGGGTAGGGGCTGTTTGGTATGCAGGACTAAATGGTATTAAATTGCATTAAGTGAAATTAACATCAATAATGCACAATGATAATATGTTTAGAAATGCTACGGTATTTTGATCATTCAATCCCACTTTTGGCATCAAATTCTTCATTTGGAAAAATGTTAAGTAAAACCTGTGTTTGGTGGGCCATGGAATTGTAATAAACAGATTAGATTTCACAATTGATACCAGTCATATATATGCATATATATGCAATTCAATGGTCACGTGTAAAGAGCTCATATGGATGGACAACATGGATAAAATACATGCATCAACTTAGGGCCCATAAATATAGTTGATTTTGAAATCCATAAAAAATCCTACCATATCTCTTATTAAAAAGGGATGATATACTACTTGGATCAATTCAATCATTTCCTTCTTTTTCAAATGTTAAATGAAATTTACATTAGACCAAATGGAATTTCATATCACCAAATCTTAATTCCATCTTTTGCACCTTTTAGGGTTACATCAAATTAAGCTCAAATAAGATGAAACATAGTTTAGACCTTTAAATCATATTACTCAGGCCGTTAAGAGCTTTACATCCAGGGCTGACAATGGACCCTAAACTTGGCATAAGGGCTGAGTCTAGTCTTGAAATCTAAGCCTAGTGTCTAGGCTTGCTTCACGCCCCCAGTCCAATCTTGATCAAGTGAGCCACTAAGTTGTTTGGTGTAGCGTTCGCATGGCTAAAGTGGAAGCGGATTGGCTTGTGTATATACCACACACTACTAACCTCAGTGGTGTGTAGGTGGCATGCAAATAGGAGCACCTAAGGTCCTCAGCCTTGCACCGCATGGAAATCAAACTTGTGTGGCCCCACAATGTTGTATTTATTATATATCCACACCGATTCATCCATTTGGTGAGATTATTTTAGAGAATAAGCCTAAAATGAGTTATATCCAAAGTTTAAATGGATCGCATCACAAATAGCAAGGGCAATAATGATTTCTATGGTAAAGAATTTGCAGGGCCTATTATCTTAATTTATTTATAAGGTCAAATAGACAGATAAACTTAAAAATCAAATATCAGATTGATCCAATACTTCCGGATTGATCCAATACTTTCGTGACTTCACGAAGGTTTTAATGATAGATGTTTAATCTCTCACTGCTTTATGCTGTGTGGCCCACTTGATTTTTGGATGTCTAATTAGTTTTTAGCTCAAGCCTTACAACATTTTTGTGACCCCATGAACGTTCAATCTCTAATTGCTTTTTGTAGTGTGGTCTACTTGACCTTTGGATCTGTCTTATTTTTGAGCTCAAGCCTTATAACAATCTTGCCAAACGGATGGTTTGATATAACAAATACCTTATGATGGGGGCCACAAAACTTTGTGAAGTTAATCACCAATGTTTGGTACACCGGCCAATCCACTTCCAGATGAAGTGCGAGGGCGGACCGTCATCCGAAGCTTTCGAGAGCAACGATGGATCCCGAACAACGGGCTTCCTCACTCCCGTGTGAACTCATGGTATGTGACGCTAAGCATGCTTGATGGGGACGAGACCATATGACATGCCTAATGTATGGATTATCTGTTGGGGGCCTTGCACAAAACCTTAGAATCTAGTCTCCTGAAATAAACCAGAATTATGGAATAATTAAGCAATGAAATAAATCAAAGCATAAACCACACACCACATAAGACATTTTTATGTGGAAAACCCTTAAAGAGGTAAAAACCACGGGTCCTCGTCCAAATCAACAATCCACTATGAAGTAGAACGTTACAACCTTCTTCACTACGTATGAGTGGATAAACAATAAGAGAAACAAAGAAAACAGAGAGATCTAACCAATTACGAGGACGTGAAAGCACTGAGATATCAAAGGCATAGTAGATCACCTCTACGAGCAGAACAAGCTTCCACAGAGCTAATAATCCTCTCTCTTTCTCTCTCTTTCTCTTACCTTTGATAGCCTTAAACCCTTTAGCAAACCCTTGTAAAGCTTTAGGAAACCCTCTTGTCTCTTTTCCATACCCTAAAAAATCCTAGGGACTTCCTATTTATAGTTTTAGGAAACTTCCTTCCACATCCTTATTGCGAAAGGACTAAAAAATCTGCAATCCGCACAAAATTGCGGAACGAATCTGCGTAACCTCGACTGGTCGAGTGGATCCCTCAACCGGTTGAGCAGCACCTTCGACCGGTCAAGCACATCCCACGACCGGTCAAGTAACTTAGAAATTCAAAACCTTAACTCGCTGGACTTTGAGTCGAGCCCTACTTGACTGGTCATGCACCAGGCCTATGATTGGCCGATAAAGAGCAAATCTCACCCGACCATTAAGCACGTGGAAAAAAATTCCATCAAATCTCTCACTTTTTGACCCGGAGCTTTACCTTCTTCAAGCTAGCTTGGTTTCTTTACAAATTCCTCAAACTTGCCATTGACAAAGCCTTTCCGTCATCATGTCTGACCCATTATCGTTTGTGTGGACCTTCTCAAGTTGTAACACCTTCTGTTCCAAAGTATCCCTGATCCAGTGATATCGAATCTCTATGTGCTTGGACTTGGAATGCTGACTTGGATTCTTGCTCAAGTGTATAACACTCTGACTATCGCAATAGACCATGTGCTCCTCTTGCTTCAAGCTAAGTTTCTGTAAGAATATCTTCATCCAAAGCATCTCTTTACATGCCTCTGTGAATGCAATGTACTCGGCCTTTGTCATCGACAATGCTACGACCTTCTATAGCTTGCTCTATTAAGAAACTGCTCTCCCTATAAATGTGAACATGAACCCTGATGTAGATTTTTTAGTCTATGTCGCCTACCATATCTGCATCTGTGTAGCCCTCTAACATAGGTTTTTCGTCACCATAGCATAGGCTCAACCTGGATAAGTCTCTTAGATACTGCAGTATCCACTTAAATGCTACCCAATGCTCTTTGCTAGGATTGGCAAGATACCGGCTGACAACACCCACCGCATATGCTATGTCTGGGTGTGTGCACACCATAACATACATCAAACTTCCTACCACTGATGCGTAGGGTATCTTCTCGCCATCTCTTCCCCATCCTTCATCTTGGGAGGCATTGAAAATGATATTGAAGCTCATATCCGAAGTGACCATCCAATGGAGTGCTTGTTTGATATTTATGGGCGTATTCATATTGAACCGCTCTAGGATTTTCTTAATATCTAGTTCTTGTGACAGCCAAAAAAGCTTCGTGTACGTCATGGGTTATCTCCATTCTAGGATCTGTTTAGTCGGAACCCAAGTCTTTCATCGTTTGCCCAACTCGATTTCAGTCACTTGATCTTCTTGATGTCTTTTCCCATGATGAGCATGTCATCATGTATAATAGCGAGAACCAAGAAATCACTTTGATCTCGAAAACTTAAATGAACACACTGTTTCGGTCCGACTCCATTTTATCATACCCATGCATTAACATGAATGAGTCGGACTTAAATCGACCATTAAACGGTGGAGCTTGTTTAATCCATGCAATAAATCTTCCTCAAATATACACCATATGCTCTTTGCCCTTGACTTCGAACCCCTTTGATTGGTGCATGTAGATCTCTTCTTCCAGGTCACCATGGAAGAAGATAGTTTTAATATCTAACCGCTCTATCTCCAGATCCATGCTAGCCGCCAACCCAAGCAACACCCGTATGGATGTCATCTTCACCACTGGTGAGAATATCTCCTCGAAGTCTATACCTTTCCTCTGACCAAACCCTTTCACCCCAAGTCTGGCTTTAAACCTCGTCTGTGAATTCTTCTACTCAACCTTCTTTCTGAATACCCACTTGTTGCTCAAAGCTTTCTTGCCCTTAGACAATTTCACCATATCATAGGTATGGTTCGTATGCAAGGATTCCATCTCCTCTTGCATAACTTTCAACTACTCCTTCTTATGCTCGTTCAGCTAGGGCCTCAAAATAGTCTTTTGGCTCTCCCCCATCAGTTAGCATAATGTAATCATGTAGTGAGTACCTCTTGGACGGCTGTCTGTCCCTAGATGATTTCCTCACCTGTGGCTTAACAGGTGGATTAAGTGGGGGCTGCTCCCCTGGTCCATCTTCTGAAGGAACTCTCTCGTCCTCTCCACCTTGCTGTACTCCCTCGTCATGAGGTATCATGGGAGGAATAACCGGATCCATGTCCTCTAGCTCACCTAAACTAGGCTGGTTCTTCTCTGGCTTACCAATGTCTTCTATACACTGATCTTTAAAGAAAACTACATCTCTGCTCCTGATGAGCTTCTTCTCGGTCGGATCCCACAATCTGTAACTGAATTTTTCATCACCGTACCTTAAGAACACACACTGTTTGATCTTCATATTGAGCTTAGACCTCTCGTCCTTTGGTACGTGAATGGATGCCCTGCATTCAAATACCCTGAGATGACTGTACGATGGATCCTGTCCAGTTCACACCTTCTTAGGTACTTCTCCATTCAACGGGGTTGATGGAGAGCTGTTTATCAAATACACCGCTGTGCGCATTGCTTCTCCCCAGAACGTCTTGGACAATTTCGCATCGGATAACATGCATCTGATTCTCTCAACAATGGTGCGATTCATTTGCTCAGCTACACCATTATGCTGGGGGTCATGGGAACTGTCTGTTTATGCCGTATACTCAGGGGCTTGCAGTACTCATGAAAGTCGCCAATGTATTCACCACCATTGTCAGTGCGGATGCACTTCAATGATCTACCTGTCTCTCTCTCGACCATAGCATGAAACAATTTAAACACACCAAAGACCTCGTCTTTAGATTTCAAAGCATAAATGCAAACCCTCCTAGATGCATCATCTATAAAAGTGACAAAATACAATGCCCCACTCAAGGTTTTTGTCCTCATAGGACTATAAACATCAGAATAAACCAAATATAATACATGCACTTTATTAACATAAGAAGCAGATTTAATAAATGAAACACGATGCTGTTTTCCTGATAAACAATCAATACAGGTTTTGAGAGGTGTACTGTCACGTTTGGAAGGAGTTGCTTCCTCGCTAGTAGCTGAAGCCCTTTTTCACTCATGTGGCCTAAACGCCTGTGCCACATGTCAATAGCTGAATCTTCCGCTGTGTTCAACCCACCCTTGCACACACTAGCACTTACCTTGTAAAGGGTGCAACAGTTCTTTCCTCTGGCTGCGATCAACGAACCCTTGATGAGCTTTCATTGCCCACCAGCAAACCGGCTTTCATAGCCATCATCATCCAACCTTCCCGTCGACATCAAGTTTATGTGAAGGTCTGGGATATGCCTCACATCCCTGAGAACCAATGTGCAGCCCACATCGGTCCTCATACAAATATCACTGACTCCCACGATTTTCGATACGCCAGAATTTTCCATCTTCGCGGTCCCATAGTTACCTGACTTGTAGCTTGTGAAGAAGTCCCTGCGTGGAGTCACATGAAAAGAAGCTCCCTAGTCTATCACCCAGTAGGTGTCCTGACTCGTAGCAGTGAGACATACATCGTGATCTGCTGAAAGAATAAATATAACGTCGCCATCTGAAGTGACCGCAGTGAAATTTGATTCATCTTCCTTTCCTTTTTCTTTCTTGTCGTTCTTAGCCTTACGACATTCATGCTTATAGTGGCCCTTCTTGCCACAATTCTAACATTCAACACCCTTTCTATTACTCGACTTGCCTCTTGATTTATTTCGGGCCTTCCTGCCCTATCAGTTCTTTCCTCTCCCCTATTCCTGTGTCACAAGAGCCTCTTGCTGAGTGGACCCTTGAGACTTCCTTCTTGTCTCCTCATTGAAGAGACAGCTAGTAACCTGTTCCATGAAAATCTTTCCGTCTGGCGCGGAGTTACTTAGAGACACCACCAATGTCTCCCAACTGTCAGGCAATGAACTAAGTAATAGCAAAGCTTGCAATTCATCATTCAGAACCATCTTCATAGAGGAGAGTTGGTTCACTATATTGCTGACCTCATTCATGCGCTCAACCACATAACCACCATCCTTGAACTTGAGATTCACAAGTCGCCTTATTAGAAAAATTTTATTACCGGCTGTCTTCCTCTTATACAACCCTTCTAATTTCAGTCATAGGCTAGTGGCTGAGGTCTCTGTAGACACATGGTGGAACACAGAATCATCCAACCATTGTCTAATAAATCTCATCGCCTTTCGGTCCATCTTCTTCCAATCATCATCAGACATATCCTTGGATTTTGTTGATATGCCTAAAATTGGAGAATATAGGTCCTTGCAATAAAGCAAGTCTTTCATCTTAGCCTCCATATGGTCCAGTTAGAAACATTGAGGCTGATCATCCTTGATGAGCTACCTTCCATAATTCAAAAAATCGATCCTACCCGTTCAATGAACTTAGCTTTGATACCACTTTGTTGGGGGCCTTGCACAAAACCTTATGATCTAGCCTCCTGAAACAAACCAGAATTATGGAATAATTAAGCAATGAAATAAATCAAAGCATAAACCACACATCACACAAGAGATTTTTACGTGGAAAACCCTCAAAGAGGTAAAAACCACGGGACCTCGTCCAGATCAACAATCTACTATGAAGTAGAACGTTATAACCTTCTTCACTCACGTAGGAGTGGATAAACAAAGAAAATGGAGAGATCTAACCGATTACGAGGACGCGGAAGCGCTGAGATATCAAAGGCACAGTAGATCACCTCTACGAGCGAACCTCCCTTCCACAAGCTTCCTCTCTCTCTTTCTCTCTTTCTGTTACCACTTTGATAGCCCTAAACCCTTTAGCAAACCCTTGTAAAGCTTTAGGAAACCCTCTTGTCTCTTTTCCATACCCTAGAAAATCCTTTGGACTTCCTATTTATAGTTTTAGGAAACTTCCTTCTGCATCCTTGTTGCGAAAGGACTCAAAAATCCGCAATCCACACAAAATCGCAGAACGAATCTGCGTAACTTCGACCGATCGAGTGGATCCCTCGACTGGTCAAGCGGCACCTTCAGCCGGTCGAGCACATCCCACGACCGGTCGATTACCTTGGAAATCCAAAACTTCAACTCGTTGGACTTTGAGTCGAGCATGGGAAAAAAATTAACTCCATCATTATCTACCATGGGCGTCATTAGATCAAGGGCCTGGATAAACCAATTATGGACTTACATGAGTAGATTAGGGAATTAATTGTAATCAATCCAAGTCATTTATAGAGTTTGGAGAGGAGAAAATGAGAATTTTTTAAATTGTTAGTGCATCAATTTAGTTTACTTTTCGCTTTTATAGTGATTGCACTTTGTGCTATGGTTTTTTCTGCTAGAATTTTTCCGCATTAAATCTGTGTACTTGTACATGCTTTTTTGCATTTGCTTATTATTGTTCGATCTGAATTTGGAGTTTACTTCTTCAGTTCCCTAATGGGCACAACCTATTTGATGTATATCTCCAAAATAACATTGATCAAGCAATCCTAGCCATGCATGTATCCTTAAAGACTTAGTGGTCCAACTTCCAAAGGGCAATCGGATGGCTATCATCAGCTTCTTAGTATAATTTTTGGCAATTTGGACGGTCTGAATTCCTGTAAATCATCCACCCTACATGAGGCATATAAGTTGGTCAATCTAGACTGTCCATATTGTGGCCCGCAAGGTTGATGACAGAGCTCGAAAACAATGCCCAGCAGGTGTTCCGAACCAATCCAATTAATGGCTCTAAAGTGGATCTTTAGAAACAAGATCGATAAGGCCCCAAAAGCCAATACTTAGGCCATTGATGACCTATAAGGCTCATCTGGCGACTCGATTGGCAACTCATCCGAGTCGAATTGATTCAGTTGAGTCCAATACAGTTTGGCATCACAACTCAGCAGTGGAAATATACCTGACTCGGCCGATTCGTGTGAGTCACACCTTGAGTATCGACGAGTCTTCCATCCATGCATGCACATTGGAAGAATTACATAAACCTCACTGGAGGTCCGATCTACCATTGACTCCAGACAAATGGGGCCGATGGAGTGGTGATCTTATCCGAACTACTGGTCTGATGCCCTTCAACGGCCTAGATCATAGATCACCCTAAGCGTGTCCAAATGAAACCAACCTCATCACAAGCTCGTACTAATCATTATAATTGAATAAAGCTTGCACAATAATGCTCCTCTTTCACTTTTATGGAAAAGACATTATTCAAATTCAATTTTTAATAATAATTTTAGAAAACAACGGGGGTATTAATTAAAAAAAAAAAAAAGAAAAGAAAACGACAGTTGCGTGGGCCGAGGTCTTCTTGAGGGTTCTTGTTTTCTTTAAAGATTGGGCTCCTTGATTTTTGTTTTCCCAAGTCTGTAAGAATTGGGCTTCTAACTTCTTTTCTCTGTATTTTTTTTTCCCTGTTTGGTTCCTTGCCGTGTTTTCTTTGTTTTTCTTTAATAATATTCTTACCTTTCAAAATACCAACAGGAATGCAAGAACACCCATCACTGTGATAAGAAAACATAGAAATAGGTTACGAAGCCATAGCTAACTTCCATTAGACAATAACACAACACATACTATTGTCATTATTTTATATGCGAATGACATTATTTTATGGTAAAGCATCAATCGCCATTGAGAAGTCGACATGCAACAGGAATGCAAAAACACCGACTACAACAAGGGTCGTTCAGGATATTGCGCAACACGACCCAACGCACACCCCAGACAAGAAAACTGGAATGCATAAACACCCACTACAGCAAGGGTCGTTGAGGATATTGCATGAGGAACCGGGACAGCCATCATTACTGCGGTGTCCACCTTCCAGCATTATCCTTGAGAGCGGAGTCCTGATGTCAGTAACTCCATTGTCATCAGAAGCGAGTTCTTTCTGATAGCGGGCGATGGCGGATGGAGCAAAGGTGGCCACAAGCACTATGGTGGCAAACAGGAGCAAAGAAACCTTCTTATTACTTTCCATCTCTGCCTCTCTCTCACTCTCCGTCTTTACACTACAAAAAAGAGGGTTTTTAGCGGCGAAACTTTTAGCGACGAAACTACTTTTCGTCGCCAAAAGTCATTTTTAGCGACGAAATAAATTTTCGTTGCTAACAGTGAGCTTTTGGCGACGAAACTTTTAGCGACGAAAATTTTCGTAGCTAAAAATAGTACATTAGACTTTTAGCAACGAAAATTTTCGTAGCTAAATACTCCAAACATTTTCGCAGCTAAAAATACTGTATGAGACCTTTAGCGACGAAAATTTTCGTCGCTAAAGACCCGCAACATTTTCTTAAACTTTTAGCGGCGAAAATTTTCGCTGCTAATAGTCTTGTACTGTACAAGACTTTTAGCGGCGAAAAGTTTCGCTGCTAAAAGCCTTATACCTTACAAGACTTCTAGCCGCGAAACTTTTCGCTGCTAAAAATAAACTAACATATCTTATAGCGACGAAACTTTTCGTCGCCGAAGATTTCTTTTCTTTAAAAAAAATATTCCAGTTCAAAATCCATACAAAATTTCTGATATACACCTGTTAACAATTAATTTCATCATATTCATCCTGATATAAACATTTTATCATATTCACTACATAAACTTTTAGCGGCGAAAATTTTCGTCGCTAAAAAACACTATTCAAAACTTTTAGCAGCGAAACTTTTCGCGACTAAAAATTTTCAAAATATGTCTGTTTTTAGCAGCGAAAATTTTCGCTGCTAAAACTAAACAAGCATATCTTTTAGCGACGAAAATTTTCGTCGCCAAAAGTTTCTTTTTAAAAAAATATTCTAGCTCAAAATCCGTACAAAATTCCTGATATACATCTGTTAACAATATATTCCATCATATTCACATTCACATGCAATTAAACCCAAACTACATAAAGTTTTAGCGGCGAAAATGTTCGTCGCTAAAAAATACTATACAAGACTTTTAGCAGCGAAAAATTTTCGCTGCTAAAAATAAACTGACATATCTTTTAACAACGAAAATTTTCGTCACCAAAAGTTTCTTTTAAAAAAAATATTTCCGCTCAAAATCCGTACAAAATTCCTAATATACATCGGTTAACAATATATTCCATCATATTCATATTCACATCCATCTAAACCCAAACTACATAAAGTTTTAGCGGCGAAAATGTTCGTCTCTAAAAAATACCATACAAGACTTTTAGCAGCGAAAATTTTCGCTGCTAAAAATAACTGACATATCTTTTAGCAACGAAAATTTTCGTCGCCAAAAGTTTCCTTTAAAAAAAAAATATTCCAGCTCAAAATCCATACAAAATTCCTGATATACATCTGTTAATAGTATATTCCATCGTATTCACATTCACATCCATCTAAACCCAATCTAAAAAAAGTTTTAGCGGCGAAAATGTTCGTCGCTAAAAAAAATCTATACAAGACTTTTAGCAGCGAAAAAAATAAACTGACATATCTTTTAGCAACGAAAATTTTCGTTGCCAAAAGTTTCTTTTAAAAAAAAAATATTCCAGCTCAAAATCCGTAAAAATTCCTGATATACACCTGTTAACAATATATTCCATCATATTCATCCTGATATACACATTTCATCATATTCACATTCACATCCATCTAAACCCAAACTACATAAACTACATTCATCCAAACACAAACAATCTTATCGGTATCACATCCATCCATGCATAAATACATATAAACTTAACATCATAAACAAATAAACAAAAAATCACAAAGATAAAGACGGAGGTGTTGGGGCATCGGTGGGTAAGCGTGCAACGAAAGCCTGAAACATCTCCGTCATCCGTCGCTCATGCTCCACCCGCATCTCTGCCATCCTCCTCTCCTGCTCCTCCCTCTGCCTCACCAATTCCTCCTCCATCCTCCTCTGCCTCGCCAGCTGATCCTCTATCCTCCTCTCCTACTCCTCCCTCTGCCTTTCCTGCTCCTCCCTCTACCTCGCCGACTCCTCCAGGTTTAGGTTTAGGTTTAGGTTTAGGTTCAGGTTATAAGTATAGGTTTTGGGATTTGAGAATAGGTTTAGGGTTTAGGGTTTAGGAAATCGGGTTTGGATTCGGGATCGAGTTTAGGTTTGGGTTTTCAAGTTTAAGCTTAGGTTAAGGTTAGGGAGTTGAGATTAGGATTAGGTGTAGTTGTAGGTTTAGGTTTAGGGATTTGAGAATACATTTAGGTTTTAGGTTTAGGTTTAGTTGTAGGTTTAGGTTTAGGGATTTGAGAATACATTTAGGTTTTAGGTTTAGGTTTAGTTGTAGGTTTAGGTTTAGGGATTTGAGAATACATTTAGGTTTTAGGTTTAGGTTTAGGTTATAGCTTATAGGTTAAGGTTTAGGTTTTAGGTTTAGGTTACTATTAGGTTATAGGTTATAAGTTTAGGTTAAGGTTATAGGTTTAGGTTAAGGTTTAGGTTTAGTTTTAGGTTAAGGTTTAGGTTTAGGTTATAAGCTATAGGTTTAGGGAATTGAGAATTGGTTAAAGTTTAGGTTTAGGTAATCGGGTTCGGGTTCGGATCCGGTTTAGGCTTGGGTTTTCATGTTTAGGTTTAGGTTAGGGAGTTGAGATTGGGATTAGGTGTAGGTTTAGGTTTAGGGATTTGAGAATAGGTTAATGTTTAGGTATAGGTTTAGGTTTAGGTTTTAACATAGGTTTAGGTTTAGGTTTTAGGTTTAGGTTAAGGTTTAGTTTAGGTTATAGGTTAAGGTATAGGTTATAGGTTTTTGTTTAGGTTGAGGTTATAGGTTTTGGTTTAGGTTTAGGTTTAGGTTTAAGTTTAGGTTTTAGTTTATAGGTTTAGGTTATAGGTCATAGATTTAGGTTAAGGTTTAGGTTACAGGTTTTGGTTTAGGTTAAGGTTATAGGCTTTAGTTTAGGTTAAGGTTTAGGTTTTGGGTTTATGTTAAGGTTATAGGTTTAGGTTAGGTTTTGGTTTAGTTTATAGGTTATAGGTTATAGGTTATAGCTTTGGGAATTGAAAATAGGTTAAGGTTTAGGTTTAGGAAATCGGGTTCGGGTTCGGGATCGGGTTTAGGCTTGACTTTTCATGTTTAGGTTTAGGTTTTGTTTAGGGAGTTGAGATTGGGATTTGGTGTAGGTTTAGGTTTAGGGATTTGAGAATAGGTTAAGGTTTAGGAAATCGGGATCGGGTTTAGGCTTGGTTTTCATGTTTAGGTTTAGGTTTAGGTTAGGAATTGAGATTGGGATTTGGTGTAGGTATAAGTTTAGAGATTTGAGAATAGGTTAAGGTTTAGGTATAGTTTAGAAAATCGGGTTCGAGTTCTGGATCGGGTTTAGGCTTGGGTTTTCAAGTTTAGGTTTAGGTTTAGGTTAGGGAGTTGATATTGGGATCGTGTAGGTTTAGGTTTAGGGATTTGAGAATAGGTTAAGGTTTAGGTATAGGTATAGGTTTAGGTTTTAGCTTATAGGTTTAGGTTATAGGTTTAGGTTTTAGTTTTAGGTTTAGGTTAAGGTTATAGGTTATAAGTTATAGGTTAAGGTTTAGGTTATAGGTTTTAGTTTAGGTTAAGGTTATAGGTTTTGGTTTAGGTTATAGGTTTAGGTTTAGGTTTTAGTTTATAGGTTTAGGTTTTGGTTTTAGGTTAAGGTTTAGGTTCGAGTTTTGGTTTAGGTTAAGGTTATAGGCTTTGGTTTAGGTTAAGGTTTAGGTTTTGGGTTTATGTTAAGGTTATAGGTTAAGGTTATAGGTTTAGGTTAGGTTTAGGTTTAGGTTATAGGTTATAGGTTATAGCTTTGGAATTGAGAATAGGTTAAGGTTTAGGTTTAGGAAATCGGGTTTGGGTTCGGATCGGGTTTAGGCTTGGGTTTTCAAGTTTAGATTTAGGTTTAGGTTAGTGAGTTGAGATTGGGATAAGGTGTAGGTTTAGGTTTAGGGATTTGAGAATAGGTTAAGGTTTAGGTATAGGTTTAGGTTTAGGTTTTAGCTTATAGATTTAGGTTTTGGTTCTAGGTTTAGGTTAAGGTTATAAGTTTAGGTTATAGGTTTTTGTTTAGGTTAAGGTTATAGGTTTTTGTTTATGTTATAGGTTTAGGTTTTGGTTTTAGGTTTAGGTTAAGGGTATAAGTTTAGGTTAAGGTTAGGTTTTGGTTTAGTTTAGGTTAAGTTTAGGTTTTGGGTTTATGTTAAGATTATAGGTTAAGGTTATAGGCTTAGGTTAGGTTTAGGTTTAGGTTATAGGTTATAGCTTCGGGATTTGAGAATAGGTTAAGGTTTAGGTTTAGAAATCAAGTCGGGTTCGGGATCGGGTTTAGGCTTGGGTTTTTCATGTTTAGGTTTAGGTTTAGGTTAGGGAGTTGAGATGGGGATTTGGTGTAGGTTTAGGTTTAGGGATTTGAGAATAGGTTAAGGTTTAGGTTTAGGAAATCGGGTTCGGGATCGGGTTTTGAAGTTTAGGTTAAGGTTTAGGTTTAGGTTTAGGTTTAGATTCTTGTTAGGTAATAGGTTATAAGTTTAGGTTATAGGTAATAGGTTAAGGTTTTAGGTCATAGTTTTGGTTTAGGTTAAGGTTATAGGTTTAAGTTAAGGTTTAGGTTTAGTTTTAGGTTCGAGTTTAGGTTTAGGTTATAAGGTATAGGTTTAAGGAGAATTGAATGGTTTGGGTTTAGGTTTAGGGAATCGGGTTCGGGTTCGGATCGGGTTTAGGTTTGGGTTTTCAAGTTTAAGCTTAGGTTTAGGTTAGGGAGTTGAGATTAGGATTAGGTGTAGGTTTAGGTTTAGGGATTTGAGAATACATTTCGGTTTTAGGTTTAGGTTTAGGTCTTAGGTTATAGGTTAAGGTTTAGGATTTAGGTTTAGGTGAATGGTAGGTAATTGGTTATAAGTTTAGGTTATAGGTAATAGGTTTTGGTTTAGGTTAAGATTTTAGGTCATAGGTTTTGGTTTAGGTTAAGGTTATAGGTTTAGGTTAAGGTTTAGGTTCAGGTTTAGGTTTAAGTTATAAGATATAGGTTTAGGGAATTGAGAATTGGTTTGGGTTTAGGTTTTGGGAAACGGGTTTGGGTTCGGGATCGGGTTTAGGTCTGGGTTTTCAAGGTTAAGCTTAGGTTTAGGTTAGAGAGTCGAGATTAGGATTAGGTGTAGGTTTAGGTTTAGGGATTTGAGAATACATTTAGGTTTTAGGTTTAGGTTTAGATCTTAGGTTATAGGTTAAGGTTTAGGATTTAGGTTTAGGTGAATGGTAGGTAATAGGTTATAAGTTTAGGTTATAGGTAATAGGTTAAGGTTTTAGGTCATAGGTTTTCGTTTAGGTTAAGGTTATAGGTTTAGGTTAAGGTTTAGGTTTAGTTTTAGGTTCAGGTTTAGGTTTAGGTTATAAGGTATAGGTTTAGGTAATTGAGAATTGGTTTGGATTTAGGTTTAGGGAATCGGGTTTAGTTTTAGGTTCAAGTTTAGGTTTAGGTTATAAGGTATTGGTTTAGGGAATTTGAGAATTGGTTTAGGTTTAGGTTTAGGAATCGGGTTCGGGTTCGGGATCTAGGTTTAGGCTTGGGTTTTCAAGTTTAGGTTTAGGTTTAGGTTAGGGAGTTGAGATTAGGATTAGGTGTAGGTTTAGGTTTAGGGATTTGAAAATACATTTAGGTTTTAGGTTTAGGTTTAGATCTTAGGTTATAGGTTAAGGTTTAGGATTTAGGTTTAGGTGAATGGTAGGTAATTATAGGTTATAAGTTTAGGTTATAGGTAATAAAGTTAAGGTTTTTTTAGGTTAAGGTTTTGGGTTTAGGTTTAGGTTAAGGTTATAGGTTAAAGTTGTGGTTTAGGTTGTTAAGGTTATTTAGTTATAGGTTTAGGTTTAGGTTTAGGTGTGGTTTAGGCTTAGGCTTTTATAAGGTATTTAGGTTTAGGTAATTGAGAGGTTGGTTTGGAGTTTAGGTTTAGGAATTTAGGGTTGGGATCGGTTTAGTTTTAGGTTTAGGTTTAGGTTTAGGTTATATTAGGATTAGGTGTAGGTTTAGGTTAAGGAGAATTTAGGTTTAGGTTTAGGTTTAGGTTATAATCGGGTTCGGGTTCGGGATCGGGTTTAGGCTTGGGTTTTCAAGTTTTAGGTTTAGGTTTAGGTTAGGAGTTAGAGATTAGGATTAGGTGTAGGTTTAGGTTTAGGGATTTAGGTTATAGATTTGAAAATACAGGTTTAGGTTTTAGGTTTAGGTTTAGGTTTTGTTTAGGTTTAGGTTTAGGTTATAGGTTAAGGTTAGGTTTTTAGGTTTAGTTTGAGAATAGTTCTTAGGTTATAGGTTATAAGTTTAGGTTTAGGTTTAGGTTAATAGGTAATAGGTTTTGGTTTAGGTTAAGGTTATAGGTTTTAGGTTAAGGTTTAGGTTTAGGTTAAGGTTAAAGTTTAGGTTTAAGGTTTAGGTTATGAGTTAGGTTTAGGTTAAGGTTATTTCAGGTTTGTAAGGTTTAGGTTTAGGTGGGGAATTCAGGTGTTGGTTTAGGTTTCCAGGTTATAGGTGGAATTTAAGGTTTAGGTTTAGGTTATAATCGGGTTCGGGTTCTAATTTTTGGTTTAGGTTTTCATGTTTACGTTTAGGTTTAGGTTAGGGATTTGAGATTAGGATTAGGTGTAGGTTTAGGTTTAGAGATTTGAGAAAAGGTTAATGTTTAGGTTTAGGTTTAGGTTTCCATTATAGGTTTAGGTTTTGGTTTTGAGGTACATTAAGGTTAAGGTGGCCGTTTCCCTTCCAATCTTGTTTCCATGGTTAACTAGGTTATAAGTTAATTCCGGGGCCCCAGCTCTTCTCATAGCTCCGACGCACTCCTTAGGTTATAGGTTTCCCACCCGAAAAGAAAATGTTTAGAGGTGAGTAAGCCCTTTTCTGTTGAGGTTATTATAGGTTTTTGCGTTTAGGATAAGCATATTTACAGGTTTAACAAGTTTTTCCAAAGTTTTGAAATCTCAAGTGTAGAACTTTGGGGTCATTATAGGTTCTCCATCTTTGTTAAAGTTTTTAGCCCATGTAGTTATAAGTTATAGGTTTAGGTTATTATGGTTTTAATAATTGTCAATGTTTAGGTTCAACTCACCTTATAATTTTCGCTCGAAAAGATTCGAAGAAGTAGGTTAAGGTTGAAGTTGAAGCCTTTGCAGGTTATCACTTAAAGCCGAAAACCATGTAGAGAACATCATAATTTCGTCTGGTACAATAGAATGTTAGTTTCAAGTAAGGTTTACAGGAAATACAAAAAAACGCATGTAGAAATTTCTTTAGGTTAAGGTTTAGGTTTTGGGTTTAGGATTAATTTTAGAACAAAGAATGTTATAGGTTTATGTTATAAGTTATAAGGTTTTTTCCATATGCTTATAGGAATTAATTTAGGTTATAAAGCCTAATAATCTTTGGGAAGGTTCAAAAGAGAATACATATTTATTAGTGATTTAATTGTTTGGGAGAATGTAACACTTTAAAAATGCATCTCCAATCAAGATTTTGGAATTGTTTGATGAAATGATTCTGATTTTATTTGAATTCTATTTTTCCTATGCTTTTTTCAGGATTTGGGTATTTTTCTTTTTTTCGTGCATGTGAATGATATAAAGGTTTAGGTTTCTTGTAGTCTTGATTGATGAGAATAGGATTGTGTGATTTGTTATTGCTATGATTCTTTTTTCCTTTTTTCTTTAATATATTATAGTTACCAATGGGTGATTGGCACTGCAGTACATGTAAATGCTGAAACATAAATATGGCTTTACTTCTATGGGTCGGAATAAAAAGGATTTCTATGAACTATTAGTGTCTTTCTATCAAAAAAGAAAAAAAAGAAAAGGCTGTGTCCTTCAATGTCTCTCTCTCATAGGAAATGATTTAAAAAGAAAAAACTGACTATTTTCTCTCTCTCTCTCTCTCTCTCTCTCTCTCTCTCTCTCTCTCTTCTTCTTCTTTTTTTCTTCTTCTTCTTCCAATCATGGTTATGTCATTTAAGTACATGTTCCCACTATTCCATGGGACTATCTGCTCTTGAAACAATGCCTAAAATTGTATCGACGCACATTCTGTTTTTTAGTTTTTCCATTAATCTCGAGCAAAGTACATAAATTGTCAATGTTCAGTTTGATCAAATGGCCAATGACAGAAAATAACCATTTTCCAATTTGTATTGAGGGATTAACCATCAAATTCCAGCTACATTCATTTCAAGTCCAACTTGAAACTAATGAAATTGCATTCATTAGATTATTGCAACTGAAAATGTTCCCACCTTGATTATGCACCCGGACCTCTTATATAATAAGTCTCTTTGTACGGTTTAGGTTTTGGTTTTATAAGGTTTAGGTTACGGTTTTGGTTTAGGTTAAGGTTATAGGCTTTGCAAGGTTTAGGTTTTGGGTTTATGTTAAGGTTATAAGTTAAGGTTATAGGTTTAGGTTAGGTTTAGGTTTAGGTTATAGGTTATAGCTTTGGGGATTTAATTTTTAGATTCCCACCTTGGGTTTTCGATCAGATGGCTCAACTGAGATTTAATGTAGGTTTAGGTGGGAGTAAAGCCAGGTTTAGGTTTTCTTTAGGTTATAGGTTAAGGTTTAGGTTATAGGTGTTCTTACATGTGTGACATTTTTTTAGCGAAAGTTTAGGTTAAGTTTAGGTTATAGGTTTAGGTTAAGTTTAGGTTTTGGTGTAGGTTTTCTAAGGTTTAGGTTATAGTTTATGATAAGCATAAGGTTATAGGTTAAGGTTACACTCATCCTTTACAAGGATGGTGGGAAAGAAAGCTCGAGGTTTAAAGTCATCTTCGCAACAAGGAAATTTACTTGGGTTTTCATGTTTAGGTTTAGTTAAAATATGTAATTATAAGTGTAGGTTATAGGTTTAGGTTAGGTTATATGAAATCTCAAGTGTAGTTTAGTGAACTATAGTTCATTAGTCATAGGGGTCCATTCTCCTTCTTTGTTGCTCCAAACCAATTCTCAACTCCCACCATCCTAAAACCTAAACTTGAAAACCCCTGTCGAAACCTAAACCCGAATTTTATGATAGTATCTTAAACCCTATCCTAACCCTATACCCGAATGCTTGCGCAAAAAAGGCCTAGCTTATGTAAAAGAAAATACACTATGTGAATAAATGTCAATGCCTATGGTGACCAATTTTTGTTGGAAAAGAAAATGAAATCATGACACAACTCACCTTGACATCACAAGTTCCATTTGTGGTGTATGTAGCTTCGAGATGATTCGAATCGACTAGTATCCTCTTGGGACACATCTCGATGGAGAATTTGCATGAGGCAAAATGAACTTGTCCTCCCGTGTTTTGTTGAAGTTGAAGCCTTTCAAATGTTAGGCCCCATTAGCCATGCTGAGGTTGAAAAAGAAATGTGAAAATCAAATGGACAGTTGATGCGGGAATAATCGACGGTCGTAGTTGAACCAACAAAAACCAATGGTCAGAACCGCCTAATCAAAATATATTGTTAGGTCTGCTAATCTAGGGTGGCCCACCATTTGAGTAGTTTAATTTAGGCACTTCATCCTACATTTAAATTTTGTGTGCATGTGTTGGCACCATCACACTCATACTTAGTACCACCTTGATCTTACCGTTTAAAGTGTGAAGATCATCTAAACCGTCCAATGTAAGCACGTGGCCCACTAAACTCTGTCTCTATCTAGTGGGCAGAATGAAAGTGGGGGACACATGCCAGATGGGACGGAATCGGCCATCATAACTGATTGGTACACCTTAATCCATGCCTCAAGTGGTAGACTGAGTGGAAGATACCTCGTTCCAACACTTAGGCCTTGGTATCGAATCCTAGTGAGAGTGGCTAACACTAACAGTACTCACAAGCTAACAAAAAAAAAAAAAAACGTATAGTATCTTGGGTTGTCGTGTTGTGCGAAACCTTTACGTACGGATGCAAGAGAGATGTGATTGGGCCCCTAAAATTATGCTTATGTAAGGCTTCTATTAGGTGGGTCCCTCCCTCATGATCAATGGTTTGGATCCAATGACTGAAAATCCTCCACAAGGAGAAGTGGTCCTTGTGCATGATCTAAAACGGTCAATCAATATACCTCCTAATTTATGTGCAAAGGTAAGCAGCACCCAAATGATGGTTCAATCGATGTAAATACCCAATTAAAGATGTTTGTTTGGATAATCAAGGGTGAGCCAATGTTTGTTGCAGTGGGTAGATTGATTGTAGAATCCCACTCCTTGTTGTCCATTGATCAAGATGATATTGAGTAAAATTGCTAGCAAACCTATAACGAGATTTGTAATACTAAAACAAGCTAAAAATGAGCTCATCTCATTCTAGTTATAGCAGTATTTACTTGTATTAAATACATAATGAGTTTTATGTTAATAGTTATTTTGTGCTAGCAGTAATTACAGTTAAGAGAGCGAGATGAACTCATTTTTAGGCTATCTACCAAACAAGAACAAGCTTAAAACAGAGACTTGAGCATAGTCAGAAGCAGGAAACTGTTGGTACACTAATTGGTTTTATACCTGATGCACCTTTTGCTTAGGTGGACCAATCAGCTCATCTGGTTTCTATTAGTATTTTCACTTTAGAAACATTAAAGAAGAAGGGATTTAAATTGTCGCATCTTCACAAGCATCCACCATGCAAGCCTCTTTTCCAAACACATCGCTAGTTTTTCTGTGAAGATATGGGGGATTGTAGTGTACTTTTCAGGTTTTCAACTTGGGTGAGTTGGGCCCCCCATGCGGCTGTAATCTAGAACAATGGGATTTTGCACCCGGCTCAGTTGGACGGATTCCTTGGCCAGAAACTGTCCTCATGGGACATTCTTAACATTTCAATTGGTGGCGCCTACAAATAGAAGTTGAGAAAAATACAGAAGCAATCCATGTGCAACTGAAAATTAATAAATAAATAAATTTGAAAGATCAGATGCTAGGATCTTTGGATCCAGGAGATTTGAGGGATGAACCGTTATGGTGGAACACAAGATCAATGGCCTGGATTATAGAAGCATTTCGCCCCACCTGTACACAAGATCAACTTGAAACCCACACATATGGTACTGTACAAAATTTCAAGCTCAGGTGCACGTGGATGATCAATCTCAATCCAAACCATCCATTAGATTCCTTCTTTACCATGAACGTAACACCCTATCTAATGACAGCGATCCCTGATCTAGAGGCATAAAGCACGAGAGCTCAGCTGAAAAACTACAACATGCTAATGTAAACATTATGAGGAATTGCAAAGGGCTGTGCATAGCATCAAATATAGAGATCAATGAAGCGGTATGAAGGGCATAGCTGATCAAACATACCTCTTGCAAGCTCAAGAAGAGAGATTCAATCAATCAAAAATCTAAAAATTGCAATTTCATAGCCGTATGGATGCGGAAAGGGGGAAATCTGATTTTCTCCTTCATTTCAACTCCAATGCTCTTGACAAAAACAACAGATGGACCCTCTTGCAAGCTCTAATGATCGGCCGAAATCTCCCCTTCAATGTCCTTGTGGATCGAGAGAATCAGAGAAGTGGAAGAGAGCTTGCGTCGCATGCTACGGTTCAAAAAAGGGGTTTTCGAAAACCCCATTTCAAGACTCTTTTCTTTTAACATGAGTTTTTTGGTTTGTTTATGGTGTAAGTTCAACACCAACTTTAACAAAGAAACACCACCATTTTAAGTTAAAATCACAAAAGAAATATTTAGTATCAACTTTACATTTCAAGGTTTTTTAAAATATGAGTTTTAAACCATTTAACATAAAGGTTTTTTCTCACATTTACTGTTACCATACATGTAGCTGGATGGTTCTGTCATGAGCTCTGTTGGGACATTGGATACTATTTCCATTGTAAGTGAACCACACCACAAGAAGCTATGATAAAATGCATGTGTAACATGTGTGTCACTATGCTCAATTGCATCGCTATAATTACTTTAGTACAAAGATTTGTGCTATCCAAACATTGCCCATGCAAGTCAATGGTTAAAAATCGTTGGTTAGTGACTTGGATGTGATCTTGTGCTTGTCGCTTATCCAAGACTTGGAATTTCATCATTTTGGGGCAAAGTATATATTTCAACGGACTTATTACAACCATTGTGTCAAACATTACATATGCATACACTAATTAAAAATATTAAAATCGATATAGTAATTAAATTAAAATCCCTCAAATATACTATGTATAACTACTTTTAGATTACAAGGGATTCTAAATCCAGGGTGCCAAACATGACAGGAGAATTTCAAATCCTATTGGTTCCAAATGCCCATCGTAATGTTTATTTGAAATCTCCATAGTGGGGAGAGTACTGTGAGCCTTACTAGGATGCGTGTCAAACATGTACCCCATCAGTCAGATGCACCATTCCATGGTGGGCCCAGGGATTAAAAATCAAGTCAATCTGTGATAATTACTGCCACACCACATACAAAAGTTGAGAGGGGTTACCCTCCATTAAAACATTCATAATTATTTGGTAATATACAGGTATTGTAAAAGTTTGAGGTAATTCGTGCAAGAAGTGCACTTTTGTAGATGTCTTATGATTTTATTTTTTGTGTAAACACCCACTAAACTAATTCAGTAGCAGTTCACTCAACAAGCAGTCAGGGTCATGTCTTAGCCCAAGGACCGATGGCACTGCTAGTGTCATTTAATTTTAACAAGTGCAGGGAACGCTTGCAATTCTATGCCATGGGTGAAAATTGAATTTCTTGACTCCTGTATCCTCAAGAAGTTCACTCGATGCTGCACCACGTAAATCAAATACACAATCCCACTTTGAGAAAAGGAAAAACAAAACGAGGGAATTCTATTTTTTAGTTTTTTTTTTAATTAAATACACTATCCCCTCTTCAATTGAGAGTCTGACTGCCAAATTTGCAATGGACTGTTCTGCAGGGTGCAATCATGGCCATTGGAGCATCCCAACTAACTGTAGTTGCTACCAAGGATGACCAGATTGATGTGAAAAGTCAAATGTGCAAGGGAGAAACATTCTGTTTGGTTAGTTATCTAGAAGCCTGGAACCTCCAATCTTGAGCCTTCTACAAACTTTATCCAGGCAAAACTGTGAATGCTTGCAGGTGAATGCTGTTGCTGATCATCGTGTTATATATGGTGCTGATTTGGCTTCATTCTTGCCAAAAGATTTGACTTTCTAGTATCTGCTTCAAGGCTGTTGAAGTCTTCTTGAATCATTTGTTGAGATTATACCTTCCAACAAAAAAGAAAGAAAGAAAAAAACTGCGATTCAAATAACTATGGACATATGGGTGATGCGAGGTTCTATAGCTAATATGCTTGGGGCAGCTGTTTGAAGGTCGAGGAAGACAAATATGTGATCCACTTGAGTAATGAGGTATGGGGAGACTCATGAGGTTCCTTGGAGATCTTTCTCAGTTGTCTCTAACATCTTTGGATTAAGCTGAGAAAATAACCTTTGTATGGAAGGTTGGTCATCTTGTGCACAATGTGTATCAATCATTTACTTTGTGCTTCCACAAAAATTGGACACATGCCATGATGGTTTGTGATCTTAATTTTCGGTGAGGAAACTTATTTGACAGTCATGTTGAAGGTGATACTTTTGTCATTCTGTATCATATGTATGCAACTGATGCTTGATCTAGAAATCTGGCCATTTTGAACCTTCCCTAATTGCATAAGTGGCTGAACCAGCTCTGTATATTACACATAATTTGTCATCCACTAGTTTTTGTAAATGAAGATAAGAGGATTGATCTTAATAGTATGGTCGTCGTGCACATAGACAGAAAATGCTTGCAATGAATTTTTATGAGTACTTGGTAATTTTGGAGTCCTTGGTTAGGGTTTGGGCTGAAAATATGAGTGCTGGAGCCGACGCTTTCGGAGTCCGAACTCATTCTTTTGAAAAATAGAAAAATGGGAATATTAACCATCTTACTTTCCCCGTTGAATTTGACATCCAGGAAATGGACCTTTTCCATAAAACCATGGATTTAAAACCATTAAATCCATTCCATTCATCCATTTTTACAAATCATTTTAGTAATTTACAAAAAAAATAAAATTACAGGGATATAAATCTTAGGTGGACCACACCACAGGAAAAAAATAATGATTGGATATCCACTATTAAAATCCTCCTAAGGCCTAATGTATTGTTTATTTGACATCCAATCTGTTTATTAGGTCATAAATACCCAGATGAAGGGAAAAAATAAATATCAACTTGATCTAAGACTTTTATGGCCCCCAAAACGTTTTTAATGGTCAACGTTCATTAAACACTATTTCCTGTAATGTGGTCCACTTGAGATTGAGATATAACTCATTTTTTCCATAGGAAACCGTGGGAATAATGTTTCCACCATTGAAACCTTTCTATGGGCCACGGTGATGCTTATTTGTCATCCAACCTGTTTGTAATATCACAAAGCCTAAACATGGATGAAATGAAAACACAAATATCAGATTGAACTAAAACTTTTGTGGCCCCCATAAAATTTTCAATGGTAGATGTTCAATTCACACTCTTTCCGGTAGTGTGGTCCATTTGAGCGTTGGATATGCTTCATTTTTAGCCCACAGTGATGTAAGCGTTTTATCCACACTGTCAATCCATTTTTCCAGATCATTTTAGTGGTTGAGCTCAAAATTAAAGTATATCCAAAGCTCAAGTGGACCATACCACAGGAAACAGTGGGAATAATGATTTCCACCGTTGAAATCTTCCTATGGCTTATAGTGATTTTTATTTGTCATCCAACTTGTTCAATAGATCGCAAATACATGGATGAAGGGAAAACTAAAATATCAACTTGATCCAAAACTTTAGTGGCCTCCCAAAAATTTTCAATGGTAGACGTTTAGTTTATACTATTTCTTATGATGTGGTCCGCTTCAAAATTTTATAGGCTTCATTTTTTAGCTTATGTAATAAAATTACATGTTAAAATGGATGGATGGAGTGGATAAAATGAATAAATCATGGTGGGCCCCACAGGATTTACTTAGTACGCTTGGGAACGGGTTGACTACTTCCCTTACACCAGCCAACGGCTGGTGGTCGGTGCTCTGTGGCCCCACCATGATGTATGTGTTTCATCCATGGCGTCCATATATTTTTATAGATAATTTTACAATATGAGACAAAAAATGAGATATATCCAAATATCAAGTGGACTACGTTACAAGAAACAGTGTTGAATGAGCTTTGACCATTAAAAATATTTTGGTAGCCATAAAAGTTTTGGATCAAACTGATTTTTGTTTTTTCCCTTCATCTGGTCATGTATAACCAAATCAACAGATTGGATGTCAAATAAACAGTAGAGCGGGCCTTAGGAGGATTTTAATGGTGGATATCCAATTACTATTGTTCTCATGTGGTGTGGACCACCTGAGATTTATATCCCTATAATTTTTGGCATAAGCTCTAAAATGATCTTTAAAAATGGATGAACGGAATGGATGAAACACATACATCATGGTAGGGCCCACATAGCACCGTCCATGGTCCCCGCCCAAATTTCGCCGCCGCGCCCAAATTTCGCCCTCTCTCTCTCTCTCACTCGTTCTCTATTCCATTCTCTTGCCACTCCTCTCTCTCTCTCTCTCTCTCTCAGCACCGATCCTCTCTCTGCCACTCTCCCTCTCCACCCCCAATCCTTTCTCATCCTTTTTAGGTTTTCTCCTTCCTTCTCCTTCTCCTCCTTCGCCCAAATTTCGCCCTCTTGCATTTCGCCTCATTTTTTTTCGGGATAGCTAGGGTTTAGGCCTTCCTCTGAGCTTCTTGGGTAGAAGGTAGTGGTTTTGGTTAGGATTTTGAGTTAGAACAAGGGTTTCTTTACTGTCTACCTCGCATTTTCCTCGATTTCTCTTGCGGAAACAAGGATTCTTCTTGGCTTCGATGATTCGAGGAGAGATTTTTCTGTAGAGAAGAAGCACATCACAGGTATATATTTCTTGGGAAATTTCTCCTTCTAGTATATTTCAGAACAAATATGCCTCTGTTTTTGCTAACCTGCGCCATGGGTCCTTTACCAAAAGCTCTTCTTCTCAACCTTTTTAAAAAAATTTTAATTTTTTAATTTTTTTTTTTTTTGCATTTCAAATTTTTTGTGCTGTTGCACTTTTTGCTGCAATTACAATTGAAATTTCATGGTTGGGCTATTTTTAAAAAACCGAAAACCATAGTGCCACTGGCATCTCCAAAAGCAAGCCCGCCATTCTGCAGTAACGCGTGTTGCCAATGTACACCTTCAGTGTTTTAATGGCGCATATGTGATTGAATTCAGATTGTTTATAGTTTATAACATGTGTAGTTGCATGGATGGATTAAACAACAAGAAGGGAAAAAAAAAAAAAAAACAAAAACAAAAATGATCAAACTGATGGTTGAGATGAAAATAGTTCAACAATTTCACAACAGCAAAATTTGATTAGTCGATGTTACTACCATCCAATCAATATGATCTGATGCTAATGTTATTTGCAATTAAGCCTATGATGCCTATTGAAGGGTTTGGATTGATGTAAATTATAACACATGGACAACAATTATACATATCCATAAGATGATGAGAACCATTCCGCATCAAGAAAGGGGAATAAATGATGATGTGAGAATTTTGCAAGGTAAATAGCACACGTGTGAGCTATGCCCAATCATCTTAGTTCATCTTGAAAATTGAGAGTCACAAATCCGGAAACCTGTAAACATGCCATTTGGTTGACAGATTTATAATAACAAGAAAAACTTGTTTGGTTGACAGATTTGCAATTCAGTTTACTTGGTCATCCAAATGCAACTTGAGGAATTAAATGGTGAACATAGCTGTAACAGTTCTCTTTCATTTGCAATTTCTTTTTCTTTTTTTTTTTTTTCCTTTTAAGATTTTATCATTGGTTTTGAAATTGTTGGAGGAAAGAAATAAATACTCATCTTGAGATTTGACAGTGACACAAACAACAACTAGATTGCCAAATGAAATTTCTCGAATGAAGCAACAGTGCAGGATTTCTCTCATTCATTGTATATACAATGCCTAGTTTTATCCACAACTTCCAACTCCAATCAAATTGGATAAAGAAAACCTATTTGTTGCTTTCAAGAGCTCTTTGTAAGAAACCTTTAAATGGGGGCATCGAGCGAAGACGTGCTTTTAGTGTTGGGATGTACTCTGGTTTAGTGCTGGGATGTACTCTTAACTATCTCTTGCTTCATCCTTGATTATTTCTGGTTTAGTGCTGGGATGTACTCTTATTTGATCTATTCCTTGCTAGATGTGTACGTATGAGGTGGGACTCAATATTACCATTCTCCAGTTCATCTTGATGTCAGTGTGCCTTCGCATGACAATTTTTTCATTCTTTTACTACACTTTTGATTTAAAAATCTCCCTTTTTCAATTTTCTACTTGAGCAACTTTGCAGTTCTGTTTGTTTTTCCGTTTCTTTTCTTTCTTTTCTTTCTTTTGCAACTTCTGTGTGAAATTTTCTGCACATCCGACCTTTCTTTTCTTTTCTTTTCTTTCTAACAGTCTATCTTTCTCATAGATGTATGGCCCGCCTGATGAGTGGACTGGCCTGTTTTTATGGTCAGGCATGTCAAGCCCATCTCAGGAAATGGTTTTACATGTATTTTCTCAAACACCTTCCAAGTAACATTTAAAAAAAAAAAAAAAAAAAAAAAAAAACAAAGTGAAAAAAGGTATTTGTTTCATGTACAAACATTCTTTGCCACCTTGCCACCAGCCAAACCTTTCTTGCCAATATCAGCCCCCTAGAACATTTGCTTATGATGCTTAAATCAATTCACTTGAACATGTATGAATGATGCTTTACTTAGTTCACTTGAACATGTGTGAATGATGCTCAACTTGGTTGTGTACAAAAATGTGCGAATGATGCTTGACTTGGTTCACTTGAACATGTGTGAATAATGCTTGACTTGGTTCACTTGAGCATGGGTGTATGGTGCCTATGTTGTAATTATAAGATTTGTAAGTTAGATAATTAGTTACTCGTTTGAGGATTTCTATGGGGCCATACATAGATATGGTGTGTTTTTGGTGGCATAGAAATCGCTCAAATTGTCCCATTGCTTGGTGGAAAAGTGAACCTATTAAAAATGCTTTTGGTTTTCTTGATTCAACAAATGCTTATAGTCATGGAAGTGCAATTTGGCCATAAATGGTAAGCCATTTGCAATTTTAGTTCATCACATATGATTGCTTTATTTTTGCATTTGATTTCATTTTGACTTCATTCATGATTTTTCTTATTCAATTTTAATACTTCATTGCTTTGAAGCATTGCTGGAATTTTTTGTTGTTGTCAATGTGGTGGCATGTTGCCTGGTTTAAGGATTTAATTTATGGATCTTGGGCCCTTCATTTGCATTTAAGAATAATCAATCATCCTATTTGTCTTGTGGGTTTGAGATCTGATGGATCTGATGGTTTGAGAATCTTTTACATTACTCAAATATATTCAATGCAGGTGCAGATGTAAGTAAATCTACTACCATTGATGCCTTAATTGGCTATCAAATCCTTTTAGCCTAGACTTCCCCTTTGTTTAACTGATCACTTTTAATATTACTGAAAATTCAATATGAAAAGTGGCTGAAATCGGATTCTTAATAAATTGCTGCATTGATTGTGTTTGTCGAAATTACTGTGAGCTGCCCATCATCTTCCCACCAGCTATTTTGTTGTTGGATTTCTGATATCCAACACGGGTGGATATCAATTTGTTCTGTTCTGCTGTACCCATCAATTTGTTTTTGGATTTCTGATATCTTCTATAACATGGGTGGTGCTGGTTTAGGCGGTACTAGGGTGGTGCTGGTTTAGGTGGACCCAGCCCAAAAGGGTGGTGCTGGTTTAGGTGGTACTAGGGTTTGAACTGGTATGAAGTGTTTCCTCCACAGAAAAAAAAAAAAAAACACACCCTTACTCCAGATTCAATGGAGATGGGGTCATCTGCTAGATGGTGCATCATGATATACAAACAACAGGTGCTTCCGTATGGTAGTCAATGCACAATGTATACTGTTTTTCATGGTAGCATGACACCTTTCTCAATTTTTGATATGCTGTGCACATTCAAGCACCTACATCTTTAATTTTTTCAATAGACAGGCATGGTTTATTGTAAACTCTGGGGCAAGCTGTGTATTGATCTATAGTTTGTGTTCTTCAGTAATATATGTAATTTTGTTTTCAGTTTTGGCAAGTAAAGTGTATATGGAAGGCGTCGTTAAGCAAGCTTCTAATATGCAATATTGGGAGCTTTGGAATCAGCAGAAGCTGAATCCAGAATTTGAACTGAAGAGACAGCAAATATTGAAAATAAACCAGGTACTCACCTGCCATTATTATGAACGTGAACCTATTTCTCATTGCTAGTATTCTATATATACCTCTGTTCTCTCTCTCTCTCTCTCTCTCTCTCTCTCTCTGTCTCTTTTTTGGCAGAATTTGATGACTCAGATTATAGAACTGGGAAGGCATTTCAATGCCCTTGAGTTCAATAAATTTGGTGACAACAACAGAGTTTTTATGAGGCAGAGAACAGTCAGTAGTTCAGAACCTTCAGGGTATGAAAAAAAATCTCCCATTTTCTGATAATAGAATAGAGAATCATACTGGTTTCTGATAATAGATTTTCAAACAAACACCTTAATTGAGGAATTTCAGAGAAATCATACTGGTTTTGGATACATTTCTTCTAAAGAGAAAATCTTACATGTATGAAGAACCAGGATTATGTGTACACCTATCTCCCACCTATCAAAGATGGTGGGTAGGAATTCCTACATATTTCAAAATGGATTGGCGGAGTCCACCCTTCTTCAAATGCTTCTTGAATTCCCAGTCACTCTCTTTTGACAATAGGAGATAGGTGTAGTACAAGGATCCTTGGTATACATTGTGTTGAATTTGGTTCATGTTAGGTCAACCGTTGATCTCTCGTTTAACAAGAAATTCCTTTCTTTACCATAGTAAACTGTGAAGTAGAATCTCCTTTTCTTTTGTAAATAATTTAATTAGAGTTGATTATTTTTTACTGTTTCAGAATGCTCCTATCTCACTTTTCACATGAATATTCTACATCAGAAAATCAAGACGCTAAGAAAAAGTCTGGAAGGTACTCTACTAGACTACTTATAAGTGCTTTGGCAATAGTGGGTGCTTTACTTCTGGTGGCATTGATGTGTTTCTGGGGCTGCTTTCTTTATAAGAAATTTGGGAAAAGTGACAGTAAAGGTCTTGCAATGGATGTCAGTGGAGGTAAATTCTTTTTCTTTTCTTCTCTTTTTTCCATTAAATGCTGCAAACGAACTGTCGTGTTCTGAAGGAACCACAGTTTTCAAATATTGCAACTTGCTAGAATTATGCTTGGAAGGGCTAGTTTTAACAGTGTTTTTTCTTTGTGTATCTCTAGTCCTAGCAAGTATCCTTGTTCTCATGAGTCATAAAACATCAATCTTACATAGACTTACTGTTTCAGGTGCATCAATTGTAATGTTTCATGGAGACTTGCCCTACTCTTCAAAAGACATTATTAAAAAAATAGAGACTTTAAATGATGAGCATATTATAGGTTCTGGGGGCTTTGGAACAGTATACAGGCTTGCGATGAATGATGGCAATGTCTTTGCATTGAAAAGAATAATGAAGACGAATGAAGGATTAGATCACTTTTTTGAAAGAGAGCTGGAGATTCTCGGGAGCATAAAACATCGATATCTGGTGAATTTGCATGGATATTGCAATTCACCTTCTTCAATGTTGTTAATCTATGATTTCTTATCAGGTGGAAGCCTGGATGAAGTACTGCATGGTGAGAGCTTTTTGCCTTGTTATCCTCTCTCTCTCTCTCTCTCTCTCTCTCATCTCATCTCTTTTCTTTAATCAGAACACTTCTTTTTTGCTTAATAGATCTGCTTTAATTTGGAGATCAACACAATGAATTCACAATTAGCAGCGGCTAAGCAACTCCCTGATTGCCTCTCAACACAAGGGATTTCTTGTAGTGTTTGCTGGTGTGGATCATACAATGGATAGCCTACAAATGGAAATCTAACAGCAAATATTTGAATGAGCAGCAGTCTTCATTCAATGGGCAGAAACTCATCACTTAGCCAGGATTTGGCAATTTGATTTTGGGTATCCTAAAAATGGTGGGCCCCACAGAATTAACAGTTTAGATCTCTTACATGCATGCCAATGTGTGTGGTTGTAAATCAAGGGCAGCACATTTTTTACTGTTTTTTTCCCTTATGTGAAGGTGAGGATGGATTAAATGAAGTGGAACTATCTACCATGTCAGAGTCAGCAATGCCCAACTCAGGAAACTCTTTCCCTTTTTTTCTTTTTCTTTTTGGCAGAATAGCTTTGGCAGATGAAGCACAGTGGTGAAACTTGAAGTTGCAACTTATCTTTTTATTTTTTGTGTTTGCTTCTTATTTATTTGGAGGCAATGATCTTGTATCCTGTATAACACGAATCTGTACATAAACCACCTCTACCATCTGACAATGCACATACTCCTTGACTATGGATGGGCATCTAATTGGTGAATTTTAGGCACTGTCATCCAATAGGTGGCCATTAATTTCATTATCCAGATTCATAGGCATATGCAATAGTTGGACAGAGGAGATGGCTTACATATAGAGGTTCATGCATAGTTTACAGTTTATACTTTGTACAGTTATAACTATAACTGCATTTTGATGTCCTAGTGGATTTTAATTAGTTCAGGCCCTGTTTGGCAGACACCTAAGGATGAGTTTATCTCATTTTATTTATTTAACAGTAATTATATATTTGAAATCTTCATCTCTATTACATAATTACTGTTAACTAAAATGAGATGAATTCATTTTTAGGCATCTACCAAACAAGGCCTTAGTCTTCATATCATGGGACTAGGCTCCAAACTGCAATTACATTACTTTCAAGTTGGTCTTGAAAAGAAGGTACTCTACTTTGAGGGTTGCTTCTTCAATATGAATACTAGAAAGCACCTACAGTTTGTCCATTTCCTTGCGAATGAACTGAGTGTTTACAGCTCAACTCATGGAGAATTTATCATCTTGTTTTTCTTGTTTCCCAAAACGACCATGTGCCACAACTCCTGAAATAGAAATCACTGTTTTTCAAGGAAAACTGTGGAAATGGAAATCAATTTCCAGTTTTCCAAAGATAAATATGTTCTTGCAAACAGTGGAAAACATCACATTTGTGGAAATCAATTTCATTTCCATGGTTTTTTTTTTTTCCATAGGATTCCACCAATCCAAACAACCCCTTGTTTCTTCCTCCTTGCAAATGTGGTCATTTTCGAAAACCCATTCCTTGTTTGATCCATTTGTTAGTTTAGTAGGACTACTAAGGCCTGCCACATTTCGTTTCTCACTGAAATATTTTTATCTAATTCCTGTTTACAGGATTTCAGCCTAATGGGCAAGCTCCAATCTCGTGTACCGATAGGCCAGTGCTGCCACAGTTTTGTGACAATGACTTCAAAATTGAAGAGTTCTCACCTCCACGGCGGTTAAGGACAGATGAAATTCCTTTAGTCATCAATGCTTTTAGAGTTGCTGCAAGGAATGCCATAGAAGCAGGTATGATATTCATTCCATACACAACATGAGAAAAGAATTTCAAAATTCCACAAGTTCAGTTTGTCTATACATTCATCCTCAATTGAAGAGTTATGGCATGTCACTCCATCATGGATGGGACCTAGCTTAGTAATTGTTCACAACCATTGACAATAGTTCATGTTATTGCTCAGGTTTTTGTTGTTACTGGATTAAATTGGCAGTGCAGTGTGAGTGACGAGTGGTTTGCTATTGGAGATTCTCTAATTATAACAGTCCTTGGTCAAGTGATTGATCTCCTTCACTAGAATATTAGATAATTTTCTATACCATGAATGAACACAACTTTTAAGAATAGAGTGAGATTGTTGCATATACTAAGCTTTGATTACTTCATTGTGACTAGACAACAAATATATTTCATGCATCCATGATCTGGGTACTCAGGGTCTGATTTTGTGGTGCTGAATAGTGTCAGTGTTGAACAGAGAAGGAACTTGGACTCTGAAATGCAATTACCATTTTTGGGAAGGAATATTACAGAATGACTACAATACAAAAAAAAAAAAAAAAAAAAAAAGAAGAAGAAGAAGAAGAAGAAAAGATTGCAGGTTTCAGTGAAATATGACTTTGTGCAGTCTTTGAATGTTGAAACTTGTAGGGTTTCACTTGGGATCAATTGGATTGTATTGCCTTGCATTTTTGTTTCTCCCAATATCGAGGTCTACATAAAGCTGGGATCTTTGCTTGTGGGCCCAGTTGAATCATACAAGCTGGGATGTTATACTTGGTTATGTGAAAAGTAGGACCCACCATTTTATGATCAATTCAGAAATCTGACAATCGCCGAATTTCTACACAACTACAAGAATTTCATAGATTTTTTACTACCCAAAAAAAGGGTTTTTCATTCAAAGTTTCAAACTTTTCGATTCTTCAAGTAGGAGATTATTAAAAAAAATCCTCATAGGTTATTAACATGATTAATAGAACCAAATAAATGGGTTGGTATCATTTATACAGGTTGGCTATTGAGAAGAGTAAGTCCAACTTGGGTTGTTGCCTATCATGTTCCCTTGTCGACGCTTGTGAATTAATAATAATAATCTTTTTTTCCATCATGATCAGGGATTTTGATGTCTATAGTTGACATGAAGGATGAATGCAAGAGCTATCTCATTCCAAAAGCAAAGGTGGGAACTGTTAATGCTAGTTTTTAATATTTATCATGTCAGATTAATCATCCTTACAACCTTTTTTTTATTTTTTTTATTTTTCTTTCTTTTTTCTCATTGGAAGTGATCAATTTTCTTTCTTCTTTCTTATTTGAAGTGATCAAAATCAATTACCCATGCTTTTTTAACTAGCACGGTTGATTATTTCTGCGATTTTATCAAACCGCCTCCGTTTATTTCAGAAAGACACAAGCATATGTAATTCTTTTTTTCTTTTTTTTTTTTTTTTTTTTTTTGCTACACTAGTTACATGATCTTTGAATCCACTCCCGTTTACTTTTTATTTTTGGGAGGTATACATATGCTTTTTTACTGTTTGTGTAGTACGTGGAAATCTCATTTTCTTCTTACAATACTCACCTTGTTTTTAGTGTCAAGAATCTAAGTTATGGAAAAGCAGAGTCTAATCCATCCTGTTTTGTGCTATCCAAACAACAAAAATCATCCCATCAAAGGAAAACCCTCCAATCCATCTTGTTTTGTGCAGCTTAGGAAACGTGTGATTGGCCAAGATGATGCCGTCAATGCCACCTCTCCCACATTGGGCTGAAGGACCCTGATAGAAACCATTGTAGCAATGCTATTCTGTGGCCCAACTGGAGTTTGGAAGACTGAAGGACCCAGGTTGTTTTTTTTTTTTTAAAATACAATATATGCTTGTAGGATTACCTTAATGCTGAAGATTTTCACTTCATGTTTCCATTTCAACCAAACCTCACTAACCAAACTTGGGTTTCCAATTTCCAAGCATGCCATGAGAATTCCACTCACTCTCATGATTCTCTGCTGCTTCTAGACATGTCTCTATATAACAAGAAATGGGCTCAAATGGCCAAAACCATAATGTCATTTGCATATCCAAGACTGGAATTATATCATTTCCTTTCCTCTTGTAATAAGTTAAATGCGTATGGGGAAATGAATCAAAACATGTATATGATGAGTTAATAAGGAGAAAAAATTGGGGAATCTTCTTTCAAAGGAACTTTTTAGAGCTTATCTTAGGAAGGTTCCTTTGAACGAAGATTCATGGGCTGGTTTTAGCCAAAGCAATGCTAATGAATAGGCAGCTAAAGCAGTATGATAAAGAATCCATGAAGATAGCAATCCTAAAGGATGAAGAAACTTTCAAAGAGGAGGTAGCCTGATTGTCACTCTCACATATATTTCTTTTGTTTTCTTTTAAAATCCTATGTTTCTGTGTGTCCTGTGGGAGCATCTTATTCTGTTTAATGCTTGTTTCCAATTCTTTTTAGTCATGTTAAACTTTAATTCTGTTTTAGGTTTCTTTCTTGCTTGGAAATTAAATAGTTCTATTTGTTTCTTAAGGTAGATTTAACCCTTTCATTAAAAAAGAATTTACTATGCAACTCGAAGAGGCGCTATCCACTTTTTGATTTTCATTGTATTTTAAACGAGTCCAGTTATATCTTGTGTATTATTCTCCTCTTCGGTACTCCAGGTAAATCACTTTAACTATTTTGTTGGTATTATGGCTTTCATGATTGATTGTTTCATGAGTGGATTGAATGAATGGATTAGTAGTTTAAATAAATATTTAAAAAAATTAAACATTTTTAGCCTCAATTTGTAACCAAGGCTTGGATGGATTTACTAGTTTGGGTTTAGCTGGATGTGAATGTGAATATGATGAAATATATTATATAACAGGTGTATATCAGGATGAATATGATGAAATATATTGTTAACAGGTGTATATCAGGAATTTTGTGCTGAATTTTGAGCTGTATATTTTTTTTAATAGATACTTTTAGCGACGAAAATTTTCGTCGCTAACAGTGGAACGAATTTTTGTAGCAGCGCAGATTTTCGCTGCTAAAAAATCTTGGAAATTTTTTTGGCGGCGAAAATTTTCGATGCTAAAGGTCTTGGAATTTAGTCTTGTAATTTTTTCGCAGCGAAAATTTTCGCAGCTAAAAGTCTTGGAAAATTTTTTCGCGGCGAACATTTTCGCTGCTAAAAGTCTTGGATGCTCTTGGAAAATATTTTTGGCAGCGAAAATTTTCGATGCTAAAAAGTCTTGGAAAATTTTTTCGCAGCGAACATTTTCGCTGCTAAAAGTCTTGAATGCTCTTGGAAAATATTTTTTGGCAGCGAAAATTTTCGCTGCTAAAAGTCTTGTAAATTTTTTTTTGCAGCGAAACTTTTCGCTACTAAAAAGTTTTGGATATTTTTTTGGCGGCGAAAACCTTCGCTGCTAAAAGTCTTGAAATTTTTTTGGCAGCGAAAATTTTCGCTGCTAAATGCATTGGAAAATTTTTTTAGCGACGAAAATTTTCGTCGCTAAAATCGTGCATTTAGCGACGATTTGATTTTTTCGCTGATAAAAGCCTTGTACATCGGTCTTTTAGCAACGAATTTAGCGACGAAAATTTTCGCTGCTAAAAGCTTTTAGCTGCAAAAATATGACTTTTAGCGACGAAAATTTTCGTCGCTAAAAGTGGTGTTTCTTGAGAAAGCGCGCCACGAAAAAGGCATGCATCGACCATATACGTGCCGGAAACGGATTGGCTACTCACCGTGGCTGATGGTCAGTGCTCTGTGGGCCCACATGATTTATGTGTTTCATCCATTCCGTTCATCCATTTTTAAAGATAATTTTATGTTTTGAATTAAAAAATGAGAGTAATATAAATCTCAGGTGGACCACACCACATGAAAACAATAGCGATTGGATATCCACCATTAAAATCCTCCTGAGGCCCACTATACTGTTTATTTGACATCCAATTTGTTGATTAGGTCATACAGTCCCAGATGAAGAGCAAAAAAAAAAAGATCAGCTTGATCGAAAACTCTTATAGGCCCAAAATGTTTTTAACGGCGGTCAACCGTCATTAACACTGTTTCCTGTAATGTGGTCCACTTGAGATTGGATAAACTTCATTTTTGGACTCGTACAGTAAAATGATCTGTCAAACTAGATAGGACGGAATGGATGAAACACATACATCATGGTGGGGCCCACATGGCACCGACCACCAGCCATTGGCTGGTGGCAGGGGGAGTAGCCAATCCGTTTCCAAACGTGCCCCACTAAATCGGGGCGCGGATTCGGTGCTACGAGCTCAAGACGGGCTGGACGTGTAGCCCCGGAGAGTGGTTACGTCAGATGGCAGTGACACGTCATCAAATAGAACGGAATTTTTCAAAAGAATCTAAATGTTTTTTTTTTTTTTTTTCCGTCTTCAACTGAGTTGATGTCATCAACTTATGTGAGCCCTATCATACGTATGTTGTGTATCCACACCTTCCATTCATTTGGAGAGATAATATTAGGGCATAATACAAATAATGAGTCAGATCCAAAGCTCTAGTGGACCCCACCACAGAAAACAGTGGAAAAATTGACGCCCACCATTAAAAAGTTCTAAGGGCCATGAAAGTTTTCGATCAAGCAGATATTTATGTTTTCCTTCTTTCATGTCTACTTTAGCACATGAACAGGTTAGATCTGAAATAAACATCATGGTGGACCTTATGAAGGTTGCAACTGTAGGCGTCATTCTCTCCACCGTTTTCTGTGGTGGGGTCCACTAGAGCCTTGGATCTGCCTCATTCTTTTTATCATGCCCTCAAATGATCTCTCAAAATGTATGGACAGTGTGGATGCAAAACATACATCATGGTGGGCCCACAGAAGTTGGTGAAGTCACTTTGGTAGCTAATTCGTGAATCCCATCCGGGTAATTGCAGGAAGCGGATTGCTTATTGAGTAACGTACACTAACCGTATTGAATAAACTCTATGGGGTCTACCGCCGTTCATGCATTGTATAAACTCCGTCCATCCATTTTATCACCTAAATTTAGGGCTTTAACCCAAATATCAAGCATATCCAAATCTCAAGTAGACCACACCACTAGAAACAGTGTGAATTGACGTTTACTATTGAAAAAATTCTTCAGAGGCAACATAAGTTTTAGATCAAGCTGATATTTGTGTTTTCACTTCATCCATGTCATTGTGATCTTATGAACCGTTTGGATGATAAACAAACATCATTGGGCCTTAGAAAGGTTTCAACGGTGGAAATAAATAATTCCACTGTTTCTGTAGTATGGTCTATTTAAGCTTTAGATATACTTTAAATTTAGGTTGAACCCTTAAAATGATCTGAAAAATCAGATGGACAGCGTGGATAAAACACATGAATTCATAGTGGGCCCAACAGAGTTTACTCAATACAATAACGTAATCAGATTTTGTAATTGTATTTGGGTTTCTTGGAAAGCATGCTATCTATTTGGTGCACGGATTGATCAGCCATACTCTCTATAAAGTGACGTAACCTAGTCCTATGGCCCCACCATGATATATGTTTTGTATCTACACCGTCCATCCATTTGGAGAGATCATATTTGATCATGATCCAAACAATGAGTTAGATCCAAATCTCAAGTGGACCCCACCATATAAAAATAGTGGAGAGAGCGACACCTATCATTAAAAAGTTATAAGGGCAACAAAAGTTTTTGATCAAGATGTTATTTGTGTTTTCCTTTCTTTCATGTCTGAGTTAATACATGAAGAGGTTGGATCTCAAATAAACATCACGGTGGACCTTTGGAAGGTTTCAATGGTAGGCATCACTCTCCCCACTGTTTTTTATGGTGGGGTTCACTCTAGCCTTTGATCTGACTTATTCTTTGTATCATGCCCTAAAATGATTTCTACAAATATATGGACGGTGTGGATACAACACATGCATCATTGTGGGGCCCACAAAACTCGGCGACATTACTTTAGTAGCGAGTCTCGCTACTCCGCGCACGGAAGAAGGTAGAAAACTAAAAAGAAAAGAAAAAGAGAGAGACGGTTGGGGTTCTCAGTGACCGAGTATAAACGCGAGCTAACGGCTCCATTTGTTGACGTGTCCTCTGCCATATGACGTAACCACTCTCCACTAATCAAGGGGTTACACGTCCAGCCCGTCCTGAGCTCCAGACGGGCGGAGGTAGTACCTAATCCGCGCCCACTAAATCGTTACTAACGATGAATGATCTGGACAAGGATTTCCTGCCAAAGCCTTCAGTAGGAATTTCCTGCGCGAGGATGCGGGGTGGGGCCACTGAGATGTTTGTGAGAAATCCAACTGTCAATCCGTTTTTTGAACGCATTTTAGTACATGAGGGCAAAAACGAGTTGGATCCAAATCTCAATTGGTCCACACAAAAGGAAACATTTGGTGAGCACCATTGAAACAATCTTATGGGTATAAAAGTTTTGTATCATGAATTTTTTTATTTTTTATTTTTGGTTTGGTTTTCACTACATCCTAGTGGGATTAACCTTATAAACGGTTTGGATTGCATATAAACATCAAGGTGGAGCCCCACACCGCATCCTGGCGCAGGAATTTCCTGCCAAAGGCTTTCGTAGGAAATCCGCATCCGAATGAACCCGAATTGCGAGGGAAGCGGATTGGCTGCTGTTCCACACACGGTTGCCGGACTGACTCGGCAGAGAATCAAGCTCAGCTCACCTGGATCTTATCTTTTTTTGTTGCACCCAATCCTAGATGTGGACCATCAAGATGGTTCCTTTGAGCATAGTGACCCAGATAGATTTTGACAAGGTCTTGGAGAGGCTCTACATCAAATGCCATGGAATCAACAATGGTGGCCCAGCTAGAGATCGTAAGAAAGACAGCTAAATCTGCGCATGGCCTGGCCTCATCTTATAAGGTATGAACCCGGAAACTGACAACTGCATGGATAATGCACTGGCTATGGTGGACTAGTGGCACCGCATAATGGCAGCTAATGGGAGTCACTTTGAAAGTAATGCAATGCACACAGCATGTGGTACGCGTGTTAGACATGCCGGAGAAGTGTTCGCCAGCAATGCGACCTACTTAGGCCCACGAAAATCTGAGATGGGCCAGCCCAGACCCAGACTGCTTTATGTTGGATTCAGGTGAGGCCAATGGTCTGAGCCCTGTCCAGAGTATTTAGTCCCGGTAACTAATTAGGATGGGCTAGGGCTTGTGCCACCTAAAGGTCCTATGCCTGACTTACTTATATGAGCCTTATTTAGCATGGGCTAGGGCTTGTGCCACCTAAAGGTCCTATGCCTGACTTACTTATATGAGCCATATTTAGCATATACTATACTGGTCCAATCCTTGCAAAATTTAGGAGAATTATAATTTTTGAGATTTAATAGGACATTAAAAGAATGTATTTTAGAAAATAAAGATTGAAAATTTACATGCTTATTAATAGATGGCTCATATTCTGCCCATGTTAGCAGTATTGATTATTAGAATTTGCGAAGAACTTACTATGGCCTCTCTTCTTCTTTGTGTGTAACTCGCATAAGATCTGTACAGGAAAGGTTTTGTAGGCTATATGTTATGTTACAGCATGCTATAAAATAAAAAAGGTATATCTTAAACTCAAGTGAGCCATAACATAAGAAAAAGTAGGGATGGATCTTCCACCGTTAAAGCCATGATTGCCCTCTCAGCCTAGCTTGTACACAAAATTTAGAAAGCTGGCTAATTTTATTACCATCTACTTAACTCTTGTGTGTAGCCCACCTGAAGAGTGGACCAGCTGATTTCTCGGGTTAGAGGTATGACATTTGCAATGGAACTTGCATAATTGATAGCAAGGATCCCGTAAATGTATGTAATTGATTTTGCATGCTGACTCTCATTGCCAAATATAGATCCCTGGCCACCCTTCATAGTTTCCATTTAACAATGCCTTGTAAGAATTGTTATCTGAGATCTGAGCCACTCATCAGGTTGGGCCACAGAGAAGCATGCCTGGCACAAAACTAGGGTTGATCCACCCATCCGGTACATGCACGAGTAAAAAAAAAATAGTGGATATGGTGGCCCACATTTTTTGGTTGGCCATGCTGATTTTCTGGACCAGGGCACTCGACATGTTGTAAGTGTGAGATCCGATCCATTCATCTCCAGGTCCTGACAAATGGACAGCTAAGAGTACTCGGTCAATATTCCTCACATGCACTTATTTTGTAAATTGTGACTCAATTAATTTGTAAATCTACAACTTAAGTTTTTTTTTTTTTTTTTCCAGTATATCTACGCCATGGAACCTACCTTTTTACTATCTATATTCTTCCTTCAACGAAGGACAGTGTTAGGAGTAATAGCCTATCGATTTTAGCTTTAAGGGTAATTTTCTCAATGGTAAGATTTTCTTTTCAATTATATCTTGTAGTCGGAGCATATGTTATAAAATGTAAAGATATAATATTTCTCATTCAAGCTTAGAAAGGTCTTCTCTATTGCTAGTACATGTGAGAGGAAAGATGATTATGTATGGGCAAGATTAAGAGCAGAGGTGAGATGATCTTCTTCTTGCTTATTTGAAAATGGCGGGATGGTTTTTTCAAAAATTCTCTTGATATATGAGAAAAGATGAAAAATATTTCTTGTTTGTTACTTGTATTTAAGCATTGTCTCTCTCATATCTTGTGCTCTCCTTATTTGTCAGTAAAATGACGCATGGAATGAACGTGATGAGGTCAATCACCGTCTTCCTCAAGGGGATAACTACGTACCCTGAATCCACGGAGCTTCTCTGGACTCCTTAGAGAGACTTCTTGAATCCACGAGAAAAAAAAGGAAGGAAAATAGAAAATAAATTCTATAAAATTCCTAATTTGATTGATAAATGTCTGATATGTATGTACCTTACACTATTAATATAGAAAAAAAAAACTCAAAATTCGTAATTAGCAAAAATAGCAAATTTCTAACTCTAATAAAAATCCTAATTCTACTAAAAAAAACTTCTAAAGCCTAATTTCTAAGAATAAAAATTCCAAATAAGCTTTTGATAGAAGAGTCCTAGCATAATTATAAGTTATTTCTAAAAAGGAAGAAAATCTAAAACTCTAAAAATAGAAAAATATTAAAAAAATTTGGAATGACTAAAAATAGTAATTTTTTCTAAAAAATTATTTTTGAGCTGAAAGTGCACGTTTTCTGACAAAACGGAGAGATGCAACCATCAATGCTGGTCGGTTAACCTTGGATGACCCATTTCAGTAAAGATTGATAGGTTGCGCATCTCGTAATGATACCCGGATCAATAGTTACAGTTAATTAACGGTCCACCTTTTGGCCCAACCATGCTAGGAACGTATCTATGACACGTTCTACACCATAAAATAATTTGTAAGAGTTTGCCTCCGATTGTAATCATGTTGTAATGAACCACGTATATCTTGTGTATTTTTATCTACTAATTGTTATTTATATCCAAATCTAATCCTTGTTAGGCTTTGAATAAAAATTGTTAAGCACCTAGGTCTGTAAGAGTACCATGGAAATAAGTTCCTGCTTATTAGACCTACTAGATGGTTGCATCGGGGATCAATTCAAACCTCTAGACCAGAAAACCCATCATGCCTAAGTTACGACAGATTTATATGTGTGTTAGTTTTAACTAATTGTTAAGGGTAAGGATGTATGATGAGTTCATGCTCTTAATATAATGTGATTTGGCCTGACTCATGGAGCCAATTGAAATGACTCACATGTGGGTATTGTTGGTTATATACATTAAGTTGCAAATGAGGTCCGTATGATCCAATAAGAGATTAATTAGTCTCCTAACGATACTCTTAGGGCTAAGATCCGATAGATCGAACCATCTATCAAGTGGTTTTCCAATGGTACTAGCATTTCAAAGGTTCCAAATTATTTTGGAGGTGTTTTCAACTATTAATATTTTATTTTAACTAGTAAAATGTTTTTACCATATATGAAAATAATTTCAATGCTTAGGATCTTATGATCCATCACTTGATTTGTATGAAATTTAGATTGAGGAGGATAATCAGGTAGAATGGAGCATCATAACTAGCGTATCATTCCTCATGAAAAAAAAAAAAAATCAATTTTAAAAGGAGAGAAGCACAAGAAGAGAAACTTTGAATGCCCAAACTGATGGGATTTCCTCTTAGGACTCGACCGGTCGTGAGCCTCGCTCGACCGGTCGTGGGTGGCGCTCGACCGGTCGAGTGGGGCTCGACTCAAAGTCTAGCGACCATCTGTTTATTTTTCCCGAGGTGCTCGACCAGTCGAGGAAGGTGCTTGACCAGTCATGGACCCCGCTTGACCAGTCGAGGTTACGCAGATTCGTTTCCCAATTTTGTGCGGATTGCAGATTTTTTAGGCGAAAGGGAGTTTCCTAAACTATAAATAGGAGGTACCTAGGGCTTTCTAGGAAATACAAGTGAGTTTCCTAAGGCTTTACAAGGGATTTGCTAAAGGGTTTAGGGCTATCAAAGGTGTGAGAGAAAGAGAGAAAGCGAGAGAGGAAGCTTGTTGAAGGGAGGTTCTGCTCATAGAGGTGATCTACTGTGCATTTGATATCTCAGCGCTTCTACGTCCTCGTAATAGATTAGATCTCTCCGTCTTTTCTTTTATTCTCTTATTGTTTATCCACTCCTGCGTGAGTGAAGAAGGTTGTAACGTTCTACTTCATAGTAGATTGTTGTTCTGGACGAGGTCCCGTGGTTTTTACCTCTTTGAGGGTTTTCCACGTAAAAATCTCTTATGTTGTGGTGTTTATGCTTTGATATATTACATTGCATTATTATTCCATAATTCTGGTTTGTTTCGGGAGGCTAGATCCTAAGGTTTTGTGCAAGGCCCCCATCAAAGTGGTATCAGAGACAGGTTCATTGAACGGGTAGGATCGGTTTTAAATTATGGAAGGTGGCTCATCAAGGATGATCAACCTCAATGGTTCTAATTGGACCATATGTGGAAGGCTAAGATGGAGGACTTGCTTTATTGCAAGGACCTATATTCTCCAATTTTAAGCATATCAGCAAAATCCAAGGATATGTCTGATGATGATTGGAAGAAAATGGACTGGAAGGCGGTGGGGTTTATTAGACAATGGTTGGACGATTCCGTATTCCACCATGTGTCTACGGAGACCTCAATCGCTAGCCTATGGCTGAAATTGGAAGGGCTGTATGAGATGAAGACAGTTGGTAATAAGATTTTTCTGATAAGGCAACTTGTGAATCTCAAGTTCAAAGAAGGTGGTTCTGTGGCCGAGTACATGCATGAGGTCAACAATATAGTGAACCAACTCTCCTCTATGATGATGGTCCTAGATGATGAATTGTAGGCTTTGTTATTGCTTAGTTCATTGAATGACAGTTGGGAGACATTGGTGGTGTCTCTAAGTAACTCCGCGCCAGACGGAATGATTTTCATGGAATAGGTTACTAACTGTCTCTTCAATGAGGAGATAAGGAGGAAGTCTCAAGGGTCCACTCAACAAGAGGCCCTTGTGACACAGGAATGGGGGAGAAGAAAGAACAGAAAGGGCGGAAAGGCCCGAGATAAATCATGAGGTAAGTCGAGTAACAGGAAGGATGTTGATTGCCAGAATTGTGGCAAAAAGGGCCACTATAAGCATGAATGTCGTGGTAAGAAGAATACAAGAAAGGAAAAGGAAAGGAGAAGGAAGATGAATTAGATTCCACTGCGATCGCTTTAGATGGCGACAGTGTAGTTATTTTTTCAGCAGATCACAATATATATCTCACGGCTACAAGTCAGGACACCGACTGGGTGATTAACTTGGGAGCTTCTTTTCATGCGACTCCACATAGGGACTTCACAAGCTACAAGTCAGGTGACTATGGGACCGTGAAGATGGAAAATTCTGGCATATCGAAGATCGTAGGGGTCAATGATATTTGTGTGAAGATCGATGTGGGCTACACATTGGTTCTCAGTGATGTGAGACATATCCCAGACCTTCGCCTCAACTTAATGTCGACGAAAAGGTTGGATGATAATGGCTATGAAAGTCAGTTTGCTGGTGGGCACTGGAAGCTCATCAAGGGTTCATTGATTGCAGCCAGAGGAAAGAAGTGTTGCACCATTTACAAGGTAAGTGTCAGTGTGTGCAAGGGTGGGTTAAATTCAGTGGAAGATTCAACTATTAACATGTGGCACAAGCGTCTAGGCCACATAAGTGAAAAAGGGCTTCAGCTACTAATGAGGAAGCAACTCCTTCCAGACGTGACAAGTACACCTCTCAAAACCTGTATTGATTGTTTATCAGGGAAACAACATAGAGTTTCATTTATTAAAACCGCTTCTCATGTTAATAAAGTGCATGCATTAGATTTGGTTTATTCTGATGTTTGTGGTCCTATGAGGACAAAAACCTTGGATGGGGCATTGTATTTTGTCACTTTTATAGATGATGCATCTAGGAAGGTTCGAGTTTATACTTTGAAATCCAAGGGCGAGGTCTTTGGTGTGTTTAAATTATTTTATGCTATGGTCGAGAGAGAGAGACAGGTAGATTATTGAAGTGCATCCACACTGACAATGGTGGTGAATACATTGGTCACTTTCATGAGAATTATAAGTCCCTGGGTATACGGCATGAACAGACAGTTCTCAAGACCTCCCAGCATAATGGTGTGGCTGAGCGAATGAATCACACCTTTGTAAAGAGAATCAGATGCATGTTATCCCATCCGAAATTGCCCAAGACGTTCTATGGAGAAGCAATGCACACGGTGGTGTATTTGATAAACATGTCTCCACACTACAAGAAATCCCACTTTTAGCGACGAAAATTTTCGTTGCTAAAAGAAAAATTTTCGTAGCTAAAACGTTTTAGCGACGAAAATTTTTGTCGCTAAATTCGTCGCTAATACACCACCGTAAAAGAGTTTCAACGAGCTTTTTAGCGACGAAACTTTTCGTCGCTAAAAAAACTGTACAAGACTTTTAGCAGATAATTGTTCCATTTTTAGTGACGAAACTTTTCGTCACTAAAAAAACTGTGGAAGACTTTTAGCAGTGAAAATTTTCGCTCCTAAAAATAATCATTCAACTTTTAGCGACGAACATTTTCGTCGCGAAAAAAATATTACAAGACTATTAGCAGATGCACAAAAACAGATGAACCGGGTGGATTTCTCACAAACATCTATCCCATCTAGCTTCCTGGGCAAAGGTAGTTGGTGTTGCTAGCGGGCTTTGGAGGGAAGCGGATTATGTACTCAGCAGGCAACAGGCCCGTCCATCCATTTTACCCCGTCTTTTTAGGGCATGGGTCAAAAAATGAAGCATAAACAAAGCTCAAGTGGGTCAGATCACAAGAAAAGGTGGGGATAATGACACCCACCATTGAAACCTTTCATGTTTATTTATCATCCAACCGGTTTATAAGGTCACAAAGACATAGATGATGGGAAAACATAATATATAAGCTTGATCCAAAACTTATGTGGCCCTCAAGAAGTTTTCGAGGATGAACTTTCAATTCCCACTGTTTCCTATGGTGTGATCCACTTAAGCTTTAGATGTACTTCAATTTTTGTCTCATTTTCTATAATGATATGGTAAAACGGATGGATGGAGTGGATAAGACGTACATCACAGAGGGCCCCACAGAGTTTAGTCAGTAGGCAATAGCCTACCGAGTTACCCTTCCGCTTCCGAGACAATCTCCAACACATGTAAAATTCTACAAATCAACACGTATCGTATACGTAAAATGACACGTGTGTGTCATCCGAGCTTTCCGTAAAGTGGCAAACCGTTCTTAGATCTCATGCCTAAAATATCAGATAATATAACTCATGAGTTGGGCCACAACCCACAGTAAAATGACACCGAAATATTTTTCTAACCATTCATTTGCTTTAGTATGCTGTGGGGTCAACCCGAGTTGTAAAATAGCTTCATTTTTATGACAGAAGATCTGAACTGCATTGATCACCTAACAAACGGTGGGCCCACATAGGTTCCCACAACAGTAACTTCATGTGAAAGCCTTCCACAGGAAATCTGTGTCCGGCTACTGCTGAATTGGGCCACAGCCGTTAAGAGTAAAATGACGGTGAATTTTTTTTTCTACCCATTTATTTGCTTTGATATGATGTGGCGGCCACCAGATCTGTGAAATGGCTAGGTTATTTTGACATAAGATCTGAACAACATGAATCACTTGATGGACGGCTCAGATTTCACGCATGTGTCACATTCAGATACTTGAGTCCGAATGTGATAGTGTACAACTCGAAATTACGTTTGCCGAACCTTCCAGGCAATAGGCGATCTGAAGCATCTTCGCATATAAAAGCAGAGGTGATGTACTAGCGAATGGACGAAATTCATAGCTCAAGGAAACTCCCGCCAACCTCTAATTAACAGTAATTCCTTCATTCTCCAAGCCTTTTAGAAATCATTATTCTCTTCTCTTTATTTATTTATTTTTATTACGATTTTTAATGCGAAATTTGTTGAAAGTCTGAATTTTAACAAATAGTTACTCAAGTAATAATAATTCTAGGGTGGTGGGTTGAGGAATGAAATTACATAAATAACCTTATTTATTTCTTTTTCTATTAAAAAGTAGAGAATTGAGAATTGTGGGGCCCACTGTAGTATGCATCTAACATCCAAACTGTCCAACAGATGGATTCCTTCCATAATCATCGGACGAACCATAAGTATGGCTGATCTAATTATAAGGTGGTCTAAACCTTGATAATTACTCATTTATTATCATTATCATTATTTTATTTTGAAATAGAACATGGAGATCAATGGTGGCACCCACCATATATGCATCTAACATCCAATCAGACGAGCCAAAACTATGATTGATCTAATCATAAGGTGGTCCAAACAAGAGAAATTCACACACACACACACACACACACACACACACATATATATATATATATATATATATATATATATATATATATATATATATATAATTTAGACCACACTTTGTGGTCCATTGGAGCTGTCGGCTTACCTCAGTTTTTGGATAATACCTTAAAATGACTTGGGAAAGAGATAAACAGCATGGATAAAACATTTACATCACGTTGGGCCCCATAGAGCCCTGCTCGAACGGATTACTGTCCGGGCGAGGGTAGGACGCAATCCGCGTCTCAAAAACGAAGCATAAACAAAGCTCAAGTGGGTCAGACCACAAGAAAAGGTGGGGATAATGACACCCACCATATTGAAACCTTTTAAGGGCCACACTGATGTTTATTTATCATCCAACTTGTTTATAAGATCACAAAGACATGGATGATGGGAAAACATAAATGTAAGCTTGATCCAAAACTTCTGTTGCCCTCGAGAAGTTTTCTACGATAAACTTTCAATTCCCGCTGTTTTATATGGTGTGATCCACTTAAGCTTTAGATATACTTCAATTTTTGTCTCATGTTCTATAATGATATGGTAAAACGGATGGATGGAGTGGATAAGACATATATCACAGAGGGCCCCCACAGAATTTAGTCAGTAGGCAATAGCCTACGGAGTTACCCTTCCGCTTTGGAGACGATCTCCAACACGTAAAATTGTACAAATCAACACGTATTCTATAGGTAAAATGACACACGTGTTTAGTCTGAGCTTTCCGTAAAGTGGCAAATCGTTCTTAGATCTCATGCCTAAAATATCAGATAATATAACTCCTGATAGCCACAACCCACAGTAAATTGACACCGAAATATTTTTCTAACCATTCATTTGCTTTAGTATGCTGTGGGGTCAACCCGAGTTGTAAAATAGCTTCATTTTTATGACAGAAGATCTGAACTGCATTGATCACCTAACAAACGGCTCAGATCTCATGCACAGGTCACATTCAAACACTTAAGTCCGCATGGGTTGTGTACAACACTCTATCAGGATCGAAATTACAGTTACGAAGAAATGGATCGGCTAGTGACCCTGCCACCGGCCAATGGCTAGTGTTCGGTGATATGTGGGCCTCACCATGATGTATGTGTTTCATCCATTCTGTCCATCCATTTTTTCATATCAACAAACCTAAAAATGAAGTAGATCAAAATCTAAAATGGACCACACAGTGTTGATTGAACTCCCATCATTAAAAACTTCTTAGAGGCCACAAAAGTTTTGGATCAAGTTGATATTTATTTTTTCCATTCATCCAGGTATGTATGACCTAATTAACAAGTTGGATGTCAAATAAACACTACAATAAGACCCAGGAGGTTTTAAATGGTGGGCATTCAATATCTAATGTTTTCCCTAGTGTGGGTCACATGAGATTTAGATCCATCTCATGTTTTGGATAAACCAATAAAATGATCTTTAAAAATGGATGGACGGTTGGGATAAAATACATACATCACAGTAGGGCCTACAGAGCACTGAGCACTAGCCACCTGGCTGATGGCAGCGTCACTTGCCAAACCGCGTCTGTTATGAACCTTCCCGGCTCTTTGACCTTCCAGGCTCTTAGTGTATAAAATCCATACCATTAATAACGACATTCCTACTGGTATGAACTGAAAACACAAATATTAGTATGATTCAAAACTTTCGTGGCCCCACGAATATTTCAACCGTAGATGTTCAATCCTCACATTTTCGGCCCACTTCAATATTGGATCCGGCTCATTCTTCGTATCATGTTCTAAAATGAGCTCATAAAAGGGATGAATGGTATGCATTTCTTACAAACGTCATGGTGGGCCCCATATAGGTTCCCACAACAGTAACTTCATGCGAAAACCTTCCGCAAGACATCCGTGTCCAGCTACTCCTGAGTTGGGCCACAGCCGTCAAGAGTAAAATGACGGTGAATTTTTTTTCTACCCATTTATTTGCTTTGATATGATGTGGGGGCCACCAGATCTGTAAAATGGCTAGGTTTTTCTGACATAAGATCTGAACAGCATGAATCACTTGATGGACGGCTCAGATTTCACGCATTTATCACATTCAGATACTACAGTCCGAATGTGGTCGTGTAGAACTTGAAATTACGTTTGCCGAATCTTTCAGGCAATAAGCGATCCGAAGGATCTTCGCATATAAAAGCAGAGGTGATGTAAAATGGACAAAATTTATCACTCAAGGAAACTCCTGCCGGCTTTTAATCAACGGTAATTCCTTCATTCTCCAAGCCTTTTAGAAACCATTATTCTCTTCTCTTTTTTTATTTATTTTTATTATGATTTTTAATGTAAAATTGGTTGAAATTCTGAATTTTAACGAATTGTTACTCAAGCAATAACAATTCCAGGGTGGTGGCTTGAGGAATGAAATTACATAAATAACCTTATTTATTTCTTTTTCTATTAAAAAGTAGAGAATACACTTAGGGCCCGTTTGGCCGGTCGGATTGGAAGGGATTGGATGGTAATGGAAGGGATTGGAAGTTAAATCCCGGGAATGGCCGGGCCTGCCAAACACGGTCGGTGATCTGATTACAATTCCATGGATCTTCAGACAATCCACTGACAACACCATTATTACCCTTAAATCCCATCCAATCCACCCTAATCCGTTGAAATTTGCCTGGGACGTGTTTGGTTGGTGGGATTGGAAGGGATGGGAAGGTTGAATCCCGGATTGGCCGGGCGTGCCAAACGGACTGGGTTTAGCAATACAGGGATATATCCAATCCCATGGATCTCAAGACAATCCACTGACAACACCATCATTACCTAGAAATTCATGCCATCCACCGTAATACCATTCAATCCCTTCCAATCCACCCGGCCAAACGGGCCCTTAAGTAGCAGCCTGTGTAATGACCGTCCAGGATTTAACGAACGGATGACTTGGGAGCTTTTATTGGGAGACGTGGATTGGGTGACGCAGGGATAAGAGTTTAGTAGGTGAGGCGCTGACCATGGGGCCCACCTCAATTTAATGAACGGATGATATGGACGCGGATTTCCTGCGAAAGCCTTTCGCAGGAAGTTCCTGCGCAAGGATTCTGGATGTGGCCCATTGTGATGTTTGTTAGAAATCCAACCCGTCCATCCGTTTTTTGAGATCATTTTAGGATATGAGACCGAAAATGATTAGGATCCAAAACTCAAGTGGGCCATACCAGATGAAACAGTGGGGAAAGGAATTCCTACCGTTGAAACCTTCCCAGGATCCACCGTGATGTTTATATTCCATCCAAACCGTTTATAAGGTCATTTTCATTGAGATGAAGTGAAAAATCCAAGAAATTAAACCGATACAAAACTTTTGTAGCCATATAAATGTTTCAACGGTTGTCACTAAATCCCCACCATTTCCTCTCGTGTGGCTCACTTGAGTTTTTGATCATCCTCATTTTTGGGTCGCATGTCCTGAATTGAACTCGAAAAACGGATGGACGGAGTGGCTTTCTCACAAACATCGTAGTGGGCCCCACACAGAATCTTGCGCAGGAGCTTCCTGCGAAAGGCTTTCGCAGGAAATCCGCGTCCGATATGGTACATGGGATATTTCTCCATCGGACAAAATCACCCTCCTTATGTTTTCTAATGACAGGACGGTTAGACTAATACTTCATGTCTTTGAGTAAAGGGCCAGGGGTAGTTCTGTCTAATATAAACTGTTTGTATTATCAATAATCTGCCAATGAAGACCGTTGAATTAAGTTGGCTTCTATCTATTTATAAAATGTCATTAGACTGACTAAATTATTTCAATTTCTTATGTGACGGAAGCAAGTGCACTCCAGCTTCAACCATGTCATTTACTCGTGTTGGCCATTGTTTTTCCACCAACTTCTCATCCAGGATGAATAAGACGGGACAGACCAAATATATGTGGGCAACCATTGAAATCCGTCACAGGAGGAAGTATCAGTTTCTCGTACGTCGAGGAGAATACACAAGAATGATTAGTGAGAGGGAGCTCCCAACTGCCGTGAAGCTTTTTCATGTCAAGATCTCCTGTTTAATCAATCCCCCTAAATGTCGGCTTTTTATTTCGGATATGATTTCTTCTATGCATCTCAACCGACACCTGCTCAACGAGTTGGAGCAGCAGATCAAAGCCTTTGTTCGTACTAAGGCAGAAGAGGCCGTTCATATAAAATACGACCAGGTGGAGATGATATTGGAGATAACCGATTCTGTTATTGAATTATATGATGAAGATTTGGCAATCTCCCAGGCTGCGACAGATTCGATGGATGCTAGTGGGTCAGTACCAGTCCCTGCATCTCAAGTGGCAATCCAAGCTTTGAAGATAGAGAAGTATGGTGGAAGAGATTTAGGAGGGAATTGTAGTATTTGTTTAGATGAATTCTCTGATGGGATGGAGGTTACGTGCATGCCATGTTCACATATTTTTCATTACGGCTGTATTCTGCGATGGTTGGAGCAAAAAAACATGTGTCCACTCTGCCGACATCCAATTTAAGACGAGAAAATGAATTTTCTTTTTGATATGTTGCTCAACCGATTTGAAATATAATATATTCTTTTGGGAAGATTGTAAGTTTAATTAGTTGTAATGGGTCTAAAATAGACTCAGTTACAAGTGGTGATGGGATGGAAGAAATATGATAGAAGGGATTGTGATGGGAATTGTATGATTTGTTCGAATGAATTTTATGATGGAATTGAGATGGTGGATGAATGATCCACTGTTGATTTTTTTTTTCTTTTCTTATATTATTGTTTTTTTTTTTTTTTATTTTTATTTCAGTTGTGATTGTAATTTGTGTTGGAATATTGGATTATCATAAGTATTTTCTTTTACTTTCTATTAAGATTGACGGCGGAGCTTTCGTTTGGTCCATCTGAATTTGCAGTGGACGATTGTTGCATTGCTCTCAATCACCACTGGACGTGACAGCGGCTACACAGTAAAGGCTAAAATAAAATGTGGGTCCCACACCATGGAGTTTCAAAACTCAAATGGGCCCTTAGAAAGTCTAAATGGGGTGTGCGTTTCCATTCCCACCTAGTGCATGTTAACCCAATCGAGCTGATGTGTGGTTCCTCTTGCCTCCTGGGAGAATATACTCAAAAAGCTCCCACCGTTAGAGAATACACTCCCAAAAGATCAATCACAATGCACATCCTCTGCGACGCAGATTTCCTGCCAAAGCCGTAAGAAGTTCCTGCGGTGAGAACCCAGGTGGGGTCCACTGTGATGTTTGTGAGAAATCCTTCCATTTGTGTCATTTTAAGGCCATGTCATAATATGATCCACAAAAACGGATGAACCAACCAAATGGATTTCTCACAAATATCACGGTAGCCCCCATATCTATCTTCCTAGCGCAGGAAATTTTCGCGAACATGAAAGCAGAATCCCTACTCAGTAGGCTGCAGCATGTGGGCTCACCATGATGTACGTGTAGTATCCATGCCTTCAATTCCATCTATTCTACACCCTTAGTTTTGGAAACGGATTGGCTACTCCCCTGCCACTAGCCCGATGGCTGATGGTCGGTGCTCTGTGAGCCCCACCATGATGTATGTGTTTCATTCATGCGGTTCATCCATTTTTACAAATCATTTTATAGCTTTATCCCAAAAAAGAGAGGAATATAAGTATCAGGTGGACCACACCACAGGAAAACAATAGTGATTGGATATCCACCATTAAAATCCTCCTAAGGCCCACTGTACTGTTTATTTGACATCCAATCTGTTGATTAGGTCATACAGACTTAAATGAAGGGGAAAAAAACAAAGATCGGCTTAATCCAAAACTTTTATAGCCCCAAAAAGTTTTTAATGGTCACGTTCTATCAACACTGTTTCGTGTAATGTGGCCACTTGAGATTGCGATATACCTCATTTTTGGTCTAATACCATAAAATGATCTAGAAAAATAGATGTACTGCATGGATGAAACACATACAATATGGTGGGACCCATAGAGCACCGACAACCAGCCATAGGCTGGTGGCCAATCCGTTTCCCTTAGTTTTAGTGCATGAGTCAAAAAATAAAGCATATCCAGGCTACGTGAAAAGGTGGGGATAATGACACCCATTGAAACATTTCAAGGTCGTGCACTGATGTTTATTTGTGTTATTAGCCAGAATATACACCACCCAAAATCATCCAAATTCAAGTGTGCCCCATCTGATTATTCAACTGGCCATATCTTTTATTTTGTGATCACTGTCGTAGGGTGAATACTTCTGACAGCTTGGATGGTTTATTTATACACACAACGTGCACCATGCAACTGTGGTGTCTTTCTGCTATCCACTCCATCCACTGTAGCGTTCATATGCAATCCAACCCGTTCACAATAAGTTTCATAAGGATGGAAGGGAAACAACAATATCTGGCTAATCAAGAACCTCGGTGGGCCGAAGAAGGGTCCAGATGAGGTGAGGCAATGAATAGATGGTGTGGATGTCACGTAGACATCACGTGGGACCATAGAGCTTTTTGTTTCGTTACCGGGACGCGGATTTCTGCGAAACCATTTCGCGGGCAGTTATTGCGCTGGGAACCTAGATGGACCCACCGTGATGTTTGTGTGAAATCCACCCCGTCCATCAATTTTTTGAGATCATTTTAAGAGATGAGGCAAAAAATGAACCGGATCCAATACTCAGATGGGCCGAAGATGTGAGGAATGAGCATATACAGTTGAAATATTCGTGGGGCCACAGAAGTTTTGAATCAGGCTAATATTTGTATTTTCAGTTCATCAAAGTAGGAATGAATTTATGAACGGTATGGATGGAATGTAAACATCACTGTCAACCCCAGGGAGGTTTCAACGGTAGGAATTTCCCTACCCACCTTTTCCTTGAGTACGGCCCACTTGAGACATGAATCTTTCTCACTTTTGGTCTCAAGTCCTAAAATAATCTCAAAAAACGTATGGACGGTGTGGATTTCTTACAAACATAAAGGTGGGCCTCACCTAGGTTGCCACGGAAGGCTTTAGCAGGAAATCGGCGTCCTACGTTACTGCAACTGCAAGTCCATGCAGTTTCCATGCTGTTCTAAGTGCTTCATTCATCAAGCATCATAATCTTTTACTTCTTGTTTTACTCAAACAAAGAAACTAAAAGATTTTCAGTTTAGTTTATTATATATATTAAATTTCACTCATCTCTATTACCCTTACAAATTTCCATCACTTGCAGTTTCATCTGTCTTCTTTCAACAATGCTTCCCAAGATTTCACCCTCCGATCTCAGCTCTGAAGATGCATGGAAGAGGTCCGTATTAGACCGACTTCCAAAAGATGAGGATGACCTCATTTCTGGTATTTTCAATACTTACACTCCTCTTAGAGGGAAAGGTGTAAGGCCCACTTCTCTTGAACTTGCTGTTGCTCTACTCAGGGTGTCTAATGACACCAGCTATTCGACTTCAGTGGGCCACCTTGGAAATTGTCCATGTGATGAACCTTGTTATATTTGTCATGGCAAGTACTCGATTCATTATCAGGAAAAGTACACAAGAAATTTGAAGGATATGGTTAGTTCGAGTGTTTCAAGAAGAGGTGTAGGATCATGTCTTTGTGAGAGTCCTTGCCTTATTTGTGAAAGAAAATATTCAACTTCTAATTTTTGCCTTTGCTATGGAATTTCAAAGGATGGCAGTCACCAAGACAAAGATGATGGTTTAGACGGCGGTGATTGAAAGAATATAGTATGATTCAGAGGACCAATTTAGATTGCTGAAAGAATCAGATGTAATCGAGGATTTTTTATTTTTTATTTTTTAAAAAATTAATTTATTTCTCTGCTCTACTGGATATCTGTCAATCTGAGTAGAGGAGTGCAGTAACGAAATACTATCACATGGTTTGTATTCTATTGACTGATTTTTTTAATTAACTTGCCATGCAAATCTTTTCTAGTTACAATTTAGTTTAATTAAAAAATTAGTCTTATAAATTTAATAAAAAAAAAATTCTATTTTTTACGTTTCATTTCCTGATAATCAGTAATAAATCTTTTCTGTTATTGTTATAGACACAAGATGATCTTTCAAGTGGGACCCACTATTAAATTACATGGACCGTTCATCATCATATGTGCCTCATGGTGGAAGGGGTGCCCAAATACCTATGGTGTTTGATTTTTGGCCTTTTTTTCCCAATCATTGGCAGTATGTTTTGAGTATACATATAGATTAATTCAATGGTTGGGATCTTTCAATCTGAAAATTAATTTGATTGTCATTGCCCACCAATTTTTAATCTGGACAATGGATTTAAGGCCAGTTGAAATTGGTTAGGATCAATCTGCATGCAATTGTGTATAATTATAGAAGTAATTACGGTAATAATATATTAAATTTATTATCATTTATGTTCAATATAATTATTAATTTAATTAATATTAATTAATTAAATTATTTGGTAATTAGCATAATGATAACTTCTTCTTATATGACTATGTAAGCCTGTTTCCACCACAACGACTGTTATACTGCAGCTTGTTATTGCAAGCCAACCGAAACAATGGGCCATGGACCTCACCTGTTCGGACTCTGGACAGTCTGGATGTTTGGATGATTCTCTATTCACAATTGGCTCTGAGCTTTAGACGGTCTAGATTGCATTACAATTGTGCCGTGAGATGGTGGATGTGTCATCAAAATTTTTTAAAAGGTGGCGAACTGTTATGGGAGTGTTGCCAAGCGAGCGATATCGTTCTCCATGCATCCAAAATCTTAATATCGATTTGAATGGTCTGGATGAGCCAAACCATATGAACGGTTTTGATTTGTCCGAGTGTATGCGAGACGAGAGATGGACTGTGAGTCTGATCTTCCCATATGCTTGTGTGATCCAGACCATTGATCTGGTAGACCATACCATCGGTAAGACATGTCCCTAATATTACTTGGTTGGGTTGATTCTAAATACTTAAACAGATGACTTTTGGCTAATGGCCCAAGTACATAAGGGTTCGTTGATCAAGATCGTCTGTCTCATGGGACCAATCATGGATGGAAGGTAAGCAACCAGGGACATCTTCCAACTTCCAAGTGGGAGATGGTTCGGCCAAAATTTTCTTGGACTGTCCGTACAGTACATGCAGTGGGCCCACATGATCTTTAGGTGTTTTGATGGAACGGGGTCCTGTTCCCACCATTGGATGGCACGCATGTGATCAGAGATCCAAGCCATGCATCGAGGAGTGTATAATGTGGACAAGGGACGCGGATTTCATCCGAAAGGATGATGTGAGGGGCCCACATAAATGTTTGTGAGAAATCTACTCCGTCCATCCGTTTTTTGGAGCTCATTTTAGTACATGAAATCAAAATAAGGTGGATCCAAAACTCTAGTGAGTCACACGAAAGTTAAAACACAAAAGTTTGCTTGATACAAAACTATTATGCCCTTGAGAATGTTTCAACGGTGCTCACTGAATCTCTACTGTTTCCTTTCGTGTGGCCCACTTGAGATTTAGATCCACCTCCCTTTTTTGTTTCATTTCTTAAAATGAGCTCACAAAACGGATGGACCGCATGGATTTCTCACAAAAATTTCGGTGGGCCCTACCCAGCATCCTTGCGCAGGAACTTCCTTCAGAGGAAATCTGCGTCCGTAGAAAAGCCTTGCCCAACAATATATAACAATGGTCCACTATCAGTCAGATCAGACTTTTATCACAAAAATGGACGGGTAGAAAATAATGTTCCCCTGTTCAAATTCAACGTCAACGTCTACGTGTGGCTGACTTTGACGAGTATACTAGCCTGATTTTGTAACTTGACATGTCCAGTATGTGATACCTGATGAATGGCCTGGAACGAACCCCGCACGCTAATGGTCCAGAAAAATGAAACACCAGTATCTTCTAGTCTCCAAGGATTTTAATCAGGGGTCTTTGCCATTGCGTGGACCACACCTGTAACAACTAACATGCAGTACTGATACATGTGAACTAGATACTCTGGCCGGCAACGTGATGATGATACGCAGGCACTTAGATATCGCATACGTGGCATATGCATGGAATTTGAATTATACCATCTAAACAATGGGTCCCAGTTTAGATGTATCATGAACCAAAATTAAGTCTTGATTATCTGAATATATAGGAATGGTGGACATCCGTTGAGGGTTAAAATGAATGGTATCCCATGCTCCTACTCCAATGGCTGGACGTGGATTGCCTGCGCCAGAAGAAGTGGGGCCTACTGTGATGTTAATGAGAAATCCACCCCGTTTATTCATTTTACCATATCATGTTATGACATGTCCTCAAAATAAGGCAGTTATAAAACTCAAATAGGCCCCATGATAGGAAATAGTGAGGATTGAACGTCTACCTTTGAAACATTTGTGGAGCCACAGAAATTTTTGATCAGACTAATATTTAGGTGTTTTCAGTTCATCACGGTAGGAATGACGTTATGAACGGTATGGATGACATATGAACATCAGGATGGAGTTAGGGAAGTTTCAATGGTAGGCATTTCCCTGCCAACTTTTTCCTGTCCTGCGGCTCAATTGATTATTGGATCTACGTCGTTTTTTAACCCATGTTCTAAAATAATCCTCAAAAATGAATGAACGGGGTGGATTTCTCAAAAACATCACGGTGGGCCCAACCTAGCTTTCTTAGGTTCCTGATACCGGTTCGCACAGGCAATCCGCGTCCGCTTTTGAGACGGGCTCTCGAAGTTAACGACACATGTAAAATTGTAGACATCCACACTTAGCATTTACACGAATATGAAAACTTGTGTGAGATCTGAGCTTTCCATAAATTGGAAAAGTATTCTTAGATCTTGTGAAGAGAAAATAAGCTTATTAGCTCCTGAATTGGGCCACAATCCTCAAAAGTAAATTGACGGTGAATTTTATTTTACCTATTTATTTTCTTTGATATGCTGTGGGGGCCACCAGGTCCGTAAAATAGCTTAATTTTTATGACATAAGATCTGAAGAGAAAGAATCACCTGATGGACGGATCAGATCTCATGCACGTGTCACATTCAATCACTTGAGTCCACATGTGGTCGTGTACAACTCTCCCTGTGATTGAAATTACGCTATCGAACATTCCAGGCGATCCGTAGCACCTTCGCGTATAAAAGCAGAGGTCCTGCTACCCAACAAACGAAATTCATACCTCAAGGAAACTCCTGCTGGGTTCTACTCAACGGTAAGTCCTTCATTCTCCAACCCTTTTAGAAAGCGTTATTCTCTTTTCTTTATTATCTTTGTTTTTTTCTCTTTTTATTAGGATTTTTATTGCAAAATTCTTAGAGAATCTGAATTTTAACAAATAGTTAGCAACAATTCTAGGGTGGTAGTTCGAAGAATATGAAATTATATAACTTTATTTATAAAGTAGAAAATCGAGAATTGTGGGGCCCACTGTAGTATGTATCTAACGTCCAAACCGTCCAACGGATGTATTCCCTCCATAATTATAGGAGGACGAACCACAAATATGGCTTATCTAATTTTTTATATATATATATATATATATATATATATATATATATATATATATATATATATATATATAGGCTTATCTAATTATAAGGTGGTCCAAACCTTGAAAATTACTTATTATTATTTTAATTTTATTTTGAAATAGAGCATTGAGAATTGTGGGACCCACTGTGGTATACATCTAACTTCCAATCCATCCAACGGATGCATTCTTTCATTATTATCAGAAAAGCCAAAATTATGGTTGATCTAATCATAAGGTGGTCCAAACAAGAGAAATTCATATATATATATATATATATATATATATATATATATTGTTGGCGTGAGTTGTAATGTGTTGGCGTGAGTTGTAATATATTGGCGTGAGTTGTAGTATATTGGTAGATAGAGAAATTATAGGTAGAAGGGATGACAAGAGATCTTTTCCTTCTCACGAGTGCATGATTATAGGAACTAGATTTGTATAGCTAAAATTAGAAGATTTATTCTGGTCTTATATATTTGTAACTAACGATTATGTAAATCATTATCAATGAAATACGGATAAAATATTCTGACATGGTATCAGAGCCTAATCCTGGGTCTTCTCGTCCTCAAAAATCCTAATACTTGCCATTTGTCATCTCACCAACCATGTCATCGAATTCTGATATAGAGCACCACACTGGTGCATCTCAATCCGATTCTATGTTTACCGAATTCACAACAAAAATCACTGAAGCTCTTAGCAAAGTCCAAACACCGACCCTATCCACCGAACCTCCTGCTGCTCCGATTGGCATCAAGTTGGATGGCACCAACTATGCCCTCTGGTCCCAAGTTGTCGAGATGTACATCTCGGGCAAAGACAAGTTGGGATATATCAATGGCGATTTCCCACAACCACCGTCGACGGATCCTTCCTTTCGCAAATGGCGGACAGACAACGCCATTATCAAAGGTTGGCTAATTAATTCAATGGATTCCTCATTGATAGGGAATTTCATTCGGTTTCCTACTGCCAAAATGGTGTGGGATTCCATTGCTACCACCTATTTTGATGGTAGTGATACGTCTCAGGTCTATGACCTCAGACGTCGTGTGACGAAGCTTAAACAAGCTGGAGGCTCCCTGGAGCAATACTACAATGATCTTCAGGGGTTATGGCGTGAGATTGACTTCCGGCGTCCTAATCCAATGGAGTGTGCAGTTGATATTCAAAAATACAATACTATTCTTCAAGAAGACCGGGTGTACGTTTTCTTAGATGGCCTTGACGACCGACTGGACAAGGTCAGGGGCGATGTGCTGCAACTTCGTCCATTCCCTACCGTGGAGCAAGCATATGCTCACGTCCGTCGCGAAGCAATTCGCCAGACGGTTATGATCACTGGCAGCGTAGAGGTTGTTCCTGGCGCTGTTCTCGCCACCAAAGGGCTTCGACTTGGACCTGCCAACTCCACCTCTACCGTGCACAATGGGAAGCAGAAATCTCGTACGACGTCTGAAGGCATGAAATGCACCCATTGTGGCAATCAGAAGCATACACGTGAAACGTGCTTTAAGTTGCACGGGTATCCTGATTGGTGGAGTGATCTCCAGGCTAAGAAACGTCGTGACACAGCTAGCAAAGACGAAGCTCTTGGTACCGCAGCAGTGGCTCATGCAACACCTCAATTGTCTTTTACACCACCGGTTGCCCACGGTTTGGATACTTCCTCCTCTCCTGACTCAGGTAATCTTGGTTGTGTTTGCTCTAGTTCACCTGGTGATGCTGAACGTGGTGCATGGCTGCTAGATTCCGGCGCCACTGACCACATGACGTTTGACGCTAAGGATTTCACACAGACTTCCTTCCCAAAACGTACCAATATTGCCAATGCTAATGGCGTTATTTCTCCTGTCACTGGCGCGGGCACCGTGACCTTAACTCCTACTCTACAGTTGCCTAATACGTTACTTGTTCCCTCACTTTCTCATAAACTCCTCTCAGTAAGCCAAGTAACGTCTGACCTTAATTGTATTGTGCTTATATACCCTGCCTTTTGTCTTCTCCAGGACATTCTCACCAAGGAGATCATTGGGCGTGGTACTAAGAGAGGGGGGCTCTATTATATGGACGACTTTAGTGTGGGCAGAGCACATCACATGCAGCATTCTGTTGGTATTAAAGAGAAGGAGATCTGGCTTTGGCATCGTCGTTTATGTAGTTTGGTTGACTTGACGTCTTTAAATAGGTCACCCGTCCTTCACTTACATGAAACACTTGTTTCCGGATTTGTTTCCTCAATTGAAACATTTTGATTTACAATGTGAAACTTGCATTTTAGCAAAAAGTCATAGAGTTTCTTATCCTTTGCATCTGAATAAAAAGGATACCCCTTTCACCTTGATACATTCCGATGTATGGGGTCCTTCTCCAATAACTACTGTGTCCGGGTTCAGATGGTTTGTGTTGTTTGTTGATGATTGCACCCGCATGACTTGGCTTTATTTGTTAAAACATAAAGATGAAGTTTTTGGTGTGTTTAAGTCATTTCATGTTATGGTAACCACACAATTTTCCGCTAAAGTTCAAGTGTTTCGATCGGACAATGGTGGTGAATATGTTAATCACCAATTTCGTGATTATTTCGAACATCATGGCATTCTCCATGAAACTTCTTGCCCCCAAACCCCTCAACAAAACGGTATTGCTGAGCGCAAAAACCGGCACATTCTTGAGACTGCTCGAGCTCTCTTAATAGGTGCCCATGCTCCTCCACGGTACTGGGCTCGCAGTCACTACTTCTGTGCATCTCCTGAACCGAATGCCCTCTAAAGTGTTGGGGTTCCAAACACCATTACAAGCTCTTGTGGCCCATACTCCCCACTTGCCACTCTTCGGTCTTGATGCTTCCCCCCGTGTGTTTGGGTGCGTTGCTTACGTCCATCTTCATCCGAACCAGCGGACTAAGCTAGACCCGTGTGCTCGTCGGTGCTTATTTTTGGGGTATGGATTTCATCAAAAAGGCTATAGATGCTATGACCCTACTTCTAATCGCACCTATGTCTCCATGGATGTCACCTTCATGGAAACCGAAACATTTTTCCCACCCACTTCTCCTCTTCAGGGGGAGACTACTGGAAGGGAAGAGTCGAAATGGATGGAACTCGACTGGCTAGGCTTGTCCGAAGCACATGTAGAGCCGATGCAATCAGTATGTGTTCCTCAAGCTCCTGAACATCAAGCAGTTAATTATCAAGAAGTCAATCACGAAGCTGCAGTTTCTTCCCCCTCTGTAGTACCCGAAGACCCAACTCCTGAGAATGATCCTGAGGTAAGCTCTTTAAACACCAATATCATAGAATCTCCTGCTGGTTATGTATTACCTCACAGGCGCAATCGTGGCAAACCACCAAGCCGCTACTCACCAGACATTGAGGAAAGAAGATCACGATATCCCATTGCCAATTATGTGTCTACAAAGGGGCTGACCGAACCTCTCAAGACCTTCATACATGACATCTCTACTCATCATGTTCCAGCAAGGGTGGAGGAAGCCATGGAAGACCCGAAGTGGACTCAAGCCATCAAAGAAGAAATGGAAGCCTTATTGAAAAATAAGACATGGAACCTAGTACCATTACCGAAAGGAAAGAAAACAGTGGGGTGCAAGTGGGTGTTCTCTATCAAACACAAAGCTGATGGATCTATAGAAAGGTACAAGGCAAGACTTGTGGCAAAAGGGTATACACAAACTTATGGTTTAGACTACCAAGAAACTTTCTCACCAGTAGCTAAACTAAATACTGTTAGAGTGTTGTTATCTCTTGCAAAGAACTTAGATTGGCCACTACATCAGTTTGACGTGAAGAACGCCTTTCTTCATGGTGATCTTGAAGAAGAGGTGTATATGTACATTCCTCCAGGCTACTCAGTGACCACGGGAACTAATGAGGTGTGCAAGTTGCAGCGAGCTTTGTATGGATTAAAGCAATCGCCGCGGGCATGGTTTGGGAGGTTTAGCCTAGCAATGAAGAAGTATGGTTTCAAACAAAGCGACTCGTGATCATACTTTATTTCTCAAAAGACAAATTTTATAGGGGGCAAGGTAACGGCTTTAATTGTCTATGTCGATGATATGATCATTACAGGAGATGATAGAGAAGAAATATCACGGCTCCAAGGGCAATTGGCTAGTGAATTTGAAATGAAAAATCTAGGTGGGCTTAAGTATTTTCTGGGAATCGAAGTTGCTAGGTCAAACCAAGGCATCTTTCTATCCCAAAGAAAATATATCCTAGATTTATTATCTGAGGTTGGATTGATGGAGTGCAAACCAGTAGGTACTCCTATTGTCCAGAATCACAAGCTTGGGATTTATCCGGACCAGAAACCAGCTAATAAGGGAAGATATCAACGGTTAGTTGGCAAACTAATTTATTTATCTCATACTCGTCCAGATATTGCATATGCCGTGAGTGTGGTGAGTCAATTTATGCATTGTCCAAGTGAGGAACACATGGAAGCTGTAACTCGGATATTGAAATACTTGAAGTCGTCTCCGATGGAAAGGGCTCATGTTTTCTAAGAATGATCACTTGGAAGTCGAGGGCTATACTGAGGCCTTGATTGGGCCAGGGAACATCTCGGATAGGAAGTCGACGACCTTATTTCACATTTGTTGGTGGAAACCTTGTGACATGGAGGAGTAAAAACAAAAGGTGGTGGCACTCTCTAGTGCGAACATCATGAGGGCCCAATTCCGAGGGATGGCCAAGGGTTTATGTGAACTTCTTTGGAAAGATATTGAAAAAGTTGCTAACGGAGGTTGGTTTTGCTCCCACATCAGAAATGAATCTTTTTTGTGATAATAAAGCTGCCATAGATATCTCTCATAATCCGATTCAGCACGATAGAACTAAACATGTGGAGGTGGATCGGCACTTCATCAAACATAATCTCGAGACTAAGACAATTCGATTCCCATTTGTCAAGTCCGAAGACCATCTTTTTACTATCTAGCAGATATACTTACGAAAGCCGTGTCCAGCAAAGAGTTCTACAACTCACTAGTCAAGTTGTGCATAAGGGATCCGTATACATCAACTTGAGGGGGAGTGTTGGCGTGAGTTGTAATGTGTTGGCGTGAGTTGTAATATATTGGCGTGAGTTGTAGTATATTGGTAGATAGAGAAATTATAGGTAGAAGGGATGACAAGAGATCTTTTCCTTCTCACGAGTGCATGATTATAGGAACTAGATTTGTATAGCTAAAATTAGAAGATTTATTCTGGTCTTATATATTTGTAACTAACGATTATGTAAATCATTATGAATGAAATACAGAGAAAATATTCTGACATATATATCATAATACAGAACATGACAAGGTGGAGAAGAAGATTTTGTGATTGTCAATGGTAGGCGTTTCCATTCCCACGTAATGTGACCCACGTGAGATGATGATGATGAATGGATGGAGTGGATGTCTCGTTGACACAGGGTCCATGGAGATGATCTACTCGTTTTGTAGATCATATACTCTTTTACCTCTCTTTGTTTTACTCGAACAATAAAATTCCTCATTTCAGTTTACTTTATTGTATCAAATCTCTCTCTATAAATCTTATGTAATCCTCATAAATTTTCATCACTTGCAGTTTTTGTCTTCTTTCAACAATGCTTTCCGAGATTTCACCCTCTGGTCTTAGCTCTGGTACTGATGCATGAAAGATGACATTGTTGGACCTACTTCCCAAAGATGAGGATGATCTCCTCAGTATTAATACTCCTCTTACTGAGAAAGATGTAGAGCCCAAGCCTTCTACTATTGCTATTGCACCACTCAGCTGGATTACTAATTCCTACTATGGGAATAATGGTTTATATTGGTACTTGAAGGTTGGGTCCATGAAGACATGCCATGATGGTTTGAGATTGACATATTACGTTCATATGAGATGTTCTAATTGGATACATGATTTTATCACCAGTTGGACGGATGGCAGTGGCCAACACAAAGATGCTTCGACTAGAAGCATTAGATGGTGCCCTTCTGAGAGTCTGTGTCCTATTTGTGATGGTAAATATTCAATGGGTGATAGTTGCCAAGACACAGATGCTACGAGATGGTGGCCTTGTGAGAGTCTCAGTCCTATTTGTGATGGTAAATATTCAATGGATGATAATTGCCAAGACACAGATGCTACGACATGGTGTCCTTGTGAGAGTCAATGTCCTATTTGTGATGGTAAATATTCAACGGATGATAGTTGCCAAGAAACAGATGCTTCGAGATGGTGCCCTTGTGAGAGTCCCTGTCCTATTTGTGATAGTAAATATTCAACTGATAGCAGTGAAGAAGACACAGATGCTTCTACTAACGGCATTAGATAGTGGCCTTGTGAGAGTCCCTGTCCTATTTGTGATGGGTAAATATTCAACGGATATAAAGGGCCAAGACGCAGATGCTTCGACTACCGGTGTTAGATGGTGCCCTTTAACGGATGCAAGGGGACAAGACAGAGATGATTCAAGTTAGGTGGAGCCAATTTAAGCTACAATTGTATTGAAAGAATAAGCTGTGTTTATTTTTTCTCTTCTCTTTTTATTTATTTATTTATTTTTATTTTCGCACAGGGCTTCCTATATGGAGGAATGCAGTAGCTAAGGGCTTGCGTTCTATTGAATAATTTTTTGGATCAACTTGCTATGCAAAAAATTTCTAGCCATAAATTTGTTTAATTCAAGAATAATAGCTTATCAATTTAATAATAATAATAATAATAATTTATGTTTCATTAATTATGATAAATGTTTGTATATTTTCCTTTTACAAGTCCCACATATATATATATATATATATATATATATATATAGAGAGAGAGAGAGAGAGAGAGAGAGAGAGAGAGAGAGAGAGAGAGAGAGAGTAATGGTCTCCTGCGCATACATCACAGTTGGCCCACAATCAACGATCCACCCACCCCGAACAAGGAGAACCGATTTCAGGTGCTTGAGCACCGAAACGACATACACGTTGAACTTTTACATGGCAAGGTTAAATCCAAACACACCGTACTAGAAACCAATGGGACTAGGTTGAAATCGGATTACGTACTGAGTAAACTCTGTGGGGCCAACCGTGATGTATGTGTCATATCGACGCCGTCCATCCATTTTTCCATATCATTTTAGGGCCTAGTACCAAAACTCAAAAATACATGTAGCTGAAGTATACTACACTACAGGAAATAGTGTGAATTGAACGTATACCGTTGAAAAACTTCTTAGGTCCACAGAAGTTTTGAATAAAGCTGATATTTATGTTTCCCCTCGTCGATATCTTTGTAAACTTATGAACAGGTTGGATGACAAATAAAAATCACTGTGAGCCCCAAGAAGGTTTCAATGATGGATTTCACTCTCCCCCCTTTTTCCTGTAGTGTGGTCCATTTATGGCTTTTTAATGCTTCAATTTTGGGCTCGACTCCTTAAGTGAGCCGAAAAAAGGGATGGACGGCGTGGATAAGACACCTACATCCACGGTGGGCCCAACAGAGTTTATTTAGTACGATGAAAGGTACTGAGTTACTCACTTCCGACTCGGTGCAGGTGATGGTGGGGCCCTGTTTAGTTGGTGTACCACACACCGCCGACATTGCTGGTGTGGTACGTATCGTGCGAAGACGACCTCTGACGCCCCTCGATCACCGAGTTGTACCAAGTAATCAAATGAGATCAAAGTTACATGGCCATGCAATGATGTATTTATTATATTCATACCGTTCATCTATTTGGAGAGATCAATTTAAACCATGAACCCGTAAATGAGTCATATCCAAATCTCAAGTAGACCACATCGCAAATAGCAGTGGGACAATGATTACCACCGTTAAAACATTAATAACGCCCAACATTATTATTATTATTTTTTTCCGTTCAATCTATACACAATAACACGTAATTGAATTAAGAGGAAAAACAAATATTATAATGATCCAAAATTTATGTGACCCCAAAGAGGGCTTCAATGGTAGACGTTCAATCCATCTTTGGATCTGTCTTATTTTTGGATTCAAGCGTTACAACAAGCTCACCAAATGGACGACCGTTTAAATATAACACATACCTTGTAATGAGACCCAACATCAACACACCACCGACACCGGTGGTGTGTGGTACACCAGCCAACCCGATTCCCACATAAACCCTTCCAATAGCTGATGTGATGTGTAAATTCTTAAACAACCGTATGGGCGGGGTGGCCGATGGACCTTTGGACTTGGCCCATGTTAGCCCGGATTTGGGGTGGTGTATCAGGCCCAACGGTCGGGCTCAGGCTCAAATCAAGAGCCCAAATGTATGTCGAGCTGGACTCTGGGCTCTCAAAAACCTATAAACCCAGCCCGGCGTAATATGTCTTTTCTAAACTTATTTTTTCTTTCTTTTATTTGGTTCTCTCTCTCACACACAAGACACCAAAATATCACTGATCCACATAAATATTCACAGCTTGGGCTCAAGTGGACCCAGGCCGGGCTTTCTGTAAATGTTTCGGACTAGATTATTTGAGATCATTACAAGTTGGCCCGGCCCTAACCCGGCCCATTGACAGCCCCAAGTATAATACAAGAAAAACTGAAAAATTCAAACATGCGATTGTGATTTAACAAATGATAAGCTGACGAATACAAGAACCAACAACCAAACTAGCTATCACACGCTAGCAGCGCCACGTTCTATATCCTTGTAGGAAACTTCCAGGGGACAGTTATAATACAAAAAACCAATGGTTGTAAGCTCATTTCCTGAGGAAGCAACGTTTCAACTTCGAGAGATACAGCCACCGTCCAAAGTACAGGTGCCTTTTCAAGTTCAATCTAAGCAGTTTCTAGGAACTTTCACCTATAGTTGGTGGACATGGTTGGTTGATTTCAGGCCTTTCACCCCTGGAGTACTCATTGTTGGATTTTTAAACAACAATAATAATAATAATAATAATTTTTAAAAGAGAATTTAGATAAAGGTTTATAACTTTTAGTAATTGTTGGTGACCATTTATTTGTAAATAGTGGTACCTTTTGATAAATGAAACATCATTTGAATTCGAAATGATGATGAAAAGCTACTATTAATAATAGACTGATGCTATTGTTGAAAAGATACCATGAAAAAACATGCCTTTGTTGTATTTTGTTTTTAAATAATATTAAAATTTGATTTTCAAATTTTCGGTGGTTTTCTTCACATATAAATTTTAGTATTTTTAGATGGTGGGTTTTTAGATTGTTTAGTTGGTGTACCACACACCACCGACATTGCTGATGTGGTACGTATCGTGTGAAGACGAGCTCTGACGCTCCTCGATCACCGAGTTGTACCAAGTAATCAAATGAGATCAAAGTTACATGGCCCCTGCAATGATGTATTTACTATATTCGTACCGTTCATCTATTTGGAGAGATCATTTTAGATTCTGAACCCGAAAACGAGTCATAACCAAATCTCAAGTGGACCACACCACAAATAGCAGTGGGACAATGATTATCACCGTTAAAGCATTCATAATGCCCGCCATAATGTTTTTTTTTTTTTTTTTTTTTTCCATTCAATCTATTCATAATGACACGGCTTGGATTAAGAGGAAAAGCAAATATCATATTGATCCAAAATTTATGTGACCCCAAAAGCTCTTCAATGGTAGACGTTCAATCGATCTTTGGATCTATCTTTTTTTCCGTCTCGAGCCTTGCAACAAAGCTCACCAAATGGGCGACCGTTTAAATATAACACATACCTTCTAATGAGACCCAACATCAACGCACCACTGAGGTCGATGGTGTGTGTTACACCAGCCAATCCGATTCCCACCTAAACCATATTGGACGCGGATTAGATACCAACGGGTTGAGTAGCGAGTTGGCTACTAACGTGACGTCACCAAGTTCTGTGGGCCCATTATGATGTTGTATCCACACCGTTCATCCATTTTGAAATATCATTTTAAGACATGAACTAAAGAATGAGGCAGATAAAAAGCTATAGTGGACCCCAACACAGAAAACAGTGGGGAGAGTGATTCTCACCGTTGAAACTATCCTAAGGTCTACTGTTTAAAAGTTAAAAAAGACATGAAATAAGGGAAAACACAAATATCAGCTTGATCTTAAACTTTCGTGGCCTTTAGAAGTTTTTAATGGTGAGCGTTACTGTCCCCACTGCTTTCCGTGCTGAGGTCCACTGGAGCTTTGGATTTAGCTCAAACCCTGCATATTGCCCTGAAATGATCTCTCCAAATGGATGGAAGGTGCGGATACAAAACATACATCATGGTGGGGCCCATGGAACTTGGTGACGTCACAAGCGTGTTTGGCTACTCAACCTGTCAGTAGCTAATCCGCACCCTCCAATAATTGATGTGATGTGTAAATCCTTAAACAACAGTATGGGCTGGGTAGCCCGATGGGCCTTTCGGCTTGGCCCATATTAGCCAGGATTTGTGGTGGTGTATCAGGCCCAACGGTCGGGCTCGGGCTCAAATCAAGAGCCCAAATGTATATCGAGCTGGACTCGTGATTTCAAAAACCTATAAACCCAGCCCGGCATAATAGGTCTTCTCTAAACTTATTTTTACTTTCTTTATTTTCGTTCTCTCTCTCACAAGACGCACCAAAATATCATTTATCCACATAAATATTCACAGCCTGGCTCAGGTGAACTCAGGTCGGGCTTTCAGTAAATGTCTCGGACTGGATTATTTGAGCTCATTACAAGCTAGGGCAGAAGTTGGCCCGGCCCTAACCCGGCCCAGTGACAGCCCCAGCAGATATAATACAAGAAAAACTGAAAAATTCAAACATGTAATTGTAATTTAACAAAACGAATACAATAACCAACAACCAAACTAGCCATCACACGCTAGTAGCGCCACGTTTTATTTCCTTATAGGAAACTTCCAGGAGACAGTTATAATACAAAAAACCAATCGTTGTAAGCTCATTTCCCGAGGAAGCAACATTTCAACTTCGAGAGATACAGCCACCGTCCAAAGTACAAGTGCCATTTCAAGTCCAATATAAGCAGTTTCTGAGAAATTTCACCTCTAGTTAGTGGATATGGTTGGTTGATTTCAGGCCTTTCAGCCTGGAATACTCATGGTTGGATTTTTAAACAAAAATAATCATAATAATAATTTTTAAAAGAGAATTAAAATAAAGGTTCATGACTTTTAGTAATTGTTGGTGACCATTTATTAGTAAATGGTGGTGCCTTTTGATAAATGAAGCATCATTTGAATTCAAAATGATGAAGAAAAGATACTATTAATAGTAGACGGATGCTATTGTTGAAAAGACACTATGAAAAAAGATGTCTTTTCATTAAAAGGAATGTATCTCTTGTGACTCTATATATACCATCCATTTGAAAAAAATAAAAATAAAAATTCCAACAATATCTTTTCCATATTCTTATTCTTCTCCATTTTCGGTTTTGAATATTTTTTAAAAAGTTGCAATTTTCAGGCGTTAAACTGCAAACAGTTTTTCAGGCTATAAATTGCAAACAGTTTTCAAGAGTTAAACTATAGCAGCACAGAAGTCAGGGTGTATGCTATAAAAGTGTGTTCGAGGTACGGATTTTCGGTTTTGCAAGTTGAAGCCCACATTTCTCCGGTCTTAGAAAAGATGTTTATTGTATCTTGGAAATGGATTTGTTGTAACTCTCTTGTAAATTGGTTTAATCACCAGTAGGGTTATAATATCATCTTAAAGATAGCGACATCGTAACGCACCTTAAGCCTTATCTTTAAGTGATTAGTTTTTATATCTTTTCACCTCAACCTTAACAAATTTAAGGCAATTTAATGGCCTCTTCTATAGGTTATCCCAACTTTATTCGAATTACATCGTTCAACAACTCAAATTTTCTTCGATGGCAATCGAGGGTGCATCTCTTCCTGATCACGTCACTCAAGTTGTATCACATGCTCAATCAAGATCCTCTTTCACCACCATCTAACAATGATACGGCAGAATAAATTCAAAAGTGACAAGATTGGGAGCGTAACGACTACATATGCAAAGGTCATATTTTCAATACTCTTTTTAACTCATTGTATGTTGTTTACTATAAAAAAAAAGACCACCAAAGATTTGTGGCAAGCCCTGCTCACCAAATATACATCAAAGGACAAAGGTAATAAAAAATTCTTCGTAAGTTAGTTTTTAGAATTCAAAATATTGGATGAAAAACCTATTAGTGATCAAGTACATAAGTTAAGGTTATCATCTAACAAATTATTGTCGATGGCACTAATCTCGACGAATCCTTCCAAGTATCCACCATTATGGTTAAACTTCCACCTAAATAGAAGGATAGTAGAAAATCTTTGAAAAAAAAAAAACAGAAGAGAAAAAATGCTTAGAGGACCTCATAATATTTCTTCGAATAAAAGAAGAATATAGACTTTGTGACAAAAAGGAAGAACAACAAAAGGCCCTAAGTAACGCTAATATAGTTGAGAATAGTGTAAATCGAGAATAAAAAAAGTCACCTTTCAAGAAAGATAATCGGCTCAAACCTAATAATCAAGGGTTCAAAATGAACACATCCAAAAAGGGTCCATGCTTCTTTTGCAAAATCCCCAGCCACTTTAAGAAAAACAGTCGAAAATATAAAAAGAAAATGCAAGAAAAGAAATGGTAAGTCAATATGACAGAAGACATAAATCTAACAGTTGTCGTCTCTGAAGTTAACATAGTGAATGAAGATGTTGAATGGTGAGTAGATTCTGGTGCTACCAGACATATTTGTAAAAATTACAACATCTTCAATTCCTACGAAATATTGAAGAATAATCAAGAACTATATGGGGAATGCCTCCACATCCACGGTTATAGGAAAAGGAAATATACGACTTAATCTAATTTCAAAAAAGTCCCCACTTTCAATGATGTGTTGCATGTACCGGATATTATGAGGAATCTTATATCAACTAGTCTATTGACTAAGTTTGGATTCAAACTCCTATTTGAATTCGATAAATTGATTGTGTCTAAAAATTGAAAATATGTAGGGAATGACTATTTATTCATTGGAATGTTCAAGTTGAACCTTATAAATGAAAATTCTTCTTCCGTTTATAAGATTAATTCACGTGATGTTTGGCATGAAAGATTAGGACATATTAGTTATCATAGTATGGATAATATGTCTAATCTTAATATAATTCATAAGTATACAATACCTGAAACTGTTTCCTAGGGTGGAAAGATAATCACAAGTCGTAAACCTATTTCATAGTGACATATGCGAAATGAGTTGTCTAATAACAATAAGGGGAAAGAGGTATTTCATAACCATTATAGATGATTTCTCCTGTTATACCCTAATATACCTATTGAAGTAGAGAATCAGCTTTGACGGCTAGTAGTAAAGAGGCATAAAGGTTTAGAAACTTGTTATTAGAAATACCATTATTAGTATGACCTTTGCCACCAATCTCTATCTACCGTCATAGTGAAATGACATTGTCAAATACATATAACAAGACTTATAATAGAAAATCAAACATATCAATCTAAGGCATAGTTTTGTGCGGCAACTACTTGGTGATTGTATTATAACAATACAATATGTGCAATCTATCCAGAATCTAGCGAACCCATTCACCAAGAGACCGACAATGGATGTTGTCAGTAAAATATTAAGAGAAATGATACTTAAGCTAAATTTACAGACAACAGATGAGGAAAACCCAACCTAAGTTAATAGGTTCAATGGACAAAGTACCTCGTAGGAAGTATCTGAAGCAACACTGTACGTTTTCTATCTGTCTTATTCCTAAATGTATGTATAGTGTTGGGTATTTGTAATGATTAAAAGGAGGATGAGCCTCTACTCTTAATGAGTCATTTTAAGGGTGTTATTGTTATAGGGCATTTATAAGGACTACTTATATGAGTATTGGAAGTGGGGCCGCTTCCTGATATTCGAGTGTTCTGGCTATTCTCATGAACTCATGAATATAGGACAAAGCACAAGGCCATTAATGTACTATAATTTTAAAACACATGGCAATTGAAATATGTGTGTATGTAACATGTCCGGTTATATTATATAAAATACTTAGTTCAAGACCATAGTCACTAAAGGCGTGTTTGGATCGCCCGAACCCAACGTACTGCATTTTTTTAAGTTAAATAAATACAATATACTGCGTTTGAATTAGAATTGAAATCCGTATCAGTACGTAGCATGCGAATACAGCACCGAACCAGAACTGCTTGGACATACGGTTCGAAAGTACATTACGACAACATCGGGCAGTGCAGCGATGTCATCGCACTGCACCGCCTCTTACACCAGAGAACTCTCTCAAACGGTTACGTGCTTCGCGCGTCCATCTCCTCTTCCTGCACCATCCGTCTTCTTCTCCATCATTTTTAACCCTCTTGTAAAAGGAATGGATCGGTTTACAGCCACATCTTAGACGTAGACACAGTTGCTTGTTTCGTCTTCTTCGCCTACGTTGAAGATGGGATGTCCTCATCTTAGGGCCATCATTCCATAAACATAATTTTTCTTACGCCTAAAATTTCTTGTCGTAAGGGCAGAAGTGAAAGAAGGTATGGGTTTCTCTTCCCACTATACATTTTGGGACAACAGCTGATCCTTATTCTAAATGGACTGTATCCATCCTTTCATTCATGGATACCGTTTCTCTCGTGTGCCCTCTTTTACAAGAGGAAATGAGTACTTCTGTATACACCTCTCTCATATACCCTACGCAGAGGGTTTATCCGACGAAAGTTTTCAATCCGATTTTTGTATTTGTCTAGATCTACATGAGGTGAAATCATATCTGAACTGATTGACGGTTTGGATGAAATCCATAAATCGTGATGGGGCCCACATAAATACAAGCTGGTGCTCGATGGTGTAATGAATGTATGTGGTGAAGACGATGTCCACATAGATCAATCCTTCAACAAACATTGAACATGCATACATCCACTGATTACATGTGCAAAGCTAGTCCTTCCCAAACAATCTGATCGAAAATGAAAAGGGCACTCGATACAGTGTACATCCGTCATTATATATCTGTTGTATTGTATAACAATGCAATACAATCCTATACGCGAATCCAAACAGGCCCTAAGGATTCTGATACAACTTTGATTTTTTTACACTAAGTGAAGGTTCAAGTTCATAAGACACATTCTCCTATGCACATATTTTTCTTACATACCCTAACATCTTTATTTTGAAAAATAGTAAGAGATTGTTGGATTTTTTCAAAATAAAAAATGAATTTATAAAAGAGAATTTAAAAAAATGGTTGTGGCTTTTAGTGATTGTTGGTGACCATTCATTTGTGAATGATGGTGCCTCTTGGTAAATAGAGCATCATTTGAATTCAAAATAATGATGAAAATATGCCATTAATGGTGGAAGGATGCCATTGTTGAAAAGACACCATAGAAAAAGATGTCTTTCTATGAAAAATATCTTAAAGTATCTCTTATGACTCTATATATACCTATCTTTAGGTCAATCCGGAAAAAAAAATAAAAATAAATAAAAATAAAAAAATCTAATTCCAACAATCTCCTATCCATCATCTTCTTCTTCTCCATTTTCGGTTTTAAATGTTTTTTAAAACATTGCAGTTTTCAGGCGTTAAACCGCAAACAGTTTTTCAAGCAGTAAATTGCAAACAGTTTTTAGGGGTTAAACTGTAACAGTACAAAAGTCAAGGGTGTACGATGTAAAAGTGTGTTTGGGGTGTGATTTTTCAATTTTACAAGTCGAAGCCCACATTTCTCCAGTCTTGGAGAATAGGCTTATTATATCCTAGAGGCGGATTTGTTGTAACCTTCTTGCAAATTGGTTTAATCATCAGTAGGGTTTGGATATCACCTTAAAGATAGCGACATCGTAACACACCTTAAGCCTATTTTTAAGTGATTAGTTTTTCTATCTTTCCGCCTCAACCTTAACACCCATTGTTAGTGAAATTTCATTATAGCGGGAGTGTGTGTGATAATTTTTTTTTTTTTTTTTTTAAAGTTGGTTGATTCCAAGACTACTTTCATTGCTTTTCATTTAAGCCATTGATGTAGAGTGGGTCGCGGACAATTACATGGCAAAGATGGATCAGAAAAGGCCCGGTCAGCGACAGAAGTGATCTGGACAATCAGACCTTAAATCAGGCGTATCTCGCAATTTGGGATGAGTTAGCCGACGAAAAATATATGATTTTGGGGTAGAACGAGCTACTTTAGCCAACCAACCCAGCTACGCAGGGTTACGACACTCGAAATTGCAAGAAACCCTTGATTTGACGGTCGTTTCCCTCTTTCAATTTCATTTTTACTATAAATAGTAAGTTTTAGTTTACTTATAACTCTTCATCCGTCGGGCTTTAGGAGTTTCGCCCAACGTGAAAAGAGCTTAGAATAATTAGGAGAACGGGTTGGTGAAGCCAAATAGGACACTTACTATTTTTGGCCGAAAACCTTGCGCACTAGTAGACATCATGACCGTCTATAAATAGTAAGTTTACTATTTATAGTAAATTGCGAATTCTAGGAGTCCTAGTTGTAGTTTGATTCTGATTTCTTTCTCATTGCTTAGTACCCTTATTTAAAGGATTGTGAACTCGTTTTTATTAATTCATTAATCTATTTTGAATTTATTTCTATTTTCTGCTCTCTTTTCTCGTGGATTCGAGAAGTCTCTGTGAGGAGTCCAGAGAAGTTCCGTGGATTCGGAATAGTTATCCTCTTGAGGAAGACGGTGCTCGACCTCACGTCCTCCCCAAGCGTCACTTTGGTATCAAAGCGAGGTTTCTCCTCGGTCGATGGCTTCTAACGATGTGTCGGGCAACAATCCCATGGCGGTGCTCCAGAAATTTTCCTTTAACGGCAACTTTCCAAGCAAATGCACGAAGAGAGAATCGGCAAGCCATGCAAGGGCTGCAGGCTTCCATGGACCGCATAGCGAATCTCTTGGCAAAAACCGTAGGGCAACTCCGTGTTCCTGGTGGTAATCCTCCACCACCAATTGCTGAAACCTATAATCGCCCTGATCGCAGGATAATACCAGCAGTGCATCTAAGGGCCGTCCCTAAGGACGGGAGCTCCAGTGAAGAGGAGATCAATGACGTGATATTCCAACACCCCAGGCAAGGCGGCGATCGGGTAGATCGAATAGATCGAGACTTCAAGATACGGGGTGATATTCCTAACTTCAACGGCCAGCTACACATTGAGGATTTTCTCGATTGGCTTTCTTTAGTTGAGAGATTTTTTAACTATATGGACATCCCTGAAATAAAAAAGGTCAAGCTTGTGGCCTACAAGTTGAAAGGAGGAGCTTCAGCTTAGTGAGAACAACTGCAACTCGCACGTACCAAGTAGATGAAAGCACCAATCCGCACATGGCAGCGAATGAAGCAGCTACTACGTGCCCGATTCCTCCCTAGCGATTACGATCAGGTATTATTCCAACAATACCAAAATTGTTGACAGGGTAGTCGGTCGGTGAGAGAGTACGCAGAAGAATTTTACCGCTTAGCGGCGCGCAACAATTTGGTCGAGACTGAATCACAGCAAGTCGCCCGATTCAACGATAGATTGCGTATGGCGATCCAGGATCGGTCCAGATGCAGTCCGTCTGGACGATGAATGATGCGATCAAGTTGGCTACTCGGGCAGAAGCGCAACTTGAACGTTCTAACACACGGGCCTATCCTACTGCGAGGATCATTGCGGCAGGTCCACCCCAGGGAGCTCCACAGCCTAAGGGGAAGGAGCCCGTAGGAGCACGCACTCAACCTCCTACGTCTGAGAACCGAGATCAGGGAAGCGGGCAAGCTAGACCCCAAAGGGACGTATCGACTGCTGCTGGTCCAAGTACAATCCCGAATTCTTATGCTCGGCCAAGGCCCAACAACTGATATCGTTGTGGCCAACCAAGCCACCTGTCAAATACTTGTCCCCAGCGAAAAGTGGCAAACCTCGCCATTAATGATGGTAGTGCTGATAACGCTTATGAAGATCCAGATATTGAAGAACAGGAGCATACCACCGAGGACGAGGTAGAAGATTCAGGTTGGGTTCAGCAAGATCACGGCGAGTCGCTCATCGTGAGGCGACTATTATATGCGCCAAGAAAAGAAGTGCATCCACAACGGCATAACATCTTCCGCACTAGGTGTACGGTGAATCGAAAGGTTTGTGACGTGATCATTGACAGTGGAAGCAGCGAGAACATCGTCTCCAGGGTCATGGTGGAAAAGTTACAATTGAAAATAGAGCGTCATCCCTCTCCATATATAATCGGTTGGATCAAGAAGGTCAACGAAATAAAGGTAACTGAACAGTGCACCATATCTTTTTCCATTGGCAAACATTATAAGGATGAAGTATGCGATATGGTTGACATGGAAGCATGTCACATACTACTCGGTCGACCCTGGCAATCTGACCGTGACGCCACTCATAAGGGACGAGATAACATATATATCTTCGTCAAGGACAGCCGAAAGACTATATTGGCCCCTATAGATCCAGAGGGACTACCTGAAACTTCTAAAGTGGAGGGTCGTTTCCTCTTAACCATACGAGACTTCGTGGAAGAATCCAAAGAAACAGGACAGACTTATGCACTAGTTGTGAAAGGGGAAGAACTCGAGCCTACCATCATCCCTGAAAAACTAAGGCCCTTGTTACAAGAATTCAAAAAAATCTAGCCCGATGATCTTCCCGATAGGTTACCCCCTATACGAGATATCCAACACCATATTGACTTTGTCCCTAGGTCCAGTTTACCTAATCGTCCTCATTATCGAATGAACCCGAATGAGTGCGAGATTCTGCAGGGACAAGTGGAGGAACTGATCCGTAAGGGTCTTATTCGAGAAAGCATGAGCCCATGTGTTGTACCAGCTCTACTAACTCCAAAGAAAGATGGGAGTTGGCGCATGTGTGTCGACAGCGGGGCCATCAATAAGATCACCATAAAATACAGGTTTCCTATACCACGGTTGGATGATATGTTGGATATGCTAGAGGGCGCAAAAATATTCTCTAAATTGGACTTAAGGAGCGGCTACCATCAGATTCGAATACGGCCAGGTGATGAGTGGAAAACAGCCTTTAAGACCAAGGAAGGATTGTATGAATGGATGGTCATGCCTTTCGGTCTTTCTAATGCGCCTAGCACATTCATGAGGTTGATGAACCAAGTTCTGAAACTTTCATTGGGCGGTTCGTTGTGGTTTATTTTGATGATATTTTGATATACAGTCAAGACGAAACCACCCATATGGAGCACCTCATGAAGGTCCTTCAAGTGCTCACTGAAAATAAACTGTACCTTAATTTTAAAAAGTGTAGTTTCATGACTGATAGCCTATTGTTTCTGTATTTTGTGGTTACATCCACGGGCATTCGAGTGGATGAAGAAAAGGTGAAGATAATCAGAGAATGGCCGGTTCCCAAAAATATTCACGAAGTGCGAAGTTTCCATGGACTAGCGACATTCTATCATCGGTTCGTGAAAAGTTTCAGTACCATTGTGTCACCAATCACAGATTGCATGAAGAAGGGCAGTTTCAGTGGACTGACGAAGCCGACAGGAGCTTTACCGAAATCAAGCGCAGATTATCCACGACCCCGGTTCTTGTACTTTCCAACTTCGACAAACTGTTTGAAGTCAAATGTGATGCCTCATATGTCGGGATTGGGGGAGTTTTGTCTCAAGAAGGTAGGCCGGTAGCCTTCTACAGTGAGAAACTTAGTGATGCACGCAAGAAGTGGTCTACATATGAGATCGAGTTGTACACGGTGGTCCAGGCACTGCGACACTGGTGACATTATTTGATTCAAAGGGAATTCATACTTTACACGAACCATCAAGCCCTCAAGTTTATTAATAGTCAAGCTAACATTAACCGTGTGCATGCTAGATGGATCTCATTTTTGCAGGAATTCACATTCGTGCTAAAGCATAAGTCGGGAGGTAACAGAACAAAGTAGCCGATGCGGCCGAGTCATCGTGTAACTTTGTTAGTCACTATGAGCAATGAAGTTGTCGGGTTCGATCGCCTCAAAGACATATATGCCGACGACACGACTTCAGGGACGCATGGGTTAGATGTCAGGAAGGTCACCCCGGTGACTTATATATACAAGACGGGTTCTTTTTTTAAGGGAAATCGACTATGTATCCCAAAAAGTTCACTAAGGGAACAGATAATCCAAGAGCTACATGGAGGTAGCCTCAGTGGACACCTTGGGCGAGACAAGCGCGAGCTCTTGTGGAAGAACGGTATTACTGGCCGCAATTGGTACGTGATATGGGAAAGGCAGTCCAACGCTGTTATATTTATCAAACTTCCAAGGGGCAATCTTATAATACGAGCCTCTACACCTCGTTACCCGTGCCTGACGATCCTTGGGAGGATTTATCTATGGACTTTGTGCTTGGTCTCCCATGAACACAACGCGGCATGGATTTGGTGTTCGTGGTAGTAGATCGTTTTTCCAAGATGACGCACTTTATTCCATGCAAGAAGACTCTCGATGCAACACACGTGGCGAATCTATTCTTCAGATAAATTGTGCGGCTACATGGGGTTCCCAAGACTATTACTTCCGACCGTGACACGAAGTTCATAAGCCACTTTTGGCAGACTTTGTGGACTCGATTCGATACATGTCTTCAGTTTAGCAGCGCGTACCACCCACAGACTGACGGTCAAACTGAGGTTATGAATCGCACGTTGGGAAACCTCCTTCGATGTATTTCAGGAGAAAAACCGAAGCAGTGGGATTTGGCCTTATCTCAAGCGGAGTTTGCATTCAACAACATGGTGAACCGCTCGACAGGAAAATCCCCGTTCCAGGTTATCTATGGACGAGTACCTCGCCATACACTAGACTTGGTCCCTCTGCCCAAGCTCCCAGGCATGAGCATTGCAGCAGAACATATGGCAGACAAAATCATGGGCATTCATGCGGAGGTACAGAACAAGCTACATGCCTCGAACGAAAAGTACAAGGAGTAAGCGGACAAGCATCGGCGACAGAAAGTGTTCGAGGTGGGCGACCAAGTAATGATCCATCTGCGCAAAGAAAGATTTTCGACCGGAACATACAATAATTTGAAGAATAAAAAGATTGGACCGGTACCAATCATCCGAAAGATCAATGACAACGCTTATGTTGTTGATCTTCCAGATGATATGGCGATCTCACGAACTTTCAATGTCGCAGACCTGACTGAGTATCATGAACCAGCGCATAATGATAACTCGAGGACGAGTTCTTTTAAAGTGGAGGAGACTGATGTAAAGCGGGTCGCGGACAATTACATGGCAAAGATGGATCCAAAAAGGCCCAGTCGGCGACAAAAGTGATCTGGACCATCAGACCTTAAATCAGGCGTATCTCGCAATCTGGGATGAGTTAGCCAACGAAAAATATATGATTTTGGGGTAGAACAAGCTACTTTAGCCAACCAACCCAGCTACGTAGGGTTGAGGTGCTCAGAATTGTGAAAAACCCTTGATTTGACAGACGTTTTCCTCTTTCAATTTCGTTTTTACTATAAATAGTAAGTTTTAGTTTGCTTATAACTCTTCATCCGTCGGGCTTTAGGAGTTGCGCCCAACGTGAAAAGAGCTTAGAATAATTAGGAGAACGGGTTGGTGAAGCCAAATAGGACACTTACTATTTTTGGCCGAAAACCTTGCGCACTAGTAGACATCACGACCGTCTATAAATAGTAAGTTTACTATTTATAGTAAGTCGTGATTTCTATGAGTTTTAGTTGTAGTTTTATTCTGATTTCTTCCCCATTGCTTGGTACCCCTATTTAAAGGGTTGTGAACTCGTTTTTATGGATTCATTAATCAATTTCGAATTTACTAGAATTTATTTCTATTTTATGCTTTCTTTTCCTCGTGGATTCGAGAAGTCTCTGTGAGGAGTCTAGAGAAGTTCTGTGGATTCGGAATAGTTATCCTCTTGAGGAAGATGGTACTCGACCTCACGTCCTCCCCTGCGTCAGCCATCCATTTGATAGCAATTGTTAGAGCCTATTTGGTTTGATGTAATTACATACATTTTCATATAATTTCTCTTAAATCAATCAAATTTCATGATAATTCAAAGTCAAAGCTTGGTGGGCCCTACCATGATATATGTGTAATATCCACTCCATACATTCATTAGTACAGGTCATTTTAGGGCATGGGCCCAAAAATGAATCATATTAAAAAATAAAGTGGACCACATTATGTAAAATATTGGAGATTGAACACTACTCATTTAAATGTTCTTCCCATAATGTAGTCCACTTAAGATTTTGATCCATCTCATTTTTGGAGGCATACCCTAGAATGATATGGATGAAACATATACATTGATAGGAATGGTAGATTCTATCTTATTTTTTATACTTAAAAGTTGTGGCCATCAATATAAAAAATCGTCCCTGTCGTTGTGAATTCTCGTGACATGTCATTAATGCTTAAAAATATAAAATACAGAGCAATTCTCCTAAAATACATCCAACCTATACAATGGATGGACAGTCGAACAACGTAGTCTACATGTGATAGATACATGCACGCTTATAGATCCTAAAAATTGCATTGATTGGTCTATCCTAACCATAAAATGAATAAAATTCTCCTCATCAAGTGTGATCCATTACTTGAATTATGTCTTCTATTGTACATATTTATGCCGCTGATAAAAGGGTTTAGATCGTTTAAATGGTATGAATCTAGGGCCATGGCTGACCTGCCAATAGATCTACTAATGTAGAGCGGGTCACGGACAATTTCATGTCCAAGATGGATCAGAGAACGCCCGATCAGAGACAGAAGTCATCAAGATCGTCGAAACCTTAAAACAGGCATATCTCGCAAACCGGAATGAGTTACTTGATGTACCATATATGATTTTGGGGTAGGACGAGCTACTTTAGCCAACCAACCCAAATATATTGGGTTACCCATGCCGAATTTGCGATATTTCATTTCATCGACGGTCAAATTCCCTATTTATTTTCGTTTTTACTATAAATAGTAAGTTTTAGTTTGATTATAACTCTTCATCCATAGGGCTTTAAGAGTTGTGTTCAACATGAAAAGTGCTTAGAATAATTAGGAGAATAACGTGGTTAAGCCACATAGGAAACTTACTATAAAAAGTAAATTTACTATTTATAGTAAGTTACGAATTTCTAGGAGTTTTAGTTTTAGTTTGCTTCTGATTTCTCTCATATTACTTGGTATCCCTATTTAAAGGGTTGTGAACTTGTTTATTTCATTAATCAATTAAAATTTGAATTTATTAGAATTTATTTATATTTTCTTGCTTTCTTTCCTCGTGGATTAGAGAAGTCTCTGTGAGGAGTCCAGAGAAGCTCCGTGGATTTGGAGTAGTTATCCTTGAGGAAGACGGTGATCGACCTCATCACATTCATCTCTGCGTTATCTACTAAATTAACGATTCTGATGTGGTCTATCTAAGCGACATAAGTTTTATATTGGACATATATATTTAATATTAAAGCTTTAGTATGTGATGTCTTCTTAGGATTTGCTTCTTATTAAGCTAGGAATCATCCTGCATAATTAGATTAAGACTTTCTATTTTTAATATGTTTTACTATTTTGGGAAAGTTTTAATTTATTCGCATTAGGACTCTTAATTAGGGTTGCGTTTTATGATTTAAAGCCTTATAATCTCATTTTTAAAAAAAACTTTAATAAAATATTTTAAATTGTATTATTTCTTATGGATTCAAGAGCCATTACGACTTGTGAATTCAAGGTTCATATCACGTAAAGGAGAGGAGACTATGTTTGTCATCTTTCATTTTTCAAGCCCTTCCCTGCATTAACTTTAGTATGCATATTGCTGTTCACAACCCCAAGTGTAGGGTCGCGATGTAGTAATAATCTCGGTGAGACCGAGGTCGAATCGACAAGGACTAATCGCGTGAGTATTCTGAAAGCAATTAGAAGAAGAACTAGAAAAAGATAAAAACCTAAATCTTGAAGTATAGAGAGTAAATTGTGAGAGATTTAATGAAAAACTTAAGAAATTCAAAGGTGAGAAACTAGGGTTTCAAAGGATACACTTGTAGAGATCGGGGAGATCTATGCTTGATTCAATGGCGCAACTGGAATCAAAGTCCCATCTTATCCAATTGGAAGATATCTAAATAAAACCAAATCTGAACTTCCTTTGAACGAATTCTCAATGGATGAGAAGTGTGAGAACAGGAAGCGATTCCATCACAAAACCATGCCCATGAGATAAGGCAAACAACAGGATTTACTAATCCTACAACGAATCACAAGAGAATCATGAAGATTAGAAAGATTCCATCACCTAACCATGCCCATGGAAAGATGGTGAACAACAAGATTTCCTAATTTTACAATCTTAATACATGAAAAGAACATACTCAAAGCTATCACAGATCTATTGTAATTTAAGTCACAATAAACCATTAAAAACTAAAAGTATTTCTTATAATCAAACTAGAATCAAAGATAGTTCAACTTAAACATGAATCAAATCAATAGAAAACATCCTATCACGCTACAAGCTTTACCTCTTAGCCCTAGCTAAGAGGTTTAGCCAACCATAGACATGATTGAACTAGAATCTCTTAAGAAAAGCATAAAAACAACTAAGGAAAGGGAAGAAAAACTCTTGGCAACGGCTTCTCCACACTTTCACTCCATTCCACAAACCCTAAAAGATGCCTAGGAAGATCCTAGGGAGTCCTATTTATAGTTGTGGAACTTTAACTTTCGCACCTAGTTGGAAAACTCTAAAAATCACCTCAAATTTACGCAATTTTTCAAAATAGGTTTCACTCTGCACAATTTCACAGAATGCCCCAGCGTTTCAAAATATGCTTCTTCAGGACACTTTCAAGAATATGTTTGTTTTTAGAACAATTTCAGGATTCCTTTTCTTCACTTCAAGTCTTCAATACTCTTCATTTCTCACTTAGTTTTCTTGGATTTTTAACATGTGAATTCTTCAATCTTGATCTTTTAAGATCCATCCCTTGACTTGGTAATTCTTGAACAACAAATCCATGCTTTTAACATCCTTTTCAATCCAAGCTTTTAAATTCACCTTGTAACACAAACATGATTAAAATAGAACATTAAGTATTATCATGTTCATAAAACCAAGTGATAAATGGGGGATAATATGCAATATTTGACCCTTACACAATTCTCAACCAACATTTTGCTAGTCCCGAGCAAAGTATGTGAAAAATATTTCGAGAACCATAAGACAATTTCTATAAGCTCAAGTGGCTTTAAAACAATCCAAATAATAGAGTTTCAAAATACATTAATGTTGAGCATTATTTTCTCATAAACTGTAGCACTCGGTAAATTTCATAGTCAAGTTCAAAGTATTAATCCACAAATTAGAACAATTCTAAACATTGAGTTCTACTGGTGCATAGTGAAATTTGGACTTATTACAATCAAGGTTCAATTCTTAATTTTCATGATAACATTGATAATTACAAGAGCATTCAAGACAATCAAAACCTAAACTAAAACTTGCCCTACAGTTCATCTTTTCATTCTTCCACCTTTTAATTTTTCTATCGATGACTTTCACGCTATGTTAACCTTTTAAAATATCTTTAATAGGTAGCCGTTTTCGACTATAACTGTTTTTTTTAGCTAGGTATTTATTTATTTATTTATTATAGTTATTATTTTTATTTTATTTTTCAATTCTTCTCATTAAACATGATGGACAAATTTTTCAGGTTGGTTCCTTCCATGCTAAATAATCACCAAGTTAACAATGCAATATCAAACTGACACCTTAATGTGTAAGCTAGATGTGACATGTGAAATCATGACTCAATCAATGTTTAAAACTTCTAATCATGGATTAATAATTCGAACTTAACTGTGAACTATAACAAGTAACTGAACCCAAGAGTCATAAATCACCAACTTTAAGTATCTTATACTTCTAAATTATGGATGAACTTCAAAATCGCTCGAATTTACAAAATTTTCAGAAAATTTTGCTCAAAGACTAAGAAAACACTGATTAGCTTGCCTAATTCACGAATTTACAAAATTTTCAAAAAAAATTTCACAATTTTTGCTCAAAGACTAAGAAAACACTAATTAGCTTGCCTAATCCACACCTCCCAACTTAAAATCTATATTATCCTCAATGTAAAAGATATAAACATGCAATGTACATGAGACAACGAAAGTAAAAGAGAAGTGATAGAAAGGTAGTACCTGAAGAAGGAATCTAGAGGCTTTTCCAATGGTCTCAGTATGAAAATGGGTTAGCACAAGAGTTAAACCAACAAAAAAACAAACTATCCTAAAATAAATAGAAAGAAAACTATCCTAAACAGCATAAATCTGACTATCCTAGACATAACATGAAAGCGATAAACTAATCATAAACTAGAAAAGCAAGGGAAAAGCTACTTAGTCATGCCACAAGGTTCCTCCTCCGGCCAATATCTTGATAAATTTCTCAGTAGGTTTGTCAACCAGATCATCCAAAAGCTCCTTTTGCAATAGGCTTGGATGCCTTGGAGCATGAATTTCCAGAGAAATTTATGGACCTCAGCAAAAAATTGTCGTTGAATCGTTTGAGATATCCAAAGTATATATGATTCACCTGTGACCGAAAAAGTTTCAATGTTAGTACTCTATGGTGAATCAGAGACTACAGGTAGATAAAATTCAGAAAAATTCATAGCAGATGATGTAATCTCAACACATTCTGAAGTTTCAGATTTCAGTTCAATTGTCAGCTCTCCCTTCTATGATAGTAAACGTTCAGGATCTATGGAGGGAAACATTTCAGAATAAGGGTTCTCTCGGTCAGTAATAACTACCAAGGTGTTGTCATGCAAGGCATTCACTATGTCTTGTATCATGGGATCATTTGACTCTGTAAAGTGTGTCAAGTAATCGTCCGAAGAGTTAAGAAATTCAACTGAGAGTGACTCATTTTTTTCATTGAAATTTGTGATAATCTGCTCAAGGATTCCATCGTCTTTGGAAGTGGATGGAAGCATGATCTCTTGCTTTTCATCATGGTGAGAATAAATCATCATTGGATGTATCTTGTCTTACCTTTCGTAAGTGGATTGAGAATCAACAGGCGAATAATTTATGTGAAGACTCTGTTCATTGGTACTACTCAGTAAAAGCATTGTATTATCAAAAGTGTACAACTCAGATGGTGGCCTCAACTGGGTGGTTTCAACATCCAGAGTCATATCGAGCAACTCGTCCATCTCGCGAATCATATCATCATTGAATTCAGGGGAGTAGTCTAAACATGTCTCACAAGAGTTAGAAGGGTAGGTTAAAGGGGGCTCATCCTCCACATTTAAATCAGTCATATTAGATGAGTGGAGTAGCTCGTTATGACCGATCACTTCGTGTACTTCTTGATCATTGAACTGGACCAAACTTGAGATTGATTCCAGGGAAATTTGGGTTGCACATTCATGATCATCATCCCAATACTCATCATTTTCAATTCAGTGCAGTACACACTTGGGATGGGATCGCTTTCCTCACATTCTATTCCTAAATTTAGTTGATGTTCAAATAAACTAACATCTCCCTCATCATTGAAACCAAGTGTGTCATGTGAGTGAAGTGTGTCATTATCATTATATTTGAAAGACACGCACGTCTCTTAATCATTCTTTTGGACCGTCATCGAGATCAACTCTTCGAAAAATTGAACCATATACTCATTAACATAATCCAGCTCTTCATTCTCAATTTCAGTATTCTCCATAATCGCATCACGTGAACCCCATTGTTGTATATCTTTTATAAGTTCTTGAAATCTTTGGAGTATGTTTTGTTGACTGAGCTTTAGAGTTTATATGGAATTCTGAAGTGAATTCTCTTGAATCGTTTCTTGTTGGATCTCAGAGGTATAAGACCCAAGAAAATTGTCACTATGTTGCATTGTTAATTCAGCTTCCCAATCTCGATGTTTCCACTGATCATAAGTAGGGAGTTGGGAATGAAGAATTGGGTTGGGTTGAGGCTGGGGTGAACTAGCCTCCATTAGCTTATCGAGGCGCGATTCAAGCACTTCTATCGTTCTTCTAATGCCAACAAAATTGTCTATGTAACCCTGAAGTGACTCCTCTTGGATCGTTTCTGATTGGGTTTCAAAGGTAGAGTACCCAAGAGAATGTTCACCATGATGTCTTGCTGGTTCATCTTCCCAACATTGATGTTTCCACATATTATAGTCATACGGGTCATAGGTGGGAGAATTTGATGATTGTTTATGCATATTATCACCTATAATATAATCTCTCATTATTTTCTTCTTGTCTGATGGGTGATAATAATTCTCACTCTCATATTTATGATAACCTCAACACTCACATAGTGTTTTCTTAATCCGTGGGGTGTAATTGTTCTCCCGCATATGATCACGTAAGGATTTCTTAACCGATGGAGCATTGTATTCCGTTCGATTCTCAATGATGGTTTTAGAAAAATTTTAAGACATGGGTTGTTTCTTTATATAATCATTTGACTGCCCTTCACAATTTCTCGCATTATCTAAAACTAGCTCAACATATTAACGTTCCCACTCTTGCATGGTGAAACCCTAGCTCTGAATCTAATCCTTAAAAAAAAAGAATAAAAGAAAAATCCTACAACAATATGGAAAGTAAGTAGAGAAGAAGTTAGAAGGAAGTTATCAAATTGGAGGAGATCTATGTTAGGATCCTGCAAAAGAAAAATGGAAGTGAATTAGTTTCTAAAAAAGAAATAAGAAAGTTTCTAAAAATAAAAATAGAAAAATGAATTAGTGTCTAAAACTAAAAAGGATTTAAAAAAAAAAAAAAAAAAAAAAAAAAAGCCTAGTTTCTAAAAACGAAAAAAGAAAGTTTCTAAAAACGAAAAGGGAAAGTTTCTAAACCTAGAAAGCTAAGTTAGTTTCTAACAAATTAGAAATAACCCTTATCTTATCTTATTTAATCTTATCTTATCTTATCCTATCTTATCTTATCTTATCAAATTTTATCTTATCAAATTTTATCTTATCTTATCTTATCTTATCTTATCTTACCTTATCATATCATATCATATCTTATCTAATCTTATCTTATCTTATCTAATTTTATCTTATCTTATCTTATCTTATCCTATCCTAGAATTATAAAATAAATTAGTTTCTAAAAACAGAAAAGGAAAGTTTCTAACAAAAACTGATTAGGAAAGTTCTAAACTTAGAATTAGAAAGTAAGTTAGTTTCTAACAATAAAAGAAATCCCAGAATTAGAAAGTTTCTAAAAATAGAAAACAAACCCTAAAAATAGAAAATAGAAAAACCATAATCTTAACCTAATTATGAAACTAGTTAATCTCAGAAAAACGCAACCGTTAATCCCCGGCAACGACACCAAAAACTTGTTCACAATCCGAAGTGTAGGGTCGCGATGTAGTAATAATCTCGATGAGATAGAAGTCGAATCCACAGAGACTAATCTCGTGAGTATTCTGAAAGCAACTAGAAGAAGAATTAGAAAAAGATGAAAACCTAAATCTGAAACTATGGAGAGTTGTGAGAGATTTAATGAAAACTTAAGAAATTCAAAGGTGGGAAACTACGGTTTCTAAGGATCCACTTATAGAGATCAGGGAGATCTATGTTTGATTTGATGACGTAACTGGAATCAGAGTCTCATCTTATTCAATTGAAAGATATCTCAGTAAAACCAAATCTGAACTTTCTTTGACCGAATTCTTAATGGATGAGAGGTGTGAGAACTGGAAGTGATTCCATCACAAAACCATGCCCATATGAGAAGGTAAATAACAAGATTTACTAATCCCACAACGAATCATAAGAGAATTATGAAGATTAGAAGGATTCCATCACCCAACCATGCCCATGGAACGATGGTGAACAATGGGATTTCCTAATTTCACAATCTCAATACATGAAAAGAACATACTCAAAGCTATCGCAGATCTATTGTAATTTAAATCACAACAAACCATTAAAAACTGAAAGTATTTCTTATAATCAAACTAGAATTAAAGATAGTTCAACTTAAACATGAATCAAAGCAATAAAAAATATCCCATCACACTACAAGCTTCACATCTTAGCCCCATCTAAGAGGTTTAGCCAACCATAGACATGATTGAACTAGAATCTCTTAAGAAAAGTATAAAAACAACCAAGGAAAGGGAAGAAAAACTCTTAATGACGGCTTCTTTATGCTTTCGCTCCACTCCATAAACCCTAGAAGATGTCTAGGAACATTCTAGGGAGTCCTATTTATAGTTGTGGAACTCCAACTTTCGCACCTAGTTGGAAAACTCTAAAAATTGCCTCAAATTTATGTTGTTTTTCAAAATAGGCTTCACTATGCACAATTTCACAGAATGCCCCAGCGTTTCAAAATATGCTTCTTCAAAACAATTTCAGGAATATGTTTGTTTTCAAGATAATTTCAGGATTCCTTTTCTTCACTTCAAGTATTCAATGCTCTTCATTCCTCACTTGGTTTTCTTGGATATTTAGCATATGAATTCTTTAATCTTGGCCTTCTAAGATCCATCCCTTACCTTGGTGATTCTTGAGCATCAAATCCATGCTTTTAGCATCCTTTTCAATCCAAGCTCTTAACTTCACCTTGTAACACAAACATGATTAAAATAGAACATTAAGTATTATCATGTTCATAAAATCAAGTAATAAATGGGAAATAATGTGCAATATTTGACCCTCAACAATTGCTCAAAATGTGTACCTGTCGGTGATTATTATTAGTTTGAATATGATTGAAGACAAACTCTATACAACCCAACATTGTTTCAGTGCACCTCACCGAGAATTATTTGTACACTCTTAAACATTCTTACATATGCCTTACGAGCATTATAACTAAGACGGGCACTTTGACTTACATTAGTGTTCAGTGAAAATCGAACAAAGGATATATAGAACCGTGTTCATTTTCGATGAAATGATAAGATGATACATATTCCTTTAGCCCATAAGTCAGTCTATAACCAATACACTTTTATAGGGTCTAGCTCCTTTACTCCATGGCTAAGTGGTAGACAGGCTATGTTTCAACACTGAGACTAGGGATCGAGTGCCCATGTGATGTATGTGGGTGTTTGTGTGGTGTGGGTGTGTGCAAATAAAAAAGAGAGAAAAAGAAATTGATATGCTTTCCTTTTATTGTGGTATACTTTCAATCCAAACACGAAATTACTTAGAAAGGAAGGCGGATGAAATAATTTAGAAAGGAGAGCAGATTAGGTGCGACCCGATCTCACCCAAGACCATGGGGCCCATGGTATGGGCCCCACCTTGATGTATATATATTCTATATCCATGCCATTTATCCATTTTGTGGGATCATTTTATGACATGAGCCCAAAAATGAAGAAGATTAAAATCTTTGGAGGACCATTCTATAGAAAATAGTGGTGATTGAACACCATATTGTTAAAACCTTACTAAGGCCCATCATAATGTTTCTGTAATGTTAATGTGTCATCCAACACATTGATAAGGTCACAAAAACCTGGATGAAAGAGAAAAAGACAGCTATCAACTTGATCTAAAACTTTATGGTCTATTAATATTTAGTCATCACTGTTTCTTATGATATGGTCCACTTGAGATTTGGATGTACTTCATTTTGGGCTCATGCCCTAAAATGATATGGAAAAACAGATAGACGACATGGATATAGAATACATAGATTAAGGTAGGCCCATGGTAAGGGCTGCAAAGTCTTGTGCGAGGCTGGGGCCACACCTAATCTGCTCTCATTAAAAGTGAACACTTAGAATGCCCGTAATTATAATTAAACTGCTCGAATGATAGATAGGCTTAGTTTGGATGTTTCATGAACCAATCAAAGATTATTTTATTATTTGGCTATTGGATTGGTGGACATTTATCAGCGATGCTGATTGCCTATTGACACTTCAAAAAAACATGTTCGGTGGGTCCCAACCTCATGCACGTGTTTTATCCATGTAGTCCATGCATTTTGCCAGCTCATTTTAAGGCATGAACCCAAAAATGAGGGAGATCAAAATCTCAGGTGGACCACACCAATCTTGTTTCAGCACACAAGCATGAATCAGTGCTTAGTGTTGTTTAACTAATCTTGTTTTGAGACCGTGACTTTGTTACATTGTATTCCACAATTTAGACAGCTCAATTTGAGTTCGATTGTCTGTTTGTACAAATAAAAAATTCATGTTTATTGCAATGTAATTGGGGCATATTGTCGCATACCAAAACGAATTCTCTATTGTCTAGTGGTAGGTGCTCTGTGAGCCCCACTATGATGTATGTGTTTCATCCATGCCATCCATCCATTTTTCCAGATCATTTTATGGTATGAGCCCAAAAATGAAGTTGATCCAAATCTCAAGTGTACTGCACAGTGTTGATTGAACGCCCACCATTAAAAATTTATTAGAGGTCACAAAAGTTTTGGATCAAGCTAATACATATTTTCCCCCTCATCTAAGTCTATATGACCTAATTAACAGGTTAGATGTCAAATAACCATTACAGTGGGCCATAGGAAGGTTTTAATGTTGGACATTCAATCACTAATCTTTTCCCATAGTGTGGTCCACCTGAGATTTAGATTTACTTAATTTTTGGGATCAAGCCCTAAAATTATGTTTAGGAATGGATGAACGGAGTAGATAAAATACATAAATCATGATGAGTACTCCACGTAGCACCGAACACTAGCCACCTACAATGTGGCAGCGTCCATAGGTACTTAACGCAGCAGTACTGACAATGTAAGAAAACAACATATCCCTATTTATGGCAAGTAGGGCTGTATACAAACCAAGCTAGCCCGGTTAGCTCATTCGACTCGGCTCGAAAAAGCTCGACTTGGCTCGACCCAGAACTAAGTTTGGGCCGGGACGGGCCATTTTCTTCAGCCCGAAACTGAGTTCAGGCTGAGTTCAAACATGTCCTAGTTCGGCCCAACTCGGCCATATATATATATATATATATATATATATATATATATATATATATATATATATATATATATATATATCATAAATCCTTATCCTAATAATTTGAGACAGAGAAATGAGAACGCCGTCAGTCCCTTCGTAAATGGAGCAGGCCTGAAATTGGCCTGGTCGAGTTCGGGCTAGACATATTGGCCCGGTGACTGGGCCAGGCCGGGTTCGGACGGGGTGTGGCTGATCACCGGGTTGGGCCTGGCCGGGTTGAGCCTAGTTCGACTCGGATCGACTTGTGTACACCCAATGGCAAGCAATAATAATGATTTAATTTCGAGAAATTTGCGACTGTACGACCCATTTATGGCCCATTTGCGAGACGAAGCCCACCTCATTTTTCCTTGCAAAAATAAGCCCCGGCTGTACGGACGCCTTCCCAAAGGTAAAAAATGCCCCTGTCTTTTCCTTCAAGCGGGAAGACGAGCGCTGATGCTCCTCGAACTCCGAGTTGTACGAACGGTTCAAAAGATATCAAAGTTACATGTGCCCCACAGTTATGTATTTATTATATCCACAACGTTCATCCATATTTCGAGATCATTTCGGACCATTATCTATAAAAAAAAAAATCATATCCAAAGATCAACTGGACCACACCACAAAGAACAATAGAAAATTGATTTTCACTGTTAAAAATTTTGTAGGGCCCACTGTAACATTTATTTTCCATTCAATCTATTCATAAGGTCACAAAGACCAGGATGAAGAGGAAAAACAAGTTTCATAATGATCCAAAACTTCCGTGACCCCTAAAAGGGTTTCAATGGTAGACGTTCAATCATCCACAGCCTTTAACAGTGTGGTCCACTTGATAGCTAGATCTGTCTTATTTTTCGTCTCAAGCCTTAATACGAGTTCGCCAAAAATATGGACGGTTTGGATATAACACATACCTCATAATAGGACCCACAAAAAGCGGTGGGATTACAACAGCAAAAAATAAAATAAAATAATAATAATAATAAATAAATAAATAAATATCCAAAAGTCTATTGAAATGTACTTCGATATATCGAAGGTCTTTCGATTAATCGAAAATGGTCCAGAACTATCCAGTGAGTTTTCCTCAAAAATCCTACAATTTTCGATTAATCGAATGTCTTTTGATTAATCGAAAAAGGTATTTTACCTTTAGCTACGGATTATAACCATAGCCATGACTATAGTCTGTGCCAGTCTATGAAATTTTTTATTTTTCATTTTTTTTATTTTTTATTTTTTACATGGAGAAATTTATTCTACCTACAATTTTCTTTAATACATATTTATATAAATACGTATATATAAGCATATAAAAAAAATTTTCCCTCTTTTATTTATTTATTTCTTTATTCATTTAACAAGAATATCTTCTAAACCAAAATTAGTTACATGACGTACCATATGTGATTTTGGGGTAGGAGAAGCTACTTTAGCCAACTAACCTTGTTATTTTCCAAGATTCCATCAGGTCGATGGTCAAAAATCCATTTCATTCACTTCACAGACAATTTCAATAAGTTTGCGGTCAATTTCATTCATTTCACGATCTAATCGCTGCAGTTCACGGTCATTTTCATGCATATCACGGTCATTCCCACTTATTCCGTGTTGATTCACGGTCATTTCGATGCATTTCACGGTCATACCCCTTCACCTCATGGTCATTTCGACGTATTTCATGGTCAATTCGCTTCACTTCACGATCATTTCCATGCATATCACGGTCATTCCCACATATTCCATGTTGATTCACGGTCATTTCCGCGCATTTCACGGTCAATTCGCTTCACTTCACGATCATTTTCATACATTTCATGGTCAATCCCGCATATTCTGTGTTAATTCACCATCATTTCGACGCATTTCACGGTCATACCCCTTTACTTCACAGTCATTTTCGCGCATTTCACGGTCAATTCACTGCATTTCACGATCATTTCCATGCATTTCACGGTCATTCCCACATATTCTGTGTTGGTTCACGGTCATTTCGACGCATTTCACGGTCATACCCCTTCACTTCACGGTTATTTCGACGCATTTCCCGGTCAATTCGCTTCACTTCACGATCATTTCCTTGCACTTCACGGTCATTCCCACATATTTCGTGTTGATTCATGGTCATTTCGACGCATTTCACGGTCATACCCCTTCACTTCACGGTCATTTTCGTGCATTTCACGGTCAATTCACTTCACTTCACGATCATTTCCATGCATTTCACGGTCAATGCCGCATATTCCATGTTGATTCACGGTCATTTCGACGCATTTCACGGTCATACCCCTTCACTTCACGGTCATTTCGACGCATTTCACGGTTAATTCGTTGAAATGACCATGAATCAACATGGAATAGGCGGGAATGACCGTCAAATGCATGGAAATGACCGTGAAGTGAAGCGAATTGACCGTGAAATGCATGGAAATGACCGTGAAATGAAGGAGCATGACCGTGAAATGAATGGGCATGACCGTGTTGATTCAAGGTCATTTCGACGCATTTCGCGGTCATGCCCCTTCACTTCACCCCCATTTCCCTAAACCTTAATATACACCCTAACCTAAACCTATTCTTATAACCTAAACCTATTCTTAAATCCCAAAACCTATAACTTAAACCTAAACCTTAACATAAACCTATAACCTATAACCTAAACCGAAACCTATAACCTAAACCCAAACATAAACCCAAACCCGAACTCCGAACTCAATTCCTAAACCTAAATCTATACTTATAACCTAAACCTATTCTCAAATTCTAAAACCTATAACTACAACCTAAACCTTAACCTAAACCTATAACTTATAACCTTAAACATATAACCTAAACTCAATTCCTAAACCTTAACCTACAACCTAATCTAAACCTATACCTATACTTATAACCTAAACCTATTCTCAATTCTAAACCTACAACCTAAACCTAAAACTAAACCTATAACATTAACCTAAACCTTTAACCTAAACTTATAACCTTAACATAAACCTATTCTCAAATCCCAAAACTTAAACCTTTAACCTATAACCTAAACGTATAACCTATAACCTAAACCCAAACCTTTAACCTATAACCTAAATGTATAACCTATAACCTAAACCCAAACCTAAACCTATAACTGTAACCTATAACCTAAACCTAAACCTTAACCTTTCTCAATTCCTTAAATCTATAACCTATAATCTATAACATAAACCTAAACCTAAACCTTAGCCTGAACCTAAACCTATAACCTATAACCTATAATCTAAACCTATTCTTAAATCCCTAAACCTGAAATGCACAAAAATGATCGTGAAGTGAAGCGAATTGACCGTGAAATGCACAGAAATGATCGTGAATAAAAATGGAATCGCCGGGATTGACCATGAAATGCATGGAAACGACCGTGAAGTGAAGTGAATTGACCATGAAATGCATGGAAATGATGGTGAAGTGAAGGGAATTGACCGTAAAATGTATGGAAATGACTGTGAATCAAAACAGAATCGCTGGGATTGACCGTGATATGCATGGAATTGACCGCGAAGTAAATGAAATGAGCGAAATTGACCACGAATTGATTAAAATTGACCGTGAAGTGAATGAAATGGATTTTCAACCATCGACCTGATGGAATCTTGAAAAATAACCAGGTTGGTTGGCTAAAGTAGCTTCTCTTACCCCAAAATCATATAGGGTATGTCAAGTAACTAATTTTGGTTTAGAAGATATTCTTGTTAAATGAATAAAGAAAGAAATGAAAAAAAAAAAAGAGAGAAAAATTTTTATATGCTTATATATACATATTTATATAAATATGTATTAGAGAAAATTGTAGGTAGAATGAAGTTCTCCATGTAAAAAATAAATAAATAAATAAAAATTCATAGGCTGGCACAGACTACAGTTATGGCTACGGTTATAATCCGTAGCTATAACTTCGATATATCGAATACACTTCGATAATATTGAAAATTGCAGGATTTTTTATGCAAAGTCACTGGACAATTCTAGACCTTTTTCGATTAATCGAAATACCTTCGATATATCGAAGGACATATCGAAAGACCTTTGATATATAGCAAAGGACATATTGAAAAAGCATGGGCTGCGGCTATGGCTACGGATTATAACCGTAGCCATGACCGCAGCCCATGCTTTCGATGCCATCGATGACATCGAACACTAATCGATGACATCGAGCTTAAGTTGTCGATAACATCGAAGGTCTTTTGATATGTACTTCGATATATCGAATATCTGTCGATTAATCGAAAAAGGTCCAAAACTGTCCAGCGAGTTTGCCTCAAAAATCCTGCAATTTTCGATTAATCGAATGTCTTTCGATTAATCGAAAAAGGTATTTTATCATTAGCTACGGATTATAACCGTAGCCATCACTATAGTCTGTGCCACTCTATGAAATTTTTTATTTTTTATTTTTTTATTTTGTTTTTTACATGGAGAAATTTATTCTACCTACAATTTTCTCAAATACATATTTATATAAATATGTATATATAAGCATATAAAAAAAAATCTCTCTTTTTTTCATTTTTTTCATTATTCATTTAAAAAGAGTATCTTCTAAACCAAACTTAGTTACTTGATGTACCCTATATGATTTTGGGGTAGGACAAGCTATTTTAGCCAACTAACCTAGTTATTTTCCAAGATTCCATCAGGCCGATATTCTCAATTTAAGATGGTGGCCCACCTCCTCCAATTCAGATCCTCCACCAGATGATGAAACTGGCCTTCTCTCCATTGACTCATCAAATGACATATCCTCGCGTCTGTCATCATCTCATACCCCATTGTTCATGCAGATTAAGCCTTTCGAACGGTGGATGGTGGTTCATCTCCACTTCAAATCCTTCACCTGATAATGACATAAACCCATTCTCTATTGACCGATGCAATATCACATCCTTCAATTTATTATCATATTCTTCTTCGAGCCCTTCGATCAATGGAGATTCTTTACCAAATGATGATGAACAGTCATTCTCAATTGACCCATACAACAACATGCCCTCCATCCTATCACCATCTCCTCCCCTTTCTTCATTTAAATCGAGTTTCTCAATCAGCGAATGGTGGCCCACCTCCTCCACTTGAAACCCTTCCCTAGGCAATGAGATTCTGGTTGGTAGTTAAAAAGTCTATAACTGGACCAGGGGTTAGGATCATCGTAGTTGAGACATCTGCAAAGGAACCGCTGGAATTGTCATCTAGAAGTCACGAGCATGGTGAAAATTATAAATCGCTGCCTAAATGAACGACAAATAAAGACTAAAAACTGCTACAGAGAAAAGTCATTCCCATATTCATTGACAAACCACCTTAGGTGATGCAGAAACTAGAGTGAAACCCTCAACAACCAGTGACACCACCTCCCAATTCGGTGAAGTTCCTCACGTCATCGGAAGTGAAGAGAATTGATCGTGAAATGCATGGAAATGGCCGTGAAGTGAAGAGAATTGATCGTGAAATGCTTTGAAATGGCCGTGAAGTGAAGTGAATTGCCCGTGAAGTGCGTCGAAATGACCGTGAATGTAAACGGAATTGCTGGATATGATCGTGAAATGCATGGAAATGGCCGTGAAGTGAAGAGAACTGACCGTGAAGTCCTTGGAAATGACCATGAAGTGAAGTGAATTGACCGTGAAGAACGTCGAATTGACCATGAATGAACACGGAATCGCCGGGAATGACCGTGAAATGCTTGGAAATGATGGTGAAGTGAAGTGAATTGACCGCGAAGTGCATGGAAATGGCCGTGAAGTGAAGTGAATTGACCTTGAAGTGCGTCGAATTGATCGTGAATGAACACGGAATCACCGGATGACCGTGAAATGCATGGAAATGACGGTGAAGTGCGTGGAAATGGCCGTGAAGTGAAGTGAATTGACCATGAAGTGCGTCGAAATGACCGTGAACGTAAACGGAATTGCCGAATATGACCGTGAAATGCATAGAAATGGCCGTGAAGTGAAGAGAATTGACTGTGAAATGCTTGGAAATGGCCGTGTCAAGTGAATTGACCGTGAAGTACGTCGAAATGACCGTGAATCAACACGAAATAGGCGGGAATGACCGTGAAATGTATGGAAATGATCGTGAAGTGAAGCGATTGGACCGCGAAAATGCGCGAAAATGACCGTGAAGTGAAGGGGCATGACCGTGAATTGTGCCGAAATGACCGTGAATCAACACGAAATAGGCGGGAATGACCATGATATGCATGGAAATGACCGTGAAGTGAGGTGAATTGACCGTGAAATGCTCGGAAATGACCGTGAAGTGAAGGGGTATGACCGTGAAATGTGTCAAAATGACCGTGAATCAACACGGAATATGTGGGAATGACCGTGAAATGCATGGAAATGATCGTGAAATGAAGCAAATTGACCATGAAATGCGCGAAAATGACCGTGAAGTGAAGGGGTATGACCATGAAATGCGTCGAAATGACCGTGAATCAACACGGAATATGCGAGAATGATCGTGAAATGCATGGAAATGATCGTGAAGTGAAGCGAATTGACCGTGAAATGCGTTAAAATGACCGTGAAATGAAGGGGTATGACCGTGAAATGCGTCGAAATGACTGTGAATTAACACGGAATATACAGGAATGACCGTGAAATGCATGAAAATGATCGTGAAGTGAAGCGAATTGACCGGAAAATGCGTCGAAATGATCGTGAAGTGAAGGGGTATGACCGTGAAATGCGTCGAAATGACCGTGAATCAACACGGAATATGTGGGAATGACCGTGATATGCATGGAAATGATCGTGAAATGAAGCGAATTGACCGTGAAATGCGCAAAAATGACCGTGAAGTGAAGGGGTATGACCGTGAAATGCGTCGAAATGACCGTTAATCAACACGGAATATGCGGGAATGACTGTGAAATGCATGGAAATGATCGTGAAGTGAAGCAAATTGATCATGAAATGCGTGAAAATGACCGCGAAGTGAAGGGGTATGACCGTGAAATGCGTCGAAATGACCGTGAATTAACACAGAATATGTGGGAATGACCGTGAAATGCATGGAAATGATCGTGAAATGAAGCGAATTGGCCGTGAAATGCGCGAAAATGACCGTGAAGTGAAGGGGTATGACCGTGAAATGCTTCGAAATGACCGTGAATCAACACAGAATATGTGAGAATGACCATGAAATGCGTCGAAATGACCGTGAATCAAAACGGAATATGTGGGAATGACCGTAAAATGCATGGAAATGATCGTGAAGTGAAGCGAATTGACCGTGAAATGCACGGAAGTGACCATGAAGTGAAGCAAATTGATCGTGAAATGGATTTTCGACCATCAACCTGATGGAATCTTGGAAAATAACTAGGTTAGTTGGCTAAAGTAGCTTCTCCTACCTCAAAATCATATAGGGTATATCAAGTAACTAAGTTTGGTTTAGAAGATATTCTTGTTTAATGAATAAAGAAAGAAATGAAAAAAAGAGAGAATTTTTTTTTAAAATGCTTATATATACATATTTATATAAATATGTATTTGAGAAAATTGTAGGTAGAATAAAGTTCTCCATGTAAAAAATAAAATAAAAATAAAAAATTTCATAGATTGGCACAGACTACAGTTATGGCTACGGTTATAATCCGTAGCTAATGATAAAATACATTTTTCGATTAATCGAAAGACATTCGATTAATCGAAAATTGCAGGATTTTTGAGGCAAACTCGCTGGACAATTTTGGACCTTTTTCGATTAATCGAAAGACCTTCGATACATATAAAAAGACATATCGAAATGGCATGGGCAAGGGCTATGGCTACGGTTAGTATCCGTAGCTATAGAGTGACCCGTAGTGAAAAGTTCCTGTTTTATTTATTTATTATTATTATTATTTATTATTTATTATTTTTTTGTTGTTGTTATCCCACCGCTATTTTTGGGTCCTATTATGAGGTATGTGTTATATCCAAACCGTCCATCTTTTGGGGGAACTCGTATTAAGGCTTGAGATGAAAAATAAGACAGATCTAGCTATCGAGTGGACCACACTGTTAAAGGCTGTGGAGGATTGAACGTCTACCATTGAAACCCTTTTAGGGGTCACAGAAGTTTTGGATCATTATGAAATTTGTTTTTCCTCTTCATCCAGGTCTTTGTGACCTTATGAATAGATTGGATGGAAAATAAATGTTATGGTGGGCCCTACAAAATTTTCAACGGTGAAAATCAATTTTCTGCTGCTCTTTGTGGTGTGGTCCAGTTGATCTCTGGATATGATTTTTTTTTTGGATAATGCTCCGAAAAGATCTCAAAATATGGATGAACGTTGTGGATATAATAAATACATAACTGTGGGGCCCATGTAACGTTGATCTCTTTTGAACCGTTCGTAAGAGTTCGAAGAGCGTCAACGCTGGTCTTCGAGCACCAGCCGATCCGCTTGTAGGAAAAAGCAGGGGCATTTTCGACCTTTGGGAAGGCGTCCGTACAGCTGGGGCTTATTTTTTCAAGGTAAAATGAGGTGGGCTTCGTCTCGCAAATGAGCCATAAATGGGTCGTACAGTCGCAAATTTCTCTTTAATTTCTAGTTCAAGTGTCGTCAACGACAGACTATTAAATTACACTCCCTTCGGTATACCAAGGTACCGGTTACACCGTAAGCTGAAGATGTGTGATCCACATGATGTATGAAGGCCATTCAACTTGTCCATCCTGCAACCAGTACCTAAAATCAGCTTGATCCCACGCTCAAGCGGGCCAAAATACACAGAAATTTTTGAGAAGGAACACCCTCCCTTGAATTACACAGGGATTCCCATAAATTTCAAAACAGTATGATTTTGAATCTCAAGGTTCATCCAGTCCAGATGAATGGTCTGAATGGTCTAGATTTCATATACACAACACATCAGTCCCTCCACAAAAAATCATGGTTGCACGCTTCCTCCCAACCTTTTCCCTGTGTTTTAGCCCATATGATTCACGGATCATCCTAATTTTAGGCCTATATGACTAAAATCCTCTCAATCACGTGATGAACGAGATGGATTCCATGCATTCATAATGTGGGCCCCACATATTCCCCGGACCACGGTAGCTTATGGTGGTACCGATACCACTGAATTGCATCACAACACGAGGTTGACGACTTCTTGTAGAAAGGCTCATCACTTGAAATTCAATTTGCAAATACTCCGAAGTTTCTATGCACTTTCATTTCGAAGAACTGGCTTTAAAAAGAGTGATGTAGTTTTCCAGATTTCCATATCACTCTTTTCAGGTGAAGCTGAGCGACGAGAACACCAACATTCCTCTTTCCGATGTTTCGCGCCTGCAAATCTAATCATCGAAAGCTGATGGGAATACCATCGATTCCGGTGTGCGTGTAGCTGAAAGGAGCCTTTTTGGTAGTCCGCGGCCTACTAAAGTGAATTCTTAGTTCTCTAGTTGGGCCACGCGTAAGGATAATCAGAGCCGTTCAAGAGGTATTGTATCCTGGAGTGGTCTTACACCGATCCGCGTAGCTCAGCTGGAGGATTACCATGTCAATTCAGTAGTCCGAGGGCTATTTTAGCAGAGGAAGTTAGAGTTTGTTCCTGTGAAACCAGAGCACTTTCTAAAAATAGTGGTGACTCATACGCCGGCGGCTGCATGTTTGGGTGTCAACGGGCCGGCGCGGTCTGGGTCAGATCAAAACGAGCCGAATCCGGACCATTTTGTTTGTCAAGCTAGATCCTGATCCGCTAATAAGCAATTTCTAAAGACTGATGAGCTTGGCCCGAGCATGGCCTGATTACCAGTCGAGCACGATTTTCTAACCAGACCCGACGGGGCTATGAATCTAAGTCGGGAGTCCGACCCATGATGGGCAAGCTCGGTGCCCACCCCACGAACTCGCCTGACCCGTTGACACTTAATCACAAAAGCAATTGGACGGTTAGGGATTTTCCCTACTGGCATGAATAGGGGTGTTGACGTAGTCGGGTCCTAGGGTTCCCTGACCGGGCTAATCGGGTTCGGTTCTTGCTGGTTCCAGGTCATCAAGGGCCATTGCCTGGGGTTGACTTGGCCTGGATTTTGAATCGGGTCTCTTCAAAATTATGATTTTGCCTCATCCGCATCATCCCCTATCGACAGCCCTAACGCCAGGTCTCTTTTTGAAGACTTGACCCGAACGGATCCGTTTGGATATCCATCGGGTCCCAACATTCCTTTCGAGCCAGGTCATGGTCGGGTCCATCTCAAATAAGAGCATTTACATGGTCTGGCCCACCTGAACAGATGGATTAGATCACACAAGCCACATAGATTTTTTTTATTTAAATTTTAATTATTATTTAATAATTATTATTTAATTCATGATGTTTTGCAGTGTAAGGAGAGAAGCAACGGATGCAGAGCAGCCAACAGCCAGATCGACGATCTTGGTGCCCCGTCTGGAGTCTATTCTTCGGAGAGGGGTGACTATCAATCTTTAAAAATTACTCTTGCTAAGTAGTATTTTTTGTGACTTTCCATGTTATCTGTAGATAAATTTAGCCTATGGTTTTCATAAATGCATTATAACCGTACGTTGCTGGGGGTCCACTAACAGTCTGCATCATAATAGCTATTTTGGTAGTTGAAATTCTGCTTTTTTGGTCCACTATAATTACTTAGGACCTGTTTGGTAGATGCCTGAAAATGAGTTATCTTATTGTTGGTTAATCATAAATAAGTACTAGAGATTATGATTGTTGGTTATCAATATTATTTTTATCCTTACCAAAAGAAATATGATCTCTGATCCGTAATTGTAATTAATTAAAAGGAGATGAATTCATTTGTAGGCGTCTATCAAATGGGTCTTTGGTTAATTTAGCTTAACTATTTGATTCTGACAAATAGGCCTTTGGTTTGGTAATCTTGCACCCTTCTGTGGATGGACAATGCCTAAAAATATCTCAGATTGGAAGATCCTGGTCAGCAATCTTTGAATTTTTTATTTTTTATTTTTCAGTTGAATGTGGGCATTTTCAATATCATTTTAACCATCTATTTGTATGGTAGGATCCTCCAATTGTAAGCATTTTTTAGGCATGGTCCATTCATAGTGGTACATGGTGGACTAGTGACACATGGGCTTCACTTGTTTGTGGAAACAATATTTCAAATATCGGCAATATTTAATATCATCAATATTATTGGAATCACCAGGTCAAGATTACTGAAACTGCCAGTTGTTTAAAAATTTCCAAATATTGTCAATAATGTTTACAATATTTATCGGTATGAGTGATATTTTGAGAAAAATCCCTTATAATAGTTCCCCAGTATCAATGATACCATCAAAAGTATGCCTGATGCTAGCAATCACAACCCCAATAATACCAGTGAAATATCCATAAATATGCAACAATTGACAAAGAATTAAAACATTTTTCCCACATATATATATATATATATATATATATATATATATATATATATATATTTTTACCCCTTTTTTTTTTTTTTTTTGGAATTTTGTTCCTTCAGTGATTTTTATCACTCTTGGTTTTTATTGAATCAAACTTTGGATTGGAGATAAGTCTTGACTTGAAATGAGTGGTCAAAACTCTTAAGGCAATGAAAAATCCATAGAAACTTTATTATTATTATTTTCAAATGTTTAGATGGTTTGCAATTACAGTCTATGTCTATGCATGATTCTCATGCATTAATATAGATTTGTTGCAAAAAAATCAAAATTTAATTGAAAATTGTGAGAAGTTGGTGAAATTCTTTTTTTTTTTTTTCATTTTTATATTGAAAAAATGTGTTTTCAATGTTAATTAATATGGAAATTTTATATATTAATGAGTGTTGGTCAATTTATTGATTGACTATATATATATATATATATATATATATATATATATATATATATATATATATATATGTTGGGGACAAAAATACTAAGTCCAGTGACTCGGATCTGGTTCCTCGGTTTGGGAAGCACTACGTCGGATCCGAGGCAGGGCACGTCGGATCCGAGGCGGGATTGAGAGCTCTATAAACCGAGACGAAAGTTAACTCGCCTCGGACGAAGGACCGAAATCCGAGGCCGCATCGGGCCGACCCTCGTAACCAAACCACCCGGAGACACACGACATCGATTTCGTTCCGAACATTTTGGGATAAGATCCCCGATCCCGAAGTCCGCGGGATCGACGAAGATCGCGGACGGCGCCACCCGATGTCCGCGATCCATGGAAGAGAATCCTCTTCGATTACATGATATCGTGAGAAGAATCCTCCCACGATTAAAATGCTTAAACAGCTATAAAAAGGAGTTTTCATCATCTAAAAGGTACGCACAAATTTCTCACCCAAGCTCCTCAATACCGTAAGACCCGATTCCTAGCTGACTTTGGCATCGGAGGGTCCCCTCGCTTAGCCGGGTCTCCATTGCCTTCTTCTTGTGCAGTGCTCTCGAAGGTCTCCGTGAGGGTCAACCAGATTTTTGCATCAACAGTTTGGCGCCGTCTGTGGGAACCGTACAAGAAAGCCATCCCATATTCCTTTGTTGCATCCCATGGTGATGACTAGAAGGACGGTCCCGAAGAAGATCTAAATGAGATCGCGACTACGGGGCCAACAGTCCAAGCATGCGGTCCCAAAACCTGCCCACCGCCAACCGCCAACGAGGAGCGACTGCACAAGCAACAATCGCGAGGTCGGAACGATGGGCGGTTGGATCAGAGGTCCAAGAAATCCGATCCGATATGAATATGATGAAGCGGATGTTAGAACGAATGTATCACGCAAAATGCACCACTCCCGCCTCCTCGGGGAGAACGGCACACGTACCGACCGGCATGGGCCGATCCTCAACTTTCGTACTACGCAGTCTTTTCGGCCGAGCCAACACCAAGGCGTCCCTCGAACCGGCCGAGCCAACTCCAAATAGCCGCTAATGCATCTCGCCCCAACCGACCTTCTGCACGAAATAGAACGAAGAAGGCGCATCCGACCTCCCCCGAAGAAGGCACGGCGGAAAGTAGTGAACCGTGGAAAGCCGATATTCAAAACTTTAAAAGAGAAGTGCGGGAAGAAATGGCGAAAGAAATGGCGGATATGAAGCATAGTCGAAATATGCATCCAACCGATACGAGGCAAAGGCGTCCCCCTTTGTGGACTCAGAATGGCGGCTCTGGTTGCGAGAGGTTTCGGTTACCTCAAATCACTCCCTTCACCAAAAACCGACCCAACGGAGCATCTCGAATGCTTCGAACATATATGGAGCTCCATGACGCCTGATGCGTGATGTGTCGGGCCTTTTCTCTTACATTGACCGATGTAGCCAGACTGTGGTTCAAACAATTAAAGCCAAAGTCCATTAGTTCATTCGCTGAGCTGAGCGACGCCTTCCTGACGAACTTCATCGGCGGGAAAAAGAAATTGAAGCCCCCCGCACATCTGAACAACATAGTTCGAAGCAGGGAGAGCCGCTGAAAGATTACATAAAGCGCTTCAATTTCGAATCCCTTCAGGTTCGGAAACATTCGGAAGAAACAGCTCTCAATGCGCTCATGCAAGGAGTTAAAGATAAGCCATTCCTGGCATCTTTAGACAAAACTCCGCCCGACACTCTGGCAGAGTTTATGGCACGGTCGGACAAGTATGCCAACGCCGAAGAAACGCGAATCCTGCGTGAAACTAAAACCTCGGTCCAAAGAGTTGGTCGAAAGGAAGCCGACTCGACCGGGGAAAGAAACGCAAGGATGATCAAGCGCATAATGAGCGAAGATCAGGGAAACGACCAGATCGCAGTTTTTCCACATATACCCCCCTGAACAAAACTCAGGAGCAGGTATTGATGGAAATCAAAAGCGAGGGTTTCGTCCAATCGGCCCAATAAGCTCAAAGGCAATCCTAATCGGCGGATAAGGATAAATACTGTCACTATCATCGCGATCATGGGCATAACACGAGTGATTGCCGTCATCTAAAAGAAGAAATCGAGCGACTCATAAAGGACGGCCGACTCAAAGAGCACGTGGTTAAAGCTGCGGAAACTGAGGGACGCCCGACCGAGAATCAGCCGATGGAAGAAATCCGAACAATTATCGGTGGTCCGCGAGGTGGGGCGACTCCAACAACGCCGTAAAGAACCATGCAAGAAAACTTAGTCACCAGATACCGAGCTTATGGTTATAGGGCGTCACCGAAAGAGAAGAAAAGGGAAAATATTGTCTTTCGTTCACAGAGGAAGACGCCCGAGGGATCTATCACCCCCACGATGACGCACCGATTATCACTCGACTATCGCCAATCGGAAAGTGTTCCTGATACTCGTTGATACGGGTCATCCGCCGACGTGTTGTTTACTCAGCGTTCAATAAAATGGGAATCGAACGATCTATGTTACGTCCAGCTTCGGACCCCGCTAATCGGATTTTCCGGGGACAAGTATTGCCCGAAGGAATTGTCTCGCCACTCACCGCCGGCAGCCATTCCACATCGAAGACGATGATGGTGGATTTCTTGGTCGTCGATCAACCTTCGATATAACGCCATACTCGGCCGACCCTCTCTAAGTCTCCTTCGGCCGTGGTATCCACATATCATCTCTCACTAAAATTCTCGACCGAGTCTGGAGTAGGAGTTGTCAAAGGAGATCAAAGAAGATGCAAGGCGTTGTTACATGATAGCCGTGAAAGGATCGGCCGACAAAAATCCAATCGACGTCTCAACGATTGAATCGTTGGACCCTGGGCGAGAGTCATGAACGAGGACAAATGGCCGGTTGAAGACCTCATCCCAGCCCCTTGGTCGAGACAGATGCATCGAAGACAAGCACGAATTGGCTCGTCTCTACAAATTTCGAAAGATAAGTCGATAGCCCTACTCCGTAAGTACGCCGATGTATTCGCCTGGTGCCATGACGATATGCCGGGATTGACCCATCTAAGATGACCCACCGACTCAACGTCGACCCGTCATTCCGACCGATCCGGCAGAGCGACGACCGCTCGGCCCCGAACGATATGCCATCATTGAAGAAGAAGTCGCCAAACTCCGTCGTGCCAATTTCATAGAAGAAATACACTATCCGGAATGGGTGGCGAATGTCGTCTTTGGTAAAAAGTCCAACGGAAGTGGCGAGTCTCAGATCGACTATACCGACCTAAATAAAGCCTCGCCCAAAGGATAGCTTTCCGCTTCCGAGGATAGATCACCAGTAGATAAGACGGCTGGGACATGAGCTTCGAGCTTCATGGATGCGTATTCTGGATATAATCAAATTGTAATGCACCAAAATGATAAATCAAAAACTACCTTTGTCACCGACAAAGGTCTTTATTGTTACCGAGTGATGCCATTTGGTTTGAAGAATGCTGAACTTATCAAAGATTAGTTAACAAAATCTTTGCTCTATTATAGGTCGAACCATGGAAGTATACATCGACGACATGCTTGTCAAAAGTATACACGCGACAGATCATGTAAATGATCCGGAAGAAATGTTTCTCATCCTACTAAGTATCGGATGAAGTTAACCGAATAAATGCGCTTTCGGTGAGTTCTCCGAAAGTTCCTCGGCTTCTTGGTTAGTCAACGAGAATAGAAGCAAACCCCGAGAAGATAAAGGCTTTGGTCGAAATGGAATCCCCTAAAACCATTAAGGACATCCAAAGGTCGACAGAAGGGTCGCGACTTAATCGGTTCCTGTCCGAGCAACGGATAAGTGTCTCCTTTCTTCAAGCTGAAAGGACAACAAACAATAAGATGGACAAGAATGCGAAGAGGCGTTTCAACAATTAAAATCATATCTCGGTTCCCCGCCTCTCTTATCAAACCGAGTCGGGCGAATCCTTGCTCCCGTATCTAGCAAGATCCGACGCAGCAAGCTAGCTCCTGGCTTTGATACGAGAATCCGAAGGAAAGCACCGGGTATATTACGTTAGCAAAGCATTATTGCACAGCTATAAACAAGATACCCAGACTTGGAAAAGTAGCCTTGCACTAATAACTTCCTCTCGCCGACTCAGCCGTATTTCCATGCCCATACTATAATCGTGATGACCGATCTACCTCTTCGCCAAGTTTTGCAGAAACCGTAAGCTTCCTACCGACTCACGAAATGGGCTATCGAGCCGAGTGAGTTCGATATTCGCACAGTTTGCCGAAGGCGGCAATCAAAGGGCAAGCCGTTGTTGATTTCATTGTCGACGAACCCCACCAAATGATCTCCCGGTCCGATGATATGCCGACAGATGTCATCGCCTGCCAGGCCGAATGCAATGCCACGCCGCTACCTACCCCGCCCCCAATTCCCGGAAACTATTTGTCGACGCTCTTCCAACTCGAAGGCAAGTGGGCCGGGATTGTACTAGAAACCCCGATCATACTTACATACAATATGCCTCGACTTGATTCCAAGCCTCGAACAACACAAATGGAATATGAAGCATTGTTGTTCTGCCTCCGACTCGCAGCCAGCATGGGAGTCACGCATCTAAGTGTGTTCACGATTCTCAATTGGTCGTTAATCAAGTGACAGGAGTATATCGACACGAAAGACCAAAAAGCGTACATGGAGAAAGCGACGGTAACTTATCAATGGATTTCAACTTTGTCGTCACTTGATCCTCGTACGAAGAACGGCAAAGCCGACCTATTAGCAAAGCTTTCGCCTTGATGAAGATGACATACCCAGTCCGTCCCCGTCGAATACGTCGATAAACCAAGCATTAATGAAGGGATCACTAAGGCCGTCAATGCCATCGACTCGAACCATCCCGGATGGATCCAATCCGCCAATACCCTGGACAAGGGGGAATCGTCAAGATCGTCCGGCCCGACGACTCAAGTTCCGAGCTTCCCGTTACACCATACTCAACGATACCCTCTATAAGAAAGGATACTACGCTCCGTTGCTTTCTGCTCTCACACCCGTGAGGCGAATTACGTATTACGAGAAGTTCATGAAGGAATCTCGGAAACCATTCTCGGAGGAAGGTCTCTCGCCCACAAGGTTTTACGACAGGGATACTATCGGCCCACTATTCAACACGACGCTCGACGCCGTCCGAAAATGCGACAAATGTCAACGATTCGCCGCAATCCCGAGACGAGCCCCGGCGCTAACACCAATGACCGTCCCCGCCCTTGCACAATGGGGTATTGACATCATCGGTCCGCTCCCGATGGGAAAAGGTCAAACCAAGTTCGCCGTGGTAGCAAAAGTGGGATTATTTCACGAAATGGGCCGAGGCCGAGCCATTAGCCAAAATAACCGAGCAGAAGATCACCGAGTTCGTCCGGAAAAACATTATCCGTCTTCTGCCGAGTACCCCATACCATTATTACGGATAATGGAAAACAATTCGACAACAGTGAGTTTTCGCGAAATGTGCAACAACCTCGAATCGAAACGTCTATTCCTCACCTCATCACCCTCAAACTAATGGGCGGAGTCGAGGCGGTTAATAAGATTGTCAAGCAAAGATCTTCTGACAAAGCTTGACCGAGCCAAAGGAGCGTGGGCGGAAGAGCTCCCGAAAATTCTTTGGGCCTACCGAACCACGGCCCGAACCGCCACAGAGAAACCCCTTTTCACTCGCTACGGTTCTGGCCACTCCCGTTGAAATCGGCTCGCCTTTCGGCCCGAATCACTTCATTCGACAAGGATGAAAACGAAGAACTCCTCGCACTCGACTCGACCTCCGGACGAGCGAAGGGAATTAGCACGACCGCGCATGTAAGCCCGACAACGACAAGTGGCACGGCTTTTACAATGCCCGAGTTAAGATCGACGATTTCGGATGGGAGATATGGTTCTCCGAAAAGTATTTCAATACTAAGGACATTGGCCTGCACATTAGGACCAAACGGAAGGACCTTACATTGTCTCGGGTACCATCCGGCCAGAACATACCAATTGGAAGATCTAAACGGCAATCGCCGCCTCATCCGTGAACGCCGAACATCTCAAGATTTACTATCCTTAAACTCAATGTAAAATCTCTGAATGAAGCAAGATCAATGCCGAGTCAAATAAGACCAAAAAGTGTTTTCTATTCATTCATCTACCACATCCGAGTACAAAAAAAAAAAAAACTTATAAGGGGCCCCGGCCATTTTCCGGACGAGCGGTCCCCGAAGCATTCTCACAAATGCCGACCTCTTCCCCACCAAGATTTCGGCAGTGGCCTCCAGATTCTCGATTCCAAGGCTCCACCCTCAATTTCCGAGAGATCAAGGTCGGGAAAAGATTTCTTTATCTCCTTAATGCATTCAAGAAATCCGCTTTGAAACAAGCGATCCTCTCATCCTCGAACTCCTGGATTCAAGAAATGCTTGACGGCTTGATCCCTCGCTTTCTCGGCCTCCCGAGTCTTCTCGTTGGCCTGCTGGATAAGCCCCGCCGCCTCATGCTTGGCTCGAGCTAAGTCGTCCGCGCAAGCAGCATGGACTGTGAGAACTCGTCGGGTTTCTTCTTCAGCCCTGGAAAGAAGAACCGATACCCGACTAACTTCAGCTTGCGTTTCTTCAAGGACTCTCCTGGAGAAAGCCGCGCTCGCTTTCGCGTCCTCAGCAGCTTTTCGGGCGAGGGCCGCCTCCGCCATCAAAATACCGGCCCGAGTTTCGGCCTCTTCACGACGCCCTTCGCCTTCCGACTGAAGGGTCTCAGGTACCGATGGGTCGAAGACAATTCCTTCGTCGGCCTTGACCAAGCAAGGAGCGAGTTCAAAAGCACCCGTGCCGCATGACCAACGGCTTGCGACGAAGGGGCGTTGTAGAGGCCAATGAACTCTTTCTCGCTCCCATGGGCTAAGGCCCGTGGAACCATCCCCGATACCACCTTCTCGCACACGGACGGCCCCTCTTGACTCGTCTCCTCCCCTCTCGAGGATGCAGCCTCGTCTCTTCCTCCCCCGGAAGATGCGGCCCTAACTTTTCCTCCTCGCCGGGACCTCCGTCGAAATGTGTTCCGAGTCCGGTGCCGCCCGAGGTTCCGAGGCCGTGGTCACCGTCACTTCCACCCTTTCCTCCGGTCGAAATTACGACAACAGGGGGAGCAGAAGAACCCACAGTGTTCTTTCTCCTTCTGTACCATTCTCTGTCTCTTCAGCGGCCGAGGCTCTGACAGAGAACTGATCGTGGAGGAGCCTTCAACTTTGAAATCATCCTAGGAGGAGGACGAGCCCCGGTCATCTTTGAAGGGACCGGTTCGGAGGGGGTTGGCTCAAGGGGCCGCCTCGTAGGGGCCGACTTGAACAATCCGCAAATGAGGACGAGCTTCAGGCAAATCTGAAATAAAAAAAAAAAAAAGAGGATTTCAAGTCAGGAAAAAGTCAGAAGATACACAAAGGTACATTCTCAATTACCTGTGACGGCCGAGTCTAGACCTGCGAGGTGAAGACGCTCCGGCTGTAAAAGCACTTTCCAGGACCTATCTGCCGGATCTAGCTTCCTCAACTCTTTGATCCGAGCCGAAGCACCGGCACCGAGCTTTTGCCGCTTCTTGGGGATGTCTGTCAGACACAAGCTCGTCAGACTCAGTATAGTATAAAAAAAAAAAAAAACAGAAGGGCAAGAAAGGAGAGCCAGGTCACCTGCTCTTTGAAACGACCGAGGGACACGAGCCTCGTAGGACCCGGATTCGGCCGACTCCCAACGGCCACAGGCCCAAAACCAACGCTCTCTCCAGTGTTTGTTAGAAGTGGGAGGGTCGCATTAGGAGCCGCCCGCCCGCCAAGCCGAAGACGTAAAAGCCGGATAGTTTGGATTCACGCGCACTTGGTATAAATGAAGGAATTGTCGACCGATAACGGCGGTTGTTCCATCTCACCACACAAGATCACAAGCACCCGAGTAAGTTCCTCCACCCATTCGAACTATTTGCCCTGCAATCCGACCGGGATAAAACTCCCTGACAATGGGTTGAAGGGGCGACGCAAGCCACACCGCATCGAGACTTGATAAATCGCGACCGCCCCAAAGAGGGGAGGATGATCCTAACCGGGCTCCTGACGAGGGAGATAAGTGATAACCGATTCGGGATATGATACCCGATCTGATCTGTCTAAATCCGCCTCAGTTAGAACCGAGGAACCGGCCCTTAGGTCATCCCCCGATCCTTCTCCCTCAGACTCGGCACGCGCCGAGTTATCAGCAGGGACCGACTTAGAGGTCCTCTCGGCCATCACTATCTCTTCTTCTTCTTCCTCTTCTTCCTCCATGCCCCTTGGACAATTGGGCCTTCCCGGACGGGTTATCAAAGAAGATCCACCCCGAGAAGGGTTAACAGGAGCAGGGCGCTCTGCCGGAGCTTCGGTGACCCGCTCAGAGAGAAATGCAAAGATTAGCATCAACTGCCATCTCCGTTAATAAAGAAGGCGATTCCGCAACATTCCAAAAACGTTGCGCTTCGCCTTCATCTCCGGAAACTCCTTCCTGGGGACTTTGAGAACCCCTAGTCGCCATTATCACTAAGTAATGAGGAAGGAGAGACTCACCGGAAGGAAGGAGAAAAACGGAAATGGCGAAGAGAGTCACCGTCGACAACAAGAAGAGGAAGGGACTCGGAAAGGAAAGACCGAAGACCGAAAAAGCTCCAAAAGAAATGAAAGCGGAACTAAGCAACAGTAGTTTAAAATGCGGGACCCTTACCCTTTTATAAGATTGCCGTACGCCGGAAGCAATTAATGAGGAAATGATTCGACGCCTGCATCGACTCCCCGGCTCGACACGTGGCGCACGTCGACTGACGACAATAACGCCCTAGCTACGTGTCCAACCCTTATTGGCAGGATGAGCGACTTGACGGTTCCGGCGCATGCGTTGTCGAAACTGAATCGTCTCCAATCAAAGACAGCACAGGAAGCTTTAAATGCACTTATTGCCTCGGACCAGGCCATGAACCGACTCACAACTCGTTACTCCTGAGTGTCACGTGAAACACACGGAGTAAGGGGGCATACTGTTGGGGACAAAAGTACTAAGTCCAGTGACTCGGATCTGGTTCCTCGGTTTGGGAGGCACTACGTCGGATCCGAGGCAGGGCACGTCGGATCCGAGGCGGGATTGAGAGCTCTATAAACCGAGACGAAAGTTAACTCGCCTCGGACGAAGGACCGTAAATCCGAGGCCGCACGGGCCGACCTCGTAAATAAACTCCAAAACCACCAGAGGACAGCGCGACATCAGATTTCGTTCCGAACATTTTTGGGATAAGATCCCTGATCCCGAAGTCCGCGGGATCAGACGAAGATCGCGGACGGGCGCCACCCGATGTCCGCGATCCATGGAAGAGAATCCTCTTTCGATTACATGATATCAGGAGAAGAATCCTCCCACGATTAAAATGCTTAAACAGTTATAAAAAGGGAGTTTTCATCATCTAAAAGGTACGCACAAATTTCTCACCCAAGCTCCCTCAATACTGTAAGACCCAGATTCCTAGCCTGACTTTGGCATCGGAGGGTCCCCTGCTCTAGCCAGGGTCTCCATTGCCTTCTTCTTGTGCAGGTGCTCGAAGGTCTCCAGAGGGTCAACCAGATTTTTGCATCAACAATATATATATATATATATTGACAACACATGATTAAGTCTCCACAAGAGGTCTCCTCTTCCTGGATAGGGTAGGATTGGGCAACCTGAGAGAGATTTAGCTTTTTAACTTTTCCTGGGCCCATTTGGCAGTCTGCTCGGTAGTTTCTGTCCATTTGTAGATATTTACGTTTCAGGGTAGGGGGGGCCTCTCTATATATACTTGTACATCTTCCTTGATGAAAGAAATCTTCTTTATTTATTTATTTAAGTCCCTATAAAATGAAAACTTACTATGTATAGTTGTTTTTTATTACAACATTTTAATTCTTAAATGTGTAAACAATTTTTTTTTTTTTTTTTTTGAAATGTGATCATTTATTTGATAGAGGCCGAGGCCAAAAAATACAAGGAAAAAAAAAAAGGAGAAACAAACAAAATAGAAACTACAACGCTACACAATTATCAGATCACGAGTCTGCCGACATCACATTATATTGAATCGCCCATTCCCAAATCCACCTTGCTTGCCTTTAAAGAGAGACCTTTACGTTTTCTAAAATACTTATTGTTTCTTTCTCACCATATTACCCAAATACTGGCCAAAAGGCTAAGACCCATATCTTTTTTCCTCTAATACCAATGCCTCCTTCATGCCAGGATAAAAATAAAGCAACAATGGAGCCCGGAGTAACCCAATGAATGTTGAATTTTTTTGAAAAAACCATCCCAGACCCTCTTGGTGAACTAGTTCACAATGAATGAAAAGATGATCCACTGAGTCCTCATCTTGATAACACATAAGATGCACATTTAGGAGAATCATTCTTCTCTTGCGCAAATTATCAATCATGAGTAGTTTGTTCCTTCCCACTAACCAAGCCAACGCCGCCACCTTCAGAGGAGTGCCATAACGCTATAGATATGATGGGTGACATGTCTCAAAATTAATTGACCCATTACTAAACCTTCGATAAAGAGATTTGACTAAAAACTTGCCAGACTTTTCTTCTAACCATCTCATCGAGTCACTTTGATGAATCATTGGACAAAACTTACTCAAAACTTCCAACAAACTCAAATATTCTGCTAACTCTTTCTCATTTAAAGTTTTCCTACAAAGAGGAGGCCAAATAACATTCTCTCCCTTGGATTGAGAAGCATCTAGCCATCGGTAAATTTCCTTCTAATGAGATCCTTTCTAAGAGGGGGAAAGACTCACTCAACTTTTTATCTCCAACCCAAACATCTTCCCAGAATCTAATCTTCTCACCATTTCCCAAAGAAAAACCCACCCCTTCCCAAACCTTTTCTTTTAAAGAAGACACCGCTTTCAAAAGCGACGATGATGATGCCTTTATCCACCAAAGATCCTCTCGAAACCCATATTTCCTACTCACTACCTCCCTCCATAGACTACCCTATTCTAGTCCAAATCTCCATACCCACTTACCCAATAAAGCTTGATTCATCTCGCCCAATACTTTAAGCCTCACATTGAATTTTGCCCAACGAATTTCCCTCCATGCCCTTTCCTCATCTGATAGCTCACCTCCCTCCTCTAATACATCAGCCCTTTGAATTTCTTGCAAGATTTTGAAAATTCCTCTTCCCAACTTCCCAATACTTCTTTTTTCCAAACTTTTATTCTCCCTTTAAGCAATTTCGACTTCTTAAAAAGAGAGTAACCAGCCCCTCCCTGTATAGAAAAAGAGGACCATCTATCCTACACCTTATCCGAAAAACCTTCCACTTCTAACCATACCAACTCAAACCTAAAAGGACGTGGCCCCCAATCCTCCTTTTCTGTTTCCAAAATGGTTGAGCAATGATTAAAAAAAACTGGCCTAGGTAATCCCCTTTGGAAAACTAAGGGAAACCTATCCATTCATTCTGCTGAAAGCAAGAATCGATCCAACTTTGATTTGATTGCCCTAGCCTGCCTGTTGGTCCGCATAAATTTAACTTCTCCCATTAGTAGGTCTATCATCTCATTCTTTGCAATCCATTCTGAAAAGTTCTCATACTTTTAGTAATGTGACTGCCACTTGATTTTTCAAAGCAAAACCTCACAATGTTAAAGTCACCTACTACCCAAGGCAACTGCCATCTACTATGACTTATATCCAATTCTTCTAAAAAAGCCTGCCTAAGACCCGATCTGTTAGGCCCATACACTGCAGTGAAGACCCACTTAAAACCTGATGAAGCCTCTTTCAACTGTATCGATATAAAGAATTGCCCCTCCCAATTTTCCCGTCCATAGCGAACCAATCAGCCTCTGCTCAAGCCTGGGACAATGCTATGATGATGACGACGACAACGATAATTAGGATTTGTATTGTGTCCTGATCCGCCTAGTTAGTAATTTAGTATGAGAAGGGCCGTTGGTTTGGGGATCCAGAATGTGGATCCAATGGGCTCACCATGGATGGGAGATACTCCCCAGAAAAAGCTTAATTATCTAAAATGAAGTACTGAAGTTACTGATCTTTTGGACCACAATTTCTCGAGCTTTGGAGATTAATCCTTACCATTTGTTCTGTTACACAGGCACAAGCTGGGGTAGATGATGCGATACAAAGAGTTCTACACTCACATCGACCAAGGTAAGTATTTTTGTAACAAATTTTAAAAGGTGCTATTTTTACAAATTACAACCCATGCGTCACGGACGGAAGGATATCATTACCATCAACATCAAAAGCAATGTGGGTCTTTTCCCATCCTATATTCTTTATCCTGCTGAGGTTCAATTGGCTAATCTTCTTGAATGTTGTCAATATGTTTATTGCTCGCACTTCAAAATTAAGTCTTTCGGTGTGTTTGGATGTTGAATTGAATTGCAACGATTATCCTTATAAAGTGAAATGAATCAAATTGTAATGTCCTTCCATTGCATTCATATTGAGGGTGACATGAAAGAAATGAATGGCAATTTCAGGGCTGCTTTCCGTTACGAATATGAGGAAACTGCATTAATTTTTGTCATTTCTTCTTGATCAAGTGTTATGTTCACAATTCAATTCACTTGTACATCCAAACACAGCCTTAGTAATTATTTGAGATTTGGTAGCTCAGTTTGATTGACTTTCTAATTATTTGAGATTTGGTTGTTCAGCATGAAATTATAGTTTCTGTGTTGGCTTTGTTGTAGGCCCATCATCTCTCCAATTCAGTCGAATGAAGCAAGTCTATTTGAATTGCATTTCGACTGTAAGTTGAAGAAGATACTTTACACTGGTGACAAAATAGCAGAGGGTGATGAACCCGTTCGGATAGTGATTCGCAATGCCTTTACCAAAGAAATAATCACATCTGGTCCTTTGTCTTCCATAAAGATAAAGATTACTGTCCTTGATGGTGATTTCACTGGGAACAAACGAGGATATTGGACCATGGAGGAGTTCAAGGAGCTTAGCCCAAGAGACGGTAAAGGGGCACTGCTGAAAGGACTTGTAGAAACGAAACTAAAGGATGGAGTTGGTTATTTCAATGACTTGACCTTTACTGATAACTCTCATTGCACAAGGAAAGGGAAATTCATGTTGGGTGTGCAAAGCACCTACACTGGAGAAAGAATAAAAGAAGCAACAAGCGAAGCTTTTGCTGTAAAAGATTGGCGTGTAAAACGTAAGTCCATTTGTTTTTATTACGAAATCTTGGGAGTTTTTGGCATGCCCATCAAATGCAGATAGGAGCATGCTTCCACTGTCGTGAATGAGAATGGGTTGATGACAGATCTGCATTCTCATTTATCAGGCACATGTTGCAGATGGGTATTTCCTTTACATCCTTCTGTCTGCATTTTGTGGGATACACCAAAAAGTTCTGATTCAGAAAAAATGAGTATGGATCGGCTGCTTTCCATTTTTTGTCATTCTGTGATACATCCAAACAGGCCCCCTAACCTTCAAACTTCTTGAGCAAATGCTGTTGTCTAGCTGCACAATCCACTGATTTCTAACCCTGATTATTTCATCGCATTTCTCCTAATCTATGTTGTCTTTTCCTTTTCTTTTCTGATACTATGCTGGTCTAATTAAGTGATGCTTCCTGTAGTTATTACGTTGTTTTTAAGGGCCTGTTTGGTTGGGTATATTTCAGGGGAATTGCAGTGTATTTTACACTTTTTAAGCATTAATTACATGCTACAGGATTTTGTGATGGAAGGGATGATGTATGACATTCACAGCAGCAACTTTTAGGTATGGAAAACGAGATGGACTCTGTGGGTCCCACCATGATGTATATGTTTTATCCACTCCGTCCATTCATTTGGCCAGATCATTCTAGGGTATGCCTCCAAAAATGAGACAGATCCAAAGCTCAAGTGGAGCACACTATAGGAAGAACATTTAAATGGTTAGCATTCAATCTTGAGTATTTTATTTTGTGTGGTCCACTTGATCTTTGAATCTGCCTCATTTTGGGGCCCATTCCCTACAATGATCTGTACTAATGAATGGATGGAGTGGATATAACACATTTATCATGGTGGGGACCACCAAGCTTTGGCTTTGAATTATCATGAAATCTGATCCAGGGCAACTCCTCTGAACTTTCAAACGGATGTGGTGTTGTCTGCTGTATGCATTTAATGCTGATTTGAGAGAAATTACATGAAAATACATGCAATTTCATCAAACCAAACAGGCCCTAAGTGCAAAGCATTGTGCTCCGCTTATTAAGACTGCACCCACTAATCTTATATTGTACACTTTCATGCACCACATTTTGGTTGAACCTGCATTCATCTGTTGTACTTAAGAAGTATGCCATTTATTACAATGTAATGTGTCCATTTTGAAGTATGTCATTTATTACCATGTAATGTGTGCATTTTTCTGGAGGTATGGTAGAAAGATACGAAAAATGGGAATTTAATATGCTTGAGGTGCGGATTGACCACTCTCTTTCAGACTGCCATTGTCCCCTCTCCATGACAGCCTGACAATCGTGAGTGGTTTCTGGCAATCCTTCCTCTGGGTTGAAACAAGGTTGGGCTGTGAGAACGGCATTAAACCATCATTGTAGTACAACTAGATGCATAAATAGATAGTGTTAGTGTTTGGGTGGATGCAATGCACGCCTAGGCTCAGAGAGAGACCATTCAATCTACATGATGGGACCCACCTGAAGGACAGCTCAGACCTTGCACCCACATACAACGCCATAATGTGGTCATAAAGGGTTAATCTTATACATGCATGGTCCACATAATGAGTGGACCAGCCTGATTTTTGTGCTAGGTGATGATCATGGTGGGGCCAACCATTTTAGATGAGTTGCATATCATACAAACATCCCATGTTGGTAGTCATGCATTAGTTGAATTGTAACTAAACGGTCCAACTCGTTGCACGTGGAGTAATCTCTTTGGTTGCTTCAGAGGATAAATCAGTTCCGTGGATTTTCCCATCGTGATCCGATATAGTTCGAATACGACAGTCATTACTTGCCAGGCAAAACATAAATTTGATACAATAACACAAGTGAAAAGCTTTCTTCTTTATCGGAGTTCAACAGTCGTATGTGGCATGAGGTTCACCTCTTTTTCAATTGTGTGATTAGAGCATCATTTTGTGATATTGATCTGCTGAGAATCATTCTCTTTGAAAAGATTGATAAAAGATGTTTTAAATTTGAAGAAAGAGTACCCTGGCATTTATATTAAGAATTTCAATTATTCACTGTTGTTGTCAGCATCTAAGGAGCCCGAGTCTCTATGCCTGACCGATGAAGTATTCCATTTGAAGAACATAAAACAAGACGGTGCTTATCACAAAAGACTGAAAATAGCCGAGATAAACACCGTGCTGCAGTTTCTATGGCATTTAGCTACTGATTGTGACAGATTACGCAAGGTAAGAAGACCACTTATGACGATAATATTCTTTTTTCTGTAATGCTGAAAACTGAAAAGTAGTTGACTGTTTTGTTTGGGTGCTCTATCAAATTGAACTGCAATTAATTGGAAATAACGAAATTGTGGTTTCATCAGCATTCATGATGAGGAACCGGGCTCCAAATTACACTCATGTCACTTTCAAATGACGAACCGGGTTCTGAGTTACTTTCACATCACTTTCAAGTGGGACTTGAAAGGCTCATAGCTGCAATTAAGGGCTACTCACTCATTATGAGTACTGGGAACTGGGAAACATCATCAATATTTGGCATTTCCTCTTTGATTAAAATGAATTCTCGCTGTTCAGTTCACTTGTATGCCCAAACACAGCCTTTGAGTTTCTCAACCTGGTCAAGTAACACTAACAGGGCTGCAACTTGGGTTTGGGTTAACCCGAACCCAATTGACCCAACCTGAGTTTGGGTTGGTGGGATCTGGTTGTCAAGGTCCCCTGCTTGGCTTCAGATTGAAAATGCCTACCCAATTTGAATTCAGGTCAGGTGGGGTTGCTGTTTGGGTCTTGGGGTCGGGTTGACCTGACCCTCTACCCAACCCAACCCAACCCAACCTGCCTGAGTTGCACCCCTACCAGGTAATGCTTGCTGAAAAGATCCGACTGTTGTTCTCCTGTGCACATTGTAGGTTATTATTGGCACCATTATGTCAGAAAAAAAATGGAAAGAAACTGTTGAACATGCCCAGAAGTGTATTTCGGACAACTCCTTTTGTCTGCACAATGGCTCTTCATTTCCTCAACTGCAAGCATCTCCCATTACAGGATCAGGACTTGGCCAGCAGAATCTGGATTTGGTGATCCCACATCTATGTATTCTTCTAACCAGAACACTCAAATTTTAAAATTTTCATTGCATTCACTCTTCTCGTATGTATTTTGGTCAGGGCTTGATATTGAAATTTGTTACAGACGAACCAGCAGCAGAACTGAATTTTCAAAGTCCTGCTGGCCAAAATGAGTTCAAGGTGGGCCCATCTCAGCTGAACGACCCTCTTGCTGTACAGAATGTCCATCTGATCCAAGGGCATGGTTTCAATTCAATCATTGCACATTCAATGCCCATCTCTGGACTGCAAGCTTTTCCAACTGCAGGCCTTGGCCAGGAGAATCCTAACTCATTGATTACACATCAAAGCCAGGAGAATTCTAACTTGTTGATCACACATCAAAGTATACTTAATATGCAATTTTCATTAATTTCTTTCCTCTAGCATTTATTCCAGTTAAGCATTGATCATCTTGAATTTATGGCAGACGAATCAGCAGCACAATGGAATTTCATGGACCCTGCCAACCACAATGACCTCATGGTGGGACTGTCTCAGCATAATGACATTGTGGATATAGGATATCAGCTTCAGTCTCAGCCGTCTGATCCAGTCCTAGGACAAAACAATGGTTGTGGATATAAGTCAGGCATGGGTGGATTTGCGGGCCAGCAGTCACCAATGGATGATGTTGAGCATTTCCTTGCAAGCATTTGGGCTATTCCTGAAGTAAAAAGGAAGTGGTACAAGGTTAGGGCTGTTCTCAAGTTGGCAGCTAGGAAACCAATTGATAAAGCCAAAAGAAGGAAGAGGTGGTTCAAGGCTGGCGCTGTTCTAATGTGGACAGTTAGGAAACCAGTTGCTGCTATAGCCTAGATAGTTCCAACCATTATTGTTGGTGTCATCATCATTCATGGTCATCGTCGTCGCCGCCGTCATCATCGTCGTTGTCGTCGTTGTTGTTGTCGTCATCGTCGTCATTGGTGTTGTTGTTGTGGTATTAAATTAAAAACATTTGAGAGACAAGTTTGCAGATTTCGGATAATCTTGTTAAACCTTTATGCATGATTAAGTTGGGGATTTCCATCTGATTGCTCTGAATATTGGGTGCTATAATGCCATGTCTGGAAGTTTTTTCTAGCATTGATCTGGATCGTTCATTCAGTCCAGTCTACTTCATTGTTTTTTATTGCAGATGAGAATGTGGGAAAAATGGGACCCATTTTTCAATCCACTAGCTCGACTTTCATCTGACTTGGACAGAAATGGCGATCACACTTTCTGATTTCTCGCCCAAGGTGCTGGAAAGGATGAATGGATGGGATGACTTCAACGGATACACATGGAAATACATGGATCAGATTGGTTTGATTTTCTTTGATTCATTGAATTTATAATGGTTAGGAATTGATTAAGAGCAGCTATAGAGTCCTGCCTTTATCAGAATGGGGACTATCCTGATGCACACATTTCCATGTTGGCTTGATCTAGACCGTTAATCTTATGGATCTAGTGCAGAGGAATAACTCAAATATCTTCGAAGTTGAAGGTGCTAGTTTTCAAATATGGCCTTTATAGACAACCTTCCATTTTTAGGATACTGATCAAAGGGTCAAGAACCTCCAATCTGGAAGTGGTTTTGAGATCCATTTCATTAGCCAAACAGACTGTTAAAGCAACAATGCTCTATTTCATTGGCCAAGATATCCATCAATCCGACGGTTAGAATTGTTCAGCGAGAACAACTTCTGAACCATTGAAAAAATAAAAAAAAACCAGGTAGTTATTTGATACTCCAGCTGACGTTTGATACACAGGCACTTACAAATGGTTACCTAAGTCATATTCTAAAAATCAGATTAGTTGAATAATCCTAACCTCTGATCTGTGGACCCCTATTTTTTGAAATAAACCCATTGGATATTTTTATTTTTAACCATCCAATAAATATCTATCAATCTAATAGTTGAATCACCAAGCAAAACTAATTTTTAGTTCACAATAAATCTTTACAAGTACCTTTGGACGGAATAGTTTGAATTACTTGTACACCACATATACAATTTCTAAGTAATTTCTAGATCCCTGCATACCATCCATTACACTGCCAGAGTATCAAAGTATCTCTGAAAAAGAAGAAGAAAGAAAGAAAAAGATAACAAAGGAATCGCAGCAAAGAACCAATAACAACGAGGAGATGGTGACATCCATATGAGTTAGTCACCCTTACTGTGAATGTGAATGGCATTGTGCTAAGAAATATGTAGAGAAGAGAAATTTCTTCTGTATATAGTGTAATCCAGTCTCATCCAGCATGTATCTCCCCACAGGGCCCACAAAGAGAGATGATTGGGTGATCAGGACTGTCAATTTTCCAGGTAGGACCCTATAGCCGGTTTCTGAAGATGCTGATTTGACCATCAACATATTTAGTTGGATGTGGACAGTTCAAAATAAATTATCAATGGTTCATGTTCAACTCAAAGCGGGTGGCCGGATTATTTTCAACATAATTATTGAACTGTGGGATGTGGACAATTCCAATCATTAGACCATTTCTGTGTTGGGAACCGTGGAAGCACATAGAGATGAATCAAGCAAAGTATTCCAATTGCGACAATCAAGATTAAACACAAACAAACTGAATTTAACATAGAAAAACCCTTGCGCGAAAAAACCATCGCACAAAGCGACAGTAATGCACTATAAAAGCATTGATTAGAAGAGATAAAGATTACCCATTCGAACAAGCATCGAATCTCCCTCACAAGCCCAAGCTATGCCATCAAAACCCTAGAATGAATTAAAAAGCCCTCTTTTACTCCCAAATCCCGATTACACCATATATATACACACACATACACACATACATGTGAATGCTCAGTTGTGCACCATTTCGCACGGAACTCGTGCGAACTTTTTTGAGAACTCATTACACGTGATGTGACTCCAAAATCTGAACAATCCACGTGAAGCAGAACCTTATGAAAACCCTCGGGCCCAATATCTACTTTGATTCAAAACTTTGGTGGGCCATGAAAAATAAAAATAGTTTCCTCCCTTGATTTGCATTTCTCTTTGTTATGGCCCACCAGATTTTAGATTAAGATGAAAATTGTCTCTTAGGGTTTCATGGGATTCCGCATCACATGTACTGTTTAGATTAGAAGCACAGATTAGAAGCCCATGACACGTGTGCAAAGGTGCGCGTGTAGGTATGCAGTGAGCATGACACACACACACACTCTCTCTCTCTCTCTCTCTCTCTCTCTCTCTCTATATATATATATATATATATATATATATAGGGAAAAGGTACTATGCGCTCGACCTCACGATAAGCCCCCGTGAGGTCGAGCTGTGTGGGCCCCACCGTGATGCGTTTCGACCATCAACACCGTGCATTTGATGGGTACCCTTTAAATTATGGGATATCCCAAAAATCAGCCGATAGGGAACTCAGGTGGGTACCCTTATAATCTCATTTAAAAAAAAACTTCAATAAAATATTTTAAATTGTATTATTTCTTATGGATTCAAGAGCCATTACGACTTGTGAATTCAAGGTTCATATCACGTAAAGGAGAGGAGACAGTGTTTGTCATCTTTCATTTTTCAAGCCCTTCCCTGCGTTAACTTTAGTATGTATATTGCTGTTCACAACCCCAAGTGTAGGGTCGCGATGTAGTAATAATCTTGGTGAGACCGAGGTCGAATCCACAAGGACTAATCATGTGAGTATTCTGAAAGCAACTAGAAGAAAAACTAGAAAAAGATAAAAACCCTAAATCTGGAAGTATAGAGAGTAAATTGTGAGAGATTTAATGAAAAACTTAAGAAATTCAAAGGTGAGAAACTAGGGTTTCAAAGGATACACTTGTAGAGATCGGGGAGATCTATGCTTGATTCAATGGCGCAACTGGAATCAAAGTCCCATCTTATCCAATTGGAAGATATCTCAATAAAACCAAATCTGAACTTCCTTTGAAAGAATTCTCAATGGATGAGAAGTGTGAGAACAGGAAGTGATTCCATCATAAAACCATGCCCATGAGACAAGGAAAACAACAGGATTTACTAATCCCACAACGAATTACAAGAGAATCATGAAGATTAGAAAGATTCCATCACCTAACCATGCCCATGGAACGATGGTGAACAACAATATTTCCTAATTTCACAATCTTAATACATGAAAAGAACATACTCAAAGCTATCGCAAATCTATTGTAATTTAAGTCACAACAAACCATTAAAAACTAAAAGTATTTCTTATAATCAAACTAGAATCAAAGATAGTTCAACTTAAACATGAATCAAATCAATAGAAAATATCTTATCACGTTACAAGCTTCACCTCTTAGCCCTAGCTAGGAGGTTTAGCCAACCATAGACATGATTGAACTAGAATCTCTTAAGAAAAGCATAAAAACAACTAAGGAAAGGAAAGAAAAACTCTTGGCAACGGCTTCTCCACACTTTCGCTCCATTCCACAAACCTTAGAAGATGCCTAGGAAGATCCTAAGGAGTCCTATTTATAGTTATGGAACTCTAACTTTCGCACCTAGCTGGAAAACTCTAAAAATCACCTCAAATTTATGCAATTTTTCAAAATAGGTTTCACTCTACACAATTTCACAGAATGCCCCAACGTTTCAGAATATGCTTCTTCAAGACACTTTCAGGAATATGTTTGTTTTTAGAACAATTTCAAGATTCCTTTTCTTCACTTCAAGTCTTCAATGCTCTTCATTTCTCACTTGATTTTCTTGAATTTTTAGCATGTGAATTCTTCAATCTTGATTTTCTGAGATCCATCCCTTGCCTTGGTAATTCTTGAGCAACAAATCCATGCTTTTAATATCTTTTTCAATCCAAGCTTTTAAATTCACCTTATACCATAAACATGATTAAAATAGAACATTAAGTATTATCATGTTCATAAAACCAAGTAATTAATGGGGGATAATATGCAATATTTGACCCTTACACAATCCCCAACCAACATTTTGCTAGTCCCGAGCAAAGTATGTGAAAAATATTCCGAGAACCATAAGACAATTTCTATAAGCTCAAGTAGCTTTAAAACAATCCAAATAATAGAGTTTTAAAATGCATTAATGTTGAGCATTATTTTCTCATAAACTGTAGCACTCAGTAAATTTCATAGTCAAGTTCAAAGTATTAATCCACAAATTAGAACAATTCAAACATTGAGTTCAACTAGTGCATAGTGAAATTTGGACTTATCACAATCAAGGTTCAATTCTTAATTTTCATGATAACATTGATAATTAAAAGAGCATTCAAGACAACCAAAACCTAAACTAAAACTTGCCTTACAGTTCATCTTTTCATTCTTCTATCTTTTGATTTTTTCATCGATGACTTTCACGTTATATCAACCTTTTTAAATATCTTTAATAGGTAGCCGTTTTCGACTATAACTGTTTTTTTTTTTAGCTAGGTATTTATTTATTTATTATAGTTATTATTTTTATTTTATTTTTCAATTCTTCTCATTGAACATGATGGACAAATTTCCCAGGTTAGTTCCTTCCATGCTAAATAATCACCAAGTTAATAATTCAATATCAAACTGACACCTTAATGTGTAAGCTATATGTGACATGTGAAATCATGACTCAATCAATGTTTAAAACTTCTAATCATGGATTAATAATTCGAACTTAACTGTGAACTCTAACAAGTAACTGAACCCAAGAGTCATAAATCACTAACATTAAGTATCTTATACTTCTAAATTATGGATGAACTTCAAAATCGCTCGAATTTACAAAATTTTTAGAATTTTTTTACAAATTTTGCTCAAAGACTAAGAAAACACTGATTAGCTTGCCTAATTCACGAATTTACAAAATTTTCAGAAAAATTTTCACAAATTTTGCTCAAAGACTACGAAAACACTAATTAGCTTGCCTAATCCACACCTCCCAACTTAAAATCTATATTGTCCTCAATGTAAAAGATATAAGCATGCAATGCACATGAGACAATGAAAGTAAAAGAGAAGTGATAGAAAGTTAGTACCTGAAGAAGGAATCTAGAGGCTTTTCCAATGGTCTCAGTGTGAAGATGGGTTAGCACAAGAGTTAAACTAACAAAAAAATAAACTATCCTAAAATAAATGGAAAGAAAACTATCCTAAACAGCATAAATCTGACTATCCTAGACAAAACATGAAAGCGATAAACTAATCATAAACTAGAAAAGCAAGGGAAAAGCTACTTAGTCATGCCACAAGGTTTCTCCTCCGGCCAATATCTTGATAAATTTATCAGTAGGTTTGTCAACCAAATCATCCAAAAGCTCTTTTTGCAGTAGTCTTGGATGCCCTGGAGCATGAATTTCCAGAGAAATTTATGGACCTCAGCAAAAAATTGTCGTTGAATCGTTTGAGATATCCAAAGTATATATGATTCACCTGTGACCGAAAAAGTTTCAATGTTAGTACTCCATGGTAAATCAGAGACTACAGGTAGATAAAATTCAGAAAAATTCACAGCAGATGATGTAGTCTCAACACATTCCGAAGTTTCAGATTTCGGTTCAATTGTCAGCTCTCCCTCCTATGATAGTAAACGTTCAGGATTTGTGGAGGGAAACGTTTCAGAATAAGGGTTCTCTCGGTCAGTAACAACTATCAAGGTGTTGTCATGCAAGGCATTCACTCTATCTTGTATCATGGGATCATTTAAATCTGCAAAGTGTGTCAAGCAATCGTCCGAAAAGTTAAGAAATTTAACTGAGAGTGACTCATTTTTCTCATTGAAATTTGTGATAATCTTCTCAAGGATTCTATCGTCTTTAGAAGTGGATGGAAGCATGATCTCTTGCTTTTCATCACGGTGAGAATAAATCATCATCGGATGTATCTTGTCTTACCTTTCATAAGTGGATTGAGAATCAACAGGCGAATAATTGATGTGAAGACTCTGTTCATCGGTACTACTCAGTAAAAGCATTGTATTGTCAAAAGTGTACAACTCAGATGGTGGCCTCAACTTGGTGGTTTCAACTTCTAGAGTTATATCGAGCAACTCGTCCATCTCGCGAATCATATCATCATTGAATTCAAAGGAGTGGTCTAAACATGTCTCACAAGAGTTAGAAGGGTTGGTTAAAGGGGGCTCATCCTCCACATTTAAATCAGCCATGTCAGATGAGTAGAGTAGCTCGTTATGACCAATCACTTCGTGTACTTCTTGATCATTAACCTAGACCAAACTTGAGATTGATTCCAAGGAAATTTGGGCTACACATTCATGATCGTCATCCCAATACTCATCATTTTCCAATTCAGTGCAGTACACACTTAGGATGGGATCGCTTTCCTCACATTCTATTCCTAAATTGAGTTGATGTTCGAATAAACTAACATCTCCCTCATCATTGAAACCAAGTATGTCATGTGAGTGAAGTGTATCATTATCATTATATATGAAAGACACGCACGTCTCTTAATCATTCTTTTGGACCGTCATCGAGATCAACACTTCGAGAAATTGAACCATATGCTCATTAACATAATCCAACTCTTCATTCTCAATTTCAATATTCTCTATAATCGCATCATGTGAACCCTATTGTTGTATATCTTTTATAAGTTCTTGAAATCTCTAGAGTGTGTTTTGTTGACTGAGCTCTAGAGTTTGTATAGAATTCTGAAGTGAATTCTCTTGAATTGTTTCTTGTTGGATCTCAGAGGTATAAGACCCAAGAAAATTGTCACTATGTTGCATTGTTGATTCAGCTTCCCAATCTTGATGTTTCCATTGATCATAAGTAGGGAGTTGGGAATGAAGAATTGGGTTGGGTTGAGGCTGAGGCTGGGGTGAACTAGCCTCCATTAGCTTATCGAGGCGCAATTCAAGCGCTTCTATCGTTCTTCTGATGCCAACAAAATTGTCTGTATAACCCTGATGTCTTGCTAGTCCATCTTCCCAACATTGATGTTTCCACATATTATAGTCATACGGGTCATAGGTGGGAGAATTTGATGGTTATTTGTACATATTATCACCTATAATATAATCTCTCATTATTTTCTTCTTATCTGATGGGTGATAATAATTCTCACTCTCATAGTTATGATAACCCCAACACTCACATAGTGTTTTCTTAATCTGTGGGGTGTAATTGTTCTCCCGCATATGATCACGTAAGGATTTCTTAACCGATGGAGCATTGTATTCCGTTCGGTTCTCAATGATGGTTTTAGAAAAATTTTAAGACATGGGTTGTTTCCTTATATAATCATTTGACAACCCTTCACAATTTCTCGCATTCTCTAAAACTAGCTCAACATATTGACGTTCCCACTTTTGCATGGTGAAACCCTAGCTCTGAATCTAATCCTTAAAAAAATAAAATAAAAGAAAAATCCTACAATAATATGGAAAGTAAGTAGAGAAGATGTTAGAAGGAAGTTATCAAATTGGAGGAGATCTATGTTAGGATCCTGCAAAAGAAAAATGAAAGTGAATTAGTTTCTAAAAAAGAAATAAGAAAGTTTCTAAAAATAAAAATAGAAAAATGAATTAGTGTCTAAAACTAAAAAGGAAAAAAAAAAAAAAAAAAAGCCTAGTTTCTAAACATGAAAAAAGAAAGTTTCTAAAAATGAAAAGGGAAAGTTTCTAAACCGAGAAAACTAAGTTAGTTTCTAACAAATTAGAAATAACCCTCATCTTATCTTATCTTATCTAATCTTATCTTATCTTATCCTATCTTATCTTATCTTATCAAATTTTATCTTATCTTATCTTATCTTATCTTATCCTATCTTATCTAATCTTATCTTATCTAATCTTATCTTATCTTATCTTACCTTATCATATCCTATTATATCTTATCTAATCTTATCTTATCTTATCTTATCTTATCCTATCCTAGAATTATAAAATAAATTAGTTTCTAAAAACAGAAAATGAAAGTTTTAAAAAAAAAACTGATTAGGAAAGTTCTAAACTTAGAATTAGAAAGTAAGTTAGTTTCTAAAAATAAAATAAATCCTGGAATTAGAAAGTTTCTAAAAATAGAAAACAAACCCTAAAAATAAAAAATAGAAAAATCTTAATCTTAATCTAATTCTGAAACTAGTTAATCTCAGAAAAACGCAACCGTTAATCCCTGGCAACGACACCAAAAACTTGTTCACAACCCCAAGTGTAAGGTCACGATGTAGTAATAATCTCGATGAGACAGAAGTCGAATCCACAGAGACTAATCTCGTGAGTATTCTGAAAGCAACTAGAAGAAGAATTAGAAAAAGATGAAAACCTAAATCTGAAACTATAGAGAGTTGTGAGAGATTTAATGAAAAACTTTAGAAATTCAAAGGTGGGAAACTAGGGTTTCTAAGGATCCACTTATAGAGATCAGGGAGATCTATATTTGATTCAATGACGCAATTGGAATCAGAGTCCCATCTTATTCAATTGGAAGATATCTCAGTAAAACCAAATCTGAACTTTCTTTGACCGAATTCTCAATGGATGAGAGGTGTGAGAACTGGAAGTGATTCCATCACAAAACTATGCCCATATGAGAAGACAAAACCATGCCCATATGAGAAGGTAAACAACAAGATTTACCAATCCCACAATGAATCATAAGAGAATTATGAAGATTAGAAGGATTCCATCACCCAACCATGCCCATGGAACGATGGTGAACAACGGGATTTCCTAATTTCATAATCTCAATACATGAAAAGAACATACTCAAAGCTATCGCAGATCTATTGTAATTTAAGTCACAACAAACCATTAAAAACTGAAAGTATTTCTTATAATCAAACTAGAATTACAGATAGTTCAACTTAAACATGAATCAAAGCAATAGAAAATATCTCATCATGCTACAAGCTTCACATCTTAGCCCCATCTAAGAGGTTTAGCCAACCATAGACATGATTGAACTAGAATCTCTTAAGAAAAGTATAAAAACAACTAAGAAAATGGAAGAAAAACTCTTAGTGACGGCTTCTCTATGTTTTTGCTCCACTCCATAAACCCTAAAAGATGCCTAGGAACATTCTAGGGAGTCCTATTTATAGTTGTGGAACTCCAACTTTTGCACCTAGTTGGAAAACTCTAAAAATTGCCTCAAATTTACGCAGTTTTTCAAAATAGGCTTCACTATGTACAATTTCACAGAATGCCCCAGCGTTTCAGAATATGCTTCTTCAGAACAATTTCAGGAATATGTTTGTTTTCAGGATAATTTCAGGATTCCTTTTCTTCACTTCAAGTATTCAATGCTCTTCATTCCTCACTTGGTTTTCTTGGATATTTAGCATGTGAATTTTTCAATCTTAGCCTTCTAAGATCCATCCCTTACCTTGGTGATTCTTGAGCATCAAATCCATGCTTTTAGCATCCTTTTCAATCCAAGCTCTTAACTTCACCTTGTAACATAAACATGATTAAAATAGAACATTCAGTAGTATCATGTTCATAAAACCAAGTAATAAATGGGGAATAATGTGCAATATTTGACCCTCAACAATTGCTCAAAATGTGTACCTGTCGGTGATTATTAGTAGTTTGAATATGATTGAAGACAGACTCTATACAACCCAACATTGTTTCAGTGCACCTCACCAAGAATTATTTGTACACTCTTAAACATTCTTACATATGCCTTACGAGCATTATAACTAAGACGGGCACTTTGACATACATTAGTGTTCAGTGGAAATCGAACAAAGGATATATAGAACCGTGTTCATTTTCGATGAAATGATAAGATGATACATATTCCTTTAGCCCATAAGTCAGTCTCTAACCAATACACTTTTATAGGGTCTGGCTCCTTTACTCCATGGCTAAGTGGTAGACAGGATATGTTTCAACACTGAGACTAGGGATCGAGTGCCCATGTGATGTATGTGGGTGTTTGTGTGGTGTGGGCGTGTGCAAATAAAAAAGAGAGAAAAAGAAATTGATATGCTTTCCTTTTATTGTGGTATACTTTCAATCCAAACACGAAATTACTTAGAAAGGAAGGCAGATGAAATAATTTAGAAAGGAGAGCAGATTAGGTGCGACCCGATCTCACCCAAGACCATGGGGCCCTTACCATGGGCCCCACCTTTGATGTATATATATTCTATATCCATGCCATTTATCCATTTTGTCGGATCATTTTATGACATGAGCCCAAAAATGAAGCAGATTAAAATCTTTGGAGGACCATTCTATAGAAAATAGTGGTGATTGAACACCCTATTGTTAAAACCTTACTAAGGTCCATCATAATGTTTATGTAATGTTAATGTGTCATCCAACACATTGATAAGGTCACAAAAACCTGGATGAAAGAGAAAAAGACAGCTATCAACTTGATCCAAAACTTTATGGTCTATTAATATTTAGTCATCACTGTTTCTTATGATATGGTCCACTTGAGATTTGGATATATTTCATTTTGGGCTCATGCCCTAACATGATATGGAAAAATAGATAGACGACGTGGATATAGAATACATAGCTTAAGGTAGGCCCATGGTAAGGGCTGCAAAGTCTTGTGCGAGGCTGGGGCCACACCTAATCTGCTCTCATTAAAAGTGAATGCTTAGAATGCCCGTAATTATAATTAAACTGCTCGAATGATAGATAGGCTTAGTTTGGATGTATCATGAACCAATCAAAGATTATTTTATTATTTAGCTATTGGATTGGTGGACATTTATCAGCGATGCTGATTGCCTATTGACACTTCCAAAAAACATGTTCGGTGGGTCCCAACCTGATGCACGTGTTTTATCCATGTAGTCCATGCATTTTGCCAGCTCATTTTAAGGCATGAACCCAAAAATGAGGGAGATCAAAATCTCAGGTGGACCACACCAATCTTGTTTCAGCACACAAGCATGAATCAGTGCTTAGTGTTGTTTAACCAATCTTGTTTTGAGACCGTGACTTTGTTACATTGTATTCCACAATTTAGACAGCTCAATTTGAGTTCGATTGTGTGTTTGTACAAATAAAAAATTCATGTTTGTTGTGATGTAATTGGGGCATATTGTCGCATACCAAAACGAATTCCCTATTGGCTAGTGGTAGGTGCTCTGTGAGCCCCACTATGATGTATGTGTTTCATCCATGCCATCCATCCATTTTTCTAGATCATTTTATGGTATGAACCCAAAAATGAAGTTGATCCAAATCTCAAGTGTACCGCACAGTGTTGATTGAACGCCCACCATTAAAAATTTATTGGAGGCTAAAAAAGTTTTGGATCAAACTGATACATATTTTCCCCCTCATCCAAGTCTATATGACCTAATTAACAGGTTAGATGTCAAATAACCATTACAGTAGGCCATAGGAAGGTTTTAATGTTGGACATTCAATCACTAATCTTTCCCATAGTGTGGTCCACCTGAGATTTAGATTTACTTAATTTTTGGGATCAAGCCCTAAAATTATCTTTAGGAATGGATGAACGGAGTGGATAAAATACATAAATCATGATGGGTACTCCACGTAGCACCGACCACTAGCCACCTACAATGTGGCGGCGTCCATAGGTACTTAACATAGCAGTGCTGACAATGTAAGAAAACAACATATTCCTATTTATGGCAAGTAGGGCTGTATACGAACCAAGCTAGCTCGGATAGCTCATTCGACTCGGCTCGAAAAAGCTCGACTCGGCTTGACCCGGAACTGAGTTTGGGCCGGGACGGGCCATTTTCTTCAGCCCGAAACTGAGTTCAGGCCGAGTTTAAACATGTCCTAGTTCAGCCCAACTCGGTGTGTGTGTGTGTGTGTATTCCTTATCCTAATCATTTGAGACAGAAAAATGAGAACGTCGTCAGTCCCTTCGTAGATGGAGCAGGCCTGAAATTGGCCATGTCGAGTTTGAGCTGGACATATTGGCCCGGTGACCGGGCCAGGCCGGGTTCGGATGGGGTGTGGCTGATGACCGGGTCGGGTTGAGCCCAGTTCGACTTAGATCGACTTGTGTACACCCAATGGCAAGCAATAATAATGATTTAATTTCGAGAAATTTGCGACTGTATGACCCATTTATGGCCCATTTGCGAGACGAAGCCCACCTCATTTTTCCTTGCAAAAATACGCCCCAGCTGTACGGACGCCTTCCCAAAGGTCAAAAATGCCCCTGCTTTTTCCTTCAAGCGGGAAGACGAGCGCTGACGCTCCTCGAACTCCGAGTTGTATGAACGGTTCAAAAGATATCAAAGTTACATGGGCCCCACAGTTATGTATTTATTATATCCACAACGTTCATCCATATTTCGAGATCATTTCGGACCATTATCTATAAAAAAAAATCATATCCAAAGATCAACTGGACCACACCACAAAGAACAAATTGAGAAAATTGATTTTCACCGTTAAAAATTTTGTAGGGCCCACCGTAACATTTATTTTCCATCCAATCTATTCGTAAGGTCACAAAGACCAGGATGAAGAGGAAAAACAAGTTTCATAATTATCTAAAACTTCTGTGACCCCTAAAAGGGTTTCAATGGTAGACGTTCAATCATCCACAACCTTTAACAGTGTGGTCCACTTGATAGCTAGATCTGTCTTATTTTTCGTCTCAAGCCTTAATACGAGTTCGCCAAAAATATGGACGGTTTGGATATAACACATACCTCATAATAGGACCCACAAAAAGCGGTGGGATTACAACAACAAAAAATAAAATAATAATAAATAATAATCCAAAAGTCTATTGAAATGTACTTCAATATATCGAAGGTCTTTCGATTAATCAAAAATGGTCCAGAACTGTCCAGTGAGTTTTCCTCAAAAATCCTACAATTTTCGATTAATCGAATGTCTTTTGATTAATCGAAAAAGGTATTTTACCTTTAGCTACGGATTATAACCGTAGCCATAACTGTAGTCTGTACTAGTCTATGAAATTTTTTATTTTTTACATGGAGAAATTTATTCTACCTACAATTTTCTTTAATACATATTTATATAAATACGTATATATAAGCATATAATTTTTTTTCCCTCTTTTTTTCATTTATTTCTTTATTCATTTAACAAGAATATCTTCTAAACCAAAATTAGTTACTTGGCGTACCATCTATGATTTTGGGGTAGGAGAAGCTACTTTAGCCAACTAACTTTGTTATTTTCCAAGATTCCATCAGGTCGATGGTCAAAAATCCATTTCATTCACTTCGCAGACAATTTCAATAAGTTTGCGGTCAATTTCATTCATTTCACGAATCCAATCACATCATTTCGACGCATTTCTGATCATACCCCTTCACTTCACGGTCATTTTGATGCATTTCACGGTCAATTCGCTTCACTTCGCGATCATTTTCATGCATATCACGGTCATTCCCACATATTCCGTGTTGATTCACGGTCATTTTGACGCATTTCACCGTCATAGCCCTTCACTTCACGATCATTTCTGATGCATTTCATGGTCAATTCGCTTCACTTCACGATCATATCCATGCATTTCACAGTCAATCCCGCATATTCTATGTTGATTCACGGTCATTTCGACGCATTTCACAGTCATACCCCTTCACTTCACGATCATTTCGCGCATTTCACGGTCAATTCGCTTCACTTCACGATCATTTCCATGCATTTCACGGTCAATCCCACATATTCCGTGTTGATTCACGGTCATTTCGACGCATTTCACGGTCATACCCCTTCACTTCACGGTCATTTTCGCGCATTTCACGGTCAATTCGCTTCATTTCACGATCATTTCCATGCATTTCACGGTCATTCCCACATATTTCGTGTTGATTCACGGTCATTTCGACGCATTTCACAGTCATACCCCTTCACTTCACGGTCATTTTGACGCATTCCCGGTCAATTCGCTTCACTTCACGATCATTTTCATGCATTTCACGGTCATTTCAACATATTTTGTGTTGATTCACGGTCATTTCGACGCATTTCACGGTCATACCCCTTCACTTCACGGTCATTTCGACGCATTTCACGGTCAATTCGCTTCAATTCATGATCATTTCCATGCATTTCACGGTCATTCCCACAGCCTATTCGTGTTGATTCACGGTAATTCACTTCACTTCATTTTACGCCTCCATTCCCCTTCACTTCACGGTCATTTACGCCTTACTTCATTTCACGGTCGCCTTCACTTCTCTTCATTTCCATGCATTTCACGATCATTCCATGCATTTCACGAAAGTGTTCACTTCACGATCATTCCATGTATTTTACGGTACTTTCACTTCACTTCACGGTCATTTCCGCCTTTATTCCGTGTTGATTCACGGTCATTTAGAGCGCATTTCACGGTCAATTCTCTTCATTTCCATGCATTTCCGATCATTTCCATGCATTTCACGACCAATTCACACTTCACGATCATTCCATGTATTTTCACGCATTAAATTCACTTCACTTCACGGTCATTCCCGCTATTCCGTGTTGATTCACGATTCACGGTCATTTCTCTTCATTTCACGCATTTCATGGCATTTCATTTCACTTCATTTCCATGCATTTCACGCCTTCATTTCACGATCATTCCTGATTCCGTGTTGATTCACATGCATTTCACGGTTTCATGGTCAATTCCTTCATTTCACGGTCATTTCCATGCATTTCACGGTCATTTCCACCTACTTCACGGTCATTTCCATGCATTTCACTACTCATTCCACCTATTCAGCATCATTTCCATTTCGCATTTCACGGTCAATTCCCTTCATTTTACGGTCATTTCCATGCATTTCACGGTCAATTCACTTCACTTCACGGTCATTTCCACATATCACGGTCATTCCCGCCTATTCCGTGTTAATTTACACGGTCATTTTGGTGCATTTCATGGTCAATTCCCTTCATTTTACGGTCATTTCCATGCATTTCACAGCCAATTCGCTTCACTTCACGGTCATTTCCACGCATTTCACGATCATTCCCGCCTATTCCGTGTTGATTCACGGTCATTTCGGCACATTTCACGGTCAATTCCCTTCATTTCACGGTCCTTTCAATGCATTTTACGGTCAATTCGCTTCACTTCACGGTCATTTCCATGCATTTCATGGTCATTCCGCCTATTCTGCGTGTTGATTCACGGTCATTTCGGCGCATTTCACGGGCAATTTCCTTCATTTCACGGTCATTTCCATGCATTTCACGGCCAATTCGCTTCACTTCACGGTCATTTCCATGCATTTCACGGTCATTTCGGCGCATTTCACAGTCCTTTCCATGCATTTCACGATCAATTAACTTCACTTCACGGTCATTTCCATGCATTTCACGGTCATTCCCGCCTATTCCGTGTTGATTCACGGTCATTTTGGCGCATTTCACGGTCAATTCCCTTCATTTCACGGTCATTTCCATGCATTTCACGGTCAATTCGCTTCACTTCACGGTCATTTCCACGCATTGACCGTGAAGTGAAGCGAATTGACCGTGAAATGCATAGAAATGATCGTGAATAAAAACGGAATCGGAGGGATTGACCATGAAATGCATGGAAACGACCGTGAAGTGAAGTGAATTGACCATGAAATGCATGGAAATGACCGCGACCGTGAAGTGAAGGAATTGACCGTGAAATGCATGGAAATGACTGTGAATCAAAACGAAATCGTTGGGATTGATCGTGATATGCATGGAATTGATCGCGAAGTAAATGAAATGAGCGAAATTGACCGTGAAGTGAATGAAATGGATTTTCAACCATCGACCTGATGGAATCTTGAAAAATAACCAGGTTGGTTGGCTAAAGTAGCTTCTCCTACCCCAAAATCATATGGTACATCAAGTAACTAATTTTGGTTTAGAAGATATTCTTGTTAAATGAATAAAGAAAGAAATGAAAAAGAGAGAGAGAGAGAGAGAGAGAGAGAGAGAGAGAGAGAATTTTTATATATACATATTTATATAAATATGTATTAGAGAAAATTGTAGGTAGAATGAAGTTCTCCATGTAAAAAATAAATAAATAAATAAATAAATAAAAATTCATAGGCTAGCATTACTATAGTTATGTAATTACTGGTTATAATCCGTAGTTATAGCTTCGATATATCGAATATGCTTCGATAATATCAAAAATTGCAGGATTTTTTATGCAAAGTCACTGGACAATTCTGGACCTTTTTCGATTAATCGAAATACTTTTGATATATCGAAGGACATATCGAAAGACCTTTGATATATAGCAAAGGATATATTGAAAAAGCATGGGTTGCGGCTATGGCTACAGATTATAACCATAGCCATAACCGTAGCCCATGCTTTCGATGCCATCGATGACATCGAACACTAATCGATGACATCGAGCTTAAGTTGTCGATAACATCGAAGGTCTTTCGATATGTACTTCGATATATCGAATATCTGTCGATTAATCGAAAAAGGTCCGAAATTGTCCAGCGAGTTTGCCTCAAAAATCCTGCAATTTTCGATTAATCGAATGTCTTTTGATGACATTCGATTAATCGAAAAAGGTATTTTATCATTAGATACGGATTATAACCGTAGCCATAACTATAGTCTGTGCCACTATGAAATTTTTTATTTTTTCTTATTTTTTACATGGAGAACTTTATTCTACCTACAATTTTCTCAAATACATATTTATATAAATATGTATATATAAGCATATAAAAAAAAATTTATCTCTTTTTTTCATTTTTTTCTTTATTCATTTAAAAAGAATATCTTCTAAACCAAACTTAGTTACTTGATGTACCTTATATGATTTTGGGGTAGGAGAAGCTACTTTAGCCAACTAACCTAGTTATTTTTCAAGATTCCATCAGGTTGATATTCTTAATTTAAGATGGTGGCCCATCTCCTCCAATTCAGATCCTCCACCAGATGATGAAACTGGCCTTCTCTCTATTGACTCATCAAATGACATATCCTCGCGTCTGTCATCATCTCATACCCCATTGTTCATGCAGATTAAGCCTTTCGAACGGTGGATGGTGGTGGATGGTGGTCCATCTCCACTTCAAATCCTTCACCTGATGATGACACAAACTCTTTTTCTATTGACCGATGCAATATCGCATCCTTTAATCTATTATCATATTCTTCTTCGAGCCCTTCGATCAATGGAGATTCTTTACCAGATGATGATGAACAGACATTCTCGATTGACCCATACGACCACACGTCCTCCATCCTATCACCATCTCCTCCCCCTTCTTCATTTAAATCGAGTTTCTCGATCAGCGAATGGTGGCCCACCTCCTCCACTTGAAACCCTTCCCCAGGCAATGAGATTCTATTTAGTAGTTAAAGAGTCTATAACTGGACTAGGAGTTAGGATCATCGTAGTTGAGACATTTGTAGAAGGAACCGCTGGAATTGTCATCTGGAAGTCATGAGCATGGTGAAAATTATAGATCGCTGCCTAAATGAACAACAAATAAAGACTAAAAACCGCTACAGAGAAAAGTCATTCCCATATTCATTGACAAATCACCTTAGGTGGTGCAGAAACTAGAGTGAAACCCTCGACAACCAGTGACACCACCTCCCAATTCGGTGAAGTTCCTCATGTCATCGGAAGTGAAGAGAATTGATCGTGAAATGCATGGAAATGGCTGTGAAGTGAAGAGAATTGACCTTGAAGTGTGTCGAATTAATCGTGAATGAACACGGAATCGCCGGGAATGACCGTGAAATGCATGGAAATGACGATGAAGTGCGTGGAAATGGCCGTGAACTGAAGTGAATTGACCGTGAAGTGCGTCAAAATGACCGTGAATGTAAACAGAATTGCCGGATATGACCGTGAAATGCATGGAAATGGCCATGAAGTGAAGAGAATTGACCGTGAAATGCTTGGAAATGGCCGGGAAGTGAAGTGAATTGACCGTGAAGTACGTCGAAATGACCGTGAATCAACACGGAATAGGTGGGAATGACCGTAAAATGCATGGAAATGATCGTGAAGTGAAGCGATTGGGCCGTGAAATGCGCGGAAATGACCGTGAAGTGAAGGGGCATGACCGTGAATTATGTCGAAATGACCGTGAATCAACACGAAATAGGCAGGAATGACCGTGATATGCATGGAAATGACCGTGAAGTGAGGTGAATTGTCCGTGAAATGCTCGAAAATGACCGTGAAGTGAAGGGGTATGACTGTGAAATGCGTCAAAATGTCCGTGAATCAACATGAAATATGTAGGAATAACCGTGAAATGCATGGAAATGATCGTGAAATGAAGCAAATTGACCGTAAAATGCGCAAAAATGACCGTGAAGTGAAGGGGTATGACCGTGAAATGCGTCGAAATGACTGTGAATCAACATAGAATATGCGAGAATGACCATGAAATGCATGGAAATGATCGTGAAGTGAAGCGAACTAACCGTGAAATGCGTCGAAATGACCGTGAAGTGAAGGGGTATGATCATGAAATGCGTCGAAATGACCGTGAATCAACACGGAATATGCGGAAATGACCGTGAAATGCATGGAAATGATCGTGAAGTGAAGCGAATTGACCGGAAAATACGTCGAAATGACCGTGAAGTGAAGGGGTATGATCGTGAAATGTGTCGAAATGACCGTGAATCAACACGGAATATGTGGGAATGACCGTGAAATGCATGGAAATGATCGTGAAATGAAGCGAATTGATCGTGAAATGCGCGAAAATGACCATGAAGTGAAGGGGTATGACCGTGAAATGCATCGAAATGACCGTGAATCAAAACGGAATATGCGGGAATGACCGTGAAATGCATGTAAATGATCGTGAAGTGAAGCGAATTGACCGTGAAATGCGTGAAAATGATTGCGAAGTGAAGGGGTATGACCGTGAAATGCGTCAAAATGACCGTGAATCAACACGAAATATGCGGGAATGACCGTGAAATGCATGGAAATGATCGTGAAATTAAACGAATTGACCATGAAATGCGCGAAAATGACCGTGAAGTGAAGGGGTATGATCGTGAAATGCGTCGAAATGACCGTAAATCAACACGGAATATGCGGGAATGACCGTGAAATGCATGGAAATGATCGTGAAGTGAAGCGAATTGACCGTGAAATGCACGGAAGTGACCGTGAAGTGAAGCGAATTGACCGTGAAATGGATTTTTGACCATCGACCTGATGGAATCTTGGAAAATAACTAGGTTAGTTGGCTGAAGTAGCTTCTCCTACCCCAAAATCATATAGGGTATATTAAGTAACTAAGTTTGGTTTAGAAGATATTCTTGTTTAATGAATAAAGAAAGAAATGAAAAAAAGAGAAATTTTTTTTAATGCTTATATTTACATATTTATATAAATATGTATTTGAGAAAATTGTAGGTAGAATAAAGTTCCCCATGTAAAAAATAAAATTTTTTTTAAAAAAAATTTCATAGATTAGCACAGACTACAGTTATGGCAATGGTTATAATTCGTAGCTAATGATAAAATACATTTTTCGATTTATCGAAAGACATTTGATTAATCGAAAATTGCAGGATTTTTGAGGCAAACTCGCTGGATAGTTTTGGACCCTTTTCGATTAATCGAAAGACCTTCGATACATATAAAAAGACATATCGAAATGGCATGGGCGAGGGCTATGGCTACGGTTAGTATCCGTAGCTATAGTGTGACCCGTAGTGAAAAGTTCCTGTTTTATTTATTCATTATTATTATTGTTTTTTAATTTTTTGCTGTTGTTATCCCACCGCTATTTTTGGGTCCTATTGTGAGGTATGTGTTATATCCAAACCGTCCATCTTTTGGGGGAACTCGTATTAAGGCTTGACACTAAAAATAAGACAGATCTAGCTATCGAGTGGACCACACTGTTAAAGGCTGTGGAGGATTGAACGTCGACCATTGAAACTCTTTTAGGGGTCACAGAAGTTTTGGATCATTATGAAATTTGTTTTTTCTCTTCATCCAGGTCTTTGTGACCTTATGAATAGATTGGATGGAAAATAAATGTTATGGTGGGCCCTACAAAATTTTCAACGGTGAAAATCAATTTTCTGCTGCTCTTTGTGGTGTGTCCAGTTGATCTCTGGATATGATTTTCTTTTTTTGGATAATTCTCCGAAAAGATCTCAAAATATGGATGAACGTTGTCGATATAATAAATACATAACTGTGGGGCCCATGTAACGTTGATCTCTTTTGAACCGTTCGTAGGAGTTCGAAGAGCGTCAACGCTGGTCTTCGAGCACCAGCCGATCCGCTTGAAGGAAAATGCAGGGGCATTTTCGACCTTTGGGAAAGCGTCCGTACAGCTGGGGCTTATTTTTGCAGGGTAAAATGAGGTGGGCTTCGTCTCGCAAATGAGCCATAAATGGGTGGTACAGTCGCAAATTTCTCTTTAATTTCTAAGTTCAAGTGTCGTCAACGACAGACTATTAAATTACACTCCCTTCGGTATACCAAGGTACCGGTTACACCGTAAGCTGAAATGTGTGATCCACATGATGTATGAAGGCCATTCAACTTGTCCATCCTACAACCACTACCTAAAATCAGCTTGATCCCACGCTCAAGCGGGCCAAAATACACAGAAATTTTTGAGAAGGAACACCCTCCCTTGAATACATAGGGATTCCCATAAATTTCAAAACAGTATGATTTTGAATCTCAAGGTTCATCCAGTCCAGATGAATAGTCTGAATGGCCTAGATTTCATATACACAACACATCAGTCCCTCCACAAAAAATCATGGTTGCACGCTCCCTCCCAACCTTTTCCCTGTGTTTTAGCCCATATGATTCACGGATCATCCTAATTTTAGGCCTATATGACTAAAATCCTCTCAATCACGTGATGAACGAGATGGATTCCATGCATTCATAATGTGGGCCCCACGTATTCCCCATACCACGGTAGCTTATGGTGGTACCGATACCACTGAATTGCATCACAACACGAGGTTGACGACTTCTTGTAGAAAGGTTCATCACTTGAAATTCAATTTGCAAATACTCCGAAGTTTCTATGCATTCTCATTTCGAAGAACTGGCTTTAAAAAGAGTTATGTAGTTTTCCAGATTTCCGTATCACTCTTTTCAGGTGAAGCTGAGCGACGAGAACACCAACATTCCTCTTTCCGATGTTTCGCGCCTGCAAATCTAATCATCGAAAGCTGATGGGAATACCATCGATTCCGGTGTGCGTGTAGCTGAAAGGAGCCTTTCTGGTAGTCCGCGGGCTACTAAAGTGAATTCTTAGTTCTCTAGTTGGGCCACGCGTAAGGATAATCAGAGCCGTTCAAGAGGTATTGTATCCTGGAGTGGTCTTACACCGATCCGCGTAGCTCAGCTGGAGGATTACCATGTCAATTCAGTAGTCCGAGGGCTATTTTAGCAGAGGAAGTCAGAGTTTGTTCCTGTGAAACCAGAGCACTTTCTAAAAATAGTGGTGACTCATACGCCGGCGGCTGCATGTTTGGGTGTCAACGGGTCGGCGCGGTCTGGGTCAGATCAAAACGAGCCGAATCCGGACCATTTTGTTTGTCAAGCTAGATCCTGATCCGCTAATAAGCAATTTCTAAAGACTGATGAGCTTGGCCCGAGCATGGCCTGATTACCAGTCGAGCACGATTTTCTAACCAGACCCGACGGGGCTATGAATCTAAGTCGGGAGTCCGACCCATGATGGGCAAGCTCGGTGCCCACCCCACGAACTCGCCTGACCCGTTGACACTTAATCACAAAAGCAATTGGACGGTTAGGGATTTTCCCTACTGGCATGAATAGGGGTGTTGACGTAGTCGGGTCCTAGGGTTCCCTGACCGGGCTAATCGGGTTCGGTTCTTGCTGGTTCCAGGTCATCAAGGGCCATTGCCTGGGGTTGACTTGGCCTGGATTTTGAATCGGGTCTCTTCAAAATTATGATTTTGCCTCATCCGCATCATCCCCTATCGACAGCCCTAACGCCATGTCTCTTTTTGAAGACTTGACCCGAACGGATCCGTTTGGATATCCATCGGGTCCCAACATTCCTTTCGAGCCAGGTCATGGTCGGGTCCATCTCAAATAAGAGCATTTACATGGTCTGGCCCACCTGAACAGATGGATCAGATCACACATGCCACATAGATTTTTTTTATTTAAATTTTAATTATTATTTAATTCATGATGTTTTGCAGTGTAGGGAGAGAAGCAACGGATGCAGAGCAGCCAACAGCCAGAGCGACGATCTTGGTGCCCCGTCTGGAGTCTATTCTTCGGAGAGGGGTGACTATCAATCTTTAAAAATTACTCTTGCTAAGTAGTATTTTTTGTGACTTTCCATGTTATCTGTAGATAAATTTAGCCTATGGTTTTCATAAATGCATTATAACCGTACGTTGCTGGGGTCCACTAACAGTCTGCATCATAATAGCTATTTTGGTAGTTGAAATTCTGCTTTTTTGGTCCACTATAATTACTTAGGACCTGTTTGGTAGATGCCTGAAAATGAGTTATCTTATTGTTGGTTAATCATAAATAAGTACTAGAGATTATGATTGTTGGTTATCAATATTATTTTTATCCTTACCAAAAGAAATATGATCTCTGATCCGTAATTGTAATTAATTAAAAGGAGATGAATTCATTTGTAGGCGTCTATCAAATGGGTCTTTGGTTAATTTAGCTTAACTATTTGATTCTGACAAATAGGCCTTTGGTTTGGTAATCTTGCACCCTTCTGTGGATGGACAATGCCTAAAAATATCTCAGATTGGAAGATCCTGGTCAGCAATCTTTGAATTTTTTATTTTTTATTTTTCAGTTGAATGTGGGCATTTTCAATATCATTTTAACCGTCTATTTGTATGCTAGGATCGTCCAATTGTAAGCATTTTTTAGGCATGGTCCATTCATAGTGGTACATGGTGGACTAGTGACACATGGGCTTCACTTGTTTGTGGAAACAATATTTCAAATATTGGAGATATTTAATATCATCAATATTATTGGAATCACCAGATCAACATTACTGAAACTGCCAGTTGTTTAAAAATTTCCAAATATTGTTAATATTTTCAATAATGTTTACAATATTTATTGTTATGAGTGATATTTTGAGAAAAATCCCTTATAATAGTTCCCCAGTATCAATGATACCATCAAAAGTATGCCTGATGCTAGCAATCATAACCCCAATAATTCCAGTGAAATATCCATAAATATGCGAAAATTGACAGAGAATTAAAACATTTTTCCCAAATTTAAAAAAATAAATAAATAAATAAAAACTATATTATACCCCTTTTTTTTTTTGGAATTTTGTTCCTTCGGTGATTTTTATCACTCATTGGTTTTTATTGAATCAAACTTTGGATCGGAGAGAATTCTCGACTTGAAACGAATGGTCAAAACTCTAGGGCAATGAAAAATCCATAGAAACTTTACTATTATTATTTTCAAATGTTTAGATGATTTGCAATTACAGTCTATGTCTATGCATGATTCTCATGCATTAATATAGATTTGTACTGGCAAAAAAATCAAAATTTAATTGAAAATTGTGAGAAGTTGGTGAATTTTTATTTTTTCATTTTTATATTGAAAAAATGTGTTTTCAATGTTAATTAATATGAAATTTTTATATATTAATGAGTGTTGGTCAATTTATTGATTGAATACGAATTTTATATATATATATATATATATATATATATATATATATATATATATATATATATATATATATATATATATATATATTGACAACACATGATTAAGTCTCTACAAGAGGTCTCCTCGTCCTGGATAGGGTAGGCTTGGGCTACATGAGAGGGATTTAGCTTTTTTCCTTTTCCCGGGCCCATTTGGCAGTCTGCTCGGTCGGGTAGTTTCTGTCCATTTGTGGATATTTAGGGTCGTTTCAGGTAGGGGGGCCTTAGATTTTTTGTGTGGCCCTCTCTATATATACTCGTACATCTTCCCTGATAAATGAAATCTTCTTCTTCTTCCTCTTTTTTTTTTTTTTTTTTTTTTGAAGTCCCTATAAAATGAAAACTTATTATGTGTAGTTGTTTTTTATTACAACATTTTAATTCTTAAATGTGTAAACAAATTTTTTTATTTTTTTTTTTGAAATGTGATAATTTATTTGATAGAGGCCGAGGCCAAAAAATACAAGAAAAAAAGGAGAAACAAACAAAATAGAAACTACAATGCTGCCCAATTATCAGATAACTAGTCTGCCGACATCACATTAGATTGAATCGCCCATTCCCTAACCAGCTCCAAAGCCGCCTTGCCTGCCTTCGAAGAGAGACCTTTACGATTTCTAAAATACTTGTTGTTTCTTTCTCACCATATTACCCAAATACTGGCCAAAAGGCTAAGACCCATATCTTTTTTCCTCTAATACCAATGCCTCCTTCATGCCAGGATAAAAAGAAAGCAACAATGGAGCCCGGAGTAACCCAATGAATGTTGAATTTTTTTGAAAAAACCATCCCAGACGGTGAACTAGTTCACAATGAATGAAAAAATGATCCACTGATTCCTCATCTTGATAACACATAAGATGCACATTTAAGAGAATCATCCTTCTCTTGCGCAAATTATCAATCGTGAGTAGTTTGTTCCTTCCCACTAACCAAGCCAACACCGCCACCTTCAGAGGAGTGCCATAACGCTATAAATACGATGTGTGACATGTCTCAAAATTAATTGACCCATCACTAAACCTTCGATAAAGAGATTTGACTAAAAACTTGCCAAACTTTTCTTTTAACCATCTCATCGAGTCTCTTTGATGAATCATTGGACAAACCTTACTCAAAACTTCCAACAAACTCAAATATTCTGCTAACTCTTTCTCATTTAAAATTTTCCTACAAAGAGGAGGCCAAATAACATTCTCTCCATTGGATAGAGAAGCATCTAGCCATCGGTAAATTTCCTTCTAATGAGATCCTTTCTAAGAGGGGGAAAGACTCACTCAACTTTTTATCTCCAACCCAAACATCTTCCCAGAATCTAATCTTCTCACCATTTCCCAAAGAAAACCAACCCCTTTCCAAACCTTTTCTTTTAAAGAAGACACCGCTTTCAAAAGTGACGATGATGATGCCTTTATCCACCAAAGATCATTTCGAAACCCATATTTCCTACTCACTACCTCCCTCCATAGACTACCCTATTCTACTCCAAATCTTCATACCCACTTACCCAATAAAGCTTGATTCATCTCACCCAATACTTTAAGCCTCACATTGAATTTTGCCCGACGAATTTCCCTCCATGCCCTTTCCTCATCTGATAGCTCACCTCCCTCCTCTAATACATCAGACCTTTGAATTTCTTGCAAGTTTTTGAAAATTCCTCTTCCCAACTTCCCAATACTTCTTTTTTCCAAACTTTTATTTTCCCTTTAAGCAATTTCAACTTCTAAAAAAGAGAGAAGCCAGTCCCTCCCTATATAGAAAAAGAGGACCATCAATCCTACACCTTATCCGAAAAACCTTCCACTTCTAACCATACTAACTCAAACCTAAAAGGACATGGCCCCCAATCCTCCTCTTCTGTTTCCAAAATGATTGGGCAATGATTAAAAAAAACTGGCCTATGTAATCCCCTTTGGAAAACTAAGGGAAACCTATCCATTCATTCTGCTGAAAGCAAGAATCAATCCAACTTTGATTTGATTGCCCTAGCCTGCCCGTTGGTCCACATAAATTTAACTTCTCCCATTAGTAGGTCTTTCATCTCATTCTTTGCAATCCATTCGAAAAGTTCTCATACTTTTAGTAATGTGACTGCCACTTGATTTTTCAAAGCAAAACCTCACAATGTTAAAGTCACCTACTACTCAAGGCAATTGCCATCTACTATGACTTATATCCAATTCTTCTAAAAAAGCCTGCCTAAGACCCGGTCTGTTAGGCCCACACACTGCAGTGAAGACCCACTTAAAACCTGATGAAGCCTCTTTCAACTGTATCGATATAGAGAATTGCCCCTCCCAATTTTCCCCTCCATAGCGAACCAATCAGCCTCTGCTCAACTACCTGTGTCTTTGATTCTTGGAAATCCACTATCTGAGCCTTGTAACGTTTACATTTTAATATTTTCTAAAGTTTCACTGAAAATTTCCACCTTTTCCCTGAAGTTTCCTTAGTGTGTCCCCCATTGTAAACATGCGCCCCAGCTGTGTGGAAATAACCAGGCTGTGTATCTGTAATTCCTTTATCCTGCTTGATTAGGAGGGGATTAGGTCTGGGATGTCTTTTGCCTTGAATATGGGGTTTGGATATTACTACCTGTGTAGAGGATGGTTGATGTTAAGTAGGCAGCTGCAGTTGAACTTTTGCCAATCATGAGAACTAAGCTGACCCTAAATAGCTGGGACAATGCTATGATGATGACAACGACGACAATAATTAGGATTTGTATTTTGTCCTGATCCGCCTAGTTAGTAATTTAGTATGAGAAGGGCCCTTCGTTCGGGGATCCAGAATGTGGATCCAATGGGCTCACCATGGATGGGAGATACTCCCCAGAAAAAGCTTAATTATCTAAAATGAAGTACTGAAGTTACTGATCTTTTGAACCACAATTTCTCAAGCTTCGGAGATTAATCCTTACCATTTGTTCTGTTACACAGGCACCAGCTGGAGTGGATGATGCGATTCAAAGATTTCCACACTCACATCGACCAAGGTAAGTATTTTTGTGACAAATTTTAATAGGTGCTATTTTTACAAATTACAACCCATGCGTCATGGACGGAAGGATATCATTATCATCAACATCAAAAGCAATGTGGGTCTTTTCCCATCCTATATTCTTGATCCTGCTAAGGTTCAATTGGCTAGATGAATCTTCTTGAATTTGTCAATATGTTTATTGCTCGCACTTCAAAATTAAGACTTTGGGTGTGTTTGGATGTTGAATTGAATTGAATTGCAACGATTATCCTTATAAAGTGAAATGAATCAAATTGTAATGTCCTTTCATTGCATTCATATTGAGGGTGACATGAAAGAAATGAATGGCAATTTGAAGGCTGCTTTCTGTTATGAATACGAGGAAACTGCATTATTTTTTGTCATTTCCTCTTGATCAAGTGTTATGTTCGCAATTCAATTCACTTATACATCCAAACACAGCCTTAGTAATTATTTGAGATTTGGTGGCTCAGTTTGATTGACTTTCTAATTATTCGAGATTTGGTGGTTCAACATGAAATTATAGTTTCTGTGTCGGCTTTGTTGTAGGCCCATCATCTCTCCAATTCAGTCGAATGTAGAAAGTCTATTTGAATTGCATTTCGACTGTAAGTTGAAGAAGATACTTTACACCGGTGACAAAATAGCAGAGGGTGATGAACCCATTCGGATAGTGATTCGTGATGCCAGTACCAAAGAAACAATCACATCTGGTCCTTTGTCTTCCATAAAGATAAAGATTATTGTCCTTGATAGTGATTTCACTGGCAACGAACGAGAATATTGGACCATGGAGTTTAAGGAGCTTAGCCCAAGAGACGGTAAAGGGGCACTGCTGAAAGGACTTGTAGAAACGAAACTAAAGGATGGAGTTGGTTATTTCAATGACTTGACCTTTACAGATAACTCTCATCGCACAAGGAAAGGGAAATTCATGTTGGGTGTGCAAAGCACCTACACTGGAAAAAGAATAAAAGAAGCAACAAGCGAAGCTTTTGCTGTAAAAGATCGGCGTGTAAAACGTAAGTCCATTTGTTTTTATTACGAAATCTTGGGAGTTTTTTGGCATGCCCATCAAATGCAGATAGGAGCATGCTTCCACTGTCGTGAATGAGAATGGGTTGATGACAGATCTGCATTCTCATTTATCAGGCACATTTTGCGGATGGGAATTTCCTTCACATCCTTCTGTCTGCATTTTGGGATATGCCAAAAAGCTCTGATTCAGAAAAAATGAGTATGGATCGGCTGCTTTCCATTTTTTGTCATTCTGTGATGCATCCAAACAGGCCCCCTAACCTTTAAACTTCTTGAGTAAACGCTGTTGTATAGCTGCACAATCCACTGATTTCTAACCCTGATTATTTCATCGCATTTCTCCTAATCTATGTTGTCTTTTCCTTTTCTCTTCTGATACTATGCTGGTCTAATTAAGTGATGCCTCCCGTAGTTATTACATTGTTTTTAAAGTGCAAAGCATTGTGCTCTGCTTATGAGACTGCACCCACTAATCTTATATTGTACACACTTTCATGCACCACATTTTGGTTGAACCTGCATTCTCTATTGATACTATGTCATGGTCTTATAGCGCTGATCCAGGGCAACTTCTGAACTTTCAAACGGATGATGCCTCCCGTGATTATTACATATTGTTTTTCTTAAAGCATTGTGCTCTGCTTATTGAGACTGCACCCACTAATCTTATATTGTACACTTTCATGCACCACATTTTGGTTGAACCTGCATTCATCTATTGTACTTAAGAAGTATGTCATTTATTACAATGTAATGTGTCCATTTTGAAGTATGTCATTTATTACCATGTAATGTGTGCATTTTTCTGGAGGGATGGTAGAAAGATACGAAAAATGGGAATTTAATATGCTTGAGGTGCGGATTGACCACTCTCTTTCAGACTGCCATTGTCCCCTCTCCATGACAGCCTGACAATCGTGAGTGGTTTCTGGCAATCCTTCCTCTGGGTTGAAACAAGGTTGGGCTGTGAGAACGGCATTAAACCATCATTGTAGTACAACTAGAACATGTCGAAGTGATACATAAATAGATAGTGTTAGTGTTTGGGTGGATGCAATGCACGCCTAGGCTCAGAGAGAGACCATTCAATCTACATGATGGGACCCACCTGAAGGACAGCTCAGACCTTGCACCCACATACAACGCCATAATGTGATCGTAAATGGTTAATCTTATACATGCATGGTCCACATAATGAGTGGACCAGCCTGATTTTTGTGCTAGGTGATGATCATGGTGGGGCCAACCATTTTAGATGAGTTGCATGTCATACAAACATCCCATGTTGGTAGTCATGCATTAGTTGAATTGTAACTAAACGGTCCAACTCGTTGCACGTGGAGTAATCTCTTTGGTTGCTTCAGAGGATAAATCAGTTCCGTGGATTTTCCCATTGTGATCCAATATAGTTCGAATACGCAGTCATTACTTGTCAGCAAAACATAAATTTGATACAATAACACAAGTGAAAAGCTTTCTTCTTTATCAGAGTTCAACAGTCGTATGTGGCATGAGGTTCACCTCCTTTTCAATTGAGTAATTAGAGCATCATTTTGTGATATTGATCTGCTGAGAATCATTCTCTTTGAAAAGATTGATAAAAGATGTTTTAAATTTGAAGAAAGAGTACCCTGGCATTTATATTAAGAATTTCAATTATTTACTGTTGTTGTCAGCATCTAAGGAGCCTGAGTCTCTATGCCTGACCGATGAAGTATTCCATTTGAAGAACATAAAACAAGACGGTGCTTATCACGAAAGACTGAAAAAAGCCGAGATAAACACCGTGCTGCAGTTTCTATGGCATTTAGCTACTGATTGTCACAGATTACGCAACGTAAGAAGACCACTTACGACGATAATATTCTTTTTTCTGTAATGCTGAAAACTGAAAAGTAGTTGACTGTTTTGTTTGGGTGCTTTATCAAATTGAACTGCAATTAATTGGAAATAACGAAATTGTGGTTTCCTCAGCATTCACGATGAGGAACCCGGCTCCAAATTACACTCATGTCACTTTCAAATGATGAACCGGGTTCCGAGTTACTTTCATGTCACTTTCAAGTGGGACTTGAAAGGCTCATAGCTGCAATTAAGGGCTACTCACTCATTATGAGTACTGGGAACTGGGAAACATCATCAATATTTGGCATTTCCTCTTTGATTAAAATGAATTCTCGCTGTTCACTTCACTTGTATGCCCAAACACAGCCTTTGAGTTTCTCAAGCTGGTCAAGTAACACTAACAGGGCTGCAACTTGGGTTCGGGTTAACCCGAACCCAATTGACCCAACCTGAGTTTGGGTTGGTGGGATCTGGTTGTCAAGGTCCCCTGCTTGGCTTCAGATTGAAAATGCCTACCCAATTTGAATTCGGGTCAGGTGGGGTTGCTGTTTGGGTCTTGGGGTCGGGTTGACCTGACCCTCTACCCTACCCAACCCAACCCAACCCAACCTGCCTGAGTTGCACCCCTACCAGGTAATGCTTGCTGAAAAGATCCGACTGTTGTTCTCCTGTGCACATTGTAGGTTATTATTGGCACCAGGATGTCAGAAAAAAAATGGAAAGAAACTGTTGAACATGCCCAGAAGTGTATTTCGGACAACTCCTTTTGTCTGCACAATGGCTCTTCATTTCCTCAACTGCAAGCATCTCCCATTACAGGATCAGGACTTGGCCAGCAGAATCTGGATTCGGTGATCCCACATCTATGTATTCTTCTAACCAGAACACTCAAATTTTAAAATTTTCATTGCATTCACTCTTCTCGTATGTATTTTGGTCAGGGCTTGATATTGAAATTTGTTACAGACGAACCAGCAGCAGAACTGAATTTTCAAAGTCCTGCTGGCCAAAATGACTTCAAGGTGGGCCCATCTCAGCTGAACGACCCTCTTGCTGTACAGAATGTCCATCTGATCCAAGGACATGGTTTCAATTCAATCATTGCACATTCAATGCCCATCTCTGGACTGCAAGCTTTTCCAACTGCAGGCCTTGGCCAGGAGAATCCTAACTCATTGATTACACATCAAAGCCAGGAGAATTCTACCTTGTTGATCACACATCAAAGTATACTTAATATGCAATTTTCATTAATTTCTTTCCTCTAGCATTTATTCCAGTCAAGCATTGATCATCTTGAATTTATGGCAGACGAATCAGCAGCACAATGGAATTTCATGGACCCTGCCAACCACAATGACCTCATGGTGGGACTGTCTCAGCATAATGACATTGTGGATATTGGATACCAGCTTCAGTCTCAGCCGTCTGATCCAGTCCTAGGACAAAACAATGGTTGTGGATATAAGTCAGGCATGGGTGGATTTGCGGGCCAGCAGTCACCAATTGATGATGTTGAGCATTTCCTTGCAAGCATTTGGGCTATTCCTGAAGCAAAAAGGAAGTGGTACAAGGTTAGGGCTGTTCTCAAGTTGGCAGCTAGGAAACCAATTGATAAAGCCAAAAGAAGGAAGAGGTGGTTCAAGGTTGGCGCTGTTCTAATGTGGACAGTTAGGAAACCAGTTGCTGCTATAGCCTAGATAGTTCCAACCATTATTGTTGGTGTCATCATCATTCATGGTCGTCGTCGTCGCCGCCGTCATCATTGTCGTTGTCGTTGTTGTTGTTGTCGTCATCGTCGTCATTGGTGTTGTTGTTGTGGTATTAAATAAAAAACATTTGAGAGACAAGTTTGCAGATTTCGGATACTCTTGTTAAACCTTTATGCATGATTAAGTTGAGGATTTCCATCTGATTGCTCTGACTATTGGGTGCTATAATGCCATGTCTGGAAGTTTTTTCTAGCATTGATCTGGATCGTTCATTCAGTCCAGTCCACTTCATTGTTTTTTTATTGCAGATGAGAATGTGGGAAAAATGGGACCCATTTTTCAATCCACTAGCTCGACTTTCATCTGACTTGGACAGAAATGGCGATCGTACTTTCTGATTTCTCGCCCAAGGTGCTGGAAAGGATGAATGGATGGGATGACTTCAACGGATACACATGGAAATACATGGATCAGATTGGTTTGATTTTCTTTGATTCATTGAATTTATAATGGTTAGGAATTGATTAAGAGCAGCTATAGAGTCCTGCCTTTATCAGAATGGGGACTATCCTGATGCACACATTTCCATGTTGGCTTGATCTAGACCGTTAATCTTATGGATCTAGTGCAGAGGAATAACTCAAATATCTTCGAAGTTGAAGGTGCTAGTTTTCAAATATGGCCTTTATAGACAACCTTCCATTTTTAGGATACTGATCAAAGGGTCAAGAACCTCCAATCTGGAAGTGGTTTTGAGATCCATTTCATTAGCCAAACAGACTGTTAAAGCAACAATGCTCTATTTCATTGGCCAAGATATCCATCAATCCGACGGTTAGAATTGTTCAGCGAGAACGACTTCTGAACCATTGAAAAAAAAAAAAAAAAAAAAAAACCAGGTAGTTATTTGATACTCCAGCTGACGTTTGATACACAGGCACTTACAAATGGTTACCTAAGTCATATTCTAAAAATCAGATTAGTTGAATAATCCTAACCTCTGATCTGTGGACCCCTATTTTTTGAAATAAACCCATTGGATATTTTTATTTTTAACCATCCAATAAATATCTATCAATCTAATAGTTGAATCACCAAGCAAAACTAATTTTTAGTTCACAATAAATCTTTACAAGTACCTTTGGACGGAATAGTTTGAATTACTTGTACACCACATATACAATTTCTAAGTAATTTCTAGATCCCTGCATACCATCCATTACACTGCCAGAGTATCAAAGTATCTCTGAAAAAAGAAGAAGAAAGAAAGAAAAAGATAACAAAGGAATCGCAGCAAAGAACCAATAACAACGAGGAGATGGTGACATCCATATGAGTTAGTCACCCTTACTGTGAATGTGAATGGCATTGTGCTAAGAAATATGTAGAGAAGAGAAATTTCTTCTGTATATAGTGTAATCCAGTCTCATCCAGCATGTATCTCCCCACAGGGCCCACAAAGAGAGATGATTGGGTGATCAGGACTGTCAATTTTCCAGGTAGGACCCTATAGCCGGTTTCTGAAGATGCTGATTTGACCATCAACATATTTAGTTGGATGTGGACAGTTCAAAATAAATTATCAATGGTTCATGTTCAACTCAAAGCGGGTGGCCGGATTATTTTCAACATAATTATTGAACTGTGGGATGTGGACAATTCCAATCATTAGACCATTTCTGTGTTGGGAACCGTGGAAGCACATAGAGATGAATCAAGCAAAGTATTCCAATTGCGACAATCAAGATTAAACACAAACAAACTGAATTTAACATAGAAAAACCCTTGCGCGAAAAAACCATCGCACAAAGCGACAGTAATGCACTATAAAAGCATTGATTAGAAGAGATAAAGATTACCCATTCGAACAAGCATCGAATCTCCCTCACAAGCCCAAGCTATGCCATCAAAACCCTAGAATGAATTAAAAAGCCCTCTTTTACTCCCAAATCCCGATTACACCATATATATACACACACATACACACATACATGTGAATGCTCAGTTGTGCACCATTTCGCACGGAACTCGTGCGAACTTTTTTGAGAACTCATTACACGTGATGTGACTCCAAAATCTGAACAATCCACGTGAAGCAGAACCTTATGAAAACCCTCGGGCCCAATATCTACTTTGATTCAAAACTTTGGTGGGCCATGAAAAATAAAAATAGTTTCCTCCCTTGATTTGCATTTCTCTTTGTTATGGCCCACCAGATTTTAGATTAAGATGAAAATTGTCTCTTAGGGTTTCATGGGATTCCGCATCACATGTACTGTTTAGATTAGAAGCACAGATTAGAAGCCCATGACACGTGTGCAAAGGTACGCGTGTAGGTATGCAGGTGAGCATGACACACACACAGACACTCTCTCTCTCTCTCTCTCTCTCTCTCTCTCTCTCTATATATATATATATATATATATATATATATATATAGGGAAAAGGTACTATGCGCTCGACCTCACGATAAGCCCCCGTGAGGTCGAGCTGTGTGGGCCCCACCGTGATGCGTTTCGACCATTAACACCGTGCATTTGATGGGTACCCTTTAAATTATGGGATATCCCAAAAATCAGCCGATAGGGAACTCAGGTGGGTACCCTTATAATCTCATTTTAAAAAAAATTTCAATAAAATATTTTAAATTGTATTATTTCTTATGGATTCAAGAGCCATTACGACTTGTGAATTCAAGGTTCATATCACGTAAAGGAGAGGAGACTGTGTTTGTCATCTTTCATTTTTCAAGCCCTTCCCTGCGTTAACTTTAGTATGTATATTGCTGTTCACAACCCCAAGTGTAGGGTCACGATGTAGTAATAATCTTGGTGAGACCGAGGTCGAATCCACAAGGACTAATCATGTGAGTATTCTGAAAGCAACTAGAAGAAAAACTAGAAAAAGATAAAAACCCTAAATCTGGAAGTATAGAGAGTAAATTGTGAGAGATTTAATGAAAAACTTAAGAAATTCAAAGGTGAGAAACTAGGGTTTCAAAGGATACACTTGTAGAGATCGGGGAGATCTATGCTTGATTCAATGGCGCAACTGGAATCAAAGTCCCATCTTATCCAATTGGAAGATATCTCAATAAAACCAAATCTGAACTTCCTTTGAAAGAATTCTCAATGGATGAGAAGTGTGAGAACAGGAAGTGATTCCATCATAAAACCATGCCCATGAGACAAGGAAAACAACAGGATTTACTAATCCCACAACGAATTACAAGAGAATCATGAAGATTAGAAAGATTCCATCACCTAACCATGCCCATGGAACGATGGTGAACAACAATATTTCCTAATTTCACAATCTTAATACATGAAAAGAACATACTCAAAGCTATCGCAAATCTATTGTAATTTAAGTCACAACAAACCATTAAAAACTAAAAGTATTTCTTATAATCAAACTAGAATCAAAGATAGTTCAACTTAAACATGAATTAAATCAATAGAAAATATCTTATCACGCTACAAGCTTCACCTCTTAGCCCTAGCTAGGAGGTTTAGCCAACCATAGACATGATTGAACTAGAATCTCTTAAGAAAAGCATAAAAACAACTAAGGAAAGGAAAGAAAAACTCTTGGCAACGGCTTCTCCACACTTTCGCTCCATTCCACAAACCTTAGAAGATGCCTAGGAAGATCCTAGGGAGTCCTATTTATAGTTATGGAACTCTAACTTTCGCACCTAGCTGGAAAACTCTAAAAATCACCTCAAATTTACGCAATTTTTCAAAATAGGTTTCACTCTGCACAATTTCACAGAATGCCCCAACGTTTCAGAATATGCTTCTTCAAGACACTTTCAGGAATATGTTTGTTTTTAGAACAATTTCAAGATTCCTTTTCTTCACTTCAAGTCTTCAATGCTCTTCATTTCTCACTTGATTTTCTTAAATTTTTAGCATGTGAATTCTTCAATCTTGATTTTCTGAGATCCATCCCTTGCCTTGGTAATTCTTGAGCAACAAATCCATGCTTTTAATATCTTTTTCAATCCAAGCTTTTAAATTCACCTTATACCATAAACATGATTAAAATAGAACATTAAGTATTATCATGTTCATAAAACCAAGTAATTAATGGGGGATAATATGCAATATTTGACCCTTACACAATCCCCAACCAACATTTTGCTAGTCCCGAGCAAAGTATGTGAAAAATATTCCGAGAACCATAAGACAATTTCTATAAGCTCAAGTAGCTTTAAAACAATCCAAATAATAGAGTTTTAAAATGCATTAATGTTGAGCATTATTTTCTCATAAACTGTAGCACTCAGTAAATTTCATAGTCAAGTTCAAAGTATTAATCCACAAATTAGAACAATTCAAACATTGAGTTCAACTAGTGCATAGTGAAATTTGGACTTATCACAATCAAGGTTCAATTCTTAATTTTCATGATAACATTGATAATTAAAAGAGCATTCAAGACAACCAAAACCTAAACTAAAACTTGCCTTACAGTTCATCTTTTCATTCTTCTATCTTTTGATTTTTTCATCGATGACTTTCACGTTATATCAACCTTTTTAAATATCTTTAATAGGTAGCCGTTTTCGACTATAACTGTTTTTTTTTTTAGCTAGGTATTTATTTATTTATTATAGTTATTATTTTTATTTTATTTTTCAATTCTTCTCATTGAACATGATGGACAAATTTCCCAGGTTAGTTCCTTCCATGCTAAATAATCACCAAGTTAATAATTCAATATCAAACTGACACCTTAATGTGTAAGCTAGATGTGACATGTGAAATCATGACTCAATCAATGTTTAAAACTTCTAATCATGGATTAATAATTCGAACTTAACGTGAACTCTAACAAGTAACTTGAACCCAAGAGTCATAAATCACTAACATTAAGTATCTTATACTTCTAAATTATGGATGAACTTCAAAATCGCTCGAATTTACAAAATTTTTAGAATTTTTTTACAAATTTTGCTCAAAGACTAAGAAAACACTGATTAGCTTGCCTAATTCACGAATTTACAAAATTTTCAGAAAAATTTTCACAAATTTTGCTCAAAGACTACGAAAACACTAATTAGCTTGCCTAATCCACACCTCCCAACTTAAAATCTATATTGTCCTCAATGTAAAAGATATAAGCATGCAATGCACATGAGACAATGAAAGTAAAAGAGAAGTGATAGAAAGTTAGTACCTGAAGAAGGAATCTAGAGGCTTTTCCAATGGTCTCAGTGTGAAGATGGGTTAGCACAAGAGTTAAACTAACAAAAAAATAAACTATCCTAAAATAAATGGAAAGAAAACTATCCTAAACAGCATAAATCTGACTATCCTAGACAAAACATGAAAGCGATAAACTAATCATAAACTAGAAAAGCAAGGGAAAAGCTACTTAGTCATGCCACAAGGTTTCTCCTCCGGCCAATATCTTGATAAATTTATCAGTAGGTTTGTCAACCAAATCATCCAAAAGCTCTTTTTGCAGTAGTCTTGGATGCCCTGGAGCATGAATTTCCAGAGAAATTTATGGACCTCAGCAAAAAATTGTCGTTGAATCGTTTGAGATATCCAAAGTATATATGATTCACCTGTGACCAAAAAAGTTTCAATGTTAGTACTCCATGGTGAATCAGAGACTACAGGTAGATAAAATTCAGAAAAATTCACAGCAGATGATGTAGTCTCAACACATTCCGAAGTTTCAGATTTCGGTTCAATTGTCAGCTCTCCCTCCTATGATAGTAAATGTTCAGGATCTGTGGAGGGAAACGTTTCAGAATAAGGGTTCTCTCGGTCAGTAACAACTACCAAGGTGTTGTCATGCAAGGCATTCACTCTATCTTGTATCATGGGATCATTTAAATCTGCAAAGTGTGTCAAGCAATCGTCCGAAAAGTTAAGAAATTTAACTGAGAGTGACTCATTTTTCTCATTGAAATTTGTGATAATCTTCTCAAGGATTCTATCGTCTTTAGAAGTGGATGGAAGCATGATCTCTTGCTTTTCATCACGGTGAGAATAAATCATCATCGGATGTATCTTGTCTTACCTTTCATAAGTGGATTGAGAATCAACAGGCGAATAATTGATGTGAAGACTCTGTTCATCGGTACTACTCAGTAAAAGCATTGTATTGTCAAAAGTGTACAACTCAGATGGTGGCCTCAACTTGGTGGTTTCAACTTCTAGAGTTATATCGAGCAACTCGTCCATCTCGCGAATCATATCATCATTGAATTCAAAGGAGTGGTCTAAACATGTCTCACAAGAGTTAGAAGGGTTGGTTAAAGGGGGCTCATCCTCCACATTTAAATCAGCCATGTCAGATGAGTAGAGTAGCTCGTTATGACCAATCACTTCGTGTACTTCTTGATCATTAACCTAGACCAAACTTGAGATTGATTCCAAGGAAATTTGGGCTACACATTCATGATCGTCATCCCAATACTCATCATTTTCCAATTCAGTGCAGTACACACTTAGGATGGGATCGCTTTCCTCACATTCTATTCCTAAATTGAGTTGATGTTCGAATAAACTAACATCTCCCTCATCATTGAAACCAAGTATGTCATGTGAGTGAAGTGTATCATTATCATTATATATGAAAGACACGCACGTCTCTTAATCATTCTTTTGGACCGTCATCGAGATCAACACTTCGAGAAATTGAACCATATGCTCATTAACATAATCCAACTCTTCATTCTCAATTTCAATATTCTCTATAATCGCATCATGTGAACCCTATTGTTGTATATCTTTTATAAGTTCTTGAAATCTCTAGAGTATGTTTTGTTGACTGAGCTCTAGAGTTTGTATAGAATTCTGAAGTGAATTCTCTTGAATTGTTTCTTGTTGGATCTCAGAGGTATAAGACCCAAGAAAATTGTCACTATGTTGCATTGTTGATTCAGCTTCCCAATCTTGATGTTTCCATTGATCATAAGTAGGGAGTTGGGAATGAAGAATTGGGTTGGGTTGAGGCTGAGGCTGGGGTGAACTAGCCTCCATTAGCTTATCGAGGCGCAATTCAAGCGCTTCTATCGTTCTTCTGATGCCAACAAAATTGTCTGTGTAACCCTGATGTCTTGCTGGTCCATCTTCCCAACATTGATGTTTCCACATATTATAGTCATACGGGTCATAGGTGGGAGAATTTGATGGTTGTTTGTACATATTATCACCTATAATATAATCTCTCATTATTTTCTTCTTGTCTGATGGGTGATAATAATTCTCACTCTCATAGTTATGATAACCCCAACACTCACATAGTATTTTCTTAATCTGTGGGGTGTAATTGTTCTCCCGCATATGATCACGTAAGGATTTCTTAACCGATGGAGCATTGTATTCCGTTCGGTTCTCAATGATGGTTTTAGAAAAATTTTAAGACATGGGTTGTTTCCTTATATAATCATTTGACAACCCTTCACAATTTCTCGCATTCTCTAAAACTAGCTCAACATATTGACGTTCCCACTTTTGCATGGTGAAACCCTAGCTCTGAATCTAATCCTTAAAAAAATAATAATAAAAGAAAAATCCTACAATAATATGGAAAGTAAGTAGAGAAGATGTTAGAAGGAAGTTATCAAATTGGAGGAGATCTATGTTAGGATCCTGCAAAAGAAAAATGAAAGTGAATTAGTTTCTAAAAAAGAAATAAGAAAGTTTCTAAAAATAAAAATAGAAAAATGAATTAGTGTCTAAAACTAAAAAGGAAAAAAAAAAAAAAAAAAAAAAAAAGAAGCCTAGTTTCTAAACATGAAAAAAGAAAGTTTCTAAAAATGAAAAGGAAAGTTTCTAAACCGAGAAAACTAAGTTAGTTTCTAACAAATTAGAAATAACCCTCATCTTATCTTATCTTATCTAATCTTATCTTATCTTATCCTATCTTATCTTATCTTATCAAATTTTATCTTATCTTATCTTATCTTATCTTATCCTATCTTATCTAATCTTATCTTATCTAATCTTATCTTATCTTATCTTACCTTATCATATCCTATTATATCTTATCTAATCTTATCTTATCTTATCTTATCTTATCTTATCCTATCCTAGAATTATAAAATAAATTAGTTTCTAAAAACAGAAAATGAAAGTTTTAAAAAAAAACTGATTAGGAAAGTTCTATACTTAGAATTAGAAAGTAAGTTAGTTTCTAAAAATAAAATAAATCCTGGAATTAGAAAGTTTCTAAAAATAGAAAACAAACCCTAAAAATAAAAAATAGAAAAATCTTAATCTTAATCTAATTCTGAAACTAGTTAATCTCAGAAAAACGCAACCGTTAATCCCTGGCAACGACACCAAAAACTTGTTCACAACCCCAAGTGTAAGGTCGCGATGTAGTAATAATCTCGATGAGACAGAAGTCGAATCCACAGAGACTAATCTCGTGAGTATTCTGAAAGCAACTAGAAGAAGAATTAGAAAAAGATGAAAACCTAAATCTGAAACTATAGAGAGTTGTGAGAGATTTAATGAAAAACTTTAGAAATTCAAAGGTGGGAAACTAGGGTTTCTAAGGATCCACTTATAGAGATTAGGGAGATCTATATTTGATTCAATGACGCAATTGGAATCAGAGTCCCATCTTATTCAATTGGAAGATATCTCAGTAAAACCAAATCTGAACTTTCTTTGACCGAATTCTCAATGGATGAGAGGTGTGAGAACTGGAAGTGATTCCATCACAAAACTATGCCCATATGAGAAGACAAAACCATGCCCATATGAGAAGGTAAACAACAAGATTTACCAATCCCACAATGAATCATAAGAGAATTATGAAGATTAGAAGGATTCCATCACCCAACCATGCCCATGGAACGATGGTGAACAACGGGATTTCCTAATTTCATAATCTCAATACATGAAAAGAACATACTCAAAGCTATCGCAGATCTATTGTAATTTAAGTCACAACAAACCATTAAAAACTGAAAGTATTTCTTATAATCAAACTAGAATTACAGATAGTTAAACTTAAACATGAATCAAAGCAATAGAAAATATCCCATCATGCTACAAGCTTCACATCTTAGCCCCATCTAAGAGGTTTAGCCAACCATATACATGATTGAACTAGAATCTCTTAAGAAAAGTATAAAAACAACTAAGAAAATGGAAGAAAAACTCTTAGTGACGGCTTCTCTATGTTTTTGCTCCACTCCATAAACCCTAAAAGATGCCTAGGAACATTCTAGGGAGTCCTATTTATAGTTGTGGAACTCCAACTTTTGCACCTAGTTGGAAAACTCTAAAAATTGCCTCAAATTTACGCAGTTTTTCAAAATAGGCTTCACTATGTACAATTTCACAGAATGCCCCAGCGTTTCAGAATATGCTTCTTCAGAACAATTTCAGGAATATGTTTGTTTTCAGGATAATTTCAGGATTCCTTTTCTTCACTTCAAGTATTCAATGCTCTTCATTCCTCACTTGGTTTTCTTGGATATTTAGCATGTGAATTTTTCAATCTTAGCCTTCTAAGATCCATCCCTTACCTTGGTGATTCTTGAGCATCAAATCCATGCTTTTAGCATCCTTTTCAATCCAAGCTCTTACCTTCACCTTGTAACATAAACATGATTAAAATAGAACATTCAGTAGTATCATGTTCATAAAACCAAGTAATAAATGGGGAATAATGTGCAATATTTGACCCTCAACAATTGCTCAAAATGTGTACCTGTCGGTGATTATTAGTAGTTTGAATATGATTGAAGACAGACTCTATACAACCCAACATTGTTTCAGTGCACCTCACCAAGAATTATTTGTACACTCTTAAACATTCTTACATATGCCTTACGAGCATTATAACTAAGACGGGCACTTTGACATACATTAGTGTTCAGTGGAAATCGAACAAAGGATATATAGAACCGTGTTCATTTTCGATGAAATGATAAGATGATACATATTCCTTTAGCCCATAAGTCAGTCTCTAACCAATACACTTTTATAGGGTCGGCTCCTTTACTCCATGGCTAAGTGGTAGACAGGATATGTTTCAACACTGAGACTAGGGATCGAGTGCCCATGTGATGTATGTGGGTGTTTGTGTGGTGTGGGCGTGTGCAAATAAAAAAGAGAAAAAGAAATTGATATGCTTTCCTTTTATTGTGGTATACTTTCAATCCAAACACGAAATTACTTAGAAAGGAAGGCGGATGAAATAATTTAGAAAGGAGAGCAGATTAGGTGCGACTGATCTCACCCAAGACCATGGGGCCCTTACCATGGGCCCCACCTTTGATGTATATATATTCTATATCCATGCCATTTATCCATTTTGTCGGATCATTTTATGACATGAGCCCAAAAATGAAGCAGATTAAAATCTTTGGAGGACCATTCTATAGAAAATAGTGGTGATTGAACACCCTATTGTTAAAACCTTACTAAGGTCCATCATAATGTTTCTGTAATGTTAATGTGTCATCCAACACATTGATAAGGTCACAAAAACCTGGATGAAAGAGAAAAAGACAGCTATCAACTTGATCCAAAACTTTATGGTCTATTAATATTTAGTCATCACTGTTTCTTATGATATGGTCCACTTGAGATTTGGATATATTTCATTTTGGGCTCATGCCCTAACATGATATGGAAAAATAGATAGACGACGTGGATATAGAATACATAGCTTAAGGTAGGCCCATGGTAAGGGCTGCAAAGTCTTGTGCGAGGCTGGGGCCACACCTAATCTGCTCTCATTAAAAGTGAATGCTTAGAATGCCCGTAATTATAATTAAACTGCTCGAATGATAGATAGGCTTAGTTTGGATGTATCATGAACCAATCAAAGATTATTTTATTATTTAGCTATTGGATTGGTGGACATTTATCAGCGATGCTGATTGCCTATTGACACTTCCAAAAAACATGTTCGGTGGGTCCCAACCTGATGCACGTGTTTTATCCATGTAGTCCATGCATTTTGCCAGCTCATTTTAAGGCATGAACCCAAAAATGAGGGAGATCAAAATCTCAGGTGGACCACACCAATCTTGTTTCAGCACACAAGCATGAATCAGTGCTTAGTGTTGTTTAACCAATCTTGTTTTGAGACCGTGACTTTGTTACATTGTATTCCACAATTTAGACAGCTCAATTTGAGTTCGATTGTGTGTTTGTACAAATAAAAAATTCATGTTTGTTGTGATGTAATTGGGGCATATTGTCGCATACCAAAACGAATTCCCTATTGGCTAGTGGTAGGTGCTCTGTGAGCCCCACTATGATGTATGTGTTTCATCCATGCCATCCATCCATTTTTCTAGATCATTTTATGGTATGAACCCAAAAATGAAGTTGATCCAAATCTCAAGTGTACCGCACAGTGTTGATTGAACGCCCACCATTAAAAATTTATTGGAGGCTAAAAAAGTTTTGGATCAAACTGATACATATTTTCCCCCTCATCCAAGTCTATATGACCTAATTAACAGGTTAGATGTCAAATAACCATTACAGTAGGCCATAGGAAGGTTTTAATGTTGGACATTCAATCACTAATCTTTCCCATAGTGTGGTCCACCTGAGATTTAGATTTACTTAATTTTTGGGATCAAGCCCTAAAATTATCTTTAGGAATGGATGAACGGAGTGGATAAAATACATAAATCATGATGGGTACTCCACGTAGCACCGACCACTAGCCACCTACAATGTGGCGGCGTCCATAGGTACTTAACATAGCAGTGCTGACAATGTAAGAAAACAACATATTCCTATTTATGGCAAGTAGGGCTGTATACGAACCAAGCTAGCTCGGATAGCTCATTCGACTCGGCTCGAAAAAGCTCGACTCGGCTTGACCCGGAACTGAGTTTGGGCCGGGACGGGCCATTTTCTTCAGCCCGAAACTGAGTTCAGGCCGAGTTTAAACATGTCCTAGTTCAGCCCAACTCGGTGTGTGTGTGTGTGTGTATTCCTTATCCTAATCATTTGAGACAGAAAAATGAGAACGTCGTCAGTCCCTTCGTAGATGGAGCAGGCCTGAAATTGGCCGGTCGAGTTTGAGCTGGACATATTGGCCCGGTGACCGGGCCAGGCCGGGTTCGGACGGGGTGTGGCTGATGACCGGGTCGGGTTGAGCCCAGTTCGACTTAGATCGACTTGTGTACACCCAATGGCAAGCAATAATAATGATTTAATTTCGAGAAATTTGCGACTGTATGACCCATTTATGGCCCATTTGCGAGACGAAGCCCACCTCATTTTTCCTTGCAAAAATACGCCCCAGCTGTACGGACGCCTTCCCAAAGGTCAAAAATGCCCCTGCTTTTTCCTTCAAGCGGGAAGACGAGCGCTGACGCTCCTCGAACTCCGAGTTGTATGAACGGTTCAAAAGATATCAAAGTTACATGGGCCCCACAGTTATGTATTTATTATATCCACAACGTTCATCCATATTTCGAGATCATTTCGGACCATTATCTATAAAAAAAAAATCATATCCAAAGATCAACTGGACCACACCACAAAGAACAGCAGAAAATTGATTTTCACCGTTAAAAATTTTGTAGGGCCCACCGTAACATTTATTTTCCATCCAATCTATTCGTAAGGTCACAAAGACCAGGATGAAGAGGAAAAACAAGTTTCATAATTATCTAAAACTTCTGTGACCCCTAAAAGGGTTTCAATGGTAGACGTTCAATCATCCACAACCTTTAACAGTGTGGTCCACTTGATAGCTAGATCTGTCTTATTTTTCGTCTCAAGCCTTAATACGAGTTCGCCAAAAATATGGACGGTTTGGATATAACACATACCTCATAATAGGACCCACAAAAAGCGGTGGGATTACAACAACAAAAAATAAAATAATAATAAATAATAATCCAAAAGTCTATTGAAATGTACTTCAATATATCGAAGGTCTTTCGATTAATCAAAAATGGTCCAGAACTGTCCAGTGAGTTTTCCTCAAAAATCCTACAATTTTCGATTAATCGAATGTCTTTTGATTAATCGAAAAAGGTATTTTACCTTTAGCTACGGATTATAATCGTAGCCAAAACTGTAGTCTGTGCCAGTCTATGAAATTTTTTATTTTTTATTTTTTACATGGAAAAATTTATTCTACCTACAATTTTCTTTAATACATATTTATATAAATACGTATATATAAGCATATAAAAATTTTTTCCCTCTTTTTTTCATTTATTTCTTTATTCATTTAACAAGAATATCTTCTAAACCAAAATTAGTTACTTGGCGTACCATCTATGATTTTGGGGTAGGAGAAGCTACTTTTGCCAACTAACTTTGTTATTTTCCAAGATTCCATCAGGTCGATGGTCAAAAATCCATTTCATTCACTTCGCAGACAATTTCAATAAGTTTGCGGTCAATTTCATTCATTTCACAGTCCAATCACTGCACTTCACGGTCATTTCGACGCATTTCACAGTCATACCCCTTCACTTCACGGTCATTTTGATGCATTTCACGGTCAATTCGCTTCACTTCACGATCATTTCTATGCATATCACGGTCATTCCCACATATTCTGTGTTGATTCACGGTCATTTTGACGCATTTCACCGTCATAGCCCTTCACTTCACGATCATTTCTACGCATTTCATGGTCAATTCGCTTCACTTCACGATCATATCCATGCATTTCACAGTCAATCCCGCATATTCTATGTTGATTCACGGTCATTTCGACGCATTTCACAGTCATACCCCTTCACTTCACAGTCATTTTCGCGCATTTCACGGTTAAGTCGCTTCATTTCACGATCATTTCCATGCATTTCACGGTCATTCCCACATATTCCGTGTTGATTCACGGTCATTTCGACGCATTTCACGGTCATACCCCTTCACTCCACGGTCATTTCGACGTATTTCCTGGTCAATTCGCTTCACTGCACGATCATTTCCATGCATTTCACGGTCATTCCCACATATTTTGTGTTGATTCACGGTCATTTCGACGCATTTCATGGCCATACCCCTTCACTTCACGGTCATTTCGACGCATTTCACGGTCAATTCGCTTCACTTCACGATCATTTCCATGCATTTCACGGTCATTCCCGCGTATTCCGTATTGATTCACAGTCATTTCGACACATTTCACGGTCATACCCCTTCACTTCACGTTCATTTCGCCTTACTTCATGGTCAATTCGCCTCACTTCACGGTCATTTCCATGCATATCACGGTCATTCCCGCCTATTCCGTGTTGATTCACGGTAAATTCACTTCACTTCACGGTCATTTCTGCCTATTCCGTGTTGATTCACGGTCATTTCGGCGCATTTCACGGTCAATTCTCTTCATTTCCATGCATTTCACGATCATTTCCATGCATTTCACGGTAAATTCGCTTCACTTCACGATCATTCCATGTATTTTACGGTAAATTCACTTCACTTCACGGTCATTCCCGCCTATTCCGTGTTGATTCACGGTCATTTCGGCGCATTTCACGGTCAATTCTCTTCATTTCACGGTCATTTCCATGCATTTCACGACCAATTCACTTCACTTCGCGGTCATTTTCACGCATTTCACGATCATTCCTGCCTATTCCGTGTTGATTCACGGTCATTTCGGCGCATTTCATGGTCAATTCCCTTCATTTCACGGTCCTTTCCATGCATTTCACGGTCAATTCGCTTCACTTCACGGTCATTTCCATGCATTTCACGGTCATTCCACCTATTCCGTGTTGATTCATGGTCATTTCGGCGCATTTCACGGTCAATTCCCTTCATTTTACGGTCATTTCCATGCATTTCACGGTCAATTCACTTCACTTCACGGTCATTTCCACACATATCATGGTCATTCCCGCCTATTCCGTGTTAATTCACGGTCATTTCGGTGCATTTCATGGTCAATTCCCTTCATTTTACGGTCATTTCCATGCATTTCACAGCCAATTCGCTTCACTTCACGGTCATTTCCACGCATTTCACGATCATTCCCGCCTATTCCGTGTTGATTCACGGTCATTTCGGCACATTTCACGGTCAATTCCCTTCATTTCACGGTCCTTTCAATGCATTTTACGGTCAATTCGCTTCACTTCACGGTCATTTCCATGCATTTCATGGTCATTCCGCCTATTCTGTGTTGATTCACAGTCATTTCGGCGCATTTCACGGGCAATTTCCTTCATTTCACGGTCATTTCCATGCATTTCACGGCCAATTCGCTTCACTTCACGGTCATTTCCATGCATTTCACGGTCATTTCGGCGCATTTCACAGTCCTTTCCATGCATTTCACGATCAATTCGCTTCACTTCACGGTCATTTCCATGCATTTCACGGTCATTCCGCCTATTCCGTGTTGATTCACGGTCATTTTGGCGCATTTCACGGTCAATTCCCTTCATTTCACAGTCATTTCCATGCATTTCACGGTCAATTCGCTTCACTTCACGGTCATTTCCACGCATTGACCGTGAAGTGAAGCGAATTGACCGTGAAATGCATAGAAATGATCGTGAATAAAAACGGAATCGGAGGGATTGACCATGAAATGCATGGAAACGACCGTGAAGTGAAGTGAATTGACCATGAAATGCATGGAAATGACCGTGAAGTGAAGGGAATTGACCGTGAAATGCATGGAAATGACTGTGAATCAAAACGAAATCGTTGGGATTGATCGTGATATGCATGGAATTGATCGCGAAGTAAATGAAATGAGCGAAATTGACCGTGAAGTGAATGAAATGGATTTTCAACCATCGACCTGATGGAATCTTGAAAAATAACCAGGTTGGTTGGCTAAAGTAGCTTCTCCTACCCCAAAATCATATAGGGTACGTCAAGTAACTAATTTTGGTTTAGAAGATATTCTTGTTAAATGAATAAAGAAAGAAATGAAAAAGAGAGAGAGAGAGAGAGAGAGAGAGAGAGAGAGAGAAATTTTTATATATACATATTTATATAAATATGTATTAGAGAAAATTGTAGGTAGAATGAAGTTCTCCATGTAAAAAAATAAATAAATAAATAAATAAATAAAAATTCATAGGCTAGCACAGACTATAGTTATGGCTACGGTTATAATCCGTAGTTATAGCTTCGATATATCGAATATGCTTCGATAATATCAAAAATTGCAGGATTTTTTATGCAAAGTCACTGGACAATTCTGGACCTTTTTCGATTAATCGAAATACTTTTGATATATCGAAGGACATATCGAAAGACCTTTGATATATAGCAAAGGATATATTGAAAAAGCATGGGTTGCATGCTATGGCTACTGATTATAACCATAGCCATAACCGTAGCCCATGCTTTCGATGCCATCGATGACATCGAACACTAATCGATGACATCGAGCTTAAGTTGTCGATAACATCGAAGGTCTTTCGATATGTACTTCGATATATCGAATATCTGTCGATTAATCGAAAAAGGTCCGAAATTGTCCAGCGAGTTTGCCTCAAAAATCCTGCATTTTGATTAATCGAATGTCTTTTGATGACATTCGATTAATCGAAAAAGGTATTTTATCATTAGATACGGATTATAACCGTAGCCATAACTATAGTCTGTGCCACTATGAAATTTTTTATTTTTTCTTATTTTTTACATGGAGAACTTTATTCTACCTACAATTTTCTCAAATACATATTTATATAAATATGTATATATAAGCATATAAAAAAAAATTTATCTCTTTTTTTCATTTTTTTCTTTATTCATTTAAAAAGAATATCTTCTAAACCAAACTTAGTTACTTGATGTACCTTATATGATTTTGGGGTAGGAGAAGCTACTTTAGCCAACTAACCTAGTTATTTTTCAAGATTCCATCAGGTTGATATTCTTAATTTAAGATGGTGGCCCATCTCCTCCAATTCAGATCCTCCACCAGATGATGAAACTGGCCTTCTCTCTATTGACTCATCAAATGACATATCCTCGCGTCTGTCATCATCTCATACCCCATTGTTCATGCAGATTAAGCCTTTCGAACGGTGGATGGTGGTGGATGGTGGTCCATCTCCACTTCAAATCCTTCACCTGATGATGACACAAACTCTTTTCTATTGACCGATGCAATATCGCATCCTTTAATCTATTATCATATTCTTCTTCGAGCCCTTCGATCAATGGAGATTCTTTACCAGATGATGATGAACAGACATTCTCGATTGACCCATACGACCACACGTCCTCCATCCTATCACCATCTCCTCCCCCTTCTTCATTTAAATCGAGTTTCTCGATCAGCGAATGGTGGCCCACCTCCTCCACTTGAAACCCTTCCCCAGGCAATGAGATTCTATTTAGTAGTTAAAGAGTCTATAACTGGACTAGGAGTTAGGATCATCGTTGTTGAGACATTTGTAGAAGGAACCGCTGGAATTGTCATCTGGAAGTCATGAGCATGGTGAAAATTATAGATCGCTGCCTAAATGAACAACAAATAAAGACTAAAAACCGCTACAGAGAAAAGTCATTCCCATATTCATTGACAAATCACCTTAGGTGGTGCAGAAACTAGAGTGAAACCCTCGACAACCAGTGACACCACCTCCCAATTCGGTGAAGTTCCTCATGTCATCGGAAGTGAAGAGAATTGATCGTGAAATGCATGGAAATGGCTGTGAAGTGAAGAGAATTGACCTTGAAGTGTGTCGAATTAATCGTGAATGAACACGGAATCGCCGGGAATGACCGTGAAATGCATGGAAATGACGATGAAGTGCGTGGAAATGGCCGTGAACTGAAGTGAATTGACCGTGAAGTGCGTCAAAATGACCGTGAATGTAAACAGAATTGCCGGATATGACCGTGAAATGCATGGAAATGGCCATGAAGTGAAGAGAATTGACCGTGAAATGCTTGGAAATGGCCGGGAAGTGAAGTGAATTGACCGTGAAGTACGTCGAAATGACCGTGAATCAACACGGAATAGGTGGGAATGACCGTAAAATGCATGGAAATGATCGTGAAGTGAAGCGATTGGGCCGTGAAATGCGCGGAAATGACCGTGAAGTGAAGGGGCATGACCGTGAATTGTGTCGAAATGACCGTGAATCAACACGAAATAGGCAGGAATGACCGTGATATGCATGGAAATGACCGTGAAGTGAGGTGAATTGTCCATGAAATGCTCGAAAATGACCGTGAAGTGAAGGGGTATGACTGTGAAATGCGTCAAAATGTCCGTGAATCAACATGGAATATGTAGGAATAACCGTGAAATGCATGGAAATGATCGTGAAATGAAGCAAATTGACCGTAAAATGCGCAAAAATGACCGTGAAGTGAAGGGGTATGACCGTGAAATGCGTCGAAATGACTGTGAATCAACATAGAATATGCGAGAATGACCATGAAATGCATGAAAATGATCGTGAAGTGAAGCGAACTAACCGTGAAATGCGTCGAAATGACCGTGAAGTGAAGGGGTATGATCATGAAATGCGTCGAAATGACCGTGAATCAACACGGAATATGCGGGAATGACCGTGAAATGCATGGAAATGATCGTGAAGTGAAGCGAATTGACGTGATGGGGAAAATACGTCAAAATGACCGTGAAGTGAAGGGGTATGATCGTGAAATGTCGAAATGGCCGAAGTGAATCAACACGGAATATGTGGGAATGACCGTGAAATGCATGGAAATGATCGTGAAATGAAGCGAATTGATCGTGAAATGCTTGCGAAAATGACCATGAAGTGAAGGGTATGACCGTGAAATGCATCGAAATGACCGTGAATCAAAACGGAATATGCGGGAATGACCGTGAAATGCATGTAAATGATCGTGAAGTGAAGCGAATTGACCGTGAAATGCGTGAAAATGATTGCGAAGTGAAGGGGTATGACCGTGAAATGCGTCAAAATGACCGTGAATCAACACGAAATATGCGGGAATGACCGTGAAATGCATGGAAATGATCGTGAAATTAAACGAATTGACCATGAAATGCGCGAAAATGACCGTGAAGTGAAGGGGTATGATCGTGAAATGCGTCGAAATGACCGTAAATCAACACGGAATATGCGGGAATGACCGTGAAATGCATGGAAATGATCGTGAAGTGAAGCGAATTGACCGTGAAATGCACGGAAGTGACCGTGAAGTGAAGCGAATTGACCGTGAAATGGATTTTTGACCATCGACCTGATGGAATCTTGGAAAATAACTAGGTTAGTTGGCTGAAGTAGCTTCTCCTACCCCAAAATCATATAGTGTATATTAAGTAACTAAGTTTGGTTTAGAAGATATTCTTGTTTAATGAATAAAGAAAGAAATGAAAAAAGAGAAATTTTTTTTAATGCTTATATTTACATATTTATATAAATATGTATTTGAGAAAATTGTAGGTAGAATAAAGTTCCCCATGTAAAAAATAAAATTTTAAAAAAAAAAATTTCATAGATTAACATGATTCTGATTATGGCAATGGTTATAATTCGTAGCTAATGATAAAATACATTTTTCGATTAATCGAAAGACATTTGATTAATCGAAAATTGCAGGATTTTTGAGGCAAACTCGCTGGATAGTTTTGGACCCTTTTCGATTAATCGAAAGACCTTCGATACATATAAAAAGACATCGAAATGGCATGGACGAGGGCTATGGCTACGGTTAGTATCCGTAGCTATAGTGTGACCCGTAGTGAAAAGTTCCTGTTTTATTTATTCATTATTATTATTGTTTTTTAATTTTTTGCTGTTGTTATCCCACCGCTATTTTTGGGTCCTATTATGAGGTATGTGTTATATCCAAACCATCCATCTTTTGGGGGAACTCGTATTAAGGCTTGACACTAAAAATAAGACAGATCTAGCTATCGAGTGGACCACACTGTTAAAGGCCGTGGAGGATTGAACGTCGACCATTGAAACTCTTTTAGGGGTCACAGAAGTTTTGGATCATTATGAAATTTGTTTTTCCTCTTCATCCAGGTCTTTGTGACCTTATGAATAGATTGGATGGAAAATAAATGTTATGGTGGGCCCTACAAAATTTTCAACGGTGAAAATCAATTTTCTGCTGCTCTTTGTGGTGTGTCCAGTTGATCTCTGGATATGATTTTCTTTTTTAGGATAATTCTCCGAAAAGATCTCAAAATATGGATGAACGTTGTCGATATAATAAATACATAACTGTGGGGCCCATGTAACGTTGATCTCTTTTGAACCGTTCGTAGGAGTTCGAAGAGCGTCAACGCTGGTCTTCGAGCACCAGCCGATCCGCTTGAAGGAAAATGCAGGGGCATTTTCGACCTTTGGGAAAGCGTCCGTACAGCTGGGGCTTATTTTTGCAAGGTAAAATGAGGTGGGCTTCGTCGCGCAAATGAGCCATAAATGGGTCGTACAGTCGCAAATTTCTCTTTAATTTCTAAGTTCAAGTGTCGTCAACGACAGACTATTAAATTACACTCCCTTCGGTATACCAAGGTACCGGTTACACCGTAAGCTGAAGATGTGTGATCCACATGATGTATGAAGGCCATTCAACTTGTCCATCCTACAACCACTACCTAAAATCAGCTTGATCCCACGCTCAAGCGGGCCAAAATACACAGAAATTTTTGAGAAGGAACACCCTCCCTTGAATACATAGGGATTCCCATAAATTTCAAAACAGTATGATTTTGAATCTCAAGGTTCATCCAGTCCAGATGAATAGTCTGAATGGCCTAGATTTCATATACACAACACATCAGTCCCTCCACAAAAAATCATGGTTGCACGCTCCCTCCCAACCTTTTCCCTGTGTTTTAGCCCATATGATTCACGGATCATCCTAATTTTAGGCCTATATGACTAAAATCCTCTCAATCACGTGATGAACGAGATGGATTCCATGCATTCATAATGTGGACCCCACATATTCCCCGGACCACGGTAGCTTATGGTGGTACCGATACCACTGAATTGCATCACAACACGAGGTTGACGACTTCTTGTAGAAAGGCTCATCACTTGAAATTCAATTTGCAAATACTCCGAAGTTTCTATGCATTTTCATTTCGAAGAACTGGCTTTAAAAAGAGTGATGTAGTTTTCCAGATTTCCATATCACTCTTTTCAGGTGAAGCTGAGCGACGAGAACACCAACATTCCTCTTTCCGATGTTTCGCGCCTTCAAATCTAATCATCGAAAGCTGATGGGAATACCATCGATTCCGGTGTGCGTGTAGCTGAAAGGAGCCGTTCTGGTAGTCCGCGGGCTACTAAAGTGAATTCTTAGTTCTCTAGTTGGGCCACGCGTAAGGATAATCAGAGCCGTTCAAGAGGTATTGTATCCTGGAGTGGTCTTACACCGATCCGCGTAGCTCAGCTGGAGGATTACAATGTCAATTCAGTAGTCCGAGGGCTATTTTAGCAGAGGAAGTTAGAGTTTGTTCCTGTGAAACCAGAGCACTTTCTAAAAATAGTGGTGACTCATACGCCGGCGGCTGCATGTTTGGGTGTCAACGGGCCGGCGCGGTCTGGGTCAGATCAACACGAGCCGAATCCGGACCATTTTGTTTGTCAAGCTAGATCCTGATCCGCTAATAAGCAATTTCTAAAGACTGATGAGCTTGGCCCGAGCATGGCCTTATTACCAGTCGAGCACGATTTTCTAACCAGACCCGATGGGGCTACGAATCTAAGTCGGAGTCCGACCCATGATGGGCAAGCTCGGTGCCCACCCCACGAACTCGCCTGACCCGTTGACACTTAATCACAAAAGCAATTGGACGGTTAGGGATTTTCCCTACTGGCATGAATAGGGGTGTTGATGTAGTCGGGTCCTAGGGTTCCCCTGACCGGGCTAATCGGGTTCGGTTCTTGCTGATTCCAGGTCATCAAGGGCCATTGCCTGGGGTTGACTTGGCCTGGATTTTGAATCGGGTCTCTTCAAAATTATGATTTTGCCTCATCCGCATCATCCGCTATCGACAGCCCTAACGCCAGGTCTCTTTTTGAAGACTTGACCCGAACGGATCCGTTTGGATATCCATCGGGTCCCAACATTCCTTTCGAGCCAGGTCATGGTCGGGTCCATCTCAAATAAGAGCATTTACATGGTCTGGCCCACCTGAACAGATGGATTAGATCACACATGCCACATAGATTTTTTTAAATTTAAATTTTAATTATTATTTAATAATAATTAAAATTTTAATAATTATTATTTAATTCATGATGTTTTGCAGTGTAAGGAGAGAAGACACGGATGCAGAGCAGCCAACAGCCAGGGCGACGATCTTGGTGCCCCGTCTGGAGTCTATTCTTCGGAGAGGGGTGACTATCAATCTTTAAAAATTACTCTTGCTAAGTAGTATTTTTTGTGACTTTCCATGTTATCTGTAGATAAATTTAGCCTATGGTTTTCATAAATGCATTATAACCGTACGTTGCTGGGGGTCCACTAACAGTCTGCATCATAATAGCTATTTTGGTAGTTGAAATTCTGCTTTTTTGGTCCACTATAATTACTTAGGACCTGTTTGGTAAATGCCAGAAAATGAGTTATCTTTTTGTTGGTTAATCATAAATAAGTACTAGAGATTATGATTGTTGGTTATCAATATTATTTTTATCCTTACCAAAAGAAATATGATCTCTGATCCGTAATTGTAATTAATTAAAAGGAGATGAATTCATTTGTAGGCGTCTATCAAATGGGCCTTTGGCTAATTTAGCTTAACTATTTGATTCTGACAAATAGGCCTTTGGTTTGGTAATCTTGCACCCTTCTGTGGATGGACAATGCCTAAAAATATCTCAGATTGGAAGATCCTGGTCAGCAATCTTTGAATTTTTTATTTTTTATTTTTCAGTTGAATGTGGGCATTTTCAATATCATTTTAACCATCTATTTGTATGGTAGGATCCTCCAATTGTAAGCATTTTTTAGGCATGGTCCATTCATAGTGGTACATGGTGGACTAGTGACACATGGGCTTCACTTGTTTGTGGAAACAATATTTCAAATATTGGAGACATTTAATATCATCAATATTATTGGAATCACCAGGTCAACATTACTGAAACTGCCAGTTGTTTAAAAATTTCCAAATATTGTTAATATTTTCAATAATGTTTACAATATTTATTGTTATGAGTGATATTTTGAGAAAAATCCCTTATAATAGTTGCCCAGTATCAATGATACCATCAAAAGTATGCCTGATGCTAGCAATCATAACCCCAATAATACCAGTGAAATATCCATAAATATGCGAAAATTGACAGAGAATTAAAACATTTTTCCCAAAAAAAATTTTTAAAAATATATATATATTTTACCCCTTTTTTTTTGGAATTTTGTTCCTTTGGTGATTTTTATCACTCATTGGTTTTTATTGAATCAAACTTTGGATTGGAGAGAATTCTCGACTTGAAACGAATGGTCAAAACTCTAAGGCAATGAAAAATCCATAGAAACTTTACTATTATTATTTTCAAATGTTTAGATGATTTGCAATTACAGTCTATGTCTATGCATGATTCTCATGCATTAATATAGATTTGTACTGGCAAAAAAATCAAAATTTAATTGAAAATTGTGAGAAGTTGGTGAATTTTTATTTTTTCATTTTTATATTGAAAAAATGTGTTTTCAATGTTAATTAATATGAAATTTTTATATATTAATGAGTGTTGGTCAATTTATTGATTGACTACGAATTATATATATATATATATATATATATATATATATATATATATATATATATATATATATATATATATATATATTGACAACACATGATTAAGTCTCTACATGAGGTCTCCTCTTCCTGGATAGGGTAGGCTTGGGCTACCTGAGAGGGATTTAGCTTTTTTCCTTTTCCCGGGCCCATTTGGCAGTCTGCTCGGTCGGGTAGTTTCTGTCCATTTGTGGATATTTAGGGTCGTTTCAGGGTAGGGGGGCCTTAGATTTTTTGTGTGGCCCTCTCTATATATACTCGTACATCTTCCCTGATGAATGAAATCTTCTTCTTCTTCCTTTTTTTTTTTTTTGAAGTCCCTATAAAATGAAAACTTATTATGTGTAGTTGTTTTTTATTACAACATTTTAATTCTTAAATGTGTAAACAAATTTATTTTATTTTTTTTTTGAAATGTGATAATTTATTTGATAGAGGCCGAGGCCAAAAAATACAAGAAAAAAAGGAGAAACAAACAAAATAGAAACTACAATGCTGCCCAATTATCAGATAACTAGTCTGCCGACATCACATTAGATTGAATCGCCCATTCCCTAACCAGCTCCAAAGCCGCCCTGCCTGCCTTCGAAGAGAGACCTTTATGATTTCTAAAATACTTGTTGTTTCTTTCTCACCATATTACCCAAATACTGGCCAAAAGGCTAAGACCCATATCTTTTTTCCTCTAATACCAATGCCTCCTTCATGCCAGGATAAAAAGAAAGCAACAATGGAGCCCGGAGTAACCCAATGAATGTTGAATTTTTTTGAAAAAACCATCCCAGACGGTGAACTAGTTCACAATGAATGAAAAAATGATCCACTGATTCCTCATCTTGATAACACATAAGATGCACATTTAAGAGAATCATCCTTCTCTTGCACAAATTATCAATCGTGAGTAGTTTGTTCCTTCCCACTAACCAAGCCAACACCGCCACCTTCAGAGGAGTGCCATAACGCTATAAATACGATGTGTGACATGTCTCAAAATTAATTGACCCATCATTAAACCTTCGATAAAGAGATTTGACTAAAAACTTGCCAAACTTTTCTTTTAACCATCTCATCGAGTCTCTTTGATGAATCATTGGACAAACCTTACTCAAAACTTCCAACAAACTCAAATATTCTGCTAACTCTTTCTCATTTAAAATTTTCCTACCAAGAGGAGGCCAAATAACATTCTCTCCATTGGATAGAGAAGCATCTAGCCATCGGTAAATTTCCTTCTAATGAGATCCTTTCTAAGAGGGGGAAAGACTCACTCAACTTTTTATCTCCAACCCAAACATCTTCCCAGAATCTAATCTTCTCACCATTTCCCAAAGAAAACCAACCTCTTTCCAAACCTTTTCTTTTAAAGAAGACACCGCTTTCAAAAGTGACGATGATGATGCCTTTATCCACCAAAGATCCTTTCGAAACCCATATTTCCTACTCACTACCTCCCTCCATAGACTACCATATTCTACTCCAAATCTTCATACCCACTTACCCAATAAAGCTTGATTCATCTCACCCAATACTTTAAGCCTCACATTGAATTTTGCCCGACGAATTTCCCTCCATGCCCTTTCCTCATCTGATAGCTCACCTCCCTCCTCTAATACATCAGGCCTTTGAATTTCTTGCAAGATTTTGAAAATTCCTCTTCCCAACTTCCCAATACTTCTTTTTTCCAAACTTTTATTTTCCCTTTAAGCAATTTCAACTTCTAAAAAAGAGAGAAGCCAGTCCCTCCCTATATAGAAAAAGAGGACCATCAATCCTACACCTTATCCGAAAAACCTTCCACTTCTAACCATACTAACTCAAACCTAAAAGGACATGGCCCCCAATCCTCCTCTTCTGTTTCCAAAATGATTGGGCAATGATTAAAAAAAACTGGCCTATGTAATCCCCTTTGGAAAACTAAGGGAAACCTATCCATTCATTCTGCTGAAAGCAAGAATCAATCCAACTTTGATTTGATTGCCCTAGCCTGCCCGTTGGTCCACATAAATTTAACTTCTCCCATTAGTAGGTCTTTCATCTCATTCTTTGCAATCCATTCCGAAAAGTTCTCATACTTTTAGTAATGTGACTGCCACTTGATTTTTCAAAGCAAAACCTCACAATGTTAAAGTCACCTACTACTCAAGGCAATTGCCATCTACTATGACTTATATCCAATTCTTCTAAAAAAGCCTGCCTAAGACCCGGTCTGTTAGGCCCACACACTGCAGTGAAGACCCACTTAAAACCTGATGAAGCCTCTTTCAACTGTATCGATATAGAGAATTGCCCCTCCCAATTTTCCCCTCCATAGCGAACCAATCAGCCTCTGCTCAACTACCTGTGTCTTTGATTCTTGGAAATCCACTATCTGAGCCTTGTAACGTTTACATTTTAATATTTTCTAAAGTTTCACTGAAAATTTCCACCTTTTCCCTGAAGTTTCCTTAGTGTGTCCCCCATTGTAAACATGCACCCCAGCTGTGTGGAAATAACCAGGCTGTGTATCTGTAATTCCTTTATCCTGCTTGATTAGGAGGGGATTAGGTCTGGGATGTCTTTTGCCTTGAATATGGGGTTTGGATATTACTACCTGTGTAGAGGATGGTTGATGTTAAGTAGGCAGCTGCAGTTGAACTTTTGCCAATCATGAGAACTAAGCTGACCCTAAATAGCTGGGACAATGCTATGATGATGACAACGACGACAATAATTAGGATTTGTATTTTGTCCTGATCCGCCTAGTTAGTAATTTAGTATGAGAAGGGCCCTTCGTTCGGGGATCCAGAATGTGGATCCAATGGGCTCACCATGGATGGGAGATACTCCCCAGAAAAAGCTTAATTATCTAAAATGAAGTACTGAAGTTACTGATCTTTTGAACCACAATTTCTCAAGCTTCGGAGATTAATCCTTACCATTTGTTCTGTTACACAGGCACCAGCTGGAGTGGATGATGCGATTCAAAGATTTCCACACTCACATCGACCAAGGTAAGTATTTTTGTGACAAATTTTAATAGGTGCTATTTTTACAAATTACAACCCATGCGTCATGGACGGAAGGATATCATTATCATCAACATCAAAAGCAATGTGGGTCTTTTCCCATCCTATATTCTTGATCCTGCTAAGGTTCAATTGGCTAGATGAATCTTCTTGAATTTGTCAATATGTTTATTGCTCGCACTTCAAAATTAAGTCTTTGGGTGTGTTTGGATGTTGAATTGAATTGAATTGCAATGATTATCCTTATAAAGTGAAATGAATCAAATTGTAATGTCCTTTCATTGCATTCATATTGAGGGTGACATGAAAGAAATGAATGGCAATTTGAAGGCTGCTTTCTGTTATGAATACGAGGAAACTGCATTATTTTTTGTCATTTCCTCTTGATCAAGTGTTATGTTCGCAATTCAATTCACTTGTACATCCAAACACAGCCTTAGTAATTATTTGAGATTTGGTGGCTCAGTTTGATTGACTTTCTAATTATTCGAGATTTGGTGGTTCAGCATGAACTTATAGTTTCCGTGTCGGCTTTGTTGTAGGCCCATCATCTCTCCAATTCAGTCGAATGTAGAAAGTCTATTTGAATTGCATTTAGACTGTAAGTTGAAGAAGATACTTTACACCGGTGACAAAATAGCAGAGGGTGATGAACCCATTCGGATAGTGATTCGTGATGCCAGTACCAAAGAAACAATCACATCTGGTCCTTTGTCTTCCATAAAGATAAAGATTATTGTCCTTGATAGTGATTTCACTGGGAACGAACGAGAATATTGGACCATGGAGTTTAAGGAGCTTAGCCCAAGAGACGGTAAAGGGGCACTGCTGAAAGGACTTGTAGAAACGAAACTAAAGGATGGAGTTGGTTATTTCAATGACTTGACCTTTACAGATAACTCTCATCGCACAAGGAAAGGGAAATTCATGTTGGGTGTGCAAAGCACCTACACTGGAAAAAGAATAAAAGAAGCAACAAGCGAAGCTTTTGCTGTAAAAGATCGGCGTGTAAAACGTAAGTCCATTTGTTTTTATTACGAAATCTTGGGAGTTTTTTGGCATGCCCATCAAATGCAGATAGGAGCATGCTTCCACTGTCGTGAATGAGAATGGGTTGATGACAGATCTGCATTCTCATTTATCAGGCACATTTTGCGGATGGGAATTTCCTTCACATCCTTCTGTCTGCATTTTGGGATATGCCAAAAAGCTCTGATTCAGAAAAAATGAGTATGGATCGGCTGCTTTCCATTTTTTGTCATTCTGTGATGCATCCAAACAGGCCCCCTAACCTTTAAACTTCTTGAGTAAACGCTGTTGTATAGCTGCACAATCCACTGATTTCTAACCCTGATTATTTCATCGCATTTCTCCTAATCTATGTTGTCTTTTCCTTTTCTCTTCTGATACTATGCTGGTCTAATTAAGTGATGCCTCCCGTAGTTATTACATTGTTTTTAAAGTGCAAAGCATTGTGCTCTGCTTATTGAGACTGCACCCACTAATCTTATATTGTACACTTTCATGCACCACATTTTGGTTGAACCTGCATTCATCTATTGTACTTAAGAAGTATGTCATTTATTACAATGTAATGTGTCCATTTTGAAGTATGTCATTTATTACCATGTAATGTGTGCATTTTTCTGGAGGGATGGTAGAAATTTACGAAAAATGGGAATTTAATATGCTTGAGGTGCGGATTGACCACTCTCTTTCAGACTGCCATTGTCCCCTCTCCATGACAGCCTGACAATCGTGAGTGGTTTCTGGCAATCCTTCCTCTGGGTTGAAACAAGGTTGGGCTGTGAGAACGGCATTAAACCATCATTCTAGTACAACTAGAACATGTCGAAGTGATGCATAAATAGATAGTGTTAGTGTTTGGGTGGATGCAATGCATGCCTAGGCTCAGAGAGAGACCATTCAATCTACATGATGGGACCCACCTGAAGGACAGCTCAGACCTTGCACCCACATACAACGCCATAATGTGGTCGTAAAGGGTTAATCTTATACATGCATGGTCCACATAATGAGTGGACCAGCCTGATTTTTGTGCTAGGTGATGATCATGGTGGGGCCAACTATTTTAGATGAGTTGCATGTCATACAAACATCCCATGTTGGTAGTCATGCATTAGTTGAATTGTAACTAAACGGTCCAACTCGTTGCACGTGGAGTAATCTCTTTGGTTGCTTCAGAGGATAAATCAGTTCCGTGGATTTTCCCATTGTGATCCAATATAGTTCGAATACGCAGTCATTACTTGTCAGGCAAAACATAAATTTGATACAATAACATAAGTGAAAAGCTTTCTTCTTTATCAGAGTTCAACAGTCGTATGTGGCATGAGGTTCACCTCTTTTTCAATTGTGTGATTAGAGCATCATTTTGTGATATTGATCTGCTGAGAATCATTCTCTTTGAAAAGATTGATAAAAGATGTTTTAAATTTGAAGAAAGAGTACCCTGGCATTTATATTAAGAATTTCAATTATTTACTGTTGTTGTCAGCATCTAAGGAGCCTGAGTCTCTATGCCTGACCGATGAAGTATGGCATTTGAAGAACATAAAACAAGACGGTGCTTATCACGAAAGACTGAAAAAAGCCGAGATAAACACCGTGCTGCAGTTTCTATGGCATTTAGCTACTGATTGTGACAGATTACGCAAGGTAAGAAGACCACTTACAATGATAATATTCTTTTTTCTGTAATGCTGAAAACTGAAAAGTAGTTGACTGTTTTGTTTGGGTGCTCTATCAAATTGAATTGCAATTAATTGGAAATAACGAAATTGTAGTTTCCGCAGCATTCATGATGAGGAACTGGGCTCCAAATTACACTCATGTCACTTTCAAATAACCAACCAGGTTCCGAGTTACTTTCACGTCACTTTCAAGTGGGACTTGAAAGGCTCATAGCTGCAATTAAGGGCTACTCACTCATTATGAATACTGGGAACTGGGAAGCATCATCAATATTTGGCATTTCCTCTTTGATTAAAATGAATTCTCACTGTTCAGTTCACTTGAATGCCCAAACACAGCCTTTGAGTTTCTCAAGCTGGTCAAGTAACACTAACAGGGCTGCAACTTGGGTTCGGGTTAACCCAAACCCGATTGACCCAACCTGAGTTTGGGTCGGTGGGATCTTGTTGTCAACGTCCCCTGCTTGGCTTCAGATTGAAAATGCCTACCCAATTTGAATTCGGGTCAGGCTGGGTTGCTGTTTGGGTCTTGGGGTCGGGTTGACCTGACCCTCTACCCAACCCAACCCAACCTGCCTGAGTTGCACCCCTACCAGGTAATGCTTGCTGAAAAGATCTGACTGTTGTTCTCCTGTGCACATTGTAGGTTATTATTGGCAGCAGGATGCCAGAAAAAAAATGGAAAGAAACTGTTGAACATGCCCAGAAGTGTTTTTCAGACAACCCCTTTTGTCTGCACAATGGCTCTTCATTTCCTCAACTGCAAGCATCTCCTATTACAGGATCAGGACTTGGCCAGCAGAATCTGGATTCGTTGATCCCACATCAATGTATTCTTCTAACCAGAACACCCGAATTTTAAATTTTTCATTGCATTCGCTCTTCTCATATGTATTTTGGTTAGGGCTTGATATTGAAATTTGTTACAGACGAACCAGCAGCAGAACTAAATTTTCAAAGTCCTGCTGGCCAAAATGAGTTCAAGGTGGACCCATCTCAGCTGAACGACCCTCTTGCTGTACAGAATGTCCATCTGATCCAAGGACACGGTTACAATTCAATCATTGCACATTCAATGCCCATCTCTGGACTGCAAGCTTTTCCAACTGCATGCCTTGGCCAGGAGAATCCTAACTCATTGATTACACATCAAAGCCAGGAGAATCCTAACTTGTTGATCACACATCAAAGTATACTTAATATGCAATTTTCATTAATTTCTTTCCTCTAGCATTTATTCCAGTCAAGCATTGATCATCTTGAATTTATGGCAGACGAATCAGCAGCACAATGGAATTTCATGGACCCTGCCAACCACAATGACCTCATGGTGGGACTGTCTCAGCATAATGACATTGTGGATATAGGATATCAGCTTCAGTCTCAGCCGTCTGATCCAGTCCTAGGACAAAACAATGGTTGTGGATATAAGTCAGGCATGGGTGGATTTGCGGGCCAGCAGTCACCAATGGATGATGTTGAGCATTTCCTTGCAAGCATTTGGGCTATTCCTGAAGCAAAAAGGAAGTGGTACAAGGTTAGGGCTGTTCTCAAGTTGGCAGCTAGGAAACCAATTGATAAAGCCAAAAGAAGGAAGAGGTGGTTCAAGGCTGGCGCTGTTCTAATGTGGACAGTTAGGAAACCAGTTGCTGCTATAGCCTAGATAGTTCCAACCATTATTGTTGGTGTCATCATCATTCATGGTCGTCGTCGTCGCCGCCGTCATCATTGTCGTTGTCGTTGTTGTTGTTGTCGTCATCGTCGTCATTGGTGTTGTTGTTGTGGTATTAAATTAAAAACATTTGAGAGACAAGTTTGCAGATTTCGGATAATCTTGTTAAACCTTTATGCATGATTAAGTTGGGGATTTCCATCTGATTGCTCTGAATATTGGGTGCTATAATGCCATGTCTGGAAGTTTTTTCTAGCATTGATCTGGATCGTTCATTCAGTCCAGTCCACTTCATTGTTTTTTATTGCAGATGAGAATGTGGGAAAAATGGACCCATTTTTCAATCCACTAGCTCGACTTTCATCTAACTTGGACAGAACTGGCGATCACACTTTCTGTTTTCTCGCCCAAGGTGCTGGAAAGGATGAATGGATGGGATGACTTCAACGGATACACATGGAAATACATGGATCAGATTGGTTTGATTTTCTTTGATTCATTGAATTTATAATGGTTAGGAATTGATTAAGAGCAGCTATAGAGTCCTGCCTTTATCAGAATGGGGACTATCCTGATGCACACATTTCCATGTTGGCTTGATCTAGACTGTTAATCTTATGGATCTAGTGCAGAGGAATAACTCAAATATCTTCATAGTTGAAGGTGCTAGTTTTCAAATATGGCCTTTATAGACAACCTTCCATTTTTAGGATACTGATCAAAGGGTCAAGAACCTCCAATCTGGAAGTGGTTTTGAGATCCATTTCATTGGCCAAACAGACTGTTAAAGCAACAATGCTCTATTTCATTGGCCAAGATATCCATCAATCCGACGGTTAGAATTGTTCAGCGAGAACAACTTCTGAACCATTTAAAAAAAAAAAGAAGAAAAAACCAGGAAGTTATTTGATACTCCAGCTGACGTTTGATACACAGGCACTTACAAATGGTTACCTAAGTCATATTCTAAAAATCAGATTAGTTGAATAATCCTAACCTCTGATCTGTGGACCCCTATTTTTTGAAATAAACCCATTGGATATTTTTTACTTTTAACCATCTAATAAATATCTATCAATCTAATAGTTGAATCACCAAGCAAAACTAATTTTTAGTTCACAATAAATCTTTACAAGTACCCATGTTTTGGACAGAATACTTTGAATTACTTGTACACCACATATACAATTTCTAAGTAATTTCTAGATGCCTGCATACCATCCATTACACTGCCAGAGTATTAAAGTATCTCTGAAAAAAGAAAGAAGAAAGAAAGAAAAAGATAACTAAGGAATCGCAGCAAAGAACCAATAACAATGAGGAGATGGTGACATCCATATGAGTTAGTCACTGACGCAGGACAACCCTAATTATGATGCATGCTCATGAACATAATTAAACAGTGGAAATAAAAGGAATAAATGATCTAAAATTCTAGCAGTAATCATCATAACTGAGAAAATCATAAAGGAAACATGCAATGGAGCGGGTCATCACCACAACCATGGAGTATGGAGTTCAATTACTACTTAGGTTGGATCCGGCGAGGGATGAGACCTCCCGATCTTGTATGGTCACATCCAATCGATCAATGAAGATCACTAGTCCGAAGAACCAAGAAGTTTCTCGGATTAGGGATTTGAGAATTTGGGGGTTTAGGGTTTAAATCGGTTCTTAAGATTTTGATCGAAGAAGGGTTAGCCAAAACTGAAAAATAGAAGGAAGAAAATTATTACCTTGAAGAATTTGGAGGGGCACAAGAAGAAATTAGAAGAAGAAGATCAAGGGGAGAGAAGAAGCAACATTAGAGAGAAGAGAGGAAGGAGGCACCTAAAGGGTTTGCTTTTCATTAATCAATAGTTGAAATTCGGATTTAGGGTTTTAGCCCACTTGAATAAGCAAATAAAAACATAAAATTACTAAAATACCCTTAGAATAAGCAAATAAAGACATAAACTTACTAAAATACCCCTAGAATAAGCAAATAAAGACATAAACTTACTAAAATACCCCTAACTAAGCAAAAACGTGCAAATAACATAAGTACGGGAAAGTTCGGGCGCTCGGTCTTCTTTCTCCAATCTTCCTTCACATGTGTCTTCCCTGAGTGGGGTCTTCTATATGTCCAATCACATGTGAAAGGTCTTTAGCTCCTCAATAGTCGCCTATCCACAAGGACGACACTTGTGGTTAGCGCTTTCTTCATTGGTATACCTTGAATGCGCTTGTGTCCGCATCAATTTCCCTCGGGTGAGAAAAACTCGACTCCGACGAGTTGAAACTTTTGTAGCGCTTTAGTAGATCTGGATCAATACCCTGCAATGCGCCGCCCGACAGCCACGTAGATTCAGATGATAGTTTGTTCTTCCACTTGACAAGATACCTTTAGAAACCTCCATCTCTTGTGGATACTATCTCGTCATCCAAGATTTCCTCAATTTCTTCTTTATGGGTAATGGGTGAAGGAGGGGGTGGAAGGGGTTGGGTAGCAAACTCAGAAAAAGGCCATGAAAGGGACGATGTATCAACAATGGGAGTATGGGCACGGACTAGATCTTCCACATTAAAAGTTGGATTAATGCTCATTTCAGATGGAAGGTCAACCTGATACGCGTTGGACCCAACCTTTTGTAATATCTTGAATGGTCCAGCACTACGCGCTTGTAATTTTTTTGCAGATCCTTGAGAGAATCGCTCTGGCCTTATTCGCACCATTACATAGTCTCCTTCTTGAAACTGTTGCACTCTACGATGAGATTCAGCTGAAACTTTATAATCATCATTGCTCTTATTTAACCACTGTCTAATATGTGTATGCAAATCATGAATATGGTGTGCAAATGCATCGGCTGACTCAGAAGACCTTTGGGTAACAGACATAGGTAAGAGATCTATGGGCATTTTAGGTTTATAACCACTTACAATTTCAAAAGGACCCAATCCTGTAGATCTATTAACTGACCCATTATAAGCAAGTTCAGCAATTGGTAAAATTAAGTCTCAAGTCTTAACATGTTCACCCACTAGACAACGTAGAAGATTTCCAAGGCTACGGTTTACCACTTCAGTTTGACCATCTGTTTGTGGGTGGTAAGCAATAGAAAATTGCAAACGAGTTCCTATAATGTACCACAATGTCTTCCAAAAATAGCTAGTAAATCGAACATCACGATCAGACACTATGGTTTTAAGTAACCCATGGAGACGCACCACACCATTAAAAAAGAGATGAGCAAGATGAGACGCATCCGACGTATTCGAACATGGGAGGAAATGCGCCATTTTAGAAAAATGGTCTACAACGACAAAAACGGAATCGTGCTTTTTTATAGTCTTGGGAATCCCAAGCACGAAGTCCATACTAATATCCTGCCACGGAGCATGTGGCACTGGCAATGGCGTGTATAGCCCGGTATTTTGCTTTCTTTGCTTTGCCAGCTGACATATTCAACACTGCTCTAAAACTTTGGCTACGTCTCGCTTGAGGCTTGGCAAATAGAAACGATCTTCCACGAGGGCAATGGTTTTATCACGACTAAAATGGCCAGCTATCCCTCCTGAATGAAGCTCCTAGATGAGGAATTCACGAAGGGACATACGGGGAATACAAAGTCTGTCTCCCTTGAAAAGAAAGCCATCTTTAAGAACATATTCATCCATACTATGCTGGTCACTAAAGAGCGACGCGTAAGTACCCCCAAAATCAGGACATATGGGGTATTCATCTTTCAGTTGCTCAAATCCGACTACCTTTACACTCAAGGAGTTGAGCAACGCCACTCTCCTACTAAGGGCATCCGCTGGTTTGTTTTCAACCCCGGCCTTGTGTTTCAAAACAAACGAATATTCCTAAAGAAACGCTACCCACTTGGCATGCCTTGGGTTGAGTTTCTTCTGAGAATGCAAATATCTCAAAGCCTCATGGTCAGAAAACAAAACGAATTCTTGCAGTAGAAGATAGTGTCGCCAATGTCTTAGGGATTGCACTACCGCATAAAATTCTTTGTCGTAAGTGAAGTATTTTTGTTTTGCCTCATTCAGTTTCTCACTGAAATAGGCCACTAGGTGTCCTTCTTGACTCAACACTCCACCTATACCGACACCAGACGCATCACACACTACTTCAAAGACTTTAGAAAAGTCAGGTAGACGCATGACAGGAGCTTCCACCATCTTGCCCTTAATTCTTTAAAAGCTTTGACTGCGGCTTTAGACCACACGAACTCTCCCTTTTTCATGCACTCGGTAATGGGAGCCATGATCGTGCTAAAACTCCTAATGAACCGACAATAAAAAGTTGCTAGGTCGTGAAAGCTTCGCACCTCATGAATGTTCCTTGATTTTGACCACTCAACTATGGCCCTGACTTTTTCACATCCCTTCAGATGACACTATAAATCCTAAGAACACAACTTGGCTAGACATGAATGCACATTTCTTAAGATTAGCGTACAACTTTTCCTTCCTAAGGACATTACAGACCTTCTTTAAATGTTCAAGGTGTGATTCCTTAGTGGTACTATAAATAAGAATATCGTCAAAGTACACCACTAGGAATTTTTCTATGAACGGCCTCAAAGTTTGTGTCATCACCCGCATGAAAGTACTGGGTGTGTTAATCAAGCCGAAGGGCATGACCAACCACTCATACAACCCATTTTTCGTCTTAAACGCCGTCTTCCACTCATCTCCTGGGCGCATACGGATTTGGTGATATCCACTCTTGAGGTTTATCTTAGAGAATATAGTGGACCTGGCCATCATGTCAAGCATATCATCAAGTCTAGGTATAGGAAACCTATACTTAACAGTAATTTTATTTATGGCACGGCTGTCTACACACATGCGCCACGTGCCGTCTTTCTTTGGCGTCAACAATTCAGGCACGACACACGGGCTCATACTCTCTTGGATGAAACCCTTTTGCGAAAGCTCATCAACTTGCTTCTTCAACTCTGTATGTTTTGCAGGGTTCATCCTGTAGTGAGGAAGGTTCGATAAAGTAGACCTTGGGACAAGATCAATGGCATGTTGTATGTCCCTCATAGGTGACAACTCATTCGGTAAGTCTTCAGGAAATACATCACTATATTCTTTCAGGACCGAGGTCACCTCATAGGGCAACTCTAATGGAACCTCAAGTGTAATCTCTCTAGCCACAAGGGCATACACCATAGAATCCTCTTTAGCCTCTTTTTCAAACTCTCTTGCGCTAATTATATGTAGAGACTTGGGTTTGGATTTTCTCATTCCTCTAGGCTCACTTGCCTTCTCATCCTTCTTCTTCCCTAGTGTATTCTCAGGTGACATGGAATTAAGTTTGATCTTTTTACCGTTATACATAAAAGTACACGCATTCGAACGGCCAAAGATCGTGACATCATTATTGAATAGCCACGGTCTACCTAGGATAACATATCTCACATCCATAGGTAAAACATCACACCACAAGGACTCTTTGTATGACCCAAACTTGATGGGGACTAGACATTGCTAGGTGACAGGTAGGGATGTCTTGTCAACCCAAGAAACTTTATACGGGTCTAAATGAGGTGTGGATTTCAGTTTTAAGCGATCTAAGGTGCTAGTGGAAATTACATTCTGACAACTTCCACTATCCATTATCACCTTACAATTCTTTTCACCACACTTGACAATAGTGTAGAAGATAGTACTTCGACGTCAGTCAGCACTACTTCTAGACTGAGCTAGCACACGCCTGAGTACTGCAACCGTTGCTTCTCCATCCACTTCTTCTTCATCAGTAAGTCCTCCTTTAGGGTGATACTCTTCAACTTCATAGTCACCCTGGTCATTTCCACCCTCGTGGGACTCACCTATAACTAAGGTTCTCCCACGACTCTTCGTAGGACACTGATTAGACATGTGGCCAAGATTGCCACACTCATAGCACCTCACTTGGCTCATGTTGTTAGGACCGGCACTAAGAACCCCTTTTCCCTTGTCCTCCCTAGGCCTAGGCAGAATTGTCGCCTATGTCCTAGGTTGACTACCAATATTAGGTCTAGTTCCCTGGGAACTAGATCTAGCACTGGAGTCTCGGGACTCAAAACGATGAATGACAGGAGCCTTCAGATATTGCTCTAACTCCTGCACGACTTGATATGCTTCATCCAAGTCCGTTAAGGGCCGAGTCATAAGCTCGCGCTGAAGATCCGCATAAAGGCCTGTCTTGAAACGCGAGAGCGTTACTAGAGGGTCTTCTCGGATATCACATCACATCATATACTCTTCAAATTTAGCGATGTAGTCAGCGACAGACATTGACCCTTGGTGTAAGGATTGTCATTGGTCAAGGAGCTTCTGACAGTATGAGAGAGGAAGGTACTTCTCCTTCAACTTCTCTTTCATCTCATATCAATGTGTGATAGAGGCCTACCAACTCTCTCTATCCTACGCTCGGTGTTGGTCCAGAAGAGCTTGTCTTGACCCAAGCTTCATCTTAGCAAACCGCATTTGACGATTTTCCGATATGCCATACCACTCAAAGTAGTAGTCCATGTCAGCAACCCAGTCAAGGAATGCCTTGGGATCCAAGCGCTTATCAAAACTCGGGGCCTCAACTCTCACACTTTTCATCACACGCTCATCTGGATCATAGCGGTCTTGATGATCACATGGCTCGTATCTCTCGCACCACACCACGACTATTACCACGATCTCTATCCTCACTACCACCACGTGTGGTAACACGTTCTTCAATGATTCCTCCCACTTGGGAGTGCGCATCATCCCCTACAGCGGGGTTTTCCTTTTGGGACGCCTCTAGTTGCTCGACCTTAGTCATGGTAATGGTAATTTAGTTCTCAAGGCGGGCAAACTCACGCTTTTGACCCACTTCTAGGGTGGTTATCTTTTGTATCAATTGAGCAAGTTGCTCAGATAACTGCTCGTTATTCATGGTAGGTTGAAATCCGAAACCTCTACCTCTCCTCATGAGCATACAATGAAGACTTAAACCAAACTCTACCCAACTAGACTACTAGGTGTTATGACTTTCAAAATGAATGCAATGAATGCAAAACTATTATGAACTGACACAATTAAGTTGAAACAGGAAACATCTCAAATCTGAAAGTTTTTCAGATTAGGAACTTTCTAAAATTGAAAACTTTCTAAATCTGGAAAGTTTCTAAATCTGGAAATCTGGAAAGTTTCTAAAATTGAAAACTTTCTAAATCTGAAAAGTTTCTAAATCTGGAAACTTTCTAAATCTGGAAATCTGGAAAGTTTCTAAAATTGAAAACTTTCTAAATCTGGAACTTTCTAAATCCGAAACTTTCTAAATTAAACCTAAAAATCAAAACCCTAATTTGATAACTCGATCTATACCATAAAAAAAAAAAAAAAACATGCAAGCCTAGGCTTTGATACCAAATTTGACGCAGGACAGCCCTAATTATGATGCATGCTCATGAACATAATTAAACAAATGAAAAATAAAAGGAATAAATGATCTAAAATTCTAGCAGTAATCATCATAACTGAGAAAATCATAAAGGAAACATGCAATGGAGCGGGCCATCACCACAACCATGGAGTGTGGAGTTCAATTACTACTTAGGTTAGATCCGGCGAGGGATGAGACCTCCCGATCATGCATGGTCACACCCAATCGATCAATGAAGATCACTAGTCTGAAGAACCAAGAAGTTTCTCGGATTAAGGATTTAAGAATTTGGGGGTTTAGGGTTTAGATCGGTTCTCAAGATTTTGATCGAAGAAGGATTAGCCAAAACTGGAAAATAGAAGGAAGAAAATTATTACCTTGAAGAAGTTGGAGGGGCACAAGAAGAAATTAGAAGAAGAAGATCAAGGGAAGAAAAGAAGCACCATTAGAGAGAAGAGAGGAAGGAGGCAACCAAAGGGTTTGCTTTTCATTAATCAATAGTTGAAATTCGGATTTAAGGATTTGACCCACTTAAATAAGCAAATAAAGACATAAAATTACTAAAATACCCCTAAAATAAGCAAATAAAGACATAAACTTACTAAAATACTCCTAGAATAAGCAAATAAAGACATAAACTTACTAAAATACCCCTAACTAAGCAAAAACGCGCAAATAACATAAGTACGGGAAAGTTCGGGCGCTCGATCTTCTTTCTTCAATCTTCCTTCACATGTGTCTTCCCTGAGTGGGGTTTTCTATATGTCCAATCACATGTGAAAGGTCTTCAGCTCCTCAATAGTCGCCTATCCACAAGGACGGCATTTGTGGTTGGCGCTTTCTTCGTTGGTATACCTTGAATGCGCTTGTGTCCGCATCAGTCACCCTTACTGTGAATGTGAATGGCATTGTGCTAAGAAATATGTAGAGAAGAGAAATTTCTTCTGTATATAGTGTAATCCAGTCTCATCCAGCATGTATCTCCCCACAGGGCCCACACAGAGAGATGATTGGGTGATCAGGGCTGTCAATTTTCCAGGTAGGACCCTATAGTCGGTTTCTGAAGATGCTTATTTGACCATCAACATATTTAGTTGGATGTGGACAGTTCAAAATAAATTATCAACGGTTCATGTTCAACTCAAAGCTGGTGGCCGGATTATTTTGTTCAACATAATTATTGAACTGTGGGATGTGGACAATTCCAATCATTAGACCATTTCTATGTTGGGGAACCGCAGAAGCACACAGAGATGAATCAAGCAAAGTATTCCAATTGCGACAATCAAGATCAAACACAAACAAACCGAATTTAACAAAGAAAAACCCTTGCGAGAAAAAACCATCGCATAAAGTGACAGTAATGCACTATAAAAGCATAAAATTACAAGAGATAGGGATCACCCATTCGAACAAGCATCGAATCTCCCTCACAAGTCCAAGCTATGCCATCAAAACCCTAGAATGAATTAAAAAGCCCTCTCTTACTCCCAAATCCCGATTACACCATATATATACACACACATACACACATACATGTGAATGCTCAGCTGTGCACCAGTTCGCACGGAACTCGTGCGAACTTTTTTGAAAACTCATCATACGTGATGTGACTCCAAAATCTGAACAATCCCCGTGAAGCAGAACCTCATGAAAACCCTTGGGCCCAATTTCTACTTTGATCCAAAACTTTGGTGGGCCATGAAAAATAAAAATAGTTTCCTCCCTTGATTTGCATTTCTCTTTGTTATGGCCCACCATATTTTAGATTAAGATGAAAATTTGTCTCTTAGGATTTCATGGGATTCGGCATCACATGTACCGTTCAGATTAGAAGCACAGATTAGAAGCCCATGACACGTGTGCAAAGGTGCGCGCGTGCGTAAGTACGCAGGTGAGCATGACTCTCTCTCTCTCTCTCTCTCTCTCTCTCTCTCTCTCTCTCTCTCTCTCTCTCTCTATATATATATATATATATATATATATATATATATATATATATATATTGCATGAGAATCACAATCGAAATAGAAAACAAATCCCGCACTTACTCATTTCTGCGCACAAGTTCGATGGCACCTTCGATGGCCATTTGATATATAGCATTGATGACCTGTCGATGGCATCAAACCCCTTTGAAGGCATCGAGTAGGACACCACAAAGTGTCCCACAATGAACTTAAGATTTCTGGATTCTCTTGATGGTATCAAACAACCTGTCGATGCTTGCCGAAAGATTTGAGACATCAACAACATTCTGCATGTACCATAGAGATGGGTGTCAATGTATGCTGAATATGGTCCATTACTTGAATTGTCTTATGCTATGCATTTTTATGCCACAGATGAAAGGGTTTGGATCGTTCAAATGGTATGAACCTCAGTGATCCATTGTCCACTCACTAATCGAGCTACTACATGAACGGTTCTGGTGTGGCCCATCTAAATAACATATGCTGCAAAAGCGTGTCACTGGATCGGCTGCAATTCATCTCTCTCCTAAAAATGGCACCAAAAGGAGAGAAAAGTCTCGTCTTCCAGGAATTCAACTCCAGTGATTGCTTAGCACTTTGAGCGATCTTGTAAAGTGTTGAGCACCTGAAATTGATTGCCCAAGTGAAGTGTTGAGCGCCCCGAAATGGATTGCACAAGCGAAGTGCCGAGCTCGAACTTGCAAATTGGTGATCACCCAAATTGGATCGTGCAAGCAAAGTGCCTAGCACGATTTTGCAAAGTGCTAAGCAACCGAAATGGATCACACAAGTGAAGTGATGAGCGTGATCTTGCAAGTACCGAGTACCCGAAATATATATCGAGGGAGCAAAGTGCCAAGCCCTCGAAATAGATCGTGAGATCGAAGTGCCGAGAGATTGCCCAAAGTGTTGAGCGCCTGAAATGGATCATGTGAGCAAAGTGCCAAGCGTGATAATGCAAAGTGTCGAGTGCCCAAAATAGATCGTGCGAGCGAAGTGCCAAGCAAGATAATGCAAAGTGCCGATCGGCCGAAATGGATCGTGCAACCGAAGTGCCAAGTGCGATCTTGAGAAGTGTCAAGCATCCCGAAATGAATCGCACACATGAGCAAAGTGCCAACCATGATCTTACAAAGTGTTGAGCACCTGTATTAAGGAAACATCTTCCAAAACAGATGACAGCAAGATTAAGTCAATAGATGACAGCTAGCTCGACTCCATTCCATGATCTAAGGAATTTTATTCATTCACTCATTTCCATTACGTAAAGATTGTAATTATAGCTATACGCTAATCTTTCCTATAATTTTGTCAATTCCTACAATTACTCCAGGACACAATTTTTATAATTTTTATAACATCTGTAAACTGCTATATATATACAATTCCTCTCGACAGCAATTGTATGAGAGTTTCCATCCTGTGAGTATTGGTTTTTTATGGTATCAGAGCTAGCTGTCATTTGTTGACTTAATCTTGCCGTCATCTGTTTTGGAAAATGTTTCCTTGATAACTCAAAATAGACCACTTGAGTAAAGTGCTAAGCACGAGCTTGCAAATTATCGAGGGCCCAAAATTGATTGTGAAATGGAAGTGTCAAGCACGAGCTTGCAAAGTATTGAGCACATAAAATGAATCACGAGAGCGAAATGCTGAGTGCGATCTTGCAAAGTGTCAAGTGCCCAAAATGAATCGCACAAGTGAAGTGCTTGGAAATTGCCTAAAGTGTTGAGCATCCGAAATTGATCGCACGAGCAAAGCGTCGAGTGCCTGAAATGAATCATGCAAGCGACCTTTCAAGCGTGGTCGCCCAAAGTGCCGAGCACCTGAAATGGATCGTGTGAGCAACATGCCGAGCATGATTTGCCCAATGGCGAGCGTCCAAATAGATTGCGCGTGTGAAGTGCCGAGCAAGATCTCCAAAAGTGCCCTAATCTTTGCAGAAGATTAATATAAGTCTAATCTTTTGAAGAAAGAAAAATAACTCATTTTTTAATAATAGAGTTTTTCATATCTTCTCTCCTTATATCAGTTTCTTCTCAAATTGATCCACCTAAACATAATCTTTCGATAAAAAAGAAATTTTCATTAAAGAAAAAGAGAATGACTCTTTTGAGAGTGGATTAGGTGCGGTCTCTGCTTCACCAAAGACAATGCATCCCTTATTATGGGACCGACCTCGATGTATTTGTTTTATATCCATACTATTTATCTATTTTGACACGTCATTTTAAGCTACATGCCCAAAAATAAAGGAGATCCAAATTTTATGTGGACTATACTATAGGAAATAATGGTGATTAAACATCCCACCATTAAAAACTTACTAGGGCCCACCACAGTGTTTATCTAATGTTTATTTGTCATCCAACCAGCTGATAAGGTCACATGAACTTACCAATCACCACTGTTTCTTATGGTATGATCCACCTAAGATTTGGATCCGCTTCTTTTTTGGACTCATCCCTTAAAATGATTGGAAAAATGGATGGACAATGTGAATATAGAATACATTCATCAAAATGGGCCCCACAGTAAGTGCCGCATTGTCTTGGGTGAGACTAGGGTTGCAGTTAATCCACTCCATTTTATGTTATGCATAAAAAATAAAAAAGTAAATAGAAATTTAAAAAATATGAAAAGTTAAAAAAGTTTGTTAGAAATCAATGATAAGAAGAAATACCATTGCATATAAATTTAAAAAATAAAAAATCTTTAAGAACATTTTTATCTTGGAAAAATATAGTCAATGCATAGATGTGTAGAAAAATAATATTTTGAAAAGTGATGCTACACTCGAAGTGTATATTAGTAAAAGGCCAAAATAATATTTTGAAAAGTGATGTTACACACTTGGGGTGTATATTAGTAAAAGGTCCCAAACTCCAATTATAGAAAACTTGAGTATTTAAGCGAAGTGTGATGGTTGATCCACAGTAACTTGTGTTTTTAAAAAATAAAAATAAAAAATTAAAACACCCTCACACTCCACATAGGTACTCGAACTCATGGCCTCCGTGTTAAAACCCATAAGCTCCACCACTGCACTGAGTCATGATTAGGACCCTATCCGAAATCACTTAAATTAATTAAAAAGTGCACATTTGAATTCGAGCCTTGAAATTAAAATTAAAATAAAAATAAAAATAAAAGAAGAAGAAGAAAAGAAAAGGCCCACCAAAAAATTTAAACTGTCCAAATTATGACCCCAGTTCAGATACTTCATTGACCAAAAATCGAAGATTATTTGATTATTTGATTATTGGATTGGTGAACATCCATTGAATGGTTGAAATGAAAAATATCCAATAGTCTTGTTTCAAGACACAAGCTGGCTCATGATTCAACCAATCTTGTCTTGAGACCTCAGTGACATTGGGTTTCACAATTTAATCAACTTAATTATATTTAATGTATGCCACTGGTATAACTTTTGAGGGCCTGAGGATCAAGCCTCATTCGCTGCTGGAGTATTAAATTACTCTCAATATAAGGGATGTCGATGGGCCGGGCCTGAGGTTGTCTTGGTCCGGATCTTGACAGTTTCGAGCCCGGCCCGGCCCATTGACAGCCGTACCACAGCGGCAACGGCTCCACCATAAGGTAGGCGCGGATTGCATACCGATACTGCCTGTAGCCAACGGACGCGGATTAGCTACTGACAGGTTGAGTACCAAGACTCACTACTGAAGTGACGTCACCTAATTCTGTGGGTCCCACCATGATGTATGTTTTGTATCCACACCGTCCATCCATTTGGAAATATCATTTTAGGGCATGAACCAAAGAATGAATCAGATCGAAATCTCGAATGGACCCCACCACAGAAAGCAGTGGAAAGAGTGACGCTCACCATTAAAAATGTTTAAGTGCCACGAAAGTTTTCGATCAAGCAGTGTTTTCCATTCTTTAATGTCTTTGTTAACTTATGAACATGTTGGATCTCAAATAAACATCACGGTGGACCTTAGGAAGATTTGAACGGTGGCCATCACTCTCTCCATTGTTTTCTTTGGTGGGTCCACTCCAGATTTCGATCTGCGTCTTTCTTTTGATCATGTACTAAAATCATCTCCAAAAATGGATGGACGGTGTTGATACAACACATACATCATGGTGGGGCCCACAGAACTTGGTGACGTCACTTGGCTAGTCTCGCTACTGAACTTGTCAGTAGCTAATCCCCGTCCGTAGCCAACGGTGATATGTGGGCCCCACCATAATCCATGTGTTTTATCCACACCGTCCATCTATTTTCCACCTCATTTTAGGGCATGATCCAATAAATGAGGCAGATCTAAATATCAGTTGTACCACACCAAAGGAAAACAGTGGTAATTGAACGCCTACCATTAAAATATTCTTAGGGCACACTGTAATGTTTATCTGCCATCCAACCAGTTTATTAGGTCACGCAGACCTGGATGAAGGCTAAATACAAATATCACCTTGATCCAAAACTTTCGTGGCCCCAAGAAGTTTTTAATAGTAGACGTTCAATCACCACTGTTTCTGTGGTGTGGTCCACCTGAGATTTGGTTCTTCCTAATTTTTGAAATCATACATAAAATTAGCTGAAAAAATTAATGGACAGCATGGATAAAATACATACATCATGGTGGGGCCCACAAAGCACCATCCAGTAGCTCCACTAGTAGTGTTGGTAACTTAGTATGCAATTACTGGAAGATATGAGTCCACATGATGTATGAAGGACATCCAACCCGTCCAACCTCACACCAGTTACCTAAGCCCAGCTTGATTCAAAACTCGAGCAGGCCACAATAATATTAAAATTTTAAGATTAAACACCAACCCTTGAATTACACAAGGGGCTACCTAAATCTCAGAACAGCATGAATTTTTACCTGACCCTTCATTCAGACCAGATGAAGGGTCTGAATGGCCTAGATTTCATATACTCGATGCATCGAGGTAATCAAGGGTGGAAGTTCCCTCCCAACTTGTTCACTGTGTTGTGGCCCATCTGACTCACGGATCAGCCTCGTTTTATGACCTCAACACTAAAATACTCTGAAGCACATGATGAACGGGTTAGATTTTATGCATTCATCAGGTGGGCCCCACATTGAACCGGTACCCCTGGAGCGCGCCCAAATACAAAAACCAGGTGAGGACTTTGGAGAAAGTCGAGCACTTCATTTCCCGGAATCCAATTATAATTTTCCCCCAAACCTTCCAATTTTAAAGACATAAAATGCTAGTTTCCACAATTGAAATTTCTATGCATTTTTCATGAAATTTCTATGCTTTTTTCTTGAAATTTCTATGCAATGAAGAGCTCTTTCGTTTTTAAAAGAGCGTTCTCTCTTCAGAATTTCAAGAGCTACCTCTCTTCAGAATTTCAAGATCAGTCTCTCTTCTCAGATTTAAGCTCTCTCTTCCGATGTCTAGCCCCTCCAAATCTAATTCTCAAGAGCTCATGGGAAGGCGATCGATTCCGGTGTACGTGCCTGTTCTTAGATGAATTTATAACACCTCGTTAGGTTGCTAGAGTCATTTGGATAACCTTAGCTGTGTGATACATGCAAGTAGGAATCATCTCCCTGCTTTAGATTTTTTTTTTTTTTAATTTTCCTTATTTATTATTGTTTTTTTATATATATATTTTTGGTGTTTGGTAGGGTAAAGAGAGAAGCAAGGGATGCAGAGCATCCAACAGTGCCTGGTCTGGAATCTGCTATTCGGAGTGTGGTAACTATCAATTTTTAAAAATTACGTTTTTTTATAGTAGTTTTTTTTTTTTTGGGTGACTTTCCATGTTATCTGTGGATAAATTCAGCATATGGTTTTCATAAATGCATTATAACGGTACTGGCCCACCCGTTATGTTAGCTGTTTTAGTCGTTGAATTCCGAAATGTCGCTTTACTGTGGCCGTTATTTTGGTCTGTTAATGCTATTATATTGGTAAGTATTGATTACTTCTCATTGTTCGTTAATCATATTTATGTATTAGGGGTCATGATTATTGGTTATCGATATCATTTGTAATCCTCACCGAAAGAAATATGATCTCTTATACGTAATTACAATTTACTAAAAAGAGAAATTCATTTTTAGGCATCTATCAAACGGACCCTTAATTAATTAAGCTTAACTAGTCAATTCTGATAAGTGGGCCATTGGTTTGGTAACCTCGCACCTTACCGTGGATGGACAATGCCTAAAAGTATCCCGATTGGAAGATTCTGATCATCGATCTTTGGACTTCTTTTCAGTTGTATGTGGACATTTTTAGTATCATTTTAACCATATATTTGTATGCTACAAATCGAAAGGGTAGGATAGTCCAATTGTAGGCATTTCTTAGTTATGGTCCATTCACAGTGGTACACGGCTTCACTGGTCCATGGAAACAATATTCCAAATATCGGAGATATTTTTATAATATCTCCAATCGCTAGGTTAGTAGCAATACTTTTTGGTGATTTAAAATTTTCCAAATATTGTCAATATTTTCAATAATATCAATAATATATATATATCGATATTTTGAGAAGAATCCCTTATAATAGTTCTCTGGTATCAGCGATACATCAATAGCCCACCAATACTAGCCATAATATCCCCAATGCTAGGGAAACATCCATAAATAGGTAAAATTTGACAAAGAATTGGAAAATTTTCCAAAAACCAAAAAAAAATAATAATAATTTTTGGTTTTTTTTTTTTTTTGGAATTTCGTTCCTTAGGTGATTTTTACCACTCTTGGTCTTTATTGAATCGCAGTGTAAGCGTGCCTGCCCTTAATGTCCACCTTTGTAGAAACCAGGAACCAGTTCGGCCCAGCCCTCGATCCCTATAGAGTGTTAAGGCCCCACAATGGCCCGACGTCCTGCAGTTGTGGGATCAACTACATCTCCCCTACTCAAAATTTGGATTTGGAGAGAATTCTCAACCCAAAATGAAGAAGGGCTAGAACTCAAATGCAATGAAAAATCAACGGAAGCTTTATTTATTTATTTTTTCAATTGTTTAGATGGATTGCAATGGAAATCCATGTCTATGCATGATTCTCATGCACGAACATAGACTTATAGTGAAGAAGTTAACATTTAAGTGAAAAATGGGAATTTTTGGTGAAAATCCTAATTTTTATTATTTTTATATTGAAAAATATGTGTTTTCCAATATTAACTAATCTATAAACTTTATGGTGTTGGCTGATCTACTGATTGGCCGCAAATTTTGTATATTTATTTTATACTGATTTTCCTGTGTACAACTCATGGTTCGGCCCCTATAAAATGAAAACTTATTATGTCTACTAGTTTTGCAATATTTTAATTCTTACATGTATAAACATTTGTCTTTTAACTTCTCCTAAAATTTCACTGAAAAATTCCACCCTTTTCCCAATGTTTCTCTAATGTTTCTCCTATTGTAAACATGTGCCCCAGCTGTGTGGGAATAACTGGGTTGTTTATCTGTAATCTTGATTATATAAAAAGTACTGAATTTACTCATCTTTTGAACCACAATTTCTCGAATTTTATCATTTCCATTTTTTTCTGTTACTCAGGTACAAGCTGGGTTAGATGATGCAAAAGAAAGAGTTTTTTGTTCACAACCAAGGTAAGTATTTCTGTGACAAATTTTAATAGGTGTTATTTTTACAAGTTACAACCCATGCGTCATGTATGAAAGGATATCATCATCATCAACATCAGAAGCAACGTGGATCATTTCCTATCCTATATTCTTGATCCTGCTGAGGTTCAATTGGCTAGATGAATCCTCTTGAATGTTGTCTATATGTTTATTGCTTACACTTCATATTTAAGTCTTTGGGTGTTTTTGGATGCTGATTTGAATTGCAATGATTATCCTTATAAAGTGGAACAAATCAAATTGTAATGTCCTTCCATTGCATTCATATCAAGGGAGACATGAAAGAAATGAGCTGCAATTTGAGGGCTGCTTCCTCCTTATGAAGATGAGGAAACTTTATTATTTTTTGTAATTTCCTCTTGATCAAACTGTATGTTCGCAACAATTCACTTGTACATCCAAATGCAGCCTTAGTCATTGTTTGAGATTTGGTGGCTCAGTTTGATTGACTTTCTAATTTATTCCGTTTTGTTTGTTCCATAAAAAGCAAAAGAAGAAGAACGTGAAGAAGAAGAAGAAGAAGAAGAAGAGTGAATCTTCTCATTGGTTTCATTACTTATTCCTACGCTAACTAGGATCTAAAACTTTTACCCTTCTTTACATGTGGAGAAATTGAATTTACATTAATGTCATTGTTGCCAATTAAGTAGCCACCCTGATTTGATTCGTTTGGATAGACAGGAAAAAAGGGCTCCATACCCATGTCTGGGTCCCACAGTCCCACCACCTATTGGAACCAATAAAAAATTCAATTTTGTGTGTCCGTGTAATCAGGAACATTCCAAGGCCTGTTAGTGGGTCAGATGCTGATGTACTCGTATATGGACCCAAATGAGGGAATTGGAGGGCAATCATGTCTGGTAAGGATACGATGTATGAGGTGACGGATCCAAATCCAATCCAGGTATGTTGTCAGGCCTTGTAGGATCTAGTTTTGAGCACGAGTTAGAATTTGGTATGGTGTTTGGATCAGGAATCAGGTATGGAATAATGTTTGGGTCCAGATCCAGCAGATTGGGACCATACTAACAAGTCAATATGGTTTTAAAATCATAAATATAGCTAAAGGATAAAATTAAATTAAAAAAATCACATATTCAGTTAACCCACCCAACCCTATTTTTAATCGGATCCAAATCCATGAACTTGAACACAACGTGATTATTATCAGACCTGAAACCTATATCAATATCTGATTAACTCATGTTGGATACTTTGGGCATCCACTGTTCTGCTTACCCATTGACAGCCCTGATAACCGATGCAGACCTTATTGAAATTTTCTTCAGGGACATTAGGTGCCATGTTGCATTTACACACGCTCTAATGCATGCATGTGCTTGCACACATTCGTTTTCATCATAATATCAATGTATGAAGATGCTGTATTTATGCACAAGTATATCATAACAAACTTGTATGTGTGTGAGTTTTGGGTGGGCCTTTTGGTACAATGGCAGGGCACATTTGTGGATCTGATCATACAGGGATCCACGCTTGCAAGCATGTTCAAGTGTGATCATATTTTTGATATACTTCCAATTCCCTATACATTATGAAATGATAGCTTCCGTGTTGACTTTGTTGTAGATCCATCCTCTATCGGTTGCAGTCGAATGTAGAAAGTCCATTTGAATTGCACTTCAACTGTAAGTTGAAGCAGACACTTTACACGGGTGACAGAATAAAAGTGGAGGGCGATGAACCCATTCAAATAGTGATTCGCAATGCCAGTACCAAAGAAACGATCACATCTGGTCCTTTATCTTCCATTAAGATAAAGATTACCGTCCTTGATGGTGACTTCAATGGGAATGAACAAGGATATTGGACCATGCAGGAGTTTTGTGAAGGTGAGGTTCATCCAAGAGACGGTAAAGGGACACTGCTGAAAGGACTTGTAAAAACAAAACTGAAGGATGGGGTTGGTTACTTCAAGGACTTAACCTTTACTGATAATTCTCGTTGCATAAAGAGTGGGAAATTCAGGTTGGGAGCTAGTGTTGTGCAAAGCTCCTACACCGGAGAAAGAATAAGAGAAGCAAGGAGTGAAGCTTTTCGTGTAAAAGATTGCCGTGTAAAATGTAAGTCCACTTGTTTTTATTACAAAATCTTGGGAGCTGTTTGGAATGTCCACCAAATGCAGATGGGAGCATGCTTTTGCTGTCCCGAATTAGATGGGTTTATCAGATATGCATTCTCATTCGTCAGGCACATTTTGCAGATGGGAGTTTCCTTCACATTCTACTGTGAAGGATATGCCAAAAAGAATCAATTCAGAAAAATGAGTACAGATCGGCTGCTTTCCATTCTTTTTCATTCTGGGATACATCTGAACAGGCCTCTTAACCTTCCAGACTTCTTGATTAAATGCTGTTGAATAACGGCCACATATTCATTGCATTTCTCCTAATCTATGTTGTCTTTTCCTTGCCTTTTCTATATTTTGCCAATCTAATTAAGTGATGCTTCTTGTAGTGATTACTTTGTTTTTAAGTGCAAAGCATTGTGCTCTGCTTATTGAGTCTGCACGCACTAGTCATATATTGTACACTTCCATGCACCACATATTTTGGTTGAACTTGCATTCATCTATGGTACTTGGAAGTATGTCATTTATTACAATGTAATGTGTTCATTTTGCTGGAGGGATGGTGAAAAGATACCAAAATGAGAATTTAATAAGCTTGAGGTGTGGATTGACCTGACCACTCTCTTTCAGACTGTAATTGTCCCCTCTCCATAACAACCTGACAATCGTGAGCGGTTTCTAGCAATCCTGCCTCTGGGTTAAAACAAAGTTGGGGCAGTGAGAATAGCGTTAAACAATCATTAAGGATAACTAGAACATGTTGAAGTGGTGCATTGAAAGACAGCGTGTGGCTGGATGCAATGCATGCCCATGCTCAGAGAGAGACCATGCAATCAACATGCTGGGACCCACCTCAAGGACAGCTTGGATCTTGCACCCACATACCACATCACCACATGGTTGTAGAAGGTCATCCTTGCACATGCATGGCTCACATGATGAGTGGACTGGCCTGATTTTTTTGCTAGGTGATGGTCATGTCAGGGCCAACCATTTTGGACGAGATGTATGTCATACAAACGTCCCATGTTGGTAGTTATGCAGTAGTTGAACTGTAACTAGGTGAAGTAATCTCTTTGGTTGCTTTGGAGGACAAATCAATTCTGCCGATTTGCCCATTGTGATCCAACAGCTCCAATACAATAGACATTACTTGTCAGGAAAAACAGAAATTTGAAACAATAACACAAGTGAAAAGCTTTCTTCTTTATCAGATTTCATGCATATGTGGCATGAGATTCACCTCTTTTTAAATCATTTGATTAGAGCATCATTCGGCGATATTGATCTGCTGAGAATCACTCTCTTTGAAAAGATTGTATTATCAGAAATCTCTTCCCAAAAGATAAAAGATGCTTTAATTTTGAAGAAAGTGTACTCCGGCTTTTGCATTCGGATTTTCAATCATTTACTGTTGTTGTCAGCATCTGAGAAGCCGGAGTCTCCATCCCCAACTGATGAAGTATGGCGTTTGAAGAACATACGAAAAAATGGAGTTTTTCACAGAAGACTGGAAAAAGTCAAGATAAAGACAGTGCAGGAGTTTCTAAGGCATTTGGCTACTGATCATGACCGACTACTCAAAGTAAGAAAACCACTTACAATGATAGTATTCTTTTTTCTGTAATGCTGAAAACTGAAAAGTAGTTGACTGTTTTGTTTACGAGTGCTATCGAATTGAATTGCATTTAAGTGGAAATAACCAAATTCTGGTTTCCTGAGCTTCTAGTTGAGGAACTGGTCTCGGAATTACACTCATGTCACTTTCAAATGAGTAACTGAGTTCCAAGTTACAGTCTTGTCACTTTCAAGTGGGACTTGGAAGGGTCATAGCTGCAATTTAGTGCTACTCACTCATTATGAATATCAGGAAGCACCATATTCAGCATTTCCTATTTGATTAAAATGAATGCCTGCCATTCAGTTCACTTGTATGCCCAAACACAGCCTTAAGCTGGTCAGGTAACAGGGATGCAAGTTGGGTTTGGGTTAACCTGAAACCAATTGACCCAACCCGAGTTTGGGTTGGGTGGGATCAGGTTGTGAAGGTCAGGTTAGGTCCACTTGGGGTCAGGTTTGTTGTCTGGATGTCTTCAATCCATATATGAAATAGTGGACTTGAGCGATCGACCAGGCAGATCCATCGGTCGAGTGAGCCCCAGATTTTACAGATTGGTCTCTGGACAGTTTTGGATAGTATCGATCGATCAAACTATCAGGTCAATTGATCGATAGAATTTGGTAAATATTTGTAAACTCTCTAGACACTTTTGAGCATGTTCAATCGCTCGAACATGTGGGGCTCAATTGATCAATAACTGCTCAATCGATGTCGATCGACCGATGCTTAGATCGACGGCGTGCGCAGTTTTGCGAAATTGCACAATTAGTTTCCTATTTTGGTTGTTTTACTATAAATATGGGTGTAATACGGGATTATGGTAACAATGGGAGAGCCCAAACATTTCTAAAAGGGTTTTGAATGGAGGCTAGGGTTTTCTGAAGTGTTTCGCATCAGTAAGTGATTCCATCTCTTGTAATTCGTTATTCATAGTGGATTTTGTTGTCGCTTTGTGCCATGGTTTTTTCCCACAAGGGTTTTCCACGTAAAATCCGTGTGTTCCTATGCATGCTTTGTTGCGCTTATCTTTCGCTTGTTTGATTCGAATTCGGAGTTTGCTTCCGCGGTCCCCCCAAACAAGGTTGACCTAACCCTCAACCCAACCTAATGAGCCCAAGTTGCACCCCTATCAGGTAATGCTTACTGAAAATATCCAGCTGTTGTTCTCCCATGCACATTGTAGGTTCTTGGCAGCAGGATGTCAAGAAATAAATGGAAACAAACCATTGAACATGCCCTGAAGTGTGTTTCAGACAACACGCTTTATTCACAGAATTTGGTAGAGGATTCAATGCAATTGGTGTGTGAATTGCCGGAAAGCATTGTTGAGTACAATGGATCATTGCATGATGACCCTTCATTTCCTCAACTGCAAGCATCTCTCGCTCCAGGATCACGACTTCGCCAGCAGAATCCGGTTTCGTTAATCACACATCAATGTATTCTTCTAACCAGAACACCCAAAATTTAAAATTTTCATTGCATTCGCTCCTCTCACATATATTTTGATCAGGGCTTGATATTGAAATCTGTGGCAGACAAACCAGAAGCAGAACTGAATTTTGAGAGTCCCGTTGGCCAAAATGAGTTCACGGCGGGTTCATCTCAGCTGTACAACTCTGCTGTGGTGCATAATGTCCATCTGATCCAAGGTAACAGTTCCCATTCATTTAGGGAAGCTACTGAAGCCATTGAAAATTTTGGGCCATTGTTCAATAACCCTTTGATGCCCACCTCTGGACTGCAAGCTTTTCCCACTGTAGACCTCGACCAGGAGAATCGTAACTTGTTGATAGCACGTCAAAGTATACTTACGTACTATTTTCATTGATTTATTTCCTCTAGCATTTATTCCAATCAAGCATTAATCTTGAATTTATGGCAGATGAATTGGCAGCACTGCGGAATTTCGTGCACCCTGCCAACAGCAACGTGCTCATGGTGGGACCATCTCAGCTGTGTGATCCAATCCTAGGACAAAACAGTTCCCATGCAATGGGCCATTTTCATGAACAAAACATTGGTTATGGATACGAGTTTGGCACAGATGGGTTTGTGGGGTCCTTTGCAGTGGGCCAGCAGTCGCTGACAGATGATGGCCTCCAGAAGGATGGTTTTGTTGATCGCTTTTTGGCTTCTTCACCAGCTGCCATTGGTGGACCGAAAAGGAAGAGGTGGTTAAAGGTTGGGGCTGTTCTCAAGTGGACAGTTAGGAAACCAATTGCTGCTAAAGCCTAGAAGCTGCCAACCATTATTGTTAGTGTTGTCGTTGTTGTTGCCACCATCGCCGTGGTTGTTGTCATCGTCATGGTTGTTGCCGGCATCATCACCGTGGTTGTTGTTGTTGTTTTCATCGTCATGGTGGTTGCTGCTGCTGTTGTCATTGTCATGGTGGTTGTTTTTGTCATAGTAAGGTAATGAAGTTTAAGAGACTTAAGTTTGCAGATTTTAGATCATATCATTGAACCTTCATAAATGCATTAAGTTGCTCTGAATATTGGGTGCTATGATGCAATGTCTGGAAGTTTTCACTCTTTTCTATCATTGATCTGGATCGTCCATTCAGTCCAGCCCACTTTATTGTTCCCATGACAAAATCTCAATGCTCAGACAACATCCTAACCATCCGTTTGCTGATAAGAATGTGGGAAAAATGGGACCCGTTTTTCATGTCCATTAGTTCGAATTTCAACCAACTTTGGCAGAAATGGCAATAATCTTTCCGATATCTCGCCTAAGGTGCTGGAAATGACTTCAACAGATACACATGGAAATACATGGATCAGATTGGTCTGATTTTCTTTGATCCATTGAATTTATAAAGGTTAGGAAATTATTAAGAGCAACTACAGCGTCCTTCCTGTATAAGAACGTGGAGTATCCTGATGCACCCATTTTGGTACAAGTAGGACCCATGTTGGCTTGATCTAGACCATTAATCTAATGGATCTAATGCAGAGGAATGACTTGAATGTCTTCAAAGTGGAAGGTATATTGCCTTTATGGACAACCGTCTATTTTTAGGATACTGATCAAAGGGTGGTCAAGAACCTCAAATCGGTAGTGGTTTTGAGATCCACCCTCCATAGTATTTACCAACTAGATTCACATCTTGACGCATCTGAACTTTATAATTAATGGACAATCTAGAAATTGCACTGTTTGATACATGCATTGTGTATGCAATTGGAGTGATTTGGGCACTCTCAACTGGCTCTCCAGTTGAATTGGTCATGGTTCTCTGACCACATGATCATAACCAAACAGTCCGTTCAAGCAACAATGTTCCATTTCATCGGCCAAGACATCCATCAATCGGACAGTTAGGATTGTCTAGTCAGAGCAACTACTGAGCCATGGGAAAAAAAAAAAAAAAGGAAAAAGGCAAGGGGAGTCATTTGATACTCTGACCGTGTTGTTGAAAATAAGATTGGTTGAACAAAACGTATACAGTACATAAAAATCAGATTGGTTGAACAGTTATAACCCCGGATTCATGGACACTTGTTTTTTGAAATAAGGCAATTGGAATTTTTTTGTTTTTAACAATCCAATAAATATCCATCTAATAGTCAATCACCAAAAAACTAATTTTTGGTTCTATAATTGTACCCATAGTAAGAACGGAATAGTTTGAATTACATGTTTGCTACATGCAATTTCTAAGTAATTTCTGAATGCCTGTGTATCATCCATTACACTGCCGGAGTATCAAAGTATTTCTTGAGAGAGAGAGAGAGAGAGAGAGAGAGAGAGAGCTAAGGAATCGCAGCAAAGCCCCAATAACAAATGAAACTACCTTCTGGGTTGCTAGTGAGGAGAAGCGACTCTTTTGGCAGCAGCACAAGCACACGCCTGAGTTATGTACCACGGATCACGCAGGCCAAATGCAGACATGACCTTTCTAGAAATCAAGCCGGGCAAATCATAATACTGCATTTGATGAAAAATGCACCTCTGAAAAGAGAGAGAGAGAGAGAGAGAGAGAGAGAGAGAGAAGGAACCAAATCACTGATTAGTACTCGATTCTCAAAATCCAACCAGTTAGGAATGTCCAACCGACCTCATTCTTGAACCAGGGGCCACATCCACAAATGGGACCAGCCTGCTGATCAATTTGGATCATGTCCACACGTTCTTTCACCCCTGCATCCACGTCTACAGGACGGATGCAGCTGGTTGAATAGCAAACCACCTACCATAACAGTAGAATAACAGAAAATTTCGAAAGAGTCACTTTGCCTCACACCCACTACATTCAGAAGGGCTTTGGAGACTTCAAAAGAGTTTATCTTCAACTTCTCCCCTTCAACTGAGAAATAGACACCAAAAAAAGGCTCTAGAAAAATGTTACTATATAATAATCAATGTTCCATACAAATTCATGCGGTTAGCTGTCAAACTATCACAATCTGAGATAGTCTTTTCTGGTTAGTTCAATCAAACGTCGAACACCAAAATCAAACAACTTACAAAGACCTGAACAACTAATCATCACCCTTTTTTTTTTTTTTTCTTTTTTACATGCAACCACCAAAAACCGAACGATCACACTGCTAGAGGGGAAAAAAAATACTATCGGCAGTCTTTTAAGCAGTCGTCTTGGGTTGGCTCGGCCGTTTTCCTTCCATGGCATCCTTCTTTATACGGCAGTCGGTGCAAAGGAAGGGACCTTCCCATGGCTTCGATGTGGGTGAGAAGAACGGGCCCGCATTAACAGATAAACCCTCGCTTGGTGCTTGATCCACTTGGCAGATTGCACACTTGATTAGACCCGAGTTTGTCTTAAATGGAAAATCAGTACCTAACCTGAAATCCAATGACGAGGAGATGGTGACATCCATATGAGTTAGTCACCCTCACTGTGAATGTGAATGGCATTGTGCAAAGAAATGTGTAGAGAAGACAAAACACTTCTGTATGTGGTGCGACCCACTCTCATACAGCATGTATCTCCCCACAAGGCCCACACAGAGAGATGATCAGGTGGTCAGGACTGTCAATCTTCTAGGCCCCTGTAGTTGGTCTCTGAAGACACTGTTTTCACCATCAACTTTTTTAGTTGGATGCGGACAGTTCAAAACAAATTATCAATGGTTCGTGTTCAACTCAACCCAGGTAATAGGACCATTCGTTTGACATAATTATTAAACTGTGAGCCATCCATGGTAACACCCAGAATGTGGACAACTCCAATCACTAGACCATCTCTGCATGTGCCATGGGGGTCCATGCATGCTGAATGAGTGCTATGTCCCATATCACTAAAAATGAGCTGGGAAGACAGTACGCATACAATAGTGTTCAAGTACATTCAATTGCATGCATTCTCAATCCAAGAAAATGTTTATAAGAATGAATGAAGGAAAAGAAGAGAGCTGTTTTCTTCTTCTTTTTCTTTTTCTTTTTTTCTTTTTTTTTTTCCCTTTTTTTTGGCCTACTACCACCATTTGATAGCTGGACCACTAGCAGGAAATCCTCAATCTCTTCCAAATGATATAGGCATGTGGTAGTGAAAGAAAAGGATTAATCAACAAGGGCATATTCAATCCAATGTACAAAGTCGCTGAAACTCAACATCCCAACTCGGTTTTGATAGCAACCAAACCAGCTTCCTTTAAAACACATAACTGAGTGAAACCTTGGATGTTTTTCTTTGTTTATCCAAACCAATACACAGATGCGCACATCGTGCACAGCCAGATAATATAAAATAAAGGATATTAAATAAAATACTTGATGTTAGCTACCAGACTGACTATTATCGCGGTATAATCGGTTTTTATCGGGTCTTTCTCCTGAGAGTGTCGCCCCTCGAGCTGGGTGAGTAGTTGTATTTCTGTTTTCGTGAGTGCTTTGTGTGGTTCATACCTGTTTGGGAGGGAGTGACATGAGGATCACCCTGTTAAATGTTTCTTGTTTCTGTCTCTGTGTTTCCATTTTTTCAATAAAACCGTAGTTGTTTTTATAAAACAATAAGGCAGTCCAACTCGTAAACAGTTCTAACCAGTTAGTACTTTGTCCAGAGCAGAGAAAACATTCACTACAGGTTTTCTACTAAAAAAGGCACGTGAGATGATTGGTTGTTGAATTGGAAGGGGCATGCTAGCCAGGTCCAGTTTCCCTAACATGGGATTGAACTCGATCTTCCTTCCCAAGAGGCCCAAACTGAAATACCAGCAACCCCTCAAAATCCTCAATCGTATGACACGGCTGAACTGTTTTCATCTAAAACAGATAAACCAGAAGAACAGGATGCATTTACAGATAAACTATCTAGCTAGGAGTTGATGGAATCTATAACGTCTGGATCCGAGTAAGCAAACCATTCATCTAAATCCAAGCAGTTTCCTTAAAAAACATACCAAAAACATAACTTGTTCTCCCAGTCAAGTACCTAGCTTCTCTAACACCCATGTTGCCTAAAAATGTCTTCTTCTTTTTATTTATTTATTTTTATTTTATTTGAAGATCCGAAAGGCAACGGAAATTTTATTCAAGAAAGCACCAAGATGGCACAAAGACTACAAGAACAAAAAAACAAGAAAAAAGAAAACCCTTAAAAGGACACAATACAATCTTTCAACCCATCTATACAAGAGGCACATTTCACAACATTTAACATTGCCTGACTAATGATCCACTCCATGGGATTGCTTTCATTTCAGAAGCACCTCCCATTCCTTACTTCCTGGGATTGCTTTCATTTCAGAAGCAACTCCCATTCCTTTCTCCCCAAATCACCCAAAGACCAACCAATAAGCAAAATCTCCAAAAAGCCCTAGATTGCTTCCAAAGGCCCACCCCATGACAACCCACCACTGAGCTTGGCATCGCCCAATCTGCAATGTTTTAAATAGCGGTAGCATGATGCGTAGCGCTCAACCCTGTATAGTGTGTAGCGTAAATACGTAGCGTGTAGCGTAAACTACACGATACTTCAATTTTTTAATTTAAAAATGGGACAAATATAATAAATAGTGGAAAAAAGGAATATATATATATATATATATATATATATATATATATGCCTAAAAAATGATTCATTTTATCAATTATAAGCATGTTCAAACAAGTTATTGGTTATCATTTATCAAAACCCAATCCATATATATATATATATATATAAAAACCAAATCAAATAATTATCACATCAACAACTTTCTAAGCAAACCACTTTAATTAATAATGTCTAATTGAAACCACAAGTCACAATTATGAAAAGAAATAAAAATCCATAGGTTAAAGTTATCAAGTACAATACAAGTGTCATATTCCTCAACATTATATACAAAGAAAACATTAAAAAATAATAATAATAATAAAATAGTTTAAAAAAATACATTGTAGCATACGCTACGCGTTACGTAGTTGTAGCGTACGCTACAAGGGATTTACGCTATTTGGGATGCTACGTAGCGCTACAGCCACGCCATGCCACGTTACGTAGCGTACGCTACAGGCGCCATTTGAAACATTGGTTGAATCTCGTATGGAAGCCACACCACACGTAATGCACGAATTGGCAGTGAATGAAAAGATGATTCGCCTTGGAACTCAACCAAAAACGGTTGCTAAATTGAGGGCACTTCCTTCTATCCTCAGAATATTTTTGCAAATTCTTGTAGTTGAATAACAGGCTACGGATTAGGAGAATAGTTCTAACACACACCCTTCAATGCAAGCTCACCATTGCCGCCTCCCATCTTTCCATAGCCCAGGTACGTGTTTCCCATCCCCATTCAAGTGACAGGAATTATATAACTGATATGTTAGCATAAGAAATTTGCGAGATATCTTTCAAAAAAAAAACTAGAAAGAAATTTGCAAGATAGTTCTTTGTAATGGGTGCTCGCTTCCCATTCTTTGAAGCATACCTTTTTTTTCCTAATTTAGTGAATAATTGCTATCCATAAAAAATAAATGGTCACCTGTCTCCTCCACTTCCCTATGCATGGATGCCATTGTTAGAGTGGCATAGGTGAAAGAATACAGGTATTTGAGAAATTCAAGGAGACTTGCATGAAGGTCAACCAAAGAAGAGTTCTAAATGATATGTGCCAACACGCATGCACATGATCCATTAGCTAGATTCCCTGCCCAAAAACAGATGACCCACTCATCAGGCGGGCCATCCCACTATTGGGCCAACAGTCCATATTCAAAGTACGTATGTTGCCCACCAGATGAGTGAACAAGACTAATTTAGTCCAGGGCATTTCAACTGTGGGCTGAATCACATTCAAAATGACCAGACCTTCACATAACTCTCCAAAGCAATAGCCTCAGCCATAGATGTCTCGCCTGTTCTCGCCAATCCCAAGTAACAAAAGAAATTATTGCCCATATCATCTAAAGAACAACTCTCACCCCACAAGGGCCATAACTGCCCTGAGAGGATCCATCGATGTTAAGTTTTCTCCCAATCAATGTTCAAAATAGAGTACATTAAGTAGCTTGTAGCATACATTACTTAGTGAAGTGCAGCCTTCGCGCTGTGTGGTGCATGAAAATACCGTGAGTCACATGCAGTGTATGCTACAGGCTACATAGTTTACACTACATGCTACTTTTCACTAAAATAGTAAAATCAGTTAATGTTTCCAATGATTTGTCACATTTTTCTATTTTTCAGTTAAATTAGTTAATGTTTTCAGTGATAACAGTGAAATGATATGAGCAATAGTATTAAATCAGTTATGCTGCCATTTTTTATCTTTATTTTCACTATTGCCCTATTTTTCCTACTATTTTAATTAAAAATCTAGAAGTAGCTTAGCTTACACCTCACGCTTCAGAGGGGTGAATGCTATCCTATGCGCTATTTGCTATTTAAAACACTACTCCTGGTAGGTGGCCAACACCAGCTCGGAACAACAATGGGAGGGAAGCCTCCAAATTTGCAACTGAAAGCTAATTACCAAAGAGATTCAAAGACAGTATCCCTTGAGAATTTGAAATTGAGAGCACTGGGGAAGAGCCCAACAAATAAATTTTCTTTTGATGTGCTATGCAACCATTTGCACCTAGATGGGAGAATCCTTAAATCTCCTTGTGTTTCTTCCTTTCCAAATACCCGAACATATTGCCACCTGAAGCATCTTCCACAGAATAGAGACCTCTTGGAAAGGCCTCCCCCTCAGGCCTCAACTAGCAATCACTCCACCAAGGGTCTCAGAAGACCCAATTCATATTGAATAGCTTTAGGAAGTGAAACCAATTTTTAGTAGCTATGGGCAAATGAATAAAGAGGTGATGAACTGATTCTGCTTCCCTTTTACACATACTGCATCTGGTAGGAATACTTAACCTTTGTATGGATAAGATGATCCTGGATTTAAATTTTCATCCACCATTGCAGTCTGCATGAAGATTTCAAACTCTCCCCAACTAGACATTGGGGAGAAGAAAGAGCAAGCAGCAAAAGAAGCCGATGGAATCCATGTTCACAAACCTTCGTCCTCTAATCCAATGATGAAGAGTTCGTTGAGCATGTCTATGAGATGAATATGATACTCCCTATGATTTCATTGAGATTCTTCTAAACTTGATATTCCAGACTGTTTCTCCCCACCATGCGGTTAGCCGGTTAGTAATCTTGGATTAGGTTCTCTTCACGAAGAGCTACATGATTAAAGCCTAGGGAACACTCCTACAAAAAGCTAATCGTCCAACCAAGCTATCAAAATCTGGCGTCCCCCTTTGATTCCCCCCACATCCACCCCCCAAAGACGAGGCATGGAAGAAACTTCATCATAGAAAACTTGCCACTGGGTGTAGACTTCCTTCAGAACACAACTCCTCAAGAGAGTCCATTCCAAAATTCCAAAAGGTCTATTTCAAAGGTATCCATAACTGAATTCATGAAGGTAAACAGAATCTAATAGCCTCGAAAAAAAGGACGCATGCCCCTAAATCACTCATAATGTCAAGTAATACTTATATTGCACCAAGCCAATCTGTAATGTTTTAAACCATAATAAATGATAGCATTTAATAATTGAGAGTTATAGCTGGTTAAAGATTTGGAACTGATCACCTACAGGCAAGGTACCACTTGTGGTTACTATAACACCCTTCCTTTCAACATGCCACTTTTGTAGCACATCAGTACCATGAAAATGGAAGGTTGCACCGTGGAGATTACCTGGCACAAAATTCAGGTCGGTCCACTCATCAGGCAATGGAACAACCTACAGTATGAATCAACCTACAGTATGAATCAACATGCAGACCAGCCCAACTAGTGAGCTTCTCTTCCTGATTTTGGAGAAAGGTCATCACCATGGTGGTGCCTATCATTTTCTTGGTACTGATTTCCTGAAAAAGTGGCTGTAAGTGATTGGTTCTCAAAGATCTAATGGAAGCATGATAGAATTTGATACAACAAAACTATTTAAACATAAATATGAAATCCTAAAGTTTAACAAACAAGATTACAGCAAAAGTGCCACATATCACAAACCACCTTTGTTGGTATAAATGTGTCATGGTTTGAAGGGCAATTTTATGCTAAAAGGGGATGGTAGAAGCAACACTCAACACCATCATGTCATAACTCACATTCATATTTGCCGCAACGTCATAGCGGGATAGGTTATGAAGTCATACCTTTCAGCAAGCATTGCAGAGCCCTCTTCAAATAGTTCCTCAACAGCCCCAACAGAAGAAAGCTTATTCGCCGGTTTATTCACAGAATTACTTAACTTTTTCCCAAATATAAGCGAACTTAGCACATTTTGCTTCTTTTTCGGTGATGATGGTAAAATGGAATAGTCAGGAGGAATGACGTCAACAACTACGCAAGTTGTATCATCTTTCAGGCCCCTTGACCTTAGAGCTTCCTAGAATAATCCCAACAGGGAGTGAGCAAAAATGAAGTAGACAGAAATTGTCTGAATGGACTAAAAGAAAATAATACAATTACAGTAAATAGAATCAACTGAAGTGCCAGTCATCTTCACCATCACCTTAACAACCATCTTCGCAGCAAGCTCTGCAGGTAATCCACGGCAAGATTGTGCAGCCGTCTCAGATGATAAGGCATCCCATATGCCATCAGAAGCAATTATCAGCCTCCCCCCGGAATTTGAAAGCTAAACATCAAAATAAACAGGTCAAAAGGGCAAAAGGGCAAAACCATTGTGACTCATGAAGATCAAAATCACAAGCATTAGAAGGCAAATGTGAAACACTCAATGCGTACTCACCTTCACTTGCTTAACATGTGGTATTGGGACAATGAACTCACCCACATCAGTATCACCAATCGATCTAGAAAGGCATAACCCGCCAGGCCAGCACCGTAGGGGGCCCACCTGTGTGTCACATAAGAAATTGAAGACTCCTTAAAAGAACAAACTGCAAGATATATGAAGGATCACTTTCCAACTAAGTAACATTTCAGTCAGGAATATTAAATAGTTCAACAGATGCACTACCTCAGTACCCCCACAAACATTGAGCCTACCCACTTCACCCCCACTTGCAGTCACACGTTCTCTCTCTTCAGCATTCTCTTCAAGCCTGTGATCAACCGTCAACAGAGAAACCACACCACCCTGAGTATCCAAAATGCATCGAGAATCCCCAACTGATGCAACTGTCACAGTCAATCCATCAACCACAACAAAGGTAACTGTAGTCCCAGAAGTCTCCCCTGTTATGAACATTGATACCAATAACACAAAACAGCATAAGATGCAAGGAAGAATAAAGAAGCACAAAAGGAGTATGTATTCAACACGTGCCTTTTCGCTGAAAGTCTATGTCAGTTTTCACGAAACCAGCAACTAGTGCTCGAGGAAGGGCTTGAAGCCACTCTTCCCTATCAATTCCTTGAGGAATCGCGCTCATAACATGATTCAACAAATTCTCTTTTGAGAATACAGCAGCAGATACGCCATTGTGCCCATCAAAGATCTGCCAACCAATTCCAAGTTTAAAGAACTGAAGGGTATATATATGGGGCTAGTGTACAGTGGCTGGCCAAAATGCTAGCATTTTCATTCACTCTAGAAATTCGTACAAGTGAGGTTCATCTTCTAGTGATCCAGATCATTCACCTGAGGATGGGCAATGGACCAAAAATCTCTTCCATCAAAGAATCCCAGCCATCTGGTTGGAGTACATCTTGCCATTGCATATATGTCGTTGGCTATATTTTCTTTGCAACTGCCCATGTCCAGGAAAATTATTGCACAGCTAAGATTGTACATGCATCTGAAGTTGAAATATCACAAGTCCCATCTCATCGAGGATCATCGCAAGGAAAAGTATAATTCTTTGCCACATCACCCTTCCATGGTGAGTCCCACTAGATGAACCAGCTGGATCACTGAAAGGCATGTCCAATTTTTAACAAACAGAAAAGTCCCTGATCCAACCTAAGCATTGTATTTTTCCTCATATACAAGAGTACTCTGGATTATATGAATAACAGAGAGAAGTGAAGAGATTACCGCAAACACTGAAAATGATGCCGCAGGGTTCCCAGGAATCCTCTGACAATCCGGTTTTATCAGGAAATAGTCTTCCCCTTTCTTCGCAAGAGCGGCATGTCCGTACCTGACCAGTGGCTTCTCAATCTTCTCATTCCTAAGCTCACGACCAATCAAGGTGGCGAGAGGAACAAGAGGAGCCCTCATACTCGACACTCTCGACTCGTTCATGTTACTAAGGTCTCGATGAATGAAATCTAAATTCATTTTCACAGGAGTCTACCATCTCAACCCACATTCCAATGCAATCGACCACGCTACAAACTGCAAATTCAAATTAAAAGAAAATAAGGACGAACATACACGTAAGGGCTACTTTACCATCCGGGATTTCCAGCATACCTTAAATAACGGCAGCAACTCATCCACCACACATGCGGCAAACATGTATCTAAATCCAAATCCCAACCATCCACTGTATGAGCCTGTAGCTTGGTAGTGGGCACTCTTTGCTTCAACGCTGAGATTTTGGGTTCAAGCCTAGATTAATTATAACTTTGCCATCTGAAAAAGCTTAACCACATATATCATCTGTTGAATTGGGAACATTAACCATTTTCATTTCAACTGCCCATTGGACGGTCGCCAATCAGATAGTTAGGATCATCTGATTATGTTCCATCCACATTGGAACCCACAATTTCAATGGTCCTTACTGACACACGTGTCTTGCCACGTGCACAGTGGATGAGTCCCATCTATTTTAAGAAATGGTGGAATACACATTAGCCTTATATTGAGTCACACCTCACACCCATTCTTCTGATAGATTCACCCTTCCTTTCTTCTTTTGACAATACAATACAACAGAGCTGTGAGACTACATTAATCAAAAGTAGAAGAGGAAGGGCGTATCTATCAGACGGGTAGACGTAAGTATCAATTCCCATTCAACGAATAAAAATCAAAAGAAACCCCTCACCTTTCAGTTGAAAGATAAGATCCCTCAGTCTCTGTCAGCAGAGTCTAGAATCTCATCAAAATGACATTTTTTTTTTATAGAATCGTTTCTGCAATAATGGAAATGTGGTGAGTCAGAATGTGAATTTCAATTCTCTTCTGACAGCAAACGAAAAACCCTAGAAATGTCAAAATGGAGAAAAAAAGGGGGAAATAAGTTATCATCGACTGAAATTTATTTTTAAAAAAAACCTAGAAATACAAAATGCAAGCATCGATTGAAAAGGAATGGGATCGTAGAAACTCACGATTTCTGCATTCGATTGAAAATCGAAGCAAGGAGAAACGCGATTTTAGAGAGAGAGAGAGAGAGAGAGAGAGAGAGAGAGAGAGAGTCTTTTACCGAATAGCAGAAATGGGATTTTTTTTTGTTTTGTTTCCGTTTGAGGAGACGAGGCAGGTTTCGTTGGGAGAATAAGCTTATTCTACAAGGGTTGCGCGTGGGGCCCACTGGGTATGGCATCAACCTGTCCTGTGGGGTCCCCACAATGAAAGTTGGACGTCCCAAAATCAGAGGGCTGAATTTGGGGTTTTTGGATGGTTGTCCTTGATTTCCATAGTGTGGTCCACCTAATGGTTGGATGGGCCTGATTCTTTGGGTCATTCCATCATCACGGTGGGGCCCAGGTAATTGGCGAGTTGGATGGCATACATAAGACACGGTGAATAATGCAGAAACAGGTGAATAAGTTGGTGATGTACCTTCAGCGCAGTTAAATAACGTTTTCCGCGCAGGTGAATAGCTAGTACTAGTAGAGTAACTGGGCTCTAGCATGCAGACGGAAGCGGCTACCCGCAGGACCACGCGAGATTGTAGTCCTCTGGGTTCTACTCGTAGATGGGCCTTGGGACACAATGGAAAATGGACCTGCTTGGTTTGAATCTTGTTTGGGTGAGCTTATAGGCGCGTGGCTCGGAGCCGGTCCTGAGTTCAGTGGTGGGACATCCTGATCGACAGTGACGAAGCATCACGACTGGCTATTGGATGGGCCCCACGCAGGTTGGGGCATCCACTTGCGCAGATTTCCTGCGCGCTGGGAACCTAGGTTGGCCCTACCGTGATGTTTGTCAGAATTCCACTCCGTCCGGCTGTTTTTTGAGCTCATTTTAGGACATGAGGCTAGGGGTGTACACGAACAGAGCTAGCTCGGTTAGCTCGCTCGACTCGACTTAAAGAAGCTCAGTTCGTAGCTGAGTTCAAGTGGAGTTGAGGTGATTTTTTAGCTCGAAAATGAGCTCAAGTTGAGTTCGTGTTGGCACAACTCGACTCAACTCTGGTCAAACCCAACTTGAATCGAACTGGATCAAATCAGCTCGATGACTTGATTACTTTGATATTGATGTTGCTCACCAAGGGCCTGTTTGAATTTTCGTGATACAAGTAAAAGCAAATAAATAAATAATTATTACTTTTTCACCATGTTTTTAAATGTGAGAGTAATTTCATATGGGAAATTGATACAAAAGTGTTAACTTAAATGTGTAGACCCCACCGTAATGTATATGATATATCCACACCGTCCATCTATTTTATTAGAATATTTGGGAGCATGAGATGAAAAATGAGGCAAATCCAACACTCAAATGGCACACACGAAAGGAAATGATGGTCGTAATTCGTCCACCGTTGAAAGTTGTTTCCTTGACTAGGCCTACATTGAGGTTTTGTCATCATCTAACCTGTTCAAAGGGTCACACAGACATAGATTAGGGGAAAACACAAATATCAGCTTGATTCTAAACCATTAAGGGCCCCAAAAAGTTTTTAATGGTAAGTGTTTGATTCTCGCTGTTTCTTGTGGTGTGGTCCACTTGAGCTTTGGATCTACCTCATTTTTTTATTCATACCCTAAATTCAGCTGGCATAACAAATGAGCAGTGTGAATAAATCACATATATCACGATGGCCCCACATTGATTTTGTAAATTTTTCGATTTAAGTGTTAAGAAAGTAAGTTATCACATCTGCATTGGAAAATATGTTGTAATTACCTAGGTAAATAATAATTACCTATTTACATGGTAATTATAGTTGAGCTGAAAAATCAAATAGGCCCCAAGTGTTTGATGAAATGACTCGTGTATATGAAACAAATACCTTTTTTCTTGATTTTTATGTTGCTTAGAAGGTATTTAATAAAATACCTATAAAACCATTGTTACTGTTTTACATACGGTGAGATTTTGAAGGTACAGTCCATGTGTTTGTGAAAATGCTACATAAGCAAACTAGGCTCGAACTGGCCCAAGCTACTAACCGAATCGAACAGAGCTGGCAGTCAGGCTCGAGGACTGAGCCGAGCTAAGTTCGAGTTGAGGTCAGCTAATGGCCGAGTTGAGTCGAGTTGAGGCCAGCTCAATTCGGTTCGACTTATGTACGCCCCTATGTGAGGCCAAAAATGAGCCAATACAATACTATAATGGGCGGCACTAAAGGAAAAGGTGAGTAGGAAAATTCCTACTGTTGAAACTTCCCTGGGTTCGATAGTGATGTTTACATGCCATCGACATTGTTCATAACGTCATTCATACTGGGATGAATTGAAAACATAAGTATTAATCTGATTGAAAACTTTTGTGGCCCCATGAATATTTCAACCTTAGATGTTCAATCCTCACATTTTCGGCCCACTTAAGTATTGGATCCGTCTCATTTTTGGCATCATATCCTAAAATGAGATCACAAAAAGGATGGACAGTGTGAATTTCTGACAAACATCACGGTGGGCCCCACCTAGGTTCCGCATCCGGCGTCCACATGGGAAGTTAGGAACCGACTAGGTGAACCATTCTCATGCAATGGTCGGGAGTACGATAAAAATGCTTGGGTAGTACAATTTGCGTGATCCTGCGGACTGCTGAACCGTTCTTCGAGGTTGAGCTGATAAAGAGAAATTTGCGACTGTACGACCCATTTTGGGCCCATTTGCAAGACGAAGCCCACCTCATTTTACCTTGTGAGAATAAGCCCCGGCTGTACGGATGCCTTGCCAAAGGTCAAAAATGCCCCTGCTTTTTCCTCCAAGCGGATCTGCCGGTGCTCGAAGACCAGCATTGACGCTCCTCGAACTCCTACGAACGGTTCAAAAGAGATCAACGTTACATGGGCCCCACAGTTATGTATTTATTATATCCACAACGTTCATCCATATTTTGAGATCTTTTCGGAGCATTATCCAAAAAAAAAAAAAAAAATCATATCCAGAGATCAACTGGACCACACACAAAGAGCAGCAAAAAATTGATTTTCACCGTTGAAAATTTTGTAGGGCCCACCATAACATTTATTTTCCATCCAACATAAGGTTACAAAGACCTGGATGAAGAGGAAAAACAAATTTCATAATGATCCAAAACTTCTGTGAACCCTAAAAGGGTTTCAATGGTAGACGTTCAATCCTCCACAGCCTTTAATAGTGTGGTCCAATTGATAGCTAGATCTGTCTTATTTTTTGTCTCAAGCCTTAATACGAGTTCGCCAAAAAGATGGATGGTTTGGATATAACACATACCTCATAATAGGACCCACAAAAAGCGATGGGATTACAACAACAAAAAATAAAAAAACAATAATAAATAAATAAATAACAAGAACTTATGGCTACGAAGCTTTCTATAGCTACGGATAATAACCGTAGCCATAGCCTTCGCCCATGCCAAACAAGGACTTAACTCGATATTATCGACCATATGTCGATATATCGACAAAATCAAGTATCGATATATCAATATATTGTCAATATATCGACGTTACATGGAATTTTTGGTTAAGTCGCTGGACAAATGAGGACTTAATTCGATATTATCGACCATATGTCGATCTATCGACAAAATCAAGTATCGATATATCGACATATTGTCGATATATCGACAAAAATAAACATTGATATATCGACATATTGTCGATATATCAATGTTACATCAGATTTTCCGAAAGCTTGATGACTTACCCAGATAAGATCGATGATATGTCGATTATATCGACAACTTACTTCATATCATATCGACGATATGTCGATATAATCAACGTTACATGGAATTTTTTAGTTTAGTCGTCGGACAAATGAGGACTTAATTCGATATTATCGACCATATGTCAATATATCGACAAAATCAAGTATCGATATATCGACATATTGTCGATATATCGACAAAAATAAGCATCGATATATCGACATATTGTCGATATATCGACATTACATGAAATTTTTCTGGTGTCGATATATCAACATATTGTCGATATATCGACATATTTTTTTTTTTTGGAATTTATTCATGCAAGTTTTTCTTGGCGCATTTTTTTTTTTTCCATTTGGGTTAGTTCGTTGAACACACCCTCCATGTTAGCTATCCCCACTAGGGATCAATACAAACATGAATAAATTCCTGATAGTGAATTTAACCACGACTTGATCAATCATTGATCAAGCACTAAAGCCTGATAGTGAAGGGGCATGACCGTGAAATGCGCCAAAATGACCGTGAATCAACACGAAATAGGCGGGAATGACCGTGGTATACATGGAAATGACCGTGAAGTGAATCGATTGGACCGTGAAATACGCGGAAATGACCATGAAGTGAAGGGGCATGACCGTGAAATGGGCCGAAATGACCGTGAATCAACATGGAATAGGCAGAAATGACCGTGGTATGCATGGAAATGACCTTGAAGTGAGGCGATTGGACCGCGAAATGCACGGAAATGACCGTGAAGTGAAGGGGCATGACCGTGAAATGCGTCGAAATAACGGTGAATCAACACGGAATAGGCGGGAATGACTGTGGTATGCATGGAAATGACCGTGAAGTGAGGCGATTGGACCGCGAAATGCGCGGAAATGACCGTGAAGTGAAGGGGCATGACCGTGAAATGCGCCGAAATGACCATGAATCAACACGGAATAGGTGGGAATGACCGTGATATGCATGGAAATGACCGTGAAGTGAGGTGAATAGACCGTAAAGTGGGCGGAAATGACCGTGAAGTGAAGGGGCATTACCGTAAAATGCATCGAAATGACCGTGAATCAACACGGAATAGGCGGGAATGACTGTGAAATGCGTGGGAATGACCGTGAAGTGAATCGAATTGACCTTGAAATGCATGCAAATGATCGTGAAGTGAAGGGAATTGACCATAAAATGCGCCAAAATGACCGTGAATCAACACGAAATAAGCGAGAATGATCGTGATTTCCATGCATATCACGGTCATTCCCGTCTATTCCGTGTTGATTCACGGTCATTTCGGCGCATTTTACCATTCGGCTTCATTTCATTTCACGGTCATTTCCATGCATATTCCCGCATTTCACGCATTGATTCACGGTTATTTTCAAAGCATTTTCACGGTCAAGTGTAGCGATTGGGCCGTGATTTGACCGTGAAGTGAAGGGGCATGCCGTGAAATTCAGTGTAACCATGATTCACGACGGTCATTTCAACGCATTTCACAGTGAAGTGTAGCGATTGGACCGTGAAATGCGCGAAAATGACCGTGAAGTGAAGGGGCATGACCGTGAAATGCGTTGAAATAACCGTGAATCAACACGAAATAGGCAGGAATGACCGTGAAATGCATGGAAATGACCGTGAAGTGAGGCGAATGGACCATAATGTGCGCGGAAATGACCGTGAAGTGAAGAGGCATTACCGTAAAATGCGTCGAAATGACCGTGAATCAACACGGAATAGGCGGGAATGACCGTGAAATGCGTGGAAATGACCGTGAAATGAATCGAATTGACCATGAAATGCATTGAAATAACCGTGAAGTGAAGGGAATTTACCGTGAAATGCATCGAAATGACCGTGAATCAACACGAAATAGGTAGGAATGACCGTGATTTCCATGCATATCACGGTCATTCTCGCCTATTCCGTGTTGATTCACAGTCATTTCAGCACATTTCACGGTCAATTCCCTTCATTTCACGGTCATTTCCATGCATTTCACGGTCAATTCGCTTCACTTCACGGTCATTTCCATGCATTTCACGGTCATTCCCACCTATTTCGTGTTGATTCACGGTCATTTCGACACATTTCACGGTGAAGTGTAGCGATTGGACCGTAAAATGCACGGAAATGAACGTGAAGTGAAGGGGCATGACCGTGAAATGTATCGAAATGACCATGAATCAATATGGAATAGGCGGGAATGACCGTGAAATGCATGAAAATGACCGTGAAGTGAGGCGAATGGACCGTAAAGTGCGCGGAAATGACCGTGAAGTAAAGGGGCATTACCATGAAATGCGTCGAAATGACCGTGAATTAACACGGAATAGGCGGGAATGACCGTGAAATGCATGGAAATGATCGTGAAGTGAAGCGAATTGACCATGAAATGCATGGAAATGACCGTGAAATGAAGGGAATTGACAGTGAAATGCGTTGAAATGACCGTGAATCAACACGAAATAGGCGGGAATGACCGTGATTTTCATGCATATCACGGTCATTTCGGCGCATTTCATGGTCAATTCCCTTCATTTCACAGTCATTTCCATGCATTTCACGGTCAATTCGCTTCACTTCACGGTCATTTCCATGCATTTCACGGTCATTCCCGCCTATTCCTTGTTGATTCACAGTCATTTCGACGTTACTTCACAGCCATTTCCCTAAACCTTAATCTACACCCAAACCTAAACCTATTCTTATAACCTAAACCTATTATTAAATCCCAAAACCTATAACCTAAACCTAAACCTTAAAATAAACCTATAACCTATAACCTAAACCGAAACCCGAACATAAACCTAAACCCGAACCCGAACCCAAACCCGAATTCCTAAACCTAAATCTATACTTATAACATAAACCTATTCTCAAATTCCTAACCTATAACCTATAATCTAAACCTATTCTTAAATCCCTAAACCTAAAATGTGCAGAAATGACCGTGAAGTGAAGGGGCATGACCATGAAATGCGTCAAAATGACCGTGAATCAACACAGAATAGGCGGGAATGACCGTAATATCATGGAAATGACCGTGAAGTGAAGCGAATTGACGGTGAAATGTGCATAAATGACCGTGAAGTGAAGGGAATTGACCGTGAAATGCGTCGAAATGACCGTGAATCAACACGAAATAGGCGGTAATGACCGTGATATGCATGGAAATCACGGTCATTCCCGCCTATTCCGTTTGATTCACGGTCATTTTGCAAGCATTTCACGCGATCATGCTTTTCACTTCACGGTCATTTCTCATACTACTTTACGGTCTAATCGCCTCACTTCACGATCATTTTCATGTATATCACGATCATTTCCGCCTATTCCGTGTTGATTCACGGTCATTTTGACGCATTTCACGGTCAATTTCCTTCATTTCACAGTCATTTCTATGCATTTCACGATCAATTTGCTTCACTTCACAGTCATTTCCACGCATTTTACGGTCATTCCCACCTATTCCGTGTTGATTCACAGTCATTTCAGCGCATTTCACGGTCAATTCCCTTCATTTCATGGTCATTTCCATGCATTTCACGGGCAATTCACTTCACTTCACCTCCATTTCCATGCATATCACGGTCATTCCCGCCTATTCCGTGTTGATTAACGGTCATTTCGACGCATTTCACGGTGAAGTGTAGCGATTGGACCGTGAAATGCACGGAAATGACCGTGAAGTGAAGGGGTATGACCGTGAAATGCGTCAAATGACCGTGAATCAACACTAATAAAGCGGAATGATCCATGAAATGCATGGAAATGACCGTGAAGTGAAGCGAATTGACCGTGAAATGCATGGAAATGACCGTGAAATGAAGGGAATTGACAGTGAAATGCGCTAAAATAATCGTGAATTAACACGGAATAGGCGGGAATGACCGTGAAATGCGTGGAAATGACAATGAAGTGAAGCGAATTGACCGTGAAATGCATGGAAATGACCGCAAAAGGAAGTGAATTAACCGTGAAATGTGTCGAAATGACCGTGAATCAACACAGAATAGGCGGTAATGACCGTGAAATGCATGGAAATGACCGTGAAGTGAAGGGAATCGACCATGAAATGGATGAAAATGACCGTGAAATGAAGGAAATTGACCGTGAAATGCGCCGAAATGACCATGAATCAACATGGAAATGTGGTCATGACCATGAAATGCATGGAAATGATCGTGAAATGAAGCGAATTGACCGTGAAATGCGCGAAAATAACCGTGAAGCGAAGGAGTATGACCGTGAAATGCGTCGAAATGACCGTGAATCAATACGGAATATGCGGGAATGACCGTGAAATGCATGGAAATGATCGTGAAGTGAAGCGAATTGACCGTGAAATGCGTCGAAATGACTGTGAAGTGAAGGGGTATGACTGTGAAATGCGTCGAAATGACCGTGAATCAACACAGAATATGAGGAATGACCATGAAATGCATGGAAATGATCGTGAAGTGAAGTGAATTGACTGTGAAATGCGTCAAAATGACTGTGAAGTGAAAGGGTATGACCGTGAAATGCGTCGAAATGACCGTGAATCAACACGAAATATGTGAGAATGACCGTGAAATGCATGGAAATGATCATGAAGTGAAGCGAATTGACTGGGAAATGCGTCGAAATGACCGTGAATCAACATGGAATATGTGAGAATGACCGTGAAATGCATGGAAATGATCGTGAAATGAAGCGAATTGACCGTGAAATGCGTGAAAATGACCGTGAAGTGAAGGGGTATGACCGTGAAATGCATCGAAATGACCGTGAATCAACACAGAATATGCGGGATTGACCATGAAATGCATGAAAATGATCGTGAAGTGAAGCGAATTGACCATGAAATGCGCGGAAATGACCGTGAAGTGAAGGGGTATGACCGTGAAATGTGTCGAAATGACCGTGAATCAACACGGAATATGTGGGAATGACCGTGATATGCATGGAAATGATCGCGAAGTGAAGCAAATTGACCGTGAAATGCGTCGAAATGATCGTGAAGTGAAGGGGTATGACCGTGAAATGCGTCGAAATGACAGTGAATCAACACGGAATAAGTGGGAATGACAGTGATTGTTAAGGGTCAAATATTGCATATTAGACCCCAGTATTACCTGATTTTACGAACATGATACTGTTTAACTCTCCATTTTAATCGTGTTTGTGCTGCAAGGTGAATTTAAGAGCTTGGATTGAAATAGGATGCTAAAAGCATGGATTTACGCTCAAAATTCACCAAGGCAATGGAGGGGACCCCAGGGGACCAAGATCAACGCCAAGAGATCCAAGAAAACTGAGAAACTGAGACTCAAGTGGCTTGAAAGACGTTCAGAATGCAAGATCATAGGGTTTCCACCATCCGCTCGGCTCGAAACTTCATACGTGGCCTGAGGACCATAAATTAACCGTACAAGTCAATTTTTAGCGATTGGATCCATCTGAAAGTATCCCAACAGACAGATCAGCCCCCATATCAGCGATCTGGAGCCTACCTGATATCTGGATATGCTTCAATTTTGGTCTCAATCCCTTAAATTAAATAAGGAAAGGGGTGGATGGAGAAGATTTACCATAACCATCACGATCGGACCTGACTTGGGTTGCATGTGTGTATAGCACAGTACACGCACGCAACACTTGATCACAAATCCAGTCAAAGCACCAAGACCCGAGCTCTCCTTCTTAAAAGCGGATTTCTGTCAGCGTCCTCACGCCATCCGACCGTTTTTTGATAATGTGGCCCACCCATCATCCAAATGGATGATTTGAACCGTCCATTCACTCAAGGGGGTAGCCAAAACTATTACCTAGCTTCCCTTTTTGGCCCATACACGTGTACACACGTGTATCGTGATTAAACGCAAGATTGACGGTGGAATGAAGAGTCTTGTGGGCCACACAAAAATCAAAACAATTTCACCATTCCCAGATGGTTTTTCGCCAGAAATTCAATGTACGGTGTGGATTTCTCAAACGATGTGAATTATGGGCCCCGCTAGCAGCACAGCGGAAGAAATCCGTTTTTCTCTCTGTTTACGCAAGAACAGAGCATGCGGTGATGCACTGTGGCCCACCATAGCCAATCAAACTGTTGATCCGAACCGTCTAATGCATCCGGGAGATATTTTCTTCCAAGACCCTGATGTCGCTATGTCTCCATGAATGCATCCAAGCTTACACCTACAAGGAACACACTGCTACGTTCAGTGATGGTGTGGACCATATGAATCACAGATTCACGCCAAACTTGGGCCCATGGTCCTGAGATGATGCAGAAGTTCGTAGGATGGATTTGATTCTCCATTCGATCAAACTAAGTGGGCCACACCAAGCAAAGCAGCCTAGCATTGCTGCCATGCCTACATTCTGTGATCCGGATGTGATACGCATAGAAACACCGACTCCAGCAAGTTCTTGAGCCAACTGACTTCCCTGCCTATAAAAGAACGAGAATAGAGAGAGAAGGGGCATCCGATCTGGGGCTGGACGTGGAGTGCAGCCGTGGAGGCGAATCTGGAAGCCGGTTTCAGTTCTTTTCTTCCTTTTCTTTTTGTTTCTTTAATTCCTTTCTTTTCCTTTATACTTTGTTTTTCTAAGGGATTTTAGCTTCATCATGTGTATGTCGAGCTAAACCTCTTAGCTAGGGCTAAGAGGTGAAGCTTGTAGTGAGATGAGAAACTCTATTTATTGCCTATAATTTAATTTTAATTTATGAACTAATATTGATTATAGTTTGATTTAAGGGAATGTTTTTAGTCTTTAATGGTTCGTTGTGACTGAAATTACAATGGATCTGCAATGACTTTGAGCATGTTCTTTTCCTTTTATGTTTATGACGTCAGGAAGCCCTGTTGTTCACCATCGCCTCCTAGGCATGGTCGAATGACGGTTCTCTTCCTAACCTTCATACACTGTTGATTGGTTGGTAATTAATTTAATTCTGTTGTTTGCTTTGTCTCCTGGGCATGGTCTGGTGATGGAATCCATTCTAATTCATATACCTTTCATCTCTTAAAATTATATCAAAGGAAGTTCAATTTAATTTTCATGGTTACACCCTTCAACTGGATAAAGATGGACTCTAAGTCCAGTTGAGTTCTTGAAGCAGGCATAAGATCTCCCTGATCTCTACAAGTGGATCCTCTGAATCCCTAGTTTCCTCCCTCTGAATCTCTAGTTCCCTACCTTTGAATTTTACAATTTTAGATTAATTACCTTCATCATTATCTTCATACTCATTTGATTTAGATTCGTCTTAATTTGATTCTAGTTCTAGTTAGCTTCAGATTACGTATAGGTTTCAGTCCCTGTAGATTTGACCTCGGTCTCACCGAGTTATTACTACATTACAACCCTATACTTGGGGAGTGAACAGTAATATGCATGGAAATGACCGTGAAGTGCAGCGATTGGACCGTGAAATGAATGAAATTGACCGCAAACTTATTGAAATTGTCTCCGAAGTGAATGAAATGGATTTTTGACCATCGACCTGATGGAATCTTGGAAAATAACAAGGTTAGTTGGCTAAAGTAGCTTCTCCTACCCCAAAATCATATACGGTACGTTAAGTAACTAATTTTGGTTTAGAAGATATTCTTGTTAAATGAATAAAGAAATAAATGAAAAAAAGAGGGAAAAAAATTGTATATACTTATATATACGTATTTATATAAATATGTATTAAAGAAAATTGTAGGTAGAATAAATTTCTCCATGTAAAAAATAAAATTTCAAAAAAAAAAAATAATAAATCATAGACTGGCACAAACTATAGTTACGATCCGTAGCTAAACCTAAAATACTTTTTCTCTTATAGGATTTTTGAAGAAAACTCACTGGACAGTTCTGGACCATTTTCGATTAATCGAAAGACCTTCAATATATCGAGGTATATTTCAATAGATTTTGAATTATTATTATTTATTATTATTATTATTTTAAAATTTTTTGCTGTTGTAATCCCACCGCTTTTTATGGGTCCTATTATGATGTATGTGTTATATCCTAACCGTCCATATTTTTGGAGAACTCGTGTAAAGGCTTGAGACGAAAAATAAGACAGATCTAGCTATCAAATGAACCACAATGTTAAAGGCTATGGAGGATTGAACGTCTACCATTGAAACCCTTTTAGGCCCTGTTTGGGCAACTGGATTAGAAGGGATTAGGTGGGATTGTATTCAAAAAAACATCATTATTACCCATGGCAGGGATTGTCCCCTGATTCCATGCGATTAGATTAATGCTCTGCTTTGTTGGTAATACGGTGGTACATTGAATGGATATACCCACTATCATTTGAAATTACCAGAATAACACATATGTAATATATCTAAGCTGTTCATTTGTTTTGTAACCTCATTTTATGGTATGGGCCAAAAAATGAGGTAGATCCAAAACTTATGTGGCCCAAAGAAGTTTTCAACTGTAAGTATTCAATCCCCATTGCTTTCAGTGGTGGGTTCACTTGAACTTTAGAATTACCTGATTTTTGGCCCATGCTCTAAAATAATCTCAAAAAATGGGTGGACGGTGTGGATATAGCCCACACATCAGGGTGGGACCTACACAACTTGCTAGCATTGAGTGAAATTAGCACGGACCCAATGTAATTCCATCCGATCTAATTCCCATCTTTGCCAAACATGGAGTGGAATTGGCATGGAACCAGATGAATCCAATCCCACCAAATCCCTTCTAATCCTGTTGCCCAAACAGGGCCTTAGGGTCACAGAAGTTTTGAATCATTATGAAACTTGTTTTTCCTCTTCATCCTGGTCTTTGTGACCTTATGAATAGATTGGATGGAAATTAAATGTCACGGTGGGCCCTATAAAATTTTTAACGGTGAAAATCAATTTTCTGCTGTTCTTTGTGGTGTGGTCTAGTTGATCTTTAGATATGATTTTTTTTTATTTTTTATAGATAATAGTCCAAAATGATCTCAAAATATGGATGAACGTTGTGGATATAATAAATACATAACTGCGAGGCCATGTAACTTTGATATGTTTTCAACCGTTCGTACAACTGGGAGTTCGAGGAGCGTCAGCGCTCGTCTTCCCGCTTGAAGGAAAAAGCAGGGGGCATTTTCGACCTTTGGAAAGGCGTCCGTACAGCTGGGGCTTATTTTTCCAAGGAAAAATGAGGTGGGCTTCGTCTCGCAAATGGGCCATAAATGGGTCGTACGGTCGCAAATTTCTAGCTGATAAATATGGAAGGAGATGGTATTATAGTCTGACGGAGCACCAGATGGACATACCTCAGCAACCAGATTGGTGGTGTCTTACCTCTTGAATCTGGACTTTTTCCATTTTTAAAAGTTCCATTATCGTACTCGTCCATTTGTGGCCTACTGATAGGATGGCTACCTTGATAATTCAGGATATGAATCATCCTCTTGATGGCCTACTAAATCGACGGTCAGGATTCCACTTGCGTGGCCACTTAGCACATGAGAAAGAAAGAGCGTACACTAACATTCCCCAACACAGAATCAGGTTTCTATGTTATGGGGGTCATGGCCCGGTGATCTAGACTACTGTTCTATTGACCCAAACGTGGATAGATCATGCCTCAAAAATCTTCTCAATAAGACAATCCCATCCATTCGTATTTGTGTCCTTCAAATAGACGGTGTGGGAGAGACTTTTAAAAGTCCGTCCAACTGTAAAAAAGCCCAAGAACCTGTGGCTATGATCTCGCAGCAACGTAGGAGATTTTTGGAACGACCATCCACGGCAGGTCACATCAATTGAACGTTTTTTTAGTAAACCATGGGTCCCATTCATACAAATTGGAAGCTCGAGTATCATCACATACCACTAACTTTTGTCATTAAAAAATTACCAAATAGTTCGATTATAGACTTTGTGTGCTGAAGAAGCCCTAGAAAAATGGATTATGGGCAAAACTTCAAAGGGTTAGGTGTGTAATATGTAAATATAAAGAGTCAGCAGTTTGCGCTTGAAGGGATCGTTTGGACTCACCCTCAAAATACCTGTTCTTAGAAATGAGGGTCCACCAAAAGCTGGTTTTTCTAAAACTAATTTGATTGATTTTCAGTCAGGGGATACTCTAGTCTAAGAAGTCCCTTTTTGACTGTGCACCAGGGGCGGCTCTAAGGGGTAGGCAGGTGAGGCAATCGCCTAAGGCCCCCTAATTATGAAGGCCCAGGATTATAGGAATAGGCTTTTAATACTCTGATAGCGTTTGGTAATCTATACACATGCATTGAGAAATTGTAACCTTTGAACATTTTTAAATTAAATTAAACAGATATAAAAGTGGGTCCCAATTTAGATGGTTCATGAAAAACAAAAACAAAAACACACAATGGTTGGATCTCCTAACTAGTTGATTCTTGTATACTAAACAAATTATTTGAATTCAACGTACAAATTCCCACTAATTGGAAGATAGAATAGTTAAATCAATTGATTTTTTGTAATTTAGCCTATCTAGAATGGATCACCTAATTTAGACGGTTTGGATGGAGTCAAAATATGCTATATTAATCTAGGAGTGGCTATTTATTAACTATAACACGGCTAGAGTACTATACAATTCTAAATTCATTATTCTCACAATAGACGCGAATTGTGGGCAGGCCACTTTAGGGATTCCTGTACCCCTGAGCTCTGTAGGGTCCACATTATTATATGTGTTATATCTATTCCGTTGATCCATTTCTTCATCCCATTTTAGAATATTAGAAAAAACATGAAGCAGAACCAAAGCTCAAGTGGACCACAACGTAGGAGAAAAGTGGATATTGAATGCTCACCATTAAAAACTTTTCTGCAGGCGGCAGAAATTTTGGATAAGCTGATATTTATGTTTTCCTTTCATCCATCTAGGATTCACCTTATGAACGGTTTAGCAATTTTATCCATCGAAATTGATTTATTGGGTAAACTTAAATACGAAAGTTTAATTAGTAATTTTGCATCTAAAAAGTCAAGAAGCAAATTTATGGTTTAATTTTAAATTTATTATTATTATTATTTAAAAAAAAAAAAAAAAAACTAAAAAGCCTCGTCTTTATGACTTGCCTAAGGCCCCCAAGAATGTTGAGCCGCCCCTGCTGTGAACCCAAATGGCTGTAAAACTATAATTTGAGATAGAAAGCGAATATGTAATTTTATAGAGATAATTATCATATTAATTTTTTTTCCTTTATCTCCATTTATGAAAAAATTTATTTGGCCATATTTAAATTATTAAATTCTTCTAAAATTTGAATTTTATTTTTTATTATTTTTTTTTTTTTTATTATTATTTTTTTTTTAACAATGCCTTCTCTATTGTAAATGACTTTGAAGTGGTTTTTGAGGGATTTTTTCCAAACAATGCATTGACTTATGTACTTATGCAAGGCCTTGCTTGGGAGCGCGTAGCGAGAAATCCCCCACTACCCATTATGGGCCTGAGTCAGGATTGGGACTGTCTGATGATTGCATGAGTCAAATGATGTATATATAATCAAATTTACACAAATTTCTGAAACAACATGATTTAAATACCCAGCAAGTCACATATCATACATCTTTCATAAACCTACAATATTGTGTGGTCAGTAGATATGAGCGATAGCATATGAAGGCTCGGATCCGAAGTCTGTCCAGATCCAATAAAACTCATATTTAAGACCTTCATACCCGAACCTCACAAAGGGGTTGAGAAGAGAATGTTAATGATTTTATGTACATGATACGAGCGATAACATATAAGGGCTCAGATTTGAAGTCTATCTAGATCCACTGAAACCTATATCTAAGACTTCCATACTCGAACCTCACGAAGGGGTCGAGAAGAGAAGCTAATAATTATACTTATATCGTTCGTAACCTCTCACGCAACATACTTATATCCTCAGACCTTGAAATCCGAGGGGACACCTGATTTGTGAACTTAATTTAATTGTGCACCACATTTCACAAGGTTGATAGATTGTCTTGACTGGGCACTATTTTAAAATTGCCACCAGTCAAAGAAAAGCCCAAGAATCCACGATTGGCTAAAATTTATAAAATCGTCTAGAGATGGAGAAAACTAAAGAATTCCCGACTCATATGACTCTTAGATAGGTGTATGCCATGGATTCCAGATAAGGGCATCAATTACGAAAATGAAAGAGGTTAGGTTCCCTTTTACCACTAGTGTTAAATATGGTATCTACTTTGCTAAGCTGTACACTTTTAAAGATGATTCCAAAAACTTCTAGTAGAATACTAAGCTTTAAATGTCTAAACTACAAAAGATAAATGAAAAATAAATTTTAAAAAAAAAAACAATAAAAAGATTTTTTTCTATAGAAATTCGAAAAAGAAAAATAACACAATTTTTTGTTACTCATTTAAGTTACGTGTTCTGATATAAAATATCCTCAAGAGAAGCAACTATAGAACATCCTTTTCGTGATGTCAGAGCAAAGCCCACTTCCTCAAGTTTTCAAAGCGGTAGGGGGGGTTGGAATATGCAAACTTGGAAGAAGATAGGTTGAAATTATGTAAGTAGATTGTAAATATAAATGAAGGGATTGGGTTTTAAGATGATAAAAGTAAAGGAAAAAAGAAAAGATCGGAGAAGAGATCGGAGGTCAGAGCCTGGCCAGACTTTCTTTTCTCGAGAGCTTATCAGCATGACTCTGACTCTAGACTCTCGCCTTCTCACCTCTTTTTTTTTCTCCCACTTTGCACTGAAAGTATGAGCCTTCTTTTATAAGCATTTGGAGGGACAGGCTCGGCTATTATAAGCCTCAGGTTTGGTTTTAAAAAATAGATTCGTAAGAACGAAACCATTACATGAGTCATGGATGGGCATATCTCATCATCCGTATGAAGCCCGTGTGAGGTGTGCCACCATATAAGCAACGAATTGGTCCAGGTCACCAGTTGTCCATGGGGTTGGTCCAGCTAGATACCAGCAAACAACTGGAGGGCTGCCATTTTTACACTAAAATGGTAGTACCACAGCCGTCTTCGTGTAAAGACAGTGGGACGTCCACCATTTTGGTGTGAAGGCAGTGGAGACTCCACCATCTTCATGCAATGGTGTAGCACTGCCCAATTGGTGTATCTACAGATGCCTCACTTTGGCGGAGGATGGGGTACAACTGAATGCCAAAGCAAGTGGACACCCCACCAAGAGTAGATGAAGATTCGAGTAATTCCTTTACCTGTCAGCGTGCCATGATCGAGAAGCTTGCTTTGTTAGAGGCTTAACTCAGACAACTCACGAGGGTGGAAAAATGTTGCAATATCTTATTGCAATCCTTTCATGTCGTTGATTGGCATACACATCGAAGGAATGTATTGGGTTGGATGTTTGACTGATCAAAGGCCCTACACGCACACGTTAAATTTAGAATAATTTTTTCGATATTGCACAATCTCCTAGGATCACTTGCAAGCGTATTGTTTATAATGGGCAGTTGCCTAGGCATTTTGCGGCTTTATGGATCTCCTACATTACGATGTAGTAGTTTCGCAGGTGTGCCAGACTAGAATTGTCTAAATTAGGCTTTTAGCCATTCAAGTTATGGGTTTTGTCACCATGTTTGTAAAAGTACTTTTTGTAAGTGGTTATGTGGTTATTCTAATCCAAGTATCAAAACAAAGTATTTTGACTCTATCATTTTTCCTGAGTGATCATACTGCCATTATGAGTTCAAGCCGATCATCTTATGTCTGCTTTAAATATATATAAAAAAATCTCTTAGTGAAATCCACTTGGGGTTAAATTGAAATCAAATTTATTATTGCGTTGGCATCCACCGAAGAGTATGAAAAACTACTCAGTGTATAAGATGTTGGACGTGTTTGATATTTTTTTTAAGAAATAAATTTATTTATTTATTTTACGGATTTTGTGTTAAACAGACTTACTTGCCTTCTAGTGTTCATGTAGGTGTTACATGTACAGAATATGGTATGGCTTGGGATAGGTTTGATACATCATAGGGCATCCAATAGGTTTCGATGAGAACTTTGGGTGGTCAGGATCGGAGTGATTGATATGTGTTGATTTGACGTTTAGTAAGAGAAAAGGCAGGGCTTGGTTCGAGAAAACAGGCGATTGGCACATGGTCCACTACCTCGAATAGAAAGCTTTAACATGGATTGTCTTTATTTGGAGCCCAGACATCAATAACTAGAATGTTAGGCTCTCCTGGATAGGTTGAATCTATGGAAAGAGTTACTTAGGATCTGACAGGATGGACAATACCTTGTTGTCGAAGATGTATTTGACTCTTTAATAGAGGCTAGAAGAGATAGTGGCTACCTTGTGTATCCATGGTCTCCTAATGAGAATGTTGAATAATGATTGGATGTCTAGTACCTGAAAAGACATGGCAAACATGTTTAAACCGATCTGCAGTTCTAAGTCAATTTCTTCATGAGCCTACCTTCAGGAGTTATCAAATGCTCTAACACTTATACTGCTTGATTTGAAAGTGGATGAGTCCAGTACTAAATACATGATAGTTTGAAGTGGGCAAACATTGAGACTTGAACCATTGTCAATTAAGACAAGCGGGATGCTACGGTCCCTATGAGCAATGGTTATATTCAAGGAAAGCCCATGGTCGTGGCCTTCTGGTGGCAGCTCGTTATTAGAAAAGGTGATGGCTTGTGGGGCGATGAGTTGCCTTATTATGTGTGCGACCGTTTTAGCAGGGCATCTTAAGAGATATGTGCTTTGTTGAGCATTTGAAAAAAATAATAAAAAAAATCTCTTGATGCATTTGGGATGTGCACAGAAATTTCCACACAGATATTTGAGCTAGAATGGTTTTGAGCTAAGTTGCCACATTAAAAGTGGTCTCAGCTTTGGAAGTTGTACCTGTAAAGGGTCCTCTAGGTGTATCTCTCTGGATGTACCACCCGTTCAAATTCATGTTTTCCACTTTTGTGCACTCCAGGTAGTGTCTTGAGACTACCCTTCCTTAAAAACTAGAGGAGGCTACAATGGTGCCTGATGATCTGATAGTAGTGTCGGGTTTCCCTCTAAAAAGACAAGAGGTTGTTGCGGGTGATTGGATTAGACTGGACTTATCAGAGCTAACTCGTGTGGCCTGTTGATTGGGGAAAAATATCTTCCTTACAATGTGACCGTTAGAGGGCTAATGCGCGACAATGGATCTGGTGCTCTTCCCATGAGCACCACTAGTTGTTGGTCCCAAGATGTACCTTGGTTGTAACCTGTATCGAAAGATGGGTTGGGTGGCTCTGGTGCTCTTCCCATGAGCATCATTGGTTGTTGGTCCCAAGATGTACCTTGGTTGTAACTTGTATCGAAAGATGGGTTGGGTGGCTCTGGTGCTCTTCCCATGAGCACTATTGGTTGATGGTACCAAGATAGATCCTAATTGTAGGCTAGACTAATTCGTGAATTAGTTGTTTATGGTGCTCTTTCCAAGAGCACCACTAGTTTCTGGTCCCAAGATGGACCATAATAGTATCCTAAATTGATGGAAGAGTTAGGTGGATCTGGTACTCTTCCCATGAGTACCACTGGTTGCTGGTCCCAAGATGGACCCTAATTGTAGCCTAGATTGATTGGTGGGGAACACCCTTGTAAGACCAAGGATTGGTCACATTGTTGCTTAATGAATGTGGACCGGTAGACGGGAGCAAGAATCCTCTCTTGAGTCGGGAATGCCCCTTGTAAGACAAGAGGGGTGAATTCCCAGTTATAATTCTGGAACTGCTTGGCTTGGGGGAAATAATCTCCTTGAACGACATTGATTGTTGGAATTCCTAACGTACTTGTATCTATCGAATGTTGTGGCGTAGGATTCTGGAATATGTTGCTATTGCTAGCAATTTCCTGACCAGGAGGCATGATTGTGGCTTTCTTATGATCGATCAAGTTTTGGATCGCATGTTTCAAAGAGAAACAACGTTCCATAGTATACCCCCTGCCTTGAAATGCACAATATTCATTTTCATTGTAGCCCATAGGCAATGGCTTTGGTGGACGCTTGGGTTGCATGAGGGTCAGCGGTTGTTTCTAAATCAACATGGCCAAAGTATTAGTGTAAGATTGGGCCAAAGGAGTGAACTCCCTCTGAGGCTGCACCATACATGTTTGCCTATTTTGATTGGAATATTGAAGATTCCACATATGCTCTTGCGGTTGTTGTTGTTGTTGTCGTCTTCGTTCCAGATGAGGAAGTGTCGATCTTCCTTGCACTAAATCAATGAAATGGTTGGCTTTTGTTGGATGAGCAGCAGAAATATCCCTATTTCTAGGGGTATATCTGTCCGACCTTTCTTCAATCTTAGTTTTCTACATAGAGGTGGATTGGTGGGGCCATGGTGAAATTGTACCGTCTCAGATTCCAACTTTCACTTGTTCCCCTACATGGACAAGCTGAGAGAAGTTGACGTATGGATACGAGATAAAATATCCATATATGTTTGAATTAGTCGAATGGATGATCATAGAAATTTGCTTTCTCGTCAATGGATGTTTTGATTTGTGCGGCTACAACTCTCCATCGTCTAAGGTAAGCTGATAAACTCTCATCACTTTTTTGTTTAGGCTGGCCAAATCTGCCCTTTATGGTGCAATGTTTAGGTTATACGCAAGGCAATCAATAAAGGCTTGGGAAAGATTTTCCCAAGTTTTGATTTTTTTATGATCAAGCGATATGTACCGACTAAGCCCGTCACCCCTTAAGAACTTTTAGAACAAACAGATGATGATTCCATTATCCTCTGCCACAACATTGAGTTCACCGCAAAAGGCTTTTAGATTGGCAGTGGGACATCTTATTCCTTTATACCTCTGGAACTTGGAGATTTCAAAGTTAAGGGGGTAACTTCGCATCAAGAAAGGGACAAAGGTCCCTGAATCAATTGGATGGCAGCTCAATTCCATGCTGCTTCTTAAGGTCATTTCTCATAACTCTGAGCTGATCCTCGAAATGCCTCTTGAATTCATCAATCTCATATCACTGTGATTGTTGAACGGAGGGCACATACCCCTTAAGAAGCTCAAGCGGTTTCCTCTTCATAATGGTCTACCTCTCATATGTTTTGATTGTCCCCGACGAGAGGAGTTTGCTAGTGGGGTACATATAGGGGAGGAGTTTGAAACAGAATTCCTGATGCAAGGTGATCCTATCTTTCATGATAAGCGAGTACAGGGGGTGAAGCTTGAGCTGAGATCGAAGGTTGTGCTAGACTGGATTGTGCATGTGCTTGTAAAATTGGAATTGGGCAGCACTCTCACTAGAGGGAGATGGATAGAACTGGTTAGATTGTGATTGGCTAGAGTATTCTTGGTGAAGCACTGGTTGGCCATCATTTAGTTGTGGATGGCTGGTGTTTCGAGTTGTTATAGGGATATTGGAAGTGGACCCTATTTCCCTAAGAATGAATGGGTTGGAACTGGTCAATGGTAGGATTTGAAAGATCCACGAGTGGGAGGTTATTGATCACTAAGGATGGACTGTTGGGCTAATGTTTGAAAAAACAGGGTCATAAGGTTCTCTATCTTATTTATGCTAGAAGCTAGATTGGTTATTCCAGGATTTATCATGAGTTGGAACGTTTGTTGTATGGGTGAATTAGGGATATGGTTCGACAAATCTCCTAGGACCGACATGTTGGCATGTGTGTGTATTTAGATGATACTTCAATAGGCCAAATTTGTAGGGTGTCGAACCCCTAAGGACACAACGATTGTAGATGATGCTTCACTTGGATGATGCTTCAATAGGCTGGCTTTGAAGGGCGTCGGACCCCTAGCTGCCTTTTAGGCGTAATGATTGCATGGTAGTTTAGCTCTCACATGAATATGTTCAAAATATCTCTTTTGTTCTATTGTCTTTCTTTGTATTTTTTCTTGAGACCATCACATGAGTTCTTGATGAGGTATAATGCCTAAATATTGCATATTTATCTTCTTATATACATTAGTTGCTCGTCGTCAATCTAAAGATGCTACATACGTGTGATTGTCTTGGGTTTTGAGATAATAAAAGTATAGGGAGAAAGAAAAGATTAAAGAAGAAATCGGAAGTCAGAGTCTATTAAAACTTTCTTTTTCTCATGACCTTCTTAGCATGACTCTAACTCTGGACTCTCACTTCCTCGCCCTTTTTTTCTCCCATTTTGCACTAAAATCCTAAGTCTCCTTTTATAGGCATTTGGAGTGGCAAGCTCGGTTATCACGAGGTTCTTTGGTTTTAAAAAAATATGTTCGTATGAACTAGACCATCACATGAGTCACTGATGGGTATATCTCATCATCCGTATAAGGCTCGTGTGAGCTGTACCACCACATAAGCGACTAATTGGTCCACGTCACCAGTTATTCATGGGGTTGGTCAAACTCATAACCCGCAAACGGCTGGAGGGCTGCAACTTTTACACCGAGGCTGTGCCATAGTCGTCTTCGTGTAAAGACTATGGCACCTCCACTGTTTTGGTGTGAAGACAGTGGAGACTCCATCATCTCCGTGCAATGGTGTTGCACTGCCCAATTGGGGCGTCTATAGATATGCATTGCAATTTCCATGGAATACATGTGAATTGGAATCACCAGTTGTGTTTGATAGTCTATAATTGAAAATGACTGGAATCTATGCGAATGTGTTTAGTAGCTTGTATTTTTAATGCATCGGTGGAGAGAGAGAGAGAGAGAGAGAGAGAGAGAGAGAGAGAGAGAGAGAGAGAGAGAGAGAGGATTGTGCCTTGCAAATTGATAGTAATTAGAATTTATGTGAAATAGAATCACAATCGTCAATTTAAATCAATTAGAATCTATGTGAATGTGTTTGGTAGCCTATACTTGAAATGCCTAAGCTAAGAGAGTGTGAGAGAGAATTGTGACTTGCAAATAAGTGATAATTAGAATATGTGTGAAATTGAATTACATTTTTTTTTTTTAATGATTCAAAAAAAGAGCTTTCAATGTATTAGATGTGAATTGGATTTCAATTCACATCAAATACACTCTCGCAATATTCACCAATTAACTTTGATTTCATGCTCCCAGATAACTCCTATGGTAAAGTTAGAGTTGGGCATTCTAAGGCTTAAATAGTGTTTATATAACATTCAACTCATCTAGTTGGCTCACTCTACCATGCTAATGATAAGCTGAAACTAGGTAAATACTTCATGAGTAGTGCATATTATTTTTATGGTATAACCACCTAATGATTTGATTGGCCTTATTTTTTGTCTACGTGATCATCTTGTAGAGTATTTTTGTTCCGGTGATCATAATATTGAAGGCGTTTCTATTGGATGGGTTAGATCTCTTACAAGCATCATGTGGGTCACCAATGCTACACTCCCTAACTCCTAAAAATGATAAATAAACAATGGTGCTCTGGACATCACCCCTCGAAAAAATATGTTACCAGATGGCAAAATTGTCTGATAAAATCAAAATTTCTAAGAATTTATGTGGTAAAATTTTCTTCTAATTTTAAAATTATAGTTGATTTACTTAATCGAATATAAGTTCCATAAATATATTCAAGAATTGCAATGCATTCTTATTATAAGATTCCAAACACATTTTTTTAAAAAAAATTCCAGTGCATACAAAATACAAGCTACCAAATACAACTGAGGATCCCAATTCACTACAATTTCATAGTAATTATGATATGGATTCTAATTCATTCCAGATACATGCTCCTAAATGAGCTTTTATGGATAACATTATGTAATAACAAATGACTATTTTTACTACAAATCACACACACTAGTCTCTACAAATCAACATTATGTGCCAGAGATGCGACTGGGATAGTGTTGTATGGGAGGAAACGCCGATGGGTTACTTGAGCGATGGCCGAAGAAGAAAGCCGCGCGTGATGGTGGTTCCCGACTTGAAGCACGACGCCAGATCTAGTTTGTGAGGAAGAAGAATCAGTCGAATCTATTTGCTGGAACAAGGAATTGCATTGGTGTGGAATTTGGCTTGCAATGGCTAGAAATAATGGTAGGATGTGAGATATTGCAATGGCTAGACAAGATATAAGGAAAAATCCTGCGATGGTGAAATGAAGAAAGGAGAAATCGGAATGAATTTTTGCAACAGTAGTGGTGGTAGTAATCGAGTATAAGAATTGGGATTGGGAAGGTTATACACCAAGATTCGATGTAGGTTCTGGTCGGTCAAAAAGATCTGACCAATGAAAGAAAAACAAAAAAACAAAAATCGATGGATTAGATTGAAAGATATCTATGATACCATGATATGTTTGGAGAATTTTATTGTATTATATTGAAAGAGGTGAGGTCCTCTTATGGAAAAATTACAACCTATAGTTAGCAATCTTCTACGTTAATATTAGCTTAGCTATATTTAGCTAGACATTAATTCTATAATTAATTTACATATATTTGACATATACACAATGTAATAACTTACGATCTAAACACCCCCTTATTTTTAGCCAACGTGTTAAATGTGCCAATGCATGTTCTCTAGTGCTTGGGTTATATCTTAGGTTCCCTGCGCCTTTTTTTTGCGAGAATGCCTTGGGTGTCTTTATCCTCTTATGCTTGATATGTAGTCTATTGTGCCTTTCTCTTTGGGTGATACTTGCAGTCAGCCTTTGTGCTACATATTCTATTGTACAACTTCAAGCATCTCACATATACCACGTATGACACAATTTATCTTAAAGTACCCACATATGCCATTATTCATACCAAAGCATCCCATATATATGTGCCACAAGTGCTAATATAGCATATGTGCCATTGTTCATCTCACAAATGCATAGCAAGATCCACATATCAAGCTTATGCAAATGTTGTTCAGGCTAGTGATGTCATCAATTGTCACTTCACCAACGACTTTTATGTCTTTATAACAGATTCTCTAAGGAAGAGTAAAAATTAAGCTGCACCAAATGTGAAAACTGTCCAATTCCATCATTTCCTTTCTTGGAGTGGAGTTGTCTACTCCCGCGCTTCTTTATAGTGACAATGACAGTGCTGGTAAAAATGGGCAAGTTATGTTGTATTCCACTAGTAAATAATGAAACATTTCCTTATCGATTGTCATTTAATTTCTTATCATTGTCAAGCCAATGTTCTCCCACTTTATTACATTGGCTTTAGTTAGAGTTCTTTCCAACTTTTTATAATATCTATTAAACTATAGAAAATTATTGTAAAAACTATAACTTATTTATTTCACTGAGAATAATATATAAATATATAAAAGACGATACGAGAAATTTATTAAAAATCTTAATAGATACATATCTTATATATAAAAAAAAATCCAAATCTAATAAGATTATCTTAATCCATTTAACATGGCAATCATGGAGGTGTTGCGTAATGTTGTCTATAAGAATAACTCATTTATTGTATGTAATATTAGTTTTGTCTTTGTTATAATTATCTTTTGCATGTACACTGTTTTCTCTCCTCTCTTCAGTAAAACTAGAGGATTTCATTCTCTCAATCCTTGCTACAATTTTCTGAAATACTCATATATATGCACTTACTGGTGTTAGTTTTGAGGCATTTTGAGCCACTTTAAAATAGTTGTAGGTGGGGCCCACTATTTTTTATGGGTATGGCATCTAACTCGTACAACAAGATCATCCCCACCATATAAACATAAACGCTCCAGTCCAAACTAGTCCTTGTGAACTAAAACCAGCATGATGTAGACTTTCAGCAGGATGTCTTGCCATGCATGTGTGAGATATGAGCTTTTCAATTAGGTGGGCCTCACTGTCTACATTTCTGGCCAAACAGGCTGTTTGGCTTCTCAGGTGGGTTACAATGGTACTAAACATTTTGATGGTGAGGAAAAAAAAAAAAAAAAGAGTTGAGGCCCACCTAATGATGGAGACAACCTGAATTTTTAGCCATTAGATTTATTAGGTGTGGCCCACCTGGGGGAGAGTTGGGATATCGTATTGGTGTGCCATATTAGCACACGTGCTTGATGTAGATTGTCAGTGTTCTGCACGCGTGTGAGCTTAGCAAAGCTCCTTCTACCAACCGTTGAGATTTTATTTATTTTGGCTCTTCCCTTTAGTTTTGGGACACTCATCCCACGTCTTCTAGCAAATGGTCGAAAAGTGGACCCCACCTGGTTGGAAAGTCCCAATCCGGATAGGGTTGCTTAGACGCTAATCCACCAAACAAAGGAAAAAGACACCCAATCAATGAAAGATATGGGCCCACAACAAAAAACATGGCCCATTTACAGACCCAGTTGTATTGTTCGACACACACTTTTATGGCTGAGAAATGACCGCATACAACGTTTGTAGGTTAATACACGACATGTGTCACTTGTGTATAACATCAGAGCCGTGAAAAAGGGTAACCACATCATAAAGATCAAATTCAATGAAAATCAGGATGGTCCGTTCATCAGGAGATCTACAACGTTGAAATCAATGTAAACCTAATGTTCTGACTCAATTTATAAGGGTGGCCCACCTGATGAGTGAATTCTTCTGAATTTCAATTTATATGATCTTCATCGTATGGTCAACCATTTCAACGGATCAGATTTTCCATTCAATTAACACATATGTGGAAAATACAACCATTGTAATTTAATCCAACATGACGTGTGGTTCTCTTTATAGCTGTCCTCAACTTAGTCTGGGCTTGTGGATCAAATAAAAAAGATGGCCCACCTAGGGCCCGGCCAATTTCACCTTAGGTTCAAGAGCATCTCACCCACACATTTTATTTTATTTTTTTGGTTCCTCATGTCATGAAATGTAAGCCAATCTATAGTCGTCCAATGGATAACATGAATAAGACAGAGAGATTCTGATGACGTGGCCATGTGATTGTGGGCCCTACCAACGGTTGGCCACTTGTTGACAGGGTCATGGATGCTTCCCTGGATACTGATGAGATAAAAGGGGCCCACATCTTCACAAGTGGATGTGTGGATAGAGAATAAACATCTAAAAATAAATAATTAAATGGGAGCTTGTGATATAAGCATGTTTATTAAATAAACATAAGGCATATGAGCTAAAAGAAGAATACTCACGTGCGACTAGTTGGACCGTGAGTTATGGTCCGAGTGGTGGATTAGTATCAATATTTCATTTGTAGAACATCCAATCCGTCTAAAAGATTGACCCCACCATGAAGATTGTCTAATATAAAAATAAGCCCTCCATTCCATCAGGGGAGCTATATCTTTATTTTGGATCAGATTGGCAGCTGTCCGTTGTTTTATATGGTATGGCCCACCTGATGAGTAGATCTGTTTTTTTATTAGGTTTTCTTCTAACAGAGGGAGTCAATCGTTTGGAATGTTAGGATGTTGTATAAATTGAAAGGTTCGCATGGGAAAGTTGATTGACAGTGGCAGGACGTGGCCCAAGCTGTGGGGCCCACCGTAATGTATGTGTTTTATCCATGCCGTCCATCAGTTTTTGCAGCTCATTTTAGTAGATAAACCCAACAGGGATGAAGATCAAAAGCTCAAGTGGACCATACCATAGAAAAAAGAAGGGATTGAATGCCTACCGTTGAAAACTTCTCAAGGGCCACAGAAGTTTTGGAACAAGCTTATATTTGTGTTTTGGGCTTTAGGAAGTTTTCAACGGTGGGCGTTCAATCCCCACTGTTTACTGTGGTGTGGTCCACTTGAGCCTTGAATCTGCATCGTTTTTGGGCTCATGCCCTAAAATGAGTGGGCAAAACAGATGAACTGATTGGATAAAACACATACATCACGGTCGACCCCACAGATCTTAGGCCACGTCATGCCACTGGGACATCCCTGTGGTGGGTAATCCGCTTCTTTGGCACGGCTTGTTTGTATTGTTAGTTATCGTCCTACTAGTTGTATGCAAGAGGAATGATAGCGTTCTGATGCATCACACGCCATCTTGTTCATGTTAGAGATATGGATCCGGGATCCAGACCGTTAATCTTAAGGAACTCACTATGTATGGGTGATAAGTGATAAAATCCCAATTGTGAATTACCTTGAATCAGTAGCCTATTAGGGTAAAACAGATGAATGGTTAGATTGGACGGATAGAATCATCTAGTATGGAAAATAGTCAGGTAATCCTCCATGCACGGTGAGGAAAATCATCTCAACGGTCGGTATCACCTGATCATAAGCCACTTGTGCAAAAATGATGCATCGGACAGTATTCACGTTCTGATTAGTGGTTACGCTTGAAGCAATTGTTTGATCCTAATACAATAACGTAAGCAAATGGGGGGGACGGCTGGGATTATCTGATCGATGAGATTTTTTTTTTAAACGGGACTAAAACAACTGTCTGGATTGCATCCACGTTATCTGTCGCACGTGTAATGTATGAGCTTTCACAATGTTTCCTTTGGTGTGGTCCACTTGAGCTTTGGATGTGCTTCAATTTTGATTTTATGCCCTTAAATGAGCTGCCAAAATGGATTGATGGCGTGGATAAAACAAATACATCACAGTGCACCCCACAGAATCCAGTCACCAGGTCTTGGTCCCAAGAATGAAGCAGATCCAAATCTCAAGTGGACCACACCACAGATAGCTAGAGTTGTACACTCGTATGCTCAGTTACTCGCTTGACTCCACTCGGAATTACTCAACTCGACTCGACTTGTCATGAGTTTGAGCCAAGTACGAGTAGTTTTTAAGACTCGTTTTGATTTCGAGTAGAGTACGAGCTGGGCGGTACTCAACTCGATACTCGACTCGTGTACCCGTATATATAACTCGTCAAAAAAAAGAAAACCCTACTCGTTCAGTCGTTTTCTAGTCATTTTCAAGCCGCCCGCTGAAACCCCCTTTCCTTCTTCCCTCCCAATGCCAGTTCGAAAAAATCCATTTCTCTCTCCTCCCTCTCCCAGCGCCCATCCCTCTTCTTCTCTCTCTCTCTTCAAAACTCGGACTCGAACTCGCCTCGAAAACTTGGACTCGACTCGATAAATAGATTTACTTACCAAGTAACTCCATCCTTGAATTAGAGTAGGGTGATACCTCTACTGCGTGTCGACATCGACAAACCCCACGGACTTAATTTTTAGATAATACCACTTTTTTACTTTCAGTTTTAACCAAACTAGCATCTACCCTTGAAAATACCTAGAAAAAGATCAGGGTATTTTGTTTAAAATATATTTCATACTTAAAAATCTACTTTGGTAGCATAAATTTTCCGGGGTCAAATAAAAAATAAAATAAATAAAAAAAGCATTGAAGGAAGGAGCCGACGGCGGTAATTTTTTCATGGAATTTTGTGATCCTCGAGCGGATTGCGTGGCGTGCCACACACGACCGACGTTGGGTGGTGTGTAGACGTCACCAAGTTCTGTGGGCCCATAATGATGTATTTATTATATCCACACCGTCCATCCATTTGGGGAGATCATTACATGGTATGAATCCAAAAAATGAGTCACATACAAATCTCAAGTGGACCACGCCACAAAAATCAGTGGGACAATGATTCCTACTGTTGAAACATTACTAGGGCCCACCATGATGTTTATTTGCCACACAAACTGTTCAAAAGGTGAAAAATATCTGGATGAAAGTAAAAAACAAAAAACAAATATCATATTGATCCAAAACTTCTGTGACCCCAAGAAGGTTTCAATGGTAGACGTTCAATCTCCACTACTTTCTGCAGTGTGGTCCACTTGAGCAGTGGATCTGTCTGATTTTTGGGTTCAGGTATTAAAAAATTCTTGTAAAATGGACATACGGTTTAGATATAACACATACATCATGGTGGGCCCACAAAACTTGGGACGTCAAGTCAATACACCACAGACGTCGGTGGTGTGTGGCACACCACGCAATCCGTTTCCGGTATTCTTGAGCCTTCAGTTTGTACAAGTGGGACCCACAGGTAGGTGATCCAGGACGTCAATATGACTGGGCCCAACGCGGATAGAGGATTGCGAAGAATCTCTACTTGGGAGTATCTAAGCATCCAATCTTTGGGCTTTTTACCTTGATATATTTTCTTCTTAACCGTCCATTTTTAAAGAATAATTTTAAGGGATCATTAGCATTGTTCCATCGGGGATTTGACGGTGGAGATCATCTGATGAACAATTTGGATAATGGAGATATACGCCCCACTCAGGCCCAAGGACACTGTCCACATTCTCAGCCTGAGGATGGAATGTTTCCTCGAGTACCTTTATTTTATGGGGAGTTATTTGATACTCTGGCCGCCTATGAAACTTGATATGCAGGCACTCGGAAACTGCACAAGTGGAGTATATTAACTCAAACTTAAACCGCATAAATTATTCAAACTACTGTCTCTAAGTTAGAGACTCAAAATCAAACTGTTTTAACAGTACTAATCTCTGATTTTTGAATACTTGTTTGTTGAAATAGGACAATTGGATATTTTCATTTTTGACCGTCAAACAAATGTCCACCAATCCAATATTCAGATAATCAAATCATCTTAAATATTTAGTCCATGATACATCTAAGGTGGGATCCATAATTTGGGAAATTTAATTTTATTTAATTTAATGCTACAATGCAATTTCTAAGCGCCTGCGTATGGTCCATCACCCCTAGAGTATCAATGTTCTTTTCTTTTTTTTTTTTCCTTAAAGAAAAAAGAAGCGGGAATGCAATCAATTTAAAGTTGGTACGATAAAGGTGCATGAACTAAAGGCCTACGGACGCGCATACTCTAGAGGAATTCTAGGGACTGCACACACGCCTGATTAAATACATATCATGCCTGTTTTTAGATGATCCAAACCATTGATCTGATGGGCCCTCATTGGATGTGGGTTTTTCAAGAAATATCTGGGTTAGATAATCCTAATCCATTTGAATTCTTGACAGCTATTAAATGGTCAAGAGAAAGAATTTACACAGAAACATCAAACATTCAATACGGAAAAGGCCTACTGAAGGGTTAGATATCCAAATCTGGGAAATTCCAGCAATGTCCACATTACCAGCCGTTTGGATCACCAAAAGCGGGCTCCACATTTTCATAAGCATGTGTCTTCAAACTATACAATTTGAAACGGTCAGGATCCTCTGATGAGAAATACTAACTGCACTAGCTTGTGTGCACTTTCAGTGCAATCTTGAAGGTGCGCTTGCCTCGTACGTGAAAATGACACACGTATCTAATATCTAATCCGCTCATCAGGAAGTCCGCACTGTGTACCAGCCACGTGTGAAAAATCAGGACAATTCAATAATCAGGTAAACCGAAGGTCTACATAACAAACCAACGGTACAGATAAATTGATCAATGGTCTAGATACCATGTACACGTGTCCCACTTAATGACAAGATGGATTTGACTTTTGAGACATTGCACATGGCTCCGAAGCGGATTGGCTGGTAAACGGATTTGCTACTCCCTGCCACCAGCCAATGGCTGGTGATCGGTGCTCTGTGGGTCACAACATGATGTATTTGTTTCATCCATGCCGTCCATCTATTTTTCCAGATCATTTTATGATGTGAGACAGAAAAAATGAAGTACATAAAAATCTTAAGTAGACGACATTACAGGAAACAGTGTTGAATGAGCGTCGACCATTAAAAACTTTTTTGGGGCCATAAAAGTTTTGGGTCAAGCTGATCTTTATTTTTTTTCCCTTAATCTGGGCCTTTATGACCTATTCAACAGTTTGGATGTCAAATAAACAGAACAGTGGGCCTTAGAAGGATTTTAACGGTGGATATTCAATCACTATTGTTTTCCTCTGGTGTGGTCAACCTGAGATTTATATCCCTATCAGTTTTAGGATCAAAGCTGAGATGACCTGTAAAACTGGATAAATGGAATGGATGAAACACATACATCATGGTGAGGCCCACAGAGCACCGACCACTAGCCACCGGGCCGGTGGCAGGGGAGTAGCCAATCCGTTTCCGATTGGCTGGTGTACCACACAACAGGTGTAGATACGTGTCGTGCGAGCGCCGAGTTGTACGAACGGTTAAAAGATATCAAAGTTACATGGCCCCACAATGATGTATTTATTATATCCACACCGTTCATCCATTCTTCGATATCATTTTAGAGCATTAGACAAAATATATAGCTGAGTCATACCTCATGATGGGACCCACAACTTGCTGAGTCAATACAGCAGCTATATATCTGATGTGTGGTACACCAGCCTTCCGGCTCAATGATGCCAGGTCATCGAGCCAGTGATTCCCGGTACGGGTGTCAATGGTCTGGGCTCGGACCTGAAAAATCAGAATACTGAAAGGCCCGGTCCGACGGCCTGGTCCATTACAAGTTTACAACCCTAATTCCCGGGCAACCTACGTACACTGTTTGGCAAGCCGGACCACGATTAGGTGATCCAAACCAGGCTTATATGATGGGGGTCCCAACTTGGATGGAGGGATGCCCCAAAAATCTTTGTACTTGGGAGATCCTAATTCTTGGTTCTGTGACCTACAACAAAAACGGTCTAGAAAATGAAAAAGGATACATCAACGGTCCCAAAAATCACATTGAAAGGACAATCCTAACCATCTGTTTACCCACTGAATTTGAACTATTGACCATTTTGCAGCCATGTAATTGACAGGATTCGTTTGGCCAATCAGTCTATGCTCCATCCCAGACCGGCAACTTGGACGGTCCAGATTGCCATTCATCGATGTCCGCTTCAACAGTGACTATAGCCTTGTCCATGGAATTCCAAACACCTGTGTGTGGGCATCTCCAATCAGTAGGATTTTTTCAACATGGCCAATCCACAGAAAGGCATACCAGATGAATGGTCTGGATGGCGGCCTGAAGTTCCACAGGCAACAAATGGGCCAGCAATGCCCCCCATATTCTTATTAACGATCACATTTCCTGATCCGGTCCAAGCCTAAAACAGTCATCCATTTTCAGTCATTAGCAAGAACATAGATCACTACATACAACTATACAAGCTATGAGCCTAGGATCAATCTGCGGCGGGTCCTATTCGGCTACTTAAAACAGCAATTCTGGCTTTACGATGAACGGCAGCGATATCAGATTTAAGAGAAAACATGGGATCTATGATCAATCTACAGCAGATCTGTAATTGGGTAGACCTTAAACTGTGATTCGGGCTTACGATGAACAGAGGTAATAACAGGATTGACAGGGGGATGAACGTGACAGGATGAACGCAATGAGGTCGATCACCGTCTTCCTCAAGGATAACAACTCCGAACGTGATGAGGTTGATGGTGACAGGATGAACGCAATGAGGTCGATCACTGTCTTCCTCAAGGATAACAACTCCGAACGTGATGAGGTTGATCACCATCTTCCTCAAGGATAACTACTCCGAATCCATGGAACTTCTCTGGACTCTTCATAGAGACTTTTCAAATCCACGAGAAAAAAGCAAGGAAACTAAGAATGGGAGAAGTTTTGGAATCAAACTACAACGAAAATTCCTAGAAATCACAACTTGCTATAAATAGTAAACTTATTATTTATATACAGTTGTTATGTCTACTAGTGCACATGGTTTTCAGCCAAAAATAGCAAGTCCTATTTGGCTGACTTAATTATTTTAAGCACTTTTCGTGTTGGGCACAACTCCTAAAGCCTATTGAACGAAGAGTTATACTCAAACTAAAACTTTAAATAGTAAAAATGATAATAAAACATGAATTCGAACATCAATTTATGGTATTTTACAAATTCGGCATAGGCAACCCGGTGTAGCAGGGTTGGGTGGATAAAGTAGATTGTTCTGCCCCAAAATCATATACAAGTACATTGAATAATTCATTTCAGATTGTGAGATACACCCGATTTAAGGTCTGACAGTCCAGATCACTTTTGTCATTGATCGGGCCTTTTCTGATCCATCTTGGCCATGAAACTGTCTGCAACCCGCTCTACATCAAGGACTGAAGAGAAAATGGGATCTTGATTCCATAGCTGAAAGCCTCTCCAACTTGAATACAGAGAAATCCATTAACGTTCATTACAAGATATTACATACATCCAAGCTCCAGCTGCAAACTAGTCAATCGAGCTGAAGAACACTTTCTTTTTAATCTTTTTTGGCTTTTACTTTTTTGTTTTATTTGATTTTATAAGAAAGACTGGCAGAAAATAAAGAATTCAAGATATCTACAGTGGATCTGTAATCGGCTATACATTAAACTGTAATTCTGGCTTACGATGAACAGTGGCAATATCAGGATTCAAGAGAAAATGGGATCTTTTTTTTCTGTTTCTTTTTTTTGTTAGCTTGTTAGTACAACCTACTGTCAGTTCATACTTCACTGTTAGCCACCCCCACTAGAAGAAGAAAAAAAAAAAAAAAATGAGAAATCTCCCCACTAGAAAATGGGATCTTGATTCTATAGCTGAAAGCCTCTCCAACTTGAATATAGAAAGAGAAATCTATTAACATTCATCACAAAAGATTACATACATCCAAGCTCCAGCTGCAAACTAGTCCATCGAGCTGAAGAACACTTTCTTTTTTTTTTTGTTTTTATCTTTTCTGGCTTTTACTTTTTTGTTTTATTTGATTTTATAAGAAAGACTGACAGAAAATAAAGAATACCCGATTGAATCTAGACGCTTGTCGAAAATTGAAAGCAAACCTGGTGGGACATCTCCACCCACTGAAATCACCACCATACAAATCTGAGCAACTGGAATTATTGCCACCGTCGGACGACTGTAGTGAAAACTCAACTTCCTCAGCTCTCACCAAATTCAAAAGAAAACCCCAAAAGAACCAAATCACTGTTCATCAGCCTCCCTGCATAATTGTTTACTTCAGACTACCAGTTTTCCCACCGGATGAGAACCGTTTCCCATCAATGCCACTGGATGGCTGCCTCGTGGCCCGGTTGAGAGGCGGGCCACCTCCATTAGACAGTTTTCGGGAATGCAATGGCCCGTTTGGCTGACTTGCATTCCTATGCAAGGAAGAGAAGAAAAATTAGTAACATGATTAGAAAATGCTATTTCAAATCAAGGGAAGATTTAGCCCAAGCCATTTGAATCAATTTCAGCATGAAATTGGAGCCAATAGATGTCATTCGATGTAAAGGCTTACTCATGATAGTAAGATTCCGAATACTACTCTTCCTACAAATGGGCCCGTGGCAATGTGGGCGTATGCGCATGAGGTTCAGGCAGTTCACTAGATGGGCCTCGTCGTGTATGCAGCATGACCCAAGGCCAGTTTGGTTGTAAGAATAGATGATCACCAGTTCACTTTTGATGTACATGGGCCACCAGATGACTGGACCAGCCTGATTTTCCAGCAACAGAACATGCATGGTGGGGCCCACCTGATGAATTTGCCTGGATCTGTCATATATATGCCATATTTAGCACATAGTGGGAAAGTAGGATTCAAGATCCTATTCTCGCAACTTGCCTAAGCACAGCTTCGATTGATTTTAATCAGAAATGAAGTGAAAGAAATCTCTCTCATAGAGCACACGCATCTGCAATAAAGTTCATGTACTTGCTGCTACACCATGTGCCAGGTGCAAGATCCAATCCATCCAAAAAAGGACCGGAAAAATGAGAAAAGGGATTATTCGAAAATCTTTAGAAGCCAGGTTCTCTTCTTGTTTCAAGATGTAGATAGACTATTTGTAAATGAACGGAAAAGTATTATTCTAACCTTAGATCGGGGCTATTTGCAAGCCTTGGTTGAGGCTTCTTGATCCTCGATCCACCTCCATTGGTCACACTGTTAACTTTGGGAAGATTGTACTGCCAAAACAAATCTGCTTCTGAAGAATCACTGGTGCCTATCTCGAGCTCATCCGAATCATCGGTCATCGCCATTTCATATTCACGGCTCTCTTTTCTGCTTCCCTGCTTGTTATACTGTTGGTCGGGAAAAACTCTCATATTATCAGTGAGACAGCTCTGGAAAAACAAGTCGGGCAAGGGACCATTGTTTCCGTCCCAGAGCCCTAATGGGCTGTCTCCAATGACTTCTTGCTTGTTCACCATGACCTTATCAACCCATTCACCAGAACCCATTTCTCTGTCATCACCCTTTTGGGAATACACTCTCGGACTACTGTCGGGCCACGGAGGTGAATTGGTAGCCATTAAAAGCTCTTGGATATCGAAGTTCGGTCTCTTTTGCCTCATGGTAGAATTGCTCCGGACCTACAAAAACAAAAGATCAAAGAGGCCACCTTCTGAATATGCATTTATGTACAGTAAACTCTACATGCAACCCACCTCATGTGCCAACATATGTACCCCACCCACCATGAAGATCATCTGGCGCAAAAATAGGCCTGCCTACATGTTTATGTTAAATCAGACCATTGGCAAGTCTGGTTCAGACCATCCACTGTTTTCATACGTAGCAGCCCACTTGATGAGTTGGCCAACCCTAGGTGACTTCATGGTGGGACCCATCTTATGCATGGTTCTGATGTCTTGCCCATGTGACAATTGGCACATGAGCTGTGTTGCATGTGAGGTTTTACATGTAAGGTTGCGAGTTTGCACAAATGTATCATGTCTGTTCATTTCATTTTGTATTTATATCCAGTATTATAGACTATGCTTACCTCTATGTTTCGTACATCCTCCATTGGTTGCCTGTGGCTACTGTAACTGCCAGACATATCTCCTCCACCTTGTCGATTTGAATGCAAAGGTGATGGCCCACCAGCCTTCCTTCCATGTACTTCAGGAGTCAATACTGTGTTGAGCTCAGATTCTCCTTCTTTCCTTGCTAGTGCTGCTTTCAGTTGAGCAATCTGAAATAACAACTTAACATTAGAACAGACTTTCATTTGCACTAATGATATCAAAAGCAACAAGATGATGAACATGAGAAGCTCAAAGGAAATGCAGAGGAAAATAAAAACCTGTTCCTTGAGCTCTTTAACATCCCCACTTTCTTTGTTTAGCCGTGCGGCACCAAGTTCAACTGTGGCAACCCGCTCAGCAAATTTGAGTGTACTAATCGTTTCTCCGACAGCATCTGCTTCCGGGCTTATGTGGACAAACATTAGGGTCTTTGCTTGCCCACCTAAATATGATAAGACCAGAAAACCAAAATTATACAAGAAAGAGAGGGGAAAAAAAAGGACAAGAAAGAAAGTTGTTCCGGAGGTTTGATAATCATCCCGAAAGCGTGTGTAATGTGGCCCATCCACACACCTGACACCACCACATATGGCTACGACATAGGTGTGAGGTTCCAATCCACCATCAGGTGGGTCCTGCAGTGTTAGATATCCCTACCCAAAAAAATCAAAGACAGTCAGAGCAGGTGGACACAACAGTTTTGAAACAAATGGACAACTAAAAGAATTGGCCAAATTTTTCCATGTGAGATTCACTTGTTTCTGCCATCTTGACCCACATGATGAGTGGAGCGGCCCAACTTTTTGGCCAGACATCTACATTGTCAGACCAACCCGATGACTGCTTGGAGGAGCCCTGGACTCACATTCATGTGCCATGTAAGTACACGTGATGGCTCATACATAGGTTGTCTTACACATGCAAGTGGGATTAGTAATCCTAAACCATTTCATTATATGAATAATGGAATGAGGAACACATCAAACTTACCAAGGGAGTCTTGGAGCAACTGCGTGAGTTTACTATTCCTATAAGGGACATGTGAATTTTTTTGGGCTAGAGCAGCAATTACATCGCCTAGAGCTGAAAGTGATTTGTTAATGTGTTGTGCCTCCTTCAGTCTTTCTCCTGTGACCTCGGATTTGTCGACCCTTTCACTTCCCGCTAGGTCAACCAGATGCATGCATCCACGAAGAACAGTTCCAGATGTCATGTCTCTTCCTTGAATGTGAACTGTCAAACAACTGCAGATAGCAAGATTTCTCATTAAAGAACTATTTCAACTACAAGCAAGCATTCTTCAAGAATAATGAATAATGTGGATTGAGAAATTCATAATCAAACCTATGAGAGCGACTGCTACGATCATTCAAAGCTGTTGCCCCAACCACACGATTCCGTTGTCCAATGTTCATCAGTTCAATGACATCAGATGTTGATGCAACGGGTATCAAGTTTGCATCCGGTACATTGAGTCCCTTCTGAGAACTGTTACGAATTTCTAACGTGTTTTCAAGTAAAGGAAGTTCTATATATAAAACTAGCATGGAGTGAAGTGGATAAATAATACAAACGAGCTACAACATCACAAAGGATATCTTTTGCTTAGGCCATCAGTGACTAGGAGATCCCTAACTTGTTCATTATAAATCTCAATCATTTGAACAGAAACATCATAGCAAAAAGTGTCCCTTCTTTGTTCCGAGAGCAGAAATAAGTCGCTCAATGCCCGGTAGTTTACACCTTTGCTTTGCTCCGTAAGATCTTTTGGTCCAGACTGGATAAGAAAATAAGATGAATCAACAGAAATCCTTGTGCGTCATCAGAACATAATTCATAGAAGACGTCAAAAAATGGAACTGCTAATGGCATCGAGAACAAGCAAAAACATTAGTGCGAGAATTAAATCAGTCCATATGACCCAATCCCCAATAATGGTGCAACTAATGCCATTGACAATATAATGGTATTAGATGTAGTTCTTACCATCGTGTAAGTTTTCCCTGAGCCTGTTTGTCCATATGCAAATATACAGACATTGTAACCATCAAGAACAGATCGAATCAGAGGCTGGGTATCTGAAAAGACCTCATCTGTGACAAAAAAAGGAAAAGAGTACAATGCTTAAAGTAAATTCTAATAAGTAGAATTGCTAAGGGGGGAAAAAATAACTAACAAGTAGAATATATCCAAAAGGAATTAAATGGAATGCATAGTAACCTTGGGTTGCAAAGGGGCCAAACACTTTGTTGAAGGTGAAAGATCTACGCCCTTCTTTTCCATGTTTTGAAGGGGTGACTATTGTAATGTTTCCATCATCGATACGATCCACTGTGCTTATACGATTTTGTTGCCCGTGCAAGAAGGGTCTCACTCGGCAGTATACCCTAATACTTCCTAATCCAATGGAAAAAAAATAAAAATAAAATAAAAAAACCAATCCCTTCTAGAAGCTTATTTGTCTTTTTCCATAAATGCCATGATGTGGAGCAACAAGTAATGTTACCTTTAAGATCTTGCACTTGATTGTACAACTTTCTATTTTCTTCAAGAACTTTATGGTATCCAGAAGCAGCATGAGCTAGGCCATGTAAATGCCTACCTGTTGAGAAAAGAATAATCTCAGGAGGTGACAAAAGCTTTGACCATTAAGAAAAACCTGATCGAAACATTCCAAACTTCCTTCGCCTCAAATATATTACCAAGATTGCAGAACTCCTCAGAGTATTTCATTTGCATAAACTGCATCCCCGCCTTTGTAATATGAAGAGTTTGTTTCAATTCCTACAACAATTTTGAATTATCAATAATCCATTTTTAAAAAAATCACAAGCTCTAGAGGGAACAAAATCACAGTTGTAAATAAATACCTGAATATCTCTTTGTTGTTGGTCAAAGAGCATTTGTTGCTTCAGAAGCTTACGTTTTGATTCCTCATCATTGAATGAGTTTACATAAAAGCATCCCTTGTTCCTTACTCGTGTGGCATTTACATCTTTCATCTCCATCTTTATGTCAACAAAGAAAGATGTTACACATTTACACTTTTCCCAGATGCAATTCAATGTATATCCACGATGGTGCATGATAATGACCAGAAATTTATTATGGTAATTTCCTCAGTAAATTTGAAAAAACCTAGGACTTTCTTTCATTCGAATTATCACTTATCACTGACCAGGTCTTCCTACATGGCAAATATGTAATGGACCCAAACAAATCATTATATATGCCTTAGAATGGGACATGTAGGCCTTACCTAGATGGCAAATGTGTAATGAACCCAAATAAATCATCATATATGTCTTACATAGAATTTTCTTCTATTTAATTTATCAGTGACCTGCTCTACCTACATGGAAAATGCATATAGCCAAACAAATCATCATGTAGGCCTTACCTTGGATGGGCCATATCCCAAAATTTGCACCAGTTGGACACTGGTAACTCTTGGATTGACCAATTTTTTTAGGGAAGAAAAGGAGTCTTAAGGAACTTAACATTTTTAAAACCATCTATTTTCCGGTCCCAAAAGTCATTGAATGTAACAGTTAGGATTGTTTCACTAGTATGGTTCTCAAAAGCCATTGAATGTAACAGTTAGGGATTGTTTCACTAGCATGGTTCTTTGATGTATGACTCATCCAAGGTCGAGCCTACCAGAGAATACATTATGATCTCATACATTTTAGAAACATCTACCAAGTCTAGAGGTGTACACGAACCGAGCTAGCTCGGTTAGCTCGCTTGACTTGACTCGAAAAAGCTCGATTCGACTCGGTTCGAAGCTGAGTTCAAGCCAAGTCGACCTGATTTTTTTAGCTCGAAAATGAGTTCGAACTGAGTTCGAGCTGGCCCCAGCTCGACTCGACTTGGATCGAAGCTCGAATTGAACTCGGATCGAACTAGTTCGGTGACTCAGTTACTTTGATATTGATGTTGCTCACCAAGTGTTTGATGAAATGACTCAATGAAGTACGGGTGGTGCAAGGAAGGTATGTATATGAAACAAATACCCTTTTTTCTTGATTTTTATGTTGCTTAGAAGGTGTTTGATAAAATACGTTTAAAACCATTGTTGTTGTTTTACATACAGTGGGATTTTGAAGGTGCAGTCCAGGAACAGGTGGACTCAACTAGATCTTGGCTTGAAATCGGCTCGAATTGGCCCAAGCTGCTGAACAAACCGAGCCAATCTGGCCAGTCAGGCTCGAGGACCGAGCCGAGCTGAGTTCGAGCTGAGGTTAGCTAGTGGCCGAGCTGAAGCTAGCTCGACTTGGTTCGACTCGATGTACACCCCTAACCAAGTCCCCCACTAATGGTTATGATCATTAGATAAGATTGTTGGGGAATGACACGTCAGTTGTAGAGCCTACCCAATCATAAATTAGGTCTCATACAAGTTTTCCGCAAGGATGGAGAACAAGTCACTGATAAGTTAAGCAAAAGAAAGTCACAAACACCAAGGTCGAGCACATAAAATTTTATGGTGAATGTGTTCCTAGGAAGTAAAGAAACTACTTTCTACATCTATTTGTCACATTCACTTCAAAGACATGAACAGAAAAATATATACATATACAAACTACCTTCATTTCACCGGAATCCTTGGTTTGGGGAGGGGATTTGTTGCCACCAGATGCAGCCAGATCATTTAGAGCTGTTTTCACCTGTTCACGTTGAAAATAAAAGGAACTAAGATACACATACTGATGAAATTTTCATAAAGCTAATACCCATTAACAATTGTCCAATGTCAATAGAATCAACATTAAGTTGGATGACTAGGAGAAAGATATCATCATGAATTCAACAAATGAGTTGGGTAATCCTAGATAGAGACGAGAATCTAGAATCACAAATGACATAGGCCCTGTCTGGTAGATGCCTAAAAATGAGTTCATCTCATTTATCTTAATCTCTAAAACATGCTTATAGTTAATTAGAGAGAGATGAACTCATTTTTACGCATATACCAAACAGAGCCTAAAAATGAGTTCATCTCATTTATCTTGATCTCTAATACATAATTACTATTAACATGCACTCATTATGTCTTAGAGATCAAGATCTCTAAAACATATTTATAGTTAATTAAAGAGAGACTAATTCATTTTTAGGTACATACCAAACAGAGCCTTAAAATGTGGGTTTTTATACTCAAAACCGTTATCATCTTTAAAAACCCTTTTGAGTTCAATTCTTGATAAAATATTACTGCGAAATGGTAACAATAGGACAGAGAAAGGAAGTCTACCAGCTCATTTTGGCTTGCAAGGCGACGTTCAAATTCCTCCATAACTTTACTTAACATGGATTCCACAAGCTACAAAAGGATGAACAGCAATCCAATTCTGAGACTCAGATGCATCAAACGGGGAAAGAAACTTACTAAGAAATCGATTGCCACAAGCAGAGGAAGACTTACAGTTGGAACTTCTTCAGGCTTCTTGTCAGATAGAGCCGCACGAACGAGCATATTCAGAGACTGAAGTAGTCAGCACAACACGATTTGCAAAAGTGTTAGCAGTTTTCACTCCAACAGCATTCAAGCTATGTATATGTATCTAAATAATGCAGCTTACCAACCATTTCAGAGGATTCATGTGAAAGTTCCCCACTTAAGTTCTTTTCATTCATTGATGAGGTTCTCAACAAGGGATTCACGAAAGGTTCTGAGTTTTTTCGTAGAAAACATTTCACTGAGGTGGTGGGTTTTGAAGTCGCTCCATATTTCCACGAACCATTTCCACCTGTCTGTTTCCAATCACTGTAGGACTTGAGTGCCAGAACGCAATTTACAACCCGTGCTCCTTTCCCTCTCTGAAAAGGAAAAAATCACGTGTGAAGTGTCTGCCAAAACATTAAATGGTTAATCTAAAATCATTTACATATACATTCAGAAAATTTCAATTACAACGAAAAGAACATGGGTATCAGAATCTTTCATAGCAAAATAACTGAGGTAGTAAGCCTCTATTTTTGTAATAATTTGATGGAATTATTTATAAATAACTTTCTTTTTTTATTATAAAAAAAACTAAAACATAATTTCATAGAGTCATTTTAAAACTCCATTTCCTTCTATCAAAAACTAAAATGCCAACCTGTTCAAGATCAGATGCCTCAAACGTTGGAAGCCCAAGCTCCTGCACAGCAACAAGGAAGTTCCTCACATTCTCGAAATACTGAAATGCTGATAAAGCTGCCCCATCAGGTAGAACCACTGAATCGACTGGTGCTTCCACGACCTGAAAATAATTTTAAAAAAATTAACAGAACAAAAACACAGCAAATCAAATTGAGAAAAGAGCAAGCAAACCAATTTAATTACATGGTGATGTGTACTCAAATTAGACAAATGGCACAACCGGCCACAATCCAGACCATCCATAAGGTGGGTCCCTCCATGGATGGACTACTTTCCACAAACAGCAAAGATTGGACCTCGCGTAATTTAATGCTGACCATTACCAACATTGCTGCTACCATTTTTAGGTCATCAATCGGGCTTTAAGATCATCCCATCAATGAGAATTTTCTACTCTCTGATCCATAGTGGGATGCACCTAGTGGACAGTCTGGATCTGGACAATTGCTCACTGGAAAAAAAAAAAAAAAAAAAAAAAAAAGCAGATAGATTTTTTATCTTTGAGCACCCATGAACAAAAAAATGTAACATCTTTATCATCTGATGCACCTTTGGCACTGCACCAGGGTGAACCTTGTTGATAACACTGCACAGAATTATCCCATTTCTCAAACCGAGCCTAAATTCTTCCTCCGAAGGCTCAGATGGCAAGTCTTTTGCTCCGACGACGCCGATCATCTTTCTCAGCCATCCCGCTGCCTCATATCTTCTTGATGCTGAAAAAACAGTACCCAATTAATTTTTTTCATTTAAGCATAAAAATTCAAACTAAAAAACCGAAATTTTCAATTTCAATTTCAATCCCATTGCTCCTACATGGATTCTTCATTCCTTAATCTGACAATAAAAATAAAAAAAAATCGTAAAATTTAAGGATTGTCTGAAACTACAAGAGGAGATTAGTTTAAGAGAAAAAATCATTTAAAATCAGTTGCAGAACATACTTAAAGATCACTTTAAGAATTTTAAACTCTTCAAAATCCGATCAAGATTTGTAATGATAGTTCGAAACAAACAATACATGCCAGAATTTCCTACATTTCTGACAAGCAGAGTAACTTTCATCCAATTCTCATCACAGAAGCAAAATTACCATATAGATCCGACAAAAATCACACCAGAGACAAACAAAAAACAGGGTTTTTCAAAAAAAAAATCAACAAAAAATATTTAAAATGCAGAATTTCTAAAGAAATCAGTAAGATAAATACACAAAAAGAATACATTCCTCAATAAAAAGAATCTCAAAAATTACAGAACAAATCCACTGAAAAAACAAACAGAAATCAAGGTCTTCAGACCTGCTTCTTCAGCCTTCCTTGACGCCAGATCGATATCACTAAGACTCGTTCCGTGCTGCTGAAGAACGTCTTCCACTACGGAAGCCATCGAAATCGAGAAAATCCCATCCGATGCCATCTCCTCAAGAAAAAATAGGAAAAACGAACTCCTCAAATCAAATCAAACTCAAATCGCCACCATTAAAGATCCGATCTTAGAATCGGCACATGAAAACCTCAAATCCAAGCCGTCCGAACGCCTCAAAGTACAGAGAAAGGAGATGATGGTAAATAACAAGAAAGGCCAAGGAGAAAAATGGAAGAGAGAGAGAGAGAGAGAGAGAGAGAGAGAGAGATGGGGTTTTTTCTAGACTGCTACTCTTTCCGCCATTCTTTCTTGTTTGAAAGGAAGGCTCTTTCTATTCCCTGAGTCGTTGTTCTAATATCGCTTTCTAAAGCAAGAACCGAGCCTGGGTCCGAACCAAGAGGTTTGGAACCGAACCGTTTCCATTTCCCACCCTAAAAAAAACAAGCGCCTTTTTTTTAAGAGAAAAACCTTGATACTCTGGTAGAGTGTGATTGTTGATCAGCGGGCACTGAAAGATTCTAAATGCGGTATTAAAATAAGTGAATCTCAACCGTTATAAAACGTGGATGCTATTTTCTATGGTCCATAAATAAAACTTTACACTGAACATATTCTCAAATATAAATATTATTCACATTTAATGGACGGTTGAAATTAAAGGGCATTCAACTGTCCAAATTCATCAAACTAATGTGAAAATTTAGAATCCGTTGATCAATATAATTTTGAGATTGTGACCTACCAATGGTAGATCCTACAATTTGGGCTGTTTATTTTGATTCGGTATATGGCACGTGTACGATTTCTAAGTGCCTGTTTATCAACCATCACACTCTGACGGAGTATCAAATAAATAAGTCGCCCTTTTTTTACGATTCTACTAACGTGAGTCGAGCGCGTGAGAAAGAAGGGGGTTTTTGGAGATACGCATGCGAACATGGAACACGTTTACGCGATCCGAGACGTTCATCAGGTGGGGATTGTTTTGATGACTTTTCAAGAGAAAAATCAGACCAGGAACACCTGTATAAGAAAATGCGTTGTTAGAGAAAGGACCAACGATCTACGTGAACGCTGAATTACGGCCCCTTTGATGATTATATAGACTCAATTTCTGATATATATGAGTAACATGGTGGGCCTCAATTGATGAATGGACAGGATTAGTCTGAATAGCCTCGCCCACTGAATACTCTATCAGGCCTAAGTTTTTATTATCTAAGCAGCTGAACTACTGGAGGCCTCACGGATCCAACGGCCAACAAATATCCTTGTGAAATGACGCTAACCCTTTAATCAGTGGCGTTCAAATGATCAGGCGAAAAGAAATCGGATTGCATAGTGAGTTACTCAGCACTCATTTATCGTACCGAGTAAACACCGTCGGGCCCACCGTGAATGTATGTGGCTTATCCACTCCGTCAAACCGCTTTTCCAGCTCATTTTAGGGTTTGAGCCCAAAAATGACGTGTATCCAAATCACAAGTGGACCACACTACAGGAAAGAGTGGGAATAATGATTTTCACCGTTGAAACCTTGCTAGGGCCTACACTGATGTTTATTTGTCTAACCTGTTCATGAGATGAAAAAACACATATCGGCTTGATCCAAAACTTCTGTGACCCCCGCGAATTTTTCAACGGTGTACATTCAATTCATAATATTCCTTGTGATGTGGCCCACTTGAGCTTTGGATATGCTTCATTTTACGCCTCACGTCCTAAAGTTATATGTAAAATGGATGGGCAGAGTGGATAAAATACATAAATCACGGTGGACCCCACAGAGTTTACTCAGTATGCAATCTGCTTTCGGCTTGAAAGTGCGTCGATGGCCCTTGTTAAAGGAACTAATATAGCAGATTATGCCAATGCTCATTACCATTGAATGATTTTGCATTCATGTGGTTCAAACGGAGAATGCGAATAGTTGGTGTCAGACAGAATTTTATCTCTTTACCAAATCCATAGTAGATCCCACTTTTGAACGGTTTGGATCGATGTATATAATACCATTTTTCTACGAAGCGATATGCATGTGTATAGTTTTTCGTACTCCTCTGTAGTATTGTACATATTTCTTCAATTTAAAAAATCTCCCGCGGGTACGGTGATGGGAATCAAGAAATACAAAGTAGCCGGAAGCGGATTAGGTGTTAGGCGAGTAACACCATATTGGGTGTTTGCCTGACCATGGGCCCCATCTTGATGTATGTATTGTATATCCACACCGTGCATCAGGTTTTTTAGCTCAATTTAGTGAGTGGTCCAAAAAATAAAGTAGATCTAGATCTCAAGTAGACCACGCCATAAGAAGCAATGGTCATTGAATGCCCACCGTTAAAAACTTCTTAGTACCACCGTAACATTTATTTCCCATCCAACCTGTTGATAAGGTCACTTAGACCTGGATTAAGGGAAAATGCAAGTATCAGCTTGATCCAAAACTTTTGTTACCTACAAGAAGTTTTTAATGGTGGACATTTAATCTTTACTGTGTGGTTCACTTGAGATTTGTATCTACTTCATTTTTTTTAGAACAAGCCCTAAAATCAGGTGGAAATTTGATGAACCGAGTTTATATTTAACACATACATCAAGACAACTTACTGTATGAGATAGCCTGATCAAACATGTTCTAAACTAGCAACTTTCAAACATGCTTTTTGATTTTATAAAAATATTGATGGCACGTGGTCTAATGGAATTCAGTTCATTTAGCATTAGGGCCTATAAAAATAACTTATGGCTCGCCTGTTACCTAAATTCAATGATGAAATATAATTTGAAGAAGGGAATTTTTAATATAATCACCAATTATCTGCTTTTATATATGCATTGTTAGTTGGCAGACATCAGTAAATAAGCAGCTTACATGATAAAGATTAGATGGGCAAGATGCTGTTTTTCTTTCTACTTTTGACATCAGTAAATAAGTATCTACATAGCGTGTGAGTTGTCCAACGCCACAAAATGACTTCTGACATTGAAGAGGAGAATTTTTCTTTTTTACTTTCATTGAAGAGAAAGAAAAGGGAAAACAGGGAAAGATATCAGCTAGTCAGCAGATGATGGTAACTATTGTTGTTGCAACTAGCACTTGATAGCTGCTGCCACTCTTTTAGGCCTGTTTGATTTTCCAAATGCAGGGTAAATACCCTGTGAATACCCCATTATTACAATTTCACCAGTGAGAAAATGACAGGGTATTTTTGCTTTGAAAAACAGTCCAAAATGATTGTATAAATTTATGGGCCCCACTATCATGTATGTGACATATCTGCGTCGTCCATTCATTTTACCCTAACATTTTGAGGCATGAACAGAAAAATGAGAAAAATTTAACATTCAAGTGTCTCAAGCCAAAGTAAACAGCAGCCCAAAAAGTTTCTAACGGTAAGTGTTCGATTACATTTTTACTGTGATGTAGCCTACTTAAACTTTGAATCTGCCTCATTTTTTAACTTCTATCCTAAATTCAGTTGGCGTGATGAATGGACGGTATGGATAATCCACATACATCATGGTGGGCCCCCCTAATATTTGGCAGCCTCCTCGATTTTTGAAATAATTATTACTCATTTCCACTGCATTTACATTTACCTAACATCAAGGTCATGGGTTCAAACGCTCACGTGATATGCGTAGGTGCGAGTGTAATAAAAAATAACAAGAAAGCCTAGTTATTTACAGAACCATTGGATTTTTTTTGCAGGTTTTAACTGTCTGATTAATCCCCAGCACTACAATTAATAATAAATAAATAAATAACCTTCCTTTAAAAGGTTACAGCCATCCAATTAATTTGTACAGTAGTAATTCAAGGAACATGTGCCAATAAGATGTAATTAAGTGAGATCAGGTCCGACCATTAGGTGGGATACACCTTGACCATGCCCTGGTTAATAAATCAGGCCCATGAACCAATCACATGGGCCACAACCGCATGATAAAAATGAATAGCTAGAAAGTATATCACAAACACGCATGCTCCACATGATTAGTGCACCAGGCTGGCTTTTCACAAAGCCATGTTGGCATAAAAACCCACTCAGTACATGGCTTGGATCTCTCACACATGCGCCATGCTGTCACGTGTGTCACAATTCTCCTTTTACATAGCTCAATAGAATTTTAGTTGCAAGGTCACTTTTAATTCTTTCGAGAAATAGGAACCCTTGCCTACTTTGCTTGATCACTTTATAAGGGCATCTTTGTCATTGCAATATAATTACCAGTTGACCCAAAACTCAAGAAGATCAATCCATCAGGTGGGCCACTTTTGGACGTTGAACATAGACCGTAAAATCTCTGCCGTCCATGTTTCCAATGCTCGATGGCAGACCGGACTGATTATTGTGCTAGAGCATGTTCGGGTTGAGGCAACACCTGGGTCCGAATCTCACACACAAATACAATGAATTTAAGCATTTTCATGCACATATCACTTGTGTAGGACATCCAATCCACGCAAAAGGTGGGCCACACCATGCATTTCTCCTGAGAAGAAAATCAGGTTGGTCTTCTCCCAGGCAGGCCCCACCGTCAAAATCAATGGGCAGCTGATGGTCTAACCCAATCAATGAATAGATGTGGGGATTAGCTGCAACGGGTTGTAAATCTTATCCACAATCCATTTTACAAATATTTTACCTTAGGGCCGGTTTGTTTTACCATTTACCATGGCAATTTTAGATATATGAGTAATGATTACTTCTCACCGAGAGTGTGATAGAGATGTGGAAATACCCAGTCGAAATGCATGGACTTACACTAACATGGTATCCGTGAAATCGAACCTATTCCGTTGGGTTAATCCTAACTATTCGATTCATGGTTTATAGAAATTTGGTCAATGCAGTTAGCACCGTCAAGTTGATTTGATACTCAGATCATGGGTCATTGAATTTGGAAAATGAAAACAAACAGGCCTTTGGTGTAGTCAAACCTCACCGTAATGCATGTAATTTTTGAAAAGTGTAATTATTATATTATAATGCTTTGAAAAGGTTATTGTAATGTATGATCTATTATGTGTATTTCAATAAATTTATGAGTCTTTTTTAAAAACTAATGTATTGTTTTTGTTTTTATCTTTTTGTATTTATTTTTTTTAGTCTCATTTGGTATAGAATGGGAGAAGAAAAAGATCTTATATATATTTGTCCAACATATACTCTTGTTAAGTGTGTTAAATTATGACCGAATCCATATACACACAAAGAGGTGCAGCCGGTGGAAAATTCAGCCTGGAAACCTTTAACTGGGCGTGTACATGTGCACGTGGGAGTGCAATCGAACCCCAAAAGGCCGTTTTCATAGTATGAAATGTGCCTCTATCATTTGGCCATGTAAAACGTCATAGTTATTTTTCTTTAATGGGTCTTTTTCAAGACATGACTTCGATTCTTAAAAAAGATAAATTAGGATTAAGGTTTCAATATCATTAAAAAGAAAAGAAAAGAAAAAAAATCTCTTCCCTTCTTTAAGATCTTTTTCTCGTTTTTACCCTATAAACAAAAATCAACTTCTTAGTAGGTAAAAGAAAAAACTATGGTGTCCTATTAGTGTCGATTTTCTATCAGTGAGTGCATGCTATGTGAAAACATTGCTGGAAAGCTATATCATGGGAGATAGAAGTGTTGACGACCTTTTGCATCAGTACTCTACACTAAAGGGCGCGAACTATCTCAAAAATATCGACAAGTACGCGCCTTAACCCAGCCTTGATCTAATCATGCTAATTGCAAAGATTTGCATAACAAATGTGGAATTCCTGAGTACAAATAATTCATTTTTATTGAATATTTCAAGTTTAGTTTTGCAATAGTCTTAATACAATTGTCCCATAAGTGATGACTGCTTACTTCCTCTAACTTTTTCTTTCTTGAGGGCGGTTTGGTAGCAAGAGAAGTTAGAGTATGGACTGCCTCAATCAAGCTCATGGTGGTTAGAAAAGAAGTTGAGTGTTTGTTGAGAGACATCCTAACTAGATTACAAGAAAATCGCGGACAACCTATTTCTCCTTTCAAGAGCCAAATCAATCCTCCTTCAGAGTATGTTCCTAACAAGCTCAAATAACATTTTATCAATGACATTTAAATCATGATTTTAAGCACCTAGGTGGGTTACATAACAAGCAATGATGTAGATGAAGGCATGCCACATATTTTGATAATTGAAAGCTCAAATGGGCCACAATACTCGATTTTTAAAGGTGTACACATGATTTTACATAATTCCTATTATATATATAGACTTTTTCATTCAATTGATGTTTTTCTATACAATCAACAATGTGGTTAGAGGCCCACCACATATTTTGATAATTGAAAGCTTCGATGGGCCATAATACTTGATTTTTAAAGGTTTACATATGATTTTACATAATTCCTATTCTGTAAATAGAATTTTTGATTGGTTGATTTTATTTTTTTTAAAATTTTAATACAATTGATGTGAGGGGAGAAGCCTAACGAATGGATTAGATTTCATTCTCACAACCTACTAGGCCTACAAAGTTAAAGCATTTGATCATGGAGAAAATAAAACTTGAATAGACTTCAACTAATAACAGACAAGCTTGTTCTTACAATGCTAGACAGGTTCCAACAGATGGTAGACAAAAGCTTAACTAGGAAAGCATTGAACTAACCAGAAAAGACTGATAGGCCCGACCTAAACTGGCCATCCTTGAACTTGTAATATTTATCTCCCTCGCACGTGCTTCATTGGACCCATGCCCAGATGCCATAGCTGTGATGGATCCAATCCGTTCATCATATGGGACCAAGGCAAACATATCCTGTCCCAAAAATCAGGCCGTTCAAATTGAGTCTGGTAACATTTCTTTCCATTCCTTCCCACGTGCAAGTGTCATCCACTGTTTACTTTTGGAGGTATTGCTCCCATACATCCCGACGCATTACAATATGATGCATTGGGACTATGAGTTGGATCTGAGTTCATTTATAAGACTGATCTTACCGTTGGAGGATGCCTAATGATGGAACTCTCAATTGGATTGGATGATCTATTTGACGTTGCTTTGTGGGCCATGGATTTGAATGTCTAGGATTTTACAATCTTGAAGATTTTTGAGGTAGCCTCTGTTATTGTTGTACTTAATCAGATCAACCGTTTGGATCACCAAACACGACCCTTGTGGATGGTCCCCACTTCTTATTATAATACTTTGGATGTACAGATCAACCGTTTGGATCACCCCGAAAACGACCCTCTTGACCGACCCAGTGGATTTAGATGGTCCCTCACAACTATATGATTGTATTTAATTTGTATAAAATGTTTTATTTTATACTTTTTAAATGTATGTAAATGTCCTAACTAGTTAGATTTTTTGTGGAGTTTATAGTTCAACTATCTAAACCGTTGATCAAGGGCCTTATAATGGGACGCAGATTACCTGCTAAAGCCCTTCCCATGAACTTGCTGTAAAGTTCAAAACTCACCCGAACTCACGTTCAAAATTAGCCCGAACTCGAAGGTTCGAACTGGCCCAAACTCGGCCCGAACTCGCGCCAGAGATGTTGGCCCGGTGACCAGGCCCGGTCAGGTTTGAGCCTTGTGTGGCTGTTGAACGAGCTTATATGGGCTGAGGCAAGTTCGACTCGGCCCGACCCGTGTACACCCCTAGATGTACTCAAGCAAACCTCCACATTTTTGGTACCCTCCTGTACTGAGCTTGGAACAGGTTGGTGCTGGAAAAAGCTGTGGGACCCACCATGATGAATTTGTTCTATCCACACCGTCCATCCATTTTTTCAGATCATTTTAGAACATAACCCCAAAAATTAGTAAGTTCAATATCTCATGTGGACCACACCATAGGAAAAGTTATTAATTGAACACAACATTAAAAGCTCCTTGAGGGCCACAAAAGTTTTGAATCAAGCTGATATTTGCATTTTACCTTCTTCCAGCCATTTGGGACCTAATCAACAATGTGGATGGAAAATAAACATTACAGTGGGCCCTAGGAATTTTTTAACGGTGGTTGTTCAATCACTAATGTTTCCCGTGGTGTGGTCCACATGAGATTTGTATCTTCCTCATATTTTATCCCATCCCTTAAATTAAGCTGGAAAAATGGATGGACAGCATGGATAATATACATACATCATGGTGGGACCCACAGAACTTTTCTAGTACCGAGCTGAGTACTAAGAGGTCACTACCGAAGCCGAGTCCGTGCCGGTAACCGAATGCATCGAAATGCTACAGTTTATACCTTATCTTTTGAGATCCTAATATTCAAATTTCAAATAATTTTGAACTATGAGTATTTCAGTCCAAGCTTGTCCACTTCCATGCGTACCTTTCATGTACCGACACTAAGGTCTATTCATATAGTGCCAACCTTCCACTAACAAAATTCAAAATTAAGTGGGCCATCTTTAGTATCATTTAATTGTATAAAATGGTGGGAACCACACATGTGGCATATGCACGTACACACAGTCCAAAGTCAGTCAAGGGTGGGTCCCATTGTATGTGTCCGGAAACAAAATTAGGCGGTCCAATGTACAAAAAATCATAGATAGTGCCCAACTTGCCCAAATGAGGGGGGAAATGTCATTTGTGCTCTTCCGGAAGCAGGTGGTTTTACTTGGACCCCGTTTGGTTGGTGACCCAACACCATCCAGCTAACTGCTGTCAAAGCTCGGTGGGCCCCACCATGATGTATGTGTTTTATTGATTTTGCCGGCTCAATTTAAGGTATAATCATAAAAATGAGGTAGATCTAAATCTCAAGTGAACCACGCTATAAGAAATAATAGTGATTGAACTCCAGTGATTGAACTCCTACCGTTAAAACTTCCTACGACTCACAGGTTTAGGGTATGAGCCCAAAAATGAGGTAGATTTAAATCTCAAGTGGACCGCATAAGAAATAATGGTGATAGAACTCTTATGGTTAAACCTTCCTAAGACTCACTATAATGTTTGTTTGCCATATAACCTCTTGATTAGGTCACATAATCATGTATGAAGGGAAAGCACAAATATCAGCTTGATTCAAAACTTATGTGGGCCAAGTTTCCAACAGTAATGGTTCAAACTCCACTATTTCCTGTGGTGTGGTCCACCTAAGATTTAAATCTACCTTATTTTTGGGTTCATACCCTAAAATGAGCTGGAAAAATGGATAGACAACTTATATAAAACACACACATCATGTTGGGCCATAGAGCTTTGACACCAACTAATTGGCTGGTGTTGGGGTCACTAGCCAAACTGCATCCATTTTAGCTGTGATTTTTTCTTGTTTTTCTCCTTTATCTTGCAATGGGGTTGCTCATTCCCTTTCAAGACTCGGATCTGCCATCCCAACGGTTGGATCATCAACTCTCCTAAGGTGAAACGGCCTTTTCATGTTGTAAATACTTATGTTCTTTTTAATTCTGATTAACAATCCATTGTGGATAAACTCAGAATCTCCACCATAAAAGGCCGGGATTAAAAGGGCCACATGGGCATCAGGGCCATTGATCCAATATTTGAATACCATGCATTCTAGCATCTGACAATTCTTGCTTCTTCTTTTTTCTCATAGTTGAATAAAGCCATAAAAAGAATTATTTTACAAACAGGTAGGAGGCTCGTCAGGTCATTGACTAAACGGTACCATAAGATTTTTTAATTAAAATAAATTTTATTTTTATTTAAAAAAAAAAAAAAAAAAGAGAGAGGGAGAGAGAAGAAGAAGAGAGAAAAGGAAAGGCGAAAACTGCACCGTAGTCATTCGGCAGCGCATGTTCAAAAGGTCTTTTAGCTTTCTTTTATTTTGGTATGACATTTTTTCTTACTATGTAATGTTTATGATATTTAGTGAATTGCATGGACCGTCCAACGGGAGAAACATAAAATGTAGGAAGTGAATTGCATCCAGCAGAGCATTGGACACAACCCATTTAGTGCTAATTGTGATCGACAATGAAGGAAATTAGGTGCACCCCTAATTGTGGGCCCCACCTCAATGTATGTATTCCATATCCATGCCATCCATCCATTTTGCCAGGATCCAAAATTTAGCTTGGGTGAACCATACAACAGGAAACAACAGTGATTGAATGCCCTGTCATTAGAAACTTCATATTGGGGAATGGTATTAGGGTGGATGGCATGGATTTCAGTAATTTCCATGTGGAATGTTTTTTGCCATCCAACCTCCCATCTTGATCCCTCCAAGGTCCGTCACAAAAACGGATTAGGGTGGATTGGATGGGATTTAAAAAATGGTGCAAATATTAAAAATTGCTTATTACCCGTCTGTTTGATCCAAAATTCTTTTTCCAATCCACCTGTCTGGGCCCTAATGATCCAAAACTTTTGTGTCTCATTAATGGTCAATCGCGGTTGTTTCCTCTAGGATAGTCCATTTGAGAATTTGATCTATTTCATTTTTTGACCTCAAGCCTAAATGATTTGGTAAAATAGATGGACAACACCAATGTAAAATACATACATCAAGGTGGGCCACACAATAAGGGCTGCTCCCTGTCGTGAAAAGGGAAAAATTACCATTTCATGTAGGGGCAAAATTGTCATTTCTTGATTATATATATATATATATATATATATATATACAGAGAGAGAGAGAGAGAGTGTCATGCTCCCCTACAGGCAACTGTCCATGTGATGCGGAATCCCATGAAATCTTAAAGGATAAATTTTTAGACTGATCTAAAATTCTGCTGAGCCACATCGAAGAGAAATGCAAATCAAAGGAAAAAATTATTTTCATTTTTTATTACCCACCAAAGTTTTGAATCAAATTAAAAATTGCGCCCAACAGGTTTCTTGAGGTGGTGCTTCATGTGGACTGTGCGAATTTTGGAGTCACATAATATGTGATGCGTTCTAAAAAAAAGTTTGCAAGAGTTCCACGTGAACTAGTGCGCAGTTTATATATATATCATATGATGGTTTTTCATTGACACTTGATCATGTATGTCTAACATTTTTTTGGATGCAATTTGATTCATTAAAATCATTCAATCTAATATTTTCATAGGTTTTAATTATTAAACCAAAAATCTCATTTGCTTGATATGAATGAGATCTTTTGCCAACAATCCAACAGCTGGGATCGGTGACAGTGTTGTCAACAGCCCCTTTAAATGGACAGCGACCAACAACAAAGTGGCACAAGCCCTTGTGAAAAGAAAAGAACAGAACAGGCACGTGGTGTGCGAAGATAGACATTGCGTGGATAGGGTTGCAACTCTGGACTGCAGAATATTTAAAAATTGGTTGGTACTTGTAAATAAATACCTAACTAAAAAAGTATAAATGGGGAACGAATTAACAGGGTAATAGGTGGGGATATTTAGGAAATGTCTAATATATATTAACATAATCAGCATTTGGCCAATTTTACCCCTGCAATTTGCCATGTGAGGGGGTGAACTTTTGCAATGTGAGGTATGTTTGGCCCTTCAAAGGAGGGTATTTTTGTCCTTTCACTTATTCAATGTGAGCAGCTGTCCTACAACTTTTTTTTATTAAACTAAAACAACAATAATATTATGTAGTTTGTACAAGTAAAGTTTCATGGGCCACTCGACCGTAAATATTTTGAACTAATTTTTAAGATTCGAACATATGAGATTCTGTTCTTATACCATATTAAATAATTATTTAATTTAAATGTTTAAATTAATGGAGGATTATATATCAAAAGACATTAACAAAGCCTACTCATAGAATCATGACCTTTTATTTGTTATGTAAGAATTAAAAACCTCACCCTTTCTCTCTCATCCTGCTCTCTCCATGCACCCTACAGTAATGTATAAATACTAGGGTGGAGGAGGGATTCTGAGAATGGATGGAGCCCTACCCATCCACATGCACCCACACAGATGCCAATATGGGATGTGTGAGACATCTGAGCTTCCCATTAGGTGGACCACATTAAATCAGCATGAGATCTAAATCATTCATCTATTGGGCCCAGTGACAGGCCATACCCAAAGTCAAATCAACTGGGTTCAACTCAACCTATGGTTTAGGTTCAACAAGAAATTTACCCAAGCTGGTGGCTAGGATCATCAAATCAGTGGGGGTATTTTCAATACCACCCATTCATGTGGTCCAGATTTACTTATACATGTATAGAATGCTTTGTAACTAAGATAACTAACTGCTTTGCTTGTGATGCTTCTTCTTACTGAGATTTTAACCAATGTAAGTGGTCACCAAAGAAACGTGGTGCACATATATAGACGCTGGTGTGCATTAAGCTCCACACATTCCAACATAGTAAAGGTGTGAAAGATCCTATCCGTTCATTAGATGGTGAACACCATGAAGATGCATTGGCACAAAAATCATGCTCATCCACTTACAGGAGTGACACGTGTTTACACGAAAAAAAGACAGTTAGAGAAGATGACCAAATGTTTATAGTCAACTTAAAAGTGGCCCACCTGATGAGTAGGCCGTTCTGATGTCCAAAAAGACATGTTCATAGCTGGCCCCACTTGATGAATGGTTGAGATCTCACATACACATGCCATGCTGGCACAATCTCTACCCTCAATCCCTCATGGGTACTTCTCACGAGAAAAATCCAGACAACCTTCAAAGATACGTTAATATGAAATTTGTTGGTGCAGAAAAATGGGCCCGTCACCAGTAAGTGGGCCTTCGTTTTAAAGCAACTGGTGTTAGTTACGAGATCGTTACCGACTCATTTGCTTACTGTCTACAAAAGAGTGATATTATACTCTGGTAGCTTAGGACTCTTACTACGCAGTCACTCGAAAATTGTACACGTGGCTTACTTCAAGTTAAACCGATTGGAAATGATAAATACCGCCTTTGATTTTTAAAAATCTCGAGACATTCATGTGTAAATTCAGCATATGATAAAATCACGATAATATCACGAGATTTTCAAAATTGAGAATTTTAGCAAAATTGTCCTACTTTTTATTTATTAATTTTGTTATTTTAATTTAGATTCTCCTGATAATGTCGTGAGAAAAAGTAAAATATCAAAATTTCTCAGGAAATTCTCGTACCGAGAAATTGTCGAGAACGAGATTTGTCACTGTGTTTCGTGGAAGAATCCTAACCTCTGATCAGTGGACAGTTGGTTGTTGAAACAGAACCACTGGATGTTTTTCAACCGCCCAATAAATGTCTAACAATCCGACAGTCTGATAATAAAATAAGCGTAACTTATAGGTTGATGATTCCTCTAGAGTGGGAACCATCATTTGGACAGCTTAATCTGACTTGCATTACACGTAATGACGTAAACAATATCTGACTAATTTTTAAGTGTCCGCGTATCAACCACCTCCACCTTCCAGGGCTTGTTTGGCCGCGTGAATTACGGTGAATTATATAGGATGGAATTACGGCCATCCCATCGTTTACGACTTGCAGTGGATTGTTGGTTGTATATGGTGTACACTTCTGTCCCATCCGCTGCTGGTGAACTGTTTGGGTTATGTGGGATTTCGGAAACCGCATCACTCCAACTTCACCCACTATACGGATAATCATGTGGGACCCACTGTGATTTATGTCTTTTATTCGCTCCGTTCATCCATTTTATTAGATAATTTTATGTGTTCAGCCCAAATCTGAAACACACCCAAAGTTCAAGTGGACCACACTACTCTTTCCTATGATATGGTCTAGTAGAGATTTTGATATGCTTTAAGTTTCAACTCAATGCCTCAAATTAACTGGAAAAACGGATGGACGGTGTAGATAAGCCGCATACATTCACTATAAGCCTCAATACAAGAAAAAACATCTTAAATCGATTAGCCGCGTATTTCGGTGGGATTTCCTACGGACTTTGCAAGTGCCAATCGCTCTTAATACGACGAGAGATGGCGACTCCATCCATCACATCAGAGATCAGAGAATCTCATCTACCGTAATCCAGCTACCCAAATTGGCCCCTAGAGTATCAAAGTTTTCTTTATTCTCACACTAGTTACATTAATTCATCGTCTGTGAAAACTTAAAAAAAAAAAAGAAAAAGAAAATGAGATTTATTCAGATATGTACGTTCATCTTAATGTGACCTACAGGGACAGGGCACTGTGGATGGATCCTGGATTGTGGGGCCCACCTTGATGAATGTATCTTACATCCACGCCGTAGATCAGTTTTAACAGCTTATTTTAGGGTGTGATCCAAAAGATGAAGCAGATCCAAATCTCAGGTGGACCAAGCCACAGGAAACAGTGGTGATTGACCGTTAAAAACTTCCCATGGGCCACGAAAGTTTTGAATCAAGCTGTTATTTGTGTGGCTTCTTCATTGCGACATTATCAACAAGTTGGATGGCAAATAAACACTCCTGTCGCTCCCAATGAGTTTTTAATGGTGGATATTCAATCAATACTTTCTCTTGTGGTGTGGTCCACTTAAGATTTTGATCTGCTTCATTTTTAGGGATCATGCCATAAAATGAGCTTTCAGAACTGATGGACGGCGTGGATGTAAGCAACATACATCAAAATGGGCCCCACGGTCAGGATCCACCCACCTCGGATCCACCAAGCCGCCCCCAGTGGTGCTGATCTGGCACTTGTGAGGATTGTACAGGCCGATCTGACATGTCGATACCCTGGTCAAGTCCTGTCCACCCCAAGCGGATGACAATTGCATGCTGAATGTGGACCGTTGGGATACATCCTATTAATCAGACGGTCCTTATTAGTGGACCACTAATTTCAAAGTAGAAATAGTTTACCAAGAAAAACAAGACCGTTACATTGTTGGTATTCTGCAGCGCCTAATACGAAAAATTATAAAAATGTCAGGGGTATATTGGTCCGTGCACATGCTATTCAACGTTCGAATAGATTCAAATTGTTGGTTCGGGAGCCGAACCAATCAGGTTCGGATATTCCGATTGAAAAACGAAGAAGCGGAGGGGCCCACGTGGAGCGTCTTTCTGTGGGCCACGCGTCATGGTCTCGGCCGGCATGGCTTTGTAAGGCTGCCGGCCCTCTGATTCGGCAGGCAATGTGGGACCCACCGCGAGTAAGACCGGCCAAACCCAGTTTAGACTCGTTGCTAAGAGAAATAAGAGAGTTTTACTTACAAAATCAAAATGCAATCTTCTCTAATTCTGTTTAGGAAGGAAATTAAGTTAAATAAATCCCAATTTCGCAGGAAACGGAGATAAGACGGTTACATACAAAGATTACAAAAGGGAGTTTGCTAAGCCTACACGCGTGTATAAGGCAGCAATCTATGCATGCGCCCAGGTGGCATGCTGTTGCAACATCCAAGCCGTTCATTTGGTGGGTAGAGAGTTTATCTGGCTCAGAGATCATCCCATTCAACTCTTAGATTGGCCTTACTGTTAGGCTAGGGATTTAGATAGACGGCTTGGATGTTCCGTTGTTATACCCCTGTGCCATGCTGGCACATGATGTAGGGTGTAGATGGGCTGCTGCCTTACATAACAACTGATTACCATGAGGCAAACGCACCACAACTTATGGTACTGTACCGTCTTTCCCGCCAAGATGCAACTTTTGTAGTAAATCAGTACCATGGAATCGATAGACCCCACCATTAACATATGATTTCTTGAAAATAAGGTTGATCAGATCTTTAGGTGGCCCAAATTATAAGTTGAATCAAACCGCTGGTGTTTTATTTATTCCAATTTGTGGCGCACATGACTATTCAAAAATCCTTATTTTTATAATAAGTAATCCTTAACATATTTAGTACCGTTTTAATGGCAGCGAGGGTCTATGAATATGGTAAGTTGCGGGAATGATGGTACGATACCACAAGTTATGGTACGTTGCGATGTAGACGATTACTGTTAGTTCTCGTCTTATAAACGCGCATGGGCTCCAACAAACGAGGAAATTAGATCCACTTGGGAGGAATACATGGGAGCAGTCCTTTGTAGAGGTTTGCGAGTCCTCCATACGCATGCTTAGATTCCTTACGCGTTTCTCAGATGCCCACGTGGTACGTGTACACGACATCTGAACCATCCATACGGTGGGGAGGACGGTCCTATAAAAAACAATGAACGGTTCAAATTGAATTTGATAATGGGTCCGTATTAAAAGTGCAATGTCTCACTGTGTGATGAGTGGACCAGCCTGATTTGTGCCAGATCATCTGAATGGTATGTCCCACGTTATTAATGGCACAGATGTCCAACACATTTGCCAGGTTGGCACACGTGCCACGTGTAAAAGTGGACGTGGAGATGGTGGCTGTGTCAGTGTGACTGGCAAGTGGCAAACTATTTCTCTTTGCAACACCTAAGAAGTGTTCAAAGCTTTAGCGTACTATTAGTTATAGTGCTCCTAGCTTTATGAGGAGGACTGGACGGAGAAAAATCAATGGATCCTCACCGTCCATTAGGTGCAGAAAACACTTTATGGGCTACCATGCAAAAAATAAAATAAAATCAGACCCATTGGACGATTTAAACCATCAGATGAAGAGCATACCGGATCGTGCATGTCAAAATAGGTCCAATATATATATATATATATATATATATATATATATATATATATATATATATATATATATATATATATAGCGTGGACATACCCGGCAATCTCTATATAGCATCTATTAAGTCATATAGAACCCAACAAAAGGAGGGTACAAATACCAGCTTGAAAAAAATAAAATAAAATTGGTGGCCCTCAAAGTTTCCAACAGTGAGAACTCTTTGCTAGGTGATCCACTTGAGATTTGGATATTAGGACCATGCCTAAATAAGCTGGAAGAACCGATGTACAGCATGTATGCACAACACATACCAAGGTGGGCTGCAACATTCACAGGTAAAATGTTTGTAGGTGTTGCCCAATGGTGGGCTCACTATGCAGGAGCATTTTGACATTGGTGTTCAAGTTGAGTAGCCCGTGAGATGCAAGGATACACTTGGAGTGAGCGCCCATGTGAAGTAGAATACATGTGATTTAGGGCTCACAAGGAGCATAACTAATACATTTAGAGCCTAAGAAAAGAGTTCGGCCAATTACCTAACTTATATATGTGAGGCTGAGTTATGAGATAAAAGGGATTAATTCATTATGTTCTATCAATTTAAGTTTTTAGAGCAAGTGATTAATTGTCCGCTGAATTTTTTAAGAAACACCATCCAACCCATTGATAAAGTCACGCATATATGAATGAAAGGAAAACACAGATATTATCTTGATCCACAACTTTCATGGCCCCTAAAAAGGTCTTAATGATAGGAATTCCATACCTACAATGTGTGGATATACAACACATACATGAAGGTAGGTCCCGTGGTCAGGAAACTGCTGATCTGCTTCCAAATTTTATTTTTTAAATTTTTTTTTCACACACCCCACACATTCACACTTTAGTGGGATTTCACCACCTATGGTACCCGAACCCTTGACTAGGTGTTGAAACTCCTGAGAGTCTACCACTGGCTGAGAGTCTACCAACGGAGCAAAAGTAAATGACCCATCCGCTTCCAAATTGGATTGGAAATGGCTCCACCAAAAAGATGCTCAAGGGACGGCTCTTAAAATTAGGAGATTTCATACAGATACAATGCTCTTTCTTAGAGATTGTACACTTTCGTGTTTGCACAGGTGGGACCCATTGTTCAGTGATCAAACCGTTGATACCATGGACCCCACTGTAGGTGGTCCATGCTTGGAAAATCAACATAATTGAAAAATATTCTCAACCTTTTGATAGGCTACCAAGAAAGAAATACTGGCATGGTTCCCATCCAATCAATGCCAAAAATTCTGAATCTGTGATCTTTCACCACGTGTGTTTTTGACACTTGGGCCATCCATGTTGTGGCCCACCTTTAAACTTAAAGCTCAAATCTTACGGTACAAACTCCCAGCCGTACCACTTTATAGTAACCCAACGAACCGTACTGATCCTGCCGAGTCGGCAATCCATGGTAGGACCCGATGAGAGCATACCCGGATCCAATTTGATTGGGATCATATGTGGAACCCACTTGACCCAAACCAAATTCCTTTATTCGGGTCCGGATCTGTTACACCAATATCCAACCAAAGCCGACTAGCCGATAGCCTCGATCCATGAGGCCTACCAATCGGGAGAGTGATGGTTGGTGCACGTGCACCTGGAAATTGTATATGAGGGGTATTTAGGTAATTAAAATCAACCATCCTAGCTGTGTGAGTCCCACCTGAAGTGAGTCCTATATATATATATATATATATATATATATATATATATATATATATATATATATATATATATAAAGTACTTAGAATCAGTGTCCAAAGTGGCCAACCTGTTCACGTCTACATACATCTTAGCTGGTGTTAGCTTCGGAAGAGGATTGCTAATGACCCCGGGCACATGGATATTCCTATACCCGGGGCTGTGTTGGGCCCACAGAGATGTCTGACAAATATACTCCGTTCATCTGTTTTGAAAGACCATAATAGGGTGGGAATCTAAAAATCAGGCAGATCTAAAACTCATGTGGGCCATACCATATGAAAAGTGGAGATTAAACGCCTAGAGGCAACAGAAGTTTTGTATCAGGATGATATTTGTGCCTACAGCTTATCTGAGCGGTAATAACCCTATGAACGGTTTGGATCTCATATAAACATCATGGTCAGCTCCAGAAAGATTTCAACGGTGGACATTTCCATTCTCACTGTTTCATTTGGTGTGGCCCATCTAAGTTTTGGATCTGCCTGATTTTTATAATCTTGTCCTATCGTGGTCTTTCTAAACAGATGTACAAAGTAGATTTATCACAGACATCTCTATGGGCCCCACACATCCCCAGGCACAGGAATATCTCTTTGCCTAGGGTCACAGGCAATCGGCTTCCGTTCACGTCATCAGCCAGACCGTGCCTGTCTGTTAAAATCATGTGGGGTCCATCAGATACCCTCGAGTCCAAGTACTCATTGACAGACCCACGCATATGAACCATCACGATCTACCAGAGTGCCATCTAACAGAGGTATTATACAAGTAGGATTATAGGATCCTCGAATCATGCTTTTCGTTGTATACGTACGTTGGTTTTCAGTCCTGACAGGTGCAGCCCAACGTGCAGTCGTCCAAAACCATTGGCTTGTGGGGCCCACCTTAAATAGACTATACAATCCTCACCTTCTGATTTGTGGCCCACAGATAAATACTTGAAAGAGAACACCGGCATGCCACATCTGACTGAAATAAAAGCTCGGCCTTGGTGAACGGGACATTTTAATCCGGAAGAGTTTTAGGGCCATGGTCATCCACGCCCATTCAGTTCAAGAAGGGTCCATGGTTCAGTGATCCAAACCATTGATATTGTTGCCCCTATCGTAAACGGCTCATGCACCAAAAATATACAAGATGGGCCGGAAAATAGAGAAATACTTTGATACTCTGGCAGATTGTGATGGATGATATGCTTGCAGGTAGAAATTGCTGAGGAATTGCACATGTGGTATATAAGTAATTCAACCTAAACCAGCCAAATTATGGGTTCTGGTTTAGATGTTTTGCAAACAAAATATTGCTCTTATCTTATTATTTAACCATGAGATTGCTGGACAGTTAAACGTGAGAATGTCCAGGGGTCTTTGTTTGGGCATGATCTGGACAATTCCAGATGAACGGTGTAGATGAGGCCATGTGACACAAATGATATCTCCTTGTTGTGGGCGAGATATAGAGATGACAACTTGTTCATCCCATTATAGCCATTCGTGTCAAGATCCAATTGGAATAGGTTAGGGGTGATCTGTACGAATCCGCATGATGTATTTACAGATTTGCAGAATTGTATGACCAAGATTTCTTAATAATACGGTTGGAACACATCAAGCAATGCCACATCGTTGTTTAAGTGGCCAATGGAAGAGCAATCGTGAAGGACCGATTACAAGACAAATGGCATAAGAAGAAACAGGAAAATGTAAGTAGTGGTGAACGGTTATGGTAATTGTCACGACGTGGGAAAGATCTAGATGTCTAGCTCAAAACTATAAATATTAAAGGAATTCAACTAGAGAATTTGTCTCGTATCAGCGCAATCAAATTAAACATTATGTTTCAATTATACTTTCAAATTATCAGTCAAGTTACATTGGACAGTATAATCATTTACTTTCCTTATCAAGTAAATTACATTTCTTATTGTAATCATTTACTTTCAGCCTGTTGTTTATATTCCGTAGTATAATTTGCATCGTTAACCAAATAGCTAGTAATTTTAACTGTAATTTGAGTCTATGCTCTCACGCTGGATTCAAATTTTCATTTAGGAGTGTGTTTTTATAGCTGTTCCCATGACCAACTGTAAGAATCCCCTTTTTATATTACTTTATCTATATTAAAAAGTCATTTCGTACGAAAGGTAAATGTGTGATGTAGAGCGGGTTGCAGACAGTTTCATGGCCAAATGGATCAGAAAAGGCTCGGTCGACGACAAAAGTGATCCGGACCGTTGGATCTTAGATCGGGGGTATTTTGCAATCCGGAATGAGTTAACTGATGTAAAATATATGATTTTGGGGTAGAACGAGCTACTTTAGCCAACCAACCCTGCTATGCTAGGTTGCACAGCCCGGAATTGCGAAAAACCCCCGGATCGACGGTTGTTTTCCTATTTTAATTTCATTTTTACTATAAATAGTAAGTTTTAGTTTGATTATAACTCTTCATCCATCGGGCTTTAGGAGCTGCGCTCAACGTGAAAAGAGCTTAGAATAATTAGGAGAATGGTTTGGTGAAGCCAAATAGGACACTTACTATTTTTGGCCGAAAACTTTGCGCACTAGTAGACATCACGACCGTCTATAAATAGTAAGTTTACTATTTATAGTAAGTCGCGATTTCTAGGAGTTTTAGTTGTAGTTTGATTTTGATTTCTTTTTCATTGCTTGGTACCTCTATTTAAAGGGTTGTGGACTCGTTTTTATTCATTCGTTAATCAATTTCGAATTTATTGGAATTTATTTCTATTTTCTCATTTCTTTCCTGGTGGATTCAAGAAGTCTCTATGAGGAGTCTAGAGAAATTTTGTGGATTCGGAATAGTTATCCTCTTGAGGAAGACGGTGCTCAACCTCACGTCCTCCCCTGCGTCAATGTGCAACCCATCGTCAATGAACAAATTTCACCCTCTGAATATCGCATGATCTTGTTTATACATTGAATGAGTGGTTAAATAGGTGACTGATCTCATCAGATCTTGGTCATACACTACGTGTTTGCCTATCTTGGCTCTCGAGGTCATAGTTGTTCGGTTTGAATTGAGCCACAATTTCAATTCTGGCACGCACACAATCATACAACCTAAAATAGAACACCAATACAACTTACTTTTGAATAGTCTTCGAGGGGGTATGTCGTGCATGTGATTTTGAGATAAGGACTTTCGTCGTTATGGTTATGCCAGCACCAGAGAATGTGTAAAAGGTTATTGACAAGATAAAAATACTTTCAGCAAAAGGCAAACACAATCAAAAGGGAATAACCACTACATTACAGTTAGCGATATCAGAGATTGCCACATTGGTGCAACGGTTATTCTTACAACTACATTAGGAGCTTTATAACTAGTAGAAGAAGGCATAGAGAGAGACCCACAACAACCACAATAATCACAACAAAAACTCAATCAAATTATAAACACTCAGTTGCTTTTATCATTAGCTTTTAGTAGTTCAGTAACTAAACTAGAGTCTTCTTTTTATTTACCTATTTATTTTTGTTACTCTAATAAGTATAAAATTTCAATTATTGGTTTTTTTAAAAACTCCCCAAGTCGTAAGGGAAAAATCCATCAGAAAACACTAACCTCTAACCGTTTTACAAATCCCCTGATTGTTAATTATAAATGGTGGTTGGCAAGATAATTAGATTATGCATCCAGCCTCAAATTAGTTTGACTCAACCCGGGAACACTAGCGTTCAATTGAACATTGAGTCAATACAACTCTAGCACACCGGCACGTCACAATCGCACATAAAATTCAAATACAAACTCCCGTTCACACATATAACCTTATGTTTGATTGAATTGCACAAAATAGACCCATCTTATCCACAATTAATGAAAGTTGGAGTCTACTCTTACAAACTTAAAACCTAAGTATGTGGTGTTGGTATGTCCATCTAGTGGGCTACCACCCTCAAGGTTGAATCTAGAATCACCAGTCAGGCTCTATACTGTGATCTTGTTTACTTGAATGGCCAGGATCATCCCAAATAAGTGATTCTTGGGATTTGGGAAAACGGATGGTTCACAATGAAAGACATTGAATGGGCTTCAAAATCATCAAACAATCACGCAAAGTGTACGGTTATGATAGTGTTAGACCCAGGCCAGATCAACGGTAAATATCTACCCTCCATTTTTAATGTTCTAGATCTATGAAATGCCCACCTAATGAGTTGGCCAGACTACTTTCGCGTGTGAACATATTTACTGCGGGGTCCACCTTATGTACCACTCAGATGCCCTGCACACGTTGCAGGCTGTCATACGGATTGGCTACTCCCCCTGCCACCAGCCAATGGTTGGTGGTCGGTGCACTGTGGGCCCCACCATAATGTATTTGTTTCATCCATGCCGTCCATCTAACTTTAGAGATCATTTTATAGTATGAGACCAAAAATGAGGTATATGACAATCTCAAGTGGACCACATTACAGGAAAGAGTGTTTAATGAAGGTCGACCATTAAAAACTTTTTGGGGGCCATAAAAGTTTTGGATCAAGCTGATCTTTGCTTTTTCCCTTCATCTGGGTCTGTATGACCTAACCAACAGATTGGATGTCAAATAAAAAGTACAATGGGCCTTAGGAGGATTTTAATGGTGGATATCCAATCAATACTGTTTTCCTGTGGTGTGGTCCACCTGAGATTTATATCCCTATCATTTTTGGGATCAAGCCCTAAAATGATGTGTAAAAATGGATGAACGGAATGTATGAAACACATACATCATGGTGGCCCAAAGAGCATAGCCAATCCGTTTCCACTGCGTGTATCAAACCTCTTGTATCATTTTACGGTCGAGACGGATGTGGGGTCCACCACGGGCTGTCCTTTTCTTTCCCTGTGAGGAATGATCACTGCGGGTGGAAAAGTTAAAAAAAAATAACGATTTCACTTTTCTTCGCGTGTCTCGGATTCGGTAGTCCCCTCCAGTACGGAGTCACGTGAGTCCTGGAGAAGCTCTGTGGGCTCCACTATAAGGTATGTGCTTTATCCACGCCGTCCATTCATTTTTTTTCAGATTTTTTTTAGGCATGAGTCGCAGATCCAAAGATCAAGTGGACTACAGAGTAGGATTGAACGCCCACCATTAAAATCTTCCCACGGGCAGCAGAAGTTTTGGACTAAGCTTATATTTGTGTTTTCTTTTATTCAGATTTATGTGACTTTATGAATAGGTTGTATTGAGTAAAAATCATGGTGGGCCTTAGAAAGGTTTCAACGGTGGGCATCATTATCCCTAATGTTTCTTTTGGTGTGTTTCACTTGAGCTATGGATCTACCTCGTTTTTGGGCTCATACCTTACAATGATTTGTCCTAATGGATGGACGGCGCTGATAAAATACATACATCATGGTGGAGCCTACAGAGCTTTTCCAGCACCGACGTTGTTATTGGAGGGGTCCCCACCGAATCCAAGTCCGCTTTCGCTGGAAACGGATTGGCTACTCCCCTGCCACCGGCCAATGGCTGATGGTTGGTGATCTTTGGGCCCCAACATGATATATGTGTTTCATCCATACTGTTCATATATTTTTCTAGATCATTTTAAGGTATGAAACCAAAAATGAGGTATATCCCAATCTCAAGTGGACCACATTACAGGAAACAGTGTTGAATGAGTGTCGACAATTAAAAACTTTTTGGGGCTATAAAAGTTTTGGATCAAGCTGATCTTCTTTGTTTTTTCACTTCATCTAGTTATTTTGACATAATCAACAGATTGGATGTAAAATAAACAGTACAGTGGGCCTTAGAATGATTTTAATGGTGGATATCCAATTACTATTGTTTTCCTGTGGTGTGGTCCACCTGAGGTTTATATCCCTTTTGTTTTTGGGGCCAAGCCTAAAATTATCTTTAAAAATGGATGAACGGCATGGATGAAATACATACATTATGGTGGGGCCCACAGAGCACCGACCATCAGCCACGGGGCTGGTGGCAGGGAGAGTAGCCAATCCGTTTCCGCTTTCGCTATGGTAGCCCCATCTATATGACACAACACGTGCCATCGTGGCACACAATTGCAAGATCCCAGCCGCACAGAAGGTGGGTTTGATAATTGAGATGATCGAACCTTAAATATCGGCTGGTCTGATCATCAGGTGCACAAAATATTAGAAATGCTGGACGGTTAATAAAACTTGACAATTTTATTTCAGCCGTCCATTTTTTTTCTTCATAAAAGTTATACAAATTGATTGGCGGACCGATATTATTATTATTTTTATTTTTATATTACATTTCGTCTTAACTGGGGCCCATACGATGGATGGCTTGGATCTTTTACCCGTTTCCGGTCTAGGGCAAGTGCTGGTGTATCGATGATCTGCCTTATAGACGCATGTGGGCTTATGAAAAGCACTTTGCATCTTGTTTGGTCGGAGGTTTGCTCCAATACATCGACATATTAAGATTAGTTGGGACTCTAACCGTTAGATAGGGAGCATTTTCAATGACACCAACCGTTTATTTTACAGGGCCCATCTTAAACGAGAGATACACAAAAAATCTCTCCGATTGAACATCTCAACCCATTGATTATATAAAGATTATTTTGGCCGTTCATGCTCAAATAAAAAGTCAGTTTACCAAAAGGTTGAAATAATCCAATCGGGAACGTTTATTTAGACCAGAGAATTCGAGACACATGATATAAACGATTTGTATCATTGTAAGATTACCCATATTAAAAAGCTAATGTCAGTGCTTATCATATTAAAGTGCGTCAGTATGAGGTATGTATACGAGCAAACCATACTTCTGGATATTAATTAAAATAACCCTAAATTATAACGTAATAAAGTTGCTGACATCATATTTTAAATCTATATTTTTTAGTTTTTTCATAACAAAAATGCACATGTGCCTGACTGTTCCTTCATACTCTTTTTTGGTAAAAGTTGAGATGGCTTTTTGAAAATGATATATTAACCCCACTAAATTAATGATTGGGGTTACCTCTTGGCTGATCCGATCCGTTCGCTTTAATTAAACAGTCGTGAATCCGTAGCAAGGACATTAAAAAAAATGGAGTTATCTGTTACCCACAATTGCATTAGCGTTGTGAGTTATTTCCGAACTATTTCGTCCTGTGTGGTCCATCTATGATGGGTTTTTCCCTCAAACTTGGGCAGATGTCACGAAATTAAAATTCATTTCATATGAATAGCTTGGATCGGGTACAAAATGATTCAATGAGCCCCACATAAGATGTGAGATGGATTCAATGTGTGGATCCCTTGCATGAGAATGTCATTTAGCATTTTCTTTCACTTCCTTCATTTTTTATTTTCTACGAGAGAAGATCATTTAGCTGTTAGGACTATTGTCACCTCTGTAGAACCCACTTCAGGGAGCTTACGACTTCATTCCCTCCATTTTGATGAGCTTCTGAGTGTTTTTTATTTTAAAGATTTTCGACCGAACTCTCCGACGTATAAGGTATGACGGTTAAAGGTAGGTTTAGGATAGGATAATAGTGGCTTTTGTATATTTTAAAATTTTTTTTTTTTATGACAGTTTGTGAAAAGGATGAGGGTGTAGTGGTTCCTTTTATAATTATTTTTTTTTACGAGTATGAATGGTGGGAGTTTATAACATAAACGAATTTTTAATAGAAGAATGTTTTAATGAATGAATGTTACAGTTGAAGAATGTTGAAATGGATGAACAATCATAACTCTAATAACTTCCTTTGGATTACAGATCCTACGAAAATGGTCATAACTCTTTCATTACATGTATAATTTGGGTGATCTTGTACTTGTTGGTAAAGCTTGACATGAACTGAGTTATCTCAATTAACTTGCTCGACTCGGCTTGAAAAAACTCAACTTGACTTGGCTCAAAATTAGGTTTGGGCCGAGTTGAGCTATTTTATGGGAGCTCGAAAAAATTCAAGCTGGACTGAGCTTGGTTTGGTCCATGACTTGAACCTGACTTGGTTCGCCCCCCCCCCCCGATTTAAGCCAGTCCTTGCCTAAGCAATACTCTCTCTCATGAATTAATTCTTAAATTTTAGAATTTAACGAATAATTATTTTTATATATTTTTATGATAATAAGATTTAATATATTTTAAAATTTTTTATTGAAAAAAATGATTCAAACAAAAATTTTGATTTAACCAGAGTTAGAATTTAAAATAATTTTTTTATACATTATCAAATCTCAACAATTCCTGAATTTAAGAATAGTAAATTAAAAATACTGTATTTAAGAAATTTAATTATTAAAGTTTTGATGAAATTATATCAAGAATTGTTAATTAGAAATAAAAATTTGTATTATTGATATTTTGATAATTCAATTAAGAAATTATTGATTCTTATAATAAATTGAAAATATTATTTTAGAAGTAGCGAAAGCATGGGAATAAATCTATGATAACTTGATGTATATATTTAGATTTTTTTATTGTAAAGTAATGATTTATCTTACATAAATGTCTAGCATTTATTGAGCATCGAGATTGATATGTTGGGTATAATATAAGTACGACGATAATATCCTTGGGTGAAAGACCTTAAGGGCCCGTTTGGACGGGTGGATTGGAAGGGATTGAATGGTATTAAGGTGGATGGCATGGATTTCAAAGGTAATGATGATGTTGCCAGTGGATTGTCTTAAGATCTATGGGATTGCTATATCCCTGGATTGCTATATTGAGTCTGTTTGGCACGCTCGACCAATCCTGGGATTAAACCTTCCCATCCCTTTCAATCCTTCCAACCAAACACGTCACAGGCAAATTTAAACGGATTAGGGTGGATTGGATGGGATTTACAGGTAATGATGGTGTTGTCAGTGGATTGTCTTAAGATCCATGGGATTGCTATATCCCACGGTCAAATCACCCCGTTTGTTTGGCACGCCCGGCTAATCCCGAGATTTAACTTCCAATCCCTTCCAATACCATCCAATCCCTTCCAATCCACCCATCCAAATGGGCCCTAAAGCTAGCAAGTAGGGTGTAACACCTAGAGTTGTACATGAACTGAGTTAGCTCGGTTAGCTCGATCAACTCAACTCGAAAAAGCTCGATTCGACTCAGTTCAAAATTGAGTTTGAGCCGAGTCGAGCTAATTTTTTGAGCTCAAACGAGTTCGAGCTTGCCCGAGCTCGACTCGACTCGGATCAAACCTTAACTCGAATTGACTAGGATTGAATTGACTTGGTGACTCAGTTATTTTAATATTGATGTTGCTCGCTAAGTGTTTGATGAAATGACTCAATGAAGTGCTATTTCGTGTGCATACATTATCCGCGAGGTCGGCTAGTGGCGAGGAAATAATGGATATGAAATAAATCACTACAAAAAAACAAACCTCACATTATAAAACTACCCTCAAATCATGGTTTTGATGTTGCTCGCCCAATGTTTGATGAAATACCTGTATGCTGTTGTTATTGTTTTGCATTACATGAAAAATTCGATCATATATCTTTATGAAATTGTTAGACAGACCTTAACAAAACTTCGAACAAAACCTTTAGAGATTGATCGAATCGTACAAATTCGATCATATATCCTTATGAAATTGCCGAATCTGCCTGATCACTTAAACATTAAATCCAACCTTGTAATCTATTCATATAGGCCCCAGGTTTAAACAACACACCATAAATTAATCAAGATAACCATAACTTAAAGAAGATATACCTAAAGATAAGATAACTAATAGTTTAGATATTGATTATCCCACATACAAACTAAATTGACCCAGTTACTCTTTTAGCCTAAAATCAATTATTTAGGATGATTAGAGCCAAATCACCATTTTTGCTAATTGTGAATAGGTTACACCATGAACTTAGCAAATCAAAACCCTAGTCATCGAGTACAAGAAATCTCGCCACTTAATTCATTTAAGAAATGCCCTAATTATCCAAATAAGTTTTACACCGCTCGTTAGTGGGTTGCTAAATACAAAACTATACAAAGAAGTTCATCTTAATGGGTTTGACGTCTATTGCAGGACATTAAGCTGAGATCGTATCCTGAATCGTTCAACTTAGGCTTGCAAGGCGAGGGCATGAGATGTGCGAATACCCTTAGGGTTAGTTGAGAACTTAAGTTAATTGTCCCCATCTGATCTTTACCAAAGTTTTGACTTTTGGACTATCAGATTGTGACCAAATTTAGGGCACTAATTTAAGTTAATATCTTATACATATTTGTATATCCACAACCTCGATCGACGATCAATAACCGTCGAACTGACTTCGAATCATAACCATTGATCGACGCATTCAAATTACAAAAAAATTAAAGGCTTGTGTAAATTATCACTAGGGCTAACTAACTTATGACGTAGATTGACCCATAAATCTCATAGAAGGCCCTAGTAGCTAGAAACAACCTCTCATAAGGTTGATTATTAAATACCGGGCTATTACGACCAAATGCACCACTTCTTGCATTATAAAATTCTCTTATTTGGGCACCCATCTCCCCATATGAATTTTCCTTAGCAAAGGAGAGAAAGAGGGGACGAGAGGAAGATAATAGGAGAGAAAGAGGAGGGAGAGAGAGAGAGAGAGAGAGAGAGAGAGAGAGGTGTTTGTTTTTGCTTCTTGCTAATCTCTATCTATCGAACCCTAAGAGCCATCGTTTTTTTCGTTAAATTTACTTCAACTCATAATTGAGGTAAGAGAAGCATCCTACTTTCCGATTTCAAGCCATAAGTGTTAATTATATAAATCTTACGTATAAGCCCTCGCGATTTGATGTAGAAATCAATTTTTTTCTAAAATTATAACTCCAAGCTTAATTAGGTCGGCTGAAACCCTCTAAAGTGCGGACTATTCTTTTAAGTTTTCTTTTTATCAACTCATGATAATGTTAGATAATGATTTAAGTTATTGATTTGAACTCCATATGCTATTCGTGCTCCGTTTGCTTTATTATTGTAACCATAATATTATTTGTTGTTGGTAGCCAATATGTTCAACGAAATGCTAGATTAATATGAAATTTTCACTATTAGAACTCTTTTATGTCATTTGGTAAGTATTTTTGACACATGTTGGATTGCATTGAGATGCATTAGATTGCATCGATTCGTATGTATTTAAATTTATTTACCCTGGTGTGGCATTAAATTGTTTCGTGATTTTGATTATGTATTTGATAATTTGAATTATTGTTACAGTAGATCGAGCTCTACAAATAACATAAGTAGATGGTTCACTTTGGGTTGGCTATTTCAAATGTATACGGACGACCGAGGTTGAACATGAATGATTAATAGTAATTGAAATTACACATGATGCTTTGCACCCAATACCGATTTTGTTCGGGTTCTCCGTAATCGATCGGATCAGTCTAATGTAGAGCCTATCATTCTTATGTTTGGTGATTGTATAGCATTCGAAGGAATATGGGATACCACTATTACCGATTATTTAAGTTAATTCATAACCATTAGTGTGTTACGATCCCACCGGGTATAGTGGTATGGGACACCGTGTCTGAGCTGTCAGCTTATGCTGGGGTGACATGCCTAATATATTGGTATAAAATTAGGTGACGAGCCTCCCCATAGTGACCATTGGGCACTAATGGAAGCCACGAGCCTACTGTATCGGTGAAAAAAATTGGGTGACAAGCCTTCACTACATTTAATGCTTGGGTGACGACCCTTACCGTTTACACATTATTGGATAATCATGTCATACCTTTGAAATTGTTAATTATAATGTATATTAGGTGACAAACCCTAAAATAGATCAATTGATACTGGTGAGGGACTGCTACGTGATCTGTTTAATGACTTTTGATATAATTAATGTATCCCAGCTTCGCCAATCTGTTATATGAACTGAGATTAATAATCATTTGGGTAATCGTGCATATCATGATATTCTTGCACTTATTGCGGATGCTGAAGTTGTGATGAGCGAGTGTTGGAATTGTGCAAACATCATTCGCATATCATGACATTCATGCACTTAACAACTAGATATGAATTTGTTATGCTATCATTACCCATGAATAATTGTGTTGATAACATGTGTGACTTAGATAATTGTAACGCACCGAAAAATTGGGGGTCATGCATACGCTCGACTCCCGAGTTCCCGAGTGTCACTTATTATGCATTTATGGTTTTTTTTTTGATTAATCAAATTTTACTGCGTAGTTTGGAATTACCTGAAGCATGAAGCACAATCGTACCAGTCTACTGAAATGAAGGAAATCTCACAAATATACAGGTCCAAAAATAATAAAGGGTCGCCCAAGGCGTTGCCCAACAGGATAATAAAAGAAGGCTATGTCTAAAAATAGTAATGCTGAGCCCGCGGCTCAGCAAATCAAAATTCAGCCCCGATCAAGCCGATGAAGAGCCACCCATCAGCTGCAAGTAGGAGAGTCCGTCCTCCTTGTCCAAACTCGCTTCGCCAGGCTCCTCATGCCCTGAGTCACCTGCATCTATGAATGGGTCTGGTTGGTGTTTTAAAACACCGTCCCAGAGTGGGAGTGAGTGATCAACTCAGTGTGAACTATTAGTCTCAAGTTGTCACGAACATCAGTTATATTACGGATTTAATGAAAAACAATCATTCACAAATCCTTAAACTAATCTTATTAATGTGCATGCATGATGGATGAAATGATGCATGCCCTCGCCACAACTCTCCCTCAAGCGACTCCATCTTACGATCGCATATGACAACACTCCTCGGAGCGACCTCGACCGCCGAGTCGCCACCCTAACTAATGCGATGCAATGATATGTTAGCCAAGTTCTTAGTTAATTCCGTTCATCCAGCAGGTTTGGGAAACTGATTCACCCCACGTATCAATGCCCTCAACTAGTTGCGGTGCCGAGACCCCTCAATGCGCGAGGTCAGGGCACCGCGATCCGTGATCCCGTCGGGTTCCTCATCCCCGACTCCAGGCACATGAGGAGTGCCAAAAGGAAGGGATCGCTCGCGGTCACTACGGGGAGGCGCGGTACCCCAGCGTAGGCCAACAGCTCGGACACAGTGTCCCATTCCATCATGCCCGGCTCACGAGACTGTGGACCAGTTACAAGTGGATTATCAATGGGCTGCAATGGTTACAGGGTGGTTCAGGTTCCATACATATGTGAGCACACAGGGTTAACAAACAGGATTTGTCAGTAAGTAGACTAAACCGCACGAGTCAGGCGAGCACGAGATGAACGACATCGGGTGCTAGACCCATGCAATCGAACTGCTGCCGCCCATACGCACTCGTTCGACTTGCATGGTTAGTCTTAGGGTAGTCCAACCAATGGGACTACCGTCTAACCTCAAGTTTCCGACAATCCAAGGGTTTGACGATGAGATATAGCATACCAACATCAAGCTTATCAACTAACATTCCAGTGTCATGTTGCATACATTCCACCATATAAGTCTATTTACCTAACAAGCATGATAAATTAGTAGAAACAAGTATATGTGTGTGCCGTGGGTTAGAGAGAAAGCTAGGTACTTCCAACATTTCAAGGGGTCAACCACACACAAGAGTCAAGATTACTATACACTATGAAGTAACTCATTGTGGAAAACAATCACAAAAAAAGAACATGAAGTCATCATAAACCAAAATAACATATGAGGGACAAGATCAACATCAACAAGAGTTAAGCATGTAAATCCATGTAGTTTCAACAAACACCCATTCCTAGATTCCTCTAGATTTTTCAATACCACAACCAAGCAACCAAAATCATTAGACCCATACTATAAATGGTGTTAGGCCACCTAAGATCAATAGTCCGCACCTTGGATTTAATGAAGGCTTGGAAACGACCTACGAGATATGGATTTCGGGGTAGATCGGCCGGAATCCCTAAAACCAAACCTTGCATGTGAGAAATTTCATGCCAATCCCTTCTCAATACATGGATTCCAAGAAGAAGAAGTGAATGATCTTACCTAAACGGCCAACGGATGATTATGAAGGTTGTGGAGGAGAGCTTCTCCCTTGAGGAGAAGTAGGAAGTTGAAATGGTTTATTTCCTTGGGCCCCACCTTGATCTAAGGTCCACCTAGCTCTTCTTCACTCTCTTCCTCTCTTTTCTCTCTTTTCTCTCTTCCCTTTCTTAGGGCAAATTCGTATGGGAGAGGGGTGCCCAAAAGAAACCCCTTTTTATAATTCCAGTTTTGGTGCAATTGGCCCCAAGTGTTGGGTCTTTACTATACTAACCCTATGGGAGGGTTTTTTAGCCTATGGGGTGTACTAGTCGATATACACCGTAAGATAGTTAGTCCTAATGATGATCTACATATGGACACAATCGGCTCGCCATTTCGATGCGCCGATCGACAGATATGATTAGAAGTCCGTTCAACGGTCACCGATGGTCGATCAGGGCCGCGGCTATACGGATGTGAGCGGGGAAATATCCTTAATCGACGGGTAAAGTTTGGTCGTAATCCGACGGTCTGAAATCTCCAACTTGGTATAAGAGTGGATGACTCAAATCACTTAAGTTCCCATAATTTTCCAAACTAGCCTTCTAGAGCTCCCTATTGAAGTTAGGGTGGCCCTAACGCCCCCCCAGGCACCAAATTCGGCGTGTAGGTGCTTTATGGACCGACTAGGGCCCATGCAAAAATTGAGGACGAACGGATGGACGGATATATGATCTGAGAAAGCGTTTCTGATCTTTAAGTGGTCCTGTGAGGGCCATTTTGGTGATTGGAGCATTTCTGATGGCCCTCTGGCCATGAAATTTATAGGATAAGTGGTCCATGACCCGATGAGGGGCCTTGCAAAATTTTAGAACGAACGGATGCGGGGTTTGGTCATACGGGTCTGATTTACGATCAACGGTCACCGATCCACGATCGGGTCTCAGATTTGGTGGATAGGTGTGAAAAAATACATTGAACCGTCACCGTAACTTTAGAAGAAATCCGACGGCTGGAACTCCCAGAGTCTCAATTTTATTTGTGAGTGCCAGATTCCAATGCTGGCATTGGCATGGCCCATTTGGCAAGTGCCAGATCCCACTTCTGGGTGTCTATTGGGTCCGTAATCTGCGATGGACCACAAGCCCAGTGAGATCAATGATTTCCTAAATTTTTAGATTTTTCTGACCCTCTTCGGTCGTTGGGTGGCCCACACGGCCTGTTGTTAAGTGTAAACAGGCCATCTGGCTTGGCGGCCCGCACTTAGTCCCATTATAACTAGACTGGTCCACCCCAGTATAATCTAACATTGAGTGCTAATGGTCATTAAGTGATATTATAAATTAATTAAAAAGAAATTTTAAGAATTTTTGAAAATCCCAAACAGTGAAAATCCAGGATGTTACAATAATGGTACTATTGAGTTAACTACTCATTCCTACTTGGAACAGTGTTTTAAAACACCAAACAGGTGATATTGTTAATGCTAGTACCATCAAGATCTCAAATAGACAGACTTACACCGGCTTACACTATCGCCGCGATGATTTAGGAGCATTGAACGAAAACAGAAAACTTTACATTTTATTAAAAATTGGGTATGTATATATTAGAGTTTTCAGTTGAGTAGACTTCGTGGTTTAGTTTTGTTATATGTATATTGTGACTTGTGTAATCCCTATTTGGGCAAATATCACTTTTGAAGTTCTACATTTTAGATATTTTTCATGTATTTCTGGGTTTAGTTATCTAACTTTTGATGCCGCAGATTTAAAGTTGCTTTGATTATTGATCATGGGTGAGTGGTAATCAGATTATACGGGCATGTGAAAATTTGCCCACGTTCATTTTTTCTAGGTTCATACACTGGAACTTGGGATCAGAGTTTCCGTACTCAGGTCCTGAATTTTGGGGCGTGACATAGGGCGATCGTGTCCCTTGAGTAAAAAATCCTAAAGGCAGAAAGTATGATGATCATGTCCTTTGAGTGAAAACCCTACAACCTACTAGCTCCTCTAGAATCTCATTTATGTACAGCCTATGAGTATACTTGCATGGGAAGACATATGTTATAATATAAAATCACTCAAATTAGACATGTAATGAAGACGTTATGACTGTTTTAATGGGCTGACAATCCATAGTGAGTACTGGCGATCCACAGTGAGTATCGGCGATTCATAGTAACTTTTGGCCCACTTTGGAAAATAAAAGAGTGTCCAAATGAGGTAATTCCAAATATATTTGACATTTCATTAAATTACATTTCCAACGAGTACAATATTATCAAAATTGAACATGTAACATGGGAGTTATGACCATTTTCATTGGACCAACAATCTACGATGAGTATTGGCAATCTACAGTAAATTTGGGGTCACTTTTGGGCAATCCAATGGTGTACAAATGAGATTATTCTAAAGTCATTTGAAAGTTTCTCAATTTGCCTTTCCAACGAGTATAAGATTATCCAAATCGGACATGTAACGGGGGAATTATAATCATTTTCGTGAGATCTATGACCCAAAAGAGAGTTATGGCAGTTATGACCGTTCATCCTCAACATTCTTTCACTACAACATTCATCAATTATAAAATTCATCATATTCATCCATTATAAAATTCACTCATTTTACAAACTCCCATAATTTATATCCATTAGAAAAATTATAAAAGGGACCACCACACCCTTCTTTATTTCACAAACTCCAATAATTAATATCTACTAAAAAACAGTATACAAAAGTCACTATTATCCTAACATAAACATATTTTTGTTTGTCATAGCTTCTATGTTGAAGAGTGTGGTAAAAAAATCTTTTAAAAAATACTCATAAGCTTGCTAAAATGGAAGGAATGACGCCATAAGCTTATCGGATAGGATCCCACAGAGGTGGAAATAATCCTACCGGCCAAATGCTCGATTCCTTCCCATGAAAAAAAAAATGAAGCAGAAAGAAATCGCTAAATGGCATTGTCGCGTAAGGGATCCATCTATTGAACCCATCCCACATCTTGTGTGGGGCCCATTAGATCATCCTGTAGCAAATATAAGTCGTCTACATGAAAATGGTTTTAATTTCATGTCATCTGTCCAAGTTTGAGGGTAAAACTCATCATCATGTATTAACCACATCAGATGAAATAATTTAAAATTAATTCACAACGTTCATGCAATTGTGGGTTACAGACAACTCCATTTTTTAAAAATGAACATACCGTGAATTCATGACTATCCTATCCGATTAAAGTGAATGTATCAGATCGGTTAAGGAATGGACCCAATCATTTATTTATTAAGAACTACACCCCATTCTCAAAACACTATCTCGACTTCCGTGAAAAGCTACCATTGTAACATATTAGCATTTTCATCATTTGAAAAGCCAACAAATTTCAAAAGGGTTTAAATAAGTATAAACTATGATATCAATGATTTTATTATATCATAATTGACGGCTATTTTAATTAATAATCCAACCAGCTGCTTACAAAAGCCAATTCCTTGTGCATGCTGGAACTTCCTCGCTGGTAACAAATCTCTGCATGTGGGCCCATGGTTGGTTTATGGAAGCCATGGTCCCACATGAATCATGCCTAAAAATCTCTTCATTTGATCGACTCCATCCTCTTAGAGTGTTGTCATGTAAATACATGCACAAGAAGAACTGCAACAACAATCCACAATCAATGAAGAAAAGACACAAGATTGGATGGCTCGGATGTTCTAATTGGATAAATGTTTTGAGCATGGTCCATCCAAGATAAAGATCATCAGATTGCTTAATGGCTTGGATAAACCAACCATGGGTCCCATATGTACAAACTCTGTAAGCAACTGTAACGTTCCCTGTTCGTTGCAAACAGGAAAGTTGATTGTTTTTAAACCTCCCATGATCGATTCCATTCATCACATGCGTACCATTGTTTAGATGCTCTTTCCCAATAATCAGTTTGGTTAAATAATCAGGTGGGCCACATATTACGTAACAATTTCACGGCCGAAAAATACTTTGCTAGTCTTTTCAGCCGTCCAATTGTTTCTGAAATTGTGTCCAATATTCTAAATCTACGAGATTTATTTTCTCTAGATAAGATCGAAATGGTCATAACCAGTAAATGGATGGCTTGGATATTGCACCCGTCAACCACGCTAGTATATGTGGTGGCGTGTGCACTAGCGGCCTTGTTCCCGCGTGTGGGCTTAGCACGAGTTTACTCACAAACAAATGAATATCGGTGTCAATGGGCCGGGCTCAGGCTTGCAATGTCAGAATTTTGAATATAGTGGCCCGACGGCCCGGACCGGCCTCGTTCAAAATCCGGGGCAAGACCAACCCCGGCCCGGCCTGTTGAGAGACCTGCGAATGAACAATGGAAAATGTAGTTATTTGACTGGTGGCTGATTATGATTATTCACACGCATGCACGCATCCTCCGCACATGTGGTATATACTTAGTTCAATCCAAAACGTTCAAATCATGGGCCCCATAGGGGATGAGCTATGATCCAAAATTAAACCTGAAAATATGATCTTTTCAACGGTCCATGTTCAACAAAATTTTTTCCATTAATCATCGGCTAAAATCATCCAATAGGTATCATTTGGAGAGTACCCCTTATCTAAAGACGGACCCACATTTTGGACGGTTTGATTTGAGATACATCTAAACCATATAATGGAGGTTAAGGTGCACGTGTATGGATCATCACACTCTGTTAGACTATAGTAGTTTTTCCTCAAAAGAAAAAGGAAACCGACCATCATATATATTCGTGCAAGTGGGTCTCCTGACATTCCCAAGAAATCATGAAAGCCCTCTCACAGACCAAAGGAGCCCATGGCCCATCTCTTCCTTTTCTATTTCAGAGATGTAATACAATGCTCGGGCAGAAACTTGGTACACGATCTGGTTTCCATTTCGTACAAGTGGGGCCCATGGTTCTATGATCCAAACGGTTCACAGTGTGGACCCCACTGTGGATTACAGATGGACCAAATTCCTCCACAATCGAAGAAACTTACACCGTTCAATACGTAATCAACTAACAGACGGTTGAGAAAAAAGAAGTAAGATAGTTCACGTTCAACTACAAAAGGGCCATATTGTGCGGCTAAGATCTTCCTATCTGGGGTTTTTTGTGTGGACCATTGTGCCTACTCTTTGGATTAAAAAACAATGGGCCCCACTTCAGTAAAGTGATTATGCAAACCTCATTTCTATAATATGCCTAATCATTCAACATCCTCTCTAAAAACCTGTTATTATTAAAGAAGATAGGATTTAGAAAGGGAAAAACATAGGATTCTTTTGCATTAAAGCCTAGTGACTAAGATAGTGGCCCACTTCACTTTAGTTACTGACATTTTGCAGGATTCAGGCATCATGGCTTTGAACAAACCTTTAGGACTGGGCCCCACACTTTCGAGTCGCATCATGATCACAACCCATGAATCCAATGGCCCAAAATCATCTAGATTAAACCAAATCCTAGCTTTAAAGTGCAAAGGAAGAATTGTTTTTTTGCTTAAAAATGATTTGTCAAACCACATGAATATGTAGTGTTTGGATGGGACATGTTGATATCTGGCCAATTTAGCCTTACATGGATACTGATCTAGGGCCACCCAAATCACGGGTTCCAATAATAATGTAGATGGGATGATCCTAGCCATTAATCTAGTGACCCAACAATGATCGGTCGAAAATAAGATTCTCAATGATCCAAACTCAATCAGATGAAACTAGAGGGCCCAAGATCATCAAAATGCATAATCTTCAGCCTATTCTTAATCCAAAATGACGACGACAATTTGGACGGTCCGGATTGTATTGTTTGGATGCGACTTTGACGGTCGATGGGACTTGGGATAATCAAAAGCTCCATCGTCCTAGGACAATGCTTGTTTAGCAAATGTATAAGATTATCTAATAAAAATAAGGCCAGAGTCCTAAACCTTTTTGAATGAGGTTGCCCTACTCTTTAGGGGGCAGATGTTCTATTATATGTGTGGGACTAACACTCCTAACTTTATTCCATCTCTCTTACCTAAATAATTACCAAATTGCACAAAAATAGATAAAAATGATGAGATAAAATGAATATGATATGGTGGTGGAGAGACTTTGGTAAGTAGGCATGTGGTTGTCCAAAGCAAGTCATTGAGTTGGACAACTCAACTCACATAAAAGCCCTCTGTGAGAAAAGAAGGATGATGAGTTGTCTATTTGAGAGCCCTTGCTCTTAACTTTAAACCCATCATGTCTCTCTAATATATATATATATATATATATATATATATATATATATATATATATATATATATATATATATATATATGTAGCACCCCATAGAGGCACCCCATAGGTGTGAGAGAGAGAGAGAGAGAGAGATATATATATATATATATATATATATATATATATATAGGCACCCCATAGGTGTGAGAGAGATGCTCTAGTGCTCTAATCTATAGCTTATAGAACTCCTACTTGCTTTGGTTCACCTGATCAGTCCATTGGATTTATCTGATCCGTTCATTAAGTTCAGAACACATTTCATAGGCTATTTATATAAAAGTTTTACTAATCAGCTCACTTGGTTCATCCATTCAATCTATCTGAACCGTCCATCAAGTCCAAAACACACTTCATAGGCTATCGATACAAAAATCTTACTGATCGGTTCACATGGTCCATCCATTCAATCTATCTGATTCGTTCATTAAGCTCAGAACAAATTTCATAAGCTATCTATACAAAAATCTTACCCATAAGATGGTCCAATATATCTTGATCTGGGCTTATTTTTCCATTGCTATTCATTTTCAAAGCTATGGATGGGATGGTTACAATTGCTTAACAAAATTGATTATTTAAAATCAAACACAATCCACCATAAGAAATGAATAGATCATATTGTTGATTACACCTGATTTTATGTAAATTATCTTGGCCGTCCTTATTAAAGACTGTTGATCAGATGGTTTATATTTATCAAATTGATCTGATCTTTGCATGGTGGGTCAGGAATTATGCACCGAACCTAATGAACATTCTACATCAATGGTTGGGACTATCCAAGTGTCCTAATGCAACAAGGAGCTCTATAGCTTAAGAGTGCTCCCGGGGCACTGGAGCATGTCGGTAGCTCTTTCTATACACGTGCGTGTGCACGAGTGTGGAAATTATCAAGTACACCAAATGAGTTGTGTTGGGCCCACCATGATGTGGTTAATCACATCCACTCCATGCATCATTTAGCCATGGACCCAAATATCAGGCCAATCCACGAGTCGGTGGGCCACATGATCAGAAACAATTGAGAAGTAATGCCCACCCTTGATTCTCATAAAGGGCCCATCCTGTTGTGTATATGCCATCCAATCCATTGATATGAAACATCTGCCCAGGTGATCACACACCTCAAAAATCAAGCCATTCAGATACTTGGGTGGGCCCGATGTAATTATTCCTGATCATGTGGCCCACCAAACACAGAAATTGGCCTGATTTTTGGGCTCATGGCCAAACAATGCAAGATGGTCAGATCCTATTATTCATGTGAGTAGGTGTATATATATAAAATCATAAGAAATGATCTTATGCTTCTACCTGCATCAGGACACTTGGATAATTCAATTGATTAATTTGGACTCTTCGATTAATCCACCACAATTCATGGGTCATCTCAAAAAGTCCACGCTAATCAAGAAAACCCAATCCATAAGATTCACATCAAGTTTGATAGCCGTCCATTTCGAAACCATGAATTGGATGGTTAGGATTGTCTGATAAAAGCTACACTTTAAAACCATAATCAATCCATTATGCCAAATTAACAAAAAGACATTTTTACATTAATAAATCTTGTATTCATCTTATGCCTACTCAGACTACTTTTTACTTTATAGACCATTCAACGTGGGATGGACCTGTGGACAACCCAGATCCATTGATTGGACTGTCCAAGTACCTGGATCCAGCTAAGATCACCATAACTTATTGAAATATGAGAGCACTCAAATCATGGCTCTGTAATTATATAAGGGAGTTATTGATACTCTGGCAGCATAGGACTCTTGATAATCAATTCTAGCTTAGTCATAGTCCAAAAATAAGATTGATTAAACAATCTTAACCTCAGTGTTGAAACATGTCATATCAACCCTTGATCTATGGCTTGAACCTAATCCTAACCTTTAATCTGTGGCCATTATCTCAATGTTGAAATGCCTTGTATATGGATGATCTAACCTGTAGGTACTTTGATTGTTGAAAAGGACCATTGGATTTTTTTCATTTTTAGCCTTCTATTAAATGTCCATTAATCCAATTGGCGGATATTCAAATAAGTTTCGTTTTTTGTTCATGATATATCTAAACTGGGGCCTATAATTTGGATGGTTAAAATTGAATTACTTTTAGGAGATGTGCCCAGTTTCTGATGTGGCTGCATATCATATATCACACTCTGCATGAGTATCAAAGCTTTCCTCAATTGGATCAATTGGATAGTGTGTGCATGTATCTTTATAAGAATGGAGAGAGAGAGAGAGAGAGAGAGAGAGAGAGAGAGGAATGATGATAGAATTGTTTGGAGGTTAGATCTAATTACATTGATGTAAGAAAGGTAGTTAACTGTTATTACAGTGGAAAGCAATGCAATGAATCTAAGTGCTTAATATCATTTATATGATGATCACTCAATTACTTTGAAGTCTTTACTAAAATGATGCTTTAATTGCTGTTTACTCTCTCTCTCTCTCTCATGTCTAAACTTAATCATAACCTTTTGGACTCTTCTATGATGGAAATAGTCAATGTTTAGATTATTTTTTTAAAAGATTACAAAAAAAAAAAAAAAAAAACTAATTTTATTGGATAAAAGAGAAATGTTCACATACAATTTTTTTTTTTTTTTTTAAAAAATTTCGGCCAATTTGATGATTAGTGACAACATCCAAGCCATGAAAAAGGTGAGCCATCATATCCCATGAAGATCACTTGGTTGAAATCAATTCATTGGATCAACCACACATTTATATTGAATTGGAGCAGTGAGTGGCCCGCCCAACAAATGGACTGTTCTAGTTTTCACTAAAGGTCCTCTTTACCTTTCTTCACACTAGAAATTTTTTTTTAGACACACAATCAAACTCACATACTACAACAGACACTCAAACCCATGACTTCAGTGTTGAAACTCATAAAATCTATCTTGAGCCATGAGCAGCGACCCCACATTAGGATGATATTATGCACAAATCACACATTGTCGGAAAGAAACATTACATGTGGAAGTTCAATTAAGTGAACATTACCTATGAAATAATTACTATCTAACAAACACTTTTTTGTCCTCTCTCTCTCTCCTTTCTACCACAAAACTAAACTCATGGGGGGGACTCAATTTTACAAAATAAAACCTTCAAGAATGGAGATGAATTTACTTAAATGCCATCATTCCTCCCCCCTTCAAAAGTGGTAAAATTGAGAATTTGGGCCATGTTGTATGTGTGTGACATCCAACCTGTCCAACAAATGAATCCCACCAACAAAGATCAGACAATGAAAAACCAAACGTCCCCAATCACAAGGTAGGCCACACAATAAACAAACAATATTCAATGACTAATAGCATCCAAATTCACCACTAATTCATTGATGAATTGATTTTTGGCTAATCACCGTCATGGGGTGCATATGTTGGACGGGTTAATATCATAAACAGACCACATGGGCCCCACAAGCTTAACCCTACCAATTTTTAGAAAAATAAAATAAAATGGACGACAACATTTTCATAATTTCACCTTCCAAAAGCACCACCCGGGAAATTCAATTGGTGGAGGCACTTTTTGGTAAATTTGGAATTCTTAAGTTGGTAAAAATACCTTCTTTCTTTTTCGCTTTCCTTCATGATGAAACACTTATGAGGCTATAGGGTATTTATGACAAATCCACTATGTTTGTCTGTTTTGTAGGCTTATTTTTTGGCATGGGCCTAAAAATGAGACTGATACCAAGCTCCATTGGACCAAAGACGAGAAACAAGGGGGATTGAACGGCCACCATTGAAGCATCTTGGGACCATCATGGGCCCACTTTGAGCTTTGGATTTGTCTCATTTTCTAAACCATATCTTAAAATAAGCAGGCAAAATCAGATGAATAAAGTGGATTTCTTACAAACATCAAAGTGGGCCCTCCAAATGGCGGAGGTTATAGGGTGGCACGCTGTCAATGGAAGATTGATAAGGGGAGTAAAAAGGAGGACAGTTTTGTCAATAGAAACATACTTTTACTCAGGTAATTAATTTAATGTCCAATTATGAAAATTATAGGTAGATTTTTACAAATAGCTTAAAGTGAGAGGCTTTTGATTTATAGCCAAAAAGAGAGGCGGCTATATGGAAAAATCCCTTTAGTTTCTGGCAAAATGATCAAGTAGACCAAATCCTCATTATTTCTCCTTAGCACTCACCTTTCCCATCCAATCTAAGTTGGGCTACTATTCATAGAATCATTGTTAAAATAGGATTACTAGGAATAAAGGTGGATTAGGATTGAAGCACTTGATTAGCAAGTTACCCTTGCCATCTTTTTGGTACAGATGGTGTGATTTCATGTACCTATGGACCCATTACATGCCACCATGGATGCTATTGGTATTGTACCTCCACCTTCATTGAGAGGTTTGCTGCAATACATTTCAATATTTCAATTTTTTTTTATGTGGGGTAGTTATGCTTTTCCATATAGGATCATTTTTCAACCATGGAAACTATTTATATGATGAGACTTAACGTAGATTAGTGACATATTAATGATCCAAAGCTATATGATAGGACTCACTGTGGATGACTGACACCTTAAAAAAATGCGAGGTTTGAAGATCCTAAATATGACCTACAAAACTAAAATTAAAAGAGACGGTCCATATTTAAAGAAAAAGAGCTAGATATATGATCCAAGGGATGAAATATTCTAATATGGTTTTTTTTTTTTTGGGTGTCCTCTGTCTACGATGAAGACTGTATAAACATTTGTTTAGCAGGTGGATTGTGCACTGACACTGTCAGTTGTTATTGGACAGTGCTCTATGGGCCATGTTGACGTACGTGTTTTATCTATGCTGTTCATCTATTTTGGATCATTGTTTTATTGTTTTAGGGTAGGATAAAAAAAAAAAAAGGCAGACTACAGTTCCAGGTGGACCACACCACAAGAAACAATGGTGACTGAATACCCACCATTAAAAACTTTTTTGGGGCCAGGAAAGTCTTGGATTAAGTTAATATTTGTGTTTTCCCTTTATCCAGGTCCTTGTGATCTAATCAACAGGTTGGATGGCAAATAAATATTACAGTAAGTCCTTGGGAAGTTTTTAACGGTGGACGTTCAATAGAACTGTTTTCCTGTGGTGTGATCCACCTGACATTTTGGTCTGCCTCATTGGTTCATGCCTAACATGAGCTGGAAAAATGGATGAATCGGTGTGGATAAAACATATAGATCATGTTAGGGCCCACATAGCACTGCCTAGTAGCTGAGTCGCTGCTGACAGTGTCAGTACGCAATCCGCGACCCTTTTTTTGATGATTGAAACGTGACATCAGATCCAATGGCTACAATCCAAAGTAAAAAAGCAATGCATCAGTAAGCATTATAACACACCTCTCTCCGATCGATTCTCATGAAGTTTGCCGGCCTCACGCGCACACATGCCAACACCTGAGTGGTGCATAAGGTGGGCCCCTCACCTTTAAGATAATCATACGCAAGAACCTAGATTGTCCGCTCATCATGTGGACCACCTGACCACCATCATACTAACAAAAAATAAAAAGAGAAAGGTTAGAAAAAGAAAAGTTAAAAGTGAGTTATTTGATGCTCTGGCTGCACGCTTGATAGGCAGGCACTCAGAAATTGAACACGTCATAAAATTCAGTTGTCAACAGTCCTAATTTCGATATGCGGACACTTGTTTGTTGAAATAGGACCATTGGTTTTTTGCAATGTGAACCGTCCAATAATTACCCACCGTCCTGATTGTTAGAAAATCAAATGATGGTATTGGGTCATGATTCATTTAAGCTGGGACCCATGATTTGGACAGTTGAATTTGAATTGCTTATATTGCAAGTAAACAATTTCTAAGTGCCTGCGTATCATCCATCATGCTCCGCCAGAGTATTGAAATTTTTCTCAAAATAAATACTTGCCAATGGCCCACCTGTGGTCTTCCATGTTGGTAAACTGGCCTGATTTTAGCCTACGGTCGTCATCACGTCGTGGGTCATATGCACCGGTAAAATGTCACAGTCGCTTGCCACGTTTGCACGTGCGCGCATGTAAAAGTGCGTGGGACCATCAAAAACCTTTGATTTTCATATACAGTAACCGGACGTGGATTGTCTACTGACACCGAGTCGCTACTGGAGGTGCTCCGTGGGCCATACCATGATATTTTTGTGTTTCATCCACACCGTCCATCATTTTTTCTTGGGGTCATTTGCTTTTTGGATGAAGCTTATATTTGTGTTTTCCCTTCATCCAGGTCTGTGTGACCTAAGCAACAGGTTGGATGGCAAATAAACATTCCGTGGCCCTAGGAAGTTTTTAACGGTGGGTATTCAATCACCACTGATTTCCTGTGGTGTGGTCCACATGAGATTTTGATCTGCCTAATTTTTGGGCCTGTGCCCTAAAATGATCCGAAAAAAATGAATGGACGGCGTGAATTTCCTACAACACCTATTGCAGGGAGCGCATGCAACAGAAAGCTCTGTGGGGCCCACCATGTTGTGTTTGTGACATCCACTCCGTCCATCTGTTGCCCCAGCTTATATTAGCAAGTAATTCCAAAAATTAATTGAATCAAAAACTCAAGTGGACCACACCACAGGGAACACTCCCCAGTGGAACTCAGCTCATGAACGGATTGGATGACAGTGGGCTCCAAGAAGGTTTGAATGGTGGGTGTAGAATGAATGTTACGTACACATCAAGGGTGGGCCGCAGAGCCTTTTTGTTGCACCTGCTTCCTGCATCAGGTGCTGCAGGAAGTAGAACACGTGATCGTACGGTCCTGAAAATATGACCACTTGAAGAACAGTAAGCATAACCGTCCATGATAGTACGTAATGGCGGTGGCCCACTCCGAATGGTGACGTTTCACACCGACAGACTTTCGGTCCAAAAATCTCCTCTGTACCAGAAATGGTAAGGTGTCGAATGAGAGAACGGACGGGGATTGCATGCTGCTACTGGACGGTGCTCTGTGGGCCCCAAAATGATGTATGTGTTTCATCCACGCCGTCCATCCATTCTAGATTATTATTTTAGGACATGAATCAAAAAATGAGGAAAATTCAAATATCATTTAGACCACACCACAGGAAACAGTGGAGATTGAACTTCCACCGTTAAAAAATTCTTAGGGCCCACCGTAATGTTTATTTGTCATCCAACCTGTTGATTAGGTCACAGAGGCTTGGATGAATGGAAACATCAACCTCAACGGTATACTGTGGTGTGGTCCACCTGAGATTTGGATATACCTCAAGTTTGGGATCGCGCCCTAAATTGAACGGGAAAAATGGATGGACGGCGTGGACAAAAACACATACATTATGGTGGGCCCACAGAGTACTGTCCAGTAGTAGGGCTGAAAGTTGGGCAGGTTGAACCCGAAGGAGCCGACATTGGGTTGGGCTTGCGCAAGATCTATTGTGTCCGATCTTAGGCTTGGGTTATACAAACACCAACCCGATAAATCTTGGGTCGGGCTCGGTTTGAGGTCTTGGATCGTCCGACTCAACTTGAACTTGATCAATATATAAGTTATTTATAAATTATAATTGAGTGCAGATTGTATGTGTCGAAGACATAGGAAATTCCGGTGTTAGCGGATCTCATTGGTCCACATCAATTCTGACGACTCAAGCTAACAAGAAATGTTGGATTTCTCTCTCCCACATGGATTGTGTGCTACACAACACTACTTTTAAATGAGTAGTTGTCCTATATTTTATCTTGTTTGTTTAGAATAAATGAAGTTCTTTACAGTAAATAATAACATATGTAATTAATAAAATTATAAATATAAAAAATAAGATGTGTATTAAAATATAATAAACTAATGTAATCATTAAAATATTAGCATGTATTCACCCGACCAACTAGACCGAACCCACTTGGGTTGGACTTGGGTTGAGAATTCCCAACCCAAGGTTGGGTTAGGTTGGGTTGGGTTAAGGTTGAGGTACAAGGACTTTGGGTTGGGCTAGGGTTGAGTACCAACCCGACCCGACCCGACCCGACCCGACCCAACCCAACCCAACCCAACCGACTTTCAGCCCCATCCAGTAGTGTCAGTATGCAATCCAATCCGCGTCCGAGAAGGACGGGCCCATCAGACCAAAAGCATGGGCTCTGTGTCACTGGATGGTGGGCCCCACTTGGACAAACTGAAAATCCGACCGTTGGCATGCTTAGTGTGCTAGGCCCAACGCAAACTGTAAGTTGGGCCACTTTGGCTTGGGCTATGATCGGTTGGGCTTGGGCTGGATATCCGAAACATGACCCATTTCAGGCTCGGCTCGGATCTAGGCCCCGGTTGACCTAACCCAACCCATAACCTCACCCCTTAACTACATGTGAGAAAACACCAGTTTGGCAATGAATTGTGAACCGTTGGATCTAATTTTTTTGAAACAGACAGTTTGGATAGACATTGGAAGAAACATTGGTTATGATGATAAATTTTGAAATGGATGGTTGAAATGTGGTTGGTTTATCGACCCTGGCCCAACATGAACCCAGCCTTACTTCACTAAACCTGAGCAAGGCCTTAAGTGGCTCAAGGTCAAGTTTGGATGGGTTGGCCATCAACCCAACTCAATCCACCCGAGTTGCACCCAGGGCAAGTTTTTATTGGTGAGGCCCATGGTTAAGTTTGGATTTTCACAGAATAGTCAATCTACAGACTGTCCCAAAAGACCAATGGTCTGGATGGTGGAACCATATGCCATGGGAGCGGATTAGGTGAGACCCTGGATCCACCGAGGTAAGTGGGACCCCTGACTGTCGGGCCCACTGTGATGTATTTGACTACATCCACACCGTCCATCCGTATTGAAAGCTCATTTTAGAGCATGATCCAAAAAATGAAGCAGATCCAATTCTCAGGTGGAGCATAATACAGGAAACAGTGGTAATTGACCATTAAAAACTCTAGTGGACCACGAAAGTTTAGGATCAAGCTGATATTTGTATGGTATCTTCATCCAGGTCTTTGTGACCTTATCAACCGGTTGGATGGCAAATAAACATTCAAGTGGCCCCCATGAAGTTTCTAATGGCGGGGATTTAATCACTACTGTTTTCTATAGTATGGACCACCTAAGACTTGGATCTGCTTTATTTTTTGAATCATGCCCTAAAATGAGCTTTCAAAATAGATGGACGGTCTGGATGTAAGGCACATACATCACAGTAGGCCTTACATGTGTATATCTTTGGGTCGAGGACAGTAGAATTCCTCCTACGCGAGTCCTTTGAGGAGTCTCAAAGCTCGAAATCAGCCTATCTTTTCTCTCATTAGGATCCTTGATACACAACATACTTGGATCTTCACCGTTAAAACAAGTGGAATCCATGGTTCACTAATCCAAATGATCTGTCTAATGTTTCTAACCGTTGATTATCCATTTCCAATTTTGGACCTTGTTTTTAATTGGGTGTGGACCCTTGTATGTGACTTCTAAACTAAGTTTGCAAGCACCAACTCAAAAGGTTAGGATTTCCTACTGAGGAAGGTGACGATTGAGGTCAGTTGGATTGCATTTGTAAAATAGTTCATTTGATGATAAATAAGAAACAAGCATTAATGTGGATTTGAACAAGCCTGGTATTAATAGACCTGACTTGATAACATGACTATACTCATATGAAGCATTAACAAATCATTTCACTAGCAAAATTAAGGGTTTGTTCACTTGTTTGGATACCTATAACTGGTCTGAGTGGTAAATGATTTATAAGTAAATGATAGCTTGTAAATTGTTAAAGTCTTATAAATGAAGAATCCATCTTAAAAAGTATATCCATTAGGTTATAAATGGTGAGCTTGTATTTGTTGGGAAGTCAAATATGGCTTAAAGTTGTAAATGATTTACAAGAAATTTTCACCATCCAAACATAGGTGGTAAACCTTTTAGGGGCATCCAAACAATACTTTCAGAAATTTTGTGAGAGAAACGATGCTTGCAATGAAATAAGTGAAAATCTCTCTTTACCATCATTCAATCAAGTGAATATTTAGGCCCTGTTTGGGCAACAGGATTAGAAGGGATTGGGTGGGATTGGATTCATCTGCTTCCGTGCCAATTCCACTCCATGTTTGGCAAAGCTTGGAATTAGATCGGATGGAATTACATTGGGTCCCGTGCCAATTTCACTCAATGCTAGCAAGTTGTGTAGGTCCCACCCTGATGTGTGGGCTATATCCACACCGTCCACCCATTTTTTGAGATTATTTTAGAGCATGGGCCAAAAATCAGGTAATAAGCTATAACCCGCCACTGAAAGCAATGTGGATTGAATACTTTTACCGTTGAAAACTTCTTTGGGGCCACATAAGTTTTGGATCTACCTCATTTTTCGCCCAAATAAAATGAGGTTACAAAACAAATGAACGGTTTGATATAATACATATGTGTTATTCTGGTAATTTCAAATGATGGTGGGTATATCCATATATTATACCAATTAATCTAATCCCATGAATCAGGGGACAATCCTATGGGTAATAATGATGTTTTTTGAATACAATCCCACCTAATCCCTTCTAATCCAGTTGCCCAAACAGGGCCTTAACCTTTGATAGCTTGAAATTGAGAGAATTTGTAAGGATATATGTGTGTGTCTATATATATATATATATATATATATATATATATATATATATATATATATATATAAAGATAAATTTATTGGGCAATGGCTAAAAAGAAAAACGAACAACCAAACAGAACAGAAACAAAACCTATAAAAAAGACTCACAGAAAGCCCTAAAATAAAGAGGACACAAAAACAAAGACAGAAGAAGAAAAAAAAAAAAACAGCCCAACTACTTACTAATAATATGACAACAATATAGCCCCAAGGCTGAGACTCAATGGACAAAATTACGGCCCTATTATTAAAGTCCCTCGAAATCGCAAGGTAGAATTTAAAAAACAGTGGTTGTTCTTGTCACGCCCTAAAATTCAGGTGCCTGAATATGGTATCTAGGACCTGAATTCCAAGCCCGTGACATATGAAAAAGGTAAAGTATCATAACGATATATTCATTTCATTTCCTCTAACCATATTCCACAAAATTTAAAATCTAAACTACGTATTAAGATAAATAATTCCAGAGTTTATCACTACATCAATCCATAATTATTTAACTTAACTCAAAGTAAGAGAATTATAAATCAAGTCTAAGGCTTTATTACATCCATAACTTTGAAAGAAATTTAAACTAATTCTATGCAGGATGACATATTATGTGCATCCAATCACATCCAATGCTCTATGTACTAATAATCGCATCTTGCATTTTCAAAATATTCATATCTTGAAATGTTTAAAACACCATAATTGTCAACTCAATAGGATCACATCAATCACGAGTTGAAAGCTTCACAAATGTTACTAAATATAAGCCCAACACATCAATTTAAATAAGGCAAGTATTATATTAGACATTACACTTAATCATTAATTATTCATGATTATAAATGAATAATTAATTCTAACACAATTCTTCTTGTGATTTTCATAATAAGGTTGGGTGAAATACCCGTGTGTGCTGATCATTTTAGGGAATGACCTATAATAGAGCATCAGTGTTAATCCTTTCAGGATATGACATTCGGCAGAGCACCACTGTAAAACTTTTACAAATAAAAAATCAGGGCAAAGCACCCATGTGAGCATGTTTTTTAGGGAATTACCCAGGGCAAAGTACCCGTGCGGATCCTTTTGAGAATGACTTAGGGCAAAGCACCCGTGCTGATACTTTCAGAAATGACCTTGGGCAAAGCACCCACAACAATATATTGAAACCTTTTTCCATTTCCTCAACATTCATAATAACTTACTAATATACAATGAAAGATATATGTATGAATAATATGATCTTTGACTTAGCAATTTAATCAAACAAATTCACACTATTACACTTGAAAAACTAACAACAAAATTCAAAAGCTTATAATTCAAATGGTAGAGTTCACATGGTTGAATTTATATATTCAAGGTATAAAAATATACATTTATGACATAAAATCTCAACAATCTCCCTAATTATTCTAGAGTTATATTTCCATGATTCTCTAAACACCCATAGCAACAATTTAAATTAGGGATTGGCAATACAAGTAAAAATTCAGGGTTAAAATTTACACATATACGATAAACCAATGAAAATAATAAATTCAATATCCACGCTCACAATAATATAATCTAAATTTAAGACTAAAAATTCATGACATATAATAAAAAGACAACACCTTATGTAAATTATCTTTTTGAATTTAATTAAGAATATTTTAGCGGTTGGACTTCCAGAAGATAGAATTTGTAAAATTCTCAAACAGGGATAATTACCTACCTAGTTTGACATGCAAATGTTTGATCACATGAAGATGGTCAGACTAAGTTCCAGTTAAATGTAGTTTAATGTACTTGTACTTAAGGTGATTTGATATTCTTTTTTATGCAAACGAGAGAATTTTTACATAAAATCATATGTATAAATTATATATACCGAAATCTAGGGATTTTAGTATTATGAAGCTAACATGAAATAAAGCAGCAAAATTGACTCAATGAGTTGACCCAATAAATTACGTTGATTAAACTATCGCGAGTGATCTGTTTTAAAATGGAATGTTGGAAGGAGATAACTTACCTGTTGGGAATGCAACAAATTGATGAAATTCGAACCTTGTATGCGGCTATCCTTCGAACCGTCCGACTTTGATGGTCCGATATGCTTATTGAATACGACATAGTTTAGATATTGGTTAATGGCTAGATCGAGTTAACTCTTCCTAGAAGATGATGTAAAACTAAAGTCGAGACTAATCGAGATTGGAGCAGATTAGGTTGGTGATCTGGCTACACGTTGAAGACAACTTGTACACATTGAAGATACATATGTAGGGCAGTTCTAATACATGGAGAATGAAATGTAACCGATAAACAAGTAGTGAAAACTCAAACTTGTCAAGGAAGAAAGAGCCACCTTTGATGGTGAATCTCTAAATGGTAAGGATTTGGGAGTTCTGATCCTTCTAAGCGGTAATGTGATATGTAAGGAAGTTGGAAAAAGGTACGAGATGAAAGCATTAATAAAGATTTTCTAATATATTCAGAAGATAGTGACATTGAGGCGGCGTGCGTTAACAACGCACGTCATTGATTTTTTTTATTTTTTATTTTTCTTGAGGATGGATGGGATTAGCGGGATGCACCAAAGGAGCGGTTCAAATCAAATAATCGTGCCCAAGGATGGAGGTTTGGATGCCGAAGATGGGTTCAGTTCTCTCAGCCAAACTAAGAAGAAGGAAAGGATAGAGAAAAATGGGGAGGCATTTTCATTTTAATTAGTGATGTGTCACTTGCTTATTAATATTATTTTCTTTTCTTTTTTTATACAATGGGCCCTATTTGGATGATGGGGCAAATACATCCCATCCATTAGTTATGCCTGCCCATAATAGGGCACAGGCCCAAAAATGAGGTCGATCCACTGTTGAAGTGTGCCACACCAAGGAAATATGTGGGAGGGGTTCCCGCCATTGAAATTTGAAAAAAAAAAAAAAAGTTGTTATTTCCTTTCTCCCCATATAGACCACAATGTAGCTAGCATTGCAAGTCTCCATTTCTTCCTCTAAAGAGAGACTTTGTCGAAGGCATGCCACACTACGAAGAAATCTTTTATGGAGCGCGGCACAATTTAGAAAACCGAGGCTGAGCTCAGAATTCCTGCCTAAATTCCGAAAGCGAATAAACAATGTAAAATAAATGTTATACTAATAGAGAAGGCAAACATTGGGTAGAACTAATCCTCTTTTAAATAGATTGTTTAGTGTCAGCACTCTATTCCTGTCTATAAGCCACCATAAATACGTCAACTCCTAGTAGGACTGCACCGAGAAGATTCCTGATGCTGAAATTTTTTTAGGTAATTGAGTCTTGATGAGGCAACAGGGCCTGACTGTTGGGGGTCGTCGCACAAAACCTTAGGATCTAGTCTCCCAAAAAACACCAAAATTATGGGATAATAAAGCAATGAAATAAATCAAAGCATAAATCACACGACACAAGAGATTTTTATGTGGAAAACCCTCAAACAGGTAAAAACCATGGGACCTCGTCCAGAGCAACAATTTACTATAAAGTAGAATGTTACAACCGATCACAAGTACACATCGCTTGAATCAAACCTTCTTCACTCACGCAGGAGTGGATGAACAATTAGAGAATAATGAAAAACTGAGAGATCTCACCGATCACGAGGATGTAGAAGCGTTGAGACATCGACTGTGAACTAAATCACTTCTATGAGCAGAACCTCCCTTCCACAAGCTTCCTCTCTCTATTTTTCTCTTTCTCTCACCCTTTGATAGCCCTAAACCCTTTAGCAAATCCTTGTAAAGCTTTAGAAAACTCTCTTGCATTTCCCTAGAATAACGCTATGACCCCTATTTATAGTTTAGGCAACTCCCTTTCTCACATCTTGTGAAACCGCCTCAATTTTTCGTGATCCCGTCGGGTTCCTCACGCAAAGGAAGGATCCGCACCAAATCCAGAACTAGAATGCGTAACCTCAACTAGTCAGCGGGGTCCTCGGCCCAGGTCGACCCATCGACTAGTCCTTGGGCACCATAGGATTTTAAAACCAAAAACTCAATGGACTTTGAGTCGAGCACCACTCGACCGGTCAAGTGGCCCCCTCAACAAGTCGAGCAGCTCACTCGACTGGTCGAGTAGCTCAGACTGAGGAGGAAAAATCCCATCAAATCTCCCCCTTTTCGACTCAGGAGGAATCTACCTTCTTCAAGTTAGCTAGGTTTCTACAAACCTCAAACTTGCCCTTGAGCAATGCCTTGGTCATCATATCTAACCCATCATCGTCCGTGTAGATATTCTCAAGTTGTAACACTTTCTATTCGAAAGTATCTCTGATCCAGTGATACCGAATCTCTATGTGCTTCGACTTGGAGTGTTGACTTGGATTTGTGCTCAAGTGTATAGCACTTTGACTATCGCAATAAACCACATGCTACTCCTACTTTAGGCTAAGTTCTTGTAGGAACCTCTTCATCCAAAGCATCTCTTTACATGCCTCTATGGCATTTTGGGTGGCCCTGCAGTGTTGTTAAAATGTAAACGGGTCATGTCTCTCGGCTTAATATTTGGCCACTGTGGAGCCTGGGCTAATCTTAGATTAATTAACTCGTGTATAAGCTGAACGTTGAGTGCTTACGTGGTAGCAATGTTCTTGGCCTCTATCATCGACAATACTACGACTTTCTGTAGCTTGCTCTGCTAAGAGATTGCTCCCCCTGCAAACGTGAATATGAACCCCGATGTAAACTTCTTGGAGTCTATGTCACCTGCCATATTTGCATCTGTGTAGCTCTTTAACACAGGTTTTCCGTCACCATAGCATAGGCTCAACCTGGATAAGCCTTTTAAATACCGTAGTATTCATTTCACCGCAGCCCAATGTTCTTTACTAGGATTGACAAGATACCGGCTGATAACACCAACCGCATGTGCTATGTCTGGGCGCATACATACCATAACATACATCAAACTTCATCAAGCTTTTTACATGACCATGCGTAGGTTATCTTCTCTACGCATCTCATTCACCTCTTGCCTTCGTCTATGACATGAACCCGCTTTGTCATTGCTTTGCAATCTGAAGTGACCATCTAGTGAAGTACTGACCGAGTTCACTACATTCATATTGAACCGCTCTAAGACTTTTTCAATATACCACTCTTGTGACAACCAAAGCTTCTTGCTACTTCTGTCACGGGTTATCTCTATTCCTAGGATCTATTTAGCCGAGCCCAAGTCTTTCATCACAAACGACTTACCCAACTCTTGTTTCAGCCTATCAATCTTCTTAATGTCTTTTCCCATGATGAGCATGTCATCAACGTATAACAGCAGAACTAAGAAATCACCATCTAAGAACTTGTGTGTAAACACACAGTGGTCCGACTTCATTCTGTCATATCCATGCTTTAACATGAACGAGTCAAACTTCTTGTACCATTACCTTGGAGCTTGTTTCAGCCCATACAAGCTCTTCCTCAGCCTACACACCATATACTCTTTGCCCCTGACTTTAAACCCCTCTAGTTGGTGCATATAAATCTCTTCTTTCAAGTCACCATGGAGAAAGACAGTTTTAACATCTAACTGCTCTATCTCTAGATTCATGCTAGCCGCCAACCTAAGCAACACCCGTATGGATGTCATCTTCACCACTGGTGAGAATATCTCTTCGAAGTATATACATTTCCTTTAACCAAACCCTTTCACCACAAGTCTGGCCTTGAACCTCGTTTGTAAATTCTTCTGCTCAATCTTCTTTCTGAACACCCGCTTGTTACTCAGAGCTTTCTTGCCCTTAGACAATTTCACCATATCATAGGTGTGGTTCTTATGCAATGATTCTATCTCCTCTTGCATAGCTTTTAACCACTCCCCCTTATGCTCGTCGGCTAGGGCCTAAGAATAATCTTTTGGCTCTCCCCTATCAGTGAGCATAATGTACTCATGTGGCGAGTACCTCTTGGACGATTGTTTGTCCCTAGATGACCTCCTCACTTGTGGCTCAACAAGTGGATCAGGTGGGGGTTGCTCCCCTGTCATCAGGCACCACGGGATGAATAATCGAATCTATATCCTCTATCTCTTCTGAATTAGGCTACGTCTTTTTTGGCTTACAAATATCTTCAATACATTGGTCTTCAAAGAAAACCACATCTCTGCTCCTGACGAGCTTTAACTATATTTTCCGCACGATTAAATACGGGACTACGAGTAGCCGGTGTGGTCAGGCTCCTTAAGAGATGACCAAACCGCATCCGTTTGTCCCCAGAAAGGCCCTTCATCCCGGGCCGCGAGCACTACCCTATAAATTTCATGGCTGAGGGCCAAGTGGCTCCATCAATCGAATGGCCCCCACCGGGGCCATAGTCGGATCCCACAATCCGTATCTGAACTTTTCATCACCTACCCCAAGAACATATATTGTCTGATCTTCATATCGAGTTTGGACCTCTCGTCCTTTAATACGTGAATGGATGCCCTGCATCGAAACACCCTGAGATGATTGTACGGTGGATCTTGTCCAGTCCACACCTTCTCGGGTACTTCTCCATTCAACGAGGCTGATGGAGACCTGTTTATCAAATACACTGTCGTGTGTATTGCTTCTCTCTAGAACGTCTTGGGAAACTTCGCATGGAATAACATGCATGTGATTCTCTCTACAATGGTGCGATTCATTCACTCAGCCACACCATTATGTTAGGGGGTCTTGGGAACCGTCTGTTCATGCCGTATACCCAGGGACTTACAATACTCATGAAAGTCACTGATGTATTCACCACCATTGTCAGTGCGGATGCACTTAAATCATCTACTTGTCTCTTTCAACTATAGCATGAAATAATTTAAATACACCAAAGACATCGTCCTTGGATTTCAAAGCATAAACCCAAACCTTCCTAGATGTATCATCTATAAAAGTGACAAAATACAATGCCTCACCCAAGGTTTTTGTCCTCATAAGACCACAAACATCAGAATAAGTCAATTCTAATGCATGTCCTTTATTAACATGAGAAGCAGATTTAATAAATGAAACTCTATGTTGTTTTCCTAATAAATAGTCAATACAGGTTTTGAGAGGTATACATGTCACGTCCGGAAGGAGCTACTTCTTTACTAGTAGCTGAAGCCCTTTTTCACTCAAGTGGCCTAGACGCTTGTGTCACATGTCAATAGTTGAATCTTCTACTACGTTCAACCCACCCTTGTACACACTAACACTTGCCTTGTAAAGGGTGCAACACTTATTTCCTCTAGCTACGATCAACGAACCCTTAATGAGCTTCTAACGCCCACCAGCAAAAATGGCTTTCATAGCCATCATCATCCAACCTTCTCATCGACATCGAGTTGAGGCGAAGGTCTGGAATGTGTCTCACATCCCTGAGAACTAATGCGCAGCCCACATTGGTCTTCACACAAATAGCACCGACCCCTACAATCTTTGATATGCCAGAATTTCTGATCTTCACTGTCCCAAAGTCACCTGACTTGTAGTTTGTGAAGAAATCTCTGCTTGGGGTCGCATGAAACGAGGCTCCTGAGTCTATCACCTAGTCGGTATCCTGACTCGTAGCCGTGAGACAAACATCATGATCTGCTGAAAGAATAACTACGACGTCGTCATCTAAAGCGACCGCAGTAGAATCTGATTCATCTTCCTTCTCCTTTCATTTTCCTTTCTTGTCATTCTTCTTCTTATGACATTCATGCTTGTAGTGACCCTTCTTGCCACAATTCCAGCATTCAATATCCTTCCTGGTACTCGACTTGCATCTTGATTTATCTCAGGCCTTCTCGCCCTTTCTGTTCTTTCCTCTCCCTCGATCTTGTATCACAAGGGCCTCTTATTGAGTAGACCCCTGAGACTTCCTCCTTGTCTCCTCATTGAAGAGATAACTAGTTACCTGTTTCATAGACACATTTCCGCTTGGTGCGGAGTTACTCAGAGACACCACCAATATCTCCCAACTATCAGGCAATCAGCTAAGTAATAGCAAAGCCTGTAATTCATCGTCCAGGACCATCTTCATAGCGGAGAGCTGGTTTAATATATTGTTGACTTCATTCATGCGCTCAGTGACAGAACCACCATCTTTGAACTTGAGATTTATAAGTCATCTTATCAAAAAAATCTCATTATCGGCTGTCTTCCTCTCATACGACCCTTGCAATTTTAGTTATAGGCTAGCTGCTGAGGTCCCCGTATACACATGGTGGAATACGGAATCGTCCAGCCATTGTCTAATAAACCCCACCGCCTTCCGGTCCAACTTCTTCAAATCATCATCTTACATATCCTTTGACTTTGTTGATATGCCTTGAATTAGAGAATACAAGTCCTTGCAATAAAGCAAGTCCTCCATCTTAGCCTTTCATATGGTCTAGTTAAAACCATTGAGACTGATCATCCTTGATGAGCCACCTTCCATAATTCAGAACCCATCTCACTCCGTTCAACCAACCTGAATCTCTGATACCACTTTGTTGGGGGCCGTTGCACAAAACCTTAGGATCTAGCCTCCCAAATAACACCAGAATTATGGGATAATAAAGCAATGACATAAATTAAAGCATTAACCATACGACGCAAGAGATTTTTACGTGGAAAACCCTCAAAGAGGTAAAAACCACGGGACCTCGTCCAGAGTAACAATTCACTATGAAGTAGAACGTTACAACCGATCAAAAGCACACACCACTTAGATCAAACCTTTTTTACTCACGTAGGAGTGGATGAACAATAAGAGAATAATGAAAAACTGAGAGATCTCACCGATCACGAGGACGTAGAAGCGCTGACACGTCGACTGCGAAGTAGATCACCTTTACGAGCAGAACCTCCCTTCTACAAGCTTCCTCTCTCTCTCTCTCTCTCTCTCTCTCTCTCTCTCTCTCTCTCTCTCACCCTTTGATAGCCCTAAACCCTTCAGCAAACCCTTGTAAAGCTTTAAGAAACTCTCTTGCATTCCCCTAGAATAACCCTAAGACCCCTACTTATTATTTAGGCAACTCCCTTTTGCACCTCTTGCGAAACTGCCTCAATCATAGTCCGCACCAAATCCGGACTAGAATCTGTGCAACCTCGACTAGTCAAGCAGGGTCCTCGACCGGTTGAGCAGCCCACTCGACCGATCGAGCACCATGAAATTCTAAAACTAAAAACTTGCTAGACTTTGAGTCGAGCACCCCTCGACCAGTTGAGTGGCCCCCTCGACCAGTCGAGCGGCTCACTCGACCGGTCAAGCAGCTCAGACTGAGAAGGAAAAATCCAATCACTGACCCTACAAGAGAGACAGAAGTGTTGATAAGGATTTGATTTCATTTTTGCATAGGTTCCCTCTGAAGGGGGGAGTTCAGACAGAATCTTCAGCACTATGCAAGCAACAATATGCCATGTACACCTTGGCTCAATCCAAGGATCAAGCCAAAACCTTATTCTCTCCCCTTAGCCCACTATGAATCTGACTCTACAGATGACTATATCAATCACTCTATTCATACCTTTCAATAGGGGAGAGAAATTAATAGTTAGAAATTAGAAATTATAGAGATTTGGATTTGAGAGGAATCTAAATATCCCAAAAGAGCTTTTTTTTTTGTTTTTTTAAACTCCCCCATCAAAGCTATGATTTCAAATCCAGTCAATTCCATATAGACTAAAATCCACCTGTTTCCATTGGAGCTCAAATCCATATGGGAAACAAGCCCTTACAAGAATTATCGCATCTCTCTTATCTACCTTGCCAAGACATGAGAAAAACATCTTCAGAGAAAATCTTCTGCTTTTGAAAGAAAAACACACACTCATCCTCCTATAGATAATGAGACATGGAAACAATTCAGTAAAAACAATGATAAAAATCATCTCACCTCTCCTCTTTACCATACAAGCACATGAATAAACATATCCCATCTCCACCATGCTAACGTAAGAGAAAACACTTCTAAGGCTCCTAAGCAATCCAAACAAAAACTCCTCATCATAACCTTATACATGTCTTGCCCTAACTTTGAGATCAAGAAACTCATGGAAAATTGATCCAAGATGCAGTCATTTGCCCATATGGGGGCTTTCAAGAAAATCGGTGGAAGTGAAAGCCTGTTTCTTGACTAATCTTTTTCCTGAATTTTAGTTTTCATTTCCATGTCTCTAGTTTGGTTGAGATTATTTCCATGGAATATTACTCAGGAGCTGCCCCTAATGGCCAAGTAATTCAATGTGAGCCATACCACCCACAGGGTTGCAATCCGTGTGCTAGTGATGGACCCCAAGTGGTAATGATCATCTAACCATAAACCCCATCCATGGTTTGGATTGACTAACGATGGTTCCCACCTGAAAGGACTTGTAGATAAGATCACCTAACAATGGACCCCCATGGGAAGACGCCTGGTTAAGATCGACTAACTTATGATGGGCCGTACATGGATACCCACATGATTAGCATTGGGCAGCAATGGGCCCTACATCAAAATACATTTGGTCCTAGAGTTGTACAAGAGTCGAACCAAGTCAAGCTTGGCACAACTCGGCTCGGCTAGGCTAGCAACCTAGCTTGAACTCGGCTTGGCTTACTCCTCGAGCCTATCTAGCTAGCTTGACTCTATTTAATCAGCAGCTCGATCCAAGTTCAATCATGTGCAACATTTTCTCAAACACAAAATGCATCTTCAATCTCTCACACTTTGAATGCAAAATAATAACAACACTTTGCAGTCATTTCATCAAACAATTGCCAAGTAGCATTAAAATTAAGATATGAAGACAGTTCTACAATATAATTTTTTATTTTTTATTTTTTTTGTGGGTATTTGTTTTTTCACTCTTCCAGGGAATACCCATTTCAAGAATACCCAGATATGAGAACAGACCAAGAAATAACACTTCGTTGAGTCATTTTATCAAGTACTTGGAAAGCATCATCAAGATCAAAATAACCTAGTAAGCCAATTTGATCCGAGTCAAGTCGAGCTCGGGCAATCTCGAACATGGTTCAAAAATTTTTCGAGCTCCAAAAGCCAACTCAACTCAGTCCGAATCCAGTTTCAAGCTGAGGTGAGTCGAGCTTTTCCGAGTCAAGTTGAGCAAGCTAACCAACCTAACTTGACTCATGTACAGCTCTAATTGGTCCTGCCCAAAAATAAAAGTCAATTAACTGTGGGTCCCACCTGGAAATAACAGTGGGTGCCATGACCTGAATTTCGAATCAGCCCCTTCACAGTAACAACTGGTTCCAATCTTTGCATCACTTTCATTAAGCGAGAAAATAATTCTTCAGGCTTAAGCTTTACCTCTTCCATCTTTTATTTATTTATTTCATTCACCCATAAGGTTCCTGACTGTGGCCTTTAAAAAGTGAAAACTATGTCATCAAGATTATCAAATGTGATTGTCCACAATTTCAACAGGTCTGTGATAGCCATTGCTTTTATCGTCATCATCAAATGATATACATCCATATAACACCCCTTGAGAACAGACCCATTACATCACTGCCAAATGTTAGAATGCTCAATGACCAATTTTTTCCACACTTCAGAAAAGTACATTTGAGTGAGGGGGATAGAATTTCCTTTTTCGAGTTACCTTGAATCACCTCATCAATTTGGATCTATGAGTCCAATCATGACCGTCAATCAACAAAATAGTGCAAGAGGCCGATAAATTAGCTCGCCTCCAGCAGATGAATGTGTGGCCGCGGTGCTGCAGCATGAAACTGGAGCAGGCTGGCTAATGACTTCTCCCTCAGCAAGGCTCTCTCTCTCCAAGTTGGAGTAGAATCAAATGTCACAATGTGTGTGGGTGCGCCTCGGGAGGGAATACAGTGATTAGAAATCTATGGATCATCTCAAAGCTGGTGAATGTGATAACAGCAGCTGGTGTAGTCCTCATCAGGTTGGTGGCGCAGCCACGATAGAATCCTGGGATTCCCTCTTTTTGGAATACTTTCTTGATGCAGTCAATCATGCCCATATATCTCTTCTCAGAATGGTGGCCTTGCTCTTGAAGCCTCGAGCGCACCACCTGCAGATAAAATGGGTATTGGCACAGATGGAAACGGGAGGACCAAGTCAGTGCTCCTGGTACTTGTTACGGAATCACTGAATCAGATCAGAAATGAAGCAAAGAAAGATGCTAGCTACCCTCGCTGGCACCCTTTGCCAGATCTTCTCATTGCCACATGTGCCAAAGTGGCATGCGTGTGTTGTCTGGCCGTTCATCATGCAGGCCTCAGTGTGCATGTTCTCCAGAACAAAAGTCAGGCCTGTCTGCTGATCAGATGCGCCATTAATGTGGAAATATAGAGAGACCAATCATCTACATTTGAAATAGTCATGACCCACCTGATGACCGAACTGAGCTTCATTTTGGGCCAGGGAACAATATACAATGAGGTCCACCAGATGAACAGCACTGATCTTGCTTCATGTCACATTGACACATTGTGCAGTGAGTGGAGATGTGATAGTGCTGATTGCATTCCTCGGAGACTTATTAAAACATCTCTAACACCTCAGTTTCTCCCTGGCCCATGTGGCCCAAAGGATGCTTAAGAAAATTCTCGTTTTCTGAAAGCAGCAGGGATAAAGGAGTACCTCATGTGGATAAGTTAGCGTGGAAGCAGCTATTTTGGAGATGGATGAGGCAACAGCAACATCAGTTGCACTGAGTGTATCGATGGTAGTGTTATCTGACACCGCAACAGGTAATCAACAAGAGGGCAACAAATGTGTAAAGATAGACATGTAGAACAGGAAAATAGAGAACATATTACCTCGTTTGGCCAAGTAAACTTTTATCTTTTCATAGGTTGGAAATTGGATAGCAACATGGCTGACTCCAGCCAGTGCAGGCACCAGACCACTGTTCAGAGCATATATTTAGTACTCCATTTAACTAATTTTAGCAGTTTGAATTCATTTATTACTATCTGATAGATTATGCAACCTGTATAATCCACGGATACCCTCTTCATGGGCTATTCTCCTTAAAGCCGACAGCGTGCTCCTATATGGCACGATTCCCACTCGCATCCCTTGAGTCTACAAAAGAAAAGAGTCAAAAGGTTAACATGCCAAAACCATTGTTTGACTAATCAGCAAAGAAATCATTAGAACCAGAAAAAGGATTTTCTAGTACAAATGCAGCCCCGCTCAAAATAGTTTTTTTTTTTTTTTTTTTTTTGAGATAAATAGGTTCATTCATTCCATCATGAAACATGAAAACAAGACAACCAACAATCAACTACCAAGAAGATTGCCACTTTACAAAATAATATCACTAATCAGAAAAATGCTCTAGTATCTATGAAAGCAAAAAAAATATTTACCAAAAAAAGGAAAAAGCAAACAATGCTAAAGATTTATGAAGAATATAACCCATATCTGCTGCAAGAAAACCGTGAGGCTCAAATAAAGTCGAATATAATTGAAAACCCCTTCATTGGATGAATAGAAGACACTATCAAGTGTTCAACACTGGATTACAAATGTCAAATGATCTGAGAAATGAAATATGATCAATGAAGAGAAGAACTATTCATGGGCCAATCACTGACACTCGAAGAAAATAAGATTCAACATCTATAGAAACACTACCAAAGAGAGAATCTTAACATGGGAATGCATAAATCTTCCATGTAACAACAAGATAACAACCCCTAAGACAATTGGGACAAGAAAGCAAGTATAAAATTACCAGAAGAAAATTGCAGCAACCCATTCACAAATTTAAGTGCAATGACCACAGGTAAGTCAGATTTATCATCATCATCATCTAAGCCTTTAGGATTTATCCTATCTGATATTTCAAAAACAGAAAGAAACAAAGGATTCATCGTATGTGAAATACCTGAAATCTCGTCTTGACCACCCAGAGTGGATTGGTGGCAATGGTTGTTGCAGCTCCAGCACCAGCAGCAGCTATGATGTTGGCACCTATTGAGAGTTGATGGTTCCCATCTACAGATTCTACAGTGATGCAACTTCCAACACATTAGAGAGTCTTGACAGGAAGACAAAAGTAGGCAGAAAATTTAATTACTTAAATTCAAAAGATTAAATAAGTTGCGACAGAAATGTCAATAAAACAATTGATGATTCTTCACTTCATTAACAACCAGGGTAAGACATCGTAAAACTAACCATCTGAATAAAGCACGCTTTTGAGTTGGTCATACATGGTGAAATAAACCTGCACATTTGATGAAAACAGGATCACTTAAAAGTGCGGAATTTTCTTCAAGCAATTACTTCTAAATATCAAGAAACCCCGCTGGAAACATTATAAAATTACAAGAATATAAGATTCAAAGCCACAGTGTTATAGGGCTACATTTCTTCCAATTGTAGCAGTAACAAAGGACAATGTTCTCCACAAGTCACATTAAAAACAGAAGACACTCCGGGTCAAGTTTTCTTTTCTCTGCTTCTGAGTTTTGTCATTTTGTTTTTTGGATCATGCTCCCTTGTTTTTACTGAGTTGCTACATCTCAGTTTATTGTTCCTTGTTGCAGTTCTGTCCACTTTTTAAATAAAATTCTCATTACCCGTTATAAAAAAAAAAAAAAATGTCTCTAAAAGCTTTAAATATATTGAGATGGTAAAGATCATCATCACAATTCATAGTTTTGGTGCATCATGATAACAAAACCCTACAAGTTATAAAGAAACCACAAGGATGTTCAACACAACGATATGGCTCAATTTACCGCTTGAGTCTAGGTTTACCACACTATTGTCCTGCATCTTCCAATCCTGAATCCTGGAGCCTTTGGTTATGAGTAGCCTAATTGTAGCTTTGGAAATAGCAATATATGTAATCTTAGATAAGGAGTTTTTGGAAGTTTCACATAATGAGTTTGTTCATGCAATGTTAGTATATGCAATCCATGAAGGGCTGTGAGTGGGCTGGACTCGGACCAGGTAAAATCTAAATTTTGCATAGACCTCGCCCAAACAGTTCAAAACCCGGGCCAAAGACAACTCCAGGCCCAGCCAATTGACAGCCATAAAATGACAAGGTAGTGAATACAGAAAATATCTTTGCTTGTAATACCCTTGACTTTCAATTCAATATTCAAGTGCTCCTTTTAGATATATGTTTCTTTGCTTGTGACAGCCTTGACTTTCAATTTGATAGTTAAGTGCTCCTTTTGGATATTTTTTCTTTTGTTTCTGGTTATTGTATCTATCTCAGTAAGTGGTAATCTATGTTCAAAATCAGAGAAATCTTTAAATTGCACAACCATAGACGTTGATTAATTATGCTCAATAAAAATAGGTAAATGGAAAGTTGACCTACATATCACTTGACAAAAATCCTATGACTGAGAAACATAAAAATAATTAGAAATTTTCAATACATAAAAATGATATTAATGATCTCAAACTAAGGCCAATAAAAAAGCTCTCAAATTAAGATGGGTACACTGTGTATTGATCATGCAGTTTTTTATTTGCCAGAAAAGTAATAAAATTTATTGAGGAATAAGAAAGTACAACATGAGAGTGTCTAAACTTTGTATCAAAACTATCTGGAATATATATATATATATATATATATATATATATATATATATATATATATATATATATATATATATATATATATATATATATATATATATATATAAAATCCTTCTATCATGGGAATTTCCATCCCGAGAAAAATTTGCTGGTTTGAACAGTTCAAGTCGAATTAAATGCCTACAGAAAATACCTTTGATGGAGGCCATTTGTTTCCCGATGATCAATTCTTGTATTGACTACGTTAATGATGATCCCATTGTCATACCCTTTAAAAGAATGCACAATGTTGCAAGAACTATCAGGGGATCAAACTTATGAATAACATTATGAAGCTTTGGGAGAGTAGTGGAACAAAAATTAAGGCCTCGTTTGGTAGACGCCTAAAAATGAGTTCATCACATCTTAATTAACAGTAACTACGATATCCTGATCTCCGATGCATAATAATGAGTTCATGTTAACAGTGACTATGTTTAGAGATAAAGATCCCTAATAAACAATTACTGTTAACAAAAATTATGTAAACCCATTTTTAGGTTTCTACCAAACATGGTCCACGTCAAGAAACAAAGATATGAAAACATCAGTTTGGCTTCACGCTAGGGAGATCAGCAATTGAAGCTAGTTTTCTACTTGGGTAATTGATGGAAAACAGTATAGGGAAAAGAAGAAGAATGCAGACATGGTTTTCATTTATCTAGAGAAACCTTACGGTAGAGGACATATGGAGGTTATAATGCAGGGGCATTTTCACACCGGGCTCAAGTGGGGTAGCCTGTGGGATGCGGGGACACACTCGAGGTGGGCGGCCCGTGCGAGGCGGGGTGGCTTGTGAGAGGCAGGGCCCACCTGTGTGAGGCGGGTGGCTCGTGTGAGGCGGTACCCATGTGATTTGGGGCCCACGATGGGGGGTTCAGCCGAGGTCCTAACCCACGAGATGTGGGGCCTGGGCTATGAGATAAGGAGATTGATTAGCCATGCTCTAATAGTTCGAGCTTTTAGAGCAAGTGGCTAATTGTCCTGCATCAGGTTATTTGGTGGACGATGAAGAAAGGAGTCCAAAAATATATTGACATCATGCAAGACATGTAAAAGGATGTCATAACAGGAATGAGAGTGGCTTGTGGTAAGATTGAAAAGTCTCCAGTAGTAATGGATCTCCGTTAAGGGTTGGCATTTAGCCATTACCTAGTGGCACTTGTTATAGATGAATTAACAACTCCTAGGATGAGGTCAACTAGTGTATGTTTTTGCAGATGAGACGGTGTTGGTCATGGAGACTAGATATAATGCGGGGGCATTTTCACACTGGGCTCGAATGGGGTGGCATGTGGGATGCAGGGTCACACTCGGGGTGGGCGGCCCGTAGAACTCAAGTGATTTGGAGTGCACGAGGGGGCGAAACCCATGGATTTGGGGCATGGGCTATGAGATAAAGGGATTAATACGCCATACTCTATAAGTTCGGACTTTTAGAGCAAGTGGTTAATTGCCCTGCATCAAACGAGAGATCTCATGTTTAAGACTCCTCACCGGGGGTGATTAATGCGGGGGCATTTTCACACCGAGCTCGAGTGGGGTGGCTTGTGGGATGTGGGGGCACACTTGGGGTGGGCGGCATGTGAAACCCATGTGATTTGGGGCCTATATGAGCCGGGTGGCTCATGTGAGGCGGAACCCATGTGATTTGGGGCCCACGAGAGGGCGGGACACATGGATTTAGGGTCCACGAGGAGGGTTCGGCCAAGGACCTAACCTATGGATGTGGGGCCTGGGCTCTAAGATAAAGGGATTAATTCGCCATGCTCTATCAATTCGAGCTTTTAGAAGTATAAAAGCTCAAAAATTAGCACCACCAAGACAGAGTATTTGGAATACAACTTTAATAAGAACAGTTATAAAGGTGAGGCTTTAATTAAAATTGATGGTCAGAAGACTCCTGGAAGCAATTTGTATCTTTACCTTGGCTCTATTGTTTAAAAGGATAGGGGGAATATGAGGATTTACAATAGAATCATAACTGAGTGGATTTAGTGGAGGTGCCTTCGGCGTGTTATGTGATTATTGCATCCCTTTGGAACTTAGGAAATTTTTTATAAGACTATTCAATGTTATTTGGGCAGAGCGTTGAGTGGTAAGCAAGCAGTGCGAGCAGGGATTAAGTGTTGCAGAAAGGAGGGAGTTAAGATAGATTTGTGGGAAGATGTTGAGAGTCAGAAATATTGCATATTATCCCCCATCTATTTCTTGGTTTTACAAATATAATATGGCTTAATGGTATATTTTGCATGTGTTTGTGTTGCAAGGTGAATTTAAGAGCTTGAAATGAAAAGAATGCTAAAAGCATGGATTTAGTGCTCAAAAGTCACCAAAGCAAAGAATGGATCTTCGGAGACCAAGATTAAAGATTTCAAGACCCCAAGATCCAAGAAAACCAAGTGGAGAAGGAAGGAAGGCGAAAGAACAAACACAGAAATCACAAAGACTGTGTCTTCGAGAACCGTTCAATAACATCGAAGATCTGTTCAATGACATTGAACACTGGTCAATGATATCAAATTTATGAGGAAAAATCGAGTTGGTTGTTAGACATATTAGGTGCTTTTACCGATTAATCGAAGACATATTCGATGACTCGAAGGAAGGTGCTCGATGGCATCGAAGACTGATCGATGACATTGAATTTATTGAAGAAATTGAAACAACTCGTTGGACTATTTTTAACACATTTTCGATGACTCGAAGACTCGTTCGATGGATCGAAGCTTCGCTCGATGACATTAAAGGGCAGTTCAATGACACAGAGACTTACGCAGCACGAAAGAAGAAAATGTGTGACTTTCGGATTCAAACCCCTTTGATGACATCGAAGGCGTTACACAATCTGTGTAAATTAGATCCGGTTTTGCGATTTTGGGGAACTTTGCTTATAAATAGGGTTTTCTAGGCACTTTTTAGGATATCGAGGGTTTGGAGGAGCAAAGCAAAAGGGCGGAGCCGCTTCCCAAGAGTTCTTCTTCCCTTCTCCTTAGTTTTTGATGCTTTCTTCTAGGGGTTTTAATCCAATCATGTCTATGGTTGGCTAGATCCCTTAGCTAGGGCTAAGGGGTGAAGCTTGTAGCGTGATTGGGATGTTTTTCTTGTTTGATTATTGTTATTGTTGAACTCCTTTGATTCTAGTTTGATATTAAGGAATACTTTTAATGTTTAATGGTTTGTTATGACTTAAATTACAATAGATCTGCAATAGCTTGAAGTATCTTCTTCTTCTGTTCGGAGTTTGTGAAAATAGGAAATCCTATTGTTCTCCGTCGTCCCTTGGGCATGGCTGAGTGATGGAATCCCTTCTATTCTTTACAACTCTCCCATGTTAGTTGTTGGATCGGTATATCCTATTGTCTACCATTGTCTCCTGGGCATGGTTAGGTGATGGAATCACTTTCAATCTTCACAACTTTCATCTGTTGAGAATTAGATCAATGGAAGTTCAGATCTGAGTTTAATGAATATCTTCTAATTGGATTGGATAGGACTCCAATTCCAATTGAGTGCCTTGATTCGAATAAGGAAACATCCTAATAGCTACAAGTGGATCCCTGGAATCCCTAGTTTCTCACCTTTGAATTTCTCAAGTTTTTCATTAAATCTCTCGCAATTACTCTCTACACTTCTAAATTTAGGTTAGATCTTCTCCTAGTTTTGATTCTAATTAATTTCAAAATAGACACACAAGATTAGTCCTCGTGGATTCGACCTCGGTCATGCCGAGATTATTACTACATCGCGACCCTACACTTGGGGTTGTGAACAAAAGACTAGGAAGAACAGAATTAAGAATGAGGTCAAGCAGCTTAGGAGTACTCCCAATAGGTGATAAAATGATGGAGAACAAATGATATGGTTCGATCAAGTGCAACCCATAACACAGGTGGCTCTAGTAAGCAATGTTTTCAGTACTGGTATCGATGGATGTATCGCACCATTGGGATGCGGAAACATATCGATTATTGCATGCGAAATATCGGATATATTACATAATGTTGTGTTGTTTTTTAAAAATATCGGGAAACATTGAGAAATTGGTCAAATTTTTCAATGAAACTTCAGGGAATGTTAAAAAAGACATAATTACACACTTAGAAAATTTTTAAAAAAAGATGTGCTCATAATAAGTTTCCTTGGTTCCTTAATTATGGGTTGTCTGACAGTGTGATGCAACTATATTCAAAATCAACTAGTATAATTTATAAATCATAGAAGGCACGTATGTATGAAAACACAACTAATTAATTATTTTTAAAAATTGCACACGTGGCATACAAGTAATTGAAATTAAATTGTCCATATTATGTCTTGTAACCCAAAAATTAGGTTTATTTTTTCATCAATTCATCAGATGACAAGATGGGTGGACATTTCTCGGACAGGTAAGAATGAAAATATCCAACGGCCCTATTTCAATAAACAAGCATCCATGAATCAAAGGTCCAGATCGTTGAAACAAACAATCAGATTTTAAGATCGTGACTTAGTGCCAGTGGTTTGACAATTTAAATAGTTTAATTTGAGTTAATATATAACATGTGTACAAGTACGGTTCTAGATTATTGCAACTCCCCTTAAAGAGGACTTGGGTACGTTTTTCAAAAACGTTTTCAATTAACCAGTAAAGGGGAGGGCAACTAAGGTGAGTTCCACTGTTATGTTTATGTGAAATCCACCCCAAACACCAAGAGCATCACCCTATGTTAGGCCTAGGGCTCAACATCAATGCCATCTGTGATTTAGGTGGGCACCATTGGAAATAGTGTAAAGGGGAACTCTCACCCTTAAACTATTTCCCTTGGTGTGGCCCACCTAAATCACGGATAGGCCCAATTTTTGGGCCCCGTGCATAAATTTTGGTGTGACAAATAATAGTTGGAGTGGATTTCATATAATCATCACGATGAGGCCTGTAAAAATCAAGGGTGGATGTCTTTCCAAATTGTTTCCTTTGGTGTGGCCCTCCTGAATCACAGTCAACCTGATTTTTTGGCGCTGGACCTAACGTGGGATTGCAAATATAATGGTCGAAGTGGATCTCACATACATATCAAGGTGGGATTTTTTGTTAATATATTAGCCAAATTAGGGACACACTCTCTATTTATTATAAGGTCCACCATGATACGGTATGTGAAATCCATATTAACAATTAGATGTGTAATCTGACATTAGGCCCGAGACCAAAAAATCAGGTTGACCAGTGATTCAGGTGGGCCACATCAAAGGAAACAGTCGGTAGAGATTTCCAGCCTTGATTTTTAAAAGGCCCATCGTGATGATTATATGAAATCCACTACAACTACTAGATGACACAACAAAATTTAGGCATGGGTCCTAAAAATTAGGCTCATTCATGATTTGTGTGGGCCACACCAATGGAAATAGTTTGGAGGGCGAGCATTGCCATGTACACTATTTCCAACTGTGGTCCACTTGAATCATGGATGGGCTGATTTTTTGGCCTAGCATGGAGTGATGCAACTAGTGGTCATAGTGGATTTCGCATAAACACCATAGTGGGGCTCACCTGAGCCACCAACCCTTCACCTACCTAACCTAGGGTGACACACTGTCGGAGCATTAAAGACTTTGAATCTTTTCGAAAAAAAAAAAGGCCTACAACCATAAAACCTGAACTCGTGAGTAGTGTGGTGCCTTCCACCGACCTCGGTGGTGAGTTGACATGGCAAAGTTTTGCGGGCTCCACCATGATGACGTATCTATTATATCCACACCATCCATCCATTTTGCCAGATCACCACAAAAGGCAGTGGGGACAATGACGCCCACCATTGAAATCTTCCTAGGGTAGGGCCCATCATAATGTTTAGTTGTCATCCAAACTATTCATAAGGTCACACAGACATGGATGAAGGGAAAACACAAATATCAGCTTGATCCAAACCTTTCGTAGCCCCCTAAGAAGTTTTCAATGGTAGGCATTCAATCCCCACTATTTTATGTGGTGTGGCCTACTTGAGCTTTGATCTGCCTCATTCATGCTGTAAACTGGTCTTGCAAAAAGGATGGACTGTGTGGATATAACACATACATCATGGTGGGGCCTGCGGAACTTTGCAACGTCAACACACCAACGAGGTCGGTGGTGTGTGCCACACTACGCAACCAGAGTATGTCTGTAAAACCTTTAAATAAAAAAAAAAAAAAAAACGTGCAACCATTCGGGGGGGGGGGGGGGGGAATGGGTGAGAGAGAGCCTAGCAAAGAGAGGAGAAGGAGAAGAGGAAAACCAAGCATTTATTTATTTATTAAGTTTTTTGGGTCTCCTATTGCCAGTATCACCAATACATCCAGGTATATAGACAATATCTCGCAATGCATCGCCGATATCGGCGATAAATTGCAGCAATATATCACGGTAATATCGTTGATACCCTAAAAGCCATGAACTTTAGTAGGGTTTTGTATCGGCTAGGTGTAATACTGATATTATTGACAATATCTCGCAATGCATCGCCAATATTAGCGAGACAGTGCGATATATCGCGGTAATATCACTGATACCCTAAAAGCCATGAACTTCAGTAGGGTTTTGTATCGGCTAGGTGCAATACCAATATTTTTAGATATCGTATACGCTGCTGGTAAGGAGGGGAACAATGATTAGGGTTGAAGCGCTTGAAAAAAGGATGAGAGGAAGACCTTAAAGAACTTAGATTGAAGTGGTGTGAAGGGATATGACCACTTTCTCATTCACCAAGAATGGATCTCCTGTTTGTGCACATGCATCCAAGTGTGTGTATGAATGGTCTAAAGATAAAGTAGGAGAAGGAGATAACAACATATGATAATTCAAGATCACATTCTTCGATGAGGATGATCCAAAGGTAAACAGAATAAAAGGATATAAAATTGTAAGCATTGTAGTGAACTTTAACCATCACGATGATCATTTAGCCATGCTAATAGTAATATTTCAAGTGTTTTTCCTTGCATTTTAAAAAAAAAAAAAAGGAAAAGAAAAGAAGAAGAATAAGGAAACATATGTTTGCATAGTTTGATTTCTTGAGACGACAAAAATCAAGAAGAGAACAACCTGTAATAATATGCAACTAACAACTTTACTAACAGGCACTAGCTTGGAATAGTAGGGAAACTCACAGCCCAGTTTGGAAGTAATGCTAACACTGTTGGTGAAAGCCCACGATACATGCCACGCACACCCTCCTTCTTGAATATTTGTTCCAAACTCCCAACTATAAGACTACCTGGTACCATAAAGAAATTAATACACACATAGGCGTTTTGAAAAACTAAACATAACACGATTAGCAAGGATGCACTTACACATCAAGGATGAATAACAAATTGGGCATGTCAATAATTGAAAACCTAGTACCTAAAATCAAGAAACAAGGGACAATAATTTACATAAATAGTATGATTTCCAAACATGGTGCACTTCACTGTTTCTTCTTTATTTCTTTCTTTCTTTTATAGCAAGTACCATGAAAAGATAGGTAAATGTTATAAGTATAGAAGTTCTATTAAAAAGAAAAGGGTAAATAAAAATTATTACACTTCAAAAATGGTAATTATTCCCCAATACAGAGAAAGTTTCAACTGCCTCTTTGGCAATGGAGTCCACAAACCATTGTCTCTTCATAAATGACAAAATGAGATGTTGAACTTAGATGACAGAATCTAAACAACAATATCACTAGCAATGAAGGATTATATTCAGGGTTCGGATTCTTTCGATGAAACCCACTTGATAGCTCCTATTAAGGACCCCAAATAGGATCAAGGAAAGATCCTCGAGCCTTCTCAAAGAGTCTACATCACTTTAAATCCTTGAAGCTCGCCATTTTGGAGAGACCAATTTGATCTCACCCATATCAACTCTAAATTCAGTCTCAATGTGTCAGATCAGCCTAGGTTTCAAATAGAACTACAGACAAATTTTAGCTTCAAACATCCAAGTAATGACTAATTCTCCCTCCCATGTTTGTTCTTCCTTTTTTTAAAAATCAATTTGCAATAATGTTTGCTACCTCAAGCGTTCACTAACATATAATTCATAGAGTTTCTCTATAAACTATTATGCGACACGCGCGCACGCGAGTTTTGCTATCATCCCTGCCTTCATGGGACGTTGGTAATGTCCCCACACCTTTTAATGAGATGACCTATTGTCAATTAGAACCATTCATTCATACCTACAACTAAGAGCAAGCCATGGTGAAAGAATTGCACAGATCGAATGATCCTAACCATTGAACGAGACCAATTTGTTACAACCATCTATTGTTTACAAGCCATAAATCACATGGTTAAAATCAAAGTGTTACTTTAGAATCATAAGTAATACAAAGTGGGATCTATCTACTAGATGTTTCAAGATGATGATTGGACCAATTTTGTTTCTCCAGTCAATACTTGACTGTCCATTTTCATGCTATTGATTGGAAGCTTAGGTCATGCTATTGATTGGAAGCTTAGATCACCCGGTTGGCACAATTTTTCAACATGGCTTAATGAATGGTTCGGATCGACAATAGGTCAGCCTGTGTGCTGTTTAAAGATTTAGGAACATTGCTAACATGTCCATGAAGGTGGGGACATTACCCACCCCGTGCCATTTAAAAGGTTTGGGGACATTGCTAACGTGTCCATGAAGGTGGGGACTCCACATCCATTAGATGTGGGCATGTGTATTGACAATCTAAAATCACAGTCAACCTTGATTGAGACTTGATTAAACTTGTGGTTTGAGACAATTACACCATAAAGATACTGCTCAATATACAATATAATTCAGCGTATGGTTCAAACATGTGCAACTAAGGCTAGAGACAACTCTGGTGAGGGAAATTTTAATCGTGGTTGAAGGGCTTGAAATGAGGGTATTCTCTCGACTTTAGAGGGGATGCAAATCTAAAGTGCAATGGTGTCAAACCCACTTAGAAAGCAAGCATTTGCGTGGTTTTTTATGACTGATTAGAAATGAAAATTATCATGGTGGATAACCTTAAGAAACAGCAGACATCATTGCCTAATAGGTGCTAAATGTGCAGGAAGAACATGAATCACTTGTTTCTCCACCGTGATATGGCGAAGGATTTAGGGGTATCCGTTTTGCCTCTTTGAGTTGGTTGGGTCTTAAATGGCTCCCTTTCAAGACTATCAAGCAAATTCTTGTTCCTGTAATTACGAGCTGAGCAATGTCTTCTCTGGCATTTAATGGTTACTCATATGATGATGTTTTTACTTGTTTGGAGTGTGAGGACCCCCGATAGTTGATTCTAGGGTGGCTCGGATCAGTTTTGTTTTTGAGGTTTCTTTTGGAGTTGCATGTTCATTTGTTTTCTTGGAGGCCTTTTGCCTCTTTCTTGAGAAAGTGACAGAGGATCACTGTTTCTCACCTCCTTTCATTCTTCTCATTATTTATTTATTTAATTATTATTATTTTTTTAAATTTGACGATTTTGTTGAGGGAGCCAAAGGCTCAAGAAAATAGAAAGACAAAAAGAAAAACAAGCCAACCAAAATTACAAACTCCACTCCTTAATACAAGAGAACACACCTTTCTAAACTGTGGTTCCTTGGGTTTCACTCCGAACCCCAGAACATCTGCCATTCCTTCCAATCCAAAAACACCAAAGAATGGCCAAATAGGCAAGATGCCAATTCCTCCTTTCTTTGGAAGAGGGTCCCCCTATGTGCCAAGACAAAAAAATAAAAAAAGGATCCTCCATGGAATTCGGCATCACCCATGGCACCTTAAAGGCTAAAAAGATGCAGTCCCACACTCCCATGTGTAAGGACTGATGAGAAAGAGATGTGCCACTGATTCCCCTTCTTTCTTCCATAAGAGACACATGTTATCCCTCTCTTATGGAGATTATCCACTGTCAATATACTATTTCTTCCTGCAAGCCACGCAAATGTCGCCACCTTTGGAGGAGCATGGTAGCACCAAATAAACCCTATATGAGAGCAACTTATTCCGATAAAAGGCCTGTGAATGACGTTGAGAAAGGACCGCACTGTGAATGCGCCAGATTTATCCCTTAATCGGACAAGGGCTCACCTTCCTTTTTAACATTGAGCCTTTGGATGGCCTTTAGGATGCAATCCAGATTCGCACCTCTGATAATAAAAACCTCCCTTCTCCACACTTTCAGTTTTCCTTTCCTGAACCTATCATTGTTTAAAAAGAAAAGGAATACCTATGCCTTGGACCCATGTGGTGGATATGAAAGCCTATTCACTTACCAAGGATAGAGCCATAGGAATGATTGGCAAAACAGGATCCATAAACCCAACCAAAACATCTTGTACAAGGATATGGTAATGATGGTGGTGAATAAAAGCCTATCTTCTAGCTGATGAAAGCAATGATAAAGATAAGAATATGGATATGGACATTGGACATAGGATAAGGGGGAAATAACTCTCCATTCCTCAAAATCCAAATCCAGGACAGATATCGATACATGAATCCAATTTATAAGATTCTATTTGTATTTTACTTTATGACTTTTGCCTAAAACATCATTCCATTCTAAGAACGACCACTCATTTTGATGGAAATCCTTAATACACATAGCACAGGAATGACCAGATGGTCCAACAATTCCACCCCTCATATACATAGCACAACGATTGGGAATTACTATCAAGGTATTCTATATCGGTAGCAGTGGCCATAACGGTCACCACCATTACCAATACGTGTATTGGCCATAGCAACCCCCGTAACAGTTGAAAATTTTCTTTTGCCCAAAAAATTCTGAAAAAAAAAAAAAAAAAAAAAAAATCAAGAATAATGTAAATATTTCAAATATGTATTCATTTTTTTGTTTTGAACATGTTTATGGTAGTGTAATGGTCCACTCTTTGGTGAGAGTGTTGTATCAGACTGTCTAATGAATTTTTTAATACGATTGTCTCTAATGTTTACACATCACAAACACGCATTAGAATACTACTTTTTCAAGTGTTTGAAAAAAAAGGCCCTCGGAGCTTCTATTTGCTCAAATCATTTCAATCTACGGTTTTAATCTTAAAAGTTATAGTAGGAGTGGTCAAAATCTGTTGTAAAATGATGTATGAGAGTTTTTGGAAAAAAAAAAAAAAAAAAAAAGGAGAAAAATGAATTTAAATGGAAAAAAAAAAAAGTGACCATTTTTCGACCATTACGAGAGTAACAGTCATTATGCCTCGTAATGGCCTTTATGGCCACCGTAACGGTTGATACGGTCGCGAAAAACCAACTGCCCCATTTCACCCACGTATTGCGTAACGGTCATGGCCGTTATCGTAACGGATACGGAACACCTTGATTACTATTCTTGCCTGCCAACCATTGGAACGTGGTGACTTTCAGAGCAACCCCATTGGACCATACAAATAACAAAACACTGCATCCTTCACTCGAACTTCATTGGCCAAGTGACCTGTAAAAAGACTGGACCGAAAATCAACCTGATTTTTTAATGACCACAATATAGAGTCATCGCTCAAGAGTTGAGACCACTTGTAACCGATGTAACCATTCCATTAGACAAAGAAGCTTCTCCATTTTGATTTCCGATGAATCTCTGCAACACTAGGGTGTCCACACCACATAGTCGCCGAACCATGTGAAACATCGATCTACGGTCACGTCCAAATCTGCCGCAACTCTGGCTAGTGATGGGAATGCCTCCAATAATGGGCATTCCTTGATCTGAAAGTGAATTTTAAGAAACCATTCAAGAAAATACTAAGGAAGACAAAAGATGTACAAAAAATGGGTGGTAATAAGTGACCCTCATGTCATTTCCTCTTTAGTGAGTCTACAGGCCACCTCATTAGCAAGTCATCCCTTATAATATTAGAGAAAACAATTCCCAAGATAGGAACTAAAGATTTATCTCTAAGATATAAGAGGTGAGTTCCCGCGAGTGTTCGAAATATCGGTATCACGTTACGTATCGCACCCTTGGGATATGGATACGTATGGGATATATTGGTTGTATCGCGTAATGTATCGCTTTTGTTGGAAACATGGGGAAACATTGGAAATTGGTCGAATTTTTCAATGAAATTTTAGTGGTTGTTAAAAAAGACATCAATACACTTACAAATCAAAACATTACAAAAAACAAGTGCACATAATAGGTTTTCTTTGTATGGGGTTCTAATCTGTGTTGTCTGACTGAATTGATATAAGTATATTCAAAGTCTATTCATTAATTTATAAATGTAAGAAAACGTGTGGAAACACAAACAATACATTCAAAAGTAAAAGAAGAATCACTAGATTAGGTTACATACATGTTTGATTTTGATTTTTTTTTTTTTTCAATTTTCTGTGACTCAGTCCTTCTCCTCCAAATCTCGAAATCGAAGCTCCTAATCCATGATTTTTCATGTTTTTCGAAATCGAAGCTCCTAATCCATGATTTTTCATGTAAAAACATGAAAAATCATGGATTTGTAACAATTTGACGCTGATTTAATATGATTTACAGAAAAAAATAAAAAATGGATCAAAAATAAAAAATGCTCACCGTATCGAACATGTGGGATATATCCCACTACTAGTGCGTTTTGTATCGCACAAGTGGGATACAAGATTTATCGTGGGATATATTGGCCACTATCGTCAATATTTAAAACACTGGTTCCTGCAACCCAAATTAGTTGTTGCCCGTTGAATGATGTTGGCAGCCGCCCCTGATGAGTATGTTGCTAGAAAAGAAGAAGATAATTTGTCAACCCTTGTCTAAGCAAGAATGCATCCACTTCATTCAATGCCATTGATGCAGGACAATTAACCACTTGCTCTAAAAGCTCGAACTGATAAAGCACAGTGAATTAATCCCTTTATCTCGTAGCTCAGGCCCTAAATCCATGGGTTTCGCTCCCTCGTGGGCTCCAAATCACATGGGTTCCGCAGGCTACACACCTCAAGTGTGCCCCCGCATCCCACAAGCCACCCCACTCGAGCCCGATATGAAAATGCCCCCGCATTAATCACCCCCGGTGAGGAGTCTCAAACACGAGACCTCCCGCTCTAATACCAATTTGATGCAGGACAATTAACCACTTGCTCTAAAAGCTCAAATTGGTAGAGCATGGCAAATTAATCCATTTATCTCATAACCCAAGCCCCACATTCGTGTGTTAGGTCCTCGGCCGAACCCTCCTCGTGGGCCTCAAATCCATGGGTTTCGTCCCCTCGCGGGCCCCAAATCACATGGGTTCCGCGAGCCGCCCACCCTAAGTGTGCCATACGTCCCACAAGCCACCCCACTCAAGCCCGGTGTGAAGATGTCACCGCATTAGATACCTCCCCGCAAAGTTGAAGAGAAAGATATTATTGTCATTCTCATTCTTATTCTCATTATCATCATCATCATCATCATCATTATTATCTTTTTTTGAAGAGATATAAGTAAGAAGATTTTATTAAAAACAACCTGACAAATAGTCAAGCTAAAAGAATACAAGAGAACATATTAAAAGCCTAAAAAGGAGCAAGCTACGTTTGAGTCAAAGCGATGAATATTCAAAGCCCAATCTGATACATCTATCTTTGACTTCCAAAGAATTTGATCCCATGATTGACACTTGTTTTCAAAGTGACGTGCATTACGCTCACCCCATATATTCCAAACGCACGCAGGAAGGCTCAACATCCACGGAAGAAGGCGATGTTTCGATAGCTAGATGCCATGCCACGCCTGGAAAAAGTTTGGAACTGAATATGGCATAACCCATTGCAGTTTTTAAAATTCCAAAATATGGCTCCAAAGCCAATTGGCAAAATGGCAATGGATTAGAAGATGGTTGACTGATTCTACATCCCTCATACATGGTAGGCAAATATTTAGAAGGATCATTCCCCACTTTTGTAGATTGTCAATCGTAAGGATCCGTTGCCTACCCGCCAACCATGCGAAACATGCTACCTTAGGAGGGGCCCCATAGGACCAGAATTCAAACAGGTAGAGATGTTGTTGTGGAGATTCCTCTGAGGCCGGATCATGTTATAAAATGACTTTAATGAAAATGCACCAAAAGGAGTTGCCGGACAAACCAAAGAATCACTCAAATCCAGAGAAGGAATGTAGAGTTAGAGATGCTCCAATAATTCTGCAAGTTCCTCTGCTTCGGAATCTGAAAGAGCCCTTCTACATGGAGGGCACCATGTGCTCCTACCACCTCCAAATGAAAGGCACCTTTGGACTGAGATGTTCTTCTCCAGAGAGAGCAATGCCAAGGAGGGGAAATCCACCGCTAAAGGCCTACTACCGCACCAAGAGTCCTCCCAAAAAATGAATTCACACTACATCACCAAGATTAAATGAAGAAGAACTCATAATTGATGGGGCCACCGAGGATATAGCCTTCCAAATAGCCGAAGTGTGATATATTGATGACTTCTTGGTCACCCAATGATCCAGGACGGTCTAAACTAGAATGTATGTGTGAGCACAAAAATGATCCAACGAAATAAACTAAGCAAATCAATTGAAATATTCACATTCCACATCATAGTAAAGAAAATAATAAAGGGAACATGCAATGGTTGCAGACCATCATCACAATCTTGTAGTACCGTATTCAAATCATGCGTGGATTAGATCCGACGAGGGATGGGACCTCCCGATCTTGCATGGTTTCAATCTAACAATCAATGCAGCTTCTCTAGTCCACAAAATCAAAGGATTTCTGGAATAGTGATGGTTGGAAAATCTGAGAGAAGGTTGCGATCAATTCTCATATTTTCAGGATCAATAGCAATAAAAAAATACTAGGCATAGAAAGAGAAGAATACGGTTGAAGGGCTAGAAATAGAATTTAGAAGAAGAGAAGATATTAGGGGAAGAGAAGAACTTACCATAAAGAGAAAGGGGAAGGAGGCACCAAGCTTTCATTAAAAAAAACATTATTAGGTTTAGGGTAGAAAACACCCTATTTATAAAATTCGGATTTAAAAGAAAATGACTAAATTACTCCTATAACAAAAAATTTTTAAAAAAAACGTGCAAAGAAAGCTTTCTAAAAAAATTTAAAAAAAAAAAAAAAAAAAAAAATCCCTCGTAATAGATCGGTCTTCTAATTCATCCTACACGTGTCCTCCTAATGTGGGGCCTTCAATTAATCCAAGGACACGTGTAAGGTCTTCAACATCATCTTTATTTGTGCCATTAACTTGGTCTTCAAAATCATCCTTATTTATGCCACTAACTAGGTCTTCAAAATTATCCTTATTTGTGTCATAAAGATGTATTCGTCGGCCGCCTTCGTCTTTGATAAACTTTGAAGGGTCTAATGTCCTCATTAACTCCCCTCGGGTGAAAAGAACTCGACTTCGACAAGTTAAAACTTTTATGCGTCTCGAGAAGGTCTGGATCAATCTGCTACAATTCCACTTCTGTAAGCCATGTGGAATCGGATGGTGGCTTATTCTTTCATTTGACAAGGTACCTTTGGAATCCTCCATCTCGTGTGGAAACAATCTCCTCATCCATTATTCCTTCAATCTCTTCCTTATGATCACTTGATGGTGGAAGGGGTGGAGTGGGTTGAGAAGTAAAATCGGAAAGTGGCCAAGGGTGGGGAGAAGAAACAATGGAAGGGTTAGGACAGAGGACTAGATCTTCCACGTTGGTCGTTGGATTTATTCCCATTTCAGGTGGAAAAGGTCTACCCTGTACGCATTAGACCCAATTTTACGCAATACTATGAATGGTCCAGTACTGTGAGCTTATAATTTCTTAGCGGAACCCAGAAGAAACCACTCTGGTCTAATCCTAATCATTACATAATCCCCTTCATTAAATTATGTCCACCTACAATGTTGGTCAGTTGAACATTTATAATTATCATTATTCGCATTTATTCGTTGTCTAACATGTGCATGCAAGTCATGAATGTGTCGTGCAAATGCATCAGCTGACTCAGAAGATCTTTGGGTAACTGACATGGGTAACGAGTCTATGGGCATCCGAGGTTTGTACCCACTAACAATTTCAAATGGACTCAACCCTATAGATCTATTGACTGAACTGTTATAGGCGAACTCGGCTACAGGTATAATCAAATCCCAAGTTTTCACATGTTCACCCACTAAGCATCGTAAGAGGTTTCCAAGGCTGTGATTAACCACCTCAGTTTGGCAATCAGTTTGGGGGTGGTATGCAGTAGAAAACTGCAAACGTGTTCCCATCATGTGCCAGAGTGTCTTCCAAAAATAGCTGATAAATCTGACATCACGGTCAAACACTATGGTCTTAGGTAAACCATGGAAACGGACCATACCATCGAAAAAGACCTTAGTAATATTAGACGCATATGAAGTTTTCGAACATGGGATGAAACGCATCATCTTCAAGAAGTGGTCCACAACAACAAAAATGGAATCGTGCTTTTTAATTGTCTTGGGAAACCCAAGCACGAAATTCATGCTAATGTCTTGCCACGGAGCATGTGGCATAAGTAATGGCGTATATAATCCAGAATTTTTCTTTTGCTGCTTCGCCATTGGACACATTCTACACTACCCTAAAATTTTGACGACATCTCGCTTGAGACTTGGCCAGTAGAAATGATCCTCTACGAAGGCAATAGTCTTATCGCAGCCAAAGTGGCCAGCTATCCCTCCCGAATGAAGCTCCCAAACAAGTAATTCACGGAGGGACGTACAAGGAATACATAAACGATTTCCTTTAAAAAGGAATTCATCTCTCAACACGAAATCCCCCACACTTTGCTGATCACTCGAGAGTGACGTATAGGTACCCCTAAAATCTGGACATGTAAGGTACTCATCTCTCAGTTGCTCAAAGCCGACAACTGCAACACTCAAACAATTGAGCAATGCCACTTTACAGATAAGGGCATCAGCTGGTTTATTCTTTACTCTGGCCTTGTGTTTCAAGACAAACGAATAATACTCTTGAAGGAACGCAACCCACTTAGCATACCTTGGGTTAAGTTTCTTCTAGGAGTGAAGATAACGTAAGGCCTCATGATCAGAGAATAAGACAAATTCATGTGGTAGGAGGTAGTGGCACCAATGTCTCAAAGACTACACTACCGCATAGAATTTCTTATGATAAGTGGAGTATTTTTGTTTTGCCTCATTTAGTTTCTCACTGAAATAGGCAACAAGATGACCCTCTTAACTCAGGACTCCACCTATACCAATACCAGATGCATCACACACAATTTCAAAGACTTTAGAAAAGTCGGGAAGGCGCATGACGGGAGCTTTGACCATCTTGCCCTTAATTTCTTTGAAAGCCTTAACTGCGAGCTTTCGACCACACGAATTCTCCCTTCTTCATACACTCTGTAATGGGAGCCATAATCATGTTAAAACTCCTAATGAACCGACGATAGAATGTGGCTAAGCCATGTAAGCTTCGCACTTCATAGATGTTCCTAGATTCATGCCAATCAACTATGGCCTTGACTTTCTCTGGGTCTACACGCATCCCTTCTGCTGACACTATAAACCCTAAGAATACAAACTGACTGGACATGAACGAACACTTTTTAAGGTTGGCATATAATTTCCCCGCCCTAAGGACGCCACAGACCAACTTCAAATGTTCAAGGTGTGATTCTCTAGTGGTGCTATAGATCAGGATATCGTCGAAGTACACCACTAAGAATTTCTCCATGAACGATCTCAAGACTTGGGTCATTAACTGCATGAAAGTGCTGGGTGTGTTAGTCAAGCCAAAAGGCATGACCAACCACTCATATAGCCCATCCTTCATCCTGAAGGTTGTCTTCCATTCATCACCGGGGCGTATACGGATTTGGTGATACCCACTCTTGCGATCTATTTTGGAGAAAATGGTGGATTTAGTCATCATGTCTAACATGTCATCAAGCCTAGGTATGAGAAACTTATACTTGACCGTAATTTTGTTGATGGCACTACTGTCCACACACATGCGCCAAGTGTCATCTTTCTTAGGTGTCAGTAAAGCAGGTACGGCACACGGGCTCATGCTCTCCTGGATGAAACCCTTTTGCAAGAGCTCATCTACGTACTTCTTCAACTCTGCATACTCTACAAGGTTCATCCTATAGTGAGGAAGGTTTGGTAGAGTCGACCCAGGGACTAGATCAATGGCATGCTGAATGTCCCTCATGGGTGGCAACTCATCTAGCAAATCCTCAAGGAATACAATTTTGTACTCCTCTAAGACCGGGGCTACCTCGTGGGGTAACTCTACTGGTACTTCTGATGTAGCCTCTTTAGCCACAAAGGCATACATCGTCGAATCTTCCTCAGTCTCTCTTTCAAACTCTTTAGTTGTGATGATGTGGAGAGACTTGGGTGTGGATTTCCTCACTTCTTTAGGCTCACTAGCCTTCTCACCTTTCTTCTGTGCAGTGTTTTATGGTGACATAGGATTAATTTTGATCTTCTTACCGTTATGCATGAAGGTACACACATTAGAATGGCCGTAGATCGTGATGTCATTATCGAAGAGCCACAGTCTGCCTAGGATGATGTGACCTACATCCATGGGCAACACATCACACCATAAGGACTCCTTATAAGACCCGAACTCGATGGGTACAAGACATTGATGGGTGACAGGAAGGGATGTCTTGTCTACCCATGAGACTTTGTACGGGTCAGGATGAGGGATGACCTCTAACTTTAGACAGCTTAAAGTGCTAGTGAAAATTACATTCTGGCAACTCCCACTATCCACTATCACTTTACAATTTTTCTCGCCACACTCAGCGATATTGTAGAAGATAGTGTTGCGACGACGGTCAACACTAGTTCTATTTTGGGCTAACACACACCTGACAACTGTTAGTGTGGCATCATCACCCACCTCATCCTCATCACTCAATGATCCTACGGGCTGATATTCTTCGACTTTAGAGTCGCCCTGATCATACTCGTTATCCTAGAAATCGCCTATGACTAAAGTTTTTCCTTAGCTCTTAGTGGGACACTGAGTTGCAAAATGACCAACATTCCCACATTCGTAACATCGCACATTCTGTCCTCCACCTGGGCCAGCACCAAGGACACCTTTTCCCCTGTCATCCCTAGGCCTAGGCAGAACATTCGCCTACGCCCTGGGTTGATTACCAATGTTGGGTCTAGTTCCCTGAGAACCAGTCCTATCATTAGAGTCTCGGGAATCGAACCGTCTTGTGACAGGAGTCTTCAGATACTGCTCTAATTCCTGCACCACTTGGCACATATCGTCCAAATCTGTCACGAGACGAGCCCAACGCCCACGCTGAAGATCCGATTGAAGGCCTATCTTGAAACGCGCGAGCGTTACTAAAGGGTCTTCCTCAATGTCACACCACATAATAAATTCCTCAAATTTTGCAATATATTCCGTGACAGGCATGGATCCTTGGCGTAAAGATTGTCATTGTTCCAGGAGCTTCTGGCAATAAAAGAGAGGGAGGTATTTCTCTCTCAGCGTAGTTTTCATCTCGCTCCATTGGATAACGGGAGCTCCTCCCACTCGTTCAATCCTACGCTCTTTATTGGTCCAATACATCTTTACTTGCCCCACAAGCTTCATTTTGGCAAATCCCACTTGTCGGTTCTCTAACATCTCATGCTGCTCAAAATAGTGATCTATGTCAGCTAACCAATCAAGGAATGCCTTGGGGTTAAAGCGACCATCAAAGCTCAGGGCATCAATCCTGACATTCTTCATGACCCTCTCGTCAGGATCAAAGCGGTCCTGATATGCCCGTTCTCTACCCATATGCCCACCATTGGTGGGGGTTTGTCCAAGGGTTGGCTCCTCGCCAACATCACCTGCCTGCAATTACACATCTCCCCCAACAGTGGGGTTCTCCCTTTGGGATGCATCTAATCACTCAAGTCTAGCTTCGGTGGCGGTCAATTTTTATTCGATATTGCTGTTGGATGTCTTTATAGCAGTTATCTTTTGGAGTAATTGAGCGAAGTGAGCACTTAATTGTTCGTTACTCATGATGGGGTGTTGGCCAAAACCCTTACTACTTCTAGTGGGCATACACCAAAAACTCAAACTCGATTTTCCTAAGCCCGACTCCAAGGTTTGAACAGACCTCAATATAGATGAATGATCCTATTTCTATATGATATATGAATGCTGCAGATTTTCAGATTTAACTAGAATGAAAACACAAATCTGGAAATTCAAACTTATATCTCACAAGACTGTGAATCTGAAAAATCAGGTTAGCAATTTCTGTGGCATGTAGATCTGGAATCAGGTTAGCAATTTCTATGGCATGTAGATCTGGAATTATCTAGACAATCCCATATGAGAAAACAAATGATCCTAAGTTCAGATAACTCGATCTACCAAAAACCATGTAAAACCTAAGGCTTTAATACCAAATTTGATGCAGGACGGTCTAAACTAGAATGTATATGTGAGCACAAAAATTATTCAGTGAAATAAACTAAGCAAATCAATTGAAATATTCACATTCCACATCATAGTAAAGAAAATAATAAAAGGAACATACAGTGGTTGCAAACCATCATCATAATCATGCAATATTGTATTCAAATCATGCGTGGATTGGATCCAGCGAGGGATGGGACCTCTCGATCTTGCATGGTTTCAATTTAACAATCAATGCAACTTCTCTAGTCTAGGAAATCAAAGGATTTCTGGAATAGGGACGACTGGAAAATCTGAGAGAGGGTTAAGATCAATTCTCAGATTTTCAAGGTCAATAGCAACCAAAAAAATACTAGGCATAGAAAGAGAAGAAGAAGGTTGGAGGGCTAGAAATAGAATTTAAAAGAAGAGGAGAATAGGAAAAGAGAAGAAGTTACCACAGAGATAAAGGAGAAGGAGGCACCAAGCTTTCATTACAAAAAAAACATTATTAGGTTTAGGGTAGAAAGCACCCGATTTATAAAATTTGGATTTAAAAGAAAATGACTAAATAACCTCTATAACAAAAGAAAAAAAAAAAAAAACGTGCAAAACAAAGCTTTCTAAATAAAAAATAAAAAAAAATCCCTCGTAATAGATCGGTCTTCTAACTCATTCTACACGTGTCCTCCTAATGTGGGGCCTTCAATTAATCGAAGGACACATGTAAGGTCTTCAAAATCATCCTTATTTGTGCCATTAACTACGTCTTCAAACTCATCCTTATTTGTACCATAAAGATGTATTCGTCAGCCACCTTCGTCTTTGATAAACTTTGAAAGGTTTGATGTCCTCATCACCCAACCCCTTTCTTCCAAATCATACTTTCGAGCAATGACTTCCCTCCAAAGCTTATCTTCTTTGACTCCGGATCTCCACTGCCATTTACCAAGCAAAGCCTCATTCATTGATGCAAGATCTCTCAAACCCACTCCCCCATCGGCTATACCATACCTCTTCCCATTTCAAAATATGAAATTTGTGCTTATCCTCTATACCTTGCCATAAGAAGTCCCTCCTCAATTTGTTGAGTTTTTCTATCACCGACTTCGGGCATCTAAAGAGAGACAAAGTATAGAGGTAAATTTGATAGTGATGCCTTAATCAATGTAATGCGCCTAGCAAGAGTTAATAATCTCTCTTTCCAATTAGATAATTTCCATTTGAATCTTTCTATAACTTTGTTCCATAAATGCTTGGGGGGTTTTCCTAGGCATAGCGAGTCCCAAATAAGATGATGGGAAAGAACCTGTGACGCATCCAATATGTACATAATTGTTAAATGTCATCACCACCTCTCTTGAATATTCCGGAGTCTTCCGGAAACTTCTGGACATTTCCGAAAAATTCTAGAATTTTCTAGAATCTTCCGGAAACTTCTAGAGTTTGATAGAGTCTTCTTGACTCTTTCGGAATGTTCCGGACTATGCTAGAACCTTCCGGATTCTCTTAGAATGTTCCGGAATATGATGGAACCTTATACGATATTTGGAAGCTTCTAGAACTCTTTAGAGTTGTATTGATTCTAGAATCTTCCATAGCCCTCTATAAAATGGGAAGAGTCTCATTATATATATACAACAACAAAGAGTGAGTTTAAGTCTTGAGTAAAAGTAAGGTGTCCAAAGTGTTGAAGTATTAAGAGTTCAAAAGAGTTTTTCCTTATGTGTAAGAGTTGTCATTCAAGAGTGATAGTTTGTGAGTGTTGTAAAGTGTGCCCTTATTGTATACAAGTATTTGTAATCAATAAAATTACATTTACTTGTCGCGTTCAACTCTTCAATTTGGTATCAGAGCAAGGTTTGGTCGGGATCCATTTTCTAATGTGATCGTGCATGGCTTGGAGACTGTGAAGTTTGTTGGCTTGCTTGGTAAAGGGAGTGATAATCACACCAAGTCACGATGGCGGATCTTGTGAACACAACAAGCGGAGTTATGAGGCTTAACAGCCACAACTATCAAAGTTGGAGGAGTCGCATTAAGTCCTCCCTTCAGGGCAGGACTTATGAGAAGTTGTTAATGGGAATGAGACTACCCCACCTCCTAAGGAAAATGCTGAAGCACTCCGAAAGTGGAAGATTAAGGCTGGGAGGGCAATGTACGTGCTCAAGTCAACCACTGAAGATGAGTTAATCGGGCGAATCAAGGATGACGGCACACCCAAGATGGCATGGGACACCTTTGCATCATTGTTTTCAAAAACAAATGATGCTCGGCTTCAATATTTGGAGAATGAGCTAATGGCCACCACCCGAGGAGGTAAGTCTATAAGCGAGTACTTTACAAAAATAAAGGATTTATGCCATGAAATTTCAGAATTGGATCCTAAAGCAAATATTCATGAGGAAAGAATGAGGAGGATAATTATATACGAGTTGAAGCCCGAGTATAATGCTTTTATCACGGCAATACGAGGTTGGCCTACTCAACCTACTCTCATAAAGTTGGAGAATTTGTTGGCCAATCAAGAAAGTTTATGCAAACAAATGGCTAGAGTGTCGATAAACAAGGAAGAGGAAGCACTCGACTGTAATAATAAAAAAGGCAGACATCGACAGCAAAACAGAAAGGGCGAACAAAGTCAGCAGAACTTTAGAAAGTCCAAGAAGAGAAGCACAAGGAAGAAGTTCTTGGACAGGAGGAGTTCAATTCGACAACAACACAAATGAACGACGATCCTTTGTATCTCGAAGGTATGATATAGAGTGTTTCAATTGCGGTAAGAAAGGTCACTTTGCAAAAAATTGTTGGTTGAAGAAAAAATCAGCCGAAGGTAGCTTGGTGACTTCCAGAAATCACCAAGAAGACAGTGAAGATGACTGAACTTTCAAGCATCCTTAGCGGTGTCCGAATCCATCAAAGGAGATTGTTCAGAGAAGGAGTTAGATTTTGATGAACCACTCAAGCAGTCTAACACAGTCACTGATGAAGTAGCTGCTTCCTCAATAGTAACAGAGACGGGTGAAATAGCCCTTGCCGCAGTTTCCAATCATAGAGCTATCAACTGCAGTGATGATTGGATCGTTGATTCAGGGTGCTCAAATCACATGACAAGTGATAAGAAGAAACTGTCGAGTTTATCTGCCTACAAAGGAGATCAGGTGGTGGTAACAGCTAATAATTCAAGGTTGTCGATAACTCACGTAAATGCGACTACTATCACACCTCGATTTAGCCCTAATCAAGTAAAGTTGCAAGATGTTTATCACGTGCCAGAGATGAAGAAAAACATGTTGTCAATATCACAACTGACATCTTCTGGTAATTATGTGGTATTTGGACCAGAGGATGTTAAGGTGTACCGAAACCTTAAACCGTTAGGTACACCTATCATGGAAGGACGATGCTTGGAGTCAATCTACGTAATGTCAGCTGAATCAGCTTATGTAGATAAGACTCGGAAAAATGAGACTGCAGATCTCCGGCATGCACGTTTAGGGCATATGAGTTATCATAAGCTGAAGATAATGATGAAGAAGGCTATGCTCAAAGGTTTTCCCCAGCTGGATGTTCGAGAAGATATAATTTGTGCAAGGTGTCAATATAGCAAAGCACACCAATTGCCATATAAAGAGTCAAAGTTTAGAGCTAAAGAACCCTTGGAGCTTATCCACTCAGACGTGTTCAGACGGGTAAAACAGGCATCGGTTAGTGGCATGCGTTATATGGTGACCTTCATTGACGACTTCTCAAAGTACGTTTGGGTTTACTTCATGAAAGAGAAGTCAGAAACTTTATCAAAATTTAAAGAATTTTGGGAGAAGGTCGAAAGTGAGTTCGATAGAAGGATCCGATGCTTGAGAACGGATAATGGTGGAGAGTATACGTCGAATGAGTTTTCAAATTATCTAAAGGAGTGTAGAATCTAACGACAATTGACTTGTTCGGGCACTCCACAACAAAACGGTGTTGCTAAAAGAAAAAATCGTCACCATGCAGAGATATGTCGGAGCATGTCACATGTTAAAGAATGTGCCCAGCCAATTCTAGGCAGAGTGCATGCAGACGGCAGCTCATGTGATCAATAGGCTACCACAGGCAAAACTAGGCTTTGTCTCACCCTTCGAGAAGCTACGGAACATAAAGCCCAAGGTGAGTCACTTCTGAGTCTTCGGATGTGTATGCTATGTGTTTGTGCCTGATCACTTGCATAGCAAGTTTGATAAGAAGGCAATTCGTTGCATCTTTTTGGGCTACATCAGTAAGAAGAAAGGGTGGAAATGTTGCAACCCTACAACTGGTCGGTGCTACACATCGAGGAATGTTGTCTTTGATGAAGCCTCATCATGGTGGTTACCACTGAAGGAGCTGCCAAACTCTGAAAACTTAGAAGATAAACTACATCAAAAGATGGGAGAGACAAGGGAAGGAGAAGAATCTCCTAGTTCAACTAAGGAATTGATGCCTACAGCAGGTGATGGTGAACAAGTGCCTAATCTGTCTGGAACGCCAAATAAATTTACGAGTCCATGGCAAACTAGAGTACATCAAAGTAGTCCAGAAGAGTTTCGCTCAAGTCAACAGGAGGTTGCGGTAGACAGCCCACAACTTAGAAGGTCGACTAGACAGAGAAAGCCTAACCCAAGATACATGGATGTTGCCTTAGCAGAAGAAGAGACCGTGAAAGAGCCAACGACATTTGAAGAAGCATCCCGAGACATAGAATGGTAGAAGGCGATGAAAGAAGAGATTAAGGCATTGAACCAAAATCGGAATTGGGAACTAGTTCCAAAACCCAAAGATGTGAAGCCGATATCATGCAAATGGGTGTACAAAGTCAAGACTCGCCCCGATGGATCAATAGAAAGGTACAAAGCTCAACTAGTGGCTAGAGGATTCTCACAAGAATATGGGTTGGACTATGATGAGACTTTTAGCCAAGTAACAAAATTACAACGGTGCAAGTACTATTATCACTTGCAGCGAGCAAATCTTGGAGGCTGTGGCAGATGGATGTGAAGAATGCCTTTCTACATGGAGAAATTGATCGAGATATCTACATGGAGCAGCCAAGTGGTTTCCAGAGTAAAAGGCATTAGGATTACGTCTGCAAACTAAAGAAGGCCTTGTACGGGTTTAACAAGCACCGAGGGCATAGTACAGCAAGATAGGGGAATTCCTAGTGCAAAGCGGGTTCTCGGTGGCACCTGTGGATTCCAGTCTCTTTGTAAAATTCCAGGAAGGTAAAACTAGCAATAGTGCAAGTGTACATGGATGACTTGATCATCACTAGAGATGATAACGGTGAGATTGAAAGGACGAGAGAACTCGTCTATGCGATTCTAAATGAAGGAACTTGGAGAACAGAAGCATTTTCTTGGGCTAGAGATTGACCGAAGCAACGAAAACATATTCCTCTGTCAGCGGAAGTACGCCAAAGACCTATTAAAAAAATATGGGATGCTCGAATGCAAGCCAATTGACACACCTATGGAGGCTAATGCCAGGCTATGTTCGGAAGAAGGAAAAGACTTGGAAGATGCAACCAGTGTTCGAAATATCGATACTATCGGCCGATATATCGGCCGATATTATCGGTATCGGGCCCTAGCGAGACGAAACTCCTCCGATAACCCCCGGAAGACACCGAAAATTCAAAACTTCAGATATCGGCCGATATTATCGTCGATATCGCACTGAGAAGCACATTATCCGAAAAAATGAAAAAGAAAGAAGAAAAAAGAAAAAAGAAAACCTTGACGGTAGATTTCGATACACAAAGAAGATTGTCTGATCGGAAGTCGCATTTGATGGGCATTCGAATCAAGTCTCGATTTGGAGAGATTTGAGTGAAATCGAGATAAATCCTCCAAATCCCGCATTTGGGAGAGATTTCGGGTTCCGGCGGAACCCTCTCCGAAAAACAGGGCCTCGAGCCCTTATTTAGAGGAAGCGGATGGGCTTGTGTACAGCGCACCACCGACCTGACGTCACCAAGTTCTGTGGGTCCCACCATAGGTTATATGTTATATCCAAACCGTTAGTCCATTTTACGATCTCGTATTAAGTCTTTATCAAAAAAATAAGTCAGATCCAAAGATCATGTGCACCACACTAAAAATAGTTGTGGGACATTAAACGTCTACCATTGAAACCCTTTTAGGGTCACAACAGTTTTAGATCGATATGGAATTTTTTTTCCCTCTTCATCAGGGTATTTGTGACCTCGTGAAAAGATTGAATGGAAAATAAACGTTATGGTGGGCCCTACGAATGTTATAACGGTGAGAATCATTGCCTTCACTTCTATTTGTGGTGTGGTCCACCTGAGATTTGGATATGACTCATTTTTGGGCTCATGATCTAAAGTGATCTCTCCAAATAGATGAACGGTGTGGATATAATAAATACATTATTTTGGGGCCAATGTAACTTTGACCTCCTTTGAACTGTTTGTACAACTCGGCCCAAGGATCCTCAGCGCCATCGTCACGGACGGAAACGGATTGGCTACTCCCGTGCCACTGGCTCTGTGGGCCCCATCTTGATCTATATGTTTCATCCATTCCGTCCATCTATTTTTCTAGATCAATTGATGTTGATACACAAAAAATGAGGTGTATCCCAGTCTCAAGTGGACCACATTACAGGAAACAGTTCTAAATGAACTTCGACTATTAAAAATTTTTTGGGGACTATAAAAGTATTGGATCAAGTTGATCTTTGTTTTTTGCCCTTCATCTAGGTCTTTATGACCTAATCAACAGATTGGATGTCAAATAAACAGTACAGTAGGCCTTAGGAGGATTTAAATGATGGATATCCAATCACTATTGTTTTCGTGTGGTGTGGTCCACCTGATATTTATATCCCTCTCATTTTTGGGGTAAAGATCTAAAATGATATTTAAAAATGGATGAACGGAATGGATGAAACATATACATCATGGTGGGGCCCACAGAGCACCGACCACCAGGGGAGTAGCCAATCGGTTTCCTTCACGGACGCAGATTTCCTGCGAAAGTCTCTGCAGGAAATTCCTGCCTGAAAACTTACGTGTGCCCCACCATTGAAAACTTCCTAATGTCCATTGTGACCATCCAACCCATTGATAAGTTCACGCATACTTGGATGAAAGGAAAACACAAATATTAGATTGATTGATAACAATTTTTGGCCCACAATTTTTAATGGTCAATAACTACTATTTTGTGTGGAGTAGACCATATCTACTTGGAATTTGTGACTGACTCATTTTTTAGGCCAACCCTTAAAATCAGTTTGCAAAAATAATGGACGATGTAGATATGTCGTGCATGCATCAAGGTGGGCCTTATTGTTTTCGACGGTAGCATCAATTCCAACTATTTTCACTTGTGTGGCCCACATAAGTTTGAATGAAGGGAAAAAACAATTATCAACTTGATCCAAAACTTTTGTGGTCACTAATGGTTAATCACCATTGTTTCTTATGGTATGGTCCCCCTAATTATTGGATCTACTTCATTTTTTGGATGATGTCCTAAAATGACATCGAAAAACGGATGGACGGGGTGGATATTGAATACACACATCATTGATAGGTGTGTTTTCTAATTTCTAATGTATCTTTTGCTTTTGAATGCATTGGTTATATTTTCATACACATCTTTATACAATTATAAATGTTATGCATCATATTTGAATATATTTACCTTAGTTTAATCAGATAACACATAACTTAGGACCTTATATAAGGGGAATTTATTATGTGCACTTCTTTCTTGAGATTTTATGATTTAAAAGTAAGTATTAAGGTCTTTAAAATAATTCCTGAAGTTTCATAAAAAAATCAACTGTTTGCCAATGTTTCCCCATGTTTCCCAAAAGTGCGATAAATTACGCGATACAAACGATATATCCCGTGCGATAACCGATACGTATCTGTATCCCAAGGTTGCGATACATTGCGCGATACCGATATTTCGAACACTGGATGCAACTATGTACCGACAAATAATTGGTAGTCTAATCTACCTTACATTATCGCGACCAGATAAAGCATACGCAGTTGGTGTAGTTAGCCAGTTCATGCAAACACCAAAGAAGCCGCATCTTGAAGCAGTACGTCGAATACTAAGGTATGTGAAGGGTATAATAGACCCTAGTCTTTGTACAAGAAAGGTGGAGCATGCAAGATAGTTGGGTACTGCGATGCTAACTATGGTGGTGATCATGATACACGACGATCAACTACTGGATACGTATTCAACCTCGGCTCAGGAGCAATCTCTTGGTGTAGCAAGAGACAACCTACAATATCTTTATTAACCGCGAGAGTTTGAATACGAGCAATGAGACAATGGCAATAAAGAAAGCACATGGCTTATGCAGTTAATGAGGGATCTTCATCAACCAGATGATTATCCAATGATATTGCGTTGCAACAATCAATCAGCAATTTGTTTGGCTGAGAATTCAGTGTTTCATGTCAGGACCAAGCATGTGGAGGTACACTATCACTTCGTGAGAGAGAAGGTACTTCAAGGAGAAATTGAAATGAGTCATGTGAAGACCGACGACCAGAGAGAATGTACTTCAAGGAGAAATTGAGATGAGTTATGTGAAGACCGATGACCAAGTTGCAGACATACTCACGAAAGGACTTAGCAATGCTAAGTTCACAAAAGGACTTGGCATGATGACCAAGGCAGAATTGTGAGAGTTGATGCTGAGGGGGAGTGTTAAATGTCATCACCACCTCTCTTGAATATTCCGGAGTCTTCCAGAATTTTCTAAAATCTTCTGGAAACTTCTAGAGTTTGATAGAGTCTTCTTAACTCTTCCGGAATATTTCGGACTATGCTAGAACCTTCCGGATTCTCTTATAATGTTTCAGAATATGATGGAACCTTATAGAATATTTGGAAGCTTCTATAACTCTTTAGAATTGTGTTGATTCTAGAATCTTTAATAACCCTCTATAAATATGGGAAGAGTATCATTATATATATATATATAACAACAAAAAAGAGTAATTTCAAGTCTTAAGTGAAAGTAAGGTGTCCAAAGTGTTGAAGTATTAAGAGTTCAAAAGAGTTTTTCCTTGTGTGTGAAAGTTGTTATTCAAGAATGGTAGTTTGTGAGTGTTGTAAAGTGTACCCTTGTTGTGTAAAAGTATTTGTAATCAATAAAATTACATTTACTTGTCGTGTTCAACTCTTCATTACAAATACTTGTACACAACAAGGGTACACTTTACAACACTCACAAACTATCACTCTTGAATGACAACTCTTACACACAAGGAAAAACTCTTTTGAACTCTTAACACTTTAACACTTCGGACAACTTACTTTCACTCAAGACTTGAACTCACTCTTTTTTTGTTGTTGTATATATATAATGAGACTCTTCCCATATTAATAGAGGGCTATGGAAGATTCTAGAATCAACATAACTCTAAAGAGTTCTACAAGCTTCAACATATCCTATAAGGTTCCATCATATTCTGGAACATTCTAAGAGAATCTGGAAGGTTCTAGCATAGTCCGGAAGAGTCAAGAAGACTATCAAACTCTAGAAGTTTCCTTAAGATTCTAGAAAATTCTAAAATTTTCCGGAAATGTCTGGAAGTTTCTGGAAGACTCCAAAATATTAAATAAAAGTGGTGATAACATTTAGCATTCCCCTTCAGCACCAACTCTCACAATTCTGCCTTGGTCATCATGCCAAGTTGCTTTTTGAATTCGGTGAACTTATTATTGCTAAGTCCTTTCGTGAGTATGTATGCAACTTAGTCGTCGGTCTTCATATGACTCATCTCGATTTCTCCTTGAAGTACCTTCTCTCTCACGAAGTGATAGTGTACTTCCACATGCTTGGTCCTAGCATGAAACACTGGATTCTCAGCCAAGCAAATTGCTGATTCATTGTCGCAGCGCAATATCATTGGATAATCATCTGGTTGATGAAGATCCCTCATTAACGGCATAAGTCATGTGCTTTCTTGTGCTGTCATTGTCATTGCTCTATATTCAGCCTCCGTGGTTGATAAAGATACTGGAGGTTGTCTCTTGCTACACCAAGAGATTGCTTCTAAGTCGAAGTTAAATACGTATCCAGTAGTTGATCGTCGTGTGTCATGATCACCACCATAGTCAGCATCGCAGTACCCAACTATCTTGCATACTCCATCTTTCTTGTACAATAGACCAAGGTCTATTGTACCCTTCACATACCTCAGTATTCGACGTACTACTTCAAGATGCGGCTTCTTTGGTGTTTGCATGAACCGGTTAACTACACCAACTACGTATGTTATATCTGGTCACGATAATGTAAGGCAGATTAGACTACCAACTATTTGTCGGTACTTAGAGTTGTGTTGATTCTAGAATCTTCCATAGCCTTTTATAAATATGGGAAGAGTCTCATTATATATATATATATATATATATATATATATATATATATATATATATATATATATATATATATATATATATATATATATACACAATAACAAAAAGAGTGAGTTCAAGTCTTGAGTGAAAGTAAGGTGTCCAAAGTGTTGAAGTATTAAAAGTTCAAAAGAGTTTTTCCTCGTGTGTGAGAGTTGTCATTTAAGAGTGATAGTTTGTGAGTATTGTAAAGTGTACCCTTGTTGTGTACAAGTATTTGTAATCAATAAAATTACATTTACTTGTCATGTTCAACTCTTCAATTAAACTGATCATCGGTTCTATGAATCGTTGAATTGAGCAAAACCAACTCTTCAAACTTTGAAATATGATTATTTTCCACTTGATTTCATGCCACAAATTCCAAACACATGTTCCATTTCTAGAAACTAGAACATGCATTTTTGCATAAGTTAATTCATGCAATGGATATATCAAAAAGGGTTGTTGCACGATGTTACAACTTCAATACTTCATGAATTCCAACTAGAGAGCAGAGAAGAAAAAACATTAGAGACCGGTAAGCCGAATCCCTCCAGACAGAATAGATCACCCCAACATCCGCCCATCTAAAAGATAAACCACTTGTGGTCACTGATATAGAGTGGCAGTGAGACAACCAACAGGGCAATTAACGTAAACATGGTAGACAACAATCCTTAAGATTGGTATGTAAAGAATTAGGATCCAGCAGCTACAATCACAACTTGCTGGTAGAAGCATGCAATGAAAAGGACATTCAACAAACTCAGAAGACCAATTCATCTAACAAATACATACGTGTGTGTGTGTGTGTGTATGAAAGATTTCAAATTTTCCATTTTTCATAAACAAAGGAAATGAGGGGGGGAAAAGAAGAAGAAGCCAACCTTTGATACTGCCATTATTGAGCTTCGGCAAGCCATGCACCTGAAATCTCGTCTTGATAACATCCAACGGGCAAACAAATGTAGCAGCAATAACTCCTAAATAAATAAATAATAATCAAGAAATTGTATCTGGTGGCAGCAATTTAAACATTGATCAAATTCTACTAAAAATTTTCAAAAGAAACAGAAAAAAGGAAGAAGAAACGTCGATGATTTCAACGTACCAGCAGCGGCACCAGCGCCGGCGTTGCAGAGAAGGCCTCTGGTGCTAGGACCGTGTGATTCGCTGGCCATTGCAGGAATTCGAACGGAGAGATCGAGGGGAGCTAGGATTCTTGGCAAAATCTAGGGTTTCCTCTATCAAGAGGGAAATCGCAGAGAACCAGAGTCGCATGGCCAGAATAACGAGAACGGCTGAGAATTCCTTTATATAGGAACCGAAAATCAGAGACGGAGAGAGAGAGGGTGGGAAGGGTATTATAGGAAATTACGGTTTTGATGGGGACAAGATCGGAAGAAAGGGTAGAGAAGCCATGAAAGATACTGCTTCATTGGTGTTGCAGAAATGCGTTTTGAGGCTTCTCTCCTCTTCTCCCCTCTCCCTCTCTCCCTCTCTCTTCTTTTAATCTAATCGCCTTCGCCGTTGGAGGACGCTGTATGATACGTAAGCCGCATATTTGCACTGTATACACGGCTTTTAAATTATGACAGGTGGGGCCCACTTTTCAGTAATCCAGACCATTCATCTGTTAGTTTATCCCTTGGATGGATAATTTTGAAAATATCCTGCCAAATTTCAATATTATGATTTTTTTTATTTGAATGCGGACAGCCGTTGTATATCTTTTCTTAACCGTCTATCTGTAGGTTAAAAATCTAAAATCTAAGAAATTCTACGTGGAATTATTTTTAATAATTATTCATCGACAGTGTGATACAATAATTTAACGGTCTGGATTGATGACCTGTAGGTTCCACTTGCCAGAATTAGAGTCCGTGTATGATGTATACAGATGAGGACTGCGGATCATGTAATTCTCATTTGACGGAGTCGTGCGACCGAAATCGGCCCGAGAATATTTTTTTAATGCAATGCATATACAAACTATCAGATTTGGCAACTACGCTATAATACGAAATGGTGCGTACTGCGCACTCCCTCTTGTTTTCCATCAGTCGAGTACGAACGGGAGATATGTTTGCACGACTCTCGGTTAGGCCCACGGTTTGCTTTATATACATGTGGTGCGTATTTCACGTGGTTTGATTTCCAATTGGAATTTCCCAAGCCTGAAAAAGGCTGGCCTACGATTGCATGCCACGTGGCGTAAGCGCAGCGCTCCGGCCGAGCAGGGATATTGCATGCATTTGGAGGACGCGGATTGCGTCCTACCCCTCTGGGGCCCACTGTAATGTAAGATTTTTATCCACGCCGTTAATCTTTCCTCTCAGATCATTTTAAGGTATGAAATAAAAAATGAAGTAGGTTCAAAGCTCCAGTGGACCACACCAAAGGAAGCTGCAGTGATATGACACTCACCGTTGAAACATTTCTACTGGCCACTGTGATGTTTTTTTACTATACAACCTGTTCATAAGGTCACGTAGACGTGGATGAAGCGAAAACATAAATATCAGCTTGATCGGAAACTTCTCCAGCTCCTAAGAAGTTTTTAATGGTGAACGTTTAATCCCCAATGACTATATTTTTGTCTCATAGGTTAAAATGATTTGAGAGAAAATTTCAATGGCGTGGATAAAAAACTTACATCAGGGTGGGTCCCAGAGGGCCTTGCCCGGACGGCAAACCGCGTCCGTGCTCATTCAATGTGAAAGCATTTTGCATAAAGTTCGTGTGCTGTAAACGTGTAGGTGGAGCCATCCAGACGTATGTGACAAATCTACCACGTTTCATCCATTCCGTGAGATCATTTTGATAATTGAAATAATAAATTAAAACATCGAAGACTAAGTCAGCCTCGTTATAATAAAGGATAGGAAAAGGTGGGTAGAGAAATTCCTAAGGTTGAAACGTTGCTGCAACGGACAGTGATGTTTATATATCATTTATAACTTCGTTATCATGCAATGAGTTGAAAAAACAGGTATTACCCTGATTCAAAACTTACTGGGACCCATGAATATTTCAACTGGGTATGTTCAATCCTCACAATTTTTGGTACACTTTAGTTTTGGATTCGACTTATATTTAGCCCCATGGCGTAAAATGATCTCACATAACGTATGGACAAGGTGGCTTTCTCACAAACATCATAATAGCTCCACCTAGGTTTCAAGTAGAAACTTTATGGTAAAGGCTTGTTGTTTGGAAGTTTACTTAGCAGAGTAATGGTTGGGGAGAACAGTAGGTTCGGCCCAGGCTTCACCCGGGACAGTACGGCCCTTACCATGGGGCCCACCTTGATGTATGTAGTGCATGTCACGCCATCTATTCACGTGACATGTACTTTTAAGACATGAGCTAAAAAATGAAGCAGATTAAATATCAAGTGGACTATGCTAGAAGAAACAGTGGTAACAGTAATGTTATGATAAGGTCACGAGAACCTAAATGAAGAGGAAAACTAGATCCAAAACTTATGTAGCTCACAAAAATTTTTAATGGTCGATCACCACTGTTTCCGACAGCATGGTCTGCCTGAAATATGGATCTGCTTCATTTTTTATTCGTGCCCTAAACTCATCTGCAAAACGGATGGACGGCCTGAATATATAATACACACATCAAGGTGGGCCACACTTCAGGCCCGTCTTGGGTGAGGCCGGGCCGCACGTTATCCACCCCCGCTGTGGTTGATGCCCAAGCGCCATGGTGAGTGATCTCGTTATCGGCAATTTCTCGAGACATTTTCATATCTCAACGTTTTTTGCTGATATTATCCTGAAAATATCTCTTTAAGTAAAAAAATTAATTTTTTTATTAATAATAGTTTTATATTTTTAAATATACTGGTGTAAAATGAATTATTTGATTTTTAAATATCTATTTCATTAAATTCGCGAATAATTTCACTGTAGAATTGTGAAAAAATAAAATGGCAGGTATTTTGATAATTTCATAATATTATGATTTTATAACCAGAGTATCGTTTTGATCAATTTCGCACGAAATATTGCGATTTTTTCAAAATCTCCCTGGTCGGGGAGTCGTATTCAGAAATTGCATAGATAAAGGGGAAACGGATTGGCTACTCCCCTGTACTCTGTGGGCCCCACAATGATGTATGTATTTCATCCATCCGTTAATCCATTTTTAAATATCATTTTAGATCTTGATCCCAAAAATGAGAGGAATATAAATCTCATTTGGACCACACCATAGGAAAAAAAAACAATGTGATTGGATATCCACCATTAAAATCCTCATAAGGGCCATTGTACTGTTTATTTGACATCCAATCTGTTGATTAGGTCATACCGACCCAGATGAAGATAAACAGAAAAATAAAAAATTAAAGGATGAGCTTAATCCAAAACTTTTAACGCTCCCAAAAAGTTTTTAATGGTCGACGTTCATTCAACACTTTTTCTTGTAATGTGGTCCACTTGAGTTTTGGATATACCTCATTTTCTGTTCTCATACCATAAAATGACCTAGAAAAGTAGGTGGACAGCATAGATGAAACACATACATCATGGTGGGACCCACGGAGCACCAACCACCAGCCATTGGCTGGTGGTAGAGGGAGTAGCGAATCCGTTTCCAGATAAAGGGCGCTGGCAGCTTTAGGGCGGTAAATCCTACGTGAAAGGCATGGGCCCACCGAGATCGGGATTAGACATTGATCTCGATTTTCTGGAATCCCTTGTCCAAACGAACCCAAAATGATCCCGAACTCTAATTAATAATAATTTCATAAGGTGAACAAAGACCATTGGTGTGTGTACTGACATGGGTGTGTACTAACAAGCCAACCTAAAAATAAAAAATAAAAACAAAACAAAGACCATTGAATTTTTCTACCAACCATCCATTCAATGTCCACCAATCGGCCGGAATGAAACCAAAAATTCAATGCGATTTTCGTCTTACTAGCTATCTAATCTGAGGCCCACCATTTGAATGCTTTAACTTGGGTCTTTGTACAAGCCAAGTGTACCATTTTTTACTGATGAGAACCAACCACTAAACCGTTAGAGGATCAAGGGTTATTATAGCTTTCATTGGGTTTTTGCTCCAAATGGACCCGTGCTCTGAAGCAATTGTTGTAGGAATCATATGAACCAAATAGGGGTGCACACAGGTCGGTTTGGTCTGGTTCTGGGGTGAAACCGGAACCAAACCGTTCCTAATGGTTCTAGGATTTTCTGAACTGGAACCGTACCGTTAGCACCCTATAACTGAACCGGAACCAGACCATGAAAACCGGTTCGGTTCTGGATCAGTTCCACGGTTCTGGGCTTTTTAAAATCCAGCCCAATTGATATGAATTGTTGGGGGCCATCATGATGCATAAATCCATTCCTCTTTATGTACAGGAAATAATGGAGACGGAGAGAGAGAGAGAGAGAGAGAGAGAGAGAGAGAGAGAGAGAGACGGACGGCAAGAGAGAGGGCAGGGGGCCTTGGTAGCCGCACACAGACGGAGAGAGAGGGCAGGGGTCTGGGCAGCCACACGCAGAGAGAGAGAGAGAGAGAGAGAGAGAGAGAGAGAGAGCCAGCGAGACTTAGGGTTTCTTTTGAAATTAAAAAAAAAAAACTGCAGTTCGGTTCCTAATTTGGTTCCACAGTTTGGTTCGGATCTACATGCCCCAAAACCGGAACCGAACCGTATCCAATGGTTCTTTGAAATTTGGAATCGGAAACGGAACTGGTGCACTCTAGAACAAGACCGTTTGATCGGTTCCGGTCTGGTTCCACGGTTCTACCGGTTCGATGTGCACCCCTAGAACCAAACATAATAATTTATAGCCTCAAAACTAGTTTTCCATTTTTTGGAAGATAAGAATGCCCCTCTACCACACTTGACACTTGTTAGGCAAGCTTTTGTCTTAAAAAGTGTTTGCCTTTTAAAAAGATATGGGCCCCTAATAAAAACTAAAATTTAGTTCACTCCTTAGTTGATTTGATCCGTTCATTTTAATTGGACAGTTATGAACCTACGATATATATATATATATATAATATATATATATATATATATAATTTTTTGTTTGAAGATGTTCGTAGCCTAGTATTAAAATCGTGCGTTAATTATGAATTATTTCCTTTGGTGTGATCCATCTGTGATGAAATTTGCTCTTAAATTTAGGTCGATGATATGAAATTAAAATCCCTTATATGTGGACGAGGTAGATTTACTTCACAACAACTCAGTGGGCTCCGTATAAGTTGTGGGCGAGTTGAAAATGTGGGGCCCAAGATGCACAAAGTCATTTGGTGTTTTTTCTTCCATTTTTCACTTATTAAGACCACATGAAGCCAAAGCTTTTGCGACAGTTGGTAGTTGTATAGCTAGAGTCCACATTCTCTAGGCAATGACAAAAAAACTATGGTCAAGATTTAGTGAAGTTCATATATATCACTCTTCAATGCAAAAAAAAAAAAAAAAAAAAAAAAAAAAAAAGAAGAAGAAGAAGAAGAAGAAGAAGAAGAAGAAGAAGAAAAAGATCTTTTTTAATTAATTTTTCCATCCACAATCTTTGAAGTGGAAGTTATGATGAGCATAGCTAAGTTTTTTTGTGTTTCTTTGGCTTGTCTTTCTTAGTAAGCATGAATAGTAGGAGTTTGTGAATGAGAGGAGGGTGTGGTGGGAGTTTGTGAAGGGGAAGAGAGTGTAATGTTCCTTTATATATGTTATGTGTTTTTCTTATCGTAAGAATGTTGAGAGTTTGTGAAATGGAGGGTGTGGGGGTCTCCTTTTTTATTGTATGAATGGTAAGACCACATGGATCACGAATATTCACTGTGAACCAGTGATATACACTGTGTATCGCAGATATTAACAGTGGCTTGTTAATATTCACTGTGGGCTGCAGATAATATCAGCGAGCCATTGTTAATATATGCGGTCTATAGTAAATATCAGTGAAATGCACTATGAACCGCGAATATTAACATTGGCTTGCTTATATTCATTGTGGACTGTGAATATTAACATTTGCCTCCTAATATTAAGACCACATGAAGCCAAAGCTTCTGCGACAGTTGGTAGTTGTATAGCTGGAGTCCACATTCTCTAGGCAATGACAAAAAAATTATTGTCAAGATTTAGTGAAGTTCATATATATCACTCTTCAACGCAAAAAAAAAAAAAAAAAAAAAAAAAAGAGAGAAGAAGAAGAAGATCTTTTTTAAGTTTTCCATCCACAATCTTCGAAGTGGAAGTTATGATGAGCATAGCTAAGTTTTTTTTGTTTCTTTGGCATGTCTTTGTTAGTGAGCATGAATAGTAGGAGTTTGTAAATGAGAGGAGGGTGTGGTGGAGTTTGTGAAAGGAAAGAGAGTGTAATGTTCCTTTATATATGTTTTGTGTTTTTCTTATTGTAAGAATGTTGAGAGTTTGTGAAATGGAGGGTGTGAGGGTCTCCTTTTTTATTGTATGAATGGTAAGACCACATGGATCACGAGTATTCACTGTGAACTAGTGATATACATTGTGTACCGCAGATATTAACAGAGGCTTGCTAATATTCACAGTGGGCTGCAGATAATATCAGCGAGTCATTGTTAATATCTGCGGTCTATAGTGAATATCAGTGAAATGCACTATGGACCGCGAATATTAACATTGGCTTGCTTATATTCATTATGGACTGTGAATATTAACATTTGCCTGCTAATATTATCTGCGGTCCACAGTGAACTGCGGATATTAACATTGGCTCGTTGATATTTACTACATATTGTAGATAATATCAGCGGACCAATGTTAATGTCAGCAGTCCATAATGAATATTAACAATCTTCTATTAATATCCACTGATATTCACTGTGAACTATATCTTCTTAATTTTAATGGAGGATGGAGGGCAAATGGACCATTGGTTCATTGCCTAAAGCAGAGGCACCTCGGTAACTTCTACTTTGACTTTGATGGCTCCATATTAGAGAGATAGACTTTGCCTTGATTATGGGTCTGAAGTGGAGAAAGCTAGGTGAATTGAAGTAGACCGATCAAAGATCGTCAAGAAGAATGAGTATTGGGGACAAAATTTCCAAGGACCAATCTCAAATTTTAGAGAAGGATTTGTTGAAGACATTTAGATCTCTCCGAGGAGTGAGTACCGACGACACGGTTTGTGTAAAGTTGGTGATGTCGATATGTATTGAGAATTTACCGGTTGGATTGTCTAAAAAGAATGCATATGTAAATAAGTATATAGAATTAGCAAATAATTATGATGCATTTGATAATCATCCTAGGGGATTGTGGGGTGCTAAATCTTCAAAGAAGAAGCAAATACTGTAATTAACAAACATATTCCGAACTCTTACAGCTTTCGCAGATGCCTATATGCCCTACAAGTAATTTTTTCTTATGAATTTCCAGAAACTATTATGCCATTATAATGTCTTATTTTAATATTCATTGTTTCTTTGCTCAATGTATATTTGGACATATGAGATCATCCCCAATCTTTCATACCCAAAGGGTTGGGCCACTAGACGTAGTCCGATCAAAATTGTATAATTTTTAAATTGAAATGCGAATAAGATGGAAAAATATAGTGCTTTAACAAAAGTTTTTACAAATGCACGGGTAAGTCGAAATATCGCATCAACTTAATTTGTTTGTGTTGTATTTCAGGAAGATCTTTATTAAACTCGAATTCCGACATTGCATAATAACTTTTTATTGTTGCAATTGTTATCATGTGCGGAGATTGCCACAAACTCATCCCATAGCAAACAAGGAAAATATTGTTGCTCTTGTATGAAAGAAAGTGGTGGAGAAGAGATAAGTGGTGAAGGAGAGGAGTATCATAAGGAAGATGGTTAAAGAAACAAAGGTAGGTGAGAGGAAGAATAAGAATGAGGAGAAATGACCATTATTAAACTCGAATAGTGGAATGGACTCCTACTTAAAGATGTTATCAGAAAATTTGAAGGAGGTGGAAAAAGAGAATATACGTCCTGCGTAACGAAGTGAACTTTTTACGGGCTAAAGTGGAGTTGTTAAATGTATTTAAATTTCCAATTGTTATCATGTGCAGGTTATATTGGTTGTGATGTACCACTATATGTGATACTCATGTAGGGTGCACACCCCACGTCAGCAGATGTCATCCAAAAGTATGTATTTATGAACCCGTTAAGAAGGCTTAGCCCCGATGAATATAAATTATTAAGGTGGCCTATGTTAATGATGCTTATTTTGGTGCTTATGGGAGAATGCATGAGTTAATGTGATGAGGTAAAACTTTGACATAAAAATCTTTTACATGTACTTCATTTTATATTATATATGTTTATTGATAATTCGTGACTTGCACATGGAATTGACCTGTATATGGATTTTTTAACTGATCGTCGTCTATAATATCCTGACATATACCCTTAGGAATGCATATTTGTAATGGCATTGATATGGATTATGTATGTTTACAGATATATATGTTTAATTTATATTGAAACCAATCTAACTTATAGTATTTTGATTCATTTGAGACAACAACTTTTTAAAGACAGTGCTGAACTTTTATAAGAATACAATGTTGGAATGTATATTAATAAAACTAGAGATAACATCTTGAAAGATATTAATCCTAATATTTTGACTATTATTATAGAAGATCACTTCTAAAAGTAGATGTGAAAATTCAATTGTATAAGTTTGTCACCGCACTTCTTTGTGGTTTAATTGACTTAGTCTTATATGCTGTGTGTGGTTGAGACATACTTATAATATTGCATATGTATTTTGTATGTATACTTTTGTCACGTTCTGAATTTCAAGGATTGAGTATATACTCGATCTCCATTATTCTGAGCGTGAACTTTTGCTTTGCGTGAACTTTTGCTTTACAAAAACTCTATACATTTATTTTGGTGTGGCTCATTGAGTGTTGGACCGGCCTCATGTTTTGCGCACATACCTTAAAATCACACAAGAATGGATGAATCACGTAGATAAGCAAATAAATCATAGTGGGCCCGCCCACAGCACTGCCCGTTCATGGCTGGAGACTAGCGGGGTAGGACGCAGTCCGCCTCCCCTGTTAATAGAAAAATGATGGACCCACCTTATATTGAATGGTTCACATCGTTTTTGAGATGGGTTGGAGGAATTATTTTGGTGGTCCGGCAAAATACAGAGCACATGGGATCATCCAATCACTCTGTGGGGGCATATGTAAAGACGTCATGACGAGACAAATGGCCCAGTGTGGTGGTTCACCAAACACCAAACACCAAACATTTCTTCATTGAAATTTGACTGATCATAATGCGAGTTGAACCTTCTAAAAATACAACCGTGAAACCACGGCCCAAGTGATCAGATGACATCATCACGTTCTTCAGAGGGTCCACAAGGAAGATGGGCGGTCTGATTGGTGTCTTGCGATTGAGATGTGGAAAATATTGATCAATGGTCAACTTCCAGGTCTTCAGATCGGATGGTTGGGATCATCCACATGAGCCACGTCAACAACACGTGCATGGCCCACGTAAGTCAATGCATGTCGTGCTCTTTCGTATAAAGTGCATCTATTTCTATCAATTATCATCCGTCGGCACTTTTTAAATAAAGTATTCCTTTTTTGGAAGAAAATGTCTCAACTTTACGCAAATGGTCTTAATTGTCCAATTGATGTACGTCGACGGTGATGTTCGTGATTGACTGGGAAAGCCTTTCACACAACTTCCTGTCACGGGAAGCTAGGTGGGCCCACTGTGATGTTTGTGAGAAATCCACTCCATCCATCCATTTTTCTATATCATGTTAGCACATGAGCCAAAAAATGAGGCATATTCAAAGCTTAAGTGGGCCACAAGCCCAGAAGAAGTGAGTGGGGAAATGGCTACCATTGAAACCTACCTAGGTCTACGGTGATGTTTATATGCCATCCATACCATTCATAAGGTCATTGGGATGAATTGAAAATACAAACATATTAGCCCGATACAAAACTTCTATGGCCCACAAATATTTCAACAGTGAAGGTTCAATCCTTACCGTTTCCTGTTGTGCACCCACTTGAGTTTTGGATCACATCATTTTTAGTCCTATGGCCTAACATGATCCGGTAAAACAGATGGATAGGATGGATTTTTCACAAAACATCAGTGGGCCCACCAAGCTTCCCATCATAGGAAGTTCCCTGCAAAAGCCTTTTCCATATCCAATCCGCATCCCAGTTGATGACTAGAAATTAGACGGCTACGATGAAAACAATCGGTTATCCAATCAGTCCAATTTTAGTAATGCAATAGGATATTTATTGAGCATCGGTCATCTTTTCTAACCGTCAACTATAATTATTATTATTTTATTTTTTTTAAGTGTGAAATGCTCAATATCTTTTCCTCAACAATGAATAGGGTGGGCCCCATTAGATGTATTGAACGGTTAAGATTCAATCTGCTTTCTTCACTTCTTTTAGGATAGGTAGGCCACGATAACCTTTTCCCTCTTGGTTGCCTAGTACGCACAAAGAGAAAATCATGCATCCTGCATTTAAAATTCACCCCATTAACAAGCAATAACATTATTTTAATGGCACATATAAAATCTCAACCTAATAAAATACTCACACGAATCACAACACTGAGAATAGTATAAAATTGCTTTCAAAACTATTAAGTTCATATCATGTAGCTCATACAATATTTTAAAAAGTTGATTTTTGTATCTTCTCTTTTGTCCCGTGCAGTGATTTTGACTTAATTAATGAGTTTGATGATGGTTGGCATTTCATTCACACTATTTCATATAATGTAGCCCATCGAAGTTGAAAATCTGGCTGTGTTTTTACTTAAGACCTTATGTTGATGTAAAATTTGATGAGTGAAGTACAATTTATATTTAAAATATGATGGCCCCCATGCTCAGTTGTATGCTTGTGCTATGCCTTTAGTGTATACCTATATATATATGTGTGTGTGTGGAAATGGTACTGTGGGGTCACCTCATGAGGAACTTCCCATGAGGTCGAGCAGTGTGGCCCTACATGATGTGTGTCAAACATCAACACCATCAGCTATATGCACCATTCCATGGTGGGCCACGGGCTTAAAAATCAAGTCAATTTATGACTTGGGTAGGCCACACCACATACAATAGTTGAATGGGGTTACCTCCCATTGAAACATTCATAATCATTTATTGAGCTACTAAGATGTGGTTCACAAATCCAACCCATTCATTGTGTATGTACGTAACGCCCCGGTTTCCAAAATTCGAGTACGAGGCTCGTTCCATAAACTCGAGAGTTAATAAATCAGAAAACTAGCGGAAGTATCAAAGTCAGAGTGCGATAACATAAGTAAGCATGAATAATATCATAAAATTTGTATTTGCCCACTCAGCTGGGGGCCATATTACAAAATTTTAAAATATCAATGTATCAAATCAAACATAAGAGAAATACTACTACTAATTAAAACCAAAGTAATCGGCTGCTTCTTGCTGCGGCTCGTCTTCGTAATATCCGTCTTCAAGCTCCATCATCGCTTCATCAGGGCCAATGCTGCCATCCTCTCCGCCTGCACCTTTATACTCTGTACGGTTGGATATTCGATGAATGAGTGATCAGCTTAGTGTGAATTCCCCTCAAGATCTCACACTGCCGCCTTAACAAACATAGTTTAAAGAAAAATAAGGAAACAATCCAAAACAGGCAAGATGCAGTCTTATTAAAATGCATGGGTGTATGAATACACATCGACCTGGAGATGCTCATCTAGTCGGACTTGGGCTCGTCGCTCATGTAATCATCAACCTGGGGATGTATCTAGTCAGACTTGGGCTTGTCACCCATGCAATCATCGACCTGGGAATGCTCATCCAATCGGACAAATACGTCGATAGTCGGTGGTTTGAAAGCTAGCGAAGCAATACCCCAATGATCCTAAGGGCACATGCTACAACATATAGAATTAGTCACTTGTCATTGCCAATATGTTATGGATGCATGATTAGCCAAGCCATTATTATTTCAATTTTAAACAGCCGTTTTAAGTAACTCAATGGTCGCTACGAGGGGCTCGTCACCCGGCGTAGGACGACAGCTCGGGCATAGTATCACATGACCACCACCCCGGCTCATGAGGTTTTCCACCTTGGGATGTTAAATAAAACCATTTGATCGAATTGACACTAAGTCAAGGCCCCTATTTTCCACACAATCCGTCTTGTTACATCTCAAGTGTGGCTCACATACAATAGTGAGGTTCTCCACGCATAGTGTTGTAAGTTAGATATTAAGGCGACTCACAACCATAAATTCTTATATGAATGTGCATAAAACTATATAATGGAGGTAAAATTTTCAATGTGTCATCAAGAGACTATAGTACCAACTATCAAACAATACAAAACTAAACATAAGAATAACGATCATTATCCCTGAATGGTACTCATTAACTAGCACATGAGCCTAGCATGTAGTATGAACATAATACATCAATCATGAATTTGAGATAGGACAGTTAATAGAACTTAGAATTTCACGACATTTATTAGGACCTTAAGCTAGTGATAACAATTTGATGTATACTATATTTGGCTAACTTAGAGATGGAAAGCCCAAAGGAAAAGTTATCACCTGGAGAGTTGTATTTTATCTGATGCAATGTTCTTATGGTTACCTCGCAGCCCAGATTACGCAAGCAGTCACCTAAAGTCATTCCCAATTTAGAACCTTGTATTAGAAGGCGTTCAAGTCTCTAGATTGAATGAGATTTGTAAGGGCCCATGAACAAGGACAATTTGGGCCTGAACTAGAGTGAACAGGGCCACCAGCCATGGCTCAACTAGCGTGGCCTGGACTGGGATATTTTCGGCCCATTTCTAGGTCTTGATTGGCTTAGCTTTGCAGCACCAATTTGATCTGGGCCGGGCCAGTGATGTGGCCCAATTTGGCAACCCACTTATCGCCCAGAAAAGGGGCTAGACTGAGCCCAGTTCGGCCCAGTCATGCTGCCAAAGGTTAGACTGTGGTCTGGCCCACTTGTTTTGCAGACACGGCCAACTGCACCTTGCGGTGAGGCCCGCTGGATGTGATGCAGCCCATTCCACCTTGGCCTTATGTAATGCCCTGAAAATCGGGGGTCGAGCATAAACTCAACTCCCGAGTTCCAACGCATCACTTATGCAACAAAATGAATGATGATTGAATGTGATCGGTATTAGTGCAATGAACATGAGTGAGATTAAGCCAAAACAAAGATATCATACTCCGAGAGACAAGTTAAATTTGCAAGCGGAAAGACCGTGATAGATAGATAAAATATATAAACTGTGGTGGGTCTCTAGAGTGTGATAAAGTTACCAGGTTAAATAATTACAAGTATGATTTTAAATTATACCAAGTTGTGTAGTGTGATCTAGTTAACATCCCTGTAGCCCCGACAATCAAGGCACGGCTCTCACGAAGCCGCTGAGAAATCAACATATACGAGGAAGCATTCTCGTCACATCATAGGTCCCAGCCTCCGCCTCGAAGTAAGCGTCGCCATTTGCAATCGACAAAGTACGGTGGGTGTTCGGAACACCGTCCCGTATCGTGGGAGTGAGTGATCAACTCGGTGGAACAATAAAGAATAGGTTAACATGTTATCAATTCACTCAAGCAATAATGATAAGCAATAATCAAACAATTTTAACTACTCTTATTTAATGCAAGTATGAAATGATATGATGTATGCCCTTGCCAAACCACCCTCATGCGACATCATCTTACGTTCGCGAATGCGTCCATCCTCAGGTGCTCCACATCTACCAGGCACATGCGGCGATGATGAGCATGATTACCGAAGTAATTATTAGTTCATTTCAAACAAGCGGTAGTTGAAAACTAAGGTACCTCCCTTGTATCATTCCCAAACATGATCCATTCTAGGGTCGTCACCCTAGTTAATCTCATACGATATTATGGTTTGAGAGGCGTAGCGAAGGCATCACAAAGGGCTCATTACCCGTCACAAGACGGATACATGATTTCACCGTATGCGACTCAATCAGTTGGCCGTCAGCTTGAGTACAGGTCTCACCGTACTCGGCTCAATCACTAACCGTCAGCTCGAATACAGGTCTCACCGTACTCGGCTCAACTCATACTCTAGTTGCTGTGAAAGACTCGTCGTCAATCACAGACCTTGGAGTATACTCGAAGATACTACGGAGGACTCGTCGCCGTCGGACGAGTACGGGTTTCACCGTACTCGGCTCTCGCCGTAAGTATCGACAGCTCGAATACAGTGTCCTATACCACCGTATTCGGCTCACGAGTTTGGGTTGCTTAATGGCCACTACGGGGAGACACATGGCCCCAAAGATAGGCCGACAAATTCGGCCACGGTGTCCCATACCACCATGCCCTACTCATGAGTCTTAGCGGATCGAGGTACCATGGTTAACGGGATTTCACTGGTAAGTTTGGTACCCTAGGTTCAAGCAAGAGGCGTCCAAACATGGTGAACATACATAAGACGACGGGTTGCTTGACGAAGCTCGGCTAGCTCGAGCGCACAACAAGTTGAACGATATGAAGCGCATAAGCACTTCGTGTGGCCAACCACTATCGTCAACCGCATAGATTTACTCGAGTTCGTCGAACACATCTCACGTGGCAAATGGATCATAGCCACAAATCCACTCATACCGATTGTCCGACTATAATCATAGCCCTAAACACAATCAAGTGCGGATAGATAAAGCAAAGAGTGGATCAAGATTCAACACATACAATCAAGGTCCGGTATTATCCGCTTAGGGTCAAGACATGCGACTTTTCGTTGCTCCACTCCCCATCACCCATGACGGATCATACAACGTAAATATAAATTTAAACATATGCATTACATAGTTAAAATCATAAAGCAGTTGAGCATGTTATGAAGCACAACACAAGCATGAATTTGTACATGTTCAATTCATAATCACACAACTATCCAAGGAGATCATACACATAGTTAAAAGAGGTTGCGAATCATATCTCAACACCCTTATACATTTCAATTTTCTAACTACTACTCATTCAGACATTTCAAGAAACACTTAAACAAACATACATCAACATACATGACATATGTCGATCATATAGGCATTAGGCCAAATCCTTTCACTAGGGAGTTGCCCCAATCATAACACGCGTACACCCACGACGGATAGTCATGGTCATGGCGGCAAGCGAATCCAAGTTCCATATTCATTCAGTCATTTCCACGAACACTTGGGCCACACATTTTTAGCATATATAGTGTATATTGGCCGTGGCGTGATTTAGGGCAAATCCTTTCGTCAAAGTGGTATCGCCAATACAACGATCATGAATCCATGACAATTAGTCATGGCAAGCACGAATGAGAATTCTATACTCATTCAGTCATTTTTCACAAACACTTAGAATACACTATTACAACATACATGGTGTATGTTAGCAAAACATGTATTAGGGCTATCCTTTAGCCAAGCGAGTATTTTATCCATGTATAATATATTACTATAACAAATAATCATGATAAATACATCTCCAAAATATACATGTATACGGTACTTCTTACAATACCGTATTTCTACATACATAGTGTTTATTAGTAAACATGTATTTAGGCGAATCCTTTCGCCAAATAAGTATTTTATCCATACGTCATATATCCATACAACAAATAACCATGTCAAACACATTTCCATAAAAAATACGTATACGGTATTTTATACGAATACCTAGAGTATGTAAAATTCCAAATTCTACAATTTTAATCGAATAGAAAACAGAAAGCACTTTGTACATGTGCAATTGCATGCAGATCATGAATCTACCATTATCTGACATTGAAAGCGTTGAAAACCGCAACCTATACACCTAAAGTCCTCACCTTTTGTCGTAGAATCGTAACGGAGTCGATAGGTTCGCTAAGCTTCCGTATACGGGAGTTTGGCAACCTAGAGAACGAAACAGGTTAGCTATTTCATAACCTACAACCTATACAACCCTAAAACAGGTTAGGGTTAGGGTTTCTTACCTAGAAACGACGCCGAAATCACCGGGAAAGCGATAAGAATCAGGCAGTGGAGCCCGAATAGCGGCAGGGAACAGCAGCAGGGAGTTCCTCCCACATCTCCCCCACTTTCTCTCTCTTTTCTCTCTCTCAAATCCAAATTCGTATGGCTGCCATGAGAGAGGTTTTAAGGTCCTTATATAGCCTAAAAATTTACCGAAATAAACTTATGTTTAAGGTATACATACATTATAATCAAATCGGCATTGTTTCAGCTCAAAAGAGGGTTTCTGGCGGCCCTCCTTGAGCCAAAGGTCGGACTTAAGCTCACTAACACCGGATCTTCGTTCTATTAAGTTTTCGTTTCAGTCGGATTTCCAGATCACGCGTGGCGGACCAATTTCAGGCCACTCAATCGGTCACGGATCTCGATCGAGATTCTGAGTACATGTAAATGTGTATGAAATTTTTCCTGATCCGAGGGTGTAATTTGGTCAGATTCTGACGGTCTGGTTGCTTAAAACTGATCCACAAGCAACGAGTCTCAGATTACTATTCAAGATATTTATTTTTAAAGAAAACAAGTGTTTTCACACTCTCTCGCTCCGGACTCAAGCGAACAAACTGTGGGAACACTGCTTTGGATTTGATTTCCGAGATGGTTGTCAAGCCCAGCGAGGCGGTCCTAGTTCCTTAACTTCGTGTTAATCAGACTTCCGACGTGCGGTCCAGATCCGATACGGAGTTTCGAGATGCTCCCGAGAGCAGCCGGATAATGAGATTGATCCTAGATTTTAGGGTAACCTAGCGTCAATGATTCTACAAGTTTTGGGTCTTACAGATCGTATTTAAAGCGATTCAAATGAATTTCATGGCTAATTTAGTTTAGCACTTAGTTAACTTTGTCAAATTTCTAAAGGATTTAATCATAAGTGATTTCCGTCTGAGGTAGTATTTAGTCCATTGCAGTTTGTATCTAAAGTGATCCAAGTTATACTACTTAGCTAGTTTAAGATAGTGTCTAGGGCGAAGGTGCTTTGAAAAATTGAAAGAACAAGGTAGTGAAGGGTGAGATTTGTGAAGGAAATGGGTTAAGGAGCGATTTGAGGCTTTAATTGAGCGTTTAAGAAGTTAAACCTGTGTTAGGATTGACCCATTGCCTAAGGACGTCTAATCCCAGGTTGGGAAAAATCCGGGGTGTTACAATCTACCCCCCTTAAAACAAAATTTCGTCCCCGAAATTGGCTAAGGTTAATAAAAAAGATTTAATCATTTCTTTTGCCTAAGTTCTATTGATTTCAAGTTCCTACGCATGGTAAGGCATATACTAGTCTGGTTCATTTTAGTCTACCCCCCCTTAAAACTTATTTCTTTATCCATTTCTCATACCCTGATGGTTTGCTACAATTTATTTCTTTACCTATTTGGAGTCTTGACGACAACTCCTAACAATTTAGAGTAAGATAGCTGTTTTCATTGTTTGACCAACACGGAGAAACGGTAATAGTGGGCTCGATCCCGATACATCGATCATCTACCGGGCCAGGGTAGGAAGCTCATCGTATCACTTCCGAATCCTGGTAGATCCTGGTCTTCTGCTCGGCCAAGCAGTGAGTCCATTGGTAGTCGCCCAAGATTGAGAATTGGGTCAAGCCGCGAATGTTTCGCAGTTGTATATTTCAGTAACTCTGTAGTCCGATCACTCTAAAACCGTAGGGAATGTCCATCATTGAAAGGTTCAAATTGTTTATTCTAAGGTTGCCCTTTAGGTCTTAGTCTAAGCGAGTCCTCGATATTATCTATGTCCCAGGGAAGGGTGAATCAAATCTTACTAGATCATCCTAAAACATTTTCATAGTAGAACTTGTTAGGGCTTCTATAATGTGCGTATGTAAACGAGCACCGTTTCGATCTTGGGCCAGTGGAGTAGGGTCCACCATGCTTCCGCTGCGCCACCCAGATCAAAGAGATGCAATAGGTGACCTAACCAGATTGGGCTCATAATGTTCTACCCCCCTTAAAATTAATTTTTTTTTCACCCTCATGGCTCAAGATTTTTGTCCTGCTCCGTATATCGGAACAAGGTGTAGTTTAGGATCTATCCTGGAAATGAAATGGGAAATACATTGGTCTGACTTTCATCGACAATGTGTACTAAGGCATTGATACTTGTGGTTACAGAAATGAGCTAAAGAATGATGGGTATTGTAGTTGATTGCAGGGACAGGTGTGAGTTTGAGGCAAGATGCCTAATTCTACTAAGGAGTTTTGTCACGGTCCAGAATTATCCTATTTAATCATGTCTAGCTTAATAGGTATGCTATCTTTCTACGTTCATAAGCACAATAAGTATGCCGACATGGCCTGTGATTTGGGACCTGATTCTTAACTGTCTGTTGCTCACTTGGGAAATTCCTTAGGCCTAAAAGGAAATATTTCTATTGGCTATATATTCTTACACTTCTCAAAGACAAAGTTATAAACTTTTGGTTGTAAGTGGTCAAGCCAACACGAAAGGAAAATTGTGTAGTGGGTCAGAATCGGATACATGGATCTTCTGCCTAGCTAGGACAGAAAATTGTCATATCATTTCTTAATCCTAGTTGATCCCGACCTTCTGCTTGATCAGAGCATAGGGTTCATTGGTCACTACCAGGATTGAGAATTCGATTCAAACCGCGAATACCTCGCTTAAATGTAGTTTCTCTACTCCGCGTTCCCATTATACTAAGTCCTTGAGAAGGCGATTCTAAGGGGTGTATTGATTTGACCTAACATTAAATCAAAGGGATACTGAGCGTGTATAGTTACTAATCAAACAACTTTTCTAAGAATTATTAAAGGAGCCTATGAGTATTAAGGGGTCCGACGAAGGAGTGAGGTCTCACTCCAACCTAATCCAGCCTATTAACTAAGTCCATCTTTCAACTATCTTAGCAGAATCAGTCTTTTACGTTCCGTAGTAGAACCAGTAGCCTAGTCTCAATTTATGAGTAGTGGTAATCTATTAGTCTATGCTTACACACTAGATGATTTCAGATCATTTCTAATACAAGAAATTATTCATCGTGTAGGGTCAAACGTTGTCTAAGTGGAATTGAGTTGTATGTACTTGACGCTCGAGCATTTCACACATGCTCACACCAGCTAAGAAGATCCTGGGGTTTACATTATTAATTTGTTGGATTTCCTATACGGTCAGGTCTGACGAAAACTAGGAGTATCGCTCTAGGTCCAAAACTCTAAGGCCTATTTGTCAAACAACCATTTACTCTAAAAGCTTAAGCTGTCAGAGTGTGGTGGGTTAATGTATATTAAGGGACTTTATCACTTCGACATGATTTGGCCAATGGTCCTAAGTTGTATTAAATGGGACTGCATTGCTAATCCTACCTCGGGATTGGGAGTGGCATGTTTGGTAGGAGGGTGGGTGGGGATTAAAATTAATGGTATAGGCTTTTGGAAAATGAGCCTTGTGTGAGAAAGCGTGAGATGGGAGTTCCAAATCCCAGGGTAATGAACTTCTAAGTGTTATTGGAAAGGAAATCTCGGAATTTACTTTTAATTGCGTACATTCTAAACATGATGTCGGAACACATGGGATACACCCAATCTAAGGACCATACCTACACAGATTTATTATTACTTTTACAATTCCATCCACCTAATCCCACTTAATGTAGTTGATTGAACGGGCCCCAAATGTCCCATCATTTGGAGATTGTGAAGGCCATAGAGAAGTGAAGAAAAGGGGAGAACAAGGGCTGATTTCTCTGGTTCCCCACAGACTTGAGCCTCAACAGAGATTGCAAAGGCCCCAACTGACAGAGATTGAAGGAGGAAAAATGAATAGATGGGATGGGTTGAGAGCTTGCACGAATGTGAGCTTCGAATGGGAGGTGTGAGTGTCCAAATGAGGGAAACGGAAAGGGTAGAAGGTAGGTGTGGCTGTAAACGATGGAAGGGAGTGGGTGATGACCGAAAATGGGAAATGAGACGATTGGAGTGGCGATTTGAAGAGAAAACAGCAAGAATAGGAGGAAAAGAGATATTAGAGGGGCGTTTGAAAGAGAGGGGGCAAAAACGACGTGAAAAAGGGGTCCCTCAGAAATTTCGCACGTACCACACATGCCAGGGGGTCAGGCCGACCATGACCAGACTCGGCCCGACCCGGCCGGATCAACCTGACCGCGGCGCGCTGTGCGCGCTCTGCCTTACCGGCGCCATGCCCGCCACGAAGTGGGGTTGTGTCCACCACCATCCCAAGGTGCCAAATGCACCCTGGGTCCACTTGTTTTCTCCCCGGATTGACGCGTGTGGCCCCCGACTCCGTTTCGAGTCGTTTCGGGTCAAATCGGACGTATCTTGCAATCTGGAATGAGTTATCTGACGTAAAATATATGAATTTGGGGTAGAACGAGCTAATGAAGCCAACCAACCCGCTATGTCGGGTTGCACAGCCCGGAATTGTGAAAAAAGCCTCCGATTGACAGTCATTTCCCCGTTTTAATTTCGTTTTACTAAAATAGTAATTTTTGTTTGATTACTCTTCATCTGTTGGGCTTTAGGAGTTGCACTCATCGCGTAAAGAGCTTAGAATAATTAGGAGGATGGTTTGGTGAAGTCAAATAGGACACTATTTTTGGCCGAAAACCTTGCACACTAGTAGACATCACGACCCTATAGTAAATCGGGAATTCTAGGAGTTTTAGTTGTAGTTTATTTCTGATTTCCTTCCCATGACTTGGTATCCCTATTTAAAGGGTTATGAACTCATTTTTCTTTTAACATTCATTAATCAATTTCGAATTTATTAGAATTTATTTCTACTTTCAGCTTTCATTTCTCGTAGACTCGAGAAGTCTCTGTGAGGAGTCCAGAGAAGCTCCGAGGGTTCGGAGTAGCTACATCATCACTCTTATTATCAATTTCCAACGGTTAGGGTGAGGTGGATTGTAATCTAGAATTATCTATAGACGGCCTAGGAATGTTTTAAGGTCGACCCGTGCGACCAAGGGTTAATACGGACTCGATTTCGGCGTTTGTTTTCAGCGAACTTCGCCAATTGGTGAATTCGGGATACCCATGACTGTTTCTACATTCCGTCGCTCCCTCCTAAGTCAGAGTGCGTCAGAGTGCGTCGTGTGACCATAACCCAGGTCCGGTTTAATCCAAATCATGCTCTGATACCATCTTGTAACGCCCTGAAAATCGGGGGTCAAGCATAAACTCAACTCCCGAGTTCCAACGCATCACTTATGCAACAAAATGAATGATGATTGAATGTGATCGGTATTAGTGCAATGAACATGAGTGAGATTAAGCCAAAACAGCATATCATACTCGAGAGGCAAGTTAAATTTGCAAGCGGAAGACGTGATAGATAGATAAAATATATAAATCGTAGTGGGTCTCCGAGTGTGATAAAGTTACCAGGTTAAATAATTACAAGTATGATTTTAAATTATACCAAGTTGTATAGTGTGATCTAGTTAACATCCTCAGTAGCCCCGACAATCAAGGCACGGCTCTCACGAAGCCGCTTGATCAAATCGATATACGAGGAAGCATTCTCGTCATCATAGAAGTCCGGCTCCGCCTCGAAGTAAGCGTCGCCATCTCGCAATCGACAAAGTCTCAGGGTGTTCGAACACCGTCCCGTATCGTGGGAGTGAGTGATCAACTCGGTGGAACAATAAAGCATAGTTAACATGTTATCAATTCAAACGTGTAATGATAAGCGATATAATCAAACAATTTTAACTACTCTTATTTAATGCAAGTATGAAATGACATGATGTATGCCCTTGCCAAACCACCCTCATGCGACATCATCTTACGTTCGCGAATCGTCCATCCCTCGAGTGCTCCACATCTACCAGGGCACATGCGGTGCGATGATGAGCATGATTCTGCCGAGTAATTATTAGTTCATTTCAAACAACAAGATTGGGAAACTAAGGTACCTCCCTTGTATCATTCCCAAACATGATCCATTCTAGGGTCGTCGGTCTAGTTAATCTCATACGATATTATGGTTTGAGAGGCGTGGCAGAAGGCATCACAAAGGGCTCGTCACCCGTCAAGACGGATACGTGATCTCACCGTATGCGGCTCAATTGCTGGCCGTCAGCTCGAGTACAGGTCTCACCGTACTCGGCTCAATCACTAACTGTTAGCTCGAATACAGGTCTCATCGTACTCGGCTCAACTCATACTCTAGTTGCTGTGAAAGACTCGTCGCCAATCACACACCTTGGAGTATACTCGAAGATACTACAGAGGACTCGTCGCCGTCAACACGAGTACGGGTCTCACCGTACTCGGCTCTCGCCGTAAGTATCGACGGCTCGAATACAGATGTCTCATACCACCGTATTCGGCTCACGAGTTGGGTTGCTCAATGGTCACTACAGGGAGGCACATGGCCCCAGCATAGGCCGACAGCTCGGCCACGGTGTCCCATACCACCATGCCCGGCTCATGAGTCTTAGCGGATCGAGGTACCATGGTTAACGGGATTTTACTGGTAAGTTTGGTACCCTAGGTTCAAGCGATGGCGTCCAAACATGGTGAACATACATAAGACAGTCGGGTTGCTTGACGAGTCGGCTAGCTCGAAGCACAACAAGTTGAACGATATGAAGTGCATAAGCACTTCGTGTGGCCAACCACTATCGTCAACCCATGATTTGACTCGATTCGTCGAACACATCTCACGTGGCAAATGGATCATAGCCACAAATCCAATTCGGGTACCGATTGTCTGGACTATAATCATAGCCCCAAACACAATCAAGTGCAAATAGATAAAACAGTAGTGGATCAAGATTCAACACATACAATCAAGGTCTGGTATTATCCGTTTAGGGCTGTTGCACGCACTCGTTGCTCCACTCCCCCATCACCCATGACGGATCATACAACGTAAATATAAATTTAAACATATGCATTACATAGTTAAAATCATAAAGCAGTTGAGCATGTTATGAAGCACAACACAAGCATGAATTTGTACATGTTCAATTCCTAATCACATAACTATCCTAGGAGATCATACACATAGTTAAAAGAGGTTGAGAATCATATCTCAACACCCTTATACATTTCAATTTGCTAACTACTACTCATTCAGACATTTCAAGAAACACTTAAACAAACATACATCAACATACATGACATATGTCGATCACATAGGCATTAGGCCAAATCCTTTCACTAGGGAGTTGCCCCAATTATAACACGCGTACACCCACAATGAATAGTTATAGCAAGCAGGAATCCAAGTTCCATATTCATTCAGTCATTTCCACGAACACTTGGGCCACACATTTTTAGCATATATAGTGTATATTGGCCGTGGCGTGATTTAGGGCAAATCCTTTCGTCAAAGGGGTATCGCCAATACAACGATCATGAATCCATGACAATTAGTCATGGTGAGCACGAATGAGAATTCTATACTCATTCAGTCATTTTTCACAAACACTTAGAATACACTATTACAACATACATGGTGTATGTTAGCAAAACATGTATTAGGGCTATCCTTTAGCCAAGCGAGTATTTTATCCATGTATAATATATTACTACAACAAATAATCATGATAAATACATCTCCAAAATATACATGTATACGGTACTTCTTACAATACTGTATTTCTACATACATAGTGTTTATTAGTAAACATGTATTTAGGCGAATCCTTTCGCCAAATAAATATTTTATCCATACGTCATATATCCATACGACAAATAACCATGTCAAACACATTTCCATAAAAAATACGTATACGGTATTTTATACGAATACCTAGAGTATGTGAAATTCCAAATTCTACAATTTTAATTGAAACAGAAAACGGAAAGCACTTTGTACATGTGCAATTGCATGCGGATCATGAATCTACCATTATCCGACATTGAAAGCGTTGAAAACCGCAACCTATACACCTAAAGTCCTCACCTTTTGTCGTAGAATCGTAATCAGAGTCGATAGGTTCGCTAAGCTTAGATACGGGAGTTTGGCAACCTGAGAAACGAAACAGTTAGCTATTTCATAACCTATAACCTATCAACCCTAAAATAGGTTAGGGTTAGGGTTTCTTACCTAGAAACGACTCAATCATAGGAAAGCGATAAGAATCGGCAGTGGGCCCTAATAGCGGCAGGGAACAGCAGCAGGGAGTTCCTCCCACATCTCCCCCACTTTCTCTCTCTTTTCTCTCTCTCAAATCCAAATTCGTATGGCTGCCATGAGAGAGGGTTTAAGGTCCTTATATAGCCTAAAAATTTACTGAAATAGACTTATGTTCAAGGTATACATACATTATAATCAAATCGGCATTGTTTCAGCTCAAAAGAGGGTTTCTGGCGGCCCTCCTTGAGCCAAAGGTCGGACTTAAGCTCACTAACACCGGATCTTAGTTCTATTAAGTTTTCGTTTCAGTCGAATTTCCAGATCATGCGTGGCGGACCAGTTTCAGTTCAACGGTCAGCGGATCTCGATCGGAGATTCCGAGTACATGTAAATGTGTATGAAATTTTTTCTGATCCGAGGGTGTAATTTAGTCAGATTCTAACGGTCTGGTTGCTTAAAACTGATCCGCAAGCAACGAGTCTCGGTTACTTATTCAAGATATTTATTTTTAAAGAAAATAAGTGTTTTCACATTCTCTCGCTCCGGACTCAAGCGAAAACATAGTGGAACACTTGTTTGGATTTGATTTAGAGATGGTTGTCAAGCCCGAGGCGGTCCTAGTTCCTTAACTTCGTGTTAATCGAACTTCCGATGTGCGGTCCAGATCCGATACGGAGTTTCGAGATGCTCCCGAGAGCAGCCGGGTAATGAGATTGATCCTAGATTTTAGGGTAACCTAACGTCAATGATTCTACAAGTTTTGGGTCTTGCAGATCGTATTTAAAGCGATTCAAATGGATTTCATGGCTAATCTAGTTTAGCACTTAGTTAACTTTGTCAAATTTCTAAAGGATTTAATCCTAAGTGATTTCCGTCTGAGGTAGTATTTAGTCATTTGCAGTTTGTATCTAAAGTGATCCAAGTTATACTACTTAGCTAGTTTAAGATAGTGTCTAGGGCGAAGGTGCTTTGAAAAATTGAAAGAACAAGGTAGTGAAGGGTGGGATTTGTGAAGGAAATGGGTTAAGGAGCGATTTGAGGCTTTAATTGAGCGTTTAAGAAGTTAAACCTGTGTTAGGATTGACCCATTGCCTAAGGACGTCTAATCCCAGGTTGGGAAAAATCCGGGGTGTTACAATAGGTACGGCCCACCCATTGGATGTGGTGCGGCCCACTGAACTCGGATCTCATGTGCAGCCCACACCCTAGAGGTGGTGCGGCCCACAGAGAATTAATGTGAGGCCCACCTGGCAGTTGAAATGGGCCCCACTGAGTTTCAAACTCAGGTTCAGCCCATTATCAAGGCACTGTGTGGCCTGACTTTGGCCTAAACTCGGGTTGGGTTCAGCCTAACTTAGAGCTAGTGTTTAGTCCAATTTTGGGCCCAACGGAATGGTGGTACTCGGCCCATCTGGAGGCTACTTTGAGCCCAGCTCATAGTCCAGTGGAAGGACTGGTCCAGCCCATTCTTCGGACAGGTTCCAGCCCAGAATGTGGGTTAGTTTTGGCTCACTTCCCGAGATCGATCGATGGTTGGAATTTCTGTCAAAGGATGTGTAACAACCCATTTTTGTGGGAACCAACCCCACCATTCGCTTGTGCGTGGCCCACATTAGTTTTGGATCAGCCTCATTTTTTACCTTATATCATCTCATGGCCGGGTCGAGATGATGGACGGAGTAGATTTATATCGTCGTTAGTGGGACCCACCATATCTTAAAAAATTAAAAAATAAATAAAATTCTTATATTCCGCACGTCACCGTCGCCTAACCCACCTCCTTTATTCTTCCTTCCTTTTTGTACAGTAATGGGCACCGAACCCTCCCACGAAACGAAACTGCCTACATTCCCCACTCTTTCGCCTCGTTCCTCACATCTATTAAAAAGGAAGGAAAAATATAAACAAAAATTCAATCATATCGAAAAGGGAGAGAGAGAGAGAGAGAGAGAGAGAGAGAGAGAGCTCTGTATATCAAGAGAGAGATATTAGAGTTGGGCCGGATCATCAGACTTTTAAGGTAGTTGATCTTATCCTAAAGTTTATCATTTTCGGTTAATTATTATGAAATTTATTCCCAAAATTTTAATAGGAATATTATTACGGTTGATTATTATGTGGGTAATCCTATTCATTTATGAAATTTCTATTTATATATATATATATATATATATATTTCTGAGATTTAATTTTGAAATAATTTTCTTAGAAATAGAAATATCAAATTCATTTATACATGATGTTATATATATATTTTTAATTTTAATATGAATTGAATTTTATTAATTTATAAAGTTCAATTTTATTCTAACATCAATTCTGAAATTTAGTTTTAGGTATATTAAATTAAATTCACTAAATTTAAATTTTAATTATGAGTTAGACTACTAATTTAAATTTTGTTTGATTAGAGTAAATATTAATTATTTTATTTTTGTCTTTTAAAAAGAGAGAGAAATATATATATATATATATATATATATATATATATATATATAATAATAAACAATTTATCTAAGTTTATATTTTAATTTAGAAATTCTATATATAAAAAATATTTGTTAATATTAAAATTACAATGAGTTATTCCTAAATTTTAAATTTTATTTATATTTAGGAATAACTAAATATTAATATTTAGGAATAACAATTTATCACCTCCGCCTAACCCCACCTCCTCTATCCTCTCGTGTCACTTAGGTGAGAGACCCTAAAGCTAGCAAGTAGGACAATCGTATCCCTTAGGTGAAAGACCCTAGAACCCACTGGATCCTTTGGAGTCTCCTTTGTGTAAGACGTATAAGTACAATTGTGTGCACGGACATACGTCAGAGGTACAAATGGAGCAGTAGTCTGATAAATGGGTCAATTACTATAAAGTACCAATACGTGGGCGTTAACGCAACGTGACCATCCACTTGGGTATGATGTTGTAAGAAATGATATAAATGTTATGAGTATTCAAGGAAAATATCATATGCATCGCATTTTCACAATTCTGTTACTTAAATTCAGTATCTGTACTATATTTTACTTCATTGTTATAAAATTGATATTATCTGAACATGTTAAATTTTGGGTAAGAAATGACCCTACTAGGCTGTTATGCGCATCCTACTAAAAAAATGCACAGGTGCAGATTTGGAATACTACGAGTAGGTGGGCCTCTACTATTAGTTTTATTTTTTATTTTTCTAGAAAATTAGGTTTAGTTTAAATTTAATTCAGTTTTTTTTTTAAGGTTTAGTTTATATTCCAAATTTCGATGTAGAAAAACAAATAGATCAAGAGAGTTGAATTTAATAAACATTTCAGCAGTATTTTCTTTTAGATGACGTTGAATATTTATTGAATTTGATTAAATCACATGGATTGTAATAAATATCATTATATTATAACTCATGAACCTTGGGATTCGGGTCCCGAATACCTTAATCGAGTACCCGAATTTCAGGGCGTGATAGGACGACCCTGATCCTGGCCCATTTTCTTGCTGGAACTGGGGCTGATCTCGGCCCAGTTCTGAGGCTGGTCTCAGCATGGATTACGGCCCAAAACAGTCTGGATTCGGCCCTCTATACGGACCAGATTTGCAGGCCAACAATATGGCCCACTAAGGGGCGTTTTTGCTCTGGTTCTCACAGCCCATCCGAGAGCTGTTTTGACTCAGATGGCGGCCCAATTAGAGGCCTGATTTTAGCTCAAGTTGTGGCCCATTAAAATGACCGTTTGAATCAGATTACACGGCCTATTGGGGGCCATTTTCGGCCCGACTGAGAGCCCTTGTTTCGGTCCAAAGCTCGGCCATTACTCGGCCTAGTTTCGGCTCAAAACTGAGCTATTACTTGGCCTTGTTTTGGTCCGAAACACAGACATTATTTGGCCTGGTTTCGGCCCATTCAAGTGTAGTTTTCGGCTTGGGCTGCAAGCTTCAAGAAGGCAGAGGGAGCGGGTTACTTGACTCGATTAGGTTTGAGTTGGAGGATAGCAATGCATCCACACTTCTCTCCCCCTCTCTCTTTTCTTTCCCTCTTTCTTCTTCTCCCTCTGTTTGTGAAGCTATAGGCCCACACTGACCCAACTCGGTTCGATTTTCACGGGCTGAGTTGGTGCAGTGTGCACTGAGCTCACTTGGCCAAACTCACTCCCTCTCTTTCACTCCTCTCTCTCTCTCTCTCTCACTCCCTCTCTCTTTCCTTTCCTTCTTTGGTGTGAATCCTGAGGGCAACAATGCCCTTTTATAGGCAGGAGAGAGAGAGAGACTAGCAATGGTTGGGAAAAGACCTCCCCTAGCAACGGCTGTGATTGAAAAATGCCCATGCGTGGGGCCAATCTGACACTAGGGATGGGTTGTTGATGCTCTGACCTATCAGAAAGGTAATCATTTAAGTCTGGTGGGACCCATCTTGTGATCAGGTTCAAGTGGCTTATCGGGGAAGATGATTTGGTCATCAATGCCAGATCACTGTCCCATGTGTTTCGACATGATCTAGTTCATTTGAGCAGACCAGATGGGACTTCTGATCAGTGTGGGGCCCACTTTTTGGGCCACAAGCACAAGTTCTGTTTTATCTCACGAGAAGATCCGATTTTCGTCATTTTCTCATGAGATGAGATACCCTACCTTTTCATCTCGTATTACTTCACAGGGAGGGGCTGGGATCACTCCACGTGGCCCCAAGGGACAGCCACAGGTGTGCCAGCTTCCCCTATCCAGAAAAAGAAAGACTCATTTTTCTCCTTTTTGGTTTGCTTGGCCATTTTTGGCTGTGAGAGGACCCTTCCTTAGATGGCGAGTGGGTGGCGACGATCCTCTGGACAAACCAATGCTGGCTTGTTCAGCAGTCCCTCTGATGGCCCCTCATCCAAGGATCTTAGCCGTTTGTGAATGATTGAACGGCTCCGACCCAACTCCCTCATTCTTATGCATAGGTCCGAAACCCTATACAGTTTTGGCTTGATGGATCTCACGAGCAAGATGGACGGTTTGGATCGTCCAGATAATGCCCAGGGTGGGCCACTTTGGAGGCCATGGTTCGTCCGTTTTCAAACAGGGAGTTTAGCAGGAAGAAAATCCACTTTTGCGATTTGGCTCAGTCAAAGGCCGTTTGACCATTTTGTTTGGTCCAGTGCACGTCGTGCACGACGGTACATGGTTTACACGCACCTCGTGTGGGATCCACTGTAATTTTTATGATAAATCTACTCCATCCAATCGGCTTGGGGGCCCCGTCTAGGGGTCCTAGCCTAGTTTGGGCTGAATGTGAGGCCCCGGTGGCCCATATCACACTCTTCGGGGCTTTTTTGGCCCATACATCTTGATCTAATGGTCAGATTAGTCTGAGACTTTGTTTTGACGGCTAAACAGGGATTTGATGGGCTTTGAGTGCCTGGTTGGCCACTAATTAATCCTCAAGTGTTGATAATAAGTACGATGTGCCAATATCCTTTGATCAGATGATCTATAATGGCTTTAACTTGGAGTATTTAGTTAAGCTTACCCTCCTGACTGATGTAGGGTTTATTTTGGCTCTTAGAAACTTTGATGGATGGCCTCAATGTTGACTGAAAGTCCCATCCTGCACATGATGAGTTCAAGTTATCTAGTTAATCGAACCTGGTTTCCATTGATGTAGGTTTAAGAAGTAACACCCGTGTACCAGAGGTATGGGGTGTTACAGTGTCACACTTAGATGAGAGGTCAGAACAAGTTTCAGCCCCATCCAAAACTCAAGTAGGCCCCACCAATTGCTTTGATACGTTTAAGGCATGTCTTCACATGGTTTTAGATAGCATGGCACACCTGAGCTCAGGTCGATTTTTGGATTTCCCATTACTTAAAGGGGACCCATTTGGCTGATGGTGTTGATGTTCGACGCATCTTAGTGGGGCCCACCCAAGTCATATACATATGGGAAATGGTAGGCCCATCCAAAACTCAAGTAGCCCCACTATATATATATATATATATATATATATATATATATATATATATATATATATATGGGAAAAGGTACAATGCGCTCGAGCAGACGATAAGCTCCCGTGAGGTCGAGCTGTCTGGGCCCCACCGTGATGCGTGTCAACCATCAACACCGTGCATTTGATGGGTCCCCTTTAAATTATGGGATATCCCAAAAATCAGCCGCATACGGAACTCAGGTGGGCCATACCATCTAAAATTATGTGAAGAAACCGTTAAAACATATAAAAGCACTTGGTGGGGCCCACCTGAGTTTTGCATGTGCCTAAAACTTGGTCTGAACCCTCATTCAAGTGGGACACACATAATGGATGGGCTGGATTTGCAAACCATATCTTGATGGGCCCTCAACAATGGTTATGAATGTTTTAATGGTGCACGGCCCCTCTCCACTTCTGTATGTGGTGTGGCCCACACAAGTCACGAATTGACTTGATTTTTGAGACCTAGGCCCACGATGGAATGGTACATCTGACTGATGGGGTATATATTTGAAACGCATCACGGTGGGGCCCACACAGCTCGACCTCATGGGGCCTTAAAATTAGCTCGAGTGCATTGTACCTTTTCCCACACACACACGCACACACACACACACACACACACACACACACACACATATATATATATAGTCATGCTCACCTATCCACCTATGCATGTGCACGCACCTTTGCACATGTGTCATGGGCGTCTAATTCAAACGGTCCATATGATGCAGAATCCCAAGAAACCTCAGGGTACAAATTTGTACCTTGATCTAAAATTCTGGTGGCCATAGCAAAGAGAAATGTAAATTAAGGGAGGAAACTGTTTTCGTTTTTCATGGCCCCACCAAAGTTTTGAATCAAAGTAAAATTTGAGCCTGGGAGTTTTCATGAGGTGTTGCCGCTTCACGTGGACCATTCAGATGTTAGAGTCACATCATGTATAATGAATTCTCCAAAAAGTTGGCAGGAGTTCCATGTGAACTGGTGCGCAACTGAGCATTCATATATATATATATATATATATATATATATATATATATATATATATATATATATGGGAAATGGTTCAATGCGGTCGAGCTGTGTGGGCTCCACCGTGATATGTGTCGAACATTAACACTGTGCATTTGATGGGTCCCCTTTACATTATGGGATATCCCAAAAACCAGCCATAAACGGAACTCAGGTGGGCCATACCATCTAAAATCATATGAAGACATGCCTAAAGCATATAAAATCACTTGGTGGGGCCCACTTAACATTTGTATGCGTTTGAACTTGGTCTGACCCCTCATCCGAGTGGGACACACATAATGGATAGGCTAGATTTGTGAACTATATCTCAATTGACCCAACAAATGATTATGAATGTTTTAATGGGAGGGTAACCCTCTCAAATTTTGTATGTGGTGTGTCCCACCCAAGTCATGGACTGACTTGATTTTTAAGGTCATGGCCCACCATGGGATGGTGCATCTAACTAATGGGGTAGATGTTTGACACACATCACGATGGGCCCACATAGCTCAACCTCATGGGAATTTCCCATGAGCTCAAATGCATAGATATGTGTGTGTATATATATATATATAGAAAAGGTATTATGCGCCCGACCTCACGAGTCCGTCCCATGAGGTCGAGCTGTGTGGGCCCCATCGTGATGCGTTTCGAACATCTACCCCATCAGTCAGATGCACCATTCCATCGTGGGCCTAGGTCTCAAAAAGCAAGTCAATCCGTGACTTGTGTGGGCCACACCACATACAGAAGTGGAGAGGGGCCATACACCATTAAAACATTCATAACCATTTTTGAGGGCCCAATGAGATGTGGTTTGCAAATCCAACCCATCCATTATGTGTGTCCCACTTGAATGAGGGTTCAGACCATGTTTCAGGCGCATGTAAAACTCAAGTGGGCCCCACCAAGTGCTTTTATATGTTTTAATGGTGTCTTCACATAATTTTAGATGGTATGGCCCTTTGAGTTCAGTATCTGGTGATTTTGGGATATCCCATAATTTAAAGGGGACCCATCAAATGCACGGTGTTGATGGTCGACACGCATCACGATGGGGCCCACACAGCTCGACCTCACGGGAGCTTATCATGAGCTCGAGCGCATAATACCTTTTCCCTATATATATATGTGTGTGTATATATGGCCCCATCGTGATGCGTGTTGACCATCAACACCGTGCATTTGATGGGTCCCCTTTAAATTATGGGATATCCCAAAAATCAGCCGTATACGGAACTCAGGTGGGCCATACCATCTAAAATCATGTGAAGACATGCCAAAAACATATAAAAGCACTTGGTGGGGCCCACCTGAAATTTGCATGCGTCTGAAACTTGGTCTGAACCCTCATCCAAGTGGGACACACATAGTGGATGGGCTGGATTTGCAAACCACATCTCGGTGGGTTCAAAAAATGATTATGAATGTTTTAATGGTGCACGGCCCCTCTTAACTTCTGTATATGGTGTGGCTCACACAAGTAACGTATTGACTTGATTTTTGAGACCTAGGCCCACGATGGAATAGTGCATCTGATTGATGGGGTAGATGTTTGAAACGCATCATGGTGGGGCCCACAGAGCTCGACCTCATAGGACGTTCCCATCAGCTCGAGCGCATTGTACCTTTTCCACATATATATATATATATATATGTGTGTGTGTGTGGAAAAGGTACTATGCGCTTGAGCTGACAATAAGCTTATTCTGAGGTCGAGCTGTGTGGGCCCCACCGTGATGCGTGTCGACCATCAACATCATGCATTTGATGGGTACCCTTTAAATTATGAGATATCCTAAAAATCAGCCGTATACGGAACTCAGGTGGGCCATACCATCTAAAATTATGTGAAGACACCGTTAAAACATATAAAAGCACTTGGTGAGGCCCACCTGAGTTTTGCATGCGCCTAAAACTTGGTCTGAACCCTCATTCAAGTGGGACACACATAATGGATGGGCTGGATTTGCAAACCACATCTCGGTGGGCCCTAAAAAATGGTTATGTATGTTTTAATGGTGTACGACCCCTCTCCACTTCTGTATATGGTGTGGCCCACACAAGTCACGGATTGACTTGATTTTTGGGACCTAGGCCCACGATGGAATGGTGCATCTAACTGATAGGGTAGATGTTCGAAAGGCATCACGGTGGGGCCACACAGCTCGACCTCATGGGACGGACCCGTGAGCTCGAGCGCATAGTACCTCTTCCCATATATATATATATATATATATATATATATATATATATATATATATAAACATGGGGCCCACTTGTGACAACTGAAAAGTTGAGACTCTTGTGGGGACCTCCATGAGAAATCCACTACGTCCATCATTTGGTTAAGATCATGGTGAGCTAAAAATAAGGCTGATAAAAAAATTCAATTGAAACCTTCTATGGGCCACCAAAGCTTTGGATTGGATTAATATTTGCTTCTTTTTCTTTTTCTAGCTTTTTTCTGTTAATCTCAGTGGGAGTTACTTTATGAACGTGTTGGATGGTACATAAACATGACGGGTGGGCCTCGGCAAGGTTTCAATGGTGGGATCCTGGTCCCCACCGTTTCTATAGTGTGTACCACTTGAGTTTTTTACTGACTTTTGGGCTCAAGTTCTTCAATGAGTTGATGAAAATGGGGGGCGGCCTGGGTGGATCAGAGATCCACCGAGGTGGGTGGTATCCAGACCATGGGTCCACTATGATATGTCTTATATCGACCCGTAAAATGACTTGATCGAAAAAATGAAGCAAATCTAAATCTCAAGTGGACCATAATACAAGAAATAGTGGTAATCAACCATAAAAGACTTCTCGCAAGCGTAAAATTTTCGATCAAGTCTCTTGATTTAGGTCTTTGTGACCTTATCAGCTCATGAAGTTTTTAATGGTGGTGATTCAATTAATTTTGTTTCCTGTGGTTCACCTATGATTTCGATTTGCTACATTTTTGGGATCATGCCCTAAAATGAGCTTTCAAATTGGATGGACGGTGTGGATGTAAGGAACATACATCATAGTGCCTCGACAATTGGTTTGTTTGGTATGTGGGCTTCCGAGGGATTAAGTGAGATGGAATCGCATTTGGCTCTGTTCAAATTCCATCCTATGTTTAAAGACAGCTGATGGAAGTGAGTGTGTGAAATGGAATTGCATTTGGTCCCATGTGGAATTTTCGGTGGATTTTAAAATTTTACTACATTTGTGGGCCTCACATTGATGCATGTATTTTATCTATGCCATCCATCCATATGCATCCTTTGTAGGGGTGCACATTTAACCGGTAGAACCGTGGAACCGGACTGGAACCGACCAAATGGTCTGGTTTTGTCCGGTTCTAAAGTGCACCGGTTCCGGTTCCAAAAATCAAAGAACCGGTTGCATCGGTTCGGTTCTCAGTTTGGGGATATGTAGAACTGAACCGAACCGTGAACCGATCCGTAGAACCAAACGGTTGATCCGATCCGTAGAACCGAACTGTGGAACTGAACCTGTAACCGAACTTGGAACCGAATCAAGAACCCTTTGATTGTTTTCATATTTGACTCATGGTTTATGGTTTATAATGCATCATTTAATTATTTTCGTAAATGTATTTTTGCACACCTTATACAATATCTAAACCATTCATCAAATGGACCACAACATGGATGGACATGGGCTTGCAATTGGGCTGGATTATAAAAAGCCCAGAACCGCGGAACCGATCCGGAACTGAACCGGTTTTAACAGTTCAATTCTAGGGTGCCAACGGTCCGGTTCTGGTTCCGAATATCCTAGAACCGTTAGGAACGGTTCGGTTCCAGTTTGACCCAAGAACCGGACCAAACCAACCCGTGTGCACCCCTAATCCTTTGCCCGTAAACATTCAAGTTATATACAGGTGCTAGTGATGCATGATTGTGAATTTGATGCGTTAATTACATTTTCATGGCTTGTTTGGTACGTGGGCTTAGGAGGGGTTAAGTGGGATGGAACTGCATTTGATTGTGTGTAAATTCCATCACATGATTTGAGATAATGGGAATGAATGAGATTAGGTGGAATGAAATTGCATTTGGTTGCATGCGGGGTTTCAAGTGAATTTTGAAATCTAAGTACACCTTGAGCCCCTTTACACCATGCGTGGGGCTTACATTGATGAAATCTATTAACATTAGAGTCATATATGTGTGTAAGTGACTAACATCAATTGTAAATTGGGCCAATTGATTACAATTCCATAGTCTACCAAGTTGGAGTTTTGATAAATACTTTGTTTTTCCTAGAGTAAAATCAAAATACAATGACATTTCTAGGCATGCAATAATCGTGTTAATCTTATTTAATAATGCATTTCCATATTAGTTAATCCCACTGACCAAACAGACCCATCCACTGACCAAGGTAGATCCCGAATCCACCCAAATCGTGCGCCATGAAAATGATGTTACAGTGGTTTTCATACATACTTCATGGTGGGCTCACAACAACTATTGTATAGGGAAGCGGATTGGCTGATGTACCACAAACCACCGACCTCACTAGTGTGGGTACATGTCGTGGGTAGACAAGTGCTACGATCCATTCAAAGAAGATCAAAGTTACATGAGCCTCGTTTTCATACACACTTCATGGTGGGCCCACAACAACTATTGTATAGGGAAGCGGATTGGCTGATGTACCACAAACCACCGACCTCACTAGTGTGAGTACGTGTCATGGGTAGACAAGTACTACGATCCATTCAAAGAAGATCAAAGTTTCATGAGCCTCACAGTGATTTACACGGGCATCAAAATGATTTAGCAACATCATTTTAAAACATGAGACAAAAAATGAATCATATCCAAAGCTCAAGTAGACCACACCATGATTTAGCAACATCATTTTAAGACATGAGACAAAAAATGAATCATATCCAAAGCTCAAGTAGACCCCACCACAAATAGCAGCGGGATAATGATTTTGACTATTAAACACATTTGTAGGGCCTAAGTAATGTTTGTTTATCCATCCAATCTCTTTATAAGATCACACAAACTTGAGAAAAATAAATATCATATTGAACTAAAACTTTTGTGACCCCAAAAGGGTTTCAATGGTAGATGTTCAATGACCTACTTGATAATTTTTTACAATATGGTCTACTTGATATTTGTATGTCTTATCGGCTCAAGCCTCACAACGAGCTCACAACTCAACCAATGGTTTAGATATAATACATACATCATCATTAAAGGACTCACAAAACTTAATGATGTCAACACACCAGCTAAGACGATGGTGTGTGGTACACCAGCCAATTCACTTCCACGTTGGTCAAGGATAGTATATTATTCTGTGGCTGGTGTACCACACACACTACTGACATCCCTGGTGTGTTGATATCACCCAGTTATGCGTATGTGTTATATTCAATTCGTTGTTCACCGGGCAAAATCATTGTCATGTTTAATTAAAAAATAAAATAGATTAAAAGATCAAGTGGACCATACCGTAGAAAGCAGTCAGAGATTCAACATTTATCATTGAAATCTTTACGAGGGGACAAAAGTACTATATTAATTTGATATTTATTTTTATTCATGTTTGTATAACTTTATGAGTAAATTTCATGGAAAATAAACGTCATGATTGCCCATAAATGCTTTAACATTAACAATCATTTTATGGTGTGGTCCACTTGAGTTTTGGATATAAATCATTCTTTGGCTTATGCTTCAAAATGATCTCAAAAAATGGGTGGACGGTATGGATATAATAAGGACATCACCGTGGGGGCACGTAACTTTGATCAAAGGGACCAGAGGTCCACGGGCGGCCGTCTTTGCACGCCACGTATCCACACCAGGGAAGTTGGTGGTAGCTGGTACACCAGCCAATCCGCTTCCTTTCTATAAATCATCCAAAAACACATGAGCCGTGCTTAGTACAGTCACTTCATTAATTACTCGAGTAGGTCCCGTCATGAAGGAAGGTTCTGCAAATATCGTACTGATCAGAAGGTTCCGATTCGGCAGTCCAGAGAAGGACGTATGGCTACGATCTATTGCTCTAGTGACTTTATAGCACCCTACATCTATGGTACATCTCCCGGTAAATGGACGTTTGCCGAATGCTATTAGATGAGATTAGGTGGGATGGAATTGCATTTTTGGTCCTGTGCCAATTTCACTCGGGCCCAATTGGCAGTGGATTGGATGGTATTGGAAGGGATTGAAAGTTAAATCCTAGGAATGGGAGGGCGTGCCAAGTAGACTGGGTGATATGAATCATGGATATAGCAATCCTACGGATTTTAAGACAATCCACGGACAACACCATCATTACCTTTAAATTCCATGCAATCAAATCCTAATATGTTTAAATTTGCCCGTGACATGTTTGGTTTGAGAGATTGAAAAGGATGGTAAGGTTTAATCCCGAGATTGGCCGGCGTGCCAAACATAGCAATCTTAGGGCCCGTTTGGCCGGGTGGATTGGAAGGGATTGAATGGTATTAGAGTGGATGGCGTGGATTTTTAGGTAATGATGGTGTTGTCAGTGGATTGTCTTGAGATCCATGGGATTGGATATATCCCTGTATTGTTAATCCGTTTGGCACGCCCGGCCAATCCAGGGATTCAACCTTCCCATCCCTACCAATGCCACCAACCAAACACGTCTAAGGCAAATTTCAATGGATTAGGGTGGGTGGATTGGATGGGATTTAAAGGTAATAATGGCGTTGTCAGTGGATTGTCTGAAGATCCATGGAATTGGGATCATATCACCGACCGTGTTTGGCAGGCCCGGCCATTCCCGGGATTGCTCCTTCCAATCCCGTCCAATACAATCTAATCCCTTCTAATCCACCTGTCCAAACACGCCCTTATGGATCTTAAAGACAATCCACTGACAACACCATTATTGCCTTGAAATTCATGCCACCCACCGTAATCCATTCAATCCCTTCCAATCCACCCGTCCAAAAGGGCCCATGCATGTTTAATTTTCTAGTTCATTGGTAAATGCTTAGTAAATTGGTAACGATTATTACCTGCACAATTTCCTGATCTTAAATTTGACATTCTACTTTTTTTATACATACATAACGAGAAGGCAACAAATTATACATGGGTGCTACTGTGATGTGTGTCGCTTATCCACACCGTTCATCTATTACGCCAGCTGAATTTATGGCATGAGCCAAAAAAGAAGCATATCCAAAGCTTAGGTGGACCATACTATAGGAAAAGGGAAATCGATTTCTTTTGGTGTGGGCCACTTGAGTGTTGGATCTTCCTCAATTTTTAGCTCATATATCAAAATTCTATTGTAAAACGGATGGACGAAACGGATATATCATATACATTACTGTGTGGTTCAAAAATTAAAAGTCTCTTTTTAACTGGTTTCAAATGCACAAATTCCTGTGAATTTTTCAAAGCTGTGAAACAGTAATAATTACCCATTTTCACGGTACGTTTGCTTTGAAAAAACAAATGAGCCCTCAATGTTTAAGGAAGAATGGAAAAGCTTGAATTAGATTAGATATCCATGCCAATTCTACTCAATGTTAGCAAGTTGTGTAGGTCTCATCATGATGCGTGGGCTATATCTACACTGTCCACCCATTTTTGGAGATCATTTTAGAGCATGGGCCAAAAAATCAAGTAGATCAAAAGCTCAAGTGGACCCCACCATAGAAAGCAGCGGAGATTGAATACCTACCATTGAAAACTTCTTTCAGGCCACTTAAGTTTTGGATCTGCCTCATTTTTAGGCCCATGTCATAAAATGAGGTTACCAAACAAATGAACGGTTTGGATATAACACATATGTGTTATTCTCAATAGTTTCAAATGATGGTGGGTATATATCCATTCAATACTCCACTGTATTATAAACATAACATGGAATTAAGCTTATCCCATGGTAACATGGGACAACCCCTGCCATGTGTAATAATTACGTTTTTTGAATCCCATCTCACCTAATCCTTCCCAATGTCATGCGCCAAACACCCCCTAAAGTATCTGGATCACCAAATATTGGGCCCCACATGGATGCATTGCATCAAGGAACATTCGCATTATAATGTGGCTGCAAGGATGGGAAGTGGATCGCGTACTAGGTAACTTAGAACCAGCCCACTTTAATTTATTTATTTTATCCACTCCGTTCATCCATTTTATTGGATAATTTTATGGCTTTAGACCAAACACTAATCACATACAAAGCTTAAGTGGACCACACCATAGGAAACAATGTGATTTGAACGTCTACCGTTATAAAAACTCTTCGGAGGCTAATGAAGTTTTGGATCAATGTCATGTTTGTTCTTTTCCTTAATCCATGTCTTCTCCATCTTATGAATGAACGGTTTGGATGAAAAATAGACATCACTGTAAGCCTTAGGCCGGTTTCAACTGTGGAAATCATTATTCCCATGGTTTACTGTGGTATGGTTCACTTGAGCTTTGGATATATTTCAATTTTGTGCTCAACCCTTAAATGAGCTAAAAAACGGATGGACAGCGAGTAAATCACGTACATTCAGGGTGGGTCAAACTGAGTTTAATTGGTACGGTAAGAGCATACTAAGTAACTCATCACGTAATCCGATTTTGTGGGGGTTTATGGGTTCCATTGTGATGTAAGTGTTTATCCACGCCGTTAATCGTTTTTCTCGGATCATTTTTAGATATGACTAAAAAATGAGGCAGGTCCAGGGATTAAGTGGACCACAAGGTGAGGATTGAACATCCACCATTAAAAACTTCTCGAGAGCTGGAGAAGTTTCGAATCAAGTCCTGTGGACGCATCACGATAAGGAATAAGCAACCTAGGAACGGGAAGAAGAAATTAAAGAAAAATATCCAAACCTCTTCAATGGAGACTAATACACAAGGTAAGAAATTTTGGGACGCGTAATTTCTTTAAAGAGGGTAGGTTGTAACACCCTAAAACATAAGACCCGGATTAGCACATAAACCAACTAACTAGTACGGCTAGGAGCAGAAAAACTCCATTTTTAAATGACAAACCACAAAGACAACTAGTCAAAGACTCACCTTAATAACCAAGACAATTAACATTCACTTCATCCATGTTAAGATGAAATTTCACCAATGTTATATACGCTCCATGTTAGTAACTAATGAAGTTGATATTTGTGTTTTCACTTTGTCCACGTCTACGTTATCTTATGAATATGATGGACAATAAAAAAAATATCACGGTGGCCCTTAGAAAGGTTTCAACGATGGGTGTCATTATCACCGCAGCTTTCTTTGGTGTAGTCCACTAGACTTGTTACCTACTACATTTTTAGGATCATATTTTAAAACGATCTTAGAAAAGTAATGAACGGCGTGGATAGAGAACTCATATCATGGTGGGCCCCACATAGCCCTAACAAACGGATTACCGTACGGGGGAGAACGCAATCTGCGTCCGGTGTTATCCATTTATATGGATAATCGGTCCATTTTAATCATCCATTTACTACCACAATCTTAGCCCCATTCGATCGATCACCTTTTCATCCTTATTTTTAATTATTAACACATGCATGATGGACCTGCCTGACTAACGACAAGGATCTTGCGTGACTCGTGCCCTGTTAGCAAGTTCACGGAGAGGAGCATGAGGAAGTTATTCGATACTCTGGTAGGGCACAATGTTTGATACTCAGTCGTGCAAAAATTGCACACGTGGCATACTTTATGTCAAATTAGATCGACTAAATTGTGGAACACATTGTATTAAGTGCATAATTCTAGAATAATCTTAATTGAATAGTCTTAACCTTTAATTCGTGGGGCACTTGTTTGCTGAAATAAGACTCAGATATTTTTAATTTCAACCGTCCAAGAAATGTCCACTAATCCAATGGTTATTATCATCTAAAAATAGTAAATTTTTTGTTTATAGCGCATCTAATCTAGAGCTGATAGTTCTTTTAGTTCAATTTGGTTTGCTTTTATGGCCACATATGCAATATCTCATGACTGCGTGTAATCCTTCATGCTTTGCTGGAGTATCGAAGTTTCCTTCCTACACTTAGGGGTATACATCGAGTCAAACCGAGTCAAGCTGGCCTTAGCTCGATTCGGCTCGAACACTAGCTGACCTCAGCTCGAACTCGGCTCAGCTCAGTCCTCGAGCCTGACTAGCCAGCTCAGCTCTGTTCGGTCAGCAGTTTGGGCCAGCTTGGGCTGAGTTCGAGCCAAGATCGAGCCGAGTTCGCCATTGAAGCATTTCTACAAACACCCGAATTGCAACTTCAAAACCCCACTGTTTTACAAACAGAGGCAATGGTTTTACAGGTATTGTCACGCCCCGAACTTGGAGACCGGGCTCACAAAATTCTCGATCACCGAATCCGGCGTCGACAGCCTCTATAGTACCCCATTCTCGGCTCCCGGCACCCATATACCAGGTTCCGATCTTGGGATACTACAAGGAGGATTTCAAATAATCAGTTTGATTCGTAATGAGCATAACCACAAGCATAACCCACGAACAATAACCACAAGAACACCACCACAAAATCAACTATGATAAAAAACTTTGAGTACAAGGTGTATAAAAGGAAATACAAAATAGTGCAAATACAAAAAAAAAGCTCCAAAAAAAAAAGCTCGACTGCACGCTCCAACTGTATCGAAGCTACGGCTGCGTCTTGGCGTCACCTGCACGCATCAATCGTGCATAAGCTTATATAAAACTTAGAGGGCAGTGTAAGTGTGTGCGAATGTGCTCAGAATGCAAAGTCAGAGTAATACAGAATCATGCTAATGAGTACGTAAATGCAACCAGCCGTACCAAGGCTATGCAGTACAAGATATGAATGCTATCGGCCATAACAAGGTTATGCGATGCAACATGTAGGTCAAGCATGCCAACTCTCATACCAATGCAACTCCTCACTAGAGCACCAAATCAGTACGGTTCTCAGTATGGATAATCACCGGGGTTCAGTACACTCCAAATGTCAGTCTCTCTCCAAGCAGCACAGTCCAAGTGAGAGTAAGAAACCTCACTATCCGCATGACCAATAGTCAGCCAATACCTATCCGGCACGTCGATAGCGAACCCATTTCTGAGCTATTCAAACTCAGCCGAGTAATGCCCCCTGCTCTCAGGCGAGTAAGGCCACCACTCTTTTCCAACCGACCACGACACAGTGGGAGACGCGGCCTTCTAGTATTCGGCCCTCGTGCGCTCATGTATCCACTCGGTCTCGATGTCGGAGTCATCCTCTGGTACCATCGGGTTCAGGGACTCTCACCCAGGGACATCTATGGCACCCCAATTGCTTGGAACAAGATTTTTCGGTATCTAACCAACCACCCATGATATAACTGTGGAGGCTATGACCCTGATGTCGCTAGGGCATATCTCAATCATACAAATGCAAGTGCATGAATCATACTGCCAGACATGCATCAATCCTTTGCATACCGTGCGCTCATGTAGGGCAACTCCGCATATCGGGGAGCCCGTAATTAGTCCGCCCGAAGGCACATGCTATGATCAGACACTCCTCATCTCAAGCATACATATGATGCATATGATCATGAATCATGGGGCTGTGCTATACATGTTATAAAGCAATAAACTATCCTCTCAATGAAGATGGGCCTATATGACCTACATGAAACAGATACGGGCCTATCAGTGGCCTTAGGGAGAGTTATAATGTGGACATCTAACCAACATTACTCATACAATGTGGACGTCAAACCAACATTGTCCCCAAGGCTCGGCTTGCCTTAAATACCATTAAATAAATCCTGGTGAAATTACACATTGCAATGTGCCTTAAGTACATTCCATGGGGCCCTAAATACATCAAATGAGCCGCATCTCATAGGCCTTATATTCATCAAGTGGGCCACCTCAATGAACCTCACCAATGGGCCTTAGGTACATTGCAATGGGCCATCATCTATGGGCCTGAGAATGCGTTAAAATGAGCCCAATCACATAAGCTATATGTGTATCAAATGGGCCTAGTCACATAGGCCTTATATATATCAAAGTGGGCCTCAACAATGGGCCATAGATGCATCAAGTGGGCCTCATAACGTGGGCCTATATATATCAAGGTAGGCCCCAACAACGGGCCTAAAAACACATCAAGATGTCCTACATACATGGGCCCATATATACTAAAGTGGGCCTCAACATTGGGCCTAAAAATACATCAAGATGGGCCTAAGTACATGAGCCCATACGCATCCAAGTAGGCATCATGTGAAGCCCACCATAATGTTTATTTTCAATCCAACCTTCTCATAAGGTCTCATGGGCCTAGGGTAGGGCCCACTGAAGTGTTTATTTTCATCCAATCTTTTCAAAAGGTCATGGGACCAAGGGCCCACTAGAATGTTTATTTGGCACCCAACCTGTTTATGAGATCAAGTGGGCCAGGGGCCCACTACAATGTTTATTTGACATCCAATCTGTCCAGGGGCCCACGATTAGGGGAGGGGGGCCACAACAATGTTTATTTGCGATCTAACCTATTCATGAGGTCACGTGGACCTTGGGCAGCGCCCACTGTAATGTTTATTTGCCAACCGACCTGTTGATAATGTCACATTGACAGGAGTCCCACCGCGAGGTGGTTCACAAATCCAGCCCATACATTATGTGTGTCCCACCTGAGGGTCCAGACCAAGTTTCGGCCACAACAAAATTTCAGGTAGGCCCCACCAAGTGTTTTTATATGATTTAGGCATGTCTTCACATGATTTAGATGGTATGGCTCACCTGAGTTCCGTTTGCGGCTGATTTTTGGGGACGCCCTATAGAAAAAGGGGACCCACCAAATGTATGGTGTTGATGTTCTAAACGCATCACGTGGGGCCCACGGCTGGAGCCGTGAGGGCCTGGCTCGTCCACCCACCGTCCATGCAGCGCATGCACTGCCTGCGTCTGCAACAGCAGCAGCGCTGCTTTTCTTCTTCTTCTTCTTCTTCTTTTTTAAATTTTGGGGCCCACCGAAATGTGATTCACAATCCAGCCCACCCATTATGTGTGTCCCATGTTTCTGGCCGTCCAGACCGAGTTTCAACTGCATCCAAACTTCAGATGGGTCCCACCAAGTTACTTTTATATGTTCTGGCATGTCTTTACATGGTTTTAGAGGGTATGGCCCACTTGGTGATCAGATCACCTTAAGACTTTGGCTCAACGCTTAAAATGAGCTGGAGAACAGAATGGACGGCGTGGATCAGACTCATACATCAAGGTGGGGCCTGCATGAGTAGCCCACCCATTAGCACTGTTTTTTTTTTGTGTTAGCTTGTTAGTTCACCACCATGTCAGTACACGCACTCCATGTTAACCCAACCCGTCCAGCAGACGCTGGACGGCATGGATAGACACTCTAGGGTGGTGGGTCCCACATACACGTGGTCCACTCATCAAGGTGGGTTTCACATGAACGTGGCCTATCGTAATATTTATGTTTTCCTTCCATCTGGGCCCGCTAATGGGCTGGATGGCATAGATCCAACCCATTCGTCCGATGGGTCCCACATTAAAAAAAATATATGTGATTCATAGTGGGCCACACTCATCCATTCATCACTATTACCATTCAAAGAGAGAGAGAAAGAGAGAGAGAGAGAAACGGTGATCATAGAGGGACCCCGCCACTATGGGCCCCTCATGAACATATTACATACATCAAAATGGGTCCCACCAATAAGTGGGCCCTTAAATCATGCAATCAATGATAAAAATCAAAGTTCACCCACCTTATTGGCCTTTTCCTTGCTCCTTAAGCCTTCTTAGCTCCTTTGCTTGGGTTTTAACGGTGGTAGATGATGGATCAACGGTTGAGATGAGAGATGAGAGTGTAGGGGAAAGTGGGCCACACTTGGCTTGGGGAAGAGGACGTATGAAATTTTTGTTGCTTGGAGAGATTTGAGAAAAATGAGGGAGAGAGAGAAGTGATGGGAGATATGGATGGAAGGGATTGGTGGAGTGGTTGTAATAAATGGAGATGGGTTGAGTTGAAAAATGGGTAAAGGAGGGATGGTGAGTGGGGAGAGAGAGTGGACTTATGGTAAGGGAGGAGTGGTCATGTGTACTTGTTGTTGGGTGAGGTGGCATGGAGGTAAGGTGGTGTACTTGACTTGATTGATGGGACATCTCGTAAAGATTCCCTCGTAATTTACAACGTGCGGTGTTTCTTCGGAATGAACGCAGACTGGCATCTTCCCACCTAGGTATCGGTTCGGTGCGCGAGTCACGGCGTTGGAACCGTGGCGACGGCGCGATCGATAGGATACAAATTTCGGTTCGAGCCGACTTTGGTATGTAGGACTTGGCTTAGGATCGCGTGCAACGATGGAAATGGGTCAAGGATTGCCGGGGTCGGCCCAGTGGATCACGGAAGCCTCTGGAAACAGTGCGGACTAGGGTACGGGTCTTACAATTCTCCCCTCCAAATAAAAATTTCATCCTTGAAATTTTCTCTATCATCACAAGTGAACATAACTCATAATAAAATGGAAAATAAGGCATCGTAATATAAAATCGAAGACAGTATACAAGATACAGCATATGATTAATCATCAAAGAGATGGGGATAGCGCTCCCGAATCTCAGCCTCGCGCTCCCAAGATGCCTCATCAGCAGAATGGTGACCCCACTGAACCTTTACTAGGGGTATGACCTTGGTCCGGAGGACTTGCTCCTTCCGATCAAGGATACGAACTGACTGCTCAATGTAAGAAGCGTCCTCACGAACCTCTAACGGCTGCCAATCAATAACAGGAACAATGTCTGACCCACACTTCCTCAACATAGAGACGTGAAAAATGTTGTGGGCCTTGGACAACTGCAGGTGGTAAGGTAAGCCGATAGGCCACAGCGCCAATGCGCCTAGTGATCTCAAAAGGTCCTATGAATCTCGGGGCAAGCTTGCCCTTCGCTCCAAATCGAACTACGCCCTTCATGGGCGAGACCTTGAGATACACATGGTCCCCTATATCAAACTCCAAGGGACGACGTCGGCGGTCAGCAAAACTCTTCTGTCGACTCTGAGCTATGCGCATCCTCTACCTGATGATATCAATAGCCTCTGAAGTCTCCTGCACAAGCTCGAGACCTAGGAGACGCCGCTCTCCAACCTCGGTCCAACGACTCGAAGATCCGCACAGTTTGCCATACAAGGCCTCAAAAGGAGTCATGCCAATGGTCGCCTGATAGCTGTTGTTGTACGCGAACTCAGCCAATCGCAGATGCTCATCCCAGTTACCACCGAAGTCAATCGCACAGGCTCGAAGCATATCCTCAAGGATCTGGTTGACCCTCTCGGTCTGGCCATCGGTCTGCGGATGATACGCGGTACTGAGCTGCAAATCAGTCCCCATTGCTCTCTGGAAGCTCCCCCAAAACTGAGACGTAAACCTCGAATCTCGGTCAGAAACGATCGAGACTGGAACGCCATGCAGTCTCACAACCTCCTCGATAAATAACCTCGCAAGCCGGTCCATAGACCAAGTCGCACGCATCGTGAGAAAATGTTCCGACTTCGTCAGACGATCCATAACAACCCAAATGGTGTCATGACTGCGCTGAGTCCTCGGCAAGCCCATAATGAAATCTGTCGACACGTGCTCCCACTTCCACATCGGGACGCTCAACGGCTGCAATAGACCAGGAGGTCTCTAATGATCGGCCTTGACACGCTGGCATGTGTCACACTCGGCCACAAAACTGGCAATCTGACGCTTCATCCCTGCCCAGAAATACTGTCTCCTCATATCACGATATATCTTCGTCGAGCCAGGGTGGATAGAAAACCGCGATCGATGTGCCTCGATCATAAGATCTCTACGCAACTCTGGAATATCCGAGACACATAATCGGCCTCTGAAGCGAAGTCCACCATCAACACCCATCTGTCAATCTGTCTGACTCTCAGATGCTGCCTCTGCTCGGTAATCCTGTAACGAGTCATCTGTCTGCTGAGCCTCGATCACCCTTGCGACAAGAGAGGGTTGAATCGACAGGCTCGATAGCTGAATGATAGTAGACTGCAGACCAAAATCAAAGTCGTACTCTACGATATCCTCGAGGATCCTCCACTCCTGAATCATCAAGTGTGCCACCAGGCCTCGCGGCTGACGGCTAAGGGCATCCACCACCACGTTTGCCTTGTCTGGGTGGTACTGGAGGTCAAAATCATAGTCTTTCAGAAGCTCCATCCAGCGTCTCTGTCTCATGTTCAGCTCGGACTGAGAGAATAGATACTTCAAGCTCTTGTGGTCAGAGAAGAGCTCGAACCTGACCTCATAGAGATAGTGTCTCCACACCTTCAGCGCGAAGACGATCTGCTGCCACCGCTCCAAATCATGCGTGGGGTAGTTCAGCTCGTGGACCTTGAGCTGACGAGACGCGAAGGCTACAGGCCTGCCGTGCTGCATCAGGACAGCACCCAATCCAATACGCGAAGCATCAGTAAATACAACGAATCCATCACTCCCAGAGGGAAGAGTGAGGACAGGAGCGGACGTCAGACGGTCCTTTAACTCCATAAATGCTCGCTCGCATGCATCAGTCCAAACAAAATCTGCGCCCTTCCGAGTCAACCTGGTCATCGGGGCAGCAATATGGGAGAAGCCCTTAATGAAACGCCGATAATAACCTGCTAAACCAAGGAAACTGCGGATCTCGGATGCAGTCGTGGGCTGGCCCCACAAACGCACTGCCTCAACCTTCGAGGGGTCCACTGCGACACCCTCCCTCGTTATCATGTGACCGAGGAACTTCACCTCCTGCTGCCAGAACTCGCACTTCTCCAGCTTCGCATACAGCTGGTGGGCACGGAGGGTCTGCAATGCGATCTCTAGATGCTGCATATGATCCTCATGGGTCCTCGAATATATCAGAATGTCGTCGATGAAGACCACAACAAACTGATCGAGATATGGACGGAAGACCTCGTTCATCAACTGCATGAAGACCGCGGGTGCATTGGTCAGTCCGAAGGACATGACCTGAAACTCAAAATGACCATAACGCGTCCTGAAAGCTGTCTTCGGGATGTCCTCCTCTCGGACACGAATCTGATGATAACCGAAACGTAGGTCAATCTTCGAGAAGAACTGTGTACCCTACAGCTGATCAAATAAATTGTCTATCCTCGGGAGTGGGTACTTGTTCTTAATCGTGACCCGGTTGAGCTCGCGGTAGTCGACGCAGAGCCTCAACGAGCTATCCTTCTTCTTAACGAAGAGTGTCACGCCCCGAACTCGGGAACCGGGCTCACAAAATTTTCGATTGCCGAATCCGGTGCCGACAGCCTCCGTAGTACCCCATTCTCAGCTCCCGGCACCCATATACCAGGTTTCGATCCTGGGATGTTACAAGGAGGATTTCTAATATCAATTTGATTCGTAATGAGCATAATCAAGCATAACTCATGAATAATAACCACAAGAACACCATTACAAAATCCACTATGAACAAAAAAAATTTGAATACAATGCGTATAAAGGGAAATACAAAATAGTGGTAATAGCAAAACTCCAAAAGCTCGGCAGCACGCTCCAACTGCGGCAAGACTATAGCTGCGTCATGGCGTCACCTGCACGCATCAATCGTGCATAAGCTTATAGAAAGCTTAGATGACGGTGTAAGTGTGTGCGAACGTGCTCAGAATGCAATGCCAGAGTAATGCGGAATCATGCTGATGAGTACGAAATGCAACTAGCCGTACCAAGACTATGCAGTACAAGATGTAAATGCTATTGGCCATACCAAGGCCATGCGATGCAATATGTAAGTCAAGCATGCCAATCCTCATACCAATGCAACTCCTCACTAGAGCATCAAATCGCATGGTTCTCGGTCTGGATAATCACCGGGTTCAGACACTCCAAATGGCACTATCTCTCTCCAAGCAAAGACACCAAGTGAGCGTAAGAAACCTCACTATCCGCCCGGCCAATAGTCGCCCAATACCTATCCCAAGACGTCGATAGCGAACCCATTTCCGAAATGGTCAAACTCACCACCAGTAATGCCCCCCTTTCTGGGCGGTAAGGCCACCACTCCTTTCCAACCGACCACGACACAGTGGAAGACGCGGCCTCATGGTATTCGGCCCTCGTGCGCTCGTATATCCACTCGGTCTCGACGTTGGAGTCATCCTCTGGTATCATCGGGTTCAGGGACTCTCACCCAAGGACATCTATGGCGCCCCAATTGCTTGCTTGGAACAAGATTTTTCTTTGATCAACCGCCCACCCACGATATATCTGTGGAGGTTATGGCCCTGATGTTGCTAGGGCATATCTCAATCATATAGATGCAAATGCATGAACCACACTACCAATCATGCAACCATCCTGCGTGAAGCGCGCACTCATGTAGGGCAACTCCGCCTATCAGGGAGCCCGTAAACAGTCTGCCCGAAGGCATATGCTATGATCAGACACTCCTCATCTCAAACATACATATGATGCGTATGATCATGAATCATGGGTTGTGCTAAACATGTTATAAAGCAATAAACTATCCTCTCAATGAAGATGAGCCTATATGGCATACATGAAATGAAGCTACGGCGGTCAAGGCCTTAGAAGAGTTATAATGTGGACATCGAACCAACATTACTCGTACAATGTGGACGTCAAACCAACATTGTCCCCAAGGCTCGGCTCGCCTCAAATACCATTAAATAAATCCTGGTGGAATTACACATTGCAATGTGCCTTAGGTACATCCCATGGGGCCCTAAATATATCAAATGGGCCGTATCTCATAGGCCTTATATTCATCAAGTGAGCTACCTCAATAAGCCTCACCAATGGGCCTTAGGTACATTGCAATGGGCCATCACCCATGGGCCTTGCATTCATCACAATGGGCCTCACAACATGGGCCTTATACAAACCCAAGTGGGCCTCAACAACGGGCCATAAATACATCAAATGGGCCTCATAACGTGGGCCTATATATATCAAGGTAGGCCTTAACAACGAGCCTATGAACACAACAAGACGGCCTACATCCATGGGCTCATGAATACCAAAGTGGGCCTTAATGAGGGGCCACAATTACATCAATTGGGCCTAAGCACACTAGCCCATATGCATCTAAGTGGGCCTCAATAGCGGGCTTACCAAAATGTTTATTTTCCTATCCAATCTGTTTATATGGTCATATGGACCAAGGCCCACCATAATGTTTACTTTTCATCCAATCTATTCATAAGGTCCGTGGACCAAGTGGGGCCTATTATAATGTTCACTTGCCATTCAACTCCGTTTATAAGGTCACCTGGACCTTGGGTAGGACCCACTGTAACGTTTAGTTGTCATTCAAACTGTTCATAAGACACGGGTCAGGGAGGGCCCACCGCATTATTTATTTGCCACCAACCTATTCATAGTGGATAGGGGCCCACCATAATATTTATTTCCCATCCTCCTACTGATGAGGTCACACAGACCTTGGGGGCCCACTGTGATGTTTCAACAGTGGGTATTCATTCAACGCTGTCGCCCAAATTGTGGGCCAGCGCACATCACGGTGGGGCCAGGGTAGGGCCCACTGGAATGTTTATTTGTCACCCAACCTATCCAGGGGGCCACACTGCCAGGGAGGGGCCCACCGCAAAGTTTATATGCCGTCCAAACTGTTCATGGGGTCAGCCCCATGAACACCGTTTCCTGTACCGTGGTCCACTTGAGATAGGGATTTACCTCATTTTTGGGCTCGTGCCTTAAAATGATCTCATCAAATAGATGGACGGCATGGATGAAACTCACACATCATGTGGGGCCCACGGAGCCGTGGGTCCTCGCTCATTCACACCTCGCAGCGCCGGCTGCTCTTAGCAAAGTGTGAGCAGCAGGTCGCTTTTTTTTGTGGTAAGTGGGGTCCATTTTGGACAAATCCAGACCGCCCAATCAGGTGCCCCACTGGTCCCGTCCGTCCCGGCCTCTGAGTCTCACCGCATCCAAACCTCGTGGGTCCCACCAAGTACTTTTATATGTTTAGCCATGTGCTCACATGGTTTTAGAGGGTATGGCCCACCCGGTGATCAGATCGCCTTAAAAATTTAGTTCAACGCCTGAAATAGGCTGGAGAATAGAATGGACGGCATGGATCACCTACATACATCAAAGTGGGGCTTATACGGGCAGCCCACTCCATCCTTCCCCTCTTTTCATCTTTTTTTTTTTTTTTTCGGCAATGGCCCTATCCAAATACTGTCTAAAGACACTGGACGGCGTGCAAAAACAAATACATTCCGGTGGGCCCCACATGGACGTGTATCATGGTGGGTCCCACCCACATTAGCCACCTCAACTAGGGATAGATACCAAGGCCTCAAGTGTTGAAACGAGGTATATCCACTCAGTCTACCAGTTGAGCTATGGATCAGGGTATTTCATGGTGGGTCCCACCATTCATGATGGATGGTATAAATGGAACTCTAAATGGTGGGGCCCACTACACCCAATGGGTAAAAGAGAGAAGAAGAGAGAGAGAGAGAGAGTGACGGTGAAGGAGGGAGGGACCCCGCCACTAATGGGCCCTCCCTTAAACAATACATACATCATGTGGGTCCCACAACAAGTGGGCCCTTAAAATTGAAAGCAACGGTATTACACCCACCTTGTTGGCCTCCTTCTTGCTCCCTTAAACTTGTAAGCTCCTTGCCTTCGCGTTCAATGGTGGATGATGGACTTTTAATGGTGTGGATGAGAGATGAGAGGGGAGGGGAAAGTGGGCCACACTAGTTGCTCTTGGAAGGGAGAGAAGAGTTTGGACGTGTGAGAGGGAGAAAATGGGAGAATGAGAGAGAGAAAAAAAAAAGAAATAAAATAAAAGGAGAGGGAGGGATGGATGGATGATGTCATGGGCATGGGTAGAGTTGAAAAAGAGAGAGAGAGAGAGTTGACTTGGGCTTGCATGTGTAAGAGAGAGGCATGGGTTGTTGTACTTGGGTAGGTGTGACTTGACTTGAGTGATTGATTTGATTGATGGGACATCTCGTAGAGATTCCCTCGAAGTTCACAACGTGCGGTGTTTTATTCGAATTGAACGCAGGCCGACATCTTCTAGCTTGGGTATCGGGTCGGTGCATGAGTCGCGGCGTTAAAATCGCGGCGACGGCGCGGTCGCCAAGATACAGGTTTCGAGTCGAGCCGACTTCGGCATGCGGGACTCGGCTTAGGATCGTGCGCAACGTCGGAAATGGGTCGAAGGTTACCGGAATTCGACCGGTAGAATTGCGGAAGCCGACCGAATGATACGGTTTAGGTTACGGGTCTTACAAAGAGTACCGGCGCTCCCCAAGGCGAACTGCTCGGACGAATGAATTCCAATTCACGCAACTCGTCCAACTGCCGCTGCAACTCATGCAACTCCATTGGTGTCATACGGTAAGGGGCCTTTGAGATAGGCACGGTACCAGGCACAAGATCAATCCTGAACTCAATATGACGACGAGGCGGCAGTCCCGGAATCTCCTGAAACATGTCGGGGAAGTCGCAGACAATCGGAATATGATCGATACAAACGGCAACGGGCTCCACAATAGCGCAAGACATCAAGCATGACAACGACTCTCCTCGGGGCTCGGAACAAATCGAAATCGGCAAAGCTCGGTATGCGTAATATGACCGTCTCGCGAACAAGACATGATGGCGTGGTACTCGACAAGCCAATCCATGCCCAAGATAACGTCAAAATCTGTCTTCGGCAGCACAAATAAGTCAGCAGGTAAGAATATATCACAGACCAGAACAGGGCAAGACGGACAGAAACGGCCCAATACTGTAGTCTTCCCTAAAGGCGTCGATACGACCAATCCTTCGCTAGAAGACTTGGTCGGCAATCCAGTCGATCGACGAAAACCCTCAGACGTAAATGAGTGCGAAGCGCCGGAATCAAATAATACTCGTGCGATGCATGAGGAGACTGAAAGTATACCCTCTATAACTCCTCCGGAAGTCTGCGGGTCCTGCTGAGCTGCATAGAACATGCCGGCCGGGGAGGTGCTCGTCCCCGAGGTCCCCGGTGTCTACACGCCTTTGCGCCGGCCTATGCTTCGTCTCCTCGCTCGCGGGGGCCTCCTGGCCGAGGTGGCCGCGGATCGCCGCCGATGGGGCCGCTTCGCCGTGCCGAAGGCCGCCGCATGGTCGCGCACTGTCCCGAGAGACCGCTTGGGCCCTCTAGACTGCTGCAGATGAGGACGAGGGCACTCAGATATGCGGTGTCCAGAACCGCCACATCCAAAACACGTCCCTGGAAACAATTTCTTTGGGATGGCGCGAGAAGGTGCCGCCGATCCGCCTGTGCCGCTTGAGTGTCACCGGTACTGCTGGTACTCTAGCAGGTGGATGACCCCCTATACCTCTGTGGTTGTCGATGCTGCTGAGAGCTACTGGACTGGGCTAGCTTCTTCCGACCTCTCCTCTGATCTCGATCGCTCTGAGAGCCAGCCCACTTAGTCTCGTAAATCTGGGCCCTTCGTACTACCGCCTGAAAGGTCGGGAGCTCATGCCCAATAACACAGCCTCGAAGACCGAAATGTAAGCCGCTCTCGAAACGGCGGGCCTTCCGCCCCTCATCATCAACCATATATGGCGCAAACCGTGACAAGCGAAATGCGAGCCGCGTCTTTAGCGCCATGAACATGTCTCCCTGTACTAGAGTCTCGAACTCTCGTGCCCTCTGACGACGAATGTGGTCGGGAAAGTACTGCTCCTCGAATCAGCTGATGAAATCCTCCCATGTCCAGACATGATCAGGTCCTGTGACACGGGTAACAGAGGTCCACCAGTGCTCTGCCTCGCCCTGGAGAAGAAATGTGGCCAATGGGACTCGCTGCTCGGTCGTACATGACATATAATATCAAAAATTTTCTCCACATCGGAGCACCATCTCTCAGCTGCTGATGGATCTGGCTCGCCCTAAAATCGTGGAGGATTTATCCGTCTGAACTCGCGAAGAAGTGCACTTGCGCGCTCCTGCTCTGCCTGGGCTGAAGAAACAATCTGGCGTCCCGCCCCGCCACAAGTGCGGTACATCAGCCTGTAACATCGTTGTAACCGCGAGGCACTCCACGAGCACGGTTGATCCGCACCGGCATCAGGTGAAGGAACATCATCCTCAGGAAAGGGAGCAGGGATCTCTGGCGGTATAACAGGAGGCACAGGTGGTAAGGCTGGAGCCTCAAGTGGTGGATCGGGGTGCGCTCGGGTCGCTCTCTTGGGCAGCATGTCCTATGGAAAAGATAAAGCGCCAATCAATTTCGAGAATCCCGCGTTAAGGAAGTCAATCGGAAGGTTTCGCACTTGGAACCTAACCGCCTTGAACTCATAGCAAATATGTGATGCCGTTTTTGGTTATTCCCAAGTTACGCTCTGATACCAACTTCTGTTATGCCCCGAACTCGGAGACCGGGCTCACAAAATTCCCGATCGTCGAATCCGGCGCCGACAGCCTCTGTAGTACCCCATTCTCGGCTCCCGGCACCAATATACCAGGTTCCGATCCTGGGATGCTACAAGGAGGATTTCAAATAATCAGTTTGATTCATAATGAGCATAACCGCAAGCATAACCCATGAACAATAACCACAAGAACACCACCACAAAATTCACTATGATCAAAAACTTTGAGTACAATGTGTATAAAAGGAAATACAAGATAGTGAAAATACAAAAAAAAACTCAAAAAAAGCTCGACTGCACGCTCCAACTGTGTCGAAGATACGGCTGCATCCTGGCGTCACCTGCATGCATCAATCGTGCATAAGCTTATAGAAAGCTTAGAGGGCGGTGTAAGTGTGTGCGAACGTGCTCAGAATGCAAAGTCAGAGTAATGCAGAATCATGCTGATGAATACGTAAATGCAACCAGCCGTACCAAGGCTATGCAGTACAAGATATGAATGCTATTGGCCATAACAAGGTCATGCGATGCAACATGTAGGTCAAGCATGCCAACTCGCATACCAATGCAACTCCTCACTAGAGCACCAAATCAGTATGGTTCTCAGTATGGATAATCACCGGGGTTCAGTACACTCCAAATGGCACTGTCTCTCTCCAAGCAACACAGTCCAAGTGAGCGTAAGAAACCTCACTATCCGCCCGGCCAATAATCGACCAATACCTATCCCAAGCACATCGATAGCGAACCCATTTCCGAGGGTCAAATTCACCAGTAATGCCCCCCCCGTCTCTCGGGCGAGTAAAGCCACCACTCCTTTCCAACCGACCACGACACAGTGGGAGACGCGGCCTTCTAGTATTCGGCCCTCGTGCGCTCGTATATTCACTCGGTCTCGACGTTGGAGTCATCCTCTGGTACCATCGGGTTCAGGGACTCTCACCCAGGGACATCTATGGCACCCCGATTGCTTGGAACAAGATTTTCCGGTATCTAACCAACCACCTATGATATATCTGTGGAGGCTATGACCCTGATGTCGCTAAGGCATATCTCAATCATACAGATGCAAGTGCATGAATCATACTGCCAGACATGCATCAATCCTGTGCATACCGTGCGCTCATGTAGGGCAACTCCGCATATCGGGGAGCCCGTAATCAGTCTGCCCGAAGGCACATGCTATGATCAGACACTCCTCATCTCAAGCATACATATGATGCGTATGATCATGAATCATGGGGCTGTGCTATACATGTTATAAAGCAATAAAATATCCTCTCAATGAAGATGGGCCTATATGACCTACATGAAATAGATACGGGCCTATCAGTGGCCTTAGGGAGAGTTATAATGTGGACATCTAACCAACATTACTCATACAATGTGGACGTCAAACCAACATTGTCCCCAAGGCTCGGCTCGCCTTAAATACCATTAAATAAATCCTGGTGGAATTACACATTGCAATGTGCCTTAGGTACATTCCATGGGGCCTTAAATACATCAAATAGGCCGCATCTCATAGGCCTTATATTCATCAAGTGGGCCACCTCAATGAACCTCACCAATGGGCCTTAGGTACATTGCAATGGGCCATCATCCATGAGCCTGAGAATGCGTTAAAATGAGCTCAATCACATAAGCTATATGTGTATCAAATGGGCCTTATATATATCAAAGTGGGCCTCAACAATGGGCCACAGATGCATCAAGTGGGCCTCATAACGTGGGCCTATATATATCAAGGTAGGCCCCAACAACGGGCCTAAAAACACATCAAGATGTCCTACATACATGGGCCCATATATACCAAAGTGGGCTTCAACATTGGGCCTAAAAATACATCGAGATGGGCCTAAGTACATGAGCCCATACGCATCCAAGTGGGCCTCACGTGAAGCCCACCATAATGTTTATTTTCAATCCAACCTTCTCATAAGGTCTCATGGGCCTAGGGTAGGGCCCACTGAAGTGTTTATTTTCATCCAATCTTTTCAAAAGGTCATAGGACCAGGGGCCCACTAGAATGTTTATTTGGCACCCAACCTGTTTATGAGATCAAGTGGGCCAGGGGCCCACGACAATGTTTATTTGACATCCAATCTGTCCAGGGGCCCATGGTCAGGGGAGGGGGGCCACAGCAATGTTTATTTGCGATCTAACCTATTCATGAGGTCACGTGGACCTTGGGCAGGGCCCACTGTAATGTTTATTTGCCAACCGACCTGTTGATAATGTCACACTGACAGGGGTCCCACCGCAAGGTGGTTCACAAATCCAGCCCATACATTATTTGTGTCCCACCTGAGGGTCCAGACCAAGTTTCGGCCACATCAAAATTTCAGGTAGGCCCCACCAAGTGTTTTTATATGATTTAGGCATGTCTTCACATGATTTAGATGGTATGGCCCACCTGAGTTCTGTTTGCGGCTGATTTTTGGGGACGCCCTACAGAAAAAGGGGACCCACCAAATGTATGGTGTTGATGTTCGAAACGCATCACATGGGGCCCACGGCTGGAGTCGTGAGGGCCTGGCTCGTCCGCCCGCCGTCCATGCAGCGCAGGCGCTGCCTGTGTCTGCAGCAGCAGCAGCGCTGCTTTTCTTCTTCTTCTTCTTCTTCTTTTTTTTTTGTTTTGGGGCCCACCGAGATGTGATGCACAATCCAGCCCACCCATTATGTGTCCCACGTTTCTGGCCGTCCAGACCGAGTTTCAACTGCATCCAAACTTCAGATGGGTCCCACCAAGTACTTTTATATGTTCTGGCATGTCTTTACATGGTTTTAGAGGGTATGGCCCACTCGGTGATCAGATCACCTTAAGACTTTGGCTCAACGCCTAAAATGAGCTGGAGAACAGAATGGACGGCGTGGATCAGACTCATACATCAAGGTGGGGCCTGCATGAGCAGCCCACCCATTAACACTACTTTTTTTTTTTTTTTTTGTGTTAGCTTGTTTAGTTCACCACCATGTCAGTACACGCACTCCATGTTAACCCAACCCGTCCAGCAGACGCTGGACGGCATGGATAGACACTCCAGGGTGGTGGGTCCCACATACACGTGGTCCACTCATCAAGGTGGGTTCCACATGAACGTGGCCCACCGTAATATTTATGTTTTCCTTCCATCTGGGCCCGCTAATGAGCTGGATGGTATAGATCCAACCCATTTGTCCAATGGGTCCCACATTAAAAAAAATATATGTGATTCATAGTGGGCCACACTCATCCATTCATCACCATCACCATTCAAATAAAGAGAGAAAGAGAGAGAGAGAAACGGTGATCATAGAGGGACCCCGCCACTATGGGCCCCTCATGAACATATTACATACATCAAAATGGGTCCCACCAATAAGTGGGCCCTTAAATCATGCAATCAATGGTAAAAATCAAAGTTCACCCACCTTATTGGCCTTTTCCTTGCTCCTTAAGCCTTCTTAGCTCCTTTGCTTGGGTTTTAACAGTGGTAGATGATGGATCAACAGTTGAGATGAAGATGAGAGTGTAGGGAAAAGTAGGCCACACTTGGCTTGGGGAAGAGCTTGGACGTATGAAATTTTTGTTGCTTGGAGAGATTTGAGAAAAATGAGGGAGAGAGAGAAGTGATGGGAGATATGGATGGAAGGGATTGGTGGAGTGGTTGTAATAAATGGAGATGGGTTGAGTTGAAAAATGGGTAAAGGAGGGATGGTGAGTGGGGAGAGAGAGTGGACTTATGGTAAGGGAGGAGTGGTCATGTGTACTTGTTGTTGGGTGAGGTGGCATGGAGGTAAGGTGGTGTACTTGACTTGATTGATGGGAGATCTCGTAGAGATTCCCTCGTAATTCATAATGTGCGGTGTTTCTTCAGAATGAACGCAGACTGGCATCTTCCCACCTAGGTATCGGTTCGATGCGCGAGTCGCGGCATTGGAACCGCGGCGACGGCGCGATCGCTAGGAAACAAGTTTCGGTTCGAGCCGACTTTGGTATGCAGGACTCGGCTTAGGATCGCGCGCAACGATGGAAATGGGTTGAGGATTGCCAGAATTCGACCGTAGGATCGCGGAAGCCTACGAAACGGTACGGACTAGGGTATGTGTCTTACAGGTATTTTCTCAAACACCTTCTTAGTAACATAAAAAACAAAACAAACAAAGAGAAAAAAGGTATTCTACCACCGTTTATGCTGTCGATGAAGAATGGGCCATCAGCTTTTGGTGGTGGACATCAGATGGTTTGCTCGTCTGATAAGTTGTCGATGCAGAATGGGCCAACAGCTTTTGGTGGGTGACATCAGATGGTTAGCTCTTCTGATCAGCTGTTGATGCAGAATGGGCCACCAACTTTTGGTGGCCTGGATCGGCATGATCTCAATACAATGTAGATGAAGTGCACCAGGCCTATATTCTACCACCGTTTGTGCTAGTTTCGGATGAGCCTAAAAGCACGTTTGTTTGGGATCATGCGTAAGTTTTGAGGCGGTAGTTAATAAGGCGTCTTTGGTTTCAAATGCATACAGACCTGACATGGGCTACATTTCGTTGAGTCATTTTATCAAATAGTTGGTGAGCAACATCAATGGCAAAGTAATCGAGTCACCGAACTAGTTCGATTCAAGCTGAATTCAATTTGAGTTGAGTCGAGCTGGGGCTTGCTCAAACAATCGAGCTCAAAAATTCAGCTCGAACTTAGCTTCGAACCGAGTCAAACGGAGCTTTTTCGAGTCGAGTGGAGTGACCTAACCGAGCTAGCTCGGTTCGTGTACACCCCTACCTATACCAATTGGTTCTCGCAAGGGCTCTCTTCAATGTGAACACGTCTCTATTGCACGTGCCAAATGGAAACGCATCTATGTCCCAATTTGGAATAAATATGAAAAATTAGAATGGTCTATCACGCAGGAAATTATTACTTATAGTTTTTATTTAGAAAATAATCTTTTTATTATTCATATTGATGAATAAATACAAAAACATTTATGGATTAAAAAAGGAAATCCTACACCCAATATCTGATGTTCATTTATGACCTTTAAAATGAAATAAACAAAATTATTTATAATAAGATAACAATTAATGGATGGGCTCAGCTGATCAACGTTTTAGATCATGGACACGTGTACCAGGTTAGCACATATATGGAATCTTATCTTTGGTGTATCTAGTTGCGCGGATGTAAAGTTCCTTCTAGTCGAATAAACACGGAATATATCAATATAAATTCCAAAATACCCTCATGTTTTGAAAAATGACCGAGTTGTGCCCCTTCAAGTCATCAACCATCGAAATTTTTTTAATACTCCGAGAGAGTTTAATGGAAGATATGCACGCACTTAAACTGTCCAATTTATGTATTTACAGTTTATATGGATCATAAACCAAAAATTTATTTTATTTGGCCATAGATATATCAGATTGATGAATAAATTATGGACAGTGAAAAATGAAAATATATAATTATCCTTTTTCCAATAACAACTGTTCTGAAATCAGTGATTACGATTGTTTTAAAAATCTGATTTTGGGATTGATACTTACGTGGAGCGAGTTCCACAGTTTAATCTGTTTATTTTTGAGGTAATGTCTGCCACATTTACAATATCTTAGTCCCTGCGTATCAAGCGAGAGACACAGCCGAGTATAAATTAAGTCCACCTCGAGTGTCCCGCCCCTATCCCCTTTTCTTGCCTCTTCGCTTCCTCGATGGGACCGTCAGCGTCAGATCAAGTCAGCCAAAGGACGCCGTGCGCAAGGATTCTGGATGGGGCCTACTGTGATGTTTGTTAGAAATCCAACCCGTCCATCAATTTTTTGAGATCATTTTAGGGCATGAAACTGAAAATGATTAGGATCCAAAACTCAAGTGGGCCATACCATATGAAATAGTGGGGAAAGGAATTCCTACCGTTGAAACCTTCCCAGGATCTACCTTGATGTTTATATTCCATCCAAACCGTTTATAGTCAGAGGAATCTGTGCATACGTCGCGCTGGAGGTCCATCTGTCGTGGCCATCCATCCCAAAGCTGCATTGCCAGGTGGTCTACTTAATGGCCCCACATAAATGGGCCATTTTGAGAAAAACTAGGTGTCAAAAAACCGCAGGCGCACTTGGACATCCTAGCTGGAACCAACACCCTGATCCATAGCTCAGTGGTAGACTGAGTGAAAGATGCCTCGTTTCAACACTGAGTCTTGGTATCGATTCCCTAGTGAGGGTGGCTAACAGTGAAGTGTGAACTGAGATTGGTGTGTACTAACAAGCTAGCTAAAAAAAAATAAAAAAAAAAAAAAAAAAATAAAAATCCTAGCTGGAACCACTAGATAGTTGCTCGAGACCGTCCATCACAAACCTGGTCTCCACCATACGTCCCAAATGGACGAGATCCAAACCGCTCATCAGGGTGGGGCAGGCAGTGTAGATAAACTAAACCATCCTGATCCTCGTCCGGGAATCCGTCTAGTAGGACCCACACAATGCCCTTCGTCGGATCTCCTGCATCACTGTGTATACGTCCTTTGCATCTTGCACCAGATCCAAGCATACGCCGCCGAAGCATTGATTTTTGACCACACATCACGCCATCTGCTCATCGGACGGGCCACAGAAATGGATGGTAAATACATACCGACCAACGGTCCCAATTCAACATACCCGTGTGGCCAACCAGACAAACACACCCTTCTGTTTTCTAGCCTAACGAATCTACACGGTGGGGTCCACTCGATGAAACGCTCAGATCACCATCATTCCGCACGTGCGCCACAACTGCACAACAAGGCCTACCGGGCCGACGAACTGCAATTCGCGACGAAACAAATCCAAATCCAAATCTAAATTACAAAAATCCACTCTCCCCAGGGTCTTGTAAATGAGAAGCTTGCATCCGTGGACTCCACTTTTTATCCATTGGTTTTTTATAAGTAATACAATCTTAAGTTGCAAACTTAGACCTCCACGTATTGACAACAAATAGTGGGACGAAAATACCCCCTCCTTTTACTGAAATAGACTCGGTACTCCCTGCCAACAGCCAATGGCTGATAGTCGGTGGTATGTGGTGGTATGTGGCCCCACCATGATGCATGCTTTTCTTCCATGCCGTCCATATATTTTTCCATATCATTTTATTATATGAGACCAAAAATGAGATGTATCCAAATCTCAAGTGTACCACATTATAGAAAACGGTGTTGAATGAGCGTCAACCATTAGAAATCTTTAAGGGGCCCACTGTGAAGTTTGTGAGAAATCCTTTCCGTCTAAGTTCATTCACAGGGTCACAAAGACCTACATGAAAAGGAAAAAAATTCATAATAATCCAAAACCTTTGCAACCCCTAGAAGTGTTTCAATGGTAGATGCTCAATTTCCCACTACCCTTTAATGTGTGGTCCACTTGATAGTTAGATCTTCTTATTTTTCATTCCAAGCCTTAAAATGAGTTCGTCAATAGTAATATATATGGGTCGCCGTGGCAGTCTGTGTTACTGTTGTTTTTTTTTTCCCCTAATATATGTTACTTTTGTGGGTTCCATCATGAGATATGTGTTATATCCGAACTGTCCATCCATTTGGCGACCTTTTATTAAGAGTTGAGAGAAAAAATAAGATAGACTTAATTATCAAGTGGACCACATTGTAAAAGGCAGTGGAAAATTAAATGTCTACAATTAAAACTATTTCAAGGATTACAAAAGTTGTAGATCATTATAAAATTTATTTTTCCTCTTCATCCAGGCATTTGTGACCATTAGAAGGGAAGGATTTCTCACAAACATCTAGGTGGGCCCACTTGAGTTCGCAGGCAGGGTCGTCCGTCGGCGCTCGTCTCCGCACGCAGGCCAATCCGCAAGGCCGAGGTATTTTCGTCCTCAAATGGTCTGGCCGTACATACAAGTCTAAGTACGTAAGGTAAGTTTGTATTGTCTCCAAAAAACCACTGGATAAAAGGGGAGGTCTACAGTCGCAAATTTCTTCACAAAAATTCTTCTTTCCTCTGACCAAACACTCCCTCCCCGATCTTCTCTCCCTACCATTTCCGTTCCCCACGCAAAACCCTGACCCTAACCCTAGCTAAAAACCAAATCCCATGGAAGCTTCAACGGCTCTCTCTCGGATCGGCTTAGCCGGCTTAGCCGTGATGGGCCAGAACCTGGCTCTCAACATAGCCGACCACGGCTTCCCCATCTCCGTCTACAACCGTACATCATCCAAGGTCGACGAGACCGTCCATCGCGCCGAACAGGAGGGCCACCTCCCCCTCACCGGCCACTACACCCCTCGTGACTTCGTCCTCTCCATCCAGCGGCCCAGATCGATCATCATCCTCGTCAAGGCCGGGGCCCCCGTTGATCAGACCATCTCCACCCTCGCCCAATTCCTCTCTCCTGGCGACGCCATCATCGACGGCGGCAACGAGTGGTATGAGAACACTGAGCGCCGTATCCGCGAGACTACTGAAAGAGGTATACTCTACCTTGGCATGGGTGTCTCAGGTGGCGAAGATGGGGCCCGCCACGGTCCATCGCTGATGCCTGGCGGATCGTTTGATGCTTACAAGAACGTGGAGGATGTTCTGCAGAAGGTTGCAGCTCAGGTGAAGGACGATGGGCCGTGCGTAACGTATGTTGGCGAAGGTGGGTCTGGCAATTTCGTCAAGATGGTCCACAACGGGATCGAGTATGGTGACATGCAGCTGATATCTGAGGCGTATGACGTCTTGAAGATAGTTGGTGGGCTGTCGAATTCTGAATTGGCGGAGATTTTTGATTCGTGGAATCGGAGCGAGCTTGAGAGCTTCTTGATTGAGATCACGGCGGATATTTTCAAGGTAAAGGATGAGTTTGGGGATGGCGAGTTGGTGGACAAGATTCTGGATAAGACGGGGATGAAGGGGACGGGGAAATGGACTGTGCAGCAGGCTGCGGAGCTCTCAATTGCGGCACCCACGATCGCAGCTTCTCTGGATTGCCGGTATTTGAGCGGGTTGAAGGAGGAGAGGGAGAATGCTTCGCGGATTTTCAAGGAGGCGGGGATTGCAGAGGTCCTGGCGGGCCGTGCCATTGATAAGAAGCGGCTGGTGGATGATGTGAAGCAGGCGCTTTATGCATCGAAGATCTGCAGCTATGCACAGGGGATGAATCTGCTGCGGGCGAAGAGTGATGAGAAGGGTTGGAATTTGAATTTGGGTGAGCTGGCGCGGATCTGGAAGGGTGGGTGCATCATACGGGCGGTGTTCCTGGACCGGATCAAGAAGGCGTATGAGCGGAACCGTGGGCTGGCGAACCTGGTGGTGGACCCGGAGTTTGCGAAGGAGATGGTGCAACGACAGGCTGCGTGGAGGCGGGTTGTCGGGCTGGCAATTGAGGCGGGGATCAGCACGCCGGGGATGTGCGCCAGCCTGGCATACTTTGATACATACAGGCGGGCCAGGCTGCCTGCAAACCTGGTGCAGGCGCAGCGGGACCTGTTCGGGGCCCACACATATGAACGGGTCGACCGCCCGGGTTCTTTCCATACAGAGTGGACGAAACTCGCCAAGGAGGGGAAGGCCGGTGTTGGTGCTTTGAACTGAAGAAATTGGAATTCACTTCTGTCTGCCATGGTTGCTTTCTCTTACTTGTTGGGATTTGGGTTACTTCTATTTATCAAAATTGGGCATTTGGCATGATTAGTTCTTGTTTAGGCTCAAAGATGTCGATTTTGCCTGACATTGTGATCTTTTTTTATAATAAACTTTGCATCTGCCCTTTTGAAATTTACTTGTCCAAGAACTTCTATTGATTTTTCGCCCTGATGGTAGAAGATATATCTTTGCTCAGCTTTGATCTTCTTCTTTCTAAATTCATTTATGGCAGTTTATTCTCATTTTTCATTATTTGTTTAGGCAGCACTGGCTGCGGTTCGAACTGCCATCTGTTGATATTGGGGGAATTTTGTTGAGATGTGTTATTTCTGAGGTCTGAAATACACACACACACACACACACACACACACACACACACACACACACACCTTTGGAACTGCCTGATGTGTGGGCGCACGAGAAAAAAACAAGTGCAAATCTAGAGTCTTTGTAAGATCCAAGTCGTTCAGCAATTGACCTCTTTAAGTGGGCTCCACCTTGAAGATCAGAAAGCAAGCATCATATGGACAGTCTAGATCAAAGAGAAATGGGTCCGCTGACGCCTTAATTCAATCGGTTGTTGTTAGAAGGTTCATTCAATCACACCTAGGTTTTAGAATGACCTGGTTTGTTTAGAGTCCTTCCTTGTAGGGCATATACGATGAATGGGTTGGATGACATACACACACAAATGTGGGCCCGACACATAAGTTAAGAGAAAAAGGGAAGGTACCTGGGTGTGGGAGAGTTAGTTTTGGAGAGAACTGTGCAGGTATATTTTCATTAAAAAGTGAAAAAATATTTTTTCTTGAAATATAAAAATTAGAGAAATACCATGTGGCAATGCTTGTACAAAAATCACATTCTCTCGGAACTTGGGGTATTGCAAGGTATTGCATGTGCAACACATGGTGATAGTATGGGAGAGAGAAAAAAGAGATAGAGTCAGAGGGAAAGCAAGGGTGCAGCTACACGTAAGTGGTCGCACTCCACGTAGAGAGAAAAAGAATGGTGCCCTGAATGGTTTCAATGGTGGGTGACCCATACCCACTTTTCTTTTGGTGTTACAACCCACTCAAATTTTAGATATGCATCATTTTTTTGGATTGTCCTACAATGAGCCATTACAACAGATATATGGAGTTGATGATGGTGGCTCCACAGGGTCTTTGTTGACTCAGTCAACAAGAGATCTTAAGAGCCTGAGCAGCTTCCGAGGGTGGTTGAGGAAGTGGATCTTAGCAGAGCGGACTTCGACAGTGATGACTGGCTCTCTTCTATAAGGATTGAGGACCAGGCGTGCTATGAGGTGTTCAAGGAAGATGATCAACACTCCATCGAGTCAGGGGAGTTGAGGGATGGGGTTAAGGAGGATGAAGCTGCTATGGTCATGGCTTGTTTAGAGGAGTTGGTATTGGTGGTGAAAGATGGGTTTCTTATGGGGATCTTAGCCCCTAACAATTGCCGTTCAGACACCCTGGTGGTCACTCCTCTACACGCCTTAAAGATGGGGTAAAGAAGTTATTGCTGTTGGCCAAGCTGATTCAGGTATGGTAATGATCATCCAAAAAATCCAAGCCAAGTGCTCGAGAGCTCATGAAAGAACAGATGAGATGGTCTAAGGGTTTCTTAGAATGAGTGTTTCTAGGAATCTTCTCCATCCCAACCATACTGCTGAATAAATAAACATTCATTCCACCTGAATTTTTATGTTTAATGCAGGAGATTGTAACATCAGTGGAGGTTTTTGTACGAAGGAACGATCATATAAGACCCAACATGATAAGCTTACCATGGTGCACCTTTTATCCGGCGACATGTCGTATTCAACATCTGAGCTGTGGAAAACATAGGAACATTAAAATTGACACCTGGCATGAAAATCAGGCCAATCCACTCATCAAGTGGCTGCACCTTCACGTTGTCTAGGTTGTTGGCATTGGTGCAGCCCACTTGATGGGTCAATCAGCTTATTTCATGCCAGTTGATTGTCATGATAGGATCATAGGACCTATATTTTGTGCAGCTTGGATGTCTGATGCAGATGACATGGTGGCAGGAAAACATTGCCCCATGGTATCTAAGCATGGTGGGGTATCTAAGCATGGTGGGGGCTGTATGTGGTCATCCCTCTTTAGGCTGCTGCTTAAGCTTGATAGGTTGATCTTCCATGATTTAAATGTTGCTAATGGCTTTTTGTATTATGAACTGATGTCGGTCACCTGCAGATGATGTAGCTTTCACCTGAAAGTTGGTAGGTTTACCTTTTTCTCATTAGGTGTTTGCTCATTTAGAACATGTGGTTTTTATATTCTTTGCATGGTTAGGCAACGGATGTGATAGGGTGACAAATATCCCAGAGATTTTAAAAATCTTGTGATAATATCACAAAAAATACACTAAACATCGTCATCATTGTATTTTCAAAATATCGGCTGATTTTAAAATGTTGCGGTTTTATTGTGATATGTTCATGATATTATTGCTAAAAATAGTGAAAATTATAAAGAATTTGTTAAGTAGGGAAATGGTACCATGAAGTTGACCTTATTGGAACTTCCCATGAGGTCGAGCTGTGTGGGTCACCCCACCATGATGTGGGTCCAGACATCCACACTGTGCATTTGGTGGGTCCCCTCTAGGTTATGGGATATCCCAAAAATCAGCGGTATACGGAACTCAGGTGGGTCACACCATCTAAAACAGTGTGAAAACATGCTAAAACATCTAAAAGCACTTGGTGGGGGCCCACCTGAGTTTTTGGATATGGCTGAAACTTGGTGTGACCCCTCATCCAAGTGGGATACACAATGGATGGGCTGGATGTCTTAACCACATCTCAGTGAGCCCTGTAAACAATCACAAAGTTTTCACTGGGTGGGTAGCCACTCTCAACTGTTGTCTGTGGTGTGGCCCACCTAAGTTATGGATTGACCTGATTTTAGGCCTGTGGCTCACCATGGAATGGTGCATCTGATTGATGGGGTGGATGTCCGACACACATCACGTGGGGTGAACACAGCTCGACCTCATGGGAAGCTCCCATGATGTCGACCTCATAGTACTTTTTCCTATATAAGTATATATTTAAGTTTTAGAAATATTTATAAATTTACAATAAATATTTTATTTTTCAGTGAGATTTTCCCAATAATATCTCGAGAAAAACCTCAAAATTTGAAAATGTATGAGAAATTTCTGGGCTGAGAAATTGCTGGGTACGAGATTTGTCACTACGGTTATAGCTTCGGACTCTATTCATTTGCAGCTGTCAAACACACTATTGGATTGAATCGCGACAAATAATTCAATGAAGTGGAAAGCCAACTGGAGCAATGCACCAGCCAATCTCAGTTTGGGTAAAGTAGGGTTGTTCTCAGGTGTTGTCCTGCTTGTCGTAGAACTTTTACCAAGCAATCATGAGATTTCCTGTTGACTTCGGATGGATGGGATAAGGCTAATTGCTGCTGATGATGATGGTAACGAAAGTGGGAATGACCCAAGTTTTGCAATAACTTCTGTTGGGTCTTGTTATAGAGGGATTAGGCTCCAAATTGCAATAATGCTACTTCCACATTGGAATTGTAGGAATCAGAATTTGCAATTTGAATGGTTATTTTTGCATTGTAGATGCGGAGGAATGCTACTACAGTTAGCAATTTCTTCCCTAGTGAACTAGCTATTGCAATTCCATTCCAAGGTGCATCCAATTGCAACCATTGATCACCATGTTTGGATTGGATGATTTCATGTAATCCCATAGAAAAAATTCACTGACTACCACATGATTGCTGACAAGGTTACTAACAAGGATTCCTTTTTTCTGTTTGGATTTCCTGCTGAAATGCTGAAGCCACTCAGAAAAAAGGGCTATATTTCACCATTTGGTAATGGTGTAATCAGCAATCAAGGGAAATCTTCCTGGTTCCACAAAATCCAACCATATCAAGGTGTCAAATCAAATCCAAACATATCAAGGCAATTGGGTGAACCCAGTTTCTATGTCAACCACAGTACGCTGGATTCCTTCAACATGAAATGTCAAGAAACCAATCTGACCATTGTCTTTTTACTGCAGTGGTAGCTTTCTCAAGGAACTGAAAACCTGAGCTTGGTTTGTTCTCTTCCCTCTTGGTTTCTCAATTGTTGAATATCTTGCATAGCATTCATTTTCATAAGCAATGCGTCCAATCTAGCGTTGTTACTTGGGCTTCACCTTAATATCCTGCTGTATCTTCTGAACTGTCTGTTATTCAACTTCTTGTATCAGTTGTTGATCATGAAGCTTACACTACAAGAAAAGCGGCCTAAGCCGACCGATGGCCCAACCCTTTACCCGCGGCCAGTTTTACCGGCCGCAGGCAAAGGGTACGCCCTATTAAAAAAAGAAAGAAAGAGCCCTAATCCATTTCAGCGCCGACTCTCTCTGCCTCTCCCTCTCCCTCTCCACTCGCTCTTGCTCTCCCTGTCACGCTCTCTCTCTCTCCCTCTCCCTCTCACTCTCGCGTGCTCTCCCTCCCTCTCTTTGCCTCTCCCTCTTCCTCTCCGCTCTCCTTCACCCTCTCTCTCCCTCTCTCTCACTCGCGCGCTCTCCCTCTCCCTCTCCTCTCTGCCTCTCCTCTCCCTCTCACGCTCTCCCTTTCCCTCTCTCCTCTCCCTCTCCCTCTCCCTTTCCCTCTCCCTCTCTCTCTCTCTCTCTCTCTCTCTCTCTCTCTCTCTATATATATATATATATATATATATATATATATATCCTCGGCCCTCTGCTGCAGTTCGGTCTTCTGCTGCTCGTGAATCTCGGATTCTCATCCATCTCAGGTATGCTTTGTCGAATACAAATCCCTAATTAGGGATTTGCGTTGTCGAATCCATTTTTAGGGATTTGCATTGTCGATTCCCCGTCTTTTTTTTTTTGTCTAGCTCATTTATTTCACATATCAATTACTGATTTCTTATCTTGTGTTGGGCTGATTTTTTGCTGCATTTGTTTTCATATTGTCAAGGGTTAATGTCTTGTACTGATTGTAGTTGTTTATTGATTCCATATGGCTTTGCCATTTTGATTTGTTTATTTCTTGTTTTTCTTCTTTATTTCATCTGGTAATTACTTCTACAATGTTCGTATTACACTGTCATGCTCACATGCCTGTAGCAGTAAAACAGATGGACAGAGTAGATGTAGAATATATACATCAAGGTGGGCCACACGGTAAGGGCTGCACCCTCTTGGGTGAGGCTGCCGTGGCACCTAATCCGCTCCAGATTTTATTGGGTCATGTGGTTGGGACCCTGAGTGTGGGGCCACTGTGATTATGTGACTATATCCACGCCAACAGTTACCCCAAACTTGGATTCCACTCCTGAAAAATAATAATAGTTTATCAAGTAATTAAACCTAGTTAGAAGCCAATCTCAAATATACTGATGAACAAAGCAACATTCATTAAATCAATACATACCTGCTTTATATAATTTTAGTTATGGATAGGGACGATAGCATCTTTGTCCATATCACAGAGATAGAGACAGAAATAGGAATGAGTTTCAGCAAGCACGCAACTCCTTCCAGTCTTGATTTACACTGTTGTCAGTTGGAGAATAGAACACCATAGGCATAAACTATATAGTTACATTGTACCATATATGTTCAACGAAGTTGTTTAAATTTTTTTACTTATGTTAGCCTAATTTGTCTACATTTTGCATGCTTCCATTTCCATCTGTTTACTAGTTTATTGATCAATTATAATGAAAATAAGTTTAAATTTATCAATGATTTCATATGGGTATCTAACTACAAATATCTCTATGCATGTTAAATTTGTGCTGATGCAGGTTTTTATTTTTTCAGTTTTCTGATATATTGATTTCGCCATATGCATCAGAAAAGTCATTGGATTTAACTAACTCTTGCACACAAATGAATAGTTGCATGTTATGTATTCTATGTGCTGTCTTTTTCAGCATTAGTAGCTACAAAAAAATTTTAATCAAGATTTTTGTGTTTGCGCAGAATCTGAGCATGCAATGTTTTGTCATTTGACTGATTGGTTTCATTATACAGTTTGTCCCAGGGAGTTTGTCAGAAGTGCTTATTACATCCGCAATCAGGGTTGTTGATGTTGTTGATCTGATTCACAAGTTCAAAGGTATTAGCTAAACCCTTCATATATTGTTCCTGTCTGTATTTTGTCCACAATTTGTGTTGAAATTGTTGTAGGATTTGAGACGAATCACCGGCAGATAGTCCATTCTGGAAAACAAATCATTCTTCTTTGTTAGTCTTCCTGTGTGCATGACATGCAATTTAGTGATATGCTTAGGTATCTCCCAAACTGGTTTATGAAGTCAAAATCATATCGTGAACCTGGCTACTCCAATCTGACCCAACAAAATTAAATCTAATACAGTAGGTATTGTATAAGATTCTAGTCAGATTGCAAAGATTCGAACAGTTGACCATGACGAGGAAGACAAGGATTGGAGAGCACCGGTTGCTCTCTGATACCATCTGATAATAGACCATCTTGAAATTAATGTATTTTCAGAGGTTCATTTGGCTCCTAGAAAGTAGCCCTAATGGAAATGGAATCCATTAGCAAGGGCTGCTGCACATGTTTGGTTTCTGGGAAATGCTTGAAAATGGATCCTATTTCATGTTTTGGGGCCATTTTCCTTCATAAAAGTTGGGGAGCAAATTTTTGGAGATATCATTGGTCATATTCTTGAAATGTTTATGTAGCTAGCCTTGAAATCTCGTCAATGATGCTAGATAGTTGTGGTTCATTTTCACTGTTTTTAGCTCAGCCACCAACTCGTAACGAGATATGATAATGCTGAATAAAAAGACAAGATTTTCGAGCTCTGAAAATGTAGAAGGAAATTGGAAAGGAAAACTACAACACAGAAGGAAATTTAAAAAAAAAAAAAAAAAGAAAAAGAAAAAAAAGAAAAGATAATGAAAAAGGAACAACCGTAGGGAGGAAAAGGGGGCATTAGCTTTGAAAATTCAGATTAACTCCAGTAAAGAAAAACAGTTTCCAAGATCTGAAAATGTGGAAATTCCAAACAGTTTCCAAGATCTGAAAATGTGGAAATTCCACCAAACAAAAAAGAAAAAAGAAAAAGAAAACCAAAGAGAATGGAATTGGGAGAAAGAAAAGAACTTCCAAGGCTTGAGTTTGGATCAGCCTATTTTTTGTCCTCATCCTAACACTAACTGGTGCAAATGATGGGCCGAGTAGATGTCACATACACAGCACAGTAGGCTCCACAGAGCTTTTTGCTGCACGGGAACGATACAAGTAGTATGAAATCTGCATCCTAATTTGCTCCTTGTGCAAGAGAACACGATCATAGGCATACATCTACTTGTATGTATTATCTATTTTATATTTGATCATCCACACTGCTAATGGCCCATTTGCATCTGTGGAGCTGTATCACTTAAAGTTTTAAGCTTTGAATTCTTGAAGTTTTAAGCTCAATGCTGAGAAGTTTATGGGAGTAAGACACCATCTGTTTATTGCAGATGCTTACCTGGCCCTGTTGATATAATAATTTCATTCTTCGCGTCCATCACCCAATCAATCCAAAGTGCAAACCCATGGCATATTCCAGGTCTAGTGAACTCTACCTGCAGTACAAAAAAGTTTAAAATGCAATGTGGAACTAAAGAGCAGAACATAGAGGCAGCCATTCCATGTACACTCAGGGACAACAATTTCTGTCAAGAAATGAGAAAGATGGTCTGCTCTATTATGGCACAATTTAACTGGTATTGGAAATGTGGGCAACCTTGGATTACATGCATCCCAAAAATCATTCTGATTTTCTTTTGAAAGACCGATCTGACCCCATTTTCTGAAAGATCGATCTAACAATCGAACTGTTTGATCAATGGGTTTTTCATTGTTGAAAGTGAATGCAAACTGTATCACTTAAAGTGCCCATTAGAAGGTTCTCGATTGGATGATATATGATGATTGACACTGATTTATCATTTGTAGGGACACTTAGCCAAAAAGGGAATGACCACGACTTGCAGTAGTACTGGGGTAAATTTTCACACCAATTGAATAGTTCTTTTATTATGTTTGGAGATTATTGTGTTCTTAATTAGATGCGGTATACAAATGATGCAATGTATTGTGTTAAATAGTAAATTTTATTTATAGGACGTGATCGAAGCTCTTCTTATGATATGTCATTTCCAAAGATTTGTTGTTTGGAAAATTTGACTCTTTTATTCGTTGGAAATTAGTCATCATCTTGGCCTGTGGTAAAGTCCACATTAATGTGAAAAATAGACATTGTTACTTGCTAATGGAGGCAACATTCTTTCTTTCTTTTTCCTTTTTTCCTTTTTTCCTTTTTGTCAAGCTGAGAACTGTGAGATGAAATCATCAAGTAGAAGAGCCAAAAGCACAGATAAAAAGGTGTGAAATTGAACGAGCCATTATCTAAGGTTTTGGTTCTTGGCGACTCGGAACAAAATATTAGCCAATACATATCGGATTCTTTAAAAAAACCACTATGGTTGATTTGGCCAATGAAAAGGATCCTGTTGTTATTTGATAGATGTTTTACTTTCCTTCAGGGACAAGGCTTCATGGTTGGGGTTCAGATAAATCCAATCTTAGGCATACCTTCTGGATATCTGGTAGATATTTTCAACTTCTCTAAATGTCCATCATAGTAAGTGCAGCTACATGCATGCTCTGATGAATTATTTGGACAGGAATTGCTGCAATTTTTTTTTTTTTTTTTAAATTATTTTAATTATTTTTTATTTTTGACACACGCACACACACCCCCACATACTCACGCCACTAGATCATGTTGAAGACCCGGTGTTGAAACTCCAGGAGGGAGTGGAATATTTGTTCTGAGTTGAAGATAAGAGGGTTAGTGAAAAATAGTGATGCAGGCTTTTTCTTTTAGTGCTCATGCTGTATTCTCTTCAAATTTCTTTTAACTAGTTGTATTTTGTAAAATCTGTAAACATGACATGAGATCCATATGTTTACCATCAAAGTTGTGCTGCTGTGCTCTATACCTTTGACTTCATAGATCCCGATCGGTAAACTCACAGTGTTTGTCCACATTAAACCCATCTCTAAAATTGAATGATGAGTAAGTTTCTAACCGTTCTGGAGTCATGTAGTAACCATTCCCCAGTAGTTAAGTTTTTGCTTCTGATGAGACTGACCTTTTAAAAAAAAAATTATTTTTATTATTTTTATTTATTTTTAAGTGGCGCTAGCCAGAGGGATTTCATTGATCAACAAAATATATGGCCATTTGGGTGGGCCCAACAAAAAGGATGGCGGCCTCACCTAATCATGTGACACAAACTGGACAAGAAAGTTAAAAATAACCTTCAAAGAAGAGAAAACTCTAAAAGAAACTGAACAGAAGGAAAGGAAACCAGCACCCCAATCACTGACATCTTCTGATCTCAAAATTACAGATGGAAGTTGAAGTGTTGTGCACCATAGGCTCCCAGTGCTAATGTTTTGGTGATAGTTAATGGGTTTCAATGGCTAATTTCCTATAAAGAAAATAAAGGCAATCCAGTGTTTTGGGGTGAGAGAGAAGCTATAACTGGTTGTTGTTTATAACTTCACTTACTAAGTGGAAGTTTTTGTTTGTTACTAGCTTCCTTTTTTTCCCCAGATCTTCTTGAATGTTTAATAATACCTTTTTTTTTTTCTAATGAATCAGCCCCTTTTGATCTGCGAACATTAAAGGTGATGTGTGACTTTTTGAATTGCTAACAGATGTTAAATTTATGATGATGTTTTTAAAATTTTAATACACCCCATTCCTTAGTACTGACAGCCCATTAACTTTTTTATTTTTCTCCGTTGACGTGATTGAAATATACAGGTCAAAGCTTTTCACCTATGATGATGTTGTGGAGAGAGTTGCTCGCCAACTTGGCTTGGATGATCCAACAAAAATTAGGCTTACTTCTCACAACTGTTACTCTCAACAGCCTAAGCCCCAACCCATCAAGTTCCGGGGTGTAGAACATCTGTCTGACATGCTGGTCCACTACAACCAGGTTGTCCATCACAGTGCCTTCCGCTTGTCTTACTGTTTTGGCCATGCTACTATATCTGAGAAATTATATCCAATAGCATGTCATGAATGACTGGAATTTTCCAAGTTCATTTCTATTGGTGCAGACTTCCTATATCCTGTATTATGAAATGTTGGACATTCCTTTGCCAGAATTGCAAGGCTTGAAAACTCTGAAAGTTGCTTTCCATCACTCCACTAAAGATGAGGTGAGATCCCTAACCATGAGAGTCATCTAATTCTGGATCAAGTACAAACTTAGGTGTCTTTTGCTTTATTTTCAGGTGGTTATTCACACTATTAGATTGCCCAAACAGAGTACTGTAGGGGATGTAATCAACGACTTGAAAACCAAGGTTAATTTCTGCAACTGTTTATGCACTTCTATTCGATATGGTCCTTGACTCCTCGTCTTCTCCAAGGTTTCCTTAATGCATGAGCCTATTATCCCACTCTTTCTCAAAAGAGGACAATTGCTTTTCTAAGCTAGTAGTTTATTGAAACCCAGTTGATATGCAATCGGGATGCTTCTCATGTATTGACTGATAGAATGCTGCTATTTTGGTGCCCTTGGAAGAAAATCAACTGACTCTCTCGCCTGCATTCTGCAATAGGTTGAGCTGTCTCATCCCAATGCCGAGCTTCGACTGCTTGAGGTTTGGTAGATGCAAAACTGTGTTCATCTCATTTTAGTTAACAATAATTATGTATTAGAGACTGTTGTCTGTATGTTTTGCTTTCAAAACATGCAAGCCATCAAAATGTGTGTTTTGCTTTCATTTGCGTAAAGTATTGTGAAATGATTGCACTGAAAAATTTCATGTCCACTTCTGTGCACATTTTTGGCCGTCTATTTGTTGAATCCCATCATGGATCAATTATGGTACTAACAAATCACTTTTATTAGGAAATCCTAACCATCCCATCCATGTCTTTCAAATATGAATGGCTTAAAAAACAAGGTCAACTTATAGGTAGGTGAATCATTCAATCGATGTAATTTTTTTCACAACAGCCCATGAAATCGGTATAAGACCTGATGGACAATGTAGATCAATCCATTGGGTTGGTATCTCAATGCAACTAGGACACTATTACACTGAGATCATTGAATCATTTCTCATAATTAACATCAGCAACAATACTGGCCTGGGTTTCGTCAGTTTAGGGTCGAATACAGAGGAATTCAGGTTGGGTTTGGGTTAGGCAACTTGGAATGGAATTCAGTTGGCTAACTCAGGTGTTCTTGCTATTGAGCCTTAACCCGTCCCAAGCAGATTAAAAAAACAACAAATATACTGTTGTTGTTTTTTTTTTTTTTTTTTTTTTTTTTTTTTGGAGAAATTTCAGTGACACACCAATGGTAACTTTCATAAATCTAAAAGTTTCCATCTTTGGCAAGGCAATTCGCATATTAGAATTCTAAGAACTGTAAATCATTGGAGAAAATGGAGAGCCCATAGAAAAATTATGCTGAAGATAGCAATAAGAATTAGCCGATGATCTTCCTTTGGTCTGCTTGAGCTTATAATTGCATTGCTTTGGGATTAGTAAGTCTTCTAAAGGCTAAGTTTTGAGCTTTTGGTTGAATCGATGGTATACTTTCTTTATAGTTGCTGAAATTGATTTCAAGAAATTGAATGTTGATGATGTTCTTCAGAATTTGCTTTTGTTCCATTTAGATTTTCTCAAGATATTGTTGAGGTTTATGGTTATCACAATTTGGTGTGATTAGTATTGTAGTTTCGGTGATTATTGAATCTGATTATGGGGCCATTTGTATGCATCCTCTGAAGGGATGTTTGAGCCCTAAATGCCATTTTAATCTAAACAATTAGCTTTCATTTATTGTCAAGAAAAGAATGTAATAAACCCAACCTTCTCCTTTCATTAGAGACATAATTTTTCATCCATAAGCTTTTTAATTCCTTTATATTCAATCACCACTTTGTGGTTGTCAATATGGCTCTGTTGTGAAGTTTGTTGATTTTTTGCATGGATTATTCGATAGTTGAGACCTATTTCTTTTAGTGGTGCCCACCTGTATGTATAGTTGTCGAATTTTTCAAATCTACAAAGTTGTATGTATTGTCCCACCCTTTCTGATAAAAAAAAAGTAAATAAATAAAAACTCAAGTTACATGTGATTTTGGGAACCAGTGCTGATAAGTCATCATATAATGAAATTATATTAAATAATCCTGACTTGGTGAGTAATATGTATCACATTTGATAGAATTGTCATCTTTAGGAGACGTAGCCAAGTTCTGCATTTTTTTTCTTTTGAAGGATAAATGATGTTATGGCACCTAAATTTTTCGCTTGCTTGAAAATGTAAATATCATGACAAGGTAATAAACTATTGTAAGAGTGCAAGGAGTATTATTTTCGGAAAAATTGATGTTTTTTTCTTTCAATTTTTCCTTTTGTGGCCCATTATCAGGTCCACCATTTTTATCATCATCCCTGTTGATTCCGTGATCAGGTGGGCCACAAAGTACAAGATAAGTAAGTTTTTGATTGCTTTAGTATGTATTTTGATGCAATATTGAGTTGAATTCCAATCTCTAACTCTGATACCAATTAATTTCTTTTTGCTATTTTGCTTTGCAGGTTTTAGGCATGGATGAATGGGAGTTATAGATCGATGGATTTTATTTATTTATTTTTGAAACTATTCAATTTATTATTGTAAATATTATTTGTAGCAGCTCGATGCATGTGAAAGGGCCGCATAGGCATGTATTTTTTTATATGAAAACAATCACTAGGCACAATCTACTTCCTAAGAGGAATGTGAAATCAGGTAGGCCTTGACCAAAAGTCAGGTGGACCTTGACCAAAAGGGTCAATGATAAGGTCCATCATTTTATGGAATTAGGAGCAAGTACATGTAGTTTAAGTTGTGATTATGGAGCCACCAAACACACGCCCTTCAATCCAGCTATGTGCCTAAATGCTAATTGAAGTGTTAGTAAAGTTAAATCTAGTCCCACATGGATCAAGACATTTGAGTTTAAATATGCTTTGGATCCAAAAATTCAAATACCACAATGTACCGTACAAACTGTTTTCAACGACCTTGACACAATGGGTGAATTAGATTTAAAGAAAAATCGTTAAAAAAAAGAAAATTAGATAAACCCAATCTAAGTGGGATGTGAAACACACTCCTCTCACACGCCCAAGCTCCCAACGCCCAAGGATAGAGAGAGAGAGAGAGAAGGAGAAACCTAAACACCATCTTCCTTCTCTATATGTATGGTGTCTCTCTCTTGCTTAATCGATGTCGTGATTCATGTGGAAGCTTTTCATGTAAACGCTTTCTTACATAGATATCTATGTAGGGTTTAGATCTAAGGCTAAGGTGATGGATTCCTTTAAGCTTATATTAATTTGAGTTGGTTTGATTTATTCTATTCTCTCACATGCTTTTAATCTTCCTTGCAAATATTTAATTTACCACCATCGATTATTTATTCTTTGGGAATAATGTTTAAGGTGTGAGGTTAAATATACATAATCTTTTCGAATTTATGTGAGGGATTCTTTTAAGCTTACCTTAATTTAATTATTCTTGCCTTTTATATGCTTTCATATTGCTATGATTCTTTCCCTGAGATTGTTTGATTTACTACCTTCGATTATTTAACCTTTGGGAATTATGTCATGATATTAATTACGAGTGATCTTCATTATTTTATGTGGGGCGATGGATACAAGACTTGCCCTTGCTTTTACCAATTTTGTTGAGTTGACCATTACTACTCTCCTCTTTGTTGAGGTGGCTATTGCCACTCTCCTCTTGTTGAGTTAGCCATTGCTACTCTCTTCTCTGTTAAGTTAGCCATCGCCACTCTCCTCTTTGTTGAGTTAACCATTGCTACTCTCATCTTTATTTTATTAGCCTTGTGCTATTTACTTTTATGGCTTAGGCATATGTCTTGGAATTCTAAAACTCTCATGATTCAATTGATTTTCTCTTTGGTGCAAATACTATGTTAGAAATCCTACTTCTAACAATCAAATAAATATCGTGGACATAATGCGGTTCGGGTAGCGGCTCCTGGGTCAACATGTAATTCCATGAATTTTGGGTAGTGATACACAAATTGATGTATGTAATTTGCAATGCGTGTTATATCACTTCCGGGATTAGATGTTGCAAATAGTCGCTCCATGAACAAATCGTGTCATGTAATTCATTTAAGTCATGCGTTGTGTCGTCTTGGGATAACTGCGTAAATTCATGTTAATGTGGGACATGCCAGTGAATCTCCGTAGAATGAGATGCACGGCGAGTCGGATAACTCTAAATCATTTTTCACATTGTGGCGATCATTAAGTGTGATGAGCCGCATATACTTTACTATGCATGTATCTCATGTAGGTTGCTTGTGCATATTGATACCCCTTGTAGTTATGGAGTACGAGATGTATCAGAACTTTTGCATTACTTTTATGAATCTCTTGAATTAATTATAATCTTAAAGGATAACCACCACTATGAGTAGGGCATTGACCATCTCTAACCGTACAGATGATGCAGGTGATGTATACATTGAAGATCTGGAGGACCATCTCATTATGAAAGATTATACTGAATGAATAAGAAAATAGTTTTATGATTTTGTTTTATGTTTTCGCTGCAAACTCGATAATGTAATAAGCTTCCATTGAGAGGGCATTTGATAAAATGTAGAATTCTTTTTACTCTAATAAAATAATAAATACAGTCGATTTTATTCTCGCGAATGTTATTTTCATGAATACAACTAGATGTGATTTAAATGGAAAAAAAGAATATAGTGCGATTTTTAAACCATCCAATATATACATTATTAACACTGGGAATTCTCGGGCATGAGTATATATTCTGGCCGCGAAAATTTGGGATGTTACACAACAACCGTCGAATTTAAAGTTGGGTTATAGATCGATGTTGCGATGGCAAGAATCTAATGAGTTGTTTGGATACTTGTAAAGGTTTTAAGTTGTAATCACATTACACTTGAAAAGAATTTTAGATGTAAATGGTTTGCATGCTATTTTGTTTGACTTACAAGTGATAATATGTTTACAATTAAACAAATTGTGTGTTTGGTTAGCTTGTAAAGTACTTACAATTGATAAAGTAGGTATTCATGCCATAGAACTTAGGCGGTGAAACTTTCAAAATCTGCAAATCATATAAGGACTTTTATTATTATTATTATTATTATTATTTGCTTTAAGAGAGCATTAAAGCACGCACACATTAAATAGATTGGATGTCTTCTACCCATCACAGTGGCCCCAAATGCAATCTGAAAGATTTTAATGCATGTCCCATCCTTCCCTAGTGTGGTCTATTTAATCATTCACTGGCTACTTTTTTTAGGGGCCATAATAAGCGAATATCAAGGGAAGCACATGACGGATAGATTGGATGTTCTATATATACATTATGATAGGCCCCACATATTATGAGTATATATCAACCATTGTCTTCTAATATGTATAATGCCTTTTTAGTTGTAAAGACTTTACCTGTGTGAGCTGAAATATAAATTTTCATTGGGTTTCAAATTTCAGCTAAATGTGAAGTTTTCATGGACAAATACATGCATCCAAATAGCTCATGTAATTCAATTACTTATAATCTATTTATAATTTAAAAGACTTGAAAAGCATCCAAACAACCATGAATAATACGGTTTAAATTGAAAATATCGATGCTGCCCTAGACCAAGACCAAGTGGATTGGTCTGAGATGACTGAAAAAGGAATTGATTTCCTTGACAGAATGATGGAAGGGTGAACTGGTGTAGAGTTTTGATGGGGTGTCTAGCTTTGACCGATAGATGCGAAGGGAGAGATGATACACTGAGAGTCAATGTATGCTCTAGTCAGCACAACAAGATCTGACCGTTGAAACACGGGATCAATTGCCTACATCAAAATATTGCTTGGATACCATAATAAAAAGGAATTAGATTAAAATTTCTCTAAATTTTAAATGTATGATTTTTGTATTAATAGAGAAAATTTTAAATAATGGAAAATTGTATTTGAAGAATAAAAAAAATAAAATATTATAATTGTGGAAATAAAAGATAAAATCTCGTACTTTTGGAAATTAATAAACCGACTGTAATATCCCTGATAGGCATCATCTTTGAATATACTGGTTTTCGTGTCTGTAAGGAGTGAATTGGAGGGCAGATACATGCGACGGTGGCCCCCACATACAATCAGGACAATTTTAATGGTTGGATTTGATGGCTGCCCTTGGTGTGGCCACCTAAGTTTTTGATTTGGCATCATTTCTACGTCTCGGTCAAAAGACAGGGTGGTACAGCTGATTGACGGTGTGGATCTACTCCACACGAAGTCCTCCATCCATGTCAGTTACTACTCGTGCCCCCACGTGACTACGTCTCGTCAGACACGCTCAGGCACGTCTTTTCCAACGTCTTTTGCATTGCCAGGCCGTTACGTGGCCACGTCCAATTTTATATTTTTATTTAATTTTCAAATAGGAATCGGCTGTACCTTTTGCTAGGTACATCGGCTCTACTGGACCGTTTCCCTTGTTTCTCTAACCACTCGGCAGGAGTTATTCTACAAGTGCAGAGTATGAGGATCCATGTACACGCGAACTATTATCGTTCACAGATTGTAAGAATTCTTCAATCCAAACCATCCAGATCGTGGGCCACACTGTAGGTGAACTATTTTCTCCAAATCAGACTGATTTGATGAATCTAACTTCGTTTTCGAATGTTTCTTTGTTGAATCATGTCCATTTACTGTTCTTTATTATTATTATTATTATTATTAGTGTTCTTATTTTACCAATAAATTTGATTGCCTCTAATCAATCGGTTAGGATTATCCACTGTGATTTTTTGTTTATAATTGTTGATGCAAAAATCTGATTCACTCTCGTTAAGTGGCAGGACCTTCAAGCACGAAGAGGACAAAAGAGACCTTGGCTAAAGCAGGGGACCCTCCGATGCCAAAGTCAAGCTAGGAATCCAGGTCTGATCGTGTCGAAGAGTTTTAGGTGAGAGATTTTGCATACCTTTCACTGTAAAAAAAAGTCATCTATTTATAGGGCAAGAGTTGTGATTACATGAGTGGAAACATTTCTTGAATTACAGGCGTGCGTTCAGTGGACGTCTCTCAATCATTTCGCATGATTTCTGGTGAAGATAAAGATTAAGTGGTCGAACCTTAAGAAAGTTGAGGCAGGTGACCGATGCTGAGGTCTATGGCCGACCCGACCTGCCAAGGCCGAGGTGGTTTTATCCGACCTAAACTGGAGATAGTATGCCGGATAGATGGTGGACCTGCCGACCTCTCTTCCTTGGCCATTGATAAGCTCATTGGTTATGACCGGCGCTGGCCACCATAATGTATGGATTTATCCACACTGTCCATCCATTTGCAATATCAATTTAAGGTGTTAGCCCAAATCTAAAGTAGATCCACCGATCGAGTGGACCACATGGTGGGGATTGAACGCCCACCATTAAAAACTTCTTGGGAGCCGATGAAGTTTTGGATCAAGCTGATATTTGTATTTTCTTTTCATCCCGGTCTAAGTGACCTTACGAAAAGGTTGGATGGCAAATAAACATTACTGTGGGCCCTAGGAAGGTTTCAACGGTGTTCATCATTATCATCACTGCTTCCTATCTTGTGGTCCACTTGAGCCTTGGATCAGCCTTATTTTCGGGCTTGATGACGGTGTGGATAAACTCATACATCACGCTGGCCCCTCAAAGCCCCTGCCTGTGCCGAGCTTGGAGCAGACGGGGGACTATCCAATCCGCGTCCGCCATGTATACCTAGCTTTGTGCATGAGAACAGAGATATATGGGTGTCAATGGGCCGGGCTCAGGCCTCAAATATGATCCGCCCGACAGGCCTGCCCTAAACAATTCAAAATCCGGGCCGAGACTGCCCAGGCCTGGCCCGTTGACAGCCGTAGGTAAGGTATTATTAAAAAATACTTCTTGTTGCTTCTCAAACACATCATTGACACGGAATACCTCGGGATTACAGCCATTGGATCTGAGTCTTGTTCAGTGATCCAAGTCGTTGATTTTTTGATACACACGAAAATATTTAAGATTGAAAGATTCTAAAATTTCCATATATGGCATACGAGACAGCCCATGTTCACAGGAAAAGAATAAGACTATCAAAGCGCTATTCTAATATGAGATTTTCATTGTTGTGAATGTTCCGTCGAAGGTGAGGTTCACCATCTAACCGGTTTGGATCACCTGATATGACCACAGATCGAATGGCTCTAGCCGCGATGTATCATATAGTATGCATTCCCTTCTCTCCAAAATCAAAATTTAATACATTATTGTCGGGACAGGGCCAACTTTTCTCAACAAACTCGCCAAACTGAAGTCTGCCAGCAACGCATGCATTTTTGCACGTGGCACACGTGCAAACTTAGCAAATGTGTGGGACATCCGTGCATAGGGTGGGCCCCACCTTGAAGATGAATGTATCGGAAGGTTCGGAAGGCAAGTGGTTGAGTAGGGCTGTACACAAACAAAGTCAGCTTGAAAAGCTCGCTCGACTTGTCTCGATCTTGTTGGGGGCCTTGCACAAAACCTTAGGATCTAACCTCCCGAAACAAACCAGAGTTATGGAATAATAAAGCAATGAAATAAATCAAAGCATAAACCACACGACACCAGGGAATTTTACGTGGAAAACCCTTAAAGAGGTAAAAACCACGGGACCTCGTTTAGATCAACAATCCACTATGAAGTAGAACGTTGCAACCGTCTTCACTTATGCAGGAGTGGATAAACAATGAGAGAATAAAAGAAAAACGGAGAGATCTCACCGATTACGAGGACGTAGAAGTGCTGAGATATAAATTGCACAGTAGATAACCTCCACGAGCATAACCTCCCTTCTACAAACTTCCTCTCTCTCTTTCTGTTTCTCTCACACCTTCGATAGCCCTATTGTGTTTCTCATATCCTCCAGAAAACCCTAGAAGCCTCTATTTATAGTTTTAGGAAACTCCCTTTCGCATCCTTGTTGCGAAATGACTCAAAATCCGCAATCCGCACAAAATCGCGGAACGAATCTGCGTAACCTCGACTGGTCGAGTCGAGGCAACGACCGGTCGAGCGTCACTCACGACCGGTCGAGTTCCCCGAAGACAAATATACCAAAGTCGCTGGACTTTGAGTCGAGTCAGGACTGGACTCCACGACTGGTCGTGTAAGGTTCACAACCAGTCGAGCACGGGGAAAAAATCCCATTAAATCTCCCCTTTTTTGACCCAGGAGGGATTTACATTTTTCAAGCCAGCATAGTTTCTACAAACCTCAAACTTGCCCTTGAGCAAAGCCTTGGTCATCATGTCTGACCTATTATCGTCCGTGTGGACCTTCTCAAGCTGTAACACCTTTTGTTCCAAAGTATCCCTAATCCAGTGATACCGAATCTCTATGTGCTTTGACTTGGAATGCTAACTTGGATTCTTGCTCAAGTGTATAATACTCTTACTATCGCAATAGACCACGTGCTCCTCCTGCTTCAGGCTATGTTCCTGTAAGAACCTCTTCATCCAAAACATATCTTTACATGCCTCTGTGACTGCAGTGTACTCGGCCTCTGACGTCGACAATACTACGACCTTTTGTAGCTTGCTCTGCCAAGAAACTGCTCCCCCTGCAAACATGAACATGAACTCCGAGGTAGACCTCCTGAAGTCTATGTCGCCTGCCATATCTGTATCTGTATAGTCCTCTAACACAGGTTTACCGTCACCATAGCATAGGCTCAAATTGGATGAGTCTCTTAGATACCACAGTATCCACTTCACCGCTGCCCAATGCTCTTTGCTAGGATTGACAAGATACCGGCTGACAACACCAACCGCATATACTATATCTGGGCGTGTACACACTATAGCATATATCAAACTTCCTACAGCTGGCACATAGGGTATCTTCTGTATCTCTTCCACCTCTGCCTTCGTCTTGAGACACTGTCCGTCGTTCACTATGAAGTGACCATCTAGTGGAGTACTGACAAGCTTTGTTATATTCATATTGAACCGCTTTAGGACTTTCTCAATATACCGCTCTTGTGACAGCCAAAGCTTCCTGCTACTTCTGTCACAGGTTATCTCCATTCCTAGGATTTGTTTAGCTGGGCCCAAGTCTTTCATCGTAAATGACTTACCCAACTTCTGTTTCAGCCTGTCAATCTTCTTGATGTCTTTTCCCATGATGAGCATGTCATCAACGTATAACAACAAAACTAAGAAATCACCATATGAGAACTTGCGCATGAGCACATAATGGTCCGACTTCGTTCTGTCATACCCATGTTTCAACATAAATGAGTCAAACTTCTTGTACCATTGCCATGGAGCTTGTTTCAGCCCATACAAGCTCTTCCTCAGCCTACACACCATATGCTCTTTGCACTTGACTTCGAACCCCTCTGGTTGGTGCATGTATATCTCTTTTTCCAGGTCACCATGGAGGAAGGCAGTTTTAACATCTAACTGCTCTATCTCCAGTTCTATGCTAGCTGCCAACCCAAGCAACACCCGTATAGATGTCATCTTCACCACTGGTGAGAATATCTCCTCGAAGTCTATACCTTTCCTCCGACCAAACCCTTTCACCACAAGTTTGGCCTTGAACCTTGTCTGTGAATTCTTTTGCTCAACCTTCTTTCTGAACACCTACTTATTGCTTAAAGCTTTCTTGCCCTTAGGCAATTTTACCATATCATAGATGTGGTTCTTATGCAAGGATTCCATTTTTTCTTGCATAGCTTTCAACCGCTTCCTCTTATGCTTGTCGGCTAGGGCCTCAGAATAATCTTCTGGCTCTCTCCCATTAGTCAACATAATATACTCATGCGGCGAGTACTTCTTGGATGACTATTTGTCCCTAGATGACCTCCTCACCTGTGGCTCAACAGGTGAATCAAGTGGGGGCTGCTCCCCTGGTCCATCTTCTGAAGGAATTCCCTCGTCCTTTGCACCTTGCTGTGCTCCCCCATCATCAGGCATCACGGGAGGAATAACCGGATCCATGTCCTCTAGTTTACCTGAACTAGGCTGGTTCTTCTCTGGCTTACCAATGTCTTCTATACACTGATCTTCAAAGAAAACCACAACTCTGCTCCTGACGAGCTTATTCTCGGTCAGATCACACAATCTGTAACCGAACTTTTTATCACCGTACCCTAAGAATACACACTGCTTAATCTTCATATCGAGCTTGGACCTCTCGTCCTTTGGTATGTGAACAGATGCCCTGCATCCAAATACCCTGAGATGACTGTACGATGGGTCCTGTCCAGTCCACATATTCTCAGGTACTTCTCCATTCAACGAAGCTAATGGAAACCTGTTTATCAGATATACCGCCGTGTGCATTGCTTCTCCCGAAAATATCTTGGGCAACTTCGCATGGGATAACATGCATCTGATTCTCTTTACAATGGTGCGATTCATTCGCTCAGCTACACCATTATGCTAGGGGGCCTTGGGATCCGTTTGTTCATGCCATATACCCAGGAACTTATAATACTCATGAAAGTCGCCAATGTATTCACAACCATTTTTAGTGCGGATGCACTTCAATGATCTATCGGTCTCTCTCTTAACCATGGCATGAAACAATTTAAACACACCAAAGACCTCGTCCTTGAATTTCAGAGCATAAACCCAAACCCTCCTAGATGCATCATCTATAAAAGTAACAAAATACAATGCCCCACCCAAGGACAAACATCAGAATAAACTAAATCTAATGCATGCATTTTATTAACATGAGAAACAGATTTAATAAATAAAGCTCTATGTTGTTTCCCTGATAAACAATCAAGACAGGTTTTGAGAGGCATATCTGTCATGTCTGGAAGGAGCCGCTTCCTTGCTAGTAGCTGAAGCCCTTTTTCACTCATGTGGCTTAGACGCCTGTGCCACATGTCAATAGCTGAATCTTTTGCTGCGTTCAACCCACTCTTGCACATACTGACACTTGCCTTGTAAAGGGTGCAACACTTCTTTCCTCTCGCCACGATCAATGAACCCTTGATGAACTTCCATCGCCCACCAGCAAACCGGCATTCATAGCCATCATCATCTAACCTTCTCATCGAGATCAAGTTGAGGCGAAGGTCTGGGATATGCCTCACATCCCTGAGAACCAATGTGCAGCCCACATCGGTCTTCACACAAATATCAGCGACCCCTATGATCTTCGATACACCAAAATTTCTCATCTTCACGGTCACATAGTCACCAGACTTGTAGCTTGTAAAGAAGTCCCTGCGTGGAGTCGCATGAAAAGAAGCTCCTGAGTCAATCACCCAGTCGGTGTCCTGACTCATAGGCGTGAGACAAACATCATGATTTGCTAAACAAATAACTATAACGTCATCATCTGAAGCAACTGTAGTGGAATCTAATTCATCTTCCTTCTCCTTTCCTTTTCCTTTCTTATTGTTCTTCTTACCACGACATTCATGCTTGTAGTGGCCATTCTTGCCACAATTCTAGCAATCAAAATCCTTTCTGTTACTCGACTTGCCTCTTGATTTATCTCGGACCTTCCGCCCTTTCTGTTCTTTCCTCTCCCCCGTTCCTATGTCACAAGGGCCTCTTACTGAGTAAATCCCCAAGACTTCCTCCTTGTCTCCTCATTGAAGAGACAACTAGTTACTTGTTTCATGGATATCTTTCTGTCTGGCGTGGAGTTACTTAGGGACACCACCAATGTCTTCCAACTGTCAAGCAATGAACTAAGTAATAATAAAGCCTGCAATTCATCATCCAAGACCATCTTCATAGCAGAGAGCTGGTTCACTATATTGCTGACCACATTCATGTGCTTGGTCACAAAATCACCATCCTTGAACTTGAGATTCACAAAGTCGCCTTATCGGAAAAAATTTATAACCAGCTGTCTTCCTCTCATATAGCCCTTTTAATTCCAGCCATAGGCTAGCGGCTGAGGTCTCTGTAAACACATGGTGGAACATAGAATCATCCAACCATTGTCTAATAAACCCCACCGCCTTTTGGTCAATCTTCTTCCAATCACCATCAGACATATCCTTAGATTTTGCTGATATGCCTAAAATTGGAGAATATAGGTCCTTGCAATAAATCAAGTCCTCCATCTTAGCCTTCCATATGGTCCAGTTAGAACCATTGAGGCTGATCATCCTTGATGAGCCACCTTCCATAATTCAAAAAACCGATCCTACCTATTCAATGAACTTAGCTTTGATACCACTTTGTTGGGGGGCTTGCACAAAACCTTAGGATCTAGCCTCCCGAAACAAACCAGAATTATGGAATAATAAAGCAATGAAATAAATTAAAGCATAAACCATACGACACCAGGGAATTTTACGTGGAAAACCCTCAAAGAGGTAAAAACCACGGGACCACGTCCAGATCAACAATCCACTATGAAGTAGAACATTACAACCACTTCACTCATGCAGGAGTGGATAAACAATGAAAGAATAAAAGAAAAATGGAGAGATCTCACCGATTACAAGGACGTAGAAGCGCAAAGATATAAATTACACAGTAAATAACCTCCACAAGCATAATCTCCCTTCTACAAGCTTCATCTCTCTCTTTCTCTGTTTCTCTCACACCTTTGATAGCCCTCTTATGTTTCTCATATCTTTTAGAAAACCCTAGGAACCTCTATTTATAGTTTTAGGAAACTCTCTTCCGCATCCTTGTTACGAAAGGACTCAAAATCCGCAATCCATACAAAATCACGGAACGAATATGCGTAACCTCGACTGGTTGAGTCGAGGCCACGACCGGTCAAGCGTCACCCACGATCGGTCGAGCACCTCAGAGAAAAATATCCCAAAGTCGCTGGACTTTGAGTTGAATCAGGACTCGACTCCACGACTGGTCGTGCACCAATCTTCGACCGGTCGTGTAAGGCTCACGACTGATCAAGTACAGGAAAAAAAACCTCATCAAATCTAGCTTGGCTTGAACGACGACTTGAGGTGAGCCAATCTTCATATGACCCAACTCGTTTTGAAAACCCTATCCTACCCATCTGTCCCTTTCTTACCATTTTCCTTTCTTTATCTAATCCGCCGCACCTGAGCTCTCTCTCTCTCTCTCTCTCAGCACCAATAACAAGATACTTCTATGACTCTATCTAATATTAAATATATTATTAATTGAATATTTAATTTGGAGGTTGGGTTAGTTGGGTCGGGTTGCTACGTTGAGTCAGGTGCGAGTTAGGTGCAGGGTTGGGTCGGGTTGCTACGTTGAGTCAGGTGCGAGTTAGGTGCAGGGTTGGGTCGGGTTGAGAGCAGGCTTGACTCGACTCGAGGTAAGCTCGCCTCGACTCGATCCACTAGCTCGCTTTGAGCTTGACTCGAAAGGTTTGGCAAACAAGCCGAGTTCTGATGCTAAGCTCGAGGCCAAGCTCGAGCTGAAACTCGAGGAAAGCAAGGACGAGTCAAGCCAAGCCTAGCCCACCTCGACTCGACTTGGCTCGATGTACAGCTCTAGTAAAGAGGATCTTTGGGCTTCTTTTCCATTGGTAGGCCATGAAGTGAGCTTGACCCTAAGTTTCAGACCCAGGGGCCCAAATGGGCTTCATCTTAGGCCCATGAATAATCAACTTGTAGTAATCACCGAAACAATATCTATGATGGCCCATATATACTAGTCGTAGGTCATGGCCTATTTCTGACTATATGGGTCCAGCAAAGGTGGAACCTTTATGTTAGAGTTTTGATTATGTGTGATGACTCTCAATTGGGCCCAAATAAGGCCCATTACAACCCAATCACAAAGTAGCCTGGGAAGCAAGTTTCTTACAACAGATGTTGCAGGGAGGAGCCTGTTCAAAAGAAAGGGTCGTCATGATTTTCAGAGGTAGTTTAGGAGCATGCAATAGGTATATTTTAATTCACATCAAATATACCAAAAGTCCATTTTTTAAAATCGATAAATTATCTAATTTTGTTTTACATGAATTCTTATTACCTGATTGCCAACCATTCGTTAGTCACAATCCTCTCTTTCACTCTATCTCTTTACTAATGTATTTTTAATTGCCAAATATATTTGCATGGATTCCAGTAAATTTCAATTATAGGTTGTACAACGAAAATGATAACTGCAGTTTATATGCATTCTATGGTAGTTATTATTTATCAAGCAAACGGCTCCCAAGTAACCCCTTGGTAGGGCTAAAAGTTGGGCCGGTTCAACCTGACCGACCCTACATTGGGTTGGGCTTGGGCAGGATTTATCAGTTCGGTCTCGGGCTTGGACTATACAAACACCAACCCAATAAAATTTGGGTCAGGTTCGGGTTGATGTCTCAAGTTGCCTGACTCAACCCGAACCCAATCAATATCTAAGTTACTTATGTATTATAATTGAGCGCGGATTGCTTGTGTTGAAGGCATGGCTAGGAAATTCCAATGCAGTTGCGTTTCATTGGTCCACGTCATTTTTATGACTCAAGTTAATAAGATACGCCAGATTTCTCTCTCCCAAATAGATTGGGTGGTACACAACATGACTTTTAACGTGTCGAACTTCTTTGACCCCACAATGATTTATGTTTTAGATCCACATCGTCCATCAATTTTTACAAAAAAATCTAGAGCATGACCCCAAAATGAGGCACATTCAAAGCTCAAGTGGACTATACCACAAAAATCAACAGGGAGTAATAAACAAACTACCCTTGAAACATTCCTAGGGCCAACCGGTAGGCTTATTTTCCAGCTGACTTGTTCATAAGGTCACGCGTACCTTGAGGAAGTTAAAATACAAATATTAACTTGATCAGAGCCTTCTGTGTTCTCAAAAAGTTTTCAACGGTAGCATCAATTCCTACTGTTTTCAGTGGCGTGGTCCACTACAGCTTTGGATCTACATTTTTTTGGGCTTGTAACTTAAAATGATCTAAAAATTAGATGGATGGTGTGGATTTAAGAAATACATTATTACGAGGCCTACGTAAATTTCACATGTCAAGAAATTCCGTTGCTTGCCATATGGGGTAGGGGAGCGGATTAGGTGAGACCCTGGCCTGACCCAGGACTTTCCAGCCCTTACCATTGGGCCCACCTTAATGTGCGTATGTTGTATCTACTACGTCCATTTGCTTTTTTAGATCATTTTGGAGCATGATCCAAAAAATTAAGAAGATCCAATTATCAGATGGACTATAGTCCAAGAAACAGTGGTGATTAAACACCCTACCATTAAAAACTTTTTAGGGTGCAAATTAATGTTTCCACAAATTTATTTGCCATCTAATTTGTTGATAAGTTCACATAAGCCCAAATGAAGGGAAAAAATAAATATCAGCTTGATAAAAAACTTTGTAGCCTATTAATGGTCAATCACCATTGTTTCCTATAGTATGGTCCACAGGATAATTCGATCTACTTCATTTTCTTGCATAATACCCTGAGATGATATGAGAAAAAGGGTGGATAAGGAATACACACATCAAGGTGGCCACCACTGTTAGGGCCGCACCGTCTTGGGTGAGGCATGCGTCTCATCTAATTAGCTCCCATGGTGCATCACATTCTCGGTCGAGAGAAGAAAACCAGAAGTGTTGACACATGGAACTTTTGTGGGCCCTATCATGATGTATGTATTAGATCCACACCGTTCATCCATTTTCCATACCATTTTAGGGAATGGGACATAAAATGAGGTAGATCCAGGGCTCAAGTATGCCACACTATAGAAAATGTAACAACCCATTTTTTTGTGGGAACCAACATCACCATCTGCTTGTGTGTGGCCCACCTAAGTTTTGGATCAGCTTCATTTTTGGCCTCATGTCCTCTAATGGCTAGGCCAAGATGATGGACGAAGTGGATTTATAACATCATAATTGGGACCCACCACATCTAAAAAGAAAAGAAAAGAAAAGAAAAGAGAATGAATTATCTCCAGTGACATGCAGAAGCACGTCACCGCAGACCAACCCACTCTCTCACTTCTTCCTTCTTTTTCGTATGGTAATAGACACCGAACCCTCACACCAATCGAAACTGTCGCAAGGCCGTATCATCATATTTTTTAACATAGGTGATTTTTTACGAATCTGGAATTTTATATTTCTATGTTTTTAAATTTGAATTTTCATGCAATTTTATTTATAATCAATTAATTAAAATTCATATAATAGGTTAGTTAATCCTTTAATTTTAAAATAGATTATTTTGTGTTCTTGGTGTGATTCTAAGTCATATATGAAAATTTTAGATGCTTTTGTTTATTAAATTTTTGTTATAAATTTTTTTATATATAATTAATTTAAAATATAAAATTCTTAAGAATTATTAATTTTAAATTATTGCTAAAAATGTTATGTAAATTTATGATTTCAATTTGTTATAATTTATAGACTCTTTTAAATTGATCTGTTTTACCATCAATAATATAAAGCCTACTTTAAATTTATGGATTTATTAATTAGTTAAAATTCTTTTATATTTAACTTCAAATTAATCCATAAATTTATAGAAAAAATATATAATTAATGTTATAAATTAATTAACTTAAATACAATTTATAAGAAAATTTGATGTATATAAATTAAATTAGTAGCATATATCCTCTTGAAGATTTAAAAATTTTAATTTGATGTATTGATTAACATTTCAGAATAATTAATTTAATAAATTTAACATATACAAAATATAGATGCAGGACTTTAGATTAGTTGATTTATTAACCTAAATTAAGAATTACCTTAAGATGTTTAATTAAGTTTATATTATAATTTAATTTGTAGTTACTATTTATAAAATTAATAGTAAATATGCTCACTTGGAATATGAATTCAATTCAAATATTAAGAACTAAATCTATTTGAAATTAATTAAATAAGATTAAGATTATTTATGGAATTGTTGAGAATTATAGAATTTAGTGTTCAACAATTAATATAAATTTTAGTATATATGGTTAAATAATTATTTAAGTTAGAATTTTAATATTATAATTTTTTATATTATTTCAAAATTTTAAAAATTAATTAGTTATATCAATATATAAAATATAAAAAGAAAATCACAAATTCAGAGCTCAAATAAAATTTTCAAAAAAGTCGATGGTTTTGGTATAAATGTCTACACTATTACGAAACATGGCATGTACCACAGAAAATCCTAATTTATTGTCGGTTATAGTAAACAGTCTTTTTACAATTTTAGGGACTAAATTTTTATCGGCATTAAATTTATGCACCTTATATAGATTCTAAATTGTAACATAGAAATTAGCCTTATTAAATTATTTTATTATTGATTGTAGAATTGTTCATGTCATTTCGGCTCTTATATTATTATTATTTTTTTGTTAAAAAGAAAGAAATAAAGAAATTATATTGGTATCAGCAAGTAAGGCAATCGTGTCCCTTGAGTGAGAAACTCTAAAGCCAACAAGTAGGGCAATTGTGTCCCTTGGGTGAGGGACCCTAAAGCAAATAATTAGGGCAATCGTGTCCCTTGGGTGAAAGACCCTATAACCTGTTGGATCCTTCAGAGTCTCCTTTATGTACGATGTATAAGTACAATTGTGTGCGTGGACATACATCAAAAGTACAACTGGAGCAATAGTCTAACCAGTTAACGAATAAATGGGTCCTTCACCACGAAGTACCGGTGCGTGGAAATTAATGCAACGTGGCCATACACTGAGTACGGTGTTATAATTAATTCTGGATATTTATTTAATTAATTATGTTGAATCATCAAATAGTATGACATGCATATCAGTTTTACATTCATTTTACTCGATGTTAGTATAAGTCTTGTTATTATGTTTATTTCAAATATATTACTTAAAGACATAAGAAATTTAAAACTTCAGATTTGTGTTTGAGACGATCCTACTGAGTCGTTATATTCACGTTAAATTTAAACCATACGGGTGCCGAGTTAGAATATTTCGAGCAGGCAAGCCTTTATTATTAGTTACATTAGGTTTAGTTTGAATTTTCAATGTTAATGTAATAAGTTAAGTTACTTAATTTAATTAGTTATTTTAATTATGGATGTATGGACAATGTTGCTTAATTAAGTTTGAAAATTAGTAGTTATCATCCTTTGTTTTATATGCACATAGCCTTGTGCGATTGAGTATTTACTTGTGTATTAATGATAACATATAAATTGTAGCTCACATGCTTGGAATTTGGGTATTGAGTAGCCCTACTTGGGTTCCCAAATTTTGGGGCGTGACATTTTGGTATCAAAGCCAAATTTGATATTAAAAACTGTAGACCTATGGTTGTCTTTCAAATTAGTGACCCAAATATAAATTCCTTTACCTTTATGATAGGAAAAATAGAAATATAAACTTAGGGATCATTACTTTATGTTGACGTCAGATATAATCTTATTTAGGCTTGATATTGAACTAACAACCCAAATCTACACCTGAAAGAATTTTTAGCATACTACGATAAATTGGACAGCAATAGTAAGTAGAAAATACTTAACTTGCAAAAATCATAACTAATTAATTATAACTCCGTTTAAGTCGATTCAAAATTTCAGTTGTAGATTAATAAGTTTAATTTTAGTAAAAAATAATTCAAAAATGTAAATCTAGGTTTATGCTTTACCAATATTAAGTTATGTATATACTAGTTAGAAATCATTTATTTATAGACAGACCTAATTATCCGAATTTTAGAATTTTCTGTATACATTTTATTAGGTTGAAATTTTGTAAAATTATAGTAGATCATAGATGTATTCTTATAAAATTTTTTAGATCAATTTGACATCTTTAAGTACCATAAACATTAATGGGAATAACATCCTAAGAATCTGAATTTTCTGTACTATAACCTTGATGCATATCATTGCTTGAATTCTCTTAACCTTCGTGTGTAAGTCTTTTAGATCATGTAATCTTTCTTGCAATCTAATAAAGTTTTCATGCTCCTAGAGACCTTAAATAGTATGCACTCCCTTAATGGTACGTAGAATTCAATTTAGTTACTACAATCTACCTTAGTTGTCACACACTAGATCTTACATGTTTAATCAATCATAGATTATGACAGATCACAACACTGATGTCGGAGCCTCATCAGGAGCTCCTGGTCCCAATACCACTGAAAATGGGTCACTTATAGGTGGAATTATTAGAGCCATAGGAGATCTTACGGCTCTTATGGGCTATCAGATAAAACAAACTCAAGCGCAAGGTCAAACTCAAACCGTTCACGTAGCTAACGAAGGGATAAAAACTTTATTAGAAAGGTTCAAAAGATAGAGGCCGCCTGTATTGAAGGGTGGGCTTAACCTATCTAAGGCCGAAGTGTGAAAAAACAAATTGATAAGATTTTCACAGTTATGAGGTGCGATGATTACCAAAAATCATAATTGGCTATTTACATACTGGAAGGGGAGGCAGACCATTGGTGGGACTCAGTCGTTAGGATGAACCTGAGGGTTGAGGCCTAGACTTGGGCTCAGTTTTGTGAGAAGTTTGACGATAAATACTTTCCTTTTTATGTGAAAAATCAAAAGGCGGAAAATTTTATGAAATGAGAGTAAGGTGATATGACAATGCGCCAGTATGATGTTAAGTTCATGGAATTATCGCGTTTTGTAACTTTTCTGGTGTCCGATAAAACCCCGTAAACCATAAATATTTGAAAAAGGTTTGAGAGCTTCCATTCGTAACTGATTAGCCCCTTTCGTATAGAAGACCTATGCCAAAGTGCTGGAGCGTGCTTTAGCAGTGGAGAAAGACATCAATGAATATTGGAAGAATCGTGATCAAAAGTAGGATGTAAAGAGTGGTGCTAGCTAGAGCTGCTACCCATATATCGCCAGCCCAGCAAGATGCAGGTAAGAGGCAGAGAACAACACCAACATCGATGACCAGACAGATGACAACACTTCCTGCACTACGATTTTTGGGATTCTGCTATAATCGTGGACTCGAGGGTTACACCTCTCATTTTTGTTCCAGACCACGGCGCACTCAATATCCATAAAGGTCAGGACCGTCACATCAGTTTTTCAGGCCTCCCTAGTAACATGCGCTACTGCCTATGTCCCAGCGACCTCCACTACATCCTTCTACATCACATCCTTCCTCGAGACCACTTCAGCCATATCTATAAAGGTTGCTATAGTCGTACCCGAGGCCACCACTGTAAGAACCTTCATCGGTATATCGGAGACCACCTCAGCAACCGCAGCCATAGGTTAGACCTCAGCAGTACCAGTGGTTGAGGCAGGAAGGTCAGGTGCCAGACCATAAGCTCAAGGCATAGTCTACACTCTAGTACAGTCTGGAGACGACACAGTACAACTGTACGAGAACTTGGTGCAACAATACAATGGCCCAATTCAGAGTTATGATGTTCTAGTACAGTCTGAGGATGGAGCGACCCAGACTTATGATGATGTTGCAATCTTATACGAGGATCCAACACCTCCAACAGATGACATTATTCAGCCTGACATTGAGGCTACCAGTGATGTAGTCGAAGGTGCCATCGTCATTTATTCATCCTTAGTTAGAGTGTTATTTAACTATAGAGTATCACATTCATTTATTTTTTACTGCCTCTTATGCTCGCTTGGGTTATCACCTACTCCATTAGATAAAAAGTTAATGGTAGCAGACCCCTTAAGTAATTCGGTAGACCTAAGTCATATTTGTAAATCTTGTCCGATCATGATCGAGAACGTAAATTTACTACCTAATCTTATAGTCATGACAACGTAATAATACGATATTATATTAGGGATGAATTGATTATCTTTATATCGGGCCAACATCGATTGTTATAGGAAAATAGTCATATTAAATATCAATGGGCGAGCACCGTTACAATTCCATGGAATGCGAAGGAAAGGAGCACTGGTTAGTTTGTCAGCCATCTCGAAAGTTGAACCTCAAGGAGTAGAATAAATTTCGATTGTTAATGAATTTTCAGAAGTATTTTAAGATATTCCTGGATTACCTCCAAAGAGAGATGTTGATTTCATAATCGATCTGGTACCTGAGACTGCACCAATCTCTAAAGCACCATACCGTATGACACCTGTTGAATAGAGAGAATTAAGTTGAATAGAGAGAATTAAGGAAGCAATTTCAGCAGCTCCAAAACCAAGGCTTCATTAGGGTTAGTACATCGCCATGGGGTGCACCAGTATTATCTGTAAGAAAAAAGGATGGGTCTCTGAGGCTATGCATCGATTACCATCAACTTAATAAGGCGACTGTAAAAAACAAGTACCCGCTGCTGAGGATAAATGATTTATTTAATCAGTTGAAGGAAGCTAAATACTTTTCAAAGATAGACCTACAGTTTGGATATCATCAGTTGAGGATTAGAGATGAAGATGTACCCAAGATTGCCTTTAGGACTCGGTACGACCATTATGAATTTCTAGTGATGCCCTTCGGACTAACGAACGCTCCAGCAGTATTTATGGACCTCACGAACATGATCTTCAAACCATATTTGGATCGATTCGTGATAGTGTTTATAGATGATATTTTAATTTACTCCAAGAAGCAAGAGGATCATGCTGAATACCTTTGAATAGCTCTTCAGACTTTAAAAGACAATTAGTTGTATGCAAAAGCTTTAAAATGTGACTTTTGAAAAAATGAAGTAAAGTTTTTGGGACACGTGGTATCAGAAAAATGAGTGTTGGTAGACCCATCGAAAGTCGAGGCAATGTTAAATTGGGAGTAGCCCACAAATGTGACAGAAGTGCATTATTTTCTTGGATTAGCTGGTTATTATATAAGGTTCATTGAGGGATTCTCTAAGATATCAAGGCCATTGACTAACTTGACTAAGAAGGACGTTTCTTTTAAATGAAATGAAAATTACGAGCAATCTTTCTCGGAGTTAAAGAAGCGATTAACGGAAGTCCCAATACTTTCTTTACCAGCCGAAGGGGAACGATTTGTGGTATATACTGATGCATCTTATCAAGGGTTGGGATGCGTGCTAATGCAAAGTGGTAAAGCAATAACATTCGCATCAAGGTAGTTGAAACCTCACGAGCAAAATTATCTTAATCACGACTTGGAGCTTATAGCTGTAGTGTTTGCCTTAAAATTTTGTAAGCATTATCTTTATGGTGAGTAGTTTGAATTGTACTTGGATAACAAAAGTTTAAAGTATCTTTTTGATAAAAAAGACCTAAATATGCAGCAGAGGAGATGAATGAAATTCTTGAAGGATTATCATTTCGACATCTACTATCATCCAGGCAAGGAGAATGTCGTAGCCGATGCGTTAAGCAGGAAGGCATGTAAACTGGTGGCAAGTTTAATGATTAAAGAATAGGAGATGCTTGGTATGGTTAAAGATTTTGATGTCACACTTCGTATCGATGAACCTCGGGCTTATATCGGTAACTTAGTGGTGCAACCCACTCTAGTAAGTAATCTCTTAATTATCTATTTAAATTAGTCGTTTAATTCTAATATTAGGATGTAGTTATTTGGGATTTTCTTTTCTAGGTACGACGAATAATGGAAGCGTGGAAGAATGATCATGGCAACAAGAGAAAATAACAGAAGAGACGGGAAAGGACAACTCAGAGTGCCGAGTAGGCTTTGATGGTGGGGTCAGATTTTAAGGGAGGTTATGTATTCTAAACATATCTGAATTGAAACAAGAAGTCTTAGATGAAGCGCACCATATAAAATTCACCATCCACCCATGAGGAACCAAGATGTACTGTGATGTGTAGTGTCAATATTGGTGGAGTAATATGAAGAGGGAGATACCCAACTATGTTGCAAGTTGCCTTACCTGCCTGCAGGTTAAAGTGGAGCATCAGAAGCCGTTGGGACTTTTACAGCCATTACGGGTCATAGAGTGGAAGTGAGAGCACATATCGAAGGATTTTATTGTCGGACTACCGAAAACAAGCCGTCATCATGATGCGATATGGGTGATCATTATTAAGCTAACAAAGTCAGCACACTTCCTTCCTATACGTATTTCTTCATCCTTAAACGAGTTAACCAAACGATATATTAAGGAGATCATTAGGCTTCACAGCATTCCTATGTCCATTGTATCCGATCGAGACCCCAGGTTTATATCACACTTTTGGAAGTCTTTAGAAGGTCTTGAGAACGATGCTAGACTACAACACGACTTTTCATCTGTAGACCGATGGATAAACATAGCGGGTAAATCAAATCCTAGAAGACATGCTTCGCAGTTGCATTCTTGACTTCAAGGAAATTAGGACGACCACCTTTATTTAGTAGCATTCGCCTACAATTATAGTTTCTAGTCCAGTATTGGGATGGTGCCATTCGAAACTTTATACGAAAGACCCTATAAATCACCAAGTTGTTGGATCGAAGTGGGTGAAAGAACATTGTTGGGATCAGAACTAGTGCAAGAGACATCCAAGAATATTGCCGTCATCAAAGAACGTCTATGTACCACTCAGAGTTGCTAGAAGAGATATACCGACAATCGTCGAAGGAATTTGAAGTTCGCTATAAGAGACCATGGGTTCCTAAAGGTATCCTCGATGAAAGGAGTTATGCGATTCGGAAAGAAAGGAAAATTAGCACTATGCTACATCGGACCATTCGAGAACTTGCAGAGAGTAGGCCTCATAGCCTACAGGCTAGCCTTACCTCCTTAGCTTTTTGGCGTCCATGACATATTTCATATATCTATGCTTTGAAAGTATAAGAGAGACGCATCGCATATCATTGACTGGGAGCCGTTGGAAATCCAAGAGGACATCTCATACATAGAGCAACCGATTCGCATCCTTGATAGAAAGGAGCAAGTACTTCGAAAAAGAACAATACCACTCATGAAGATTTAGTGGGGGCATCATGGCAAGGATGAAGCTTCGTGGGAGTGAGATGATGAAATCCGAGAGAAATACCCTCACTTTTCATATGTTAGGTATGTTAAATTTTGCGGACGAAATTTTTGATAAGGGGGGTAGAATGTAACAACCCATTTTTTTCGTGGGAACCAATCCCACCCTCTGCTTGCGTGTGGCCCACCTGAGTTTTGGATCACCCTCATTTCTGGCCTCATGTCCTCTCATGGTCAGGCTAAGATGATGGATGGAGTGGATTTATAATATCATTAGTGAGACCCACCACATCTATAAAAAAAAGAAGAAAAAAAGAATGAATTATCTCCAGTGACGTGCGGAAGCACATCACCACAGACCAACCCACTCTCTCCTTTATTCCTTCTTTTTCATATGGTAATGGGCACTGAACCCTCCACTAATCGAAACTGTCTACATTCCCTACTCTTCTATTTCATTACTCACCTCATTCATAAAAAAAGAAAAGAAAGAAACAATTGAATAAAAGAGAGAGAGAGAGAGAGAGAGAGAGAGAGAGAGAGAGAGAGAGAGAGAGAGAGAGAGAGAACTCTGTAGATCAAGAGAAAGAGAAATTGGAGTAGGGCCGGATCATTAGATTTTTTTTACGGTAGGCGATTTTTTACGAATCTGGAATTTTATATTTTTATGTTTTTAAATTCGAATTTTCATGCAATTTTATTTATAATTAATTAATTAAATTTCATATAATATGTTAGCTAATCCTTTAATTTTTAAATAAGTTATTCTGTGTTCTTGGTGTGATTCTAACTCATATATGAAATTTTTAGATGCTTTTGTTTATTAATTTTTGTTATAAATTTTTTTATATATAATTAATTTAAAATATAAAATTCTTAAGAATTATTAATTTTCAATTATTGCTAAAAATGTTACGTAAATTTATGGTTTCAATTTATTGTAATTTATATACTCTTTTGGATTGAACTGTTTTACCATCGATAATATAAAGCCCACTTTAAATTTATGGATTTATAAATTAATTAAAATTATTTTATATTTAACTTCAAATTAATCCAGAAATTTATAGAAAAAATATATATAATTAATGTTATAAATTAATTAACTTAAATATAATTTAAAAGAAAATTTGATGTATATAAATTAAATTAGTAACATAAATCTTCTTGAAGATTTTAAAATTTTAATTTAATGTATTGATTAACATTTCAGAATAATTAATTTAATAAATTTAACATATACAAAATATAGATTCAGGACTTTAGATTAGTTGATTTATTAACCTAAATCAAGAATTACCTTAAAATGTTTAATTAAGTTATAAGTTTATATTATAATTTAATTTGTAGTTATTATTTATAAAATTAATATTAACTACGATCACTTGGAATACGAATTCAATTCAAATATTAAGAACTAAATCTATTTGAAATTAACTAAATGAGATTAAGATTATTTATGGAATTGTTGAGAATTATATAATTTAGTGTTTAGTAATTAATATAAAATTTAGTATATATGGTTAAATAATTATTTAAGTTAGAATTTTATTATTATAATTTTTTTATATTATTTCAAAAATTTAAAAATTAATTAGTTATATCAATATATAAAATATAAAAAGAAAATCACAAATTCAGAGCTCAAATAAAATTTTCAGAAAAGTTGAGGGTTTTAGTATAAATGTCCACACTATTACGAAAGATGGCCTGTACTTCAGAAAATCCTAATTTATTGTCTGTTACAGTAAACAGTCTTTTTACAATTTTAGGGACTAAATTTTTTATCAGCATTAAATTTATGCACCTTGTATAGATTCTGAATTGTAACATAGAAATTGGCTTTATTAAATTATTTTATTGCTGATTTTAGAATTGTTCATGTCATTCTGGTGCTTCTATTTTTATTAAATTTTTAAAAAAAAGAGAAAGAAAGAAAGAAATTATATTTGTATCAGCAAGTAGGGCAATCATGTCCCTTGGGTGAGAGACCCTAAAGCCAGAAAGTAGGGTAATTGTGTCCCTTGGGTGAGAGACCCTAAAACCAGCAATTAAGACAATCGTGTCCCTTAGGTGAAAGACCCTAGAACCCGTCGAATCCTTCGCAGTTTCCTTTGTGTACGACGTATGAGTACAATTGTGTGCGTAGACATATGTCAGAAGTACAACTGGAGTAGTAGTTTGACCAGCTAACATATAAATGGGTCCCTCACCACGAAGTACTAGTGCGTGAGCGTTAATGTAACGTGGCCATACACTGAGTAAAGTGTTGTAATTAATTATAGATGTTTATTTAATTAATTATGTTGAATCATCAAATAGTATGACATGCATATTATTTTTACATTCATTTTACTCGATATTAGCATAAGTCCTGCTATTATGTTTATTCCAAATATATTACTTACTTAAAAATATAAGAAATTTAGAATTTCAGATCTGTGTTTGAGACGATCCTACTGAGTTGTTGTACTCACGTTAAATTTAAACCATACAGAGTTGGAATATTTCGAGCAGGCAGGCCTTTATTATTAGTTGCATTAGCTTTAGTTTGAAATTTTAATGTTAATGTAATAAGTTAAGTTACTTAATTTAATTAGTTGTTTTAGTTATGGATGTATATATGGACATTGTTGCTTAATTAAGTTTGAAAATTAGTAGTTGTCCTCATTTATTTTATATGTACATAGCCTTGTGGGATTGAGTATTTACTTGTGCATTAATGATAACATATAAATTGTAGTTTACGTGTTTGAAATTTGGGTATTAAGTAGCCTTACTTGGGTACCGAAATTTTGGGGTGTGACAAAAACAGTATATATTGGACGCCTACTGTTGAAAACTTCTTGAGGCCATAGAAGGCTTTAATCAAGTTGATATTTCTGTTTTCCCTTTATCTAAGTCTATGTGACCTTATGAAGAGGTTAGATGGAAAATAAATCAAGTAAACTTCTTTACGATAAATAACTATATATATAATTAACAAAATCATATAAACAAAAAATAAGACATGTATTTAAATATGATATACTAATGTAATAATGAAAATATTAGCATGTATCCACCTGATCAATCCGATCGAGCCTACTTGGGTTGGACTTGGGTTGAGAATTCCCAACCCGAAGTTGGGTTGGGTGGGGTCAGGGTTGAGGTATAGGAACCCTGGGTTGGATTATGGTTGAGTACCAACCTAACCCGATCCAACCCAACTCAACCTAGCCCACCGGACTTTTAACCCTCTCCATTGGCCATTTACTTCATTCAATATTCTCCCACTGAATGTGAAAAACAAATGTTAATTTAAAACTAAAGAGTTGTTTGGCACCGTGGATTCGAGGGGATTTGAGGGGGTTTCAAATCCCCTGGTTGTTTGGCAGCATAAAGTAACTGGGGTTTCAAATCCCCTCTTCGAGGGGGTCTGAAATCCACAACGAGAGCTTGGATTACACCTAAAATCATTTCAATAGTTGCAAGTGTAACATATGTGTCACTATACTATCATTCTATTGGGCACACAGCCTACTAATGATGATCAACACCGTCCAAACATTGTCCATGTAAATCAGCACCGTCCAAACATTGTCCAGCACCGTCCAAACATTGTCCATGTAAATCAACGATTAAAAATCGTTGGTTAGTCACTCAAACATGATCTTGTGCTTGTGGCCCATCTGGGCCTTGGAATTTCATCATTTTCGGGCAAAACATATATTTCAACGGGATTATCACAACCATTGTGTCAAAAATTACATATCTCACTAAGTAGAGATATTAAAGTTGATTTACTAATTAAATTCAAACCCCTATGAATATACCAGGCATAGCTACTTTTGGATTAAAGTTGATTCACACTCAAGGGTGCCAAACACACTGGGAGGATTTCAAATCCAGGGGGTTTCAAATCCTGGGGGTTCCAAATCCACGATCCTAAATAGGCCCTAATAGGGAGGATTTTGGATTCGCCAATCTGCCAGGTGGGACCCACCTTATGAATGGGCTAAAAAGCTTATAAACATTAGGTTAGGCCTTAGGAAGGCTTTAATACTGTTCCAATTATATGGCCCACTTAAGTTTTTGTTGGCGTGAGCTGTTATGAGAGAGATTATGGGAATCCCTTCATATAAGGGATTTTATTCTAGCAAAATGAAAATTTGAAATTTGTATAGTCAAGAATAGATAGGATTTTCTTGTTATATATACGTATTCATTCTTTGTAAAGATATACCGAAGAAATATAGAAAATATTTTTTTACCATGAATTTTGTCATGGTATCAAAGCAAGTTCTGATCTTGTGCCCTACCTACCTTCCCTAGCCGACCTCTCTTTTTCTTTTTCTTCGCCTCATCTCTTCTTATGGCAGCTACAAGAGATATTGATCATTCCATTGAATCCCAAAACCAACACCAATCCACATCCATTATCACCGAATTGACCAACCGAATGACAGAAATCTTGATTAAGACTTCGGCTCCGACCCAGACCATCGAAACTTCCGCTCCTCCAATCGGCATCAAGTTGGACGGCACCAACTACGCTCTTTGGTCCCAAGTGGTTGAGATGTACATCTCTGACAAAGATAAATTGGAATACATCAACGACGATTTCCACCAACCTCCACAAATCGATCCATCCTTTCGAAAGTGGTGCATAGACAATGCCATTGTCAAGAGATGGCTGATAAATTCCATGGACCTATCATTGATCAGCAACTTCATTCGATTCCCGACTGCGAAACAGGTGTGAGATTCTATTGCTACTACTTACTTTGATGGAAGTGATACTTCTCAAGTATATGACCTTCGGCGGCGTGCAACACGCCTGAAACAAGCCAGTGGTTCTCTTGAAAAATATTTTACTGGCCTCCAGGGATTATGGCGTGAAATTGATTTCCGTCGTCCAAACCCCATGGAATGCATTGCTAATATTAAGCACTACAACGACATGCTTCAGGAAGACCGAGTATATGTCTTCTTGGATTGCCTCGATGATCGGCTTGATAATGTTCGGGGTGATGTATTACAAATGCGTCCGTTTCCCACAATTGAACAGGCGTATGCTCATGTTCGTCGGGAAGCTATCCGGCAAACTATCATGACAATTGGTGATCACACTAAAACTCCAGGAGTAGTTCTGGCCTCAAAAAATTTCAGACCAAGGCAGTCCACTCCGCCCTCTACCAAGTCTCTATCTCTGGACAATGGAAAAACAGATATGCCCTCCAAGCCGCGAGCCTCATTTGATGGCTCAAAGTGTTCCCATTGTGGTAATATGAAACATACTCGTGATCCTGCTTCAAATTACATGGATATCCCGATTAGTGGAATGAACTTCAGGCTCACAAACGCCGTGATGGAGAACCAGGAAAGGCTGCGGTGGCTACAACAGAACTGAGTCTCTCTCTTGAGACCACATAGGGAGATTTACACATCACTGATCCAGGTAAATATGGTACTGCCCTCTGTAGTTCTTCTTGCAATATTGATGACGGTGCTTGGCTACTTAACTCTGGAGCAACCGACCACATAACCTTCGATGCCGTTGATTTCACACAACCTTCCTCTCCACGACGCACCAGCATTGTAAATGCCAATGGGGATCTCTCTCCGGTCATAAGGGCCGGCACTGTAAAGCTATCACCCACTTTATCACTGTCTCATACCTTGCTTGTCCCCTCTCTTTCCCATAAGTTGCTATCTGTTAGTCAAGTCACCACAGCCTTAAACTGTGTTGTACTCATGTATTCTACCTTTTGTTTAATTCAGGATATTCTTACCAAGGAGATCATTGGGCGTGGTACTGAGATAGGGGGGCTATATTATGTGGAAGATTTCAGTGTGGGCCGTGCACATCACATGCATCATCCGACTAACAAACAAGAGCGACAGCTTTGGCTTTGGCATCGTCGGTTAGGACATCCGTCTTTTGGTTATATGAAGCATTTATTTCCTACTTTATTTTCCACTATGTCAAATTTGAACTTCAAATGTGACACTTGCATTCTCGCTAAGAGTCATCGAACTACGTATCCTTTAAGTATGAATAAAAGTAATGTTCCCTTTGCTTTAATTCACTCTGATGTTTGGGGTCGTTCTCCGGTTTCAAATATGTCTGGGTTTCGCTAGTTTTTGATATTTGTTGATGATTGTACTCGCATGACTTGGCTTTATTTGCTGAAACATAAAGATAAAGTATTGAGTGTCTTCCAGTCTTTTCACACAATGGTTCAAACCCAATTCTCAGCGAAGATTCAGATTCTTCGCTCTGATAATGGTGGCGAATATGTCAACCACCAGTTCCATGCCTATTTTCACCTTCATGGTCTTATTCATGAGACCTCCTGCCCACAAACTCCTTAGCAAAATGGGGTGGCTGAGACAAAAAATCGACATATCCTTGAAACGGCCCGAGCTCTGTTACTTGGAGCTCATGTACCTCATAGGCATTGGGCCGATGCTGTTGCCACGACCGTGTATCTCCTCATTCGGATGCCCTCCAAGGTCTTGCATTTTAAGACTCCTCTTCAGACTCTTTTGACTTATGTTTCCTTACCTACTATGCTACTGATTCCTCCCCGGATTTTTGGATGTGTCGCATTTGTCCACCTTCATAAGAATCAGCGCATGAAGCTTGATCCTTGTGCCATCAGATGTTTCTTCTTGGGATATGTCGTACATAAAAAAGGGTGCCGGTGTTATGATCCAGTCACCAACAGCATGTATGTGACTATAGATGTCACGTTTCTCAAAAATGACTCCTTCTCTTCTTCCTCACCCAATTCCTCTCTTCAGGGGGAGATCAGTAATAAAGAGTTGAATTGGTTAAGATTTGATTGGCCGGGATTTTCTGACACTGAAATCTTAGTAAATGAGGAACTAAGATTTTCTAACACTGAAATCCCAGTAAATGAGGAACCAAATACTGAGCTAGGTGTGTCTTCAGAAGCTGATACAGTTTTCAGAGGAGTATCTCCATCACCCGAAGCTGACATAGAACCTGGAATCCCAGTAAATGAGGAACCAAATACTGAGTTAGGTGTGTCTTCAGAAGCTGATACAGTTTCTAGAGGAGTATCTACACCACTTGAAGCTGACATAGAACCCTCTCATCTCTCAGTACCTGAAGACCAATCTCCTGAGAATATCCCTGAGGTAATCTCTCCTACTATACCTCTAAATTCTGATGATATGGATATCCCTGTTGGCTATACTCTCTCTTTCAGGCATAACCATGGCAAACCACCAAATAGATATTCTCCGAATATTGAAAAACGAAGTTCAAAATATCCAATTGCCAACTATGTGTCCACAACAAAGCTTTCCAAACCACTTCAGACATTCGTACATGAACTTTCCTCATGTTGTGTTCCCACCGACATTCATGAAGCTCTAACAGATTATAAGTGGACTCAGGCTTTAAAAGAAGAAATGGGGGCACTACTGAAAAATGAAACATGGACTCTTGTTTCCTTACCCAAAGGAAAAACAACGGTGGGGTGTAAATGGGTGTTTTCCATCAAACACAAAGCAGTTGGCTCAATTGGCAGATACAAAGTAAGGCTAGTAGCAAAGGGCAACACGCTGACATACGGTGTAGATTATCAAGAAACTTTCTCACCAGTGGCAAAGCTGAACACTGTTAGGGTGCTGCTATCCCTCGCAGCAAATCTGGAATGGCCATTGCACCAGTTTGATGTAAAGAATGCTTTTCTCCATGGTGAACTTGAAGAGGAAGTCTATATGGATGCTCCATCAAGCTACATAGTAACTTCTGAGACTAAAGTGGTGTGCAAATTACAGCGAGCACTGTATGGATTAAAACAGTCACCTAGAGCATGGTTCGGGCGATTCAGCGTGGCAATGAAGAAATATGACTTTTAACAAAGCAACTCAGACCATACACTATTCTTAAAGCACCAACGGGGCAAGGTAACAGCCTTAATAATCTATGTAGATGACATGATTATTACAGGAAATGATCCAGATGAAATCTCAAGACTCCAAGAGCATTTGGCAACTGAATTCGAAATGAAGAATCTGGGAGGACTTAAATACTTTCTGGGTATTGAAGTTGCTAGATCGAAGCAAGGTATATTTCTTTCCCAACAAAAATATGTTCTAGATTTACTATCAGAGGTAGGACTACTGGAGTGTAAGCTTGCAGACACACCTATTGTCCAAAACCACAAACTTGGAGTATATTCAGACCAAGTGCTGACAAACAAAGAGAGATACCAGAGATTGGTTGGGAAGCTTATTTATCTCTCACATACTCGCCCAGATATCGCTTATGCTGTGAGCGTAGTTAGTCAATTCATGCATTGTCCGAGCGAGGATCACATGGATGCAGTGATCAGAATTCTACGTTACCTAAAGTCCTCTCCAGGAAAAAGGGCTTATGTTCTCAAAAAATAATATCTAAAAGTTGAGGGATATACAGATGCAGATTGGGCAGGGAATATATCGGACAGAAAGTCTACCTCCGGATACTTTATGTTTGTTGGCGGAAACCTCATTACATGGAAAAGTAAGAAGCAAAACGTGGTGGCTTTATCAAGTGCTGAAGCTGAGTTCCGTGGGATGGCTAAGGGTCTTTGTGAGCTTCTCTGGCTCAAAAGACTATTAACGGAAATCGGCTTTGCCTCGAAATGTGAGATGGACCTATTCTGTGATAACAAGGCCGCCATTGATATTTCACACAATCCAGTTCAGCATGACCGAACCAAACATGTAGAGGTGGATTGACATTTCATCAAATAAAATCTTGAGACGAAGATAATTCGATTTCCTTTTATTAAGTCTGAAGACCAGCTGGCAGATATCCTTACAAAGTCAGATGCAAGCAGGATTTTTTACAACTCATTTGACAAGTTGGGCATCAGAGACCTGTATGCACCAACTTGAGGGGGAGTGTTGGCGTGAGCTATTATGAGAGAGATTATGGGAATCCCTTCATATAAGGGATTTTATTCTAACAAAATGAAAATTTGAAATTTGTATAGCCAAGAATAGATATGATTTTCTTGTTATATATACGTATTCATTCTTTGTAAAGATATACCGAAGAAATATAGAAAATATTTTTTTACCATGAGTTTTGCCAGTTTTGAATTGATACGATTTCTGTGATCACATTTTAAAATGAATTAGGGCAAATGGTAGGCGGAAGCTGATCCTTGTGTGTGTGTGTGTGTGTGTGTGTTAACGTCACCAAGTTTGGAGGGTCCTACTATGATATATGTGTTACATCCACACCATCTATTCATTTTGTGATATTATTTTAAGGCATGATCCAATGTCCAAGATTATCAACGAGGTTGAAAGCCTGCTATTGAAAACTTTATACGAGCCACGGATGTTTTGAATCAAGCTATATTTTGTCTTTTCCCTTTATCCTGGTCCATGTGACAGTATTAACATGTTGGATGGCAAATAAACATCATGGTGGGCTTTAATAAGTTTTCAATAGCGAGTGTAATTTTCTTCAAACCTAACGTTATGTGGTCCACTTATGCTTTATATCTGTCTCATTTTCAGCCAATGCGTGAAATGATCTCAAAAAATGAATGGAATATAACATATACCTCATGGTGGGGCCCACAGAACTTGGTTACTGGCACACCACGCAATCCGCTTCTCTAGACCGGGTGGATGTCACACACGTATCACCGCGTGCCCTGGAGAGTGACTTGTTGTAGCACGTGCTCTAAATTGACCTTCCATAGCATTCAAGCGGCGCCGATTTTGTGCGAAGTTAGGTGGAGCCCACCGTGATGTTTTTGAGAAATTCAATCCGCCCATCCGTTTTGTGAGATCATTTTAGAATACGAGGCTAAAATTGAGTAGGATCCAACACTAGGTGAGCTGAAAACACAAGGATTGAACACACGGTTGAAATATTCCTGAGGTCACGGAAGCTTTGAATCAGGGTAATATTTATGTTTTCAGCTCAAAAAACAAATGAACGGGTAGATTTCTTAAAAACATCACGGTGGGCCCCACGTAGCCAAGAACTAGCTGCGAAAGCTTTTGCAGGAAATCCGCGTCCGCATTCACGCGGGAGCAGTACCCAATCCGCGTGCGAGAATGGGTGACTCTTCCCAGCTCCCTCGTACGGCAATTGGAAGGCTCAAGAGGTTGGCCAACCATGAATAGTTACTTTGTTGTAACCGCAGCGAACTCTAGATAGATCTGGAACATTCATCAGGTGGGACCCACTTCGAACAGAAATTGAAGAAAATTGGGATAATATGTTTGTTATATGAGTAACAGACAGAAAATGAATGATTAGATATATATATATATATAACCAATGGTTCATATTCACCATTATATTATTGTACATATGATGATAAAATAAATTTTATTATTTAAAAAAATATATGTATTTTGAGATCTACCTATTGAGTGGTCCGGATGTAAAATATATGTACGATGTTGACGTCTGTTCCGCGAAGCAAAATCCTCAATCTCACACGAGAAGATCCCTTTACCACTGTTCGGCCGCAGAAACAACTCCTACTTTTTTTTTATATACTCTGCAAGAGTGTGGTGGATGATACGTAGGCAGTTAGAGTTACTGAGAAATTGCATGCTTTAATATAAAGAAAATAAACCGTCCAAATTACGTTAAAATTTGTAGATTTATGATTACCTAAAATTATATGTTAATCAGATTATTTAAAGCGTAGATTTATGTACATATATTGAACGGTTAGAAATGAAAATATCAATGGCCTTATTTCAAAAACAAGTGCACACGAATCAGAAACTGGGATGGTTCAAAAAATATGATTTTTAGAAGGTGGCTTATCTTCAGTTGATTTCACAATTTAAGCAGTTTATTTTGAGTTTATAGATTATTCCTAAGTGCATGCGTATCAAGCGTCACAGCCAGCCTGAGTATCAAATCACAAAACGCACGTTCGGCAGACAAATTACCCAGAAAACAGGGGGCAGCGGATTAGGTACGGCCCCGGCCTCACCCAAGACGCTACGGCCCTTACTGTGGAGCCCACGTTGATATTTTTATTATATATCCACACCGTCCATTCATATTTTCAGATCATTTTGAATCGTGATCCTAGAAATAAAGCAGATCCAATTCTCAGATGGACCATACCATCCGTGATTGATTATTAATGGGCTACAAAGGTATTGGATCAAGTTGATATTTGTTTTTTCCCTTCATCCAGGTTTATGTGATCTTATAAATATATTGGATGACAAATAAACATTATGGAAACATTAAAGTGGGCCCTAGAAATTTTTTTAATGGTAAGTCGTTCAATCATCACTGTTTCATATATTATGGTCCTCTTTAAATTTGGATCTTCTTAATTTTATGGATCATACCCTAAACCTATCTGAAAAAACGGATGGACGGTGTGGATATAGAATACATACATCAATTTGGGCCCCACCGTAAGGGTCGCACCTTCTTGCATGAGGCCGGGGCCGCACCTAATCCGCTCCCGCCCCCGGGATTCCGTACACAAGCTTTTAATGTGCCGCGAGTCCGCGACTCTTTTCCTGCCAACGTGTCATACGTGTGGGGGCATCCGAACCGTGAAAATCATGCTGATCCATTCATCAGATGGGCCAAGTTACATGCTCCATCAGATTTTAGCCTTCCGTTGATTTCAGTGTTTGGACCCACCTGATGAATGGATGGCTGGATCTTGACGGTTACTTCAATAGGGTCAACCAAATTCACGGCCCAGATTCACACGCATGTCCCACGTTGACCAAAAAAGCCGCACTGACACTAAGGAAAAGGTACCGAAGGCACCTGAATGTAAACCGTTGGCCGTTTTATGTTTCAACTGTCACTGTCGGAAACGTGCAAGATAGTTTGTACGGAAATCTATTTCCATGATCTATACACGCCGTGGCCTATCACATGAACGGTTGCGATCGAACCAGGACACCATTCAATCAGTAGTACGCGGTGTAGATTCTTTTCACCGCTCTGCGTGTATATAAACCTCGAAACGCAGTACAATCGCAAATCGCTCTCTCGCCCCCTTCGGCGGCTGTTGTTCTTCATCTCAGGTACGATTTACAAAAATCTCCCTCGTTTCTCAAAAAAAATCCAATTAAATCCCTTTATACAATCAAAACCCTTGAAATTTCATTCTAATAATCTTTTTTCCCCCTAAAATTCGGTTTTCAATTGTCAATTCCATTTCTGAAATCAGACCACAAATTGGATTTTCTTTCAATCCGTTTCTCTCTATATAGAGATTTTGGATTTCATTTTTACGGGATTTTGTAGATTTTCTAGCGTTGGATGGGGAGAGGTGGGAAATTCGATTTTAGGAAGGGGAATCGAAAGAGAAAGAGAAAGCCGATTCAATCGAAAGATGAGGGTTCGGATGATTCTGATGAGGATTACGTGGTGGAAGAAGATGAATCGGAAGATGAGAATTCGGAGGAATCTCGCGCCTTGTCTTCTGGTAATTTCTCTGAAGAGAGCTTTGATTTCTCTGCCACCAGTTGTAGTGGTGGTTCTGACGAGGATCGGAGGGCTGTCCGACCGAAATCTAGAAAGAGCTCTGGGGGAGGGAGGAAATCGGGGGCTAATCGTAGGAAATCTAGGGTTTCAAGCACCACATCTGAAGATCTGTCTGAGGAGAGCTTTGATGTTGTGGCGACTAGTTGTAGTGGCAGCTCTGATGAGGATCTGAAGGTTGTCCGGCCGAATCCTAGAAAGGGTTTTCCAGGCCGAAGGAAATCGGTGGTCAGAGAGAGGAAAGTTAGGGTTTATAGGATTTCAGATGATGGCACGGATGATGATGAAGATGAAGAATTCATGCCGGATATGGACGATTTTGTTGATGACGAGGAAGAATATCAGGTTGGAAGGAAGAACAGGGTGCGGAATCAGGTGAGTCAGAGGAAAAGGCCTTCAGAAAGCAGAAGAGCACGGCGGAAATCGAAGAAGCGGAAGGAGAAAAAGAAGACAGCCACCAAGAGACAAGGGAGATTGGTTTTGAGAAGAACAGTGAGCTCTGATGATGATTTTGTCATGGAGGATAGGATTGTGGAAGAGAAGAGTAGGAAGAAGGGCAGGAGAAGGAAGAGGAGAGCAATTGTGCACTCAGATTCGGATTTCATGGATTCCGAGTCTTCAGATTTTGATTACACTATATCCGAGGAAGAAAGAGAGTTGATAAGGGAAGCAGGTAATAATGGGAATTTGACTACTGGCTTAAGGAGTTCGTCGTTGTCAGAGAGAGTGCAGGTTAATGGGGCTTCTACCCGTCAGCAAGTAAAGATTTTGGAAAGGAAGGGGAAAGAGAAGGCCAACGATTTACAGCTTGATGTGGGGAAGCAAGTATGTGGGATTTGTTTGTCAGAAGAACGGGAAGGGATTGTTCGTGGGACACTGAATTCTTGCTTTCATTATTTCTGTTTCACTTGCATAATGGAATGGTCGAAGGTGGAATCTCGTTGTCCAGTATGCAAACGGAGATTCACGACGATTAGTAAGCCGGCGCGATCAGACATAGGGATTGGCCTAAGGAATGCAGTGATAAGGGTCCCAAGACGTGATCAGGTATGCCATTTTTCTCATAATCTATTTTACATTGACAAAATCAGATATATGTTTTATACAGATGATTGACACTACTGTCGTTTAATTAGTCAACGTCACAAGTATAGCTAGAACACATACTTGTTATTTGCATGCTAAAACAATTCTTCTTATTACATTTACATTTGACAAACTTGTGATGTATTGAATGCCCTTAATAAATTATGCAAGTTGGTGACCTCCTTTATGAGGAATCTAATTTCATATTGCTAACTTCCTGTGTTGTACATTCCACATTTCAATCCACGGTAAGTACACCAAAGCTGGAATCAATTTCTTAAGCAATTGAGATGCCTATGGATGTTGATAGTGTGCGGGAACTCTGAGTTGCTGTGGCAATTTTGCGCTTTATGTATATGTAAACTTCTGCCAATGGAACGAAATATTTCAACCCACACCCACACAGAGACTCACATCTCCTTTCATTAATGAGTTTTAAGTTCCATGAAAGATGCCAGCAACCTGGTTCACCAGTTTCACACAGCTTCTATCAATGATTTATTGGTTATGTGACATGGGACCACTGTCACAAGTTTTGTTGCCTTGTGGTTTAGCTACGCATGCTTGGTGTTTGGGATACACCTGAGGCATGCATGATTGCAGTCTTGATACCGCAAGCAAAGTATTCACATTGATGCCCTTTATGGCATCACTGAAATGTATGTTTGAGCATTTGGATAGTATACATTTTCTTGTAAAATATTTTCTAGGGGGTATGATCAAATCATTTGCACATTATGCATGGTTAACCATGTTGAACATGGGTATGCAAGGGAGTCAAGTAGACAGACATGCATTTAGGTTTTATAAGATACTTATGTTACTTTGTACTATCAATAAAGATACTAAATTAAGACAAAAGAATACGACAGACATCCATTAAGGCAATGGATGCCAATCAGCAATAGAGAGCTCAGAACCACCCTTATAAATAAAATAAAAACAAAAGTCAGAACAAGAGACCCCTTATCAAGAGCATCCACTGAGGAATTAGCCTCTTTAGATACCCGACTAAAAGAAATCAACAGCAACGATGCTCTAGATGTAACCTCATTTACAATAAATGCCCAAAACAAGATACTCATGTTACTCTGTGTTTAAAAACCCATAACTCTGGTTGAATCTCAGTTGAGTCAAGTTGAAGACTCAGTTGATTCATCAAGTCTTGAATACAAGATTCAATAGTAATTGATCATCATCATCATTGAAGACTTATCCCAACTAATTGAGGACTCAATGGTAATTGATATTTAAGAATATCATATTGTGGAGTCCTGCAAGTCAGGTGGATACCAAGTCAACTCCTGGTGAGTTTTGATGAGTTTTGTTGAATAAAGTTGAATCACCTGAGTCACCCAAGTGTAATCGAGTCTTATCCAAATTGAATTTTTGATCGAGTCTTGGTGAAATCTGATCTAGTCAAAATCTGATATGGCCTAGTGGAATTGATTTTTTCCCCCAGGTTTTGAACTATGGTGTTACGCTGTTACTTTGACTTTATTTCCTATTAGTTCAGTACCCAAATGCACAGAACAACGGTATATGGCTGAAATTTCACTGAATTAAAAAAAAATCCAATTCACCTACAAAAACTCTACAATAACGGTTAGCCTGACTCTGCTGTGAGTACATATTGTTTCTGTGATAACTAGATCTCATATCATTTTCCTTTTAAAGCTCTCTTTGTAGTTTTTGTTTACTCCTTTTCACTTTTAATGCTTTCTTTTCTAGTGATTTGTGTCAATAGATTGGTTCTACTTAAAAATAGAAGACCTTTATGTGTATTATCCTGTGTTTGTTGTAGTGTATTTGTAGCTTGCTAGCAATCAATCAGCCAGAGAGAAATTTTATAAACAAGTTGCATCAGGTGTGGTTCGTTGGCATACAAATCATTCCAACTCATCATTTTGAGTTTCTAAAATTTCAAATTACATAATGGGTCTTAGTCACCAATTGTATGTTCTTCTGAAGTTCTGTTCCTGGAAAGTGGTGTGTCACGGATATGGTTACCAGTTTTTAGATTATTTTTTTTAGTATAGATTCGTCGTTTTCACTCTTTTAATAACATTATCATTACCTTTCAAAATAAAGAAGGATTTGATTGCCTGTTAACAATATGCTATTTTTGTTCATGCATTTCGGTCTTTCGCATTCAGTGGCTTGTAGTTTTCCCAGTATTTTTTGTACTCTTTTATATGGACCAGATGTTCTTTACAGGTTTATCGACCTTCCGAAGAAGAAATGAGGGGTTATCTTGATCCTTACGAAAATGTGGTTTGCATAGAATGCCAACAAGGAGGGGATGATAACCTTATGTTACTGTGTGATATCTGCGATTCCTCTGCACACACGTACTGTGTTGGTCTTGGGAGGGAAGTACCTGAAGGTAATTGGTACTGTGAAGGTTGCAAGTCCTCTGATCTCAGGACTGCAAATTCACAAGTTCAGGATTCTGTGCCTGATCAGGGCACTAGCAACAGTGCCTTACGCACCGAGCACTCTGCCAGCAGAATTGATGCAGAAGGTTTTGATATGCATACGCATTCTTGCACAGCCTCCCAACACTCGGTATCTATACCACAACAATTGTCCTCTCTTGGAATTGATATGCTTCCCTCTCCTCGATATCCTGTTGGAGAAGATCGCCAAGCTGCATCACCAATGTCTGGAGGGGCTTCAACTGTCTTGGAGAGGCGTAGGCTACGTCTCCGGATACACCATTTAATTTCCAATAGCAGGATGACCCAAATCTATGAAATGTTCGACAGATCTGATGGGTTGCCGCATACCAGTCATGAAAGTGATGTTCACATTCCTGAAGATGAACATGCAAGACGACTAGAAAGTGGTGTTTCACATTATGCAGCTGTTGAAGGTAGGGCACAAGGTATTGATAGATCATCAACGTTTCAGGGGGAAAGTCGCACCTGCTCAGCACAAAATGGGGATGTTTTTCATCCAAGATTAAGCTACGCAAGAAACCAAGTGACTCAGGGCCTAAGCGCCACCCCTTCCATTGGCCTGGCCAATGAATCTTTGCATGCTGAACACGGAGGTATCAACCCATCACACACAGTGTTGGGTGATGAGCAGTGGAGCAGGCCTGTTATTGGGTCTACTGCTAACATTTCTCGATGCATGCATAGCGAGGGATGCAGTTCACACGCGGCAGAAGATGCTAAAGACCAAGTGCGGACCATAGTGAAGAGCCATTTGAAGCTCTTGTGCAAAGACCTTGGGTTGGGTAAGTTTAATTTTCTCATTAAATCCTTTGGCTTCATCTAATCTACTTCTATGAGCAGATTCTTAGTAACTGGATGAGTGACTTTGGATTTGCTGTTCTCCTTTATATCAAGCATCGACATAATGATCTTTCCTCAAGCTTCCACTTTGAAAATTTCTTTTTGTGCGGCCTTATTGTTACTCTCAATAATTCAAACTCAAGTCTTTGAAGAAATCCATATCCAGATTATGACGCAGAGTAAATAGAGATTAGGGTAGTGTGGAACTTGCACAAAGGCAGATCTGGTAGTTAAGATTATGGAACCTCAAACATTTAGGAGTAGAACACTTGTTTATTTTTTTTCTTTTCTTTTTCTTTCCAGCAGATAATAGTATATCCACAAGCTATTCTGAATATAGCAATAAGTCCAACACTATGATCTCTTACTGTCTTGTGCTTTTCATTCAGTGGGTGAAATCACAGCAATCTATATTTTCAGGCAAATGCATCAATAATATTTTTCTTTTTTCCTTTTTTTTTTTTTTCCCCCGAAAGGTACAAAGGCATCAATATCAACTTGTAAAATATTCAAGTTGGTGTCCTAAATAACTGAATTTCAAATTTTATAAGTTAGCTGTGGAGCTTCAGAGACTTGGATGTATACTTGTAAAATCAGCTAATTGGCATCAGCTACACGAGTCATGTTCCACCATCCACTATCAAGGGCCACAACTTCAGTTTGACCAGAGGTCGCCAAGTCCTTACTACCTCCACCCATGTTCTTTTGGGTCTTCCCCTTACCCTCTTAGAGCCTTCAACTTGCACAAACTCACTCTTAATGGGTGCAGTTCTTGGCCTCCGTTGCACATGACCAAACCTCAGCTTTCCTTTATCTTATTACGTATTAGTGCTACTCTTAAGTTCCCTCGAATGCATTCATTTCTGATTCTATCTTTCCTCATCTTGTAAATCATCCATCTCAACATCTTCATTTCAGCTGCACTCATCCTATGAACATGTTGTTCCTTAACTGCCGTACCTGGAATATATGAATTGCAATATCAATAGATAAAACCAGATTGCATATACTTGGTGTATGTCCTTGAGCGACGTACATGATCCTAAACCTAGCGTACCATGTATTGAAGTAGCATACTGTGTTCCCATTCCCGTACCATGTACAGGAGCAGATCCTGGATCCAGGTTACTTTAGTTTTACACACTTAACCCACGAAGATAGTGTCAAATATTGAGTGTAATTTAAGAGGTTTATCTTTCTCTGGTTTCTTCGATTCATAATATTTCAGCTTCTTAATTAGTATTTGAAGCCACTTCTCAATATATATATATATATATATATATATATATATATATATATATATATATATATATATATAGTATAGTATAGTATAGTATTTGAAGCCTTGAATTAGTTTCTCTCATTTATTTACTTTCGCCTTCCTGCATCATTGTGGAGCTATCATCATGTAGTAGTGCCATAGAAGTTGAGGATGCCACATTTTTGCATTGAAAGAAGTATGAAGAATTGGATTTCTCGTTTATGCACTTTCACCTTCCTGCTACACCTGTGTCCCACCTGATGAATGGACTAGCTGACCATTGCTCTAGGAGAGCTTCATGGTGAGGCCCGCATTTTAGGAGTCTTATATTCTTGACATGAGCACATGAGCCATGTTGCATGGTCGGGGATCCTTCCTCATATCTCAATTATGTTTCCCTCCCCTTTGAAATCTCTTTGCGTAACATTGTTGTGTTGCTTGACTGACAACCTCCTAGTGTGCTCATTTCTTTGTTATGCTCATAGCTGGTGCGTAGAAACTTCCATTTGTAGTTGAAAACAATTAGGGGTTGGAATACCTGCTTAGTGCATATACAAGGCATGCAGAGAAAAGTTCTGCCATGCCCATGCTGGTCACACCTGCCAACCTGGCCTTTGTATGAGATATCTGACAGGTCAGTCCCACTTTGTAGATGACTAGGTCCAAAAATCAAGTCGTTCATCTCTTCAAATGGGGTGTATATTGAGTGTGAATCGTTAACAAAAAGTTCCAAACTGTCCATTGTTTTTGCCCACGTCCCACACGCCTGATGAGTTGATTGATCCAGCTTTTGGACGAAGTCATGTAGATGGTAGGGCCCACCCACCCAGTGTGCCACTGGTTAAGTCCAACATGTGCCGTGTGGCCACATGTGGAGGTTTTGTGGCCTTAGCATAGCAATACTGCTTTGCATATATGACACCTAATCTTGCAAGTAGAAGTTTCGAGTTCTCCAATGATTCTGGAGCATTTAAAACCATGCCTAACTCAAAAACTGTTATAATCATACAGGACGTGATGCTTTCGCAGAGATTGCCCGACGCTCTACCCACACCATTTTAGCAGCGTGTGGAATCAGGCACAGCAGGAGTGCTACTATACCCATAGAGCAACCATCTGACTGTACCCACGTCGAGAAAGAGGGAGAGCAGACGACTCTAATGAAGGGTTATTGTGCATCTTGCTTCAATTCCTTTGTAGGAGATGTGGTGCTGACGATTACGAAGATGAAGCTGCCACAGTAAGGTTTTGGTGCAAGTCTACTCTTTCCTCATTTTTCAATTCATTGTCATTCTTCTTTTCCAATTCTCTTTTTTCTTCATCTTTTATTTCTGAAATATCTATTGGAGGGGTATTGATGGATTAGATTTATTGAGATGGGATGGTTTGGACAACAATGCAGTTCATTTGATTCTCAAGTGTTTTAAGTAGTTGTTGCTCTGATAGAAGACTGGGAGTTATACTGTTGTAAGGATGGATGAAAAGCAGCTACATGTCTGTGGTCTGTACACTATATATGAAGATACTTTTTTTTTTCCCTCTTCCTCGTCTATTCAAACAGGAAGGTAAATTTCATCTCTCCTCTTAGCCAATTTGGGATTATGGTGTATTCCATACAACAGGGATTTCCCCCTTTAAATCCAAGGAAGATTCAAAGGGGAAATCCCCGTTGTGCCTTGTGATGTTGTATGTAATAATTTTTGTCCATGAAAATTGAGGAAAATGGTCTTTTTCAGCAAACACTATTTCTAGGAAATAGTGAGAAACGGAAAACTATTTCCTTGAATAATTTTCAACAACAAATTTTTTTTCCTCATTTTCCAAATCTTTTGTTTGTAAAAAGGGATTTTCATGCCAATTTTATTCAAATATGGAAAGCGACACGTGTGCGCCAAAGATGGATTGTGGCACGTGTCATGTTGTCACACGACACCTTGGCACATGTGGGACATTGGCATGTGTGACACCTTGGCACATGTGGGATGCTTGTAGATGGTGGCACAAGTTGTGTATGTGACATGTTGACACATTTGGTATTTTTCGGGAAATACTATTTCTAGAAAATAGAAGCTATTTCCTTTATTGTTTTTCAACAGGATGTTTTTGAAAGTTTTTATCTCATTTCCAAATCTTTTGTTTGTAGAATGGGATTTTTCATGAAAAATTCATTCAACGATGAAAGGTGATGCATGTGTGCGCTAAGGATGGATTGTGGTACGTGTCACATTATCTCACGTATCACATTATCTGACGTGACACCTTAGCACATATGGGACATTGGCATGTGTGACATGTTGGTACATGGGATGCTTATAGAGGGTGGCACATGTTGTGCATGTGCCATGTTGACACATTTGGTGCATGTGGAGTGCTTAAAGATGGATGGTGGCACATGTGGCATGTGGTACATTTGCAGGTGGGGTGCTTGAATTTGAGGGTGGCACATTTGGTTGGCATGCTGGCACGGTGTTGGTGTTTGTACACATCGTACAATGGACATTTGCACATATTTGCATGTGTGTTTGTACATGTTGTAAAATGGACAAGTGCATATATTTGCATGTGTTTTACATTACAATATGTTACACATGCCAAGTGCTTAAAGATGGATGACAGTCATTTGGCACATGTAAGGTAAGGTGTTCAAAGATGAGGGTGGCACATGATATTTGTATATGTTGTACATTATCATATGTTACACATGTGAAACATATGAAGCACTTAAAGATGGATGGAAGCCTTTTGGAACATGCAACGTGTTCGAAGATGAGGGTGGCACATGTACATTAGCGTGTGTAGCACATTGAAACCAATAACCAATAGGTTCAGTGTGGGCCAGCCTTGTAGCTAAGCACAGATCACCAGTTGAGACTTAACGTTACAATGGTTAAGATGTCTTGATAGGGCTTTGTGGATATCTGAAGCACAGGTAAACCCATTTAGTATGGGGCCTGAAAACTCTCAATTTAAGTGCAAGTCATGGATCCCAAAGATTTTGGCCAATGGAAGTTGGGCAGGGATCAACCCATTCTGCATTCCACTCATGTTGCTTTTAGGGCCTGTTTAATTTCTCATTTACACTTATAAGCAATCATAACTTCTCCCAAGCGTTTGAAAAAAGAAGGAAACAGCCATTTGAATAAGCCTTGAAAATTGTGATACATGCATGTAATCGATGGGGATTGCATCCTTTTTTAAGTCTGTGGGGCCCACCACCACGTCGTCCGTCTACCAGCTCATTTCAGGGCATGAGCCCAAAAATGACGCAGATTAACTTCTCAAGAGAAGTGAATCACACTACTGGAAACAGGGAGGATAATGACGTACATAATTGGAAGTTGAAATTTGGCAATGGCCAGGGGTATGCATCTGTCATCCAACCTATTCATAAGATCACACATACATGGACGAATGGAAACACAAATATCAGCTTGATCCGAAACTTGTGGCCCCAAGAAGGTTTTTTCCTACGGTGTGGTCCTGTGGTGCTTTGGATCTAAAGCTTCACGCGAGTCGAGTTAGCTCGGTCAGCTCGCTCGACTCGACTCAGAAAAGCTCAACTCGCCTAGGCTCGGAATTGGATTCGGACCGAGTCGAGCGGTTTTTGGAGCTTGAAAAAATTTCGAGTCGAGTTCGAGCTTTCCCAGAGGTCGACTCGACTCGAATCAAACTTCAACTCGAATCAACTCAGACTGAATCGGCTCAATGACTCAGTTATTTTGATAGTGATGCTGCTCACGGAGTGTTCAATGAAATGACTCAACGAAGTATTGTTTTGGGTGTGTACATTCTCCACTGGTGAGGAAGGATTGAATATGAAACAAATCACTACAAATTTAGTTTTTTACATTATAAGATTATCCTCATATCTTGATTTTGATGTTGCTCGCCGAGTGTTTGATGAAATACCTGTAAAGTGTTGTTACTGTTTTGTATTATGTGAGAGATTGAAGATGCACTTTGTGTTTATGAAAATGTCGCAAAGGCTCGAACGGGCACGAGCTGCTAACCGAACCGAGCCGAGCTGGCCAGCGAGGCTCGAAGACTGAGCCGAGCCGAGTTCAAGCTGAGGTTAGCTACTTGCCAAGTTGAGCAGAGTTGTGCCAAGCTCAACTCGACTTGTGTATAACTCTATTTGGATCTGCCTCATTTTTCGGCTCATTCCTTAAAATGAGCTGTTAAAATAGATGAATAGTGTGGATCGGATAACAATGAGTCCCACAGATTTTACAGTCACGGTGTTTTCTTTCCTCAGTTGATTTTACAGAGCATTCCAAACACGTGAATATGTCAACCTCATGTGGGGGGGCTGACATGAATGATCCTTGGTCAATAATACTTATTTACTTTCATTTACCTTTATGTACAATAATGATTACTTACTGACTTTCACTTAGGTGTTTGATTTTTCAATTCCACCGCAAATACCAATAAATATCAGTAAATAGATATAAACAGTTCATTATTATTATTTTCATCCGTCCCAAGGCTAGGCTGTATTTCCACCTAAAAACTGGATCCAGAAAAGACTGATTTAAATATGTGAGAGATCCACCATCATGTATGTGACATATTCACGCTGTCCATCCATTTTACCTGAACATTGTAGGGCATGAGCCCAAAAATGAGGCAGATCCAAAGCTCAATTGGCCCACACCATAGGAAATCATAGTCAACCCACTATTTCATGTGGCATGGTCCACTTGAGCTTTGGATCTAACTCAATTTTGGGTTCATGCACTAAAATCATCCTCCAAAATGGATGGACGGCCTAGATAAGCCAAATATATCACAATGGCCCCACATGAAATTCACACCCTCCTTGATTTTTGTGTCAAAAAAGCAAGCCGTCATTGAATTACATTGATAATTAATCAATACCCATTTACATGCATTTACATGGGGCTGATGATGTGCAAATTGGGTCTTTGCCCATATACAGGACCCACAGTGGCTGGTTTGTATAAAAAACCACTTCTATTAGGCAACCCTATCCATTTGATGTGGCCATTAAAGTGAGCCCTGGAAAACAAAAACAGTTAACAGTCAAATATGAAGTAAGACAAATTGTTTAAAAATTAATGGATAGGATCATCTCGCAGATTTTGTGTTTATAAATTAAGCAACCTGATCAGTTGCCATAGGGTGGGCCCGACAACACATCACACTGTCATGCGTCCTGTGGAGAGATAGCTCTACCATATTACCATATCTTGGACCCTTGAAGACACTCTAATCCATTCCCTTTCTATTTTCCTACGCTATCATTAACCAAGTGATTAAATGCTTATATCAGGCACATTACTCCATCATGATCATAGTGCCTAATCTCATTCTCAGGAATTTCTCAGCACAAGAACACATTGGTAGATTTTTAAAATATGAGGTTTTTCTTGGGATATTGTTAGGAAAATCTTGCAAATAATAATAATAATAAATGCGATAAATTAACAAATAGTTTTAAAATATTAAATATATAATTAGTAATGAGTTAGATAAAATTCTAAACCATCTCAATAAAATCGCAAAAAATGGAAAAGGGACGATATGTTGAAAATCTTGCAGTACTATCACAATAATATTGTCGTTAGTTTTTCACAAATATAGTGATATTTGTCATGCTGGTCATGATGAACAGTCGATCCATGGACTGCACATGGACGAGGCATAAGCATGCTTTAATAAATGTGCACCTGCTACTCGCCACATGTACCCCACCTGCTAAGGCCATCCATTGCTTGTGCCTGCTCACCTCATTGACTGTGCTGTATAGGTAAAACATATACAGGTCGTATGATAGACCTTTGCCTAGGCTACCATATATATATATATATATATATATATATATATATATATATATATATATATATATATATATATATATATATATATATATATATCTAGCATCTTGAATGGACCACAATTTCTCTCAGGGTCTAAATTGCATCTGGACATGGCGAAAGCTGACGAAGGGTGATCAATGATACAAATGTTAAATCTGGACAAGGGCTTTACCAAGTAATCTTTGGCAGTGATGCCTCTAACGACATGAGTCGTTCCCACCAAAGGCTAATAATAAACACCTGGCTGGATTATGAGCATGCACCATGAGCTGTCCAATAGTGGACCTAAAATGCCTTTGGGACTTGTTCTATGATCCATGGTCCACCACAACTCAATTGGCCAAGATGGAAGTCATTTCAAGGACCCTCTTATAGGCTTTCGTACTCATTCATCTGCAGACATGCTTGTCCAAGAATGCCTTGGCCAGATTGCTGAAACTAACACTAATGGCTTCAGCTGCAGCATACTTTCTGATAAGCTCAATGACTTCTGGTTTCAAGATCTCTTCTTTGGTGGCCGGATTGCACAGATAGTAAATAGCTCCAAGAGCAGAATTTACCTGTCGATCATATTCCTCCAATTACAACTGAATTAGGAAACTGTCACTAAAATGAAAAAACTTACAATTGAAGGAAAAAAAAAAAAAACTAATAAACTGGTATGGTTTTTGCAAGTTGGTTTTTACAGGTGTGATTAAGAGTCATCTGTAAACATGAAGTTCCGAAAGAAAAAACTCTAATTCGGCAGTTCTTAGAAGCACCACAAATCCAGCAAGTACCATCCAAACCATGGGATTTAGTGCTTACGTGAAGCATTTGACTTCCCAAAAAAAAATAAAAATCTCATAGGGAGCCACCAATTTTACACTTACATTTTTTTATGCATATGCCCCCTCATTCTACTTTTGGTAGTTTGCATTACCATTTGATTACATAGGTTTCAAAACAGGGGCGCATCACACATGCATCAAAAAAGCGAGGTGTAAATATCAGTTTCCTTCTCAAAATCTAAGAAAGTTTTGGCAGATTCACATTCCAATGTTAGAGATGAATTCATCAAATGAATATGTATCCCAGATCACAAGACTTACAGTGTTTCTGACAGGACTTGATAAGCACTGTATCATCAAAGGAATCCCACCACATTGAATGATAATTGAAGCATTTGCTGGGTCTAGTAAGAAATTAAAAGGTTAGAATACACATCTATGCATCGGTCAATAAACATAGAGCATATTTACGTATATAGACGTACATCACGCAAGTAGAAGAAGAAGAAGAAGAAGAAGAATATGACAACACTGTAAAGGCTGACAGCAATTACAAAAATGCATCAAGAATGTAAAGGAAATTTGGAACCTAGTCAGGGGCATCTTTCTTTCTAGCAATAACAGAGGGTTCTCCCATTGCCATTCATAATCTTTTCGAAGCAGTGGAGTGTGTATTTAGTGTTCTTCTGAGAAGGGGTGGAGATTTCACTTATTTTTAGGCAAAAGCTCATGTGCACCCCGGGTGGACTGATGCTCTTAGTGTGCCCCTGTGCTTTTAGAGGAGTGAACAGTCAAATCCAGTCTAGATCATCCATTAGATCTGCCCACTTTCATGGGCCAACATGAAAAGCTCATATCGATTGGTGGATGCTAACCTAACTGTAGACACCCCACCCAGAATAAGAGCAACTACTCTTGAGACTTTAGTTGGGCTTCGGAAACTGCCCCTAAATCAACTTGGCAAAGCTTCGAAAATCTAAATGGGTTGGATGGAAAGAATCCCCAGAAATTCCAAGCACTAACCAATGGACCCCATCGGTGGATCAAGAACCTGACAGATCAGATCTTGGTCGGTCATCCGAACCTTCCGAAACCCTAATCACTACTCACTTCCAAAGATGGCCTCCAATCAACCTGAAAATCCAAACGAGTCAAATGAAAAGGCTCCCCGGCGCCTCCCAGAATTAACTGACATACTCAATCAGCGATGTTCTATGCCCGCCGATTGAGTCCGTTGGTTAATTCTAGGAGGCGCCTTACACCCCCCCGTATTGGCCGTATGGTCCCTTTTTTTTTCTTTTTTTTTTTTGAAAAAAAAAAAATGTTACAGGGCCATTACGGCTGTTTTGACCCCGTAACGCGTAACAGTTATGATCGTTACCGTAACCGATTTGGGACACCTTGCATAGAACATGATAGATCAGATCTTAGCTGATCATTTAGGCTCTTTAAAACCTTAGATACTCTTTGTACATGGAAAACCATAAGAACAAAGGGCCAAAACATACCAATGATCATAAAATGACTGGCAACCCAAAAAGCATTTCCGACTGTTGCAGCTGTCACTTACCACTGTTAAGTGCAAAAACAGAGAAGTAAGCCTGCCACCCCCCACCAATGGTCATAACATGATCGGCGGCGGGGTTTATAAAAATAGCACAACAGAGAGAATTCAGGGCAGCAGATGGAGGCAATAAAGAGATCTAGTGAGTGGTTTCAAAAGCAGGGGTAGGTGCTTAGGGAGTCTGAAGTTCCAGAGAATTCCCAAGTCCCAACAGCGCTGATAGGCCACCCGACCTAGGAGAGAAAATAAAGAGACAAAAATAGTTAGTGAGGAAGCCATTGAAGCCCAGAGTATGGTTGGAATTGAGGATATCCGACCATCCATTTGGTAGAAAAAGGGGTGTCTAATCTCGCATTTTCCTTCTAACATATCGATTCGGATCGCATTCCACTCCCACATCCCATCTACACATGCAACATTTACTGTTCTTTTGTCTTTACACCGCAATATCTCCTTTTCTTCTGCTTTTACTTTTTGCTTGCCCTGAACTACCAGCTCTGTGAAGATAGGCTAGTTTTTTTTCCCCCCTTTTTGTCTACCCTGAACCAATCTCTGTGAAGCAATGCTAGATTAGTCTTTCTTTATAACTTGCTTTAGCCTACGGGTTCTGTGAAGCAAGGCCAAATGAAGCAACATCGAAATTCTACTAAATTCTCCAAAAATCCTATAAAATAGAAACCGCATGTGGTGCGGGCAGAAAAGGGTGCCTAACTTCTTCCTTTTCCGTCGTTGAGGCCCTTGGAATTTGTGGCCGTAGACCAACCCAAGAGTCACTTGAGTTGGGAAGTGTTATGATTCCTCGATCCTCAAAGCAATTCTACGGTTTCTAGCCGGCCGTAGATTCCAAGCTTCATTTAGCTAATGGTGACTCCAAATTATATGCTTCACACATCTGAGTCATATGATAACCCATTACCAACCAAAGAAGAAAGCAAAGGAGGTGAGGGCGCCCACTTGCGCTAGATGCGCTCACACTAACAAACATTGGCCTCTAATTGTGACAAATTGATTAATGAACCTATTTTAATCCTATTGGTATTGTGAATTAAGTTAGAATGCAACAGGGCTGTAATTTTATGATACTAGAAGGGCATTTTTGGTACCCTTTTAATGTCTTCTATGGTTTGCTAATAATACTCTCCAAGATGGAGTTAAACGTGATTTTTGGGTGGAAGAGAACTATCACTAAAACAAATCCAAGCAATCCATTTTTTGTATGGCTTGATTAGATGGAAAAAGTTTCTCTAACTAGAGAAAATTTTTCATGGAAGCCAATGAAAAGTAGGGTGAACATAACTGTCAACATGTCTAAAAGCATTGAGCACACCAAAAATATCAATTTTCCCAGAGTCTACTAAAGTTATACCCTTATTTTTAAGATAGAAAAGACAATAATAGCTTCTTCTATTTTGGGTCCCTTTGATTGTTCCACCTTTGATTGTCGGCAGATGGGATGCACTATACAATATTATCTTGTGACTCAGACACTGACCGGTAGTTATCCATATGTTGATTTGGTGGAGAAACACGACTATTTCACATGTTAATGCAGGGGCATTTTCACACCGGGCTCGAGTGGGGTAGCCCGTGGGATGCAGGGACACACTCGGGGTGGGTGACCCATGTAATTTGGGGCCCACGGGGGAGGTCTCGTGTTCGAGACTCCTCACCGGGGGTGATTAATGCGCATTTCACACCGGGCTCGAGTGGGGTATCTTGTGGGATGTGGGGACACACTCAGGGTGGGCGGCCCGTGTGAGGCGGGCCCACGAGGGGGGTTCGGCCAAGGTCCTAACCCATGAGATGTGGGGGCTTAGGCTATGAGATAATGGGATTAATTCGCTATACTCTAACAGTTCGAGCTTTTAGAGTAAGTGGTTAATTGTCCTGCATCAAATTGGTATCAGAGAGGGAGGCCTCGTGTTCCAGACTCCTCAACGGGGGTGATTAATGTAGGGCCATTTTTACACCGAGCTCGAGTGGGGTAGCCCGTGGGATACGGGAACACACTCGGGGTGGGTGACCCATGTGATTTGGAGCCCATGGGGGAGGTCTCGTGTTCGAGACTCCTCACTAAAGCAAGTGGTTACTAGTTCCGCATCACATGCATGTCTGAAAATAGAATCTACAAGTTCATTACTGTTTGGATGCACATTTGAATCACCAAGGATATATGATTCAACAGATTGAGATACATACAAACAACACCTTAGTCATAACGAACAAGCAATTATTTTGGTCGTTTATGGGGAAAAAGAAGTATCAAGAAGCATGTTTCCATATTTTATTAGGAGAATGAAACAGAGAGGTAGAATCTCTAAACTCACCAATGCAAGAGTTACAAATCCCACTAGAACCAAATTCCACAAGTTTCTCATTTGGCTCCGTCATGCAGTCTAGAAAAAGTTCCAAGACATTGAGCTGCTTAAACCACAAAAGAATTAAAAGTTAAAAGGAGAGCTTCCAATACTGTTTGAATATTCAAATAAAACTTAGTTTAAATACCTGGCGTAGAAAGGTATAATTGTACGGGTCATATGCAAAGTTAGCCAAATGAGCAACAATTCTCTCCTTCGACTCTGCAAAACAATGGAGTGACCAGTCACCAGATATGAGTTGGCCAATATATACTAGTAACCAAATAAATGAAGATTTATATACAATTTTAGGAACTTAAAACTCTGCCTAGTAGCAATGCGCCAGCTAATCTCAAGCCCAGCTAAATGAGGATTGATACTCAGATATAGCTTTCTTCCATTTCACCAAACACTTCCACTTCAAATGATGGATTTGCACTTTCAATTTTGATTATTGTAGGAATCGCACTTCTCCCTCCAAAGGTTTACAATTCCAACTCAGAACCACATTTCCTACCTTTTGATTTCCTTCTCCTTCTAAAGATTCATAATTCCAACTACTCGGAACCATGTTTCCTACTCTCTCTCTCTCTCTCTCTCTCTTCTCTCTCTCTCTCTCTTAAAAAAATTCCCAATAAGATATGTTGCTATTTATCCTCTACATATGTATATAGGGGTCATTGTCTTGTCACCAAAAAAAAGAAGATAAATCTTCAAGAAAGGTAGGAAAGGGGTGGTATGCAACCTAGGCATTGAAAAAGCATATGATCATGTTGATCGGGCGTTTTTAGATTATATGTTGGGTTGTTTGGGATGTGGAGCTAAATGGCGTTTGTGGATTCGTTCTTGTGTCCAATCAACAAAATTTTCAGTTCTAGTTAATGGGTCCCTGAATGGTTTTTTTAAAGCTTCTAGAGGTTTGTGGAAGTCAAGTTAATTAATGGACCGGATGATTGATAAAGGAGTGGAAGTCAGGTTAATTAAAGGGTTTAAAGTCAATAATTCTCACATTCAAATATCACAACTCCAATATGCAGATGATACATTACTTTTGTGTGACGTAGGGGTTTCGGAGGTGGATAACCTCTATATGATTATTGTGTGTTTTGAAGTTGTTTCAAGGTTGAAGGTGAATGCAGCCAAAAGTGAAATCATGGGTGTGGGATTGTCAAGGGAAGAGCTCAGTTTGTTTGCAAGCACATTTGGGTGTCGAGGAGGTTCATTTCCGACAACATACCTGGGGCTACCGTTATGTATAGGAAAGCTGCCAAAGTACTTATGGGATAGTCATTGAAAGATTTGTTAGTAGGCTACCTAGGTGGAAAAATAGACATTTGTCTTTGGGCAGAAAATTAACACTGATTAAAGCAGTATGTCCAATTTACCGGTCTATTACATGTCTTTATTTAAGTACCCGAAGGATGTGGTTGATAAGCTCCAAAGAATTATGAGGGAGTTCCTATCGGGCGGAAGAGAAACATAAGTTTCATCTCTTGAAATGGGAAGAAGCATATAAGCCTTGTGCTCGGGGGTACGAAATTCAACAAGATTCTTGGTGGATCAAGGCGTCATCTCTGTATAGGGCTTCGGCTATGTGGAAAGCAGTGGCCTCTTTAAAACATAGAATTTGGGATGGAATGGGATTCTTTTTGGGCAATGGGGAGGGTATCAAATTTTGGGAGGATATTTGGATTGGGGATTTTAAAAAAATAAAAAATTGAAGGAGAGATTCCCCCACTTAGCGAGTATTGCTCTAGAGCCTAATATAGTGGTGGCTAGATGCTTCTCCATCCATGCCAACTCAGCGATATGGGTCCCTCCATGTAGAAGAAACTTAACTGAGGTTGAGTAGGAGGAGTTTCTGAGTCTTCTGGAGCTATTACGTAAGGTTCGACTGGTGACTTCACAAAGTGATACACTGAGGTGGTTAGATGAAAAGTCTGGAGTCTTCTCAGTGAAATCGGCATATAATGGACTCAAATTTGGGGCATATACCATGGAGTCGAGCCATGCAGCTCTCGCTTGGAAACATGGAGCTCCACCGAAGGTAACGGCATTGGCATGGCTAGTGGGCAGGAACAAAGTATTAACAGTCGATAACTTATGCAAGAGAGGGATGATCCTCCCAAACGTATGTCTCATATGTTATAAAGCTGAAGAATTGGTGAACCGTCTGTTCACTCATTGCAAATTCACAGCAAAGATATGGCTGACATTATTGGTAAGCTCGAATTTAATTGGGCAATGTCGGGCTCAATCGAAGCTTTTTTCACATCTTGGCATGGCAGAGGTAAAGGGGAGCTAGGAAAGCGAGTTTGGCATCTCTGTCTTCCTGCTGGAGTTTAGGTCTTATGGATGGAAAGGAACAGCGAATGCTTTCAGGATTGGAAAAAGTCTCCAGTGGAGGTTTGTAAAATGACTAAGGAACTAGTTATGGAATGGGCAACAGGAGCAAGCTTTATGGTGCCTGATCAGTTACCAAATTCTGGGTGGAGTTGTAATTGCAGTTTTTCTGTGCTTCTGTTCAATGGGTTGTATTCTTTAGGCTTTTGCCTTTTATCAATAAACTTGTCATTGTTCAAAAAAAAAAAAAAGAATCTTACGATCCATCATATGTTTATAAGATTTTACAAAAAATATAGCTTTCTACGTAAGTGTATCTTTTAATAATTAAAGACATGATGTGTTCGCTTTACAATATGCATTTTTTTATATTATAATTTAATTAGTAATAATCTATAAGGATGAATCCTAGACGCTTTAAACTTCTAATTTCTCAAAAAACTTCTGCCAAGCAATCAGGAGGCAGCCAGTTTTGATACCCAACACCCACTTCTGATACCACTTCACGCGACTAAGGGTCAATATCATGCAGGAGGCAGCCAGTTTTAATACCCAACACCCACTTCTGATACCACTTCATGCGACAAAGGGTCAATATCATGCAGGCAGCCAGTTTTGATCTTCTGCCAAGCAATCAGGATTATAATGCTGACCCAAAGTTGGGACATAGCTATGACGATGGATATACAATTTCAGAAGCATTTTTTTATTATTATTTTTAAATGTTGTTAGTGAAGATACAGAGTGGTGTTTTAGTACACCACCATACACATGTTTGGATGCTTGCCAAATCCATTGTGGCATGTACTTGACAGTGAAATGAAATAACATAAGTTAGGAAGCGCATTTGGAATAAGCTCTTTCCATCCAACAAAAGCACATTTATGCCCCGAAATCTTCATCGCATCCCACCTACTCCAAAAAGTAGAAACACCCAAATGTACCCATGGGTACACACCTCAAATAGCAACAAAATCAAGCATCAACCTTCCCCTTGTACCAGGCTCTTTCCTTTTTCCTTTCTTTTCCTCCTCAACCTCACATGCGCACGGGCGCTAAAATCTCTTCATTTCACTTCTTTCTCTACATGCTTGACTATGGTGCATCATACAGAAGGGAAATTTGCAAATATCTAAGGTTTCTAGCATTCACTGTAGAAAAGCTTGCTAAGCATAAGGGATGAAAGCAAAGACACATTCAAGTATTTGCATCCAAGCAGAGGATACCTTCGTCAGCTGTATTTTGAAACTCAGTCACCAACTCCTGCAGTATAAAGGTAAAGCAAGTGATGGAACAAATCAAACTAAGGCTTGGTACAATCTGTTTGGTTCTTCAGTTTGTACACGAGGCCTGTGTTTCAGTGATCCAAATCATTGATATTATTTGCCCCACTGTGTATGCCCAATGCACCAAAAATATCCCAGATGGAAAAACCCCAACCTTCAATTGGTAGCCAACTAATATGGTTTCGAAAGAGAATACAGCACAGCTCCACATTCAACAAGAAAAAAAAAATGCCAAATATTCGATGGCTTGGATCTTCCAAACTGCGGTAATTTTGGCACATGGACCAACCACGGTGAGGTCCATTGTATCAACATTTTGGATCACAATACCACGTTATCCACCTGGACAAACTGAAAACACAAAATAGCACCTAAAAAAGAAAGAAAAGGAAAAGAAAGAGAGCCTGGAATAAACTGAAGAGCAACATGCTACACAGTCTGCTGTGATGGAATACTTCTGCCATAATCTAATCTCAGTATTGCTATGAAAGACAACAGAAGACAAGGCTATTTTCAAAAGCAGAACTATATGGGACAAACAATCGGCAGCATCAATGGAATTAGAAATTAATTTGACATGCGCCTCCTCTCAGGCCAGTATTCAATGGTAGATGAGCCCATATAAATTTAAGTACTCCATGGTGGCTTCCAAAGCAGTTGCCAGTGACACTGCAAAATCCTCATGCGCAAAGAAACAAATGGAGTTCTAGACTTTGGCTAACCAGATAAATGAGAATAATGCACCACCGATTTGCAATGTATGCCTTGAGTTTATTAAGTATCAACCATGGATCTTGCTCTTGGCACGTTAGAGCCTTCTTTAATCATTTTATGATGTTAGAATCAAAGGCATTGGAGGTTTTGCACAGCAGGAGGCACCAAGGTTTAAATCCGGTGTTATGGCCTATAATGGCAGACTGACACTACTATTGTACAACAGTAATGGCTGTTAGGAAATGCAAAACAAGAAAATTAGGAAAACAGAAAAGGTAAGGCCTATGAGAAAATAACAGATCAAACAGGTGTTACATCACATATCATGACGCCCTTAAATAACATCCTGTGTTAGTAACAATCTCTATTCCATTATATAAAAGTCATTATTCTTAATATAAGAAGTGTTATGTAACACAATGTAGAGTGACCTTCCTGTTACAACAGCCACGATGAGATTAAAAAAGAAAAGAAAAAAAGGATGCACATTGATTGCAGTCCATCAAATGCCACTGGTTCTCTACTCCCATCCTCACTTGAAAGAGGAGCGCTCATTTTTTATGTAGAAACTCATTAAAAAGTTATTTCTTATTAGCAACAAAAACAATGAAATAAAGCTTAAGTTTCATCAACTCCCCAAATGGAAATAGGAATCAAGCAATAAAAAGTATAAAAAGAAGATTTACATCATGCAAAGGAAAGCCAACATCTAAGAAATAGGCAAAAGCTGCAGAATGACATCTTTCCAAACTTTTGAAAAGTGACATTCCCAGCTTTGAAATTTTGACTGTTTGTCATCCGCAGAACCAATTGTGTGGAATGAATTGCGTTGCTCCAGGTAACAGCTGAAATGCATCAGACATTGATTTGGTGTGAAATTTGATTAAAACATGTCAGCATAATGAGCTCACAGTTTTTCATGCTGTCCCAAATGCTTGGCAGATGAGCTCACAGTTTTTCATGCTGTCCCAAATGCTTGGCAGATGGATAGTCATCTATTTAAAATAGGGGACAACTCTTCTTCTTTATATATATATATATATATATATATATATATATATATATATATATATATATATATATATATATATATATATATATATATATATATATATAGATATATATAAACCATCTATTCAATGGTGTATCGGACAATTCTTTGATGAGAATGTTGTCTGTCGATTTGACTTGTTGAAGGTCAACTAAATGGGCCCTAATTGAACACAAATTAAACATGATTTGGTGAACAATGGCCCATTACATTGGAAATACAACAAAAAGAAAATGAAAATATAAAAAAGAAAGTGAATGGTTGCCATTCTTTCCGATTTTTCCCATAATGGTCTATTGCGCTTCGATTTGTCGAATCCCATAAAAATCATTTGTTTTGATCCCAAAATAGGTCTAGATCTAGCCTAAATGAGTTTTTAAGATTCTTCAATGGTTCAAAATGAAAAGAAGAAGAGGAGGCATGGGTGAATTTTGGATAATAAATAAATAAATCAAATTTGGGGTTTTATAGGCATATCAGCCCTGTATTGGCACCAATACAAGTTGTATCAGCCGATATGGACCGATACGATCTAATAGATTCAGATACAGATGATACAGCCTCATATCGCGTATCGTATCAAGCCGATACGGACGTGATACGCCCGTATCATCTGATACGATACTGATTTTCAGAACCATGGCCCTAATAGAGCGGATTGTGATTTCCTTACAATTCATACCAATGGTCTGGGCTCCAAATTTAAATCATGAGTTTCAAGTTGGACTAAAGCAAAAATCTAGAGGATATGATCCATTTGTTGAGTCTTCTTCAGGGTTGTACCCCATCCCTGGAGTAGACTTCTTGGGTGTGGAAGGAGAAATCTGGAAGATTTTTTGTTCATTCTTTCTATGGGGCGATTCGTTCTCACAAGCACAGGGAGACTTTTGAACATATGAAGTTTATTTGGTCATATAGGGGATTGCCTCAGGTTAATGCCTTCACATGGTTGGCAGTAAGAAATAGGGTGCCCACTGTGATCATTCCTAATGTGTGTATAATGTGCATGGAAGACGCTGAATCAGTGGATCATTTATTTCTGCATTATATCTTTGCGAGGAGTATTTGGAACCAGTCATTCGACTTTTGCTGATGCTATTGGGTGATGCCAGGATTGATTGGTTCATTTTTCCTCACTTGGCATGGGGGAGGAGTAGGTCTTTAAATGCAGTGTTGTGGAAGCTTGCTATTCTTGCTATTTGTGGGCCATTTGGGCAGCGCACAATTGCAGATATTTCAATGACTACCATGGATTTCTGAACAATGTGTTCAGGAGGGCAAAGCAAGATGTAATGGCTTGGGCTTCGCTGATCAAGTCCTTAGCTAACTATTTCTTTGGGGATTTGGATTGTTGATCTTTCTAGCATTTTGGTTCTAAGCTGCTGCTTTCTCTTCTCTTTTTAAATAAAATATCCTTAATTCCCAAAAAAAACAAAAAAAAAACAGGAAGTTGGACATAGAGGGGCATAACTGCAATTTGAGGGATACTTCCTCAATGTGAATGATAAGACCATCATTAACATTCGTCATTTCTACCCACAAAATTTGCAAAGCAAAAGACTCAAATATCTAACTAAAAACTACAAATCAGATGACAAGAGGAAGAAAAACAATAACCATATATACTTAAGTTTTTAAAAAATGACAAAATATCAAAATCTCCCACAATAAATGAAATGAAAAGAAAAAGCAATAAGAAAGAAGAAGAGTACCTGAAGGTATTGCACCCTGGGAGTGCCATATTTCCCTGTCCGCTCTACTTGCCTCCGGTCGTTAGTAAACATGACAGTGGATATGGAAATGTAAATATTACATGCCGAGCCTAGAGCAAGGATCCAGTAAGAATGGGATTCCTTTGGTCGGAGCCCATAGATGAAATGGTACACAGCATTTGGATCAATGATGAAGTCTCAGGTTGAAGCCCAGCTCACCTATCCAAACAAAAAAGTAGTAAGAATGGGGCTCTACAACTAAAGACAAAATAAGTATGTGCAAGTACTACTGATCCTTGAGCAATGATCCAACAAGGAGTCTTCCTCTGCGGAAACCCCCTGCAATCACGTTAGGCCATTGGATAGGAGGGGCACATTGTGGATTGCACATGGGCCCAAAGTAATCATGATTGGATGAACAGGGTTGTCCCATTAAGGGCACACAAATTGGACTGCAAGGCCATTTCTAGCATACCCTCCATGTTGGAGGCCCTAATTGGATGGATGTGATCATCTGATCATAGTGACTGTGGGACCATATGCGAATCCATAGAGAATATCCAATCAAATAGTTGTCAGGCCATGTGTACAAGTCAGCTGTTGATACTTAGGGCTTGTTTGATTTTCCGGTGAACTGGTAAATACCGTGTAAAAAAGTAATAATTATTTCCCCATACATTTACAACATACCTGATTTGACTGCTTACTTTTTGACACGAAAACCAAGAATATTACAAAATATTTGTGGGTCCCACTGTGATGCATTTCGCTTATCCACACCATTCATCCATTATTCCAGTTGAATTTATAGCATGAGTAAAAAAATGAGGCATATCCAAAACTCAAGTGGACCACATCATACGAAAAAGGGAATCGAATACTTACCGTTAAAAACTTTGTGGGGCCACTGTTTCTTTTGGCGTGGGCCACTTGAGTGTTGGATCTGCTTCATTTTTTGTCTCATGCTTCAAAATATTGTAGTAAAACAAATGGATGGAACGGATATATCATATGCATTACCTTGCAGTTCAAAAATTAAAATTATCTCTTTTGAACCAGTTTCAAAGGCACAAATTCCTATGAATTTTCAAACATGGTGAAATCATAATAATTACTATTTACAGTGTATTTACCATCGCTTTGAAAAAACAAACAGGCCCTTAATACAATTCATATGGGGTTACATATCTTGGGAAGAAATTAGGACTCTTGAGATGAGAGGTCTATGATACTCCTGCTGTTGGCTGAAGTGGGACCAGGAAATTTGTGTGGGCCAACTATTACAGCAGGCATTGCGAGTTGCCACCTCCTCTTTGACTACCATTAGAGAGTACTAAACTGGGCCTCACACATCTTATCCATGGAAACTGCTAAAGAAACTTGCATTGGTCCCATTTCAAAGGACTTGTATCCCACACATGCGAACGTGGCATGCTTCTTCAAGATCCAAGCTGTTCATCAGCTGGGCCCCACCATCTAGATCACTTGGCCTGAAAACCTAACTGTTTCACTCATTAGGTGAACATGTCTTAAATTGACCAACAGTTCACATTAAACTTACATGTGTGACATGACACTAGATTAGCAGATTGGCCTGGTGTTTTTGGCTAGGGGATCTTCATGATAGGCCATGCCTAATGAGTACCTTGAATCTCACACATGTGCCATATTGATACATGTAACCCGCTAGTCCCTTGAAATTGAACTCTAACGCATCATTTTTGTACACCGAGAAAGTCAGTAATGCTCATTGTTTTTTCATGACTCTCTTTTTTGTTCGGGTAGCAGACTCGCATGAGGTTGTCATGCAGGACCTACACTGGATGGGCCATGTGCCAAAATTCATACTGATCCAATGTAGGTCCTACCTAACAACCTTCTAGGGTCTTGTGCATGTGAGGCTTGTGAATAACCGATGCCCAAAAGGAGTACCGCATCAGAAAACTTCCCCATTAAACCATTGCACTATTTCGAACATCGAATATGGACAGTTGGCCAAACTATGCACTTTCAGGCCACCATCTACAGATGAGATACTTTCTTGCAGCATGATCAATCCCTGATGGGGCCCACTAAATGAACCTGATGCCTATTTCAAAGTAGGCCCAACCTGTTGGGTTGGGTCTTGTGTCCAACAAAAGATGCCACTTCTTTCAGTCATGCATCATATAATAACTTCATAATAGTTAAAAAGGCACAAATGTTTCATTTCAAAGTCCGTCTAGAAGATTGTAAAACCATGATTTGAAGAAAATTAAAAGCGTAAAGTACTGAAGTACCTCAAGCTTTCTTGATTGAGCTTATGTTTGTGCACTCTAGAGGTTAACGTGAGCTTAAATCCTTTCTTCTTCTCTCCAATGCCTGCAAACCGTAAAAACAATGGGAGGGAGTGATTTTTGTAATAAAACTGCAACTTGCTGGGTAACAGACACAAATTGCATTTGATGAGGGACCTGATAAAGGGAAAGACCAAATCCAATTCATGACAATCGCCCACCATACACTGGGCCAGATCACTTACCATGGGCCCATAAGGGGTCATTCGGCAAATTTGAAATTTGAAAATTACTTAAGAATCCAATTCTGGGAATTGGATTCCTGAGAATTTCATTTTGTCAATCATGTGCCTGGAATTGGAATTCGATTCCCAAGAATTGGCAAGCTGGATTCTTAAATCAGGAATTGAATTCCTGCAGAAATCAAAATTCCAGGTCACCAAATGTGAAATTTGACCCTGAAATTGGATTCCAGTTCTACAAGGGCAAAGTCCAGGTTGCTGAAAAACCCCTAAACATGTCCAATACACTAGATGAACCCTGCCAATACAACCTCTAAATTGGAAGTTCCTAGCCAAACCCCGCCAAAAAAAAAAAAAAAAAAAGTTGAATTGAATCAATGATTCCAGATTGGAACATCGTAACCAACAAAGTTGGGCATTTTTCAGTTCAATGTGGTATGCTATTGATTTCTCTTCCTAACAGTTTGTTGGGAGCCACAAACTGAAAGGTCAGGATCAATCCCACCGATTAGATATTTAGAGGCAGTGTCTGTCCACACTGGGGCCCAGCATACTGGTGATCTTGGATTGTTGAACTGTGACCTCAAAAATCACCCAGATTAGAAACCCTAGCTCCCTTTGTTGGGCCTTTTTCCCAATTCAATCCTGACTAGTTGCATTTCTCATCTCTTAACAGTCTATTTGGAGGCCACAGATCGAAAGGCTGGGATTCTCTCATCGATCAGATTGGAAGATCCTAGCCACCAATTGGCCATTTTTCAATTCAATGTGGGGGTGATTATAAATCTCGTCCTAGCATTCAATTGTCCCACCGATCAGATTTTGGGGAACTTCCAGTCCTGGGAGAGCCTAACCTGCCAGTGGCTTGGATTGTTGAAATATGACCCAAAAATCACAGAGATTTGGGGCTGTTTTAGTTACGGACTGATGCAGTATTTCCAAGCTAAGAAATTGAAAGGTTAGGATTATCCCATCGAGGGGATATTATTCGTAAGTAAGCTTCCCGAAGACGAGGGCCAATCTCTCAGGAGAATCCTAGACCTGCGAACATGCAATCTGGGCGATGGTTAGGCATGCTTTAGCCACCGTGGGTCCCAGCGTGCGAATGGTCTGGATGGCTTAACGCGTCTAGAGATATAAGAAAGAGAGAGACTTACGGCAGAATCGAGCGGAGAGAGACAGCTTCTTCTTCTTCTTCTTCTTCTTCAAGGTTTCAGCTTCTCACAGAAACTGCCGAGACGGGTGGAGGTGAAGCGGGAACTGAGCGGGGGACGCGGACTGCGTACTAACCCCGCCCGTCCCTAGCTCCAAACGGGCAGTTCTAAGGGCGGGCCCACCGTGATGTATCTTTACATCCCAGCCGTCAATCCTTTTTCTCAGGTTATTTTAAGCACAAACACAAAAATGAGGCAGATCCAACGATCAAGTGGACCACACCAAATAATAAGCTTGGTTGCATTAAAATGCACATAGCATTAAATGTCAGTTGCATCAACGATCTGAAGTGGATCACATTAAAGGAAGTAGTTTTGATTGAACGTTGACCATTTAAAAACTTTTGAGGACCATAAAAGTTTTGGGTCATCTTCGTTTTTTTCCTTCATCTGAGTTTGTATGACCTAATCAACAGATTGGATTTCAAATAAACAGTATAGTGGGCGTTAGGAGGATTTAAATGGTGGATATCCAATAAATTTTGTTTTCCCGTGGTGTGGTCCATTTGAAATTTACATACCTCTAAATTTTGGGATTCCCTAAAATGATCTGTAAAAATGGATGAACGGAATGGATGAAACAAAGAGCACGACCACCAGCCACGGGGCTGGAGCTGGTGGCAGGGGGAGTAGCCAATTCGTTTCCCTGTGCGCGGGACGCGGATTTCGTGCGAAAGCGTTTCGCACGAAGTTCCTGAGCAAGGATTCTGGATGGGCGTACTGTGATGTTTGTTAAAAATCCAACCTGTTTATCCGATTTTTTATCTCATTTTAGGATGTGAGACCGAAAATTATTAGGATCCAAAACTCAAGTGGGTCATACTAGATGAAACAGTAGGGAAAGAAATTAAGCTGACACAAAAGTTTTGTGGCCATGTAAATATTTCAACGGTGAGACTAAATCTCTACTGTGTCCTCTCGTGTGACCTCCTTAGTTTTTGATCCTCTTATATGGTAAAATGAACTCTAAAGATGGATGGACGGAGTGGCTTTCTCACAAACATCACGTCGGCCTCGCATAGAATCCTGCGCAGGAACTTCCTGCAAAAGCCGCAAGGATTTTGGATGGGGCCATTGAGATGTTTGTTAAAAATCCAACCTGTTTATCCAATTTTTGAGCTCATTTTAAGATGTGAGACCGAAAATTATCAGGATCCAAAACTCAAGTGGGCTATACTAGATGAAACAGTGGGGAAAGAAATTTCTACCGTTGAAACCTTTCCAAGATCCACCTTAATGTTTATATTCCATCCAAACCGTTTATAAGGTCATTTTCACTGAGATGAAGTGAAAAAGTCAAGAATTAAGCTGATACAAAAGTTTTGTGGCCATATAAATGTTTCAATGGTGTTCACTAAATCTCCACTGTTTCCTCTCGTGTGGCCCCCTTAAGTTTTTTATCCTCCTCATTTTTTGTGGCATGTCCTAAAATGAACTCTAAAGATGAATGGACGGAGTGACTTTCTCACAAACATTACAATGAGCCCCACATAGAATCTTGCGCAGAAACTTACTGCCGAAAGGCTTTCGCAGGAAATCCGCGTCCCCCTGAGCGCGCGCTAATGTACCGGAAGCGGATTGGCTGGTGTACCACAAATCACTGACCTGGCTGGTGTGTGTTTACGTCACCAAGTTGTGTAGGTTCCATCATGAGGTGCGTGTTATATCCAAACCGTCCGTCCTTTTGGTGAGCTCGATGTAAGGCTTAAGTTGAAAAATAAGATAAATTAAAAGATAAAGTGGGCCACATTGAAAAAATCAATAGGAGATTGAACGTCTACCATTGAAACCCTTGTCAGGGTCACGGAAGTTTTGGATCAATACAGTATTTGTTTGAACAGATTCAATGGGAAATAAACGTTACAGTAGGCCCTTCAAATGTTTTAACGGTGAGATATGACTCATTTTCAGTATCATGCTCCAAAATGATCTCGGAAAATGAATGAACGGTGTAGATATAATAAATACATCGTCACGAGGTCATAACTTTGATCTCCATTGAACCGTTGGTGTGGTGAGTGGTACCCCAGGTGTCTCTTTGCAAGGGACGCAGTCTGATGCCCAAAGTGATGTAAGTATTTTATCCATGCCGTTCATCGCTTTTATCATATTATTATTTTAAGATATTATTTTAAAATTGAGGCAGGTAAAGGGCTTAAATGGACCACAAAGTAGGGATTGAACGTCCACCATTAAAAACTTCACATTATGAATAAGTTGGATGGTAAAAAAACATCACGGTGGGCTTTAGAAATGTTTCAATAGTGGGTGTCGTTATCACTGCAGCCACCTTTGGTGTGGTCCACTAGAGATGTGAACCTGCTTCATTTTTAGGATAACACTTTAAAATGATTTAAGAAAAGTGATGAACAGCGTGGATAAAACATTTAAATCATGGTGGGCCCCACGGAACCCTGCCCGCCCGGATTACCGGATGGGACGTAATCCGCGTCCCTTAGCAAGAGGAAGTTACGTAGGGGCCACATAGACGTCCGTGAAAATATACTCCGTCCATCGGTTTTGCAAGCTCACAATAGTAGTGAGGCCCAAGAAAGAGGAGTATCCAAAAACTTAGGTGGGCTTCGCGATAGTAAACATTAAGAATGTAAACGGTCACCTTTGAAACTTTCCCGAGCCTATTCTGATGTTGAAATGCCATCCAAACCGTTCGTAAGGCTTTTCCCAGATGAACTGAGAACACAAAGATTAGTGTGATCCAAAACTGTCGTGGCCCCACTAAAATGAGTGATTCCGATCTCACAGTTTCCTATCGTGGGACCCACCTTTGTTTTAAAACTGCCTGAGAGTAGATTGGCTACTCCCCCTGCCACCAGCCCGGTGGCGGGTGGTCGGTGCTCTGTGGGCCCATAATGATGTATGTGCTTCATCTATTTTTACAGATAATTTAGGGATTGATCCAAAAATGAGAGGGATATCAATCTCAGGTAGACGACACCAAAGGAAAACAATAGTGATTGGATATCCACCATTAAAATCTTCCTAAGGCCCACTGTTCTGTTTATTTGACATCCAATCGGTTGATTAGGTCATACAAACATAGAGTATGGGAAACAACAAAGATCAACTTGATCCAAAACTTTTATAGCCCCAAAAAGTTTTTAATAGTCGACGATCATCTACTTGAGATTAATATATACCTCATTTTTGTGGCTTATACTATAAAATGATCTGGAAAATCAGATGGACGGCATGGATTAGACATATACATTATGATGTGGCAACGGAGCACCGACCATCAGCCATTGGCTGGTGGCAGGGGGAGTAGCCAATCCGTTTCCCACGAGGGCACAGGCATGGGGACGCGGATTTCCAGCGAAAGGCATTTCCTGAGCTTGAAACTTAAGCGGTGCGTACCGTGGTCTGTGAGAAATCAACCCCGAATCCAAGACTATAGTGGACAAAACAACGTGGGGACTGAAGGTTCACGGTTGAAATATTCATGGAGCCACGAAAGTTTTGAATCAGGATAATATTTGTGTTTTCAGTTCATCACAGTAAAAATGACGTTATTAACGGTATGGATGGCATGTAAACATCATGTCGACCTAGGGAGGTTTAAACCGTAAGAATTTCCATGCCCACCTTTTTCTTGAGTGCCGCTCACTTGAGACTTGGATCCTTCTCACTTTTGGTCTCAGGTCCTAAAATGAGCTCACAAAACTGATAGATGGAGTAGATTTCTCTCAAACATTACGGTGGGCCTCACCTAGGTTTCCATCGCATAAACTTCTGCTAAAGGCTTTTGCACGAAATCCACTTCTTCCTAGGTAGGTGACCAAAGATCAGGCTTGAGGCTGAGTTTGGACTTAAAAGTAAAGCCCGTTTCTTAACTCGCCAGGCCACTCAGCCCACTAGTTTATTTTTCAGAAAAGGAAAAATAAATAAAAAAATCCATTCCTCCCTCCCTCCCTCTCTCTCTCTCTCTTAAAGCATCTTTCTCTATAATTTTATTTTTCAAAGTCCTAGGTGAATAAAGATGGTGGGAAAATACTAAGCTTGTCCAAACAGGTCATATACATCCAAGTCAATCTCATTTAAAGTTAGGAATTAATTAAAAAAAAATCACTAAAAACCAAAAATGTTAAGAGAACAAAACAACCAACAAAATTAGAAACAACTTCTTCAAATATTGCATTAAAAAATCTAGCGACCAATGTCACTCAGCCGGCTGATCGATCTCAGCATAAGTTGACTCCAGGGGCGCCAGTTCAGCTTCCTGCACCTCTTTCTCCATCTTCCTTACCTTTTACACTTGTAGCAAATTCTCTCCCTAATTGCTTTTGACATTTACATACTGAGGTTTAGACCTACCTCATTTTTCTACCATGCCCTAAAATGATATAAAAAAATAATGGATGACTTGGATATACAACACATACATCAAGGTGGGCACCATGTTTATGGCAACAACCACTGTTACCCGGTAACAGGTAATCCACTCCATGCTTATTTGCGAGGCACATTAGTACTATGGACCCATTGATGTATTTGTTACATCGACATTGTACATATACATACATACATACATATATATATATATAATATTATTTTAGGGCATGATCTTAAAAATGAGGCAAATCCAAATCTCAAGTAAACTACAATGCAAAATAATAATAATAATTATTATTGAGGTAAAAATCTGGTTCACCCTCATCGAGCTCTGAGCACTCACGCCGAGCCCTGTGAGCCTGCACAAGAGAAGGACAAAGGAGACCCTGGCTAGAGCAGGGGACCCTCCGATACCAAAGTTAAGCTAGGAATCTGGGTCTAAGTAGTATGAGTAGGTTTCAGGTGAGAGATTTTGCATCCTTGTTTCTGTCATTATGTCCTCTATTTATATCTTTGGATTGAAATGGACGTGTCCATCAATCTCAGCACGATCTTTGGCCATCAAGCGGAAGCTACGCGTGCGCTGATGTCAGTCGTTACCCTGTGATCGTGCACCGGACGACTCTCTAGACATACGTTACTGGAGTTAATCTTTTAGCATAATATTTAGCCACGTTCTCATCCGAGTCGGGCTTCGCTCACGACCCTCTGAGCTCGTGAGCGAGCTGATCTCAGTTGGAGCCGACGGGTCAGATGTGCAGTGGCTTCTCCCGAGTTCCAGGTCGGTGTTAAAGTTCTACAAAGGAACTTGGAATCGGGTCGGTTTGGATGTATTGCAATCATTCTAAGGCTCTGCTCGTCGACTTCTCTAAGTCGGCCTCTGTCGGGTTCAGCTCAGATTTTCTCATAACAATAATAATAATAATAATAATAATAATAATAATAATAATAATAATAATAAATGAGTATCAAATGCCTACCATTGAAAACTTCCTAGGAGCCATAGAAGTTTTGAATCAAGTTGATATTTGTGTTTTCATTCATCCAGGTACATGTGACCTTATGAATAGATTTAATGGTAAATAAACATCATGGTGGGCCCTATGAAGATTTCAACAGTGGGTGTTATCATCCCAGTTACTTTATGGTATGGTCCACTTGAGATTTTGATCTACCTCATTTTTTGGGTCATACCGTAAAATGATATGGCAAAATGAATAGATGGTGTGGATGTAACACGTACATCATACGAAGGCCCATGGAATTTTTCCACTTCAACACATAATTTATTAATATTTTCAAAATGTAGGAAAGAATATTTTTGTCAACAATCATTCAAAAATTTAAAAGGATAATCACTTATGATAAGTGATAAGTGAAGTGGTTATCTTGAAAAAAATCACTAATTGTAAGTGATTCTTAATGTTAAGTATCTTTTTTTTCATCTTTGCCAAATTGTCTCTCCCAAAATCATGAAGGAGCCTTTGGATCTTAAGTTGCTTGAGATAAGTTACTTATTCCCCAAGTAATGAATCTTAGTTTTTACTTATTAAGAAGATAAGTATATTTGACAAATAATATGTTTATCAACTACTCGTCGCTTTCAACTCTCTTGATGCTTTTTTTTTTAGTAATTTATAAAATGTAATAATAATAATAATAACAACTGAAGTAATTTTAAGTTTAAAAAATTGCTTTTAACTAATCATAAATCAAACTTACTTATCTTAATAACTGACTTTGGAAGCGTTTGGATCATAAGTTGCTTAAGATCTATTTATTCCATAAGTTACTTATCTTAGTTCCTAATTATCAAGAAGATAAAGTATATTTGATAAACAACACACGTATAGCTTTGTTTGCTCTCTTTCATCATGTCCGAAGCCTCTCTTCAACAACTTATGAAAAGTATTTTTTTTTTTATGGTATCCAAACCGGCTCTTATCTACTGCTGTAAATAAAAAAAAAAAAATACCTCATTGGTGTATTCAAATGGGCACTAAAAATGACAACTTCTAGCCATAGGTCCTGAAATTAAGTTTTACCAAACAGTACTCTACTAGTTCGATTAGCCAGTAGGCAGTATACATGACATCCAAGCCACTGCAAAAGTAGGCCCCACATTTAAGATTATTGGATGCAAAAATTCAAGGGAGTCAATAATCAGTGGGCCCACAAGCACATTGATTAAAGGGCAGTTATTTAATGCTCTGGCAGAGCACGGTGCCTGATACGTTGGCACTTAGAAATTATACCAATGGCTAGAGGTGTACACGAGTCCAAAATACTCGTATACTCGCTTGACTCGACTTGAAAATACTTGACTCGACTCTGCTCGAAGTGAGTTAGAGCCGAGTACGAGTAGAATTTAGGTACTCGAAATGAGTACGAGCCGAGCACGAGCATGAACGTACTCAACTCAATACTTTACTCGGTACTCGACTAGGTACTCGACCAGGGGTATAAATACCATTCTATCACATTTCACGCCCGCCTGTTCAAACTTCAAAAACCCTAACCTCCCCCCCGCCCCAATACTAGCGCCTAGCGGTCATCCCCATTTGGACATCACTCATTCTCCTCTCTCTCTCTCTCTCTCTCTCTCTCTCTCTCTCTCTCTCTCTCTCCTTCCTACCGCTCGTCCAGTCGTCTCACACCTTGGGACCGCCATACTCTGCCGCCCGGGATGCTTGCAGCTCCTCCCTCGCCGCTCGTTCGTGCCCGTTCGGTGTGGTAGATCTTCCCCGCCACCGGTCGTCCCTGTTGCTCGACCCTGCTCTCTCCGGTGCCGGTCGTTCGATCTCTGTCGCAGCTCGCTTGGTAAGCACCTATCCAATGGGCCTTTTTTGGACTGTTATATTTACAAATTAAAAAAAAATGCAATATTTTGGGGCTGATTTAAATGTAATTTAAGTTCTAACAGTGGATTTCAAACCACTTTGTGAGGGATTTTGAAACCCCCATTTACTTTGAGATGCCAAACAACCAAGGGATTTGAAATCCGCTCAAATTTCCTGAATCCATGGTGCCAAACCGACCCTTAGGTGGTGTCCTGAAGTCGAGGTCGCTTTGTTGTCATATGCGATCCGATCGTTAGATGGGTAGTCGCCTGAGGGAGTGTTGTGGGTAGGTATGCTCATATCATCCCGCATGCATGCATTTTAAATAAGAGTTATTAGCGTGTTGATGATAACCTGCTTTTCATTAAGTTCATATTACAATTGATGCCTCGTTGTAATCTTGAGACTAATAATTCACATTGAGCCGATCACTCACTCCCACTTTGGGACGGTATTTTAAAACACCAACCAGACTCATTCATACGATGCAGTGACTGCATGAGTGAGCCAGCCGAGGCGTAGTTTGGATGAGGAGCGACGATTTCTCCTACTTGGCAAATACGATGTGAAGGTGGCTCTCCATCTGCCGATCAGGGAATGACTTGTGGTGAGCCACGGCTCGCTTTTTATTCTTTTTTGGACATAGTCTTCTTTGTTGTTCTGTTAGGCAACGCCATGAGGACCCTTTATTATTTTTCGACCAGATATATGTGAGATATCCTTCTAACTTCAAGAGATCGGGTGGATGGATTGTGCGGCTTGTAATTCCAAATTACAGTAAATTTGATTAATCATAAATACCATAAATGCATGATATGACACAATCCCTGGCGTAGGCGCCTGATGCATGACCCCCGATGTTCTGGCGTTCAAATAACTCGACCGCCGAAGTGACTAGAGCTCGCCTAGAATTTTAGGTACTGAATGAGTACAGTTACCGATTTGGAATCATCCACTGTCTGGCATTTTAAATAAAGTTGTGGGTGTTGATGATAACTCATCTCCCAAATTTCTCCATGATGCCAAACGACCCTTAAGTGTCTGATTTTTCTCCCATTTCTCTTCCCTCATTATACATGAGAGAAGATGAGTTAAGTTCAAGTCAGGTTTAGAGGCTAGAAAACCGTATGACAATTGACACTCGAAAACTCTACTTGAACTCGGCTCGGAATCTGCTCAGACTCTGCTCGTACTCGACTCGGCTTGGGCTTGCTTGAGCCAAGCCGAGTATGAGCTGGGGCTGAGCATACCGAGCACAAGCACAAGCACAAGCAGGGCAATACTTGACTCGACTCAACTCATGTACACCTCTACCCATGGCATTCATTACTCATATTAGGCCAACTAAATTTTGGAATCTGCTGTTTCTAAGCCACGGTCCCACATTCGGATTAACTGAACACTCCTGTCATCTAATTCAAGACACTTTTTTTTTTTTTTTTTTTGTTGAAATAACACCATTGAATATTTTATTTTTAATCGTCCACTAAATGTCCACCATTATAATAGTCACATGATAAAATAATCTTAATTTTTAGTTCATTTTATAGCTAGTTCGAACCCATAATTCAGACCGTTTTCTTTGAATTATGGGTATGCCAAGTTTGCAATTTTTGAGTACTTTATAAGTGTGTGTGTGTGCGCGCGTGTTATCCATCACTGATGGAGTACCAAAGTTATTTGGCTGATTAAACCCATTGTTTTCTATTTTGTGGGCCACCTAATTAAGGAATAGATCTGATTTTTGTGTTCAGTGATCTCTAAGGTGGGATCTATCTTTTCAATGGCTCGGATCTGGTATAAACGTAGCGTGATGGCTGTAAACGCTCAACTAAACATGTGACACTTCTACAAACAAGATGTATAATAAACTATTAAGGTTGATATACACCACATCAGGAAGTCATAACTCCCATCATCCTTGAGGATATGGATATTTTCATTGGTTCAGTGATCCAGGGCATTTGTCATTTGGATCCCACCTTTGGTGGACGGTGGCACGAAAAACTCACTCGTTTTCTACGGTCCAAAACCCTTTCAGACCATTGAATTATTTTTCTTTAAATATAGACGGTTACCTTAACTGACACTTTGTGAGTCATTGATTGGAAGGTTAGGATCTTTAGATCTTGAGGATTTTAGAAGCAGCGGTCCTCACGTATGCATCTCATCCGATCAACGGTCGGATCACGAGGACGTGTCATGCATGTACGGAACAATGTGTGTCGAAAAGCTGAAAGGGTTTTGTTGGGGTAGGCGCCTGGAACAATGCTAACGGCTTCCACCGAGAATCTATCCTTAGAATGATCTTAGCCGTTCACGTTCCAATCAGTACCGTACGCAAGCTATGTTATTATAGTCATACTTCATTTACGACGCGTAATTTTTATCATAGAGGCCACCTTCCATCTACCTTTTGTTTTTTAACCCCCATACAAACTTATTTATCGATCTAAACCTCTACTTGTACGGACAATACTTTTTCAGTTGCTTTTATTAAAAAAGGAGAGATATTTTAACCCAAAACCCTCTTTTCATAGCTGAAAATTTTACTTTAGTAACATAAGTTTTCAGCCGTTCGCATAAAAAAATAAGCATCTACAATGCTAAATGTTTTTATTTATTCTAACTAATCTTAGATTTTAAAATGAGCCATTAAATACTCATCTTCACGGACAATCACCCGTTCAAACTTTTCTCACCATGGCCCCACGTAGCATAGAATCATCAGAACAGAAACGGTTGGGATCATCAACTAAAATGCACTCAGTAGGTGCAATCCGGCCTCCGTGGCCCACCGTGGTAGGGGCAACATATCTTATCAAAACCTGCTCCTCAGATTCAGTAGTGACATCGCACTACCCACCTTGGTACTGTTTCGTAGTGAAAAAGCTTTGTGGGACCACTATAATACATGTGTTTTAGGACGCGGATATGCGTCCTAGCCCGCCGTCTCTGGCCCGGAATAGGTAGTACTTATAAACCGTTCATCCCTTTTCTCGTATCATTATAAGGCATGAGTACAATAATAAGGTAGGTACAACTCTCAAATGCACTACAAATGACTCTTGCATTTAATACAACGGGCATTTAATGTTGTGTGCATTTAACGCAACAAAGCTTATTATTTGGTTTGGTCTACTTGGAAGTTGGATTTAATTCATTTTTGTGTTCATGCCTTAAAATGATCCAAGAAAGGAGATGAACGACTTGGATAAACAGATACATCACCACGGGCCCTCCCACGTAACTGCCCGTTTGGGGCCTAAGACAGGCGGGTAGGACGTAATATGCGGCCATGTGTTTTATCCTCTACATCCATCCATTTTGCCAGCTCATATCAGGGTACGGTTAGAAAAATGAGGGAGATCTAAATCTCAATTAGACCACATCATAAATAAAAAGAAAGTTGTGATTGAACATCTATTACTAAAAACTTCCAGGATGCTACAAAATAAGCTTATTTTTGTGTTACACCCAAATCCATAGCTCAACTGGCAGTGGTATTGATCCCTAGTGGGGTGGTGTACTGACGTGGGTGTGAAATAACAAACTAACAAAAGAAAAAAAAAAACTTATATTTGTGTTTTCAGTTCATCCATATCTGTGTGAGCTAATCTACTTGTTGAATAACCCTAGTAAGTTTTTAATAGTGGGTGTTTAATTTTTTTTATTTTTATTTTTTTGAATTTTTTTTCTGTTAGCTTGTTAGTACACCCCACTGTCTTGCCAACCCATCATTGTTTTGTATGTGTTCCAATTGATATTTGAATCTGCCATATTTTTAAGCATACCTTAGCATGAGCTGGCAGAAAGGGTTAGATGAGAGGATAAAACACGTGCATTGTGGTGGAGCTACATGACTCTTCCAGCACCAAGCAGTGCTGAGGTGGGTACTGGCGGTGTCACTACCGAATCCAAGTGCCTCAGTTGACCAATCAAAAGCTAAAACACCTTTGAATGAGTTGTATCATCTCTGTAAGATGAGACCCACGTGACCCATACTTAGATGGACTGGACAGGCACATTGAACGGTGGAAATCGTTTAAAAACCAATCTAGGTTTATACTCTTTTTGGGAGGGGGTTTGAGGCTCCAATGGCACCGGTACCTGGCAGATGTGGCGCCCACGTGAAATATTTCCACCATCCAACTCTCCTATCATGTGGGTAACCTCCCACAAACCCCCAGCACTCAAAAGTCATCCTGATCTAAAACTAATGTGCACCAGAGAAAAAGGAACCAAATTTAAGGAAAGAAAAAGTTAGCACAGCAAATGCTTACTTTTTATGCATTTTTTTTTTTTTTTTTCCTTGAAAGGTTGAAAACTTATGCTATGAAAGTAGATTTTTCAGGTACGAAAAGAGAATTTTAGACAAAAATATCTCTGATTTTCAAATAAAAGTAGCTGAAAAAGTATGAGTATTTTCATCTTTATTGGTTTGTTGGCACGGATAAAAGTCTATTTAGGTAAGGTAGGTTTATTCGGATCGAAAAAAGGAAAGTATATAGAAAGTCGCATCTATAGTAAAAAAAATTACTCATAAGAAAATGGTTGCTCTTTAATTTTAAAGGCCCCATATCAGCATCAAAACAGTGAATATTGTAATTGCACCTCATCCCTACTGATAAAGGGTCTAAACAGCCTTGATTATATGCACACAACATTGTGGACCACTCATGGTAATCAAGGGTAACTGTTCCCTTTCAATATTTGCCCACATGAGTCTAAAGGGCAGTGGATTGGTTGGTGTACTGTGGGAAGATGAGCGGTGACACTCGGAGTTGTATGAACGGTTCAAAATATATCAAAGTTACATGGCCCCACAATGATGTATTTATTATATTCACATTGTTCATCTATTTTGTGATATCATTTTATAGCAAAATAAGTTGTAACACCCCGTACTTTTAGTACTCGGGTGTTACCGTGTAATCGAATTTAGAATAAGTACAAATCTAATTCATCTAAACGTTCACTTGCTCTAGTCTAAATTTGACCATTAGGAGCAATGGATACTCTAGAACAAGTTATACATTCGTTGATTTTTGAGACGGATCACTACATCATCAAGTCACTTCGTTTTTAAGATTTCAATCACCCAAATAGACTAATTACTTTGATAGACAAGTCAAAGCATTGAGTACGAACCATGGAAGGCCCTAATCGTAGATCATCTTTAAGATTGGGATCTGAATCGTCATATTTACATTCATCATGTTCTCTAAAGCCTAATGGTTAGCCACATCATGTATAAGGTGACCTGAGCAATGATCGTACAAATCTAATCATCTATTTGCAGGATCAGTCATTATACACCGTTCAATAGTCGCAAAACCCCAAATCAAAAAGGTTTGGCCATACGATCATTTGACATGCGAGATTGAGTTGTTAGATGGAAACCCAGAACAATTGACACTTAAATCAATCATCAAAACCGTCCAATGCGAACTACGAATACTCTAATCTTAGATCCTCTCAAAAACCCGTAACCTAAAATCATCAGTTCCTTATTCATCTTGCCTGCATTACTCAAATATGGTAACCAATCACTTCACCAACTACAATTAAACATAGGATCACTCACTCTACTAATAAATCTCATCTAAACTAGGAAGAAACCTTAAAACGCTAACTAAACCTTCGTATAGAAAGATCTGACCATCAGAACTTCGAGGACTGTCAAATGACGCCATTTAGGCACTTGAATCAAAACCTTATGGCCACCTGAACATTTGATCTGCCTCATCTCTGACCAGATGACACAACATTCGTATCCAAAATGAGTGAACAGTGTGGATCTCCCACGAACATCCTATGGACCCCACCTTGGAAGTGTGCGTGCACCATTTGTGTGTGTACCCTTCTTGCACCAGAACCGTGCATACGGTTTGACCTCGTTGACCAGGCGAAATCCTAGAAAAATGGGATTTCTACCCATTTTTCCTGCTCGGAACCAATTCAAACGGATGGCTTCCATTTCGAGTTGTAGTGGGCCACCATCACGGGTCAGATCAGTGATCCGAACCGTCCATCAGGAGTGGAGGGCGGGTCTGACCAAGGCCATTAAAATTTCCATATGGGTCGCCTACAAGTGGGTGAGAAATTTCGTCCGCAAATGGTGCTTGGTGCGCACGATATTTCCAAAAACAGAAATTCCGCTTCACTGCTTATGAGCTGGCAAATCCACACGTGATTTCTCTCCTAAATCCTAACCGCACATTGGGAAAATCTCAACCCTTCATTTTAGGGCTCTCCTCTCTCTCTCTCTCTCTCTCTCTCTCTCTCTCTCTCTTTTTGCAAGAGACTTCACCCACCTCCACACTTGGAAACCTATCTCCTTAGAAAATGTAAACAACCGTTTGAATGGTGGGTCCCACCGTGTTCTAGGATGAAATCCTCACCATCTGTTCGCCTCTGATCTTTGGATCAGCCATCCAGCGGTGACCCGACATTAAAGGTCGGGTCATCTCCTTCATTGGCTGATAGGACCCACCTCCTCTAAGTGGGCCCCATTCCTTCATCTAAGCCGTTTAATGTGGGTCCCACCTCCTCAGAAACTCATCTAAAATACCCGTTTAGGCCCACTTGACCTTCCAACCGAAGAAAGAAAGCCCTGTGTAGAAACTCTCGATTCTTGTTCAGCTAACCACAGAACTAATCTCGTGATTAGTTTAGAAGTATCTAGAAGCAGGATTGGAGCACTTAAATACCCTAGTGATTAGGGAAACATTCTGAAAATAGAAAGAAAAGAAGAGAATAGAAAGAGAAAGAGAGAGAGAGAGAGAGAGGGCAGCCGCGAGTTACAGCCTACTGCCGCATCTCAACTCGGTTGCCACAGAGAGTTGGTTTGAGTCAGTTTTCGACCCATTCCAACATAAGAAGAGAGAGATAGAGAAAGAAGGACAGTGAGGATTAGAGAGCCCCTTCGACCAGCAGCTAGCTCGGATTGAGATTCAACCCAGCTTAGTTGCAGACTCGGCGATTCGACAATAACTCAGTCTTCTAGAAGCATGATCTAACTCGCTGCAAATCCTGACCGTCCCAGCCACATCCAGTCCCGACTCTTCCAACCTCCGAAAACTACCTCAGATAAGGTAACCACATTTGATTCGCACCCACCCGGCGGACTGTATTCACAGTCGCTTCCAAACTCAGAAACGAGTCAGTGTGACTCGAATCCGAGCTTCAAGATAAAATCCTGACTGAATCTACGGTGGAGATCAGTTGATCTGTCAAACCAACCTCAATCATGTCTTCAGTCCATCTACACCTGCAGTCAAGACCGTTCCAGGTATAGCATCCAACCGACCCTGCAAGTTTTCACTTCAATCAGCCCGTTAACGAGCTAACTCAGTGCCTGTTCGAAAGACCAGGTTTCAACAACTCAGTCAGCCGCTGAAGGTAGCATGCTCGGGCTGAAATCTCATCAGTGATAGAAGGTAGTAGCTAAACTCCCTATCTTAAGCTAAAATCGATCATTGACTCGACCAACATTACAACTAAGCCGTCGCAATACCCAATAGCGAGCTGACTCAGTCAGTTTCCCTACTGAGTCAAGATGACTCCAATCATCTATGGATGATTTGGGTAGTATTGGATTCAGGGGGTCAATAATTTAACCCTGTAGTTAGTAAAATTCTTAAAAATCAACTCAACAAGTTGTAAGTTGAAAATGCCGACCGAGTCGACTCAGTCATGACTCACTGGTGTTTTGTAACAATATTCCATCTAGGTACAACCAGCAACTGCCCACCTTGGAAGACATTCCTTCCTTCAATAAATCCCAACAAGATCCTTCACTCATCTCATAAGAGCATTCCAGATCAAGGAAATTACCTACTTAAGGTGAGGGATATCCCACATGGCTTCATCATTTCATGGAATTCTAAAATAATTGTAGAATGATATTAATTGTGCAAATAGTAGTTGTGTTCCTCTAACTTTGAATTGACATGAATAAACATGTGGGACTGCCTCAATTTATGTTACCCCAACATGTCCTATGATAATTGCTTTAAGATCACCACGTCATATTGGGAATTGCTTGTGTACACGTACATTTCTACTTGTTGCACATTCACTATGCCACATTTGAAATTAGGTATATACATCTTCTAGTTGCATTAAATGTAAGAGTCCTTGCTTCCACTACAATAATAAGCTTGCTCCATTTCTCATTATATGAGTTATAATTGTTATGGTTTGATATAAGTGAATATCTCCCTTCTTAAGATGTGTAGTAATCATGTTACTATCTAAATGAATTTGACATGTCATATTTGGGCCCTCCTTTGGACCTTGGGAAAGTAAATAATTTTATACTAAGTTCATATTTGAATGCTAGATATCCTATTAAAGGACTACATGTCTTGATCATGCTTGTGAGAGTAATCTTGTTAATCCTATGGAATGTGCATGAACATCATGGTACATGACATTCACGCATGACATATGAGTTTTTTCGGGTGCTCAATGTAAGCCACATTCTGTTCGATTTACTGAAAGTTCCAACACTTTAGTTTAACTCACAAAACCTATGCATTTGGGTCACTTTGGATGCTCTTTCTTTTCATGAGGCTTTTACAGGATTAGACACTCCTCGAGCATACCCCGTGTATTTTTTAGGAGATATCCTTGAGTGCACTCTCTTACCTGACTTTTTTCAGGTAGATAATCTACCTTGGGTGGTCTGCATGGTCTTTTCTGGTCAGCTAATTCTCCTTGGGCGTACCTATGAGTATTTTTTCGGGTGCCTAGTTCTCCTTGGGCGACCCTTTATTTTGACAACTGGATGTGCATCCCCCAGATTTGTGACTTGTATATACATTCATACACCCATATATTCATTTATATTTCATGATTAGTCTCATTGTAATTTGAATATGTTGATTTAAACTGTTTTGGAATGATATGATATGCATGAATCCTTACGGGAAGTTCCCACTGAGTTTTCACTCACCCAATAGTGCAGTTGCACCAAATAGACGCAGGTTTGATGATAGGTGGAGACACATATGACGGGATCCCAGGGACGATTGAGGTGGAGTTAGGCAAGGAGGGCCTCTATGCTGTTGTAGTTGAGTCATTGGAGCTCGACTGATGATTTAGAATTTACTTGCTTTGTATTTCAGATTTTGTGTCTTGTTTGAGTTGTAATAAAATATTTCTCTATTGTTGGATTTCATTTTACTCTCATGTACATGTATTAAACTTCCTCGTTATTACTCTTGATATACTTAGTTTATGCGACGTTGTCTTACTTCATGTTATGAAATTTACCACTATTTAGATATATGTTAGTCCACTTCATAACGTAATACTCGGGTTCTCTATGAGGAGCGACTATCCTCGGGTTTTGAGAACCAGGGTGTTACATAAGTTATATTCAAAGCACTGCACATAGCAGTGGGATAATGATTCTTATGGTTAAAACATTCATAGGTCCACCATAACATTTAATTTCTATCCAATCGGTCACATAAAACCAGGATGAAGAGTAAAAACGAATATCATACCCCCAGTGCTTTTTGCAGTGTGGCTCACTTGATCTTTGGATTTGTCTTAATTTTTGGCTCAAGCTTTACAAGGAGGTCACCAGAAGAATAAATGGATTGAATATAACACATACCTCATAACGGATCCAGACAGCAACGCACCAGCCAAGTGAGTGGTGTATGTTACAAAAGTCAATCACCTTCCAGTCTAAAAGAGGCTTGATTTAGGGCTTTGCATGTTTTATGAGGGACGAGGATTGCCTAATGTTGTTGGTCAATATGTTGAAATTTGTGGTCTTTAGAAATCAAAATATTCAAAAGTTTTGGAATTTTTGTTTTGTCGCCAAAACACCTTTTGAAAATTTTAAATGAAAAGTATGGTGTGTACGTCCCATATTGGAAATGAAAAGAGAAAAATATGGTTTATATGTAGGGGTGTGTAATATTTTTACTTGGAACTTTGGATATTGAGACGCTCGGGTTACTATGCACGGGAACACATGCGGCGCTCGGCGTAGGCAATGTGGATCCAAAATCCAATTAGATCTCTCCTCATCCATCAGATCTACCTAAATTTTACATGATTCCAGTGAAACGAAAATAATTTACTTTATCTTATTTTTAATTTTCAATATTTTCAATACATTTTTCCAACACAATATGATAGCACTCTATGAGCCCCACCACCATGTATGTGTTTATCTACACTACTACGATGTATGTTTTTATCTACACTATGCATTCATATTTTTTAGGGCATGAGCCAAAAAAAGGCACCACACCATAAGAAGCATTGGTGATTAATACCCACCATTAAAGCTTTGGATGATATCTGTGCTTTCTCTTTGTCCAGGTCTGTGTGACCTAATCAACCTGGATGACAAATAAACATTGTAAAGTAGACTCTAGGAAGTTTTCAACAGTGAGTATCCAATGACCACCGTTTTCTTGTAACGTTGTCGACTTTAAATTCGTATCTTTCTCATTTTTGGGCTCATGTCCTAAAATGATCTGCAAAATTAGCCGAACTGGGCGGATAAAACACATACATCATAGGAGGAGCTCACAGAGCACTGTCCAGTACCCACCTTGACAGGGTCACCGGTAATCCGCGTCCTATTGGAGTGTGATATGGACTTGTTAAATAAATGCACTTTCCCAGCACTGTATTTCATGGTGCATGTTGCTTCTTCTTCACGTGGGTTATATTTTAGTATTTTTTAATAAAATTAAAATTGATCTAAATCTCATGACTAATACCCATAAATAAAGACTATGGCTTACGTGACTTCGCAAGATCCTTTAAGTATTATTATTATTATTTAAAGATTATAATTACGTGGGAGTGCTAACGAAATGGAAGCGGATTGGCTGGTGTACCACACACCAGCTATATAGCTGCTGTAGGTACACGTAGTGGGAAGACTAGCACTGACGCGTGCTCCAGTTGTACTAACAGTTCAAAGGAGATCAAAGTTACATGGACTCCACCATTCATTTACTTTTAGAGATCATTTTACAGCATTATCCACAAAATGAATCAAACAATTCGTAGGCCTGCCATGACGTTTATTTTTCATCTATTCTGCTCATAAGGTCACAAATATCTGAATGAAGAGGAAAAAAAAAAATCATGTTGATCCAAAACTTGGGGTAAAAAAAATCATATTGATCTAAAACTTCGGTGACCCTAAAAAGGTTTTAATGGTAGATGTTCAATTCCACACTACTTTTTGCACCGTGGTCCACTTGATAGTTATATCTATCTTATTTTTCGTCTCAACCCTTAAGACGACCTCGTCAAACGGATAGACAGTTCAGATATAACACATATCTCATGATCAGAGCCACATAACTTGTTGACGTCAATAAGGCAGATATACAGCTGATGTGAGGTACACCAGCCAATCCGCTTCCTCGAGAAGTAGTCCCTGATGATGTGGCACAAGAGTATGCCCAGAATTGGGTCAGGTAGCATCACCACCGTACAAAGTAGAAGAACAAACAAATCTGTCCCTTGCATTTGTGGACCCTGTAGTTAGGCTGCACTTTAAAATTAAAGTCATCAGATCCTCATTTCCATCATCTCACTATCTGGTGTTGAGTGTCAGCTGCCATTTATTTTATTATCAGGAAGGGTGGGTTGTTATAATAAATGGAATTATAACTTGAGTTGGAATGAACTTGCGTCCTTACTTATACTTTAGGTCCTGGAGTTGACTAAAAGAGTTTCAACACAGGATTGTGGGTTACCCATTGTGGGACGCGGATTTATGCGAAAGCCTTTCGGAGGAATTTCCTGTGCAATGAAACTGAGTAGGCCACTTACAAATAAATGTTTGTGAGAAATCCAAGCACCCTTGAAGCATTCCTATGGCCATAAAAGTTTTGTATCAGGCTATATTTTTTTGTGTTTTCACTTCATCCCATTTGAAATGACTTTATAAAAGGTTTGGATAGCATATAAACATCAAGGTGGAGCCAGGAAGGTTTTAATGGTAAGAATTTCTTTTTCCAATTTTCCCTTTGGTGTGACCCACTTGAGTTTTGTATCTAATTCATTTTTAGCCGCACATGTTAAAATGAGCTCGCAAAACAGATGGACGGAATGGATTTCTCACATACATTGCAAAGGGCCCCACCCAACATCCTTGCGTGGGAACTTCCTCCAAAGTGCTTGAGCAGGAAATCCGCGTCACCCATTGTGGTGAAATCCCACCATGGTGTGAGTGTGCAGAGGGTGTGAGTGTACGTGTAATAAAAAAGAAAAAGAAAAAGAAATGAACTTGTAAGGGCCTGTTTGGATGCCACGTACTGTCACTTAAATTTGTTTCTATTAAATTAGATGGATCATTTAAAGATGTTGAAGTATTTTTAAGTAGTTTGGTTTTGTGTTATTTGTAAAACGGTTGTTACGGTAAAGTGATAGGGACTGGTAAAATATTTAAACTTTTTTTATTTTTAAGAATAATAATGTTGATACTCAAGCTCATAAATGTGAATTCAAGGCAGGAGTTGATCCGGAAATTAATTAAGCAAGCACATATGATATTTACATACATGGGATGTGACTCTCCACTACATAGGCTTGAGCCAGTAAAAACCGGTCTTTTCTATTTGTTTTCTTATATTTGTTTTCTTATATTTGGACATACTGTGGAAAGGCGTCATGTAAATTGGTATTGCATTCCTTGTGATTCGTGTTGTGTATGTGACGTCTCCTGATTGGAGATTTCTCCCATTCCTTGTGATTCTTGTTGTGTATGTGACGTCTCCTGATTGGAGATTTCTCCCATTCCTTGTGATTCGTGTTGTGTACGTGACGTCTTAGGTTAGAGATTTCTCCCATCTCTCTGCTACGTCTCCTCTTAAGAGACATTCTCTTTCCCTCTCTTTCGAGAAAATGACCACTGTAGACAAAACCTTTTACCCAGCGGTTTCTATCAAAGAATACAAACTTTAGTTACCAATCTAGACTAGCACATGCGGACAGCGACTTTGTGGACGAAACTACCCCTCCTTTTCGCTGCGAAGACGAGCGCTGACGCTCCTCGAACTGAGAGTTGTACGAACGGCTTAAAAGAGATCAAAGTTACATGGCCCCACAGCTATATATTTATTATATCCACAACGTTCATCCATATTTCAAGATCATTTCGGAGTATTATCCAAAAAAAAAAAATCATATCCAAAGATCAACTGGACCACACCACAAAGAGCAGCGGGGAAATTGATTTTCACCGTTAAAAATTTTGTAGGGTCCACCATAACATTTATTTTCCATCCAATCTATCCATAAGGTCACAAAGGCCAGGATGAAGAGGAAAAACAAGTTTCATAATGATCCAAAACTTTTGTGACCCCTAAAAGGGTTTCAATGGTAGACGTTCAATCATCCACAGCCTTTAACAGTGTGGTCCACTTGATAGCTAGATCTGTCTTATTTTTCGTCTCAAACCTTAATACGAGTTCGCCAAAAATATGAACGGTTTGGATATAACACATACCTCATAATAGGACCCACAAAAAGTGGTGGGATTACAACAGCAAAAAATTAAAAAAAAAAAAAAAAAAAAAAAAAACAAACCGTTGATATATCGACTATTCGTCCAGTGAGTTTTTCTCAAAAATCCTACAATTGTCGATATATCGACAGTCCGTCGATATGTTGAAAAAGGTATTTTACCTTTAGCTACGGATTATAACCGTAGCCATAACTGTACTCAGTGCCACTCTATGAAATTTTTTATTTTTTTTATTTTTTTTATTTTTTACATGGAGAAATTTATTCTACCTACAATTTTCTTTAATACATATTTATATAAATAGGTATATATAAGCATATAAAAATTTTTTCCCTCTTTTTTTTCATTTATTTCTTTAATCATTTAACAAGAATATCTTCTAAACCAAAATTAGTTACTTGACGTACCATAGATGATTTTGGGGTAGGAGAAGCTACTTTAGCCAACTAACCTTGCTATTTTCTAAGATTCCATCAGGTCGATGGTAAAAAATCAATTTCATTCAATCCATGATCATTTCTAGGTTGTCACGCTGAATTTCTAGGTTGCCTCGCTCAATTCCTACCTTCCCTCGCTCAATTGCGCGAGTGAAGCTAGAAATTGAGCGAGGGAAGGTAGGAATTGAGTGAGGGAAGCTAGAAATTGAGCGAGGGAAGCTAGAAATTAAGCGAGGCAACGTAGAAATTGAGCGAGGGAACGTAGGCATTGAGTGAGGCAACGTAGGAATTGAGCGAGGGAAGCTAGAAATTGAGCGAGGCAACGTAGGAATTGAGCGAGGGAAGCTAGAAATTGAGCGAGGCAACGTAGGAATTGCGCGAGGGAAGCTAGAAATTGAGCGAGGGAAGCTAGAAATTGAGCGCAGCGCAACAGAGGAATTGAGCGAGGAAGCTAAAAATCGAGCGAGGAAGCTGAAATTAAGCGAGGCAACGTAGGAATTGAGCGAGGAAGTTAAATCGAGCGAGGAAGCTAGAAATTGAGAGAGGAAAGCTAGAATTGAGCGAGGAACGTAGGAAATGAGCGAGGAAGCTAGAAATTGAGCGAGGAAGCTAGAAATTGAGCGAGGCAAAGTAGGAATTGAGCGAGGAAGCTAAAAATCGAGCGAGGCAACGTAGGAATCGAGCGAGGAAGTTAGAAATTGAGCGAGGAAGCTAGAATTGAGCGAGGAAGCTAGAAATCGAGCGAGGCAACGTAGGAAATGAGCGAGGAAGCTAGAAATTGAGCGAGGCAACGTAGGAATTGAGCGAGGAAGTTAAAATCAAAAGGGGAAGCTAGAAATCGAGCGAGGCAAGCTAGAAATCGAGCGAATAACGTAGTAGAATCGAGCGAGGAAGTTACAAATTAAGCTTGGAAACCAGGAATCGAGTTTGAGGAAACCAGGAATTGAGCGAGGCAACGTAGGAATTGAGCGAGGGAAGCTAGAAATTGAGCGAGGGAAGCTAGAAATTGAAAGAGGGAATCTAGAAATTGAGCGAGGGAAGCTAGGAATTGAGCGAGGGAAACTAGGAATTGAGCAAGGCAACGTAGGAATTGAGCAAGGGAAGCTAGGAATTGAGCGAGGCAACGTAGGAATTGAGCGAGGGAAGCTAGAAATTGAGCGGGAAGCTAGGAATTGAGCGAAGGAAACTAGAAATTGAAAGAGGGAAGCTAGAAATTGAGCGAGGCAATGTAGGAATTGAGCGAGGGAAGCTAGAAATTGAGCGAGGCAACGTAGGAATTGAGCGAGGGAAGCTTGAAATTGAGCGAGGGAAGCTAGAAATGGAGCGAGGGAAGCTAGAAATTGAGCGAGGCAACGTAGGAATTGAGCGAAGCCAAAATTGAGTGAGGCAACGTAGGAATTGAGCGAGGGAAGCTAGAAATTGAGCGAGGCAACGTAGGAATTGAGCGAGGGAAGCTAGAAATTGAGCGAAGCAACGTAAGAATTGAGTGAGGGAAGCTAGAAATTGAGCGAGGCATGCTAGAAATTGACCAAGGCAACGTAGGAATTGAGCGAGGGAAGCTAGAAATTGAGCGAGGGAAGCTAGAAATTGAGCGAGGGAAACTAGAAATTGAGTGAGGCAACGTAGGAATTGAGCGAGGGAAGCTAGAAATTGAGCGAGGCAATGTAGGAATTGAGCGAGGGAAGCTAGAAATTGAGCGAGAGAATCTAGAAATTGAGCGAGGCAACATAGGAATTGAGCGAGGCTGCTAGAAATTGAGCGAGGCAAGTAGAAATTGAGCGAGGCAACGTAGAATTGAGCGAGGAGAAATTGCCAGAAATCGAGCGAGGCAACGCAGTAGGAATTGAGCGAGGAAGCCAGAAATGAGCGAGGCAACGTAGGAATGAGCGGGAGCTAGAAATTGAGCGAGGCAACATAGGTTCCTCGCTCAATTCCTAGTTCCTCGCTTAAATCCTAGGTTGCCTCGCTCAATTTCTAATTTCCTCGCACAATTTGTAGCTTCCTCGCTCAAATCCTATGTTGCCTCATTTGAATTTCTAAGTTCCTCACAAATTCTAGCTTCCTTCTAAATTTCTAACTTCCTCGCTCAATTCTAGGTTGCCTCGCTCAAATTCTTGGTTTCTCACGAATTTTTACCTTGCCTCACTCAATTTCTAGGTTCCTCGCTCAATTTCTAGCTTCCCTCACTCAATTCCTAGGTTGTCTCACCGAATTTCTGGTTCCTCGCTTAATTTCTAGCTTCCTAAGCAATTCCTAGGATTCTTCGCCGACTTCTACATTGCCTCGCTCATTTCTGGTTCCTCGCTCAATTCCTATGTTGCCTCGCCTCAAATCCTAGGTTACCTCGCTCAATTTCTAGATTCCTCAAACTCAAATCCTAGTTGTCTCACAATTTCTGGTTCCTCGCTCAATTTCTAGCTTCACGCTCAATTCTAACTTCCTCGCTCAATTCCTAGGTTACTTACTTGAATCCCTCGTTGCCTCGCTCAATTTCTAGCTCCGCTCAATTTCTAGCTTCCTCGCTCAATTCCTACGTTGCCTCGCTCAATTTCTAGCTTCCTCGCTCAATTCCTACGTTGCCTCGCTCACTTTCTAGGCTTCCTCGCTGGGTTTCTGGCTCAAACTCAATTTTACGTTGCCTCGCTCAATTTTTCCTCGCTGCTCATTTCTAGCTTCCTCGCTCAATTCCTACATTGCCTCGCTCAATTTCTAACTTCCTCGCTCAATTTTTAGCTTCCTCGCTCAATTTCTAGCTTCCTCGCTCATTCTATTTCCTCATTTCGATTTCTAATTCCTCGCTTCGCTCAATTCTACGTTGCCTCTCTCAATTTCTAGCTTCCTCGCTCAATTCCTACGTTGCCTCGCTCACTTTCTAGCTTCCACGCTCAATTCCTACGTTGCCTCGCTCAATTTCTAGCTTTCCTCGCTCAATTTCTAGCTTCCCTCGCTCAATTCCTACGTTGCCTCGCTCAATTTCTAGCTTCCCTCGCTCAATTCCTACGTTGCCTCGCTCAATTTCTAGCTTCTCTCGCTCAATTCCTACGTTCCCTCGCTCAATTTCTAGCTTCCCTCGCTCAATTTCTAGGTTCCCTCGCTGAATCCCTACGTTGCCTCGCTCAATTTCTAGCTTCCCTCTCTCAATTTCTAGCTTCCCTCTCTCAATTCCTAGGTTGCCTAGCTCAAATCGTAGGTTCCCTCGCTCATTTTCTACGTTGCCTCCCTCAATTTCTAACTTACCTCGCTCAATTTCTAGATTCCCTCGCTGAACTCCTACCTTGCCTCTCTCAATTTCTAGGTTCCCTCGCTCAATTCCTACCTTGCCTCACTCAATTTTCAATTTGCCTACTCAATTTCATATTTGTCCTGCTCAATTTCTAGTTTGACCGCGAAGTGACTGAAATTGACAGCGAAGTGAATGAAATGTATTTTCAACCATCGACCTGATGGAATCTTGGAAAATAACTAGGTTGGTTGGCTAAAGTAGCTTCTCTTAACCCAAAATCATATGTGGTACGTCAAGTAACTAATTTTGGTTTAGAAGATATTCTTGTTAAATGATTAAAAAAATAAATGAAAAAAAAAAGAGGGAAAATAATTTTATATGCTTATATATACCTATTTATATAAATATGTATTAAAGAAAATTGTAGGTAGAATAAATTTCTCCATGTAAAAAATAAAAATAAAAATAAAAATAAAAATAAAAATAAAATAAAAAATTTCATAGACTGGCACAGACTACAGTTATGGCTACGGTTATAATCCGTAGCTAAAGGTAAAACACCTTTTTCGATATATCGACAGACAGTCGATACATCGAAAATTGTAAGATTTTTGAGGAAAACTCACTGACAATTTCGGACCATTTTCGATATATCGACCGGTCATGCCGATATATCGACGATTTTTTTTTTTTGTTGTAGTCCCACCAGTGGGTCCTATTATGAGGTATGTGTTATATCCAAACCGTCCATCTATTTGGCGAGCTCATATTCAAAGCTTGAGACTAAAAATAAGATAGATCTAACTATCAAGTAGACCACACCGTAAAAGGCAATGGGAATTGAACGTCTACCATTGAAACCCTTTTAGGGGTTATAGAAGTTTTGGATCATTATGAAATTTGTTTTTCTTCTTCATCCAGGTCTTTGTGACCTATGAATGAACTTAGACGGGAGGATTTCTCACGAACATCACAAAGGGCCCCAAAAAAGTTTTTAATGGTCGACGCTCATTCAACACTCTGCTTTCGTAATGTGGTACACTTGAGATTTGCATATACCTCATTTTTGGTCGTATACAATAAAATGATATGGAAAAATATATGGACGGCATGGATGAATAGCATACATCATGGTGGGGCCCACAGACCACCGACCATCCGCCATTGGCTGGTGGCAAGGGGAGTACCCAATCCGTTTCCGTGAAAGGAGGGGTAGTTTCGTCCTCAACGTTGCTGTCCGCATGTGATAGTCTAGATTGGTAACTAAAGTTTGTATTCTTTCATAGAAACCGCTGGGTAAAAGGTTTTGTCTACAGTGGTCATTTTCTCCTCTCTTTCTCTCTCTAGGTTAGAGATTTCTCCCAGCTCTCTGCTATGTCTCCTCTTAAGAGACAATCTCTCTCTCTCTCTCTCTCTCTCTCTCTCTCTCTCTCTCTCTCTCCCCTGTGAATGTACGTCTTTTTATGTGAAGCTTAGTTTGTATAGTTATGTGCTTTCTCTCAGGTGATTAATATAAAAAGTTATTAATTCATTTTTTTGAGATAAGTCTTATATTTATGTTTATCTTATTTTTAATAAAGTAGAAAGTTCTGTATTACTATCCCGTGGAATAAGTATATTGTTGAACTACATAAATCTTTGTATCTCTTGTTTAGATTTAACACTTTTTGTGTATGTTTAGAATCGCGTATGTTAATTGTTATGGGAAAATCTAGAACATGTCCTGAGTTGTAGTTGACTTGTAGTGCTCTCCGAGTAGCAAGGTCCGATGAGGTGATGCTAAGCTGGACTTAATCTCATCCGCTTGAAGTAAGCTCGGACACAGCCTTGATATGTAGCGCCAAATCGAGCAGCAAGGGTATGGACATTAAAATCGACAAGTTGGCTCGCACAGAGATGTGACCCACTATCCTATTGAAAAACCATCCCCAGTAACACACGAGCATAACCGTCGGCCCACGATCTTAGAAGAACCGCATAACCGTCTACAATCAGCATGCGCATTGATCGTGGTTAGAGGACAAGATCGTGCCTAGAAAGACGGACACATCCGCTCTAATTGAAAGGTATAAATAGCGATCAAATACACAAGGACAGGTACGCAAAATCTCTCACTCGAAACCTACCCACACTACTTAGACACAGATTCTTAGCCTGACTTTAGTATCGGAGGGTCTCCAGCTCTGGCCAGGGTCTCCTTTGTCATTCTCTTGTGTAGTCTCACAGGGCTCGACTCAAGTGCTCGGAGCTCAGCGAAGGGTGAACCAGATTTTTGCATCAACATTTTGGCACCGTCTGAGGGAATTCGAGATAAAAAGTCTTTATAACTTTGCCAAAAAATGGCTAAGGGAAAGAGGAAAGCACTTCCAGTACCAGTGGCAGAACCCAAGCCCGTTGGACAACGACACTCATCTTCGCTGCTCCACACTAAATCAGCCCCAACAGGACCGTCTCAACGGACTTGGAGCCGAGGAGGCAAGTATCGGGCATTGCAGAACCAAGTACAGGCTTTGGTCAATGAAATCAACAAAATGAAGCAGCAACATGTGGCAGGACAACAGCCGCCCCCGATCAAGGGAAAGGCGCTCCAGTCGCAGCAGGGCGGCCTGTTCTAGTAAGTTCGCAAGCGGGAGCATCCCGGAGTATGTCAGCTTGGGTCCCAACTCACATCCAAGATGCAGCAACTCGGGTCCCAACTTATGTGTCTGAGACCTCGGCCTTAGCCCCAACTGACCTCCGCCATGAATTGGAAAGAAGAAGAAGGGCAGGACGCCCGAGGTTAAAGCTCCTCCTGAAACTGTCTCCGAGAATAAGGATCCATGGGAAGCTGAACTTGACAAACTCCAAAACCAGATTAAGAACATGCAGCGGGATCGCTAGATGCAGACTCCAACTGTGGTAGAAGCAATGATAGAGGAGACCGAGTCTCCATTTACTAATGAAATTATGAGCATAGCAATGCCTCCGAGGTTCAGGATACCTCCCATCATTCAATACTCAGGTTCTGAAGATCCGACAAAACACATGGAGTCTTATTGCTCCTGGATGCAGATTTAGTTAACATCGAAGAAGATGATGTGCAGAGCATTCTCCATTACCCTCACGAGGGCTGTGAGAAGCTGGTATCGACAACTCAAGTCAAAGTCGATCAGTACGTTCGTTAAGCTTAGTAGAGCCTTCTTAACGTAGTTCATTATTGGGAAGAAGAGTTGAAGGCCATCAACTCACCTACTCACCCTCAAGCAGAAGAGTGGAGAATCATTGAAAGACTACATTTCTCGGTTTAACGGGGAGGCGTTGCAAGTCGATGACTACTCCAACAAGATGGCCCTGACCGCAATGATCAGCGGACTCAAAGACGGGAGGTTCCTCTTCTTAATAGGGAAGAATCCCCCAACTACTTTGAGCGATCTCATAAATCGAGCTTAGAAATATACTAACGCCGAAGAGTTCTTTAGCTCACGGAAAGTTACCTAAAGCTCGGAGCACCCATCCAAGGACAAGAAGCGTAAGGATGCCCCATCTCAACCTAGTATGAGCAGGAAGAGATCAGATGAGGATTCGTCTCGTAGCCAAAAGCCGAACAGAAAACTCGAAAGTCGATTCAGCTCGTATACCCCCCTTAACACTTCTCGAGAGCAGATCCTGTTGGAGATCCGAGACAAAAGGCTACTACATTGGTCGAGCTGCATGAAGGAGCTGTCAGAGCCAGTAACCTTCGGAGAAGGAGCCGGGACACTACCATCTAGAAATCCAAAAGGATCTTGGCTGGTCAATAGAGGGATGAACTGATTTCTCCATAACAAATAATTGGAGGAGGTCAGTTTGATGGTGAGCATATGCACCATCATGTTCAGCGGAAGTGAAGATGATGAGGACGAAGCAGCCATGGAAAGGATCGAAGAAGAAATAAAATGCTCTGATACCATATAGAGGTTCAAAGACCCGTGGATAAAGTGGCTGGAATCCTCAATGAATATTGAAGTGATCGATTCTCATTATATAGAATGTATGTACGGTTGGAAGATCCTATATAATAGGAAACAAAAATCGAAATATATATAGTTGAGATTATCTTATAAACTAGGAAATGAAAGATATATACAAAATAGAAAATCATCTAAGATCAAGGAAAGAATCGGAAGAGGATTCTTCCTTATCACAGAGTATGAAGCGTTGTTAGTTGGACTCAGATTAGCAACCACCATGGGGGTCCGAGCCCTGAATGTTAAGTGCGACTCTCAGCTCGTCGTAAATCAGGTGACTTTGAAGTATGAGGCGAAAGAAGCCAGAATAATAGCTTACCTAAGGGCCTGTTTGTTTTTTAAAGCAATGGTAAATGCACAGTAAATAGGTAATCACTACAATTTCACCATGTTTGAAAATTCATAGGAATATGTGCCTTTGAAACTGGTTTAAAAGAGGTAATTTTAATTTTTGAACCATAAGGTAATGTATATGATATATCAATTCAGTCCATCAGTTTTACCACAATATTTTGAAGCATTAGACAAAAAATGAAGCAAATCCAATACTCAAGTGGCCCACGCCAAAAGAAACAGTGGCCCCACAAAGTTTTTAACGTTAAGTATTCGATTCCCTTTTTCGTATGGCGTGGTCCACTTGAGTTTTGCATATGCCTCATTTTTTTGCTCATGCTATAAATTCTACTAGCATAATGGATGAACGGTGTGGATAAGCGAAATGCATCACAATGGAACCCACATATATTTTGTAATATTCTTGGTTTTCATGTCAAAAAAGTAGGCAGTCAAATCAGGTACGAATGAAAATGTTGTAAATGCTTAGGGAAATAATTATTACTTTTTTATGTGGTATTTACCTTTGCGCTAGAAAATCAAACAAGCCTTAAGTGAAGCTTGGAAGTTAATAGGGAAGTTCTGGGAATGCAACATTAGCCAGATACTAAGGGCCGAGAATTCCTGGGCCGACACGCTTGTTAAGCTTGCTTCGGCGACTGAAGGGAGAATCCCGAGATTCGTCCTAGTGGAGTTCTCGAGCAAGCCGAGTATTGACGATCACGCTCCAGAGGTCGTCCAACCCGTGCAGACTATCCTGAGCTGGATGGACCTGATAGTCAAATTCCTAGGTATGGCAAGGTTCCCGAGGACAGATTGGAAGCCCGACGCCTAAGGATTAGATCAGCATGGTATGTTATCATCGGAGACATCTTATACAAGCAGGGATTTTTCCAACCATATCTAAGGTGTCAGCGACCAGACGAGGTAGAGTATGTGATTAAGGAAATTCACGAAAGAATATGTGAAAATCACTCCGGGGGTAGAGCCGTGGCACAAAAGATCATTCGCCAGGGATACTTCTGGCCAACAATTCAAGCTGACTCCAGAGACTTTACTCGAAAGTATGACAAGTGTCAAGATTTGCGACTGTCCCCAAGTAGCTGGCAGAAGAATTGACCCCCATAAGTGGACGTTGGCCGTTCGCTTAATGGGGAATCGATATCATCAGTCCATTACCCCAAGGTAAAGGACAAATCAAGTATGCGATCGTAGCAGTGGATTACTTTACTAAGTGGGCCGAAGCAGAGCCCGTCGCCAAGATTATCGAACAGAAGGTAACAGACTTCGTCTAAAAAATATTATTTGTCAATTCGGCATCCCGCACACTATTATCTTAGACAACGGGAAGCAGTTCGATACTGATAAGTTCAGGAGCATGTGTCAAAGGCTTGACATTAGGAATCCATACTCTTCACCTCGACATCCTCAATCAAATGGCCAAGTAGAGGTAATTAATAAGATCATAAAGGGTCATCTCAAGACGAAGTTGAAAAAGGCGAAACGCACATGGACCGACGAGCTCCCATTTGTGTTGTGGGCATACAGGACTACAGCACGGACGACAATAGGCGAAACGCCATTCTCCCTTTCCTATGGTGCTGAAGCAATCATTCCAGTTGAGATAGGACTCCCCATCGCTTGAGTGCAATCATATCATGACAGGTAGAATGTCGACCAAATGGCGATGAGCCTTGAACTTGATTGAAGAATTGAGAGATACTGCCAGGCTACATATCGCAACTCGACACCAACAGGTCGACCAGCTCTACAACTCCAGGACCAAAACAAGGCGTTTCCGATCGGGAGACTTAGTCCTGCATCATATATTTTAAAACACGTCGGAACCAAGAGTAGGATCCTTAGGACTAGTAGGATCCTTAGGACCTAATTGGGAAGATCCTTACTGATTTGTTAGCTCGGCAAAGCTCGGTTCTTATCGACTCGAGAGCTTGGAAGGGCGTCCCCTACTGCACCTATGGAATGCCGAGCATCTGAAAATTTACTACTATTGAAGGAAGCAATGTAAGGGTCGGCCCATCTTGCCAGAAATCTACCATTTTAGTAAAAGATGCATTTTTCTACAAGTTGTCCCAGTTCTACTCAGTCTACATCTGACCTCCGTAAGGAATAAGGCCTTATGAATGAGCCGACCATTTGATAAGAACGGTCGACTTATTATCCGAGAACGTTACGAAGGACCATCTCTCATGTGTAGAGATGGGGCCCTTCAGTGGGTAGACTCTTATAGAAGAAATTGGCTCGTCATTTGACAAATTATACTAAACACAGTCTACATAATCTACAATCATTAACCATCAATCATCATTCAACAGTCAGCAACATTCAAAAAATCATCATAAAAAAATATCCAAGAATAACGTCAGGGCGTTATAATATCCATTGAACTTGACCAGGAAATATAAAGATAAAGACTAATTATCAGAAGGAAGATCGACACCGAGAGGCTGGGTGGCAGGAGGAGCCTCAGAGTCAGGAGCTTGACTGGAGGGAGCGCCTTCGGTTGGTTTCTCCCCTGCATCTAGGGCATCAAGGCTGAGGTCCGGATATAGTTCTCGGACGTCGTCTATACAGGTATTATAACCACAGTAATAGAACTTGTTGGCCTCAATAGCCCTTTTGTAACGCCCTGAAAATCGGGGGTCGAGCAAAGCTCAGCTCCCGAGTTCCAACGCATCACTTATGCAACATAGATGATGATGATTATGATGAGAGCATTGAAACATGAATGAGATTATACCAAAATAGTAAATCATACTCCAGAGACAAGTGAAATTACAAACGGAAGACTATGATAGATATATAAAATATATAAACTGTGGTGAGTCTCCAGAGTGTGATAATGTTACCAGGTAAATTAATTATAAGTATAATTTCAAAATATACCAACGGTGTAGTGTCATCTAGTCAACATCCCTGTAACCCTGTCGATCAAGGCACTGCTCACATGAAGCCACCAGAAAATAGCATATACGAGAAAGTATCCTCGTCGTCACAAAGTCCGGCTCCGCCTCAGGAGTAGCGTCGCCATCTGCAATCAGACAAAGTCTGGTGGGTGTCCGGAACACCGTCCCGTAACGTGGGAGTGAGTGATCAACTCAGTGGAACAATAAAGCATAGGTTAATATGTTATCAATTCAGTCAAGCAGTAATGATAAAGCAGTACAATCAAACAATTCTAACTACTCTTATTAATGCAAGTATGAAAATGCAGTCATGATGCATGCCCTTAACAACATACTCCCTCATACGACACTATCTTACGTCCACGACATGCTTTCATCCCTCAGTGCTCCACATCTTTCAGGCACATGCAATGCGATGATGAGCATGATTACCGATTTGTTATTAGTCCTTTTCATACAGCAGTATTGGAAAACTAAGGTACCTTCCTTATATCATTCCCAAATAATGATCCATTCTAGGGTCGTCAATCCTAGATAATCTCATACGATAGTGTGGTTCTAGGTCGCTGCAAGGGCTGTCAGGGCTGTTACTCGGAATTGTTGCACCACTCCCCCATCACCTTATCAATACAGGGCTAGTTTATACTCTGTTTACTATGGGAAGGCTCGTCGCCTCTCCGCAGATTCAGAGTATGCTCGAGGTCACTACACTAGGTACGGTCAAGGCTACCAGGGCTGTTACACGGAATCGTTACACCACTCCCCCATCACCCATCAAAGCAGTGTAGGCCGACAGCTCGAATACAGTGTCCCATACCACCATATTCGGCTCACAAGTCTGGGTTGCTCACTGGTCACTACGGGGAGGCACATCGCCTCAGCGTAGGCCGACAGCTCGACCACGGTGTCCCATACCACCATGTCCGGCTCATGAGTCTTAGCGGATAGAGGTACCATGGTTAATGGGGTTGCACTGGTAAGTTCGGTACCTTAGGTTCAAGCAGTAGCGTCCAAACATGGTAAACATACATTAAATAGATCGGGTTACTTGACGAGCTCGGCTAGCTCAAGCACACGACAAGTAGAACGACATGAAGTGCATAAGCACTTCGCGTGGCCAACCACTATCGCCAACCGAAGTACGATTTGGGTTCGTGGAACACATCTCACGTGACGAATGAATCTCAGCCATGAATTCAATCCCATTACCGATTGCCTGGACTATATAATAGCCCCAATCACATTCAATTACGAAACAGTTAAAGCAGTAATGGATCAAGATTTCAAATCATACAATCAAATATCCAATATTGTCTGCTTAGGGCTGCCAGGGCTGTTGCACGGAATCGTTACACTGCTCCCCCATCACCCTTCACGGCCTTTATGGAATATAACTTAAACATGAATTTAAACATATACATTACATAGATAAAATTGTACAATCAGTTGAGCATGTTATGAAGTATAACATAAGCATGAGTTTGTACATATTTAATTTCTAATCACACAGATATCTAAAGAAATCATACACATAGTTAAAGGAGTTGAGAATCATATCTCAACACCTTTATACATTACAATTTACTAACTACTACTCATTCAGACATTTCAACAAACACTTTAGACTACATACATCAACATACATGACATATGTTGATCACAAGGTATTAGGCCAAATCCTTTCACTAGGGAGCTGCCCCATGGATAACACGCGTGCACCCACGACGGATAATCATGGCAAGCATGAATCCAAGTTCCATATTCATTTGAACATTTTCACAAACACTTGGGCTACACAATTTAACATATATAGCGTATATTGGCCGTGGCGTGATTTAGGGCAAATCCTTTCGTCAAAGGGGTATCGCCTATACAACAATCATATATCCATGACAATTAGTCATGGCGAGCACGAATGCGAATTCTATACTCATTCGGTCATTTTCACAAACACTTAGAATACACTCTTTTAACATACATAGCGTATACTAGCAAAAACATGTATTAGGGCGAATCCTTTCGCCGAGTGAGTATTATACATATATATAGCATGTTCATACAGTAATTAATCATGGCTAACATACTTTCAAAATTTGTACGTATACAGTATTTTATACGATTATACAGAATACACAATATACCATAATTTGTATACGCAATCGAAACGCAAAACGAACATTGGTTTGTGCATGTACAATCACACTCAGATCATGAATCTATCATTATCTAATATTGAAAGCATTGAAAACCATAACCTATACGTCTAAAGTCCGCACCTTGCGCCGTAGAAGCGTAATGAATTCGATAGATTTGCTAAGTTTCTGTCTACGGTAATGTGGCAACCTATAACATGCTTTTGGTTAGTTATTTCATAACTTACAACTATCAAAACCCCAAAATAGATTAGGGTTAGGGTTTCTTACCTAGAAACGAAGTCGAAATCATCGGGAAAATGATTAGAAAGGGATGGTTAAGCTTGTATAGCGGCAGGGTAGAGTGGCAGGGAGATGCTCCCACCTCTCTCACACTTTCTCTCTCTTTTCTCTCTTGTCTCTCTTAGTTTTTTTCAAATTCGTATGGGATGAGAGAGTGAGGGTTAAAGGTCCTTATATAGGATAAAACATAACCAAAATAGACCCAGGGTCAAGGTATACTTATGTTATATCCAAAGTGGGTCCATTTTGATCCAACAGAGCACTTCTGGAGGCCCCTTTTTTATGTGCAGTCGGACTTAAGCTCACCAACCTTGGATCTAGGTGGAGTTAAGTTTTTGTTCCAGTCGGATTCTCAGATCACACATGGCAGACCAATTTCAGTTCAACGGTCACTGAAACTCGATTGGGGATTTCAAGTACACTGCCATGTATATGAAATTTTCCCTGATTCGAGGGTGTATTTGGATCAGATTTTGACGGTCTGATTTCTTATATCAGGCCTGCAAGTGTGTAGACACCCCACCCAGGCTAATATCTTGATTTTGTTAAGACAATCCGAGAACCATGATCATGTCCCTAACCCTAACCTGAACCATTATTCAATCCAGACCATGTCCAAAACCGATCTATTTCTTGAATCATTCTCGGGCAACAATTGAGCCAATTTCAAGCCATTTTGAGCCAAATATTCAAAACGGACTTTGTTTCATTCAAAAGGACCCACCAGATAAATTTCGAGGGAAACTGTACCGCCGGCGGTAGTCAAATTACCGCTTCCTCTCAGAAAATGCTCACGGAGCCAGTCACACGAGTTTCGGACTCAACCAGGTCCGGGCGGTAGTCGGACTACCGCCGGCGGTAGTCGGATTACCGCCGACGGTACTCGGAATTCCGCCACGTGCGGTCTGAGTAGGGACAGCTGTCTCAGCGTCCAAAGTCAACTCTTCCTGGAATTTACCCCTCCCATCTCCACTATTTACAGTTTTACCAGCCTCCATAGCCAATGAGAGCACGCCACGTGGCATCTCTCTCCTCTCTACCAATCACCATGTGCCACATCAGCATTTACCCCCCTCTTGTCCCTTATTTACCAAAAAACCATTGGAGAGGGCTATAAATAGCCCTCTCCCCTTTCATTTTCAGATATATGGTATGAGCCACCAAGGAGAGGGAGAGAAAGAGAGAAAGAGTGAGTGAGGAAGAGAGTGAGGGAAAAGGAAGGAACTCCCAAACCCTCAAAGATCTGATTTTTCCATCCACCCCCTAGCCCTCATCTCAGCCCTTCCAACATATAATCGTAGCCCAGAATGATCATGGTTCAACCTACATCCTAGTCTATTCAAGAATCAAGCCAAAGATCCATCGCCCTACAAGCATTCATCATGACATCTACTCTCTTCTCAACCCCCCTGCTTCTCTAGATCTCTAGTGGATGTATGCTCTGTGACCTGCCGTACATCGGATCCTGTCACATCAGAAATTCCTAGTGACCTAGTCCACTTTTCTTATCTCTTTGCATAAGCATCATCACATCCGCCCTCTAGACGCATTGTTGGACGTATGCTCTGTAGCCTGCCGAAATACTTGGATCTTGCTACATCGAGAAATCCATGTGTGACTAGCCCCATCATGACCACAGCATCATCATCATCCCTTGAGATTATTTTACCACACTAAGTCGAGACCGTACACTTGTACGGGCAGAGAGGGTGCCTAACACCTTCCCTCTTTGTAACCGAGCTCCCTTACCCAGAATCCCGGATCGTAGACCAGGAGTCAATCTAAGGTCGGAGAATCTTCAGATTTTTCCAACCTTACGTATTCCGTGGTTCTAGCCGACCGCAGGATTTTGAAATCATTCGGCTAGTGGCGACTCTAACAATCAAAATCAGCTTAATCACCTCCACCATCATCACCCCATAACGCCACATTTTTCACAACAACGTGGACGCCCGATTTTTCAGTGTCTACAGAATGGAGACTCCACTGGGGATGTTGCTAGCTCGCACTAGCTGAGACCCGACTCGAAAGAGTGTGGTACTATAATCTCAAGGGACATCATCACTGCATTCACAAAAAAAAAAAACATCTCTGGCTTACACTTGTTTGGGCATCAATCCTAGCCACGACCACTCAATCCCATGCAGTTATGGCTACCCATGAAAAAAAGGCAGGCAGCTCTGCCCGGCTCTGGCTTACGGCACCGGTCATGCCACCGTCACCGACACCTCCAGCAGCTCCAAACTCACAGGCCAATATAACCACGCAAGAGTTACTACTTCGAGCAATGCAAGAACTATTACTTCGCCTAGTGCCAGGCGCCATACCGGATATACAGGCAACACAACATAGTGCTCAAAACAGTTTAACCCCACAACCTCCTTTTGCTTCCTCCCTTCCTCCTCCAGCAAATCCCATTCTACCATTCCCTATAGAATCAGCACAAGATCACCAACATCCTCTTCCTAGTAGAAGATCTGGTCAATTTCAAGGGGAAAAACCCCTCTCATATGATCCTTCTGAACTCACAGAACTCCGAGAGCAATTATTCGATATACAGAGGAAATTACAAAGGCAGCAAGGAGTGGATCATCCATCCACCAAATTCAGGGACTTATGTCCCTTTCCCGATGCCAGAGTACCTCAAAACTTTGAGGTTCCAAAATTCAAAAGGTATGATGGTACGGGGTGTCCTATGGACCATTTAAGAGCATTCTGTGGAGAGCTTAATACTCTGGCAGGTAATAATGGAGCGTTGATCCGTTTGTTTCAAAAATCCTTAAAAGGCGATGCGTTAGATTGGTACACGTCATTAGACTACCATCGAATTAAGACTTGGGAACAACTTTCCCAAGCTTTCCTTGATCGTTTCGTGTACAATCTTAATGCAGCACCCAAAAGGGCGGATCTTGTTGCCTTAAGGCAGAGGGACGATGAGTCATTATCAGCTTACGTTGGACGATGGCGGGCTATGGCTGCCAGAATGAAAACACCCATTGATGACGAGGAGCAAATGTACATGATCATCCACTCGGCAAACCCGAGTATCTCTGGATACCTCGTCTCATATCCATATGCCAACTTTACCCAACTCATCCGCGCTGGGGAACAAGTTGAAGCCGGAATAAGGGCTGGGACAATCTCTCCCTGGTGGCCTCATCAGGCCTCCCCAGTACAACAGAATGTGGAAAGAAGGCCTACTGGATATGAGAATGGTAACAGAAGTGTTCCTGACCTTCATCCAACAGAAGAAGACAATCTTATCGCCTCCACCCAATGTGCTCAATTCGCTCCTCAAGAAGGACAATGGCGACAACAACAACAGAGAGAGATTCCTCAGTACCACAATCATGGTCAGCAGATGAGGATGACCCGGGAACCTAGGCAGTTTACACCGATAGCCCAAACGTATAGTGAGGTACTAGCCACGCTAGTCTAAAGGCAAATACTTACACCGCTACTGCCTAGGCTCCCACCAAACCCTCTGCCACCAAACTATAATGAGAATGAGTACTGTGCATACCACCAATCCCGAGGCCACACAACCGACCGTTGTTTCGCCCTGAAACATGTAGTCCAAGATTTGATTGACAACCAAACGATTGTGGTTACCTCTCCTGTTGTTGCCACCACCAATTACACCCTCCAGAATCCCCTGCCGCTGTATCAAGCAAGCCCCACCTCATTGGGCACCCCTGCCACTAATATCATTCAGGGAGAATCACCTTGTCATCCAGTCCAATGCATCCATTCAATCACTGCCAGCCCAACAACAATACCCCCAAGTCTACAAGGGGGACACCCTGCCAATCCAATCTCTTCGCCCTCAAATAAGCAAGGGGCATCTCCAGCCGGTCCAGTCTCCATTCCCCCAAATATGCAAGGGGCATGCCCATCCAATCCAATCTTTGCTCCCTTAAATATGCAAGGGGCATCTCCAGCCGGTCCAATCTCCATACCCTCGGAGCCACCCTCAATCAATTCAATCCATACATCCTCCGTCTCGCAAGGGGCACCATCTGCTTATCCGATCCTTGCTCCAACCCTCGTGATCCAAGAAAATGCTCCTTCTTCGATCAACATACCGCATGCCCTAGTAAAATCAGGGCCCAACTTCAATCATGTGGTAACTTTTCAAGAAGGACATTCTGCTACTCAAAGGGATTTGTCTAGCTCTGCTCAGTCTTCGAACCTTCAAGAGAAGAGTCTGGGACAAGTAGTTCCCGCCTCTAGGAGAAAGGTCGAGGAAGAAATTAATGTCGAGATCTTGATTAGCCCCAAAACATCAACCATCACTTTTCAGGTCTTTGACATCACAGCTTCATTTCATCTCCTCCCTGATCGGTCTCGGATCCATAGAGTCAAGGCTCTCTCTTCGACTCTTCATCAAAAGGCCAGATACATTTTCGGAGACAAGGCGCTGACCGTTTTGGACGATCCCGAACAAATCTTTCCGATAGAAGCAGTCGACCATCGAGAGCTAGATATTCCGATCATAGACATACAATGCTCCAACGAGGACATACCATGCCATAATCTTGAGTTTAAAACAGCGAATTGCATACTTCTTGCATGTCCCATCGGATCAAACTATGTCTTCCCTTTAGTCGAGCACCAACATTTTTTTTATCAGCTTGAATATCAAGAAAATGCAGGCATGATAGGACTGGGAGATCAGCCTCCTAAGGATGAGATAGCAAAGCACAAATGTATCGGAGGAGAACAAACTCGGCAAGAGGAAGTTGATCCCTTCATCCACACATCAATCAGATCCATTAGAGAAGGGATCATTCATCTGACTGGTAGACGGAGATCCATCGTGGAGGATCAAATGAGCGAAATGAGTCTAACTGAGCAATTTGAAAATGACTCAGGCAAGGGGCAAGAATTGCCCCTAATTGACTGGACCACAATCTGGGTCCCGCCTGAGCAGGAAGAATGCAAAGACTCACAATGCATCGGTGATGAGCTGAGGAAAGTGACATCCAACACCAACTCAGATCCCAATCCCAAACTCATCACGACATTTGGGCACGACAATGAGGGCCCACCTACTGATCCGTCTGGCCCTGCCTCCTAAGGGGAGGGAGTGCAGGGCAATAGCTGGTTCACAATCCCCAAGACGGCACAATAAAAGCAAATAATGTTTCGCTCCCCGAGCCGAATCAGGTAATCCCTGGTTCACGTCGCCGTCTTTCTCAAAAAAAAAAAAAAAAAAAAAAAAAATCATATACTTGTCAAAAAATCAAAAAATTCCCAAAAGCCAAAAACACTAGATAGTTCCGAAATACCAAAAATTCAAATACTTGTCAAAACCCGAAAACAACAAAAATTTCTCAAAACACAAACACAATAGAAAATCTTTCAAAACTCACAAGCAATAATGTGCCAAATGCGTCTGTTACAACACCCGAGTTTAAAGTCGACTCCTATGATTTTGATCTGGAGTTAGACTTCAAACTCATGGGTTTGAACGAAGCCCAGGATGTGGGAAAATGATGATTCGACTCTCGAGCTTGAGGATTCCCTCAGAAAGCTCGAAACAAAGGTCAATGTCGTGACATGCGATTTTGAAATTGTAAGCTTGGGATCTCCTGACTCCCTAGAAAAGTACGCATTAAGAGATCCTCGCTTCGTGAATACAAGTAGAGGATCACAGAATTCTTAAGGCCAGGGCTATCCAACCTTGCGTTCTCCTATGAAGCCTTACCCAAATCAAATGAAGAACCAATCATACATCATCTGTTGTGAAGCCTGAAGTCAAGCCCATCAAGCAAAGTCAAGATCATGTCCGAAGTCCACGATGGAGTCCTACTTGATGAACGATGGAGATAAGCTATTGCAACATGTCGTAAGTGCTTCAAGTATCAAAGCTTGCATAACGGATCCATGTGCATGCTTCGAGTCTTTATAACTCCGTTAACACTCGCCCTTCTTCATTATGGGGTGTGGACATCATCGAAAGAATGAACCCAAAGGCATCCAATGGTCATGAGTATATTCTCGTATCAGGCAAAAGCAGGCGGCGACAACATCCTACATCATCAGTACAAATGAAAAAGAAGTCAATGATTGGTGGTAAGCTCGATGCAACTAACTACATCTCGCAAACATAAAGCACACGACGATCGCCATGACCGATGACAAACAAGTCTGAAAGAAAGGTTAGCAACATGGTAACATGTACATCTTATCATTGCGCCTACTAGATCCAGGGGGGCAACTCCAGGCCATCTTGAGACGATCCGCTGATCATCAGCGAAGTTCTTCCGAGAGGTTCCCTTCATCTCAACATCATTAGGGGCAAAAATCTTTCAGAGCCCATCAACTCCGACAACGTGAATATCTATCATGGGTAATCCTACCTGACTATGTCAACAACCACAATCGTAAAGCTAAAGTTAAAAGGTTAGCATCCTAAGATACATTCCATCATCATTCCTTCCCTCCAATAAGTGTTCCAAAAAAAAAAGGGGGTTAAAAAAAAAGGAGAAGGACAAAAAAAAAAGAGATAAAGAAATTAGAAAAAAAAAATGGACGAATAAGGCGCACAGTCCAAAAAAAAAAAAAAAAAAAAAAAAAAAAGAAAAAGAAAGAAAAGGAAGAGTCGAACCCAATGAGTGAGAACACAATTCACCAACCCATTTTTCCTCAAGATAGTTTAACCCAATGTCAAAGCTTCATGATCGTGATTGAAAACAAAGTCAGACAGTTCACTAGTCGGCCGGCAATGAATGGAGTCTAGCCTCCTGCCTCTGTACAAGAAAAGAGAAATCAAAAGAAAAGTAACATGCCTAAGCAAAACGGGCTATGTGAAAATCCGAAAGGGCGCCTCGAGTAAAAACAGCGGGCATGTAGCGGACTTGGTGAAAACCTGAAAAGGCACCAAAGGTAAAAAGAGCACAGCTGCCGAGGGGCAGGCAAGAGCAAAAACTCGGGACATGGTGAAAATCTGAAAGGACGCCATGGGCAAAAATGACGAGAAAGGCGGTCGTGGTGAAAACCTGAAAAGGCGCTACGGGCAAAAATGGCTAGAGAAAAAAAATAATAATAAAAAGTACAGGAATAGGAGAAGCCAAAGCAACAAGCAAAGTGAAGAAGTACAAGGGAAAGATAGGTCCCTGATCGACTCTGTCGACTCTACCCAAATCCAAGGGGCATGATCCTAGTATGTGCTACTCTCAGGGAATCAGGATCTCTTGTAAACGACTCAGAATACCAGATTCGACGTGGGCTAAGTTCAAGATTCTGATCCCAATCATCCAAAGCATAAATCCAAAAGCAAACACTGGTCAATTTAGCACAAACAAAATTTTATTTTCTGTGAAAATCTTTTTACAAGTACTTTGTTTTCTTTCTTCAATAAAACAAAAACAAAATGAAATTTTCTCATGCATACGGGATAAGCAGATGATCAACATCGGGAACTACAGGTAAGCCCCAACCTCTCATGTAGCAATAATCTCTACCTGAGCCTCTCTACCTCCATGCGCAGGTAGAAGACCTCGTCCCTCTCCAGACGGTGTGCCGCAAACATGGTATCATCATACCGCCGTCCCATTGCTAGGCGACGAGCCATATCCTCGCAAGTATGACAAAGGACAGTGATCTTGGAGATCAAGTGACCATGTGTGGTCAGCAAGAAGGATGGATCGATGAAAGGGCGCTTCCCAAAGGCCTCAAAAGAATCGATAACACAAAAGGAAGACGAAGCAGTGCCACCCACCCAAATTTGATTCATAGCCATCCCACCATCCATAGCCATCCTCCCATCCATCAAGCCATCCACACCATCCATAGCCATCCTCCCATCCGTCAAGCCATCCACGCCATCCATAGCCATCCTCCCATCCATCAAAGCATCCACACCATCCATAGCCATCCTCCCATCCATTAAGCCATCCACACCACCTATAGCCATCCTCCCATCAATCAAGCCATCCCCACCATCCATAGCCATCCCTCCATCAATCAAACCATCCAATCCCATCAGCCCATTAGTAAGAAAAGGATCTAAGCTATAAATGGTGTTCATTCCTTCAAGAGGGCCCATCACTTCTCCATCTACCCCCATCAATCCACCCATAAATCCCTCATCATTTATGGAGCTACCCACCTTTTCACCATCAATAGACCCACCTAACCCATCATCATGATTGGCCATGATGAATCAGAAAAGGAGAAAGGAACAAGGGATGGATGAGACAAAGAAGAAAGGACAAAATAGAGACAAAATGGACGATCAGAGAGCGGACGGACGAGAATATCGGAGGAAGGGACAAAGGGAATGAACAGAGAAGAACAGGGCTTGCTGGAAGAAAAGATGGACGAGGGCGGTAATCCGATTACCGCTAGCGGTACTCGGAGTACCGTTTCAGAACAGAGGTGTCATCCCTGAATCACTGCGGCACCTGATAGAAGGAGCAGAATGGGCAAATGTCAACGGGCGGTAGTCCGACTATCGCCCGGGCCCACTTTCAGGCAAAATTCGGACAGGACCCACTTCAGAAGGCTGGGACTACAGAACGTACCTCCATATACCAGAATGGGATCGCATAAATGATCAAAACAGGGTCCAAGAAGGCAACAACTCAGACCCATCTTTCAAGTCCTATTTCTCAAGCCCACTTCAAAAAACCCATCTCAAGGCCCAAGCCCATTCTGAGGCCTAGGCCCATCTTCCAAGTCCCATTTCCAAAAGGCCCATTTCTAAGGTCCACTTCAAAGAGCCCATCTCAAAGCCCAAGCTCATTCCGAGGCCCAGGCTCATTTCCAAGCCCATGTCATAAAGCCCATTTCAAAAGTCCAAGCCCATTTCAAAAGTCCAGGCCCATTTCAAAAAGTCCAGGCCAAAAAAAAAAAAGAAAAAAAAACTTTGAAAATTCTTTCAAATAAAATCCCCAAGGAGTCTAGCTCCAAAAGGGATAGTTTTCAAAAAAAAAAAAAGAAAAGAAAAGAAAAGAAGTTTTTCAAAAACATCCCCGGGGAGTCCAGCGCCACAAGAGCGTCACCTTTTCACCAAAAAATCAAAAAATCATTAGCCCCATTAATTTTATTAGTGGAAACCATCTGACTTTCCCTACAAAAAAAAAAAAAAAACTTAGCCCCATTAATTTTATTAGTGGAGGCCACCTGGCTTTGCTGTAATAAAAACAAACGATCTCGACCATCTGTGAGGTCAGACAAATCCTTTGAAAAGTTTCAAAATTGTCAAAAAAAAAGAGCCCCATTGATTTATTAGTGGAGGCCATCTGACTTTTTTGCAAATAAAAACCGTTAGCCCCGCCAACTCATTAGTGGAGGCAACGCGACTGTTTACTTAATTTGCGCAAAAAAAAACCGAACGACGGCGCCAACCCGCGTGATCGAACGGATATTTTTTCAAAATCCAGAAATATCTTTAAATAAAATCTCCAAAGAGCTTAGCTCCAAAGAGGATAGTTTTCCAAAACGCGCGCATCACGCAGTACACTGAGGAATCTTCCATATTCTCCAGTTGCGGACAGTGCAAATAGTTAAATAAGACCCGATCTCTTCCGGTTTCCTCGAAGGACGATCGAGTCCGTACATGATATATGTACGATTGGCCAGATCTCTATAACTGGGCAGTCGTACAAATGCTAGTAAGATGAGTGGATCTATCTCTGGAAAGAATAATCAAACTCGAAGTGAAGACAATCCATTGTAACCAAAGTGTCAGACTCAGCAGATTGCATGGCAAACAGATTACCTGTACATACCTAGTCCGGAATGTTCGCAAAGTTTGATCGAGTCTAAGTCGGCATAGTGAGTTCCCCGTAAGGCCGCACCAACGCGCAGGGCAGCTAACCACTTTGACAATCAAATGGAATGAACATTCCTAGGGTGATTACATAGCAAAGGAACGACAGACCCAACAGTACGGAAATCCTCGTAAAGCCGCGACAAATGCGCAGAGGCCCTTACTTTTCAGACTTACCCTCCAATGCTGTAAACAATCCGATGTGAAAGGGTTGTGATTGGTGATCCGTAAAGCCACGACGAATGCGCAGGAGGCAATCACAATGTTTTCCTCAACCCTCGTGATATGTGCAAGTCATCTTTTTCCAAATAGTCGACTGATAATGATACAATGGTAAGCAATAGATTTGAATCGCTACCCTTCATTCTGACCAGAAGGGTGGGGTGTCCACTTGCTTTGACCTTCGGTTGCTCGCAACCTCGGTCAAAGAGGGGCATCTGTAGACACCCCACCCAGGCTAATATCTTGATTTTGTTAAGACAATCCGAGAACCATGATCATGTCCCTAACCCTAACCTGAACCATTATTCAATCCAGACCATGTCCAAAACCGATCTATTTCTTGAATCATTCTCGGGCAACAATCGAGCCAATTTCAAGCCATTTTGAGCCAAATATTCAAAACGGACTTTGTTTCACTCAAAAGGACCCACCAGATAAATTTCGAGGGAAACTGTACCGCCGGCGGTAGTCAAATTACCGCTTCCTCCCAGAAAATGCTCACGGAACCAGTCACACGAGTTCCGGACTCAACCAGGTCCGGGCGGTAGTCGGATTACCGCCGGCGGTACTCGAAATTCCGCCACGTGCGGTCTGAGCAGGGACAGCTATCTCAGCGTCCAAAGTCAACTCTTCCTGGAATTTACCCCTCTCATCTCCACTATTTACAGTTTTACCAGCCTCCATAGCCAATGAGAGCACGCCATGTGGCATCTCTCTCCTCTCTACCAATCACCATGTGCCACATCAGCATTTACCCCCCTCTTGTCCCTTATTTACCAAAAAACTATTGGAGAGGGCTATAAATAGCCCTCTCCCCTTTCATTTTCAGATATATGGTATGAGCCACCAAGGAGAGGGAGAGAAAGAGAGAAAGAGTGAGTGAGGAAGAGAGTGAGGGAAAGGGAAGGAGCTCCCAAACCCTCAAAGATCTAATTTTTCCAGCCACCCCCTAGCCCTCATCTCAGCCCTTCCAACATATAAGCGTAGCCCAGAATGATCATGGTTCAACCTACATCCTAGTCTATTCAAGAATCAAGCCAAAGATCCATCGCCCTACAAGCATTCATCATGACATCTACTCTCTTCTCAACCCCCCTGCTTCTCTAGATCTCTAGTGGATGTATGCTCTGTGACCTGCCGTACATCGGATCTGTCACACTCGAAATTCCTAGTGACCTAGTCCACTTTTCTTATCTCTTTGCATAAGCATCATCACATCCGCCCTCTAGACGCATTGTTGGACGTATGCTCTGAGCCTGCCGAAATACTCGGATCTTGCTACATCAGAAATCCATGTGTGACTAGCCCCATCATGACCACAGCATCATCATCATCCCTTGAGATTATTTTACCACACTAAGTCGAGACCGTACACTTGTATGGGCAGAGAGGGTGCCTAACACCTTCCCTCTTTGTAACCAAGCTCCCTTACCCGGAATCCCGGATCGTAGACCAGGAGTCAATCTAAGGTCGGAGAATCTTCGGATTTTTCCAACCTTACGTATTCCGTGGTTCTAGCCGACCGCGGGATTTTGAAATCATTCGGCTAGTGGCGACTTCAACAATCAAAATCAGCTTAATCACCTCCACCATCATCACCCCATAACGCCACATATTTCACAACAACGTGGACGCCCGATTTTTCAGTGTCTACAAAGTGACAAGTCTCAGATTACTTAAAATTGAACTTTATTTCTAATTAATTTCACGTTTCTCACACTCTTCACTACGGGCTCAAGCGAATAGCACTGGGACACTATCTGGATTTGATTTCCGAGATAGTTGTCAAGCCCAGCAAGGCGGTCCTAATTCTATAACTTCGTATTATTCAGACTTTTGACATGCGGTCCAGATCTGATACAGAGTTTTGTGATGCTCCCGAGAGCAACCGGGTAATGAGATTGATCCTAGATTTTAGGGTAACTTAGCGTCACTGATTTTACAAGTTTTGGGTCTTGCAGATCAGATTTAAAGTAATTAGTGCGGATTTCGTACGTCATCTAGTATAGCACTTAGTTAACTTTGTCTAATTTCTAAAGGATTTAGTCCTGTAAGATTTCTGTCTGAGGTAGTACTTGGGCCTTTGTAGTTTGTACATACAGTGATCCAAGTTATTAATACTTACTAAAGCACGCCCTAATTACAATAGAAGAAGATCCTAGTGCAGGAGAAGCTGATGTTCTAAATAACCTATTAGTTTTGTGAAATTCCATAAGGGTAACGGTTAAAAGCCCATTTTATTTATGTATTTACTATTTACAATAATGTTTAGTTTAAATATTATTCTTCATCACTTAAACTTTTAAGATAGTGTCTAATGTGAAATTACTTCGAAAAATTTAAAGAACAAGGTGGTGAAAGGTGAGCTTTGTAAAGGAAATGGGTTCAAAATCGATTTTAGACTTTAGGATTGAGTTCTGACAAGTTAATAAGGTGTTAGGATCGACCCATTTCCTAAGGATGTCTAATTCCAGGTTGGCAAATATCCGGTATGTTACACCTTTCCGCTGAAGACTTGTATTCTTTAACGGTAGCAGTGATCATTGAAGCGACTGAGGCCTCAAACTCAGCACGCTGGGCCACTTTAACTTTCTCGACCTCGATCTCCAGCTCTGCAGCAGCATCAATCTTGGCCTATCCCAACTCAGTTGCCAATCGAGCGTTATCCTCCTCCTGTTCACACCCCAAGTGTAGGGTTGTGATGTAGTAATAAACTCGGTGAGACCGAGGTCGAATCCACAGGGACTGAAACCTGTACGTAGTCTGAAACTAACTAGATCTAGAACTAGGATAAGATGAAATCTAAATCAGGGGAAAATATGAGAATAATGATGAGAGAATAATCTAAAACTTAATAAATTCAGAGGAAATGAAACTAGGGATTCAGAGGATCCACTTGTAGAGATTAGAGAGATCTTATGCTTGTATCAAAAATCATGGAAATTAACTGAACTGCCATTGATATAGTTTTCAAGAGATGAGAGGTATATGAATTAGAATGGATTCCATCACCAAACCATGCCCAGGAGACAAAGTAAACAACAGAATTAAACTAATTACCAACCAATCAATGTATGAAGGTTAGGAAGGGTACCGACATCCGACCATGCCCAGGAGACGATGGTGAACAACAGGGCTTCCTGACGTCATAAACATAAAAAGGAAAAGAACATGTTCAAAGCCATTGCAGACCCATTGTAATTTCAGTCACAACAGACCATTAAAGACTAAAAATATTCCCTTAAAATCACACTAATATCAGATTCAGTTCAATAAAAGAGAACACATGCTAAAAATCCCCCATCATTCTACAAGCTTCACCTCTTAGCCCTAGCTAATAGGTTTAGCTCGTCATGAGGCGGCTAACTCTTAAACAAGAAGCAAAAAAAAATAAAATAAAATAAAAAACTCTAAACAGTCTCTCTTTCCGTAGCTTGCCTCCCCCAGCCGTGGCCTCCAGCCGGCTAGCCCCCTACATCTCTCTCTCCTTGCTGCCTTTATAGGCATCGTGAGACGATGACTAGAGTCGGTAGAGAACCAACTCCAAGTTACACAGCACGAAACCGGAAGTCAATCCAAGGGCTGCTAAAAGTTGGAGCGTTTATACCCTTGAAGCAGCTAAAAAATGGAGCTTCACAAGTCCTTTGTACTTTGAAGTTCATCCGAAAAATCAACGTCTCCTGGGACGTTTCTGATTTATCTACCCAATGGACGGCTTAGATCTTGCATCCGATCAATGGTCTGATCATCCAACCGCCCCATAATCGGTCGTTTTCTGGCCGTGAAACAGGGAATGCAGATCTCGTCTGTTGTGATGCTGGTGGGGTTCATAATCAATGTTTGTTGGAAAATACACTCCGTTCATTCAACTCGTGGCGAAAAACCAGTCGGACACGAGCAATTTTGAATGTCCATTGATGCGGCCTACCTGATTTCTACTCCGCCGTCCGTCCTGTGCTTGAACAGCTAAAAACCAATCCTCGTTGTCTCATTCCATTCTTCCATCTAGGTTTAGATGAGAGGGAGTCAGGGATTCTGATGAATTGTTTGGATTGTCCATGTGGACAATGGATGGGGCCCACAACAGCGAACCGAGCCTCCGTTTCACAGACGCTGAGAAAACAAAAACGGAAACTTCCGTTTTACTGAAGACGGTCGGTCAAACTGACTTTGAACGTTTTCTTTGGTTCGATGCGGTTGCTCAGATGTACCGCACGGTGTACACCCACCTTATATGTGGGGTCCACTGCATATTTTATCAGAAATCCAATCCATCCATTCATTCCAATGTATTATTTTATGCGTTGATTCCAAAATGGAGGCAAATCCGGAGATCAGGTGGGCCCAAAATCAGAAAGTTATGGGCTGATCTGTCCATTGGCCCACTTCCTGAGATCTTCAATGGCTGAATTTTAATATGTACGGTTAATTTATGACTCCCATCACATGTATGAAGTCTTGTGTCAATCGGATGGCGGGAACCATGTGATCTTACATTCTGGACCAATTTCGAGTCACTTGGACTTCAGTTTCTCGATTTTCCTGGATATCTGACGTGCACTTCTATCAATCTCCGTCCCCTGGAGTCCGTCCCTTGCCTTGGTGATTCTAGAGCATCAATTCCATGCTTTTAACATCCTTTTCAGACCTATGCTCGCAAATACACCCTGCATCACAAACACGGTTAAAATCAAGCGTTAAACAGTACCATGCTCGTAAATCTGGATAATACATGGGGTCTAATATGCAATATTTGACCCTCAACACCTCCACCGAGCCAAGATATGTCTTGATCTTCATGAGCTCGGACTCTGCAGTGTCACAGCGGGCCTGGAGCTCGTTGATATCGTCTTAGTATAACAACTCCCTCACCTTCTCCGCCAGCAAGCCGTGTAGCTCCTCCCACTCCAGCCGAAGTGCTCCGACTTCACCCCGGAGAGTTTCAATCTCCTCATCCTTCCCGGTCACTTCCCGTAGTCTCTCCCGAGTCGCCAGGAGCATGGGTAGTGACTAAGTCAAGCGGATAGTTAGAAACAATTCAGAACCATATAAGAGAAAAATCATGCATGAAAGTTACCTTGTAATAGACAAAGGCAAGATCGTTGACGAAAGACTCATGCAGGTGAGTGAGAAGTTTGGTGATCTCCTCCTCAGGGGCATGTTTGCCCGCCTAGTTAACTAAGCCGGACATGTGGCAGCCCGGTGGTAGTCTTTTGGCTTTGGGGAAAGGGGCAGACCCTGCTGTCTTATTAACGCCATTGGCCGCCGAGACCTGAGCCTCGGCCATGACAGCACCTCCATCCCCTGGCAGGGAGTGCATGTCTACGGCAGTCGGATCGACCCCTTCCTGTTCGAAAGAAAAGGGGATCGCAATCGCTGCCTCTCCGATTCTCTCTCCCCCCGCCATGGGAGGATGTTTGGAGGTAGTAGGGGGTATCTCAGGGGCTTGAGTGGAGACAACAACAGGTCAGATCGTTGAGGTAGAAGCAACCCCAACCCCAGAGACGGCAGCGGTCCCAACCTCCAGAATGGCATCAGGGGCTGCAGCGAGAGAAACCTCGGCTTAAGGAGTCTCCTTCCTCTTTTGAGCAGTAATTTTTACTCGGGGGGAGGTTCAAAGAGATGTGGGGGTTTCCTCTTCCTGGTTCCAGAAGCTTCGGCCATACCTACACAAGCAGTTGAAGTTGAGAAAACCTCCATGGCCAAAGAGTTTCAACATAACAGAAATATACTGACTTAAAGCGGAAGGGAATGGCTTGAGCTTGTAAAGCTTAGACTGATGAAGATTATTCGGAGTGATTACATAGTGCCAGACGCGTTGCTCTTCCTTGACCAACCTCGCTTTGGCCACTTGAGCCTTGAGAAGAGAGGAGAGCTGGGGGGCTCCCTTTGGGTATTCTGCAAAGAAGAACAAAAATTGGTCAGAATGGAGCAAGTCGGAGAACCAAAGAATTAATGGGCGTCTCTCGAAATCTGACCTGGGGTGAAGAATCTGGTGGGTACTTGGACCCACAGATTTTCGAGTTCAACCGTAGGCACTTTCCATTCTCTCGAAGCCCAGAACCACTTGTTCTTCCAATCTTTGTTGGAAGAAGGAAGTCTGAGAACGAGGCCTGAACCTTGATGGGCCCTAGCAGCGAAGTAGTACTAACACGGCTCGTTACGATCATGTTTGGCTTGGTAAAGGGGCAGAAATTCATCGGACGTCAGCTCCTGGTTCTTGGCTTGGTGCTATATCATATACAACGCCATCAAAATTCTCCAAGCATTGGGAACAAGTTAGCCCAGGGCTAACTTTAAGCACGCTGCCATGACACGCAAGAAGGGATGCAGTGGAAGCTGAAGCCCACATTGTAGAGCGCAGACGAAGATGACGACGTCACCCTAGCAGGATCACCAGGGGCATCATAGGGGGTAGGTGCTCGTATATGTACGAAGTCAGGGATCTGAAACTCCTCACGAATCCGAGCCATCTGAGACTCGATGAACACCGAGCCCCCAGGGATGAGCTCCACAGGTCGGCCACCTGATGGCCCGGCGATAGCCCTTCCCATTGGGTCTCATGGTATTATTTTTGTGCCCTTGGGGCGAGCACTGGTTTTAGGGCCTTTATCCTTTTTAGGGCGAGGATGGAGGGGTATCGCCTCCAAAGGACCCTCCGAGGCCTCAAGCCTAGAGTCTGATCTCTCTGGCCCAAATTTGCCTTCATACGCGCATCCTTCCCGAATCTCACCCGATCTGTCCAATATCGTAGAATGAAAGGAAAAAGAAAAGACTGCAAAAAGGCCGAAAGGAGGAAGAACTCACCGAAAATTGCCTGCTCCGGGGAACTTCTACAGCAAGCATCTTCCAAAAAGTTTAAGGGCAAAGTTGCTCTGAGGAAGGGGAGAACAGTTTATATAGCCCAAGGTTACCATCTGTAATCATGATGCACAGGTGTCTCCGAAGCCAAATCGCCTTGAGCTGAGCTCGCGAGATACGTGGCAATAAGCCATTAGCCAAGAAACACCAAGCCACGTGCTACTAACATCGAGTAGCTGTAACATTTCCACTCCGTCCTTTGGAGTCCACGCGGCAACCCCATAGCTATCCCGACTATTCAAATCCATAATCGTTGCCATGTGTTCAGCAACTATGGGCTCGCAGTTGAAGAGCCGCAACGACACACCAACTTAATAATGGGGAATCATAATTGCGATCGTACGCTTTAATTGAGCCGACTCTTCATAAAATAGGGTGTCGTGGATCATTTCCCCATGTATTTATTCCCTAAGTCCTAGTTCGTACTCAGAGAATAAGGGGCTTCTGTTATGGGAAAATCTAGAGTATGTCCTGAGTTGTAGTTGACTTGTAGCGCTCTTCGACTAGCCAGGTCCGATGAGGTGATGCTAAGCTAGACTTAATCTCATCCACTTGAAGTAAGCTTGGACTCAACCCCGATATGCAGCGCTAAATTGAGCAGCAATGGTATGGACATTAAAATCGACAAGTCGGCTCACACAAAGATGTGACCCACGATCCTATTGAAGAACCATCCCCAGTAACACATGCATGAGCAGTAACGGAAGGCGCACGATCTCGGAATAACCTCATAATCGTCTACAATCAACATGCGCATTGATCGTGGTTAGAGGACAAGATCGTGCCGAGAAAGACAGACATGTCCGCTCCACTTGAAAGGTATAAATAGCGATCAAATACACAAGGACAGGTACGCAAAATGTCTCACCCATAACCTACCCACACTACTTGGACCCAAATTCCTAGCTTGACTTTGGTATCGGAGGGTCCCCTGCTCTGGCCAAGGTCTCCTCTATCCTTCTCTTGTGCAGTCTCACAGGGCTCGGCTCAAGTGCTCGGAGCTCGGCGAAGGGTGAACCAAAATTTTGCATCGTGTGCGGTAATTTTTACAATAATTTGTGCAACAACATTAGGAGAATGGTGTACTGAAAATTCAAGAATATCGGGAGCACAGTGCAGTAAAAACTCATTAAATCGGTGAAGTCTACTGCACAAAACATCATGGAGATGGAAACTAGTCCGTGTATCCTTCTAATAAGAAGTTGAATTTAAGCAAATTGCTAGTCTTCACCTCAAGAAGTTGAATGCATTGTATGTGTGCAGTATCGAAAGCGCTGGAATAAGCACCATCACGTGCCACGCCTCTACTAAAACATAGAGTCCATCTAATGTTTCAGGTGGGCCATAACAATTGAATTGAATCTAATTTATTAGCCGAAATTCGAACATACATTGCCACCTACAAATGCACATTTCCTTTGAAGAAAGTGAACTACAATGGTTTTTAGGGGTCATTCAAATAAACTGAGGTTTCATTGTTGGGATGGCTCCAACGGCACTTAATTAACAAATGAGCTTGAGCTTTGTAGTGAACCTTTGGGATATCACTCTCCGCACCTGCGGCCGTCTCCCTTTATTTCATCACATCAGAACAATATTGGTGGGCCCACGTGATGAATGGCCCCATTTCTCCCTCATCACGTTGCAACACCAGAGGTGGGTCCATATATAAGTGATCGGACCTCTTTTAATATAATCAAACACCTTGGATGGACCATCCAATACCTTGCTTTGGGCTCTTGCTGGTAGCTCAAGTTTGGATGAAGATTAGCTACTGCACCCGACGGTTGCAAGAGTCGCGACTGACGTGCCGTCACCAATTTCTATGGCCCACACTATGATGTGTGTTGTATCCACACCGTCCATCCATTAGGGAATTTTAGGGCACAACCCAAAAAATGAGGCATATCCAAAGCTCAAGACGACCCTGCCATATAGAATGGTGGGGACAATGACACCTACCATTGAAACTTTCACAAGGCCCACCATGGTGTTTATTTGAGATCCAACTTGTTTATAAGTTAACATAGAAATGGAAGAAGGGAAAACACAAATGTCAGCTTGATTGAATTTTTTTGCGGCTCCTAAAAATCTTTAATGGTAAATGTTCAATCCCCAATTTTTTATTTTTATTTTTATTTTATTATTATTATTATTTTTGTGGTAGGTTCTACTTGAGCTTTGTATCTACCTCATTCTTTGGGTTATACCCTATCTCTCCAAATGGATGAATAGCGTGGATACGACATATACATCATGGTAGGGCCACATAACCTAGTGACGCTAAGAAGCGAGTCTCGCCACCGTCAGGTTCGCATCCCTCAAGTTAGGGTTGAGTTGGGTAGGTTTGGATGGACCTTGGGCTGAATTTGCTTGAGGTCAAATTGAGCTTGGGTTAACCCTCAGCCTAACTTACCTGCTCTGCGTTGTACATAGAGTTAGAATCAGCTTACATCCTGTTGAGTACATTTTGAGGGAGGCTGAGACTGTGTACTAGTAACTCAGTACCCTTTATGGTACTGAGTAAACTTTGTAGGGCCATTGTGATTATATGTAGCTTATCCACACCGTTCATCTGTTCTTTCAGCTCATTTTAGGTTGACCCAAAATTGAAGCACATCCAAAGATCAAGTGGACCACACCAGGGGAAATAATAGGGATAAAGACATCCACGGTTGAAACCTTCCTAGGGTCCACAGTGATGTTTATTTGTCATCCGAACCTATTCAAAGGTCACACAAACATGGATGAAGGGAAAAAATAAATATCAGCTTGATCCAAAACCTTCGCGGCCCCTCAATGGTAGGTATTAAGTTCATAATGTCTCCTGCGGTGTAGTCCACTTGAGCTTTAGATATGCTTCGATTTTGGAATCATACTCTAAAATGAGCAGGTGAAACGGATGGATAGAGTGGAAGAGACATGACTGACAGTGGCCCCACAGAGCTTGCTATAGCATATTGAGTTACACAATGCTAAAGTGGAAGAGACACATAACTGACAGTGGCCTCCACAGAACTTGCTATAGCATATTGAGTTACTCAATGCGCAATAACTATTAGACTTTCTGCATTAGATATTAATTATCCATTTCTCTAGCCATTAATTGGATAGTTAAATTACCTATTAAGTGATTCTTGAGAGTGATGGGCAATCTAAGTGGGCCTGCATGATGAATGGCCTACGTAATTTAATAGATCAGACCATCCACTTTCCTAGCCATTGATTGGAAGGTAAGCATCATCCCATCAAAGAGACTTTTAATTATGATGCTCAATCAAGGTAGCGTTTCACATGATGGATGGTCCACATTAACCCACGAGAAACCAACTTAGATTTTGGAACGAGACAGATTGATACTGCCCGGTTCATGGCCCACATCTCACAAACATGTGCCACATTGGCACACGTGTTGCGATTCATTTCTTCATCTCTAGACGAGTTTAAGGTCACCGTTACCAAACATCACACCTTAAACTGTAGCTCCAGGGTTATCCATCAAGGGAGTCTATCATATGGCTAGGGCTGTCAACGGGCTGACCCTGGGGTTGGCCTTGGCTTGGGTAGCCTATTCAAAATTCTAATCAATCTCTAGGATTTTGAACAAGCGTGGACCCTGCGACTTAAGTTCCTCTCACCAATCCACAACATCCTCTACATTAGGTAAAATACCTCGTACATCTCCCTCTCATACTTCTATTGCCTTAGAAAAAGAAAAAGAAACATTCATCCCCTTGTTTATCCGTGATTTTTCATGTCAAGTTACTTATATAATTTAATCATATGTATCTCTTGAAAAATATTCTAAACAACATGTAGCTCCATCTCCACCCATGTTGAACCTGACAATTTTGCAGAAGTGCAACCACAAGACATATGGAAGAAGGTTATGGATGAATAATTAGCAGCCTTTACAAAAATTAATACTTAGAAAAGATTACATTTGCTTGAAGGAAAAAATCAACTAGTTGTAATTGGGTGTATATAATCAAATGCAAAAGTGATAGCACTATAAAATGATACAAGGCTAGGTTAGTCGCAAAATGATTTATCCAAACTTACAGTATTGATTATCAGGAAACTTTTGCACCTATGGCTAAGATAAGTTCTACACGTGTGTTGTTGTCCGCTGCTGCTGATTAAGAGTGGTCATTATATCATCAGATCCATCCACCTTTCAATTTAAGACTCTTTGATGGATGCAAATTGCTTTCCCTTCATAGGAACTTCGAGCGCGCGGAGGCTAGGTGAGATCTACTGTGATGTTGGTGAGGAATCCACCTGTCCATCCATTTTGTGAGATCATGTTAGGACATGGAGAAAATGACGCAGATCCAAAACTCAAGTGGGTCGTATGACGTGAACAATTAATGAGTGTTGAAGATCCACCATTGAAACATTCATGGGGCCACATAAGTTTTGGATTAGGCTAATATTTTTGTGTTTTTAGTTCATCCTAGTAGAAATGATCCTATGAATAGTATGGATGTCATATAAACATCATAGTGGACCACGAAGGTTTCTATAGTAGGTATTTCCTTGCCCGCTTTTTTCTCATCATGTGGCTTACTTGACTTCGGATCTGCCTTATTTTTGCTGTGGCCGACTTGACTTTTGGACCTGCCTCATTTTTACAGCCATGTCTTAGCATGATTTTGAAAAACTGATGGACCAATGGATGGGCGGATTTCTCACAAACATCATGATTCCTCAGCCAAAAGTTCTTATGAAAGGCTTTCGCAAGCAATCCGCATCCTCTTTGATGTGTCAAGTACAATTCAGATGCTACTAACCAAATTGATCGGTGGCATACGAAAGGATGCTAAAAAGATAAAAGTCAGCCATGCTAACATTGTCCGATAAATAATTTGACTAACTGGACAGTTAGGATGGTGCAATCACAACAGGCATTGATGACAAAGCACGAAATTGCCGTGCTCCTGGAAGTACCAAATCAACTCACCTTGTTAACTTTGGGACGTGGATTTCGTATGAAAGCCTTTCGAAAGAAGTTCCCCACCTACGTTTCCAGCATAGGAACTTCCTGCGAAAGGCTTTTGCAGGAAATAACGCTGGTTAACTTGTGGGGCATATCCACCTTAGACAAACACATCACATCTATTAGGTGGGAAATGGCTAGTCCTGCCCCTTCACTAACTCGAGTAGGCAGGGGCTCTATAAGGGCCATTTTGATATATCCATGTCGTCCATCCATTTTGACAGATCATTTTAGAGCATAATCCTAAAAAGTAGGTAGATCTAAGGTTCAAGTGGACCACACCACGAAATCAATTGTGATAATAATGCATACCATTTAAACCATCCTAGGGCATAGACCTAGATGAAGGGAAAAGAAAAATACATACAAGCCCAATCAAAACTTTTGCAGCTCCCAATATATTTTCATTGGTGGGTGTTTAATCCCCTTTGTGGTCGCCTTGTCTCTGCCACATTTTTATGCTGATAGTGTATAAGGGCATGTTTGGGAGTGTAGATTTGGAGTCTCCTAGACTTGAAATTCCTTGAATTTGAAATTCTCTTATTATGTTTGGCATCCTGGATTTAGAATCCTCCATAGTTTAAAAGTAGCCATGCATGCCATATTTATGGGGGTTTTAATTTAATTACTAAATCAACTTTAATATCTTTAATTAATGTACGTATGTAATGTTTTACACAATGATTGTAATAAGCTCATTGATTACTTTGCCTAAAAATGATGAAATTCAAAGTCTCAGATGAGCCACAAATATAATAAAAGATCACATCCGAGTGACTAACCAACAATTTTTAACCATTAATTTACATAGGTGAAGTTCAGATGATGCGGATCATCATATTAAATTGATTATAATGATGCAATTGATAATCTAATTGTTTTAGGAGATCATCAGTGGGCCATGTGCCCAATAGATTAACAATCTAGTGACACACATGTTACACATGCAATTCTTAGGACTTTAGATGCAATCCAAACTTTTATGGTGGATTTCTAACCCCCCCTCTTTGAGGGGATCTGAAACCCCTGGATTTGATACTCATGGTGCCAAACATACCAAGGGCCCTTCAAATCCCTTCAAACCCTCCCAAATCCATGGTGCCAAATGACCCCTAAGCTGATTAGTCAAAATGGATGGGCCACATGGTTAAAGCACATACATCACAGTGGGCCATCATAGAGTCCCTTTCTTAGTCGAGTTTGTCAGGGATGCAATCATAATGAGTGGATTAGGTGCTCTCAAGTAGCACAACAATGGGTGTTTCTCTGACCATAGGGCCCACCTTGATGTATGCTTTTTATACCACATTGTCTATTAATTTTCTTGCTCAATTGACAATTAGGTGCTAAAAAATGAAGTCGATTTAAATCTTTAGTGGACTACATCACAAAAAACAATGGCCATTACCCGCCTACATCGAAAACTTCTTAGGGAACACATAATGTTTATTTATCATTCAACCTGTTGATAAGGCTACACGTGCATTAAGTGAAAAAGTAAGTATTAGCTTGATACAAAACTTTTATGCCCTAGAAGTTTTTAATAGTAGATATTTAAACCTTATAATGGTTCACTTGAGATTGATGGACGTGCGAAGACAACATATACATCAAGGTGGGTCCAACTGTTAGGGAAATACAGCGTTGACGCCGATTAGCTACCGAACTCAATAGTAGTCTCGCTATTAAAGTGATGTCACAACATTCTGTGGGCCCCACCATGATGTGTTGTATCCACACTGTCCATCCATTTGGAGAGGGCATTTTAAGTCATGAGCCAAAGAATAAGGTAGATCCAAAGCTCAAGTGGATCCCACCACAAAAAACAGTTTAAAGGATGAAATATTGCCTGTACATTGTTCCCAATCATATAATCCACCCGAATCATATATGGAACTTATTTTTAGGGTTTTGGCTTAATTGAGTGACGCACCTGATGGTTGGGGTGGATTTTACATAAATATCATAGTGGCGCCCACCCAAGTCACCAATTCGTCTAACCATTGTCTAATAAACCCCATTGCCTTCTGGTCCAATTTCTTTTAATCATTATCTGTCATATCCTTTGTTTTTGCTGATATGCCTAAGATTGGAGCATACAAGTCCTTGCAATAAAGCAAGTCCTCTATCTGAGCCTTTCATATGGTCCAGTTAGAACCATTGAAACTGATCATCCTTGATGAGCCACCTTCCATAATTCAGAACTGATCTCACTTCGTTCAATAAACCTGAAAGATTTGATACTACTTTGTTGGGGGCCGTTGCATAAAACCTTAGGATCTAGCCTCCCAAAAACACAAGAATTATGAGATAATAAAGCAATGAAATAAATCAAAACATAAACCACACAACACAAGAGACTTTTATGTAGAAAACCCTCAAAGAGGTAAAAACTACGAGGCCTAGTCTAGAGCAACAATCCACTATGAAGTAAAATGTTACAACCAATCACAAGCACATCTCGCTTAGATCAAACCTTTTTCACTCATGCAGGAGTGGATAAACAATAAGAGAATAAAGAAAATGGAGAGATCTCACCGATCATGAGGACGTGAAAGCACTGAGATATTGAGCGCACATTAGATCACCTCTACGAGCAGAACCTCCCTTCCACAAGCTTCCTCTCTCTCTTTCTCTCTTTCTCTCATACCTTTGATAGCCCTAAACCCTTTAGCAAACCCTTGTAAAGCTTTAGGAAACTCCCTTGCCTTCTCTAGAACAGCCCTAGGGACTCTCTATTTATAGTTTAGGCAACTCCCTTCCGCACCTTTTATGAAACCGCACCAAATTTACGCAGTTTACACAAAATCCAGACATGAATCTGCATAACCTTGACTGGTCGAGCAGGGTCCTCGACTGGTTAAGCGATCCACTCGACCGGTTGAGCACCTCCCTCAACTGGTTGAGCACCATGGAGTTCCATAATCAATTGTTCGCTGGACTTTGAGTCGAGCACCACTCGACCGATCGAGCAGACTCCTCAACCAGTCGAGCAGCCCACTCGACCGGTCGAGTGAGCACATTCTCTCCTCTTTCTGAGGAGGAAAAACCCATCATATATATATATATATATATATATATATATATATATATATATATATATATATATAAAAGAGAGGTAAAGAATGGCACATTATCTTTGAAACTTGAAAGTATTTTTCCTTGTATTATTATGATGGAAATAAATAAAGAGAGTGTGTTTCTCTAAAAAAAGGTAGGGATTTCTTGTTAGTTCGCAAGTGAGAGAGGAGAAATTGAACAAAATTAGATGTGGATCAAGGTACAATCAACCACCATGGATTGGCTCAAGTGCCCCCTGAACATTGGTGTTGCCAAAGAGCCCTTCATGCACAAAGATGCCTTGGGTAATGCTAAGATCTATAAACATGCTTTTTATGTCGTGACATGTAGGGGCACGGATCCAAAGATAGGTGGAGTCGGTGTCTTGCTCTGTTGGTAACCTTATGGTGAATGTAGTTGGAAAGGAATTATAAATGTTTTAAAAATAGCAGTGAATCCCTTCGCTTCTTTATAAGGATTGTGTTTATGCTTGTTAAGGAATGGGGTTCTTAACCCTTTAGGGTTGGGCTGGTTGTATTTTTCATTTTTCCTCTTATTTTGTTTGATTTGAGCTTCTTAGCTCCTTCAGTAACAATCTCAATTCTAATTAATAAATAAACAAAGGTAGGTAATTGTTGTGCCTTTGTTGTTTGAACTTAATAAATAAACAAAGGTACGTAATTGTTGTGCAACTTCCTATGTCTCCTACGGTCGAACCAACCTCTTATCTCCGAACTCAGTTCAACTCTACCGCTCCAAAAGGAAAAGAACAATTAGAGCTGAGTGGCAAAGTATAGGCAAGAGGCTTCCTTGTCTATAGAGGATCTAATAAAAGGTTGTGTTTCAAAGCTATTGCACTAATAGTTGTCTTTTTAAAAAACACTTCATCTCGCGATTCTCTTATGCCATGTTTAGGTGGAATCAACAAAATTGAACCAAGACCCACTCGACAACCATGAGAGAATAATCAAACCAATAAAACCCATAGATTTTCAAAGTTTCCTCTCAATCTCTTAATCATTGAATTATTAAGAGCGTCTTAGCAGTCGTCCAATGACATAAAATGAGGGTAGGTGGATTGGATTCACTGTGGCAAGACAAACTCATCTTAAGAAAATGATAAACTTTAGAGTCACCCAAGATTCATGAAGGGAAGGAAGTCGTGTGCGAAGAACCGAAGGTCACTTTTCTTGATTGATTGAAAGTTTCATTCTCTTCGTGGCCCACCATTATACCTGGCTTCGATTTGGGCTCACCCTATCTATACATCATTTCTAAATGTTTTGTCGGTTGTTTAAATATTAAAGCTATGATACTCAATTTTATTTTAACAAAAAACTTTCTTTCTTATTTTTTATACCTTTTTTTGCTATATATAAACATATATTTTAATTTTGATTTTGTTAGTGAAATGATTTGTTGGTATTTTTCCATGAGTGTAGCTCTAATGTATAGAACCATATGAATCACGTGTTTTTTTTCTCTGCTCATTTGGATGTATGCATAAATCAACAACAGTGTTTGTATTATTTTCACATGGTCCTCTGCACAAGGGATAGCCGTCCATTTTTGAATTGATGATGGTGATCTCTCGTGCCTCACCTATAGGCAACCTGGATCTCCAACACGTGTGCTCCACTCCTTCCGTGCGTAGCCATCCAACATTACTTAAATTTTCCCGTTGTAACTTTCAATTTTCCCGTTGTAAGTGATAGCAAACTCACACCAAAACACTCCCGCTTAGTCGCATCTGTGCACACGTGTCGTCTTATGCAAGCTAGGGGTATTTCTGGAACTTCCTTTCAACTTAGCCAGGAGTTCCTGTTCTAAATACGAATATGCGGGCAGATCCTCTTTATGATACGCGTCTCAGTCATATATCGTGATCCGGAACGTTGATCTGATGGGCCACAATGCGTATACGCTACAGGATGGAAATCCCAGTGACTGGACAATCTGACCATCTAACTGATTTTGTTGAATAAATTCTACTTTATTAACCGTTCATTTCAAGGTACATGATCAGGTATAAAGAACAACCTGATTCCATTTAATTTTTGTAAAACACCTAACATTGTAATAGCCCACAGGATCAACCGTCCGGATTTTTACATAATCTTCTTAAATTACATGTATTTCAGTGAAATTTATATAAATTATGTGCATCGATGTGCACAATACCATTCCTCAATATAAAATCCCTCGTCTCCTTTTCTCCATCCTTACCTCCGTTTCAAAGAAGGAAAAGGAAAACAAATCCGAAAAGGCTATAAAAGCCCAGTCCCCCCCTCCCCTCCCTCTCTCTCTCTCTCTCTCTCTCTCTCTCTCTTCTTCAGATCCAATTCTGATAAATCCTCTCAAACTTTTATATTATTACAAAACTGCCATTCTCTTTTCCGATCATAGACTTAGTATAAAAGAAAGTCCAGAACTTTTTTCGTCAATCTCTTTCTCAAATTCGTCAAATTTACGAAACTGTCATTCGCCTTCCTTCCTCTCTCTCACTCTCTTTTCTTCGATTTCCTAAATGTACGGCTCTGGAAGTTTTCCGATGGCCCGAAATCACGCCAACGGCGATCGCTTCTACAACCCACCAGCCATCCGTCGGCAACTCCAGCAACAGCAACAACAGCAACGGCAGCAGCAGCGGCCATTGAAGACGAGGCTGCCGCCGCGGGTCTCAGAAACACGGGAGGCGGAGAATCGCGCTGAATCCGACGATTCGAAAGCCTCGGTATGTTCTCTGCCACCGGAGCCGAGGCTGCCGTCTGGTAACTTGGATCGGTTCCTTGAATCAACCACTCCCATCGTTCCTGCCCAGTACTTTTCCAAGGTAAAAAAAGATAAGAAAATTAGGGTTTTCCGGCACTCGCTTGAATCAAACGTTCTCTACAAAAAATGTGCTTTGTTTTTTTTTTTTTTTTTTTTTTTTGTTCCATTTTTTAAAATTCTTAATATTTGGGATTTGATGGCGCATGCAGACGAGTATGAGGGACTGGAGAAATTTTGATGCGGAGTTATGTCCGTATTTCAGTCTTGGGGATCTTTGGGAGTCTTTTAAAGAGTGGAGCGTGTATGGAGCTGGAGTCCCTTTGGTGTTGAATGGGAGCGACTCTGTTGTTCAATATTATGTTCCGTACTTGTCGGGTATCCAATTATATGTAGATTCTTCATCAAAGCCTTCATTGTCGTCGAGGTGAGGTTTCACTGATTTTTCTTTTCTGGTATTTCTGCCCAAAACTTAAGTTGGGTTTGGATGAAATTGTATAATATCTGTGTTTTCTTTCAAATTATAGAGATCTTTGTGTCGTTGGAAGGGCATCTTGGATTCAAATCGACTGCATTAGAAACTTGAATGTGACTGATTATATCTAATGTACTGTGATTGGTTTCTTTTAGTAACAAAATTCCCATCTTGTGCCTTAGTTTCAGGTTTGAAAATTATAATGTGGTTATGGACATGGGTAGATTTTGTTTCCTTATAGTTTTGAAGAGAAGTGGCTAGAAAATTTAACAGGGTTCCTGTTATTATTGTCTATGAAATTTCATGGGTTCCTGTTATTATTGTCTGAGTCATTCTTGATGAAGTAAGACTGCTTATTTTGGTAATCAGGATGATAAGTGGTTATCTTGAATCTTGAGATACAAATGCTTTGTTGTAAACTAACCATTCTCTAATAGTATCTTCTAGTTGAGGTTTCTCTGTCTTCTTACCAATGGTAACTTGCGATGATCAGTGCATTCTTGATGTCATTTAGTTGTACCTAATCTTCAATATGATATCCAGCTGGGTTTCCAGTTGACATGTCAGCTGAACATGTTGATACTATAAAGATGAAACTCTGTAAAACTGTTGTCCAGTCACGTAGTATTTATAGATGGTACTTACATTCATTGTTATCAGATACTGTTATTTACTGTTGATTAATACCTTTCAAACCACATCATATAGTTTAAGGACGCGGATTGCATCCAACAGGAGCAAGCATCTATCTTGTCCTGTGATGACATGTTGCCAATGAAAAAGTGCCATGTGTGTGCTGGCATGTGGCCCATGGTGAAAAGTAAAGATCCCACTGCATGAAATGACAATTTAACCTTTTTTACTGTGGCCCTACGCTTGACACATGTACATGATGCTTTTTATCATTGGTGGGACGTCAACGTTGGATGGGTTGCATGCTAGTCCCTGTTGGACACAGTCCACATTCATAGTTTATCACCCACAAATGATGACACCTGCATGCCCTATCATGTTGCACACAACATCATTTATTTTCCTGAACTTAAATCCTAATAATATCCTTAGACTGTAATATAACATGTGCGTATATATAAATGTAAAGAATGTTGTAAAAAGTCTTATTCTGCATTAATGGCTCCATAAAATTTAAAGTATTAGAAGGGCAAAACAGTACTTTGCTTAATAAAATTAAAAGCTATTAGCATGTGTCATCATTCACTTGTGCAAATTGTAAAATTGAATATAAATAGGACGTTAGAAATCATATACCTTTATCTGCATGATTCCTGGACTCCCAATGGGGAGTTGTATTCTGTTCCCTTGTCAATTTATGTATTGGTGTCTCTATCTGGGCATCATAGTTTACAATCCAAATCATTCCTTAGTAATTTTTTGTGGGAACTGTAGGGTGGACTTTAACCTTTTGTTTCTGGATCATACAAATTAATAGAACTCAACTCCTTTCAACTACATTATTGTTTCTGCTTTGAATTATCTTCTATTCGTTTCCTTTGAAAAGAATAGAGGTTTTGAAGGCATCTAAAGCTATGATCAGTCTTGGGTCTGTGTTTATGGTGTTCTCCTATTAGTTTGAAACAAATTATATGTTAAATTTCTTCAAATTACCAGTTCTTAGTATCACATTAAGTTTCAGTGTCATTCTAAACTTCAGTCTAGCGACACTTGAAATTTCAACTCAGTACTTGTAGGATTGCTGCTCAACATTATTAGATGGGGTGAAATTTGTAACTGAGGAGGTTTCTGACTGAATACTTTAAGCCATGAAGTGGTAGTGGGAATTTTGCTTGCTGCTTGTCCTTTTGTACTTGGATGAGGGATTTATATATAATAATGGTTGCATGGTCTGTTTATTTCTATCGCTCGACCATCATTCTTTTTAAGTTCACAACCACAACAGTTTTGTCAGTTTGATGTGCATGTACTGTTGGGGAGAAATTTCCTTTATATATATATATATATATATATATATATATATCAGTTAGAAAAGATCTCCACGTGGTCTTTATTGAATTAGAGAAAGCATAATACGGTTGCCCTGGAGAGATAAACCGGTGCTTTTTGGGTAAGGAAGGAGTCTCAAAAGGATATATTGACATGGTTTTGGACGTGTAGGAGGGAAAGGTAACTAATGGGAGGACCGCTATGAGTTTTCAATTATGGTAGGCCTACAACAAGGGTTGGTGTTGAGTCTATATCTTCGTGCATTGGTTATGGACAAGTTAGCTAGGTATTTACAAGAAGAGGTCCCGTAGTATGTGTTGTTTGCAGATGGCATTGTTTGATTGACGAGACAAGGGAGGGGATAAATACTCCGCTAGAACGGATGCTTTAGAATCTAAAGGTTTTAAAATTAGCTAGACAAAAATGGTGTGTATGAAATGCAATTTTAGTAACATGAGTGGGAATGAGGAATCTATTGATCTATTAATATTGATGGCCAAGAAGTACCCCAAAATGAGTAGTTTCTATGTCTTGGGTTAATAATCCATGAGAATGGGGAGATTGAGAAGGATGTTGCTAATAGAACTGGGACTAGGTGGATGAATTGGAGAAGTGCCTTTGGAGTTTTATGTGACCACCGCATACCAATCAAGTTGAAGAGGTGATTTTATAAGATAAACTATAAGGTTAGCTATGCTTCATTGGATGGAATGATGGACTGTCAAGGAGCAACATGTTTAAGAATGAATGTAGCTGAAATGGATGAGTGGCAATACAAGGAAGGATAGAATTAGAAATGAACACATTCGAGGAGACGTAGGAGTAGCCCTAATGGGCAATAATATGAGGGAAAGTGACTTAGATGGCTTGGACATGTGTACCAAAGACCAAGAACTGCACCGATTAGAAGGAATGGGTTCGTTTGAGTTGAAGGCTGTAAAAGGGCAAGGGGAAGGCCCAAAAGGATGTGGATGGAGGTAGTAGGAGAACGATTTGATGACTTACGGTTAATTGAGGATGTGGTTTTTGATAAACTGAAATGGCAGAACAAGATTCATGTAGTTGATCCATATTAATTGGGATGAGGCTTTGATGGTGATTTATTTTTTCTTCTTAGATTTTGATGATGATATTTATTTGTTGTATGTAAGGTTGGAACTTTTTCTTGATCCCCTTGTTTTCTTTATCTCTAACTATATTTTGTTTCACCTCATACCTTCGTCATTTAGATCAATGAGGAATCGTGACTTCCATGGGTTGAGGTTGGTTTTTAGTCAATCTCGAGCATCTTATTTTTTCAAGTAAATTTCAAGCATCTTTGTTGAGTTGGTAACTCTCCCTAGTTTGATACATTTCTACACTCCAGGATCTTTCATTTCAAATTCCTATTCCAACCACTTTATATTTTTATTTTGTTACTTCTTACAATAATGATGATAGTCTACCTAACAAAGAATGATTTTCTGTCTTACTCATTTTTTCTAAAAAAACTGAATGACCTGCCTTGCTATACAAGACCTTCCATTTCGGTACTTGCTGGAACCTTTAAAATAGCACTTCTGTCCATCTTCATGCCTCTTCAATGAACATGCAAAAGAGGAGTTAAGCAACTAGGTGGTGTAGGAGCATCAGATCAACAAATAGGGTCCAAAGTGGGCAAAGTGCTGCCTGATCACAAATCAGGCCAGGCCATTGGTTATGATTCAATAGGAATGTGGGACCATGTGTCTAATCAAGAGTTCTTCTAAGGTCTATATACAGAACATGATAATATTCTATGGCTTTTGTACAACTGTACATCCTTAGATGGTCATACGTTTGTATATGTCTCATTATTTTTAATAGTCAACCATTAGGTGTCTTATTTAGTTTTTGTTCTCTAAGGCTGATTGTTGGGAGGAACTTTTGACATGAGGAACATTCATGGGTTTTTGAAAATGGAGTTAGCAAGGAGTTGAAGTCATCCTATGCATTTGTGGCAGAATAAGTTCAACATTAAACTTTAAAGTACTCCATTATAATTTGATTTTATAAGAGAAAAGAATTCAACCTTTAAATTTTAAGTACTCCATTAAATTTAATTTTATAAGAGAAAAGATCCTATCATTAAAATTTAGAAGCATTTCGTTAAAACTTATTATGAGAGAACATTATGCAGGCTCAATGTGCACAGACGTAGGTGCCCACATATCTTCTACCATCCAACATTCTTGGTTGGGAATCTTAGCACACATTTTAAGATAGACTATTGAAATTTGAATGTTGTGTTCAGTATTTTTTTGTAATAGGAAATTTATTGTTTCCATAAAAAAATACTTATAGATTCCTGCCAACCATCTTTAACTGGTGGGAGATATTGTGAGCACCATGCTTTCTGGGCACATATAAGTCGTACTCATTTATTAAAGGCCTCTACAAAGTTCAAACAACTCACGAAATTCCTGGAAGAAAACATTTAGGAAGCCGTTAGACTTTGGGGCCTTATCATACAGAAGCTACTATGTTCTTCACCTGCTTGGATGACATCCCCAAGATGATTTTGATTATGAAGAAATACATGGAAAGTCAGCAACTACTAGTACTAGGGCATATTGAAGTCATGCTCATTTTAAAAGCATTTTTCAAAGTTCAGGTAACTTATGAACCTCCTGGAAGAAATAAGGTAGGAATCTAAGTAAATTTTGATAGTGAAGCAATGGAATGTTTGCCCCCCCTTTTAATGGGAAATAATGACTTTTATTAGAGCAAAAGGGCCCAAAGGCCAAAATAAACAAGCACAAGAGCAGGCCAATCAAATAGAGGGGCCATCCCCAAAGGTGGAGGAAAGCCTGCTGCTGTATCTGCTCATGAGAAAATAAGATGTTTAACTCTAAGAATAACAATAGAAGCAGACAAACAAATACTCACAAAAATTTGATTATTTCTTTCTTCCAAATTGCCTAAACCCTAAAGAGCTACAACAAAGCATAGCTGCCACATGGCTTTATTTTCTCCTACTGATTCTGTTCTTGCATTAGTTTGGACTTGGATCTGCTGGTTTGAAGTCCTGTTGGTGGAATTGTCATCTGGACTAAGTGAAATTTTGATGCCCTGCTGCTGCTGTTCGGCTCTGAGATCTATGGACTCTCAAGTCTGACTCTATATAGTCCCAGTACTTTTTTTTTTTCTTTCCGCAAAGTAAGTCTGGAATTTGGAATTGGATTTTAAGTTTTAGATTTTATCTCCATCAAGTGGTGCATGATCTTTTAATCCTGGCAATGATCTTGTAATAATCTTCATGGCTGGTTGGGAGGAATGTCTTTGAGGTTAGGAACATTCATGTCTTTTGAATCGAAAACATGGGCGTAACTACTGCGAATGTAGGGGCAATGACTTTATGTAAATGTGATCTGTTCCGTCCGTTAGACACAACTCTGTTTTTGGCACATATCCCAAAAATCTTGAAGATTCAAAACGCAGGTGGACCACATCATATGGGGTAAATGTAAAATCATGCCTCACAGCTCTAAATTCATGTGGTATGGCCCAGATGAGTTTGAAGTAGTGCGAACTTTGGTGCGTTCCTTCACCTTGATGAGGTGCATTGGACAAACTTTTTTTTTTTTTTTTTTGGAGTACATCAGATGTATGGATTGGATGGTCTTGACTAGCTAGGCACAAATACCGCAACTCTTTTTGTTCTTCAAAGGTTTGACGATGTTACCTGTGCTATATAGCTTGGTTTCTGGAACCTTTTAGCTAAGATGTTGCTCTCACTTAGCTATTCACTAGCATTTTGAGAACTGTTGCTTTACGTGACTGAACTGTAATTTCTCCTGCTCACACATTTGCAACTGGGATTTTGAGTTTACGTATCAAGCTGCATTTTTATATCGGCAATGGAGATGCTTTTTTTGATGGGAAGAAAGAGAACAAGCATCCCCTAAGGTAATGGATAGACATTGCCGATACCTAAAGAAGATCTAGAGATATGTTCCTTTCCTTACTCGTCAACAAGGTGCATCCTATATCCAGTGAAACCAATATATTGAAAAATGCCATATTGTGGTTGCCATCTGCCTCTCCGGTTGCTCTTGAAGGACTGGGCCATATGCCATGATAAGGCATCACATTGGGTCACATGCTTTTCAATCCTGAGAATGCCTGCAACATGGGCAACCTTCGTCACATTAGCTGTTCCCCTTCTTGGTAGCAGGAGTAATCCACTCCAGGTGTCAATCCTGCTCCAGAACCTTGCCCCTGTTCCCACTTCCGTTGCTGATCCCCACCTTTTATCTACTGCCTGTTATTGCCACTAATATTCCATCAAGATTGAGGTTTAGAATACTGGAGTCACAAGTTACGGCAGTTACAGCCAATTTTTCCGTTGAGACTGACGTTTAAAATTGCGATGATTTGGTTAAGTCATACCACCATGTTGCTTCTACAAATCCATCCCAAGCAAGCTTATATTTCATGGAAATGCAGCTAAGGATCTGCATTGTCACAATTGTAGAAGGGAACCTGACAGGGGGATGTTTACACTGGGAAGGCATAAGTAGCAATCCTTGTTTTAGCATGTTTGGGTAACATTTGTCCATGATGTACCAGTTATGTCTTTAATAGTCTCAGTCCATCACTTGAAACCACCAGCAGTCTTCTTTAAGAGGATCTTTAGCAAAGCTTATGGACAAGCTCATTCTTTCGTTGGTGCTTGGTGTTGTTTTCTTTTTATATGGTAGTTGCCACACTGAATTGGATGTGTGGTGAGAAACATCTATTCTCACAACAGTTATAATCATTCATATGCAGGGGATGGCTGCAAGATGCATGGAGGATAAACAGGTTTCCCAGTGAACCTAAGTAGTGCTAATGCTATGCATCAATCTTTGTTGTTTTCTAGGATTTTGTGCAATTCAAAAGCTAAGATTTGCTGGTTAACCAGAACTTATAGGTCAACTAAGAGAACATCCAAAATCTCTACGTACATAATTACTTAGCTTAATGCCACCTTATATTTGTGGTTTAAATAAAAGAAAGTGTTTTAAGTTTAGATCTTATTAACCAGCCATTTGATTGGTTGCACAGGCAAAGTAAGTTAAGGAAGAAACTGATAGGATTCTACTAATCAAGACCTTCCCTAAGATGTCAGCAGCAGCATGGAATCTTCCTTGGATCTCAATGACTTGATTGGCCCTCTCCATGTTTGGAACTTACTACACAATAATCTACTGAGATTTGGTACATGCTACGCATGGATGACTCCTTCAATGCAATGCTATCTGGCATCTATGTTCTCCCAGGAGAGAACATTTCTAAGCCTCATTACATGCAACTTTGTTATATTTCTTGTAATTATTTTCTTTGCACTGTCGGACTCCCTTTTGCCCAAATTTACAGGCCTGTTTTTGAACCATAAGAAAAATATAAAATAGGCACCTTTAGTTTGAACCCACAGTGCATTTGTCATCAACATATTCAGCTGTGATAGGATTGAATTGTTGAGAAGCTATTCTGTGATTTAAGTTATTCTTTTTAGTTTTATTGCTGTATTATTTCTTTATTATTATTATTTTTTTAAAAATTTGTTCGTCTTTTTTAATCTTTTACTTGTATTGGTGTATAATAGCATTTTTGTCAACCCCTTTGTTTATTGCATGTGATGGTGCAACTCAATTATTGAGTCAATGAGGTCTCTGCATGCAAATCATAAAGAAATGGACAACAATACATCCACAAGAATATTTGAGTAGAGAAGGAGAAATACTTTATTGATATCAAATTTCTTTTTACAATATTTAAGAACAACTAACACTTAACTTTTTTGGAACCCTTATGTACTACACGACCCTCCATTTTATAGACCTTGAATGAATCTTTAACGAGTATCCGCCGACTAAGCAATTGATTTTACATCAATCATAGTTGATTTCAACTTAATCTAATCTACCTAAGATGGTATATCGTCTTAACTCAGCCCCATATCATCCATCACATCCTCCTACATCTCCCACAAATATTAAATTCTAGCTCTTGATATTTAGGCCCCAAATTTATAAATAAACAGTCCAAGATCAGCACATGCTGGGCCATACGGGAATCATGTAACTGCCCGAGCATTGTGCAAATAAGGCATCATTAATCCATTTGTTTGCATGCCCCGCTCTAAGCCTTATGTGCTTCGATGATGCATAGTGTGCTATTAATGGTCATAGATATAGTTTCCAGGTTTGCAGTCAGGTTCCTGTTTATGAAATTCACAAAATCATTGCTTGCCTAGAGAATCTAGTTCCTTGTGTTGGGTCCATCCTCAGCTTGTTCAAGTCTGCAGATTTGATCTGTTTCTTGAACCTGGCACATTCCATTCCTGTAAATCTTATTATTTATTACAGATCCCATGCTGAAGTCTTCTTAAGACCAAACTTTTAACCAATGTGTTTTAAGATCCAGACGGACGCCACCATTTTTTTGGCAGTTTGATCCAACTGGTCTGATCTCTGTTGACCTCTGACATCTACTTGAAGTATAGAAGGAACAAAATAAAAGATCAACAAACAAAAAATCTCTGATATGATAGGACATCTAGATGCTAAGTGAAGTTTGTAGGTGTAAGCTCCAGATGGCCATCATACAAAAAAAAAAAAAAACAGTTAACCACCGACTAACCTGAATTTTATAGATCCAGCTTGTTCCTGGTCTTGTTTTTGACCATTGTCTTTGACCCGTGTTGCTAGTTCATGCAAGCTTCGCATTTACCACCAAATATTGGCAAATTCGAGGGCAGCGAATTAGTGCATTGAACTCGCCAATTCAAACTAACAAGCTGAAATCAAGTCTCCTACTTTGGAGCACTTGGGGTAATTCAGTATAGTTGTCAACATTAACCATAATTCATAGCCTAGCTAAAGTGGAGCAGAGACAGGTATGACAGACTACAGAAAGTTTCAGGGTGTTGTTTGTTGTTGAGTGCTTTGTGGTGCAGTTAATGGCAGTTACATGGATAATGTTCCCGAAAGATACAACAGTGTAAGCTTTTATGAGAAGCAATATAAACTCTTTTTAGTATTATGATATAATCTGATAATAATGGTTTTCCATCATGGTGCCCTATAACTTGTATCCATGGACTAAATTACCGGATAGTAGTTGTTGTGCATGCATAAAGTCCAAGTCACTGTGATTCAACAGATGGTTGAATTTGGGTTTTTATTAGTCTCACGTACCAAGGCACTTTCATTAAGAAGTACCAAGGATTGTGATGAATATGGTCAAGGCCCTATTCGCAATCTCCCATTGACAAGAAAGCAGGTGCTTCAATTGGTGTTGGGATGAAGGTCTATTTCATGTGGAGGTGGAATCATATTGTCCGATTGGTATTAGTATCTCAAAGGGTTTCATAAATACAAACTGAAGATCCTTCCAAAATCCTTGATATGCCTCCCCATGATTTTCTGTTCTGTGCTCCACCCTCAAATCCTGGATCCATATTAGGTAGACTTTGCTTATAACAATTGTTAGACATTGTGAGAAATAAGATTATGATTCACAAAAGATGGGAGTGACTGCGAAAGAAATTCATGTTATATGATGGAGAATGCAATGCTCTTAAATATTTTCTTGTTTTTGCCAGGCGATCTGGTGAAGAGAGTGATGGTGATTCCTCCAGGGATACAAGTAGTGATGGCAGCAGTGACTGCGATGTTGATAGGTCAAAACAGGTTGGCGAGAGCGCATGGAGTCATCATAATCCGATGGACCCGAGCATCCTACGAATAAACAGACTGTCCTTGAGGGATAAACCTCATCTTGTGGGTCAAGAGGGTTTTTCCAGTGATGACGGCGATGTTTCCAACCCTCATGGGATTCTGACATTCGAGTACTTTGAACGGGATCCCCCCTACAGCCGGGAACCTTTAGCGGACAAGGCAAGTTCTTTCTTTCTTGGGACTTGATTGAAGTTTGGAAACTCATTTTCCATGTTAACAACCTGTCCTGCAACTTGCATCACAGATTTCAGTTCTTGCATGTCGTTTTCCGGAGCTTAAGACGTACAGGAGCTGTGACCTACTGCCTGCTAGCTGGGTTTCAGTGGCCTGGTATGCTTCTATTATTTTATCACATTTTGCAGAAGTTTGTCGTGACTCGTTTACTTTTAATGCTTGTTACTAATTTTTGTGATTGAATTTTGTGCAGGTATCCAATATATAGGATACCCACGGGCCCCACACTGCGTGATCTGGATGCTTGCTTTTTGACCTTCCACTACCTTTCAACACCTTTTAGAAGTACGTATTTATCTACTTGAGTGTTAACTTATGATTGAACAAGCATTATTTCTTTGATCAAGAGGAAATGACCAGATTTGTAACATCATTTCCTAGTATTGATAGCCAGGAAGTAGCCATCAAATTCCAGTTGCATCTCTTTCAAATCCAACTTGAAAGTGGTGTGATTGTTATTTGGAGCAGAGTCCCCTCAATATAAGTGTGGAGGGTGGTTTGCAGTTTAGTCATTTCCAGCTAGGAAGTGACATACATGTCTTTGTTTGTAAGATTTTATTATCTCAAGCTTTGCTAAGCCCACACATGTGTACAAGTCAGCTAATGCACATGTGACCAATATGCCGGCATGGCACACGTGAAATATCCAAGCCAGCCATCATGTGTACCTCACCTTGTAGATGCTGCTGCTGAAAGACACAGGTGGTCCACTTGTTTCTTGTCTCATGAAACATACATAGTGGTATCCTTCTGACGGATGGCTTGGATATTGCACTTCTCTGCCAAGCTGGCATATTTGGTCGGGTATCATGTGTGCATTAGCTGACTTGTACAGGCTTGTGTACTTAGCAAAGCTGTATAACCTCTATTGTCTGCCACATTGATGTGGTGAATGGTGTTTTCTACAGGTACAAGCAATGTTCAGCCACAGGTTCCTGGTCCAACGGTTAGGAAGGTTGGTAGTGCCATGGACTTGTCTGCAAAATTTCAATTACCAGTCTTTGGGCTTGCCTCCTACAAGTTAAGAGGTTCGGTCTGGACCACCAACGGTGTCTTGGAAAGCCAACAATCAACTTCACTACTCCAAGATGCCGACAATTGGCTCCGGCTGTTACAGGTTGATCACCCTGATTTCCAGTTCTTTGTTTCGCACAATACATATTGGAGGTAAGGGGAAGGAAGGTCTCGGCGTTCCACTGATTGGTTGGTTGAATCTTGTGCGGAGTTGCTCCGGCATTCCCATCTATCTTCTATTTATCTAAGTTCGTCTTTACATATGTAATGCGAAAGGCTCCTATTATCGTGAGGGGAAGTATCTTACCCAAAGGAAAGGCAGCTGGTTATCCACGAGATAAAAACAGCAGAAGAAGAGCAGATTAGTTCTGGTTTCAGCCAAGGCAAAGGATGATGGGATGCGGGGCCTCTTATTTTAGTAGGGTGCATAAGGTGGCAGGATCACAACCCGCTTGCTTAATTTTTATCGCAAAGCGAGAACAATAAACTTGTATGTTCTGCCTTTTTGTTTCTGTCGCACCTTAATTCTGTCGGGAGTTGCAGGTGTTGGTGCTCTGAGCACCGGGGATTTCTACGATAACGTTTTAACACTGCTGCTACGATAAATCTTTGTTATGGATGAAGAAGGTTATGATGATTTTGGATGGTGACGAAAGAAAAAACAAAAACAAAAGAACTGTAGTTTATCTATACCGATAGTTTCTGAAGGAACACACTTCTCTTTCCTCAATCACATTGGGGGTGTATCTTTCTGCAGTGAATTGAGTGTGATTGTATGGAAGTGGAGTTGATGTTTATTGCATGCTTCTTCTTCTTTTTACCCCTCCCATTTTAATTGAATGGCACAGATGAGCAGCAGCTCCGTCCAGTTTCTAGATTTTGGAAAATCATTGCTGATTTCAAGGATTTATGGAGCGACAATGCTCATGATGAGTTCATATGGTGCTTCTTTGGGGTGTTTATTTGAAGGTGATTTGGCTTTTTAGGCAGTGGTGCAGATCTGCTATTTCATTTACTTCAGTGGGAAGCCATCTTGGAGGCGGAAATGGACCGGACCCGACCTAGACCCTAAACAGGTAATGAGGACTGGATTACCTTCCTCTTGAAAGATGGCTTTTCAAGACCAGAATGTGTGCCCATGTGGGACCAGCTGTTGATTTGCTGCTGATCATACAAATCAGCACAATACAATAAATAGGCCTTAATGGTTGTGACCATTTTTTAAGCATTTCCTAACCGTCTAATAGATGGGCCTTGATGGGAGTGACCATCTTAAAAAATAAAAAAAATCAGCCTTTCTCAATGGGAGCCGTAACTGATTGGCACCATTCAAGGGGTAGCAGCTGTCCAAGCAGGACTATTTTTATGCCATATAACATTCACTATTGGAAATACTAAATCGAAGGTTTCGATTTCATCCACGTGTGCCATGTGTTCATATTGATATGGAGGCACGTGCCACGTGGAATTGACAAATTGCAAGCTATTGATGTTATTGGCATGGGTTTTGTGAAATTCACGGATTTCAAATCTCTGGTAATTGCAATGCAAATCATTAGTGCATCCAAATTGCTATTCAAATATTAATAGTGCATCCAAACACATCTTCTAAAATAGGGAAATCACGGTTCTTGTAAAAAATTTAAGTATATGGTAAAGCCAAAACACACTGATGAGTGGTCCACAACAGACCGATGAGTGGGCCACGGTCCTTGGGGTCATCCTAACAATTGGCTGTAGCTCAAGAATCATTTCGATCACACTATCCCAACCATCCGTTTAGATTACTCCTGCCCCTTGGGTGTGGAATGTTGCTCTGTGTTTATCATCTGACCGTCGATTTTCCTCAGTGCCCATTCCTTGCAAGTGAAGTCCATACCATTGCTTGGTGTTGCAGAATGGCGTCTCTCATTTCGCTAGACTCCCATATCACTTCGCCACCTTTTCAAAAATGCTGATGACTCATCCACCGATCACATGGCATAATTGTACTGCAATCCAGACCGTCTAAAGCTCAGATCCAATTGTGGATAGAGAATAACTCGAACAGCCAGACTATTCACAATCTGCACAGATGGGGTCGTTTCCCTTTGGCTTGCTAGAACAAGCTGCAGTGTAACAGCCGTTGTGCTAATTACCAAATCATTTGATTAATTACTATTAATTAAATTAATAAATTATATTTAACAGAATTAAATCATTTAAAATATTTTATATATATATATATATATATATATATATATATATATATATATATATATATATATATATATATATATATATATATGTGAGAGAGAGAGAGAGTCCCGGTCTCCTACGCACAAGGCCGCACGGAGTTTCAATGCGAGCTTGTATACGAGCGGTTAGATTCCACTCACGGCTGGGATTCGGCAGCTGTGAGAATAACAGAGTCTGCAGAACAAAGACTTGCGCCAAGATTTTCGCAATCTCATGGGATTGCGTAACTCAGTACCCTTAGCGTACTGAGTAAACTCTGTGGGGTCCACCATTATTTATTTATTTTTATTGACTCCGTTCATCCATATTAACAGATAATTTTAAGGCTTTAGCTCAAAATGGAAGCATATCAAAATCTCAAGTGGACCACACCACAGGAAATAGTGTGATTGAACCTCTACCATTGAAAAATTCTTAAAGGCCACAGAAGTTTTGGATCAAGCTGATGTTTGTGGTTTCTCTTCATACATATCTTTTTGATCTTATGAACAGTTTGGATGATAAATAAACATTACTGTGGGCCCTAGGAAGATTTCAACGGTGGAAATCATTATTCCACACTGTTTCCTGTGGCATGGTCTACTTAAGCCTTGGATTTACTTCAATTTTTGGATCAACCCTTAAAAGTAGCAGGAAAAATGGATGGACGGTTTGGATAAACTACATACATTCACAGTGGGCCCAACCGAGTTTACTCAGTACGATAAAAGCATACTAAGTAACTCAGTACGCAATTATGGTGAGGTGGCAACGGACCGCGACTTCCTGTGACACAAAGATCTGTGGGCCCCATCACTATGTTTTTGTGGCATCCAATCCGTCGCTCTGTTTTTTCACCTCATTTTAGAACATGAGCCCAAACATGTGGGAGACCCAAAACTCAAGTGCCACCACGAGTGAGTATTGAACGTCCACCGTTGAAAAATTAGTGGGTCCACAGAAGTTTTGGATCAGGGATATAACTGTGTTTTCAATTCATCCATGTAGGAATCACCTTATGAACAGTGTGGATGGCATATAAACATCACGGTGGTATAATGAAGGTTTTAACAGTGGTACCATGAAAGTTTTAACGGTGTAACGGACAGTGCTTTGCGGGCCGATCATAAGGTGATTGATGTGTTTTCCATTCATCCATGTCTGTGCAAGCTTATCGAGTAAAATGGATGGAGTGGATAAAATAGGTAAATCATGGTGGGCCCCACAGAGTTTACTCGCCATGTTAAGCATACTTAGTTGCTCAGTACATATAATCCGCTTCCGGTTATGATGGAGGTGGCACCGATGCGTATGGGGACGCGGATTACCTTCTTACTTTGCCAGTCGCTAGGTGGCTACTGTAACTGTAAGGAACTTTGTGGGCCCACCATGATATATGTGTTTAATCTACGCCGTCCATCCATATTGAAAGATTATTTTAGGGCATGATCTAAAAACGAGGTAGATCCAAATCTCAAATGGACCACACCACATGAAACAGTGGTGATTCAACGCCCACTATTAAACAGTGGTGATTTACCTATTTTATGCACTTCGTTCATACATTTTACTGGATAAGATTACACAAACATGGATGAATGGAAAACACAAATATCAGCTTGAGCCAAAACTCCTCTGGCCTGAAGAATTTTTCAAAGGTAACATTCAATTCACACTTTTTCTTATGGTGTGCTCCACTTGAGCTTTGGATATGCTTGAATTTTGGGCTCAACCCATAAAATGAGTTGGAAAAACGGATGAATGGTGTGGATAAACCCCATACATTAATTTATGGTAGGCCCAACATAGTTTTGTTGAGCATGATAAAAGCCTATAAAGTAACTCAGTGCGAGCAATTTTATTTCACGGGACTGCTACAGCCGGATGGCAAATAAACATTACAGTGGGCTTAGGAAGTTTTTAACGATGGGTGTTTAATCACAACTGTTTTCCCGTGGTGAGGTCTATTTGAGATTCAGATATACTTTGTTACTGGGCTCATAATTGAAAAAGATCGGAAAAATTAGATGGACGGCATGGATTAAACACATACATTATGATCAACCAAAAGAGCACCATCTAATAGCTTCCTAGCTATGTACAACATGCGTGCGAGTCATTGTTTTGCATACTCTCTCACTCTCATGGCTGTCGAATACCAGCCATGAGTAGAATCTAACGGCTTATATACAAGTTCTCATTAAAGCTCCGTGTTGCCTTGTGCGCAGGAGACCATTTTTGTATATATGTGTGTGTGTGGAGGCATGCTCACCTACGCACCTACACACGTGTGCACCTTTGCACACGTGTCATGAGTGTCGAATCCGAACGGTCTATAAGATGCGGAATCCCATGAAACCCTAACGGGTAAATTTTCACCCTGATCTAAGATTCTGGTGGGCCATAGCAAAGAGAAATTCCAATCAACGGAAGAAACTGTTTGCATTTTTCATGGCCCACCATAGTTTTGGATCAAAGTAAAATTTCTTACCAGGTGGTTTCATGAGGTTCCGCTTCATGTGGACCATTCAGATTTTTGAGACTTATCAGATATGATGAGTTCTCAAAAAAGTTAGTATGTAGTAAGTACGAACTGGTTCACAGGTGAGCGTTCCGGTGCATATACGTGTGTGTGTGTTGAACATCTACCCCATTAGTTAGATGCACCATTCCATGGTGGTTGGCTAAAAATCCAGTCAATCCATGACTTGGGTAGGCCCTACGACATACAACAGTTGATAGGGGTTGCCCTCCCATCAAAACATTCATAATAATTTATTGGGCCCACCAAGATGTGGTTCAAAAATCCAGACCATCCATTGTGTGTGTCGCAAGTTTCAGTGGCATCCAAAACTTAGGTGGGCCCCACCAAATGCTTTTATATGTTTTAGGCATGTCTTCACATGATTTTAGGTGGTATGACCCACCTGAGTTCTGTATATGGCTGTTTTTTAGGGTATCCCATAACCTAAAGGGGACCCATCAAATTCACGGTGCTGATGTTCGACACACATCACGGTGGGGGCCACACTGCTCGATCTCATGGGAAGTTCCCATGAGGTCGACCTTGTAGTACGGTCTGATCCCAGCAAGTTGTAACTGGCACTAAATCATTTGTCTGGACGTAAAATAGGTGGGGGAGATGACAACCAATTTTCAGATTGGAAGATTCTGACCCTCAAATCTATATGTATACTTGAAACATACAACCGCATGGTCCGGAAAAAAAAAAGGTGAAGATCAGATGGCTAGGATCTTTTGATAGCAGAGGTGATTGGGCCACTCCCTTCCATCATGAGGCACATTCGATGATGAACGGTCCATGTAATCTAACATTGGATCCCACTTGTAAAATCATCTTGTTTCAACAACACCTACAACAACTACCACCAGGATGACAACCACGGTATATATATATATATATATATATAATTTATTAAATTGATAACGTATTATTCTTGCATTAAACAAATTTATGGCTAGAAAATTTTTGCATAGCAAGTTGATCCAACTATCATCCATTGAATATTTACCATCACAAATAGGACATGGACTCTCACAAGGGCACCATCTCTTAGCATCCGTGTCTTGGCAACTATCATCCATTGAATATTTACCATCACAAATAGGACTGACACTCTCACAAGGGCACCATCTCGTAGCATCCGTGTCTTGGCAACTATCATCCATTGAATATTTACCATCACAAATAGGACTGAGACTCTCACAAGGGCACCATCTCGTAGCATCCGTGTCTTGGCAACTATCATCCATTGAATATTTACCATCACAAATAGGACATGGACTCTTACAAGGGCACAATCTCGTAGCATCCGTGTCTTGGCAACTATCATCCATTGAATATTTACCATCACAAATGGGACTAAGACTCTCACAAGGGCACCATCTCGTAGCATCCGTGTCTTAGCAACTATCATCCATTAAATATTTACCATCACAAATAGGACATGGACTCTCACAAGGGCACCATCTCGTAGCATCCGTGTCTTGGCAACTGTCATCCATTGAATATTGACCATCACAAATTGGACATGAACTCTCACAAGGCCACCATCTCGTAGCATTTGTGTCTTGTCAACTATCACCCATTGAATATTTACCATCACAAATAGGACAGAGACTCTCAGAAAGGCACCATCTAATGCTTCTAGTCGAAGCATCTTTGTATTGGCCACTGCCATCCGTCCAACTGGTGATAAAATCATGTATCCAAGCAGAACATCTCACATGATCAACGTAATATGTCAATCTCAAACCATCATGGCATGTCTTCATGGACCCAACCTTCAAGTACCAATATAAACCATTATTCCCATAGTGGGAATTAGTAATCCTGAGTGGTGCAATAGCATTAGTAGAAGGCTTGGGCCCTACACCTTTCTCACTAAGAGGAGTATTAATATCCTCATCTTTGGGAAGTAGGTCCAACAATGTCATCTTCCATGCATCAGTACCAGAGCTAAGATTAGAGGGTGAATTCTCGGAAAGCATTGTTGAAAGAAGACAAAAACTGCAAGTGATGAAAATTTATGAGGATTACGTACATGAGATTTATAGAGAGAGATTTGATACAATAAAGTAAACTGAAATTTTGAATTATATTGTTTGAGTAAAACAAAGAGAGGTAGAAGAGTATATGATCTACGAAACGAGTAGATCGATCATCTCTATGGACCCTGTGTCTACGAGACATCCACTCCATCCATTCATCATCATCTCACGTGGGTCACATTACATGGGAATGGAAACGCCTACCATTGACAATCACAAAATCTTCATCTCCACCTAGTCATGTTCTGTATTATATATATATATATATATATGAATTTCTCTTGTTTGGACCACCTTATGTCTAGATCAACCATAATTTTGGCTCGTTTGATAATAATGAAAGAATGCATCCGTTGGATGGTTTGGATGTTAGATGTATACCACGTACGATGGGTCCCACCATTCTCCATGCTCTATTTCAAAATAAAATTAAAATAATAATAAGTAATTTTCAAGTTTTGGACCACCATATAATTAGATAAGCCATATATATATATATATATAATTAAACAAGCCATATTTGTGGTTCGTCCTCCGATAATTATGGAGGGAATCCATCCGTTGGACAGTTTGGACGTTAGATACATACTACAGTGGGCCCCACAATTCTCAATTCTGTACTTTTTAATAGAAAAAGAAATAAATAAAGTTATTTATATAATTTCATTCTCCGAACTACCACCCTAGAATTGTTGCTAACTATTTGTTAAAATTCAGATTTTCTAAGAATTTTGCAATAAAAATCCTAATAAAAAAAAAAAAAACAAAGATAATAAAAAAAAGAGAATAACGCTTCCTAAAAGGGTTGGAGAACGGAGGAATTACCGTTGAGTATAATCCAGCAGGAGTTTCCTTGAGGTATGAATTTCGTCTATTCGGTAGCAGGACCTCTGCTTTTATTTGCGATGATGCTACGGATCGCCTGGGAGGTTCGATAGCGTAATTTCAATCACAGGGAGAGTTGTACACGACCACATGTGGACACAAGTGATTGAATGTGACACGTGCATGAGATCTGACCCGTCCATCAGGTGATTCTTTCTGTTCAGATCTTATTTCATAAAAATTAAGCTATTTTACAGACCTGGTGGCCTCCACAGCATATCAAAGAAAATAAACGGGTAGAAAAAAATATTCACCGTCAATTTAATTTTGAGGATTGTGGCCCAATTCAAAAGCTAGATAAGCTTATTTTCTCTTCACAAGATCTAAGAATAGTTTTCCAATTTATGGAAAGCTCAGATCACACACAAGTTTTCATGTTGTGTAAACGCTACGTGTGGATGTCTACAATTTTACATGTATTGTCAACTTCGAGAGCCCGTCTCAAAAGCGGACGCGGATTGGCCGTGCTAACCGGTATCAGGAACTTAAGAAAGCTAGGTTGGTCCCACGGTGATGTTTTTAAGAAATCCAACCCGTTCATTCGTTTTTCAGGATTATTTCAGAACATGGGTTAAAAAATTAGGTAGATCCAATAATCAATTGAGCCGCAGAACAGGAAAAAGTGGGCAGGGAAATGCCTACCATTGAAACTTCCCTAACTCCACCGTGATTTTCATATGTCATCCATACCGTTCATAACGTCATTCCTACCGTGATGAACTGAAAACACCTAAATATCAATCTGATCCAAAATTTCTATGGCTCCACAAATGTTTCAAAGGTAGACGTTCAATCCTCACTATTTACTATCATGCGGCCTATTTAAGTTTTATAACTGCCTTATTTTGAGGATATGTAATAACATGTAACACCCTGAAAATCGGGGGTCGAGTAAATACTTAACTCCCGAGTTTCCGGTGTCACATATCATGCATTTTGTGACTTATTGACTAGTCGATTTAAATTGCGCAATTTGGAATAACCTGGAACATGAAGTACATCCACAAGCCTACTGAAATGGAAGGAGATAACATAAATATTTATATACATGTCCAAAAGAATGAAGGGGCGCACATAGCGTCACACAACCAAAATCACAAAAAATATATCCAAATTCAAAAGAATAGGACTGAGCTCCCAGCTCAGCAACCCCTCAACTCATCTACGGATCCGAAGCAGCTCCGCCCATCAACTGAAAATATGAGAACTCATCCTCCTCGTCCAGACTCACGCTGCCAGGCTCCTCCTGATCGTCGCCATCTGCATCTACGGAAGCGTCTGGTTGGTGTTTTAAAACACCGTCCCAGAGTGGGAGTGAGTGATCAACTCAGTGTAAACTATTAATCTTAAGTTGTAACAGGCATCAATTATAACATGAATTTAATGAAAAGCAGTCAATCAGCAACACCTACAACTCTTATTAAATGTGTATGCAATGCAATGATATGATGCATGCCCTCGCCACAACGCTCCCTCGAGCGACTCCATCTAACGATCGCATATGGCAACACTCCCTCAGAGCGACCTCGACTGCCGAGTCGCCACCCTAACTAATGCGATGCAATGCGATTATGTTAGCCAAGTTTTTAGTTTAGTCCATTCATCCATCAGGTTGGGGATTCTGATTCACCCTACACCATTGCCCTAATCGGGTTGCGAGGCCAAGACCCCAACAATGCGTGAGGCCGAGTCCCCGCGGTCCGTGATCCCGTCGGGGTCCTCATTCCCGACTCCAAGCACATGAGGCGTGCCGATAGGGAAAGGATCGCTCGCGGTCACTACGGGGAGGCGCGGTACCCCGCCAGTAGGGCCGACAGCTCGGTCACAGTGTCCCATTCCACCATGGCCGGCTCACGAGACTGTGGACCAATTTCTTTGTCTTGTTATCAATGGGCCACCAAGGGTCGTAGGGTGCATCAGGTTCCATGCATAAGTGGGCAAACATGGTTAACAAACGGGGATGATCAGTAGTAGGCTAGTACCGCACGAGTAGGCGGGCATGAGACGAATGGCCTCGGGAACAAGGGTCCCATGTAGTCGAACTACAGCCACCCGAACACTTCCGCCCAATCCGCCAGACTAGCCTTAGCGTAGCCCTACCAATGGGGCTACCCTCTCCCGTCCAGTTTCTAACCATCCCAAGAGAGCAAAGGAGATCTACCGCATGCTACGATTCATGTTATCATTCATCACATCTATATCACATTCTCATGCATTCCAATCATACAAATCAAATACCTTTAACAAGCTAGCAATTATCATTTAGAATTAAAGGGCCTGTGAGTGTGGGTGGGGTGAGAAAGTTTCACTTTCTCCATCTTGAAAATCATGAGTGTCCTAGCAATTATTCACACATACAATGAAGCATCATACATGAAGGCAATGAAACACATCCACAAGCATATTATCATCCAACCTCATAATATGAGAAGGCACAATGCATACCACATTTGAAAATTAAACATGCATACACTAACAAATCCAACCAATCATGAAACCCCTAAAGTTCTCTCTAGAATTTCAAACAAGGCATCCAAGCACTCAAAAATCATTACATCCATGCTAAAATTGGTGCTAGGCCACCTAAGAGCAATAGTCCGCACCTTAATTTCGGCGGAGGCTCGGAAACGACCTAAAGGCGAGGGTTTCGAAGGTTGACCGGCCGGAGTCCCTAAAACGATCCAAGCATGAGAGGAATCTACCCCATTTCTCCTTCAAGACAAGGATTTCAAAGGAAAAAAAGTGAGGGATCTTACCAAGGTTGCCCACAAACGAATTTCGGAGTGGCGGTGGAGAGTTTTTCCCCCCTTTCGGAAGGGTTAGGACGTTGAAGGATCGGGTCTCTTGAGCCTCCACACGTTTTAGGGTCCACCACAACCTCCTTGCCTTCACTTCCTTCCTTCTACACCTTCCTTGGTCGTTGGAGAAGGGTGGAAGCTACAAGGGAGAGCTTTGTTGTTGTAAGGTGGTGAGGATGATGAAGGAGAGGTTGATTGTTGGAGATTGGGGAAATCAAGAAGGAAAAGGGATGGGTTGTTGAGAGTTGAAGGGAGAGATAGGAGGGAGAGAGTTGTTGTTGAGAGAGTGAAGGGTTTGTGAGAAGGGGGTTAGGGCTTATTTCCCTAGAGTTGGGTCCTTTGGCCCCAAGCTCCCAAGTCTTCCTAAAATAGACTTATGAGACACCTATTGGTGTTGAGGTGGGCCCGACACTCCACAAGCCACCAAATTCGGCATGGAGGTGTCTTATGACCCAACTAGGGTCCATGCAAAAATTGAGGGTGAACGGATGAACGGATATACGATCTGAGCAGGTACTTTCGTCCCAAAAATGGCCCCGTGGGGACTGATCTGGTGATTGGGGCAGTTCTAGCGGCCCTCTGGCCATGAAATTTGTAGGGTAAGTGCTCCATGGCCCGATGAAGGACCCTGCAAAATTTGGAGGCAAACGGATGCGCGGTTTGGTCGTACGGGTCCAATTTGCGATCAACGGTCACCGTTCCACGATCAGGTCCCAGATTTGGTGGACGGGCGTAGAAAAATAATTTAAACCACCACCACAAATTTGGAGAAAATCCGACGGCTGGATCGCCCGGAATCCGGGTTTCATTGTATGTGCCAGGCTCCAATTTCTGTTTGGCATTGGTGGGGTGTATTCGGCTAGTGCCAGATCCTAGTTCGGGGTGTCCACTGGGTCCACCGTCCGCGATGGCCCACAAGCCCAGTGTGATATATGAATTCCGAAATTTTTAGATTTTTCTGACCATCCACGATCACTGGATGGCCCACACGGGCTGTTGACGAATGCACACGGCCATCAGGCTTGGCGGGCCACGCCAGGTTCCATCATGGTCACCTAGACTGTTCTAACGGGTTGATCCTAGCTTAATCCTTTAATTACTGGTGGTACCTCACCCTGAGCAGCTTAAATGGGCGGTCCTGCGGCAATTCCGATGTGGACGCCCCAGGATACAGTGCTGGTTGGACGGGACGTTACAATCTACCCCCCTTATAAATAAATTTCGTCCTCGAAATTTGTACCTGTTCGTATTGCTGGAGCAGGCTCGGGTAATGCTTGCGGACTTCTGCTTCTGTCTCCCAAGTGGCCTCTTCTTCATCGTGATGGGTCCATAGGACCTTGACCAATGGGATGACTTTGTTGCGTAGAACCTGTTCCTTCCTATCCAATATTCTAGTGGGCCGAAGAATGTACGTGGCATCATCCTTGAGTTCCACATGTTCCCACTTGATGATATGCGAAGGATCGGGACGTACTTCTTCAACATGGACACATGGAAGACGTTATGCACTCCAAAGAAGCGGCGTGGTAGGGCCAAGCGATAGGCAACCGCACCTACCCGGTCCAAAATCTGAAAGGCCCGATGAATCGGGCGTAAGCTTCCCCTTCTTGCCGAATCGCAGGACACCCTTCATTGGGGAGATTTTGAGGAATACATGGTCCCCGGCTTCAAATTCCAAGTCTCTTCGCCTTGTGTCGGCGTAGCTTTTCTGTCTGCTTTGAGCCATTAGGAGGCGACGCCGGATAATTTCAATCTTCTCGGTCGTGACTCGCACTAAATCCGGTCCTAGCAAGCTCTTTCTCGCCAATTTCTTCCCAACAATGCGGGGCTCGGCATGGACGCCCATACAAAGCCTCATAAGGCGCCATGCCGATGCTAGCCTGGAAAGCTATTGTTGTGGCGAACTCGGCATATGGGAGACAATCGTCCCACTCTCTTGAAAGTCTAGAACACAAGCCCGTAACATGTCTTCCAAAATCTGGTTCACCCGTTCGGTCCGTCCATCCGTCTGGGGTGGAAGGCGGTGCTTAAACTTCGCTTTTACTCCCATAGCTTCCTGAATGCGGGTCCGTAAAAATCGACGTGAAGCGAGTATCCCGGTCCGACACAATCTCCAATGGGACGCCATGGAGCCGCACTATTTCCTTGATATACAACTTAGCCAAATCATCGGCGGAGCTTGAAGTCTTGATTGCGTAAAAATGGGCCGTTTTTGGTTAGCTTCGTCCACAATCACCCATATCGAGTCATGCCCTTCCTAGTCTGGGCAAACCGAAATAAAATCCATTGATATGAAGTCCCATTTCCATTCCGCTATGGGCATGGGTTGCAAAAGGCCCGGTGGTCGGCGGTGCTCGGCCTTGACTTGTTGACATGTGAGGCATCGGGATACATACTCCGCTATTTCTTTCTTCATGTTGTCCCACCAATAGTTCCGCTTCAAATCCCGGTACATCTTTGTACTACCAGGGTGCATCGCCAACTTAGAGTTGTGAGCAGCGTTTAGGACCTCTTCTCGCAGTCCCAGAAGGTTAGGAACACAAAGGCGGCCTCGGTAGCGCAATCCCCTATCCTTTCCAATTCTCCACTCGGACTTCGTATCATTCCTCGCTCTTACCCTCATCTTCTGTAATAGCTCATCGCCCTCTTGGGCTTCAATGATTTTGCTATCAATCATTGGCTGAGCTTGAAGGTGGGCTACTACCGCATACGCCTCTCTCTACGGTTAGCTTCATGTCGAAGTCCCGTATGAATTCTACCATGTCCCACTCTCTCACCATCACGGGGCCGCAAATTCAATTGTTTTCTTGCGACTCAATGCGTCCGCCACCAGATTGGCCTTGCAGTGGTGGTATGAAACATCGAACTTGAAATCCTTCAACGTCTCCATCCAGACGACGTTGTCTCATGTTCAGGTCTTTCTGGGTGAAGATGTATTTGAGGCTCTTATGATCAGTAAAGAGCTCAAATTCCTCACCATAAAGATAGTGTCGCCATATCTTCAACGCGAATACTACCGCCGCAAGTTCGAGGTCGTGGGTAGGATAATTCTCCTCATGTTTCCTCAATTGCCGAGATGCATAAGCTATTACCCTGTCCTTTTGCATAAGCACACAACCCAAGCCCACATGGGAAGCGTCTGTATAGACAGTGTACTTGATCCCTTGCTCAGGAAGCACAAGCACAGGTGCTGAAGTCAGTTTATCTTTCAGCTCTAGGAAAGCCGCCTCCGCCTTCTCATCCCAGGCAAACTTGAGGTCCTTCCGTGTCAGTTGGGATAGTGGCCGAGCTATCTTTGAAAAGTCCTTAATGAACCTTCGATAATAGCCAGCGAGACCGAGAAAACTCCTCACTTCCGTGACCGATTTCGGTTGCTTCCAATCTTGCACAGCCGCAACCTTGGCGAGATCTACCGATATGCCCTCCTTGGACACTACATGGCCCAGAAATTTGACCTCTTCTTTCCAGAAGTCGCACTTCCTAAACTGTGCATACAATCGATTTTTCTCAAGAGCTCCAAGGACCGCCCTTAGATGTTCTTCGTGCTCCTCGCGGCTCTTTGAGTATATCAATATGTCATCTATGAATACCACAACGAATCTGTATATGAACGGCCTGAAGATCCTGTTCATGAGATCCATGAATACCGCTGGGGCATTGGTGAGCCCGAACGACATAACTAGGAACTCATAGTGGCCAAAGCAGGTTCTAAAGGCCGTTTTCTGTATATCCTCGTCCCTGACTCGCAGCTGATGGTACCCTGATTGTAGATCGATCTTGGAGAAGTATTTGGCACCCCTCAGCTGATCAAACAAGTCGTCAATTCTAGGCAATGGGTACTTATTCCGAACCGTCACTTGGTTCAATCTCCTGTAATCCACACACAATCGCAATGAGCCGTCCTTCTTTGTCACAAATAGGACTGGGGCTCCCCACGGCGAGACACTGGGCCGGATAAAGCCTTTTTCTAGCAAGCTGTCAATCTGAGTCCGTAGCTCTTCCATCTCACATGGAGGCATGCGGTAAGTAGGCAAGGAGATGGGCTTAGCGCCCGGAGTCAGATCGATGGTGAAGTCTATTTCCCGTCGAGGAGGGAGTCCAGGTATGGGTCTAAACACTTCATCGAAGTCTCGGACTACGGGAGTGCATGTATGCGAGGGCCCATCATACCCGTCCTCCAAAGAAGCATAACATAGAATCCTACGATCGTGGCTAACCTGGACTGGAAACGTGAGAGAAGCGCCGTCGTCTTCAAATATTTTCACTGTCAGGGTCTCGCAGTCAATCTCGGCCTTCATCGTGGTCAACCAATCCATACCCAGGATAACATCATAGTGAAAGATCTTAGTTACTATCAAGTCCACAAAAGCCACCTTGCACCCCAAATCGATGGGGCAATCACGGCATATCTTCGTCGCTTCTGAGACAGTACCGGCGGCGGCAATGATCCTCACCCCAGTAAAGGGGGTAGCGTGCAGTCCTAGACGCTTGATAGTAGCATGTGCTATGAGAGAAGTAGTGGATCCTGTGTCCACCAACAAAAAGATGGGGGTACCTTCAATGTGTGCCGTCATCTCGAAGGCCGTAGGAGTGGGGATGGTAGCATCTTGGCCTTCTGCGGCCAATGCATGGACTCGCGCCTGTTGAGGGAAGTTCGGTCGTTGCATAGGCCGTTGTGGCGGTCTGACTTGAGGTGCAGGGGGACGGCGAAACTGTGGGCTAGGCCCCATCGTCCGTAGGGGCGGAATCTGTAATGCCTGTTGCGGAGGCCTGTTGTTGCGTTGAGGCGGCGTGAAGCCGAGGTCCCTCATCCGAGTAAAGCAGTATGGCTCGGAATGGCCCGGCCTCCGACAGTAACTGCATGTCTGGGTAGGTCGTGTAGGAGGTGCCGGCAACAGCTGACCGCGGTGGAGAACTCGGGGCGCGGTCTCTTCCCCGTAAAGAAGAGGACGGTCCTTCGCCCGGCCGTGGCCCCAACTGTACGCGGCCCGTGAGACACGCTCTTCGTCTGTTCACTCGAGTAGACATCTCAACGAGCTCCGCATAAGTCCCGATGTTCATGCAACACAGCTTTGGAGCGAATGCCACTCCTCGCCCCGCCGTAGTATATCGCCTCATTTTGATTGCTTCGTTGGCGATCATTTCGTGCTTGCGTAGCGAGATTCGGTGAACCGGTTCTCATATTGCGCCACGCTCATCCCCCTTGTTGGAGGCGGAGGAATTCATTTTCCTTTCATGCTTTGGTAGGATTGGGAATGTACTTCCGTTGAAACGGGTTTCAAATGCTTCCCATGTCCATATGTGGCCCTCGGGAAGAGACCCGAGGACACTCTCCCCACCATAAATCCGCCTCTTTCTCAAAGAGGTAAGAGGCGAGCTCCACATTCTCCGCTTCAGAACAGTGGAGAGGCCGCAGCAACTTGGTAACTCGATTAAGCCAGTACTCCGCTTCCTCTGGGCGGTGGGTACCAGCAAAGGTAGGCGGCCTATGCCGTTGGAATTGTTGAAACAGGTTGCTCGAGCTGGTAGCGGGAGCAGCCATGGCGGGTAGCTCTGGTTGCGGCGTGCCCAAATTCTGGGCCAAGGCCCCCACTACAGTGGCCAACATATTTTGTTGTTGTTGCATATTCGTGGCCATCATCTGCTGTTGTTGTTGCATATTTGCGGCCATCATCTGTTGTTGTTGCTGCATGAGAAGCAGCATTTGACTCATCTGGTCCATGGACGGTGGCGGAGGGGGTACAGGTGCCGCGGCTTGTGGCGGCGGGGCATTTGGGGCCGCCTCCTGGGTAGTACTACCCGTATTTTGGGAACCATCCCCACCCTGTGGGCCTTGTTGCTCGGCAGGGACCTGGTCCCGATCGACCAAGCCGCCATGAGGGAGGCGGACAAATCGACCCTCTTGTCGCGGAGGCATTTCCTGGAAGAATGACCCAGAATAGGTTAGGCACTAGAACACTTCTTATGCCCCGGTTATGATGCGAGATTTTATACAATCCATTCATGAACACATGCAATGTACATACAAGCATGTTAAGACGACAAAAGATCTGCCGAGACAATCCACACATTCACATTGATTTCAAAATGCCATTGACATGGCCAGTTACATGCTACAGTATGGATTACAACACACTAAGCATACTAAACAGAAAGAAAATACAAGTTACTGAAGCAAAATCCTAAGCATCCACCCATACATAATGTTAGATCTAAGCAACGTAAAGCAAGCTACTAATTATCAGTCTAGTGGTACTACTACTCGTCCGAGTCAGGCGAGAGCGGAGGCGCTTCCTCCCCCTGGCTGCAGCAAATCAGGGCCTTTATGGCCCGATATATCTTCTTGTTCCACTTCTCCTGCTTGGCTTGGTTCGCCTCAATCCTTGCTTGGCTCTCCTTGATTTCTGCTACCTCGGCCTGAAGCGCATCCAAGCGCTCTTGTATACCTGGGGCGGTAAGGGGCTCCCTCCTGACAACCCGAATTTCCTCATCCTCATCTGCTTCCTCGGCTTCATCCTCATTCTCATTCTCGTCCTCGCTCTCGTCATTCTCCTCACTTTCCTCTCCTCCTTCGCTAGCATCCCCATACCGGTCGATGTGAGCCTGTTTCTGTTTTGGGCCTATCTTCATGTTGTTCAACATATCATCTCCCAATAACTGCGTCGGTACATAATTTCCGTCCGATCCCCCCACGCCGTAACGTTGAGCCAACCGACAGACTAGCCGGCCAAATGGGAGGCATGCGTCCTTGCGGGTCGCCCTCGCGGCCCTCACCATCTGGTGGAGTATCACACTAGGGAGGCATACATCTGCTCCCTGGCCTACCTGATATAAGAATTCCACCATGTAGCGGGAGCACTCAGTGCGGTTCTTCAGCCTAGGATAGACATTGTGAGTGCAAATACGATGAAGCACACGGTACCCAGGGGTCAAGTTGGATGAGTTCAGGCCGGCATCTCTCCTCCACTGGGCAACCCGACCACACAAGAAACGAGTTCGCTCATTACGGGCTTGACTCGTATCCAAGTTCTTCTCCTCAATCTGCACCTCGCCTACTGGCACTCCAAGTATGCCTGAAATGTCAGCCACCCCCAACGGAAACCTCTGGCTTCCCACGACCAGATCAAAGCCCAGTGGCTTAAATCGAGGGTTTCTGATCCGCACGTAGAAAGCCCTAGCTCGCCCTTCGTCTGCCTGAGAATCCCCATAGAATATTGGACCCCAGTCCTTCTTCATAAGTCGATCAAGTACGGCGAACTCACTGAACAGATGCTCCTCTACGGAGGCTTCGAAGGCGACGTTGCGAATGCCAAAATTTCCCACATCCTCCACTGGCAGTTGGGACGCTTGAGTCGCAAGAGCCCTTCGAGAATCGTTCTTACGCTTGGACCGGACTTCTGGGACCGTCTGCTCATCTGGATCGGCCCTCTGCTTACTTCGCCTCTCTCGGCTCGGTCCGGGCTCGGTGGGAGACGGTCTCTTCTTCCCCATGAGCGACAGGATCGCCGAAATGGAGAAAAGAGAGGCAACGGTTGCTAGAAAAGCCATTTTCTCGGCTAGGATGGATTTGAGCGTGAGAAGTGTATTTGAGGGGTGATCTTGGGAATAGACTTAATAATGGATCTAGGAGGTGAGTTGAGGGAGTGGGGCTGGTGAAAGGATTGGAATTTGATATGGAGGATGAGGCTGAGGGTTATGGAATGGGGAAGAGGAGTTTTAGAGGTAGTGGGATTTGGGAGTGAGGGTGAGTGGGTTTTTGATGGTAATGGGATTTTGAGAGTGGGTCTTGAAATAGATTTGTTGGAATGGGTAATGGGAAGGAATTTGGAAATGGGTTTATGTGTTTGGGTTGGATATGCGGGAAATGGGAGTTGTTGGGTTTATGAAAGGGGTTGTGGACTTGAGAATGGGTTTGGAAAATGAGATTTGGGAATGGGTTGAGATGAGGTTTTGAGATATGGAGTTGGTGATTGGAAGTTGGGAGATGAGAATGGAATGGGTTGTGGGTAAAGTAAATGAGGAAGGAGGAAGGATGAAGGTGGATTGGAAATGAGGGAGAAAAGGTGGGAAATGTTGGAGAAATGGGATTTGAAAGTGGGTTTTTGAAGTTGGATTTATGGAATGATGGTGGAGGATGGTGGGTTGGGAATGGGCTTAATGAGGGATCTTGAAGTAGAAGGAAATGGAAATGTGGAAGAAATGAGAAATGGGGTTTGAGGTTGATGGGTTTTGAAATAGAAGAAATGGAAAATAGGGAAGAAGAGAATGGTGGGATGAAATGTGAGGGGTAGGAGTGAGAATGGAGGAGTGAGAGGGAGTGGAAATAGGGTCTAAACACCCTTAAGTAAGCAATGAAGTGGGCCCCACACGTGTGTGCATTGCAAGGGATGGGAGGACCTCACATTCATGGTCGGGCGGGGCCCACGCCGGTCGGGCGGGGTCCCGCGTGGTCGCTGGAAGCACGGGCGGGGGCCACGCGCAGCAGGCGGGGTCCCGCGTAGTCGCTGGACAGCCGGGCGGGGGCCACGCGCGGACGGGCGGGGTCCCGCGTGAGGACTGGAGGCCGGGCGGGGCCGGCGCGCGCGCGTGCGGACGGGCGGGGTCGCGCGGCAGCGGCGCGCGCGCGACGGCGGGGTCGCGCGGACGGACGGGGGGTCGCGCGAGCAGGGTGCACGCGGACGGGCGGGGTCGGCGGGCGGGGTCCCGCCGGCCGTGTAATCTGGGCGGGGTCCACCTTTCTCGATGCTTTCCGGCGCCGTTGAGGCCCCCCGGGACATGCTATATATGGTTTTGGGGTAGAAAAATCCGATCTACGCAATGGGCCTAGTGTCATCGTGAGATTTCTCTGGGTTTGCGGCCAAAATCCCCGGTTTCCTCCATTCCACTAATCTTAGCAAAATCTCACTCACTCCTAAGTCCCTACCCCCCAGATGGGTCGAATATAACATCTTGACCCGAAACTAATGCATGCGCACGTGTAAGTTGGCTTCGTCCTCCCGATTGTCAGACCTCCGGCTCATCCCTATTCCTGGAAAGAGACCAGGTACCACTCCCGGACCCATTTCTTACGGTTGTTACCTACTCTTGCTACCAATCTAAGTTCGTAGACGGTCTCGCCGTCCATCTTGGATTTCTGGTTCGGGGCATGGGATGGATCCTAACGTCCTAAGTCTCGGTTGCGTTCTCCCAATACTTATCCTTTCAAGTCAGTGGACGCGTAGTGAGTTCATAACCCATGGCCCAGTTAATTCCAAACCATGCTCTGATACCAACTTGTAACACCCTGAAAATCGGGGGTCGAGTAAATACTTAACTCCCGAGTTTCCGGTGTCACATATCATGCATTTTGTGACTTATTGACTAGTCGATTTAAATTGCGCAATTTGGAATAACCTGGAACATGAAGTACATCCACAAGCCTACTGAAATGGAAGGAGATAACATAAATATTTATATACATGTCCAAAAGAATGAAGGGGCGCACATAGCGTCACACAACCAAAATCACAAAAATATATCCAGGTCCAAAAGAATAGGACCGAGCTCCCGGCTCAAAGAACCCCTCAACTCATCTACGGATCCGAAGCGACTCCGCCCATCAACCGAAAATATGAGAACTCATCCTCCTCGTCCGCACTCACGCTGCCAGGGCTCCTCCCGATCGTCGCCATCTCGCATCTACGGAGCGTGCCGGTTGGTGTTTTAAAACACCGTCCCCGAGTGGGAGTGAGTGATCAACTCGGTGTAAACTATTAATCTTAAGTTGTAACGAGGCATCAATTATAACATGAATTTAATGAAAAGCAGTCAATCAGCAACACCTACAACTCTTATTAAATGTGTATGCAATGCAATGATATGATGCATGCCCTCGCCACAACGCTCCCTCGAGCGACTCCATCTAACGATCGCATATGGCAACACTCCCTCAGAGCGACCTCGACTGCCGAGTCGCCACCCTAACTAATGCGATGCAATGCGATTATGTTAGCCAAGTTTTTAGTTTAGTCCATTCATCCATCAGGTTGGGGATTCTGATTCACCCTACCTGTCATTGCCCTAATCAGGTTGCGAGGCCAAGACCCCAACAATGCGTGAGGCCGAGTCCCCGCGGTCCGTGATCCTGTCGGGGTCCTCATTCCCGACTCCAAGCACATGAGGCGTGCCGATAGGGAAAGGATCGCTCGCGGTCACTACGGGGAGGCGCGGTACCCCAGCGTAGGCCGACAGCTCGGTCACAGTGTCCCATTCCACCATGGCCGGCTCACGAGACTGTGGACCAATTTCTTTGTCTTGTTATCAATGGGCCACCAAGGGTCGTAGGGTGCATCAGGTTCCATGCATAAGTGGGCAAACATGGTTAACAAACGGGGATGATCAGGTAGTAGGCTAGTCTGCACGAGTAGGCGGGCATGAGACGAATGGCCTCGGGAACAAGGGTCCCATGTAGTCGAACTACAGCCACCCGAACACTTCCGCCCAATCCGCCAGACTAGCCTTAGCGTAGCCCTACCAATGGGGCTACCCTCTCCCGTCCAGTTTCTAACCATCCCAAGAGAGCAAAGGAGATCTACCGCATGCTACGATTCATGTTATCATTCATCACATCTATATCACATTCTCATGCATTCCAATCATACAAATCAAATACCTTTAACAAGCTAGCAATTATCATTTAGAATTAAAGGGCCTGTGAGTGTGGGTGGGGTGAGAAAGTTTCACTTTCTCCATCTTGAAAATCATGAGTGTCCTAGCAATTATTCACACATACAATGAAGCATCATACATGAAGGCAATGAAACACATCCACAAGCATATTATCATCCAACCTCATAATATGAGAAGGCACAATGCATACCACATTTGAAAATTAAACATGCATACACTAACAAATCCAACCAATCATGAAACCCCTAAAGTTCTCTCTAGAATTTCAAACAAGGCATCCAAGCACTCAAAAATCATTACATCCATGCTAAAATTGGTGCTAGGCCACCTAAGAGCAATAGTCCGCACCTTAATTTCGGCGGAGGCTCGGAAACGACCTAAAGGCGAGGGTTTCGAAGGTTGACCGGCCGGAGTCCCTAAAACGATCCAAGCATGAGAGGAATCTACCCCATTTCTCCTTCAAGACAAGGATTTCAAAGGAAAAAGTGAGGGATCTTACCAAGGTTGCCCACAAACGAATTTCGGAGTGGCGGTGGAGAGTTTTTCCCCCCTTTCGGAAGGGTTAGGACGTTGAAGGATCGGGTCTCTTGAGCCTCCACACGTTTTAGGGTCCACCACAACCTCCTTGCCTTCACTTCCTTCCTTCTACACCTTCCTTGGTCGTTGGAGAAGGGTGGAAGCTACAAGGGAGAGCTTTGTTGTTGTAAGGTGGTGAGGATGATGAAGGAGAGGTTGATTGTTGGAGATTGGGGAAATCAAGAAGGAAAAGGGATGGGTTGTTGAGAGTTGAAGGGAGAGATAGGAGGAGAGAGTTGTTGTTGAGAGAGTGAAGGGTTTGTGAGAAGGGGTTAGGGCTTATTTCCCTAGAGTTGGGTCCTTTGGCCCCAAGCTCCCAAGTCTTCCTAAAATAGACTTATGAGACACCTATTGGTGTTGAGGTGGGCCCGACACTCCACAAGCCACCAAATTCGGCATGGAGGTGTCTTATGACCCAACTAGGGTCCATGCAAAAATTGAGGGTGAACGGATGAACGGATATACGATCTGAGCAGTACTTTCGTCCCAAAATGGCCCCCGTGGGGCCGATCTGGTGATTGGGGCAGTTCTAGCGGCCCTCTGGCCATGAAATTTGTAGGGTAAGTGCTCCATGGCCCGATGAAGGACCCTGCAAAATTTGGAGGCAAACGGATGCGCGGTTTGGTCGTACGGGTCCAATTTGCGATCAACGGTCACCGTTCCACGATCAGGTCCCAGATTTGGTGGACGGGCGTAGAAAAATAATTTAAACCACCACCACAAATTTGGAGAAAATCCGACGGCTGGATCGCCCGGAATCCGGGTTTCATTGTATGTGCCGGCTCCAATTACGTTTGGCATTGGTGGGGTGTATTCGGCTAGTGCCAGATCCTAGTTCGGGGTGTCCACTGGGTCCACCGTCCGCGATGGCCCACAAGCCCAGTGTGATATATGAATTCCGAAATTTTTAGATTTTTCTGACCATCCACGATCACTGGATGGCCCACACGGGCTGTTGACGAATGCACACGGCCATCAGGCTTGGCGGGCCACGCCAGGTTCCATCATGGTCAGCCTAGACTGTTCTAACGGGTTGATCCTAGCTTAATCCTTTAATTACTGGTGGTACCTCACCCTGAGCAGCTTAAATGGGCGGTCCTGCGGCAATTCCGATGTGGACGCCCCAGGATACAGTGCTGGTTGGACGGGACGTTACATAACATGATCTGATAAAATGAATAAACGGTGTGGATTTCTCATTAACATCACAGTAGGCCCCACTTCTTCTGGCGCAGGCAATCCACGTCTCTCAACAGCATGTATCAACAGCTGTTTCCTGGAACGAAAATGCTTGCTTGTATTGTAACTGCCTGCCACGAAGTTTCCTAGTAGCCATTGGAGTAGGAGCATGGGATACCATTCATTTTAACCCTCAACGGATGTCCACCAATGCTATATTCAGATAATCAAGACTGAATTTTGGTTCATGATACATCTAAACTGGGACCCATTGTTTAGATAGTATAATTCAAATTGCATGCATATGCCACGTATGCGATATCTAAGTGCCTGCGTATCATCATCACGTTGCCGGCCAGAGTATCTAGTTCACATGTATCACTGCATGTTAGTTGTTACAGGTGTGGTCCACGCAATGGCGAAGACTACTAATTAAAATCTTTGGAGATTAGAAGCTACTGCATGGTGTTTGATTTCCTCCGAAGGAAGTTCCTGCGCAAGGTTGCTGGGTAGGGCACACCGAGATGTTTGTGAGAAATCCATACCGCCCATCCGTTTTGTTAGCGTATTTTAAGAAATGCATCAAAAAGGAGGTAGATCCAAAACTCAAGTGGGACACACGAGAGGAAATAGTAGAGATTCAGTGAGCACCGTTAAAACATTCCTGTGGTTATAAAAGTTTTGTATCAGGCTAACCTTTGTGTTTTCACTTCATCCCAGTGGAGTGGGAATGACCTCATAAACGCTTTGGATGGCATATAAACATCAAGGTGGAGCCTAGGAAGGTTTCAACGGTAGGCATTTTTTCTCCAATTTTTTCTCTCGTGTGACCCACTAGAGTTTTGGATCCACATTATTTTGATTTCATGTTCTAAAATGAGCTCGAAAAACGGATGGACGGAGTAGATTTCTCAAAAACATCTCTGTGGGCCCCACCCAGCATCCTTTCGTAGGAAATCCGCGTCCCTTGTCCACATTATACATTCCTCGATGCATGGCTTGGATCTCTGACATGCGTGCCATCCAATGGTGGGAACAGGACCCCGTTCCATCAAAACCTCTAAAGATCATGTGGGCCCACTTGGAAGTTGGAAGATGTCCCTGGTTGCTTCTTTTTAACCGATTAGCTTCCATCTATGATTGGTCCCATGAGACAGACGATCTTGATCAACGAACCCTTACGTACTTGGGCCATTGGCCAAAAGTCATCTGTTTAAGTATTTTGAATCAACCCAACCAAGTAATATTATAGGGACATATCTTACCGATAGTATGGTCTACCAGATCAATGGTCTGGATCACACGTACAAGCATATGGGAAGATCAGACTCACAATCCATCTCTCGTCTCGCATACACTCGGACAAATCAAAACCGTTCATATGGTTTAGCTCATCCAGACCATTCAAATCGATATTAAGATTTTGGATGGAGAACGATATCTCTCGCTTGGCAACACTCCCGTAACAGTTCGCCACCTTTTAAAAATTTTTGATGACACATCCACCATCTCACGGCACAATTGTAATGCAATCTAGACCGTCTAAAGCTCAGAGCCAATTGTGAATAGAAAATCATCCAAACATCCAGACTGTCCAGAGTCCGAACAGGTGAGGTCCATGGCCCATTGTTTCGGTTGGCTTGCAATAACAAGCTGCAGTATAACAGCCGTTGTGGTGGAAACAGGCTTATAGTCATATAAGAAGTTATGATTATGCTAATTACCAAATAATTTAATTAATTAATATTAATTAAATTAATAATTATATTGAACATAAATGATAATAAATTTAAAATATTATTACCGTAATTACATATATAATTATACAGAATTGCATGCAGATTGATCCCAACCAATTTCAACTGGCCATATGGCTTCATTTTTATGACAGAAGATCTGAACCGCATGGATCACCTAACAAACGGCTCAGAACTCATGCATAGGTCACATTCAGACACTTGGGCCGGGTCCGCATGGATTGCATACAACACTCTATCATGATCGAAATTACGGTCATGAACGGAAATGGATCGGCTAGTGAGCCTGCCACCAGCCAATGGCCAGTGATCGATGATATGTGGGCCTCATCATGATGTATGTGTTTCATCCATTCCGTCCTCCCATTTTTAAAGATCATTTTATGGGATAAACTTAAAAATGAAGTAGATAAAAATCTCAAATGCACCACACAATGTTGATTGAACTCCCATCATTAAAAACTTCTTAGAGGCCACAAAAGTTTTGGATCAAGTTGATATTTATTTTTTCCGTTCATCCAGGTATGTATGACCTAATCAACAAGTTGGATGTCAAATAAACACTACGATAGGACCCAGGAGGTTTTAAATGGTGGACATTCAATATCTAATGTTTTCCCTAGTGTGGTCCACATGATATTTAGATCTATCTCACTTTTTGGATCAACCAATAAAATGATCTTTAAAAATGGATGGACGGTGAGGATAAAATACATACGTCACAGTAGGGCATGCAGAGCACTGAGCACTAGCCACCTGGCTGATGGCAGCGTCACTATCCAAACCGCGTATTTTAAAAACCTTCCCGGCTCTTGGTGTATAAAATCCATACCGTTAATAACGACGTTCCTACCGGTATGAACTGAAAACACAAATATTAGTATGATTCAAAACTTCCGTGGCCCCACGGATATTTCAACTGTAGACGTTCAATCCTCACGTTTTCGGCCCACTTCAGTGTTGGATCCGGTTCATTCTTAGCATTATGTTTTAAAATGAGCTCATAAAAGGGATGAACGGTATGGATTTCTTACAAACATCACGGTGGGCCCCACTTAGTTTCCCACAGCAGTAACTTCATGCGAAAGCCTTCCGCAGGAAATCCGCGTCTGGCTACTCCTGAATTGGGCCACAACCGTCAAGATAAAGTGATGGTGAAATTTTTTTTCTATCCATTTATTTGCTTTGATATGATGCGGGGGCCACCAGATCTGTAAAATGGTTTATTTTTTTATGAAATAAGATCTAAATAGCATGAATCACATGATGGACGGTTCAGATCTCACGCATGTGTAGCATTCAGACACCTGAGTCTTAATGTGGTCGTCTACGACTCTCTCCCGTGATCGAAATTACGTTTGCGGAACCTTCCAAGTAGGCGATCCAAAGCATCTTTCAATATAAAAGGAGAGGTCGTGTACTACCCAACGGACAAAATTCATAGCTCAAGGAAAACTCCCACCGGCCTCAACTCAACGGTAATTCCTTCGTTCTCCAAGCCTTTCAGAAATTGTTATTCTCTTCTCTTTATTATCTTTGTTGTTTTTTTTTTTTTTTTTTTTTTTTTTATGATTTTTAATGCAAAATTCTTAGAAAATCTGAATTTTAACAAATAGTTAGCAAACAATTCTAGGGTGGTGGTTCGAAGAATGAAACTACATAAATAACCTTATTTATTTCTTTTTCTATTAAAAAGTAGAGAATTGAGAATTGTGGGGCCCACTGTAGTATGTATCTAACATCCAAACTGTCCAACGGATGCATTCCTTTCATAATCATCGGACGAACCATAAGTATGGCTAATCTAATTATAAGGTGGTCTAAACCTTGAAAATTACTCATTTATTTATTTATTTATTATTATTTTATTTTGAAACAGAACATGGAGATCAATGGTGGGACCCACCATATATGCATCTAACATCCAATCAGACGAGCCAAAATTATGGTTGATCTAATCATAAGGTAGTCCAAACAAGAGAAATTCACACACACACACACACACACACACACACACACACACACACACACACACACACACACACACATATATATATATAAAATTCAGAATAAATCAGGCAGAGGTGAGCGGTTTAGATGACCGTAGGGTTTACGGTTAATTTAGTTACAGGTGTTGATTTATTGGGAGTCCTTAGGTAAAAGGGATTCTGCTGGATATTTCTACATTGGACAAAATCACCCTCCTTATGTTTTCTAATGACAGGACGGTTAGACTAATACTTCATGTCTTTGAGTATAGGGCCAGGGGTAGTTCTGTCTAATATAAACGGACGCCGATTTCCTGCGAAAGACTTTCGCAGGAAGTTCCTGCGCAAGATTCAGTGTGGGTCCTACTTAGTTGTTTGTGTGAAATCTAACCCCTCTATCTTTTTTTAAGCTCATTTTAGGACGTGAGACCAAAATCGAGGAGGATCAAAAACTCAAATGGGCCACACGAGAGGAAACAGTGGAGATTTAGCGACCACCGTTGAAATATTTATATGTCCATAAAAGTTTTTAACGATATATTTTTTTTTTGGTTTTTTCACTTTATCTAAGTGAAAATGACCTTATAAACGGTTTAGATGGCATATAAACAGCAAGGTAGAACCTAGGAAAGTTTCAACGGTAGGCATTCCTTTCTCCACTGTTTCATCTCCTATGGCCCACTTAATTTTTGGATCATACTCATTTTTGGTAGAATGTCTTAAAATGAGGTCGAAAAATGGATGGACGACTTTGATTTCTCACAAACATCACAACGGGCCCCACCTAGAATCCTTGCGCAGGAACTTCCTGCGAAAGGCTTTCGCAGGAAACCCGCGTCCAATATAAACTGTTTGTATTATCAATAATCTGCCAATCAAGACAGTTGAATTAAGTTGGCTTTTATTTATTTATAAAATGTCATTAGACTGACTAAATTATTTCAATTTCTTATGTGAAGGAAGCAAGTGCACTCCAGCTTCAACCATGTCTTTTACTCGTGTTGGCCATTGTTTTTCCACCAACTTCTCATCCAGGATGAATAAGATGGGACAGACCAAATATATGTGGGCAACCATTGAAATCCGTCACAGGAGGAAGTATCAGTTTCTCGTACGTCGAGGAGAATACACAAGAATGATTAGTGAGAGGGAGCTCCCAACTGCCGTGAAGCTATTTCATGTCAAGATCTCCTGCTTAATCAATCCCCCTAAATGTCGGCTTTTTATTTCGGATATGATTTCTTCTATGCATCTCAACCGACACCTGCTCAAGGAGTTGGAGCAGCAGATCAAAGCCTTTGTTCGTACTAAGGCAGAAGAGGCCGTTCATATAAAATACGACCAGGTGGAGATGATATTGGAGATAACCGATTCTGTTATTGAATTATATGATGAAGATTTGGCAATCTCCCAGGCTGCGACAGATTCGATGGATGCTAGTGGGTCAGTACCAGTCCCTGCATCTCAAGTGGCAATCCAAGCTTTGAAGACAGAGAAGTATGGTGGAAGAGATTTAGGAGGGAATTGTAGTATTTGTTTAGATGAATTCTCTGATGGGATGGAGGTTACGTGCATGCCATGTTCACATATTTTTCATTACGGCTGTATTCTGCGATGGTTGGAGCAAAAAAACATGTGTCCACTCTGCCGACATCCAATTTAAGACGAGAAAATGAATTTTCTTTTTGATATGTTGCTCAATCGATTTGAAATATAATATATTCTTTTGGGAAGATTGTAAGTTTAATTAGTTGTAATGGGTCTAAAATAGACTCAGTTACAAGTGGTGATGGGATGGAAGAAATATGATAGAAGGGATTGTGATGGGAATTGTATGATATGTTCGAATGAATTTTATGATGGAATTGAGATTGTTGATGAATGATCCACTGTTGATTTTTTTTTCTTTTTATTATTGTTTATTTTTTGTTAATTTCAGTTGTGATTGTAATTTGTGTTGGAATATTGGATTATCATAAGTATTTTCTTTTACTTTCTATTAAGATTGACGGCGGAGCTTTCGTTTGGTCCATCTGAATTTGCAGTGGACAATTGTTGCATTGCTCTCAATCACCACTGGACGTGACCGCGGCTACACAGTAAAGGATAAAATAAAATGTGGGTCCCACACCATGGAGTTTCAAAACTCAAATGGGCCCTTAGAAAGTCTAAATGGGGTGTGCGTTTCCATTCCCACCTAGTGCATGTTAACCCAATCGAGCTGATGTGTGGTTCCTCTTGCCTCCTGGGAGAATATACTCAAAAAGCTCCCACCGTTAGAGAATACACTCCCAAAAGATCAATCACAATGCACATCCTCTACGACGCAGATTTCCTGCCAAAGCCGTAAGAAGTTCCTGCGGTGAGAACCCAGGTGGGGTCCACTGTGATGTTTGTGAGAAATCCTTCCATTTGTGTCATTTTAAGGCCATGTCATAATATGATCCACAAAAACGGATGAACCAACCAAATGGATTTCTCACATATATCACGGTAGCCCCCGTATCTATCTTCCTAGCGCAGAAAGTTTTCGCGAACATGAAAGCAGAATCCCTACTCAGTAGGCTGCAGCATGTGGGCTCACCATGATGTACGTGTATTATCCATGCCTTCCATCTATTCTACAACCTTAGTTTTGGAAACGGATTGGCTACTCCCCTGCCACTAGCCCGATGGCTGATGGTCGGTGCTCTGTGAGCCCCACCATGATGTATGTCTTTCATTCATGCGGTTCATCCATTTTTACAAATCATTTTATGGCTTTATCCCAAAAAAGAGAGGAATATAAATATCAGGTGGACCACACCACAGGAAAACAATAGTGATTGGATATCCACCATTAAAATCCTCCTAAGGCCCACTGTACTGTTTATTTGACATCCGACCTGTTGATTAAGTCATACAGACTTAGACGAAGGGAAAAAAGAAAAAAAAGAAAGAAAGATCAGCTTGATCCAAAACTTTTATGGCCTCAAAAAGTTTTCAATGGCCACTTTCTATCCATACTTTTGACTTCTGATTTAAAAAAAAAAAAAAAAAAAAATTAATTATCTCCCTGAAGTTGAGGACACATGTAAAATGGTACGCATCCCGTTCTTATATCTCGTGCTTAAAAAATTAGATAACGGAACTCCTCAGTTGGGCCACAACCCACAGTAAATTAACAGCTAAATATTTGTCTAACTATTCATTCGCTTCGATATGCTGTGGGGGCCACCAGAGTTATAAAATGGCTTCATTTTTATGAAAGAAGATCTGACCGACATGATCTAGGGCTGAAAGTTGGGGGGGTTCAACCCAACCAACCTATGACCGACCCGACAATGGGTAGGGCTCGGGCAGACTATATCGGTCCGATCTCAAGCTTGGGCTATACAAACAACAACCCGATAAAACTTTGGGTTAGGCTCGGGTTGAGGTCTCAGGTTGCCCGACCCAACCCGAACCCGATCAATATATTAGTTACTTATAAATTTTAATTGAGTGTGGATCATTTGTGTCGAAAGCACACTAGTGATGTCGGGTCTCATTTGTCCACGTCATTTCCAAGGACTCAAGCTAACAAGATATGTCAGATTTCTCTCTCCCAAATAGATTGCGTGCTATGCTACATGACTTTTAAAGGAGTTGTTGTCCTACATTTTAGCTAGTTTTTTTTTAAAGAAAAAATGAAGTTCTCTATGATGAATAATCACATATATAATTAATAAAATCATAGATACAAAAAATAGTCATATATTGAAATATAATAAACTAATGTAATAACGAAAATATTATCACGTATATTCCCGGCCAACCCGATCAACCCGACCGAGCCCCCTTGGGTTGGGCTTGGGTTGAGAATTCCCAACCTGAGATTGGGTTGGGTTGGGTTAGGGTTGAGGTATAGGAACCTTGGGTTGGGTTAGGGTTGAACACCAACCCGGCCCGACTTTCAGCCCTACATGGATCACCTAAAGAACGGCACAGATCGCATGCACATGTCAAATTTAGACTCTTGCTCCGCATGTGGTCGCGGACAACACTCACTCATGATGAAAATTACGGTTACGAACCTTCCAGGCAATCCGAAGATTTTCTATGTATAAAAGCAGAAGTCCTGTTCCAAATGGAAGAAATCCATACGTGTTCCGGTTCTGCTCAACGGTTAGTCCTTCATCCTCTAGTCTTTTAGAAAGCTTTTTATTCTTCATATTTTATTCTTTCTTCTTTTAATTAAAATTTTTATAATAATGCTTCAAGAAACTAAAATTGTAAGGTGTGATTTTTTTGGAAAGAAATTACACAAATACCATCCTTTATTTTTTTTTCTTTCTTTAAAAAACAAAAAAAAAAAAAAAAACAAAAAAGAAGAAGAAGAAGAAGAAGAAGAGAGAATCGAGAATCGAGAATTGTGAGCCCACCGTAGTATTATGTATTTGACATCCAACATATCTAGCGATGCATCCTTCCATGATTATTGTACGAATCAAAACTATAGCTGATCTAATCATAAGGTGGTCCAAACCTTAAAAAAGAATATATACCACTCAAAATAATCCAAATTCAAGTGTCCCCATTTGATGATTCAACCGGCCATAGCTTTTATTTGTGTGATCACTGTCGTAGGGTTAATACTTCTTGATGGGTTTTTTGACCCGTCGTCGACCGGTCGTGAACCCTGCTCGACTGGTCGAAGGCTGGTTTCGACTAATCAAAGGAGTCGAGTCGTGGCACGACTCAAAGTCTAGCGATTGTGGACTATTTTTCTCCGGAGTGCTCGACCAGTCGAAGGAGGTGCTCGACCAGTCGAAGGTGGCTCTCGACCGGTCGTGGACTCGGTTCGACCAGTGAAAGTTACGCAGATTCGTTCCGCGATTTTGCACGAATTTCGTGTCACAAGTCCTTTTACAACTGGGATGCGGAAGGGAGTTTCCTAAAACTATAAATAGAATTTTCTAGGGATGATAAGAGGGTTTCCTAAAGCTTTACAAAGGATTTGCTAAAGGGTTTAGGGCTATCAAAGGTGAGAATAAGGGAGAAAGAGAGAGAGGAAGCTTATAGAAGGGAGGTTCTGCTCGTGAAGGTTATCTACTGTGCAATCTATATCTCAACACTTTTATGTCCTCGTAATCGGTTAGATCTCTCCATTTTCTCTATTTCTCTTATTGTTTATCCACTCTTACGTGAGTGAAGAAGGTTGTAACATTCTACTTCATAGTGGATTGTTGATCTGGACGAGGTCTCGTGGTTTTTACCTCTTAGAGGGTTTTCCACGTACAAATCTCTTGTGTGGTGTGTGATTGATGTATTAATTGTTTTCATTGCTTTATTATCCATAATTCTTTCTAGAGGGCTAGATCCTAAGGTTTTGTGCAAGGCCCCCAACACTTCTGACAGCTTGGATGGTTTATATATACACACAACCTGTACCATGCAACTGTGGTGTCTTTTCGCAATCTACTCCATCCACTATAGCGTTCATATGCAATCCAACCCGTTCACAATGTAAGTTTCATAAGGATGGAAGGGAAACAACAATATCTGGCTAATCAAGAACCTCGGTGGGCCGAAGAAGGGCCCAGATGAGGTGAGGCAATGAATAGATGGTGTGGATGTCACGTTTGTTTCGTTACTGGGACTCAGATTTCTGCCAAACCCTTTCGCGTGCAGTTCTTGCGCTATGAACCTAGATGGGCCCACCATGATGTTTGTGTGAAATCCACCCCGTCCATCCGTTTTTTGAGATCATTTTAAGACATGAGGCTAAAAATGAGCCGGATCCAATACTCAAATGAGCCGAAGATGTGAAGAATGAGCATACACAGTTGAAATATTCGTGGGGCCACAGAAGTTTTGAATCAGGCTAATATCTGTGTTTTCAGTTCATCCCAGTAGGAATGACGTTATGAACGGTATGGATATATGGAATGTGAACATCACTGTCTACCGCAGGGAGGTTTCAACGGTAAGAATTTCCCTACCCACCTTTTCCTTAAGTGCGGCCCATTTGAGCCTTCAATCCTTCTCACTTTTGATCTCAGTTGCTAAAACAAGCTCAAAAAACGGATGGACGGTGTGGATATCTCACAAACATAACGTTGGGCCCCACCTAGGTTGCCACGGAAGGCTTTAGCAGGAAATCCGCGCGTCCTACGTTACTGCAAGTACATGCAGTTTCCACGCAGTTTCTAAGTGCCTCATGCATCAAGCATCATAATCTTTTACTTCTTGTTTTACTCAAACAAAGAAACTAAAAGATTTTCAGTTTTGTATTTTATATATATTAAATCTCACTCATCTCTACAACCCTTACAAATTTCCATCACTTGCAGTTTCATCTGTCTTCTTTCAACAATGCTTCCAAAGATTTTGATGGGTTATTTTTGACCCATCTTCGACCGGTCGAGAGCCCTGTTCGACTGGTCGAAGGCTGGTGTCGACCGGTCGAAGGTTCGAGTCGAAAACTTCGACTCAAAGTCCAGCGAGTAATTTTGTCTTTGTTTTTCTTGTAGCTTGGACTGGTCGAAGGAACCTTCGACTGGTCGAAGGGGGATTTGAGTCCTTTCGCAACTGGGATGCGGAAAGGAGTTTCCCAAAACTATAAAAGGGGTTGCCTGGGATTTTTTCTAGGTATCACAAAATAGCAAGAGGGTTTCTTAAAGCTTTGCAAGGGATTTGCTAAAGGGTTTAGGGCTATCAAAGGTGAGAGAGAAGGAGAAAGAGAGAGAGGAAGCTTATAGAAGGGAGGTTCTGCTCGTGGAGGTTCTCTACTTTGCAATCTACATCTCTGCGCTTCTATGTCCTCGTAATCGGTTAGATCTCTCCGTTTTCTCTATTTCTCTTATTGTTTATCCACTCCTGCGTGAGTGAAGAAGATTGTAACGTTCTACTTCATAGTGGATTGTTGATCTGGACGAGGTCCCGTGGTTTTTACCTCTTTGAGGGTTTTCCACGTAAAAATCTCTTGTGTGGTGTGTGATTGATGCTTTGATTTATTTCATTGCTTTATCCATAATTCTGGTTTGTTTCAGGAGGCTAGATCCTAAGGTTTGTGCAAGGCATCCCAACAGATTTCACCCTCCGATCTCAGCTCTGAAGATGTATGGAAGAGGTCCGTATCAGACCGACTTCCAAACGATGAGGATGACCTTATTTCTGGTATTTTCAATACTTACACTCCTCGTAGAGGGAAAGGTGTAGGGCCCACTTCTCTTGAACTTGATGTTGCTCTACTGATCAGGGTGTCTAATGACACCAGCTATTCGACTTCAGTGGGCCACCTTGGAAATTGTCCATGTGATGTGGTTGGTTTTTTTAACCTGTCGTCGACCGGTTGTGAGCCCTGCTCGACAGATTGAAGGCTAGTTTCGACCAATTGTAGGAGTCAAGCATTGGCATGACTCAAAGTCCAGCGACTGTGGACTATTTTTCTCCAGGGTGCTCGAAGGTGGCTCTTAATCGGTCGTAGACTCGGTTCAACCAGTGAAGGTTACGCAGATTCGTTTCGCGATTTTGTGCGAATTTCGTGTCGCAAGTCCTTTCGCAACTGGGATGCGGAAAGGAGTTTCCTAAAACTTTAAATAAGAGTTCTTAGGATTTTCTAGGTATGACAAAAGGATTTCTTAAAGCTTTACAAGGGATTTGCTAAAGGTTTTAGGGCTATCAAAGGTGAGAGAGAGGAAAAGAGAGAGAGGAAGCTTATAGAAAGGAGGTTCTGCTCGTGGAGGTTATCTGCTATATCTCAGCGCTTCTATGTCCTCGTAATTGGTTAGATCTCTCCGTTTTCTCTGTTTCTCTCATTGTTTATTCACTCCTGTGTGAGTAAAGAAGTTTGTAACGTTCTACTTCATAGTGGATTGTTGATCTGAACGAGGTCCCATGGTTTTTACCTCTTTGAGGGTTTTCCACGTAAAAATCTCGTGTGGTGTGTGATTGATGCATTGATTGTTTTCATTGCTTTATTATCCATAATTCTGGTTTGTTCCGGAGGGCTGGATCCTAAGGTTTTGTGGGAAGGCCCCCAACAAAGTGGTATCAGAGCCAAGTTCATTGAACAGGTAGGATCGGTTTTAAATTATGGAAGGTGACTCATCAAGGATGATCAGTCTCAATGGTTCTAACTGAACCATATGGAAGGCTAAGATGGAGGACTTGCTTTACTGCAAGGACCTATATTCTCCAATTTTAGGTATATCAGCAAAATCCAAGGATATGACTGATGATGATTGGAAGAAGATGGACCAAAAGGCGGTGGGGTTTGTTAGACAATGGTTGGATGATTCAGTGTTCCACTATATATCTACGGAAACCTCAGCCGCTAGCCTATAGCTGAAATTACAAGGGCTGTATGAGAGGAAGACTACTGGTAATAAAATTTTTCTGATAAGAAGACTTGTGAATCTCAAGTTCAAGGATGGTGGTTCTGTGGCCGAGCACATGAATGAAGTCAGCAATATAGTGAACCAACTCACCTTTATGAAGATGGTCCTGGATGATGAATTGCAGGCTTTACTATTGCTTAGTTCATTGCCTGACAGTTGGGAGACATTGGTGGTGTCTCTAAGTAACTCCACGCCAGATGAAAAGATATCCATGGAACAGGTAACTAGCTGTCTCTTCAATGAAGAGATAAGGAGGAAGTCTCAGGGGTCTACTCAACAAGAGGCCCTTCTGACACAGGAACGGGGGAAAGAAAAGAACAGGAAGGGCGGGAAGGCCCAAGATAAATCAAGAGGCAAGTCGAGTAACAAGAAAGATGTTAATTGCTGGAATTGTGGCAAGAATGGCCATTACAAGCATGAATGTCATGGTAAGAAAAACAACAAGAAAGGAAAAGGGAATGAAGATGAATCAGATTCCACTGCGGTTGCTTCAGATGGTGACGTTGTAGTTATTCTTTCTGTAGATCATGATGTATGTCTTACGGCTATGAGTCAGGACACTGACTGAGTGATAGATTCGGGAGCTTCTTTTCATACGATTCTACGCAGGGACTCCTTCAAAAGCTACAAGTCAGGTGACTATGAGACTGTGAAGATGGAAAATTCTGGCGTGTCAAAAATTGTGGGAGTCGGTGATATTTGTGTGAAGACCGATGTGGGCTGCACATGAGTTCTCAGGGATGTGAGGCATATCCCAAACCTTTGCCTCAACTTGATGTCGATGGGAAGGTTGGATGATGATGGCTATGAAAGTCAGTTTTCTGGTGGGCGATGGAAGCTCATCAAGGGTTCATTAATTGTGGCCAGAGGGAAGAAGTGTTACATCATTTATAAGACAAGTGTCAGTATGTAAAAGGGTGGGTTGAACGCAGCGGAAGATTCAGCTATTGACATGTGGCATAGGCGTCTAGGCCACATGAGTGAAAAAAGGGCTTCAGCTACTAGCGAGGAAGCGGCTCCTTTCAAACATGACATATACACCTCTCAAAACCTATCTTGATTGTTTATCAGGGAAACAACATAGAGTTTCATTTGTTAAATCTACTTCTCATGGTAATAAAGTGCATGCATTAGATTTGGTTTATTCTGATGTTTGTGGTACTATGAGGACAAAACTCTTGGGTGGGGCATTTTATTTTGTTACTTTTATAGATGATGCATCTAGGAGGGTTTGGGTTTATGCTTTGAAATCTAAGGACGAGGTCTTTGGTGTGTTTAAATTGTTTCATGCTATGGTCGAGAGAGAGACAGGTAGACCATTGAAGTGCATCTGCACTGACAATGATGGTGAATACATTGATGACTTTCATGAGTACTGCAAGTCCCTAGGTATACGGCATGAACAGACGGTCCCCAAAACCCCCAGTATAATGGTGTAGCTGAGCGAATGAATCATACCATTGTAGAGAGAATCAGATGGATGTTATCCCATGGAAAATTGCTCAAGACGTTCTGGGGAGAAGCAATGCACACGACAGTGTATTTGATAAACAGGTCTCCACCAGCCCCATTGAATGGAGAATACCTGAGAAGATGTGGACTGGACAAGATCCATCGTATATTTATCTCAGGGTATTTGGATGCAAGACATCCGTTCACGTACCAAAGGATGAGAGGTCCAAGCTCGATATGAAGATCAGGCAGTGTGTGTTCTTAGGGTACGGTGATGAAAAATTCGGTTACAGATTGTGGGATCCGACCGAGAGGAAGCTCGTCAGGAGCAGAGATGTGGTTTTCTTTGAAGATCAGTGTATAGAAGACATTGGTAAGCCAAAGAAGAACCAACCTAGTTCATGTGAGCTACAGGACATAGATCCGGTTACTCCTCCAATGGTGCCTGATGACAGGGGAGTACAGCAAAGTACAGAAGATGAGGGAGTTCCTTCAGAAGATGAACCAGGGGAGCAGCCCCCACTTGATCCACCTGTTGAGCCACAGGTGAGGAGGTCATTTAGGGACAGACAGCCGTCCAAGAGGTACTCGCCATATGAGTACATTATGCTGACTGATGGGGGAGAGCCAGAAGATTATTCTGCAGCCCTAGCCGACGAGCATAAGGGGGAGTGGTTGAAAGCTATGCAAGAGGAGATGAAATCTTGCATAAGAACCACGCCTATGATATGGTGAAACTGCCTAAGGGCAAAAAAGCTCTGAGTAACAAGTGGGTGTTCAGAAAGAAGATGGAGCAGAAGAATTCACAGACGAGGTTCAAGGTTAGACTTGTGGTGAAAGGGTTTGGTCAGAGGAAAGGCATAGACTTTGAGGAGATATTCTCACCAGTGGTGAAGATGACATCCATACAGATGTTGCTTGGGTTGGCGGCTAGCATGGATCTAGAGATAGAGCAGTTAGATGTTAAAACTGCCTTCCTCCATGGTGACCTGGAAGAAGAGATCTACATGCACCAACCAGAGGGGTTCGAAGTCAAGGGCAAAGAGCATATGGTGTGTAAGTTAAGGAAGAGCTTGTATGGGCTAAAACAAGCTCCACGACAATGGTACAAGAAGTTTGACTCATTTATGTTGAAATATGGGTATGACAGAATGGAATCGGAACATTGTGTATTCACGCACAAGTTCTTAGATGGTGATTTCTTAGTTCTGCTATTATACGTTGATGACATGCTCATCATGGAAAAAGACATCAAGAAGATCGACAGGCTGAAACAGGATTTGGGCAAGTCTTTTATGGTGAAAGACTTGGGCCTGGCTAGACAGATCCTAGGAATGGAGATAACCCGTGACAAAAGCAGCAGGAAGCTTTGGCTGTTACAAGAGCGGTATATTAAGAAAGTCCTAGAGCGGTTCAATATGAATGCAAATGCTGGCTTGTCGGATTCTACTTGATGGTCACTTCAGATTGAGCGGTAGGCAGTGTCCCAAGAAGATGGCAGAGGTGGAAGAGATGCAGAAGATACCCTACGCGTCAGCAGTAGGAAGTTTGATATATGCTATGGTGTGTACACGCCCAGACATACATATGCGGTTGGTGTTGTCAGCCGGTATCTTGCCAATTCTGGCAAAGAGCATTGGGCAGTGGTTAAGTGGATACTGCGGTATCTAAGAGGCTCATCTAGGTTGAGTTTATGCTTTGGTGACGGTAAACCTGTGTTAGAGGGCTACACAGATGCAGATATGGAAGGTGACATAGACTTCAGGAAGTCTGCATCGGGGTTCATGTTCACATTTGCAGGGGGAGCAGTTTCCTGGCAGAGCAAGCTATAGAAGGTCGTAGCGTTGTCGACGACAGAGGCCTTGTACATTGTAGTCACAGAGGCATGTAAAGAGATGTTTTGGATGAAGAAGTTCCTACAGGAACTTAGACTAAAGCAGGAGGAGCACGTGGTCTATTGCGATAGTCAAAGTGTTATACACTTGAGTAAGAATCCAAGTTAGCATTCCAAGTCGAAGCACATAGAGATTCGGTATCACTGGATCAGGGATACTTTGGAACAAAATGTGTTACAACTTGAGAAGGTTCACACGGACGATAATGGGTCAAACATGATGACCAAGGCTTTGCTCAAGGGCAAGTTTGGGGTTTGTAGAAACCTGGCTGGCTTGAAGAAGGTGGATCCCTCCTGGGTAAAAAAGGGAGAGATTTGATGGATTTTTTTTTGACCTGTCATCAACCGGTTGTGAGCCCTGCTCGACCGGTCGAAGGCTGGTTTCGACCAGTCGTGGGAGTCGAGCCGTGGCACGGCTCAAAGTCCAGCGACTGTGGACTATTTTTCTCCAAGGTGCTCGACCAGTCGACCGAGGTGCTCGACCAGTCGAAGGTGGCTCTCGACCGGTCGTGGACTCGGTTCGACCAGTCGAGGTTACGCAGATTCGTTCCGCAATTTTGCGCAGATTTTGTGTCGCAAGTCCTTTCACAACTGGGATGCGGAAAGGAGTTTCCTAAAACTTTAAATAGGAGTTCCTAGGATTTTTTAGGTATGACAAGAGGGTTTCCTAAAGCTTTACAAGGGATTTGCTAAAGGGTTTAGGGCTATCAAAAGTGAGAGAGAGAGAGAGAGGAAAAGAGAGAACGGAAGCTTATAGAAGGGAGGTTCTGCTCATGAAGGTTATCTACTGTGCAATCTATATCTCAGCGCTTCTATGTCCTCGTAATTGGTTAGATCTCTCCGTTTTCTTTGTTTCTCTCATTGTTTATCCACTCCTACGTGAGTGAAGAAGTTTGTAACGTTCTACTTCATAGTGGATTGTTGATCTGGACGAGGTCCCGTGGTTTTTACCTCTTTGAGGGTTTTCCACGTAAAAATCTCTTGTGTGGTGTGTGATTGATGCATTGATTGTTTTCATTGCTTTATTATCCATAATTCTGGTTTGTTCTGGAGGGCTAGATCCTAAGGTTTTGTGGGAAGGCCCCCAACATGATGAACCTTACTATATTTGTCATGGCAAGTACTCGATTCATTATCAGGAAAAGTACACAAGAAATTTGAAGGATATGGTTGGTTCGAGTGTTTCAAGAAGAGGTGTAGGATCATGTCTTTGTGAGAGTCCTTGCTTATTTGTGAAGGAAAATATTCAACTTCTAATTTTTGCCTTAGCTATGGAATTTCAACGGATGGCAGTCACCAAGACAAAGATGACAGTTTAGACGGCGGTGATTGAAAGAATATAGTATGATTCAGCTGGGGACCAATTTAGATTATTGAAAGAATCAGATGTAATCAAGGATTATTTTAAAAAAAATAAAAATTATGCTCTACTGGATATCTGGATATCTGTATCTTTCAAGTGGGACCCAATATTAAATTACATGGATTGTTCATCATCATATGTGCCTCATGGTGGAAGGGGTGCCCAAAATACCTATGGTGTCACTACAAGAAAGTGTAACTTAGCCGACTGATGGTGCTATAGTTTGTTGGTGGTCGGTTTTAACAGCTGCGGGTAAAGGGTCTATAATATGAAAAAAAAACCCTACCTTCATTTCCGCCCTTTCATCTCCAACCGCGCGCCGATTCTCCCTCTCCGCTCGCTCTCCCTCCCTCTCCATCTTGTGCCCTTTCCCTCTCCCTCCCTCTCTCTACCTCTCCATCTCCCTCTCCCTCTCCCTCTCCATCTCCCTCTCCCTCTCCGCTCTCCCTCTCCCTCTCCCTCTCTCTCTCTCTCTCTCTCAAAATCCTAGTCTTCTCTCTCTCTCTCTCTCTCTCTCTCTCTCTCTATCTCCTCGGTCCTTTGTTGCTGATTCGGCCTTCCGCTTGTGAATATCCGATTCTCAGGTATGATGTAAACCTTTTCCCTTCTTGCTGTTGCTTTCTGCAATTTAGAATACCTGATTAGGGATTTGCATTGTCGAATCCTGAAATAGGGATTTGCATTGTCGAATCCCTTTTTATGGATTTGCGTTGTCGAAACCCTTTTTTGGGGTTAGCATACCAGGGAGCATTCATCTGTGGTTGAGTGGGTGAAGTCCTTGGATGAATTTCAAGGGAATGCCACTGGACTGAAAGAGAGTAGAGGGGTTTAGGCCTTTGGACTCCTTACCCTAGAGACCTGAAATCAGTTGTAATTCCACCTGTTCCAAGGACATCACAAGTAGGCTAATGAAAAAATAAACATGCATTTTGCATGCTCAGGTATTTGAAATTGTTTTTTTTTTCCCCCTTTCCCTTAAGGAATTGATGGATCTGATCAGGAATCAGATTCCTATGCCAGGACAGAAAGCTAGCCACTACAGACCATGTTGCTGTATAATCTCATGAGCCCCGTTTGTGCAGACCGGGCTATTAAATTTTTATGTAAAATGTCAAGTGATTGGGTGTGCACATGGGGTGTTCAATGAAATTCCTAAGAGGAATTTGATCAATTGGAGTGCACTTGTTTCAATCATTATATTCAGCAAGTGTACTGAAAAGCTCATATTGCTCGGTGGAAAAGTGAGCTTATTAAAAATGCTTTTAGTTTTCTTGATTCAACAAATGCTTATAGTCATGGATGTGCAATTTGGTGCTAAGCCATTTGCAATTTCAGTGCATCACATATGATTGCTTTATTTTTCCATTTGATTTCATTTTGACTTGATTCATGATTTTTTATTTTTATTTTTGCTCAGTTTTGATACTTCATTGCTTTGAAGCATTGTTGGAATTTTTTGTTGTTGTCAATGTGGTGGCATGTTGCCTGGTTTAAGGATTTAATTTATGGATTTTGGGTCCTTCATTTGCATTCAAGAATAATCAATTGTCCTATTTGTCTTGTGGGTTTGAGATCTGATGGATTTGATGATTTGAGAATCTTTTACATTACTCGAATATATTCAATGCAGGTGCAGATGTAAGTAAATCTCTTACCATAGATGCCTTAATTGACTGTCAAATCCTTTTAGCCTAGACTTCCCCTTTGTTTAATTGATCACTATAGGATACACCTTGAATGAAATGCACATTGTCATCGGTTTACCCACACTATGGGATGCACCTTGAACTCATCCATGCATACATAAAGGTCCATTCACATGCATACAAAATAAAAAATAAAAAAACACATATGCATACATTTGTTTTCCTATTGAACCTATTCTAAATTGTTGTTTGGAAGCAATTCTCTTTTTATTTTTTGTGTTTGATGGAGTTGTTGATTCTCTACTTGTTGCTTCCAGGAACTGGACTTTCTGACAGCAGTATGCTTTCAGATTTTTGTAACTAGTGTAGCTGTACCTAAACTATCTAGGAGTTTTGTGTGGCACTTCTAATGCATTTCTGCTTTTATTTCTGTTGCCTATTTACTTATGCTTGATGGAACTTGTTGTTAGTGTTTTACCTATTTGATCTATTATGTTGCAGCCTCAGTCTGTCTAGTTAAGGATCTTGGCCTGACTCAGTCAACTAGCAAGTACTAGAGGCTTGGAGAGTTTAAATAAGTCACGACCAGTGAGCTTCTTAGGCTATTAAGAAGATAAAAACCCTAGCCTAGCCCAAATAATCATTGGTTTCAAAGCAGAACTCTCACCCCTGTTTGAATATTTTTAGCCCAAATAGTTATAGTGAACATGTTTCCAATTGCATACCTAAATTTCTTGCTTCCTGTTTCCCCAATGTTCATTTTCACATATTAGATCCAGGCTTTCTTTCCATAACTCTCTTACCTTAGCTCGACACTTGTAATCATATCCTGCATTTCTGTTCTGCCAATACATATAACAGATCCAGGTCCCGTGCACTTAGATATCAAAGGAAAACAGGCAATGAGTCCGAATAAATTTCCGTATTAAAATTGGACTTGGTTAGCTGTTGGCAACTCATGGACACATCCGTATCTGATACAAATTAGATTTTCTTACCTTTTTTCTTAATTTAAGTTCTTTGGATAGTATTTAACTTGTGCCCCCTTGAAATTTATGTCATTAATCATGCTTGAACTCAGTAATTTTTTCTTAGCAGTCTTTTTTCTGAATGTTTTTAAATGCAATCTTTTGTTGCAACTGTCAATTTGTTTCTGTTGGAGTTAGATGGAAGCTTTGTAAAATAGAAGTCTTGGAAATGAAATTGACCTGTTTCTTTTATGTATTCATGTCCAAAGATTGGGTCAGCACGTGGTTCGTTCCCTCATATTATTGGCTCAAAAGTCTTGGAAATGAAATTGACCTGTTCTAGTTCTTTGCTTTTGGATAATGTTTGTGTATAAACCTTTTCGAAGGGCTTCGTGTCCAGATATGCGATGCCCTGGTACTAACTAGCTCCTGTATGCAAAATGCTGCAAAATATGGGAAATTTTCATTGTAATGATGATTTATTTGCTATTGCATCTGGTAATGGCAATTGGTTTGGGTGTTTATATAGAAAGTAATTCGAGATTCGTTTTTGATGAGTTTTGTTGATAATAAAGCCGTGGTTTTTCCAATGGATACATCTTTTTCATTGAACAGGTCAAGAAAATAGTTTACACTGTGTTGCGTGTTGGTGATGTGATTCGATTGGGCCAGTAGGTAAACATTTTTCATTCTTATTTGTCTTTGATGTAGGAATATTTGGTTTTAGCCTTTTGCCTCTCTTCCTTATTAATTTTTGTAACATAGTAATCAAAAGCTAAAAGAGATCTTTAGTCTTTTTAATTTATATAATTCATTTGATTCCATGCATTTTGTAGAAATTCAACTGTTTGTATAGTGAAATCAAATTCTGTTCCCAGACAGGTAAATCAGGAACTCCCAATTGGTGCATTCATATGCCTTTTTTCAGGGGCAATGTCTTAGAAAGAAGACCAGTCACCAAACTCTTTCCAATGAAACATGTCTAAATTGGATTGGTTAGACAAAAGAAAGTGTGAAGTGGAAATTGGAAAATATAATTCTAAGAAGTTAAGAACAGAAAATTTGTAACCAAGTACAATTTCAGTAGAAAAAACATTTGATTTTCTAAAGTTGACTCAACCAAGTTTCTCCTATTTACCAAAATCTTTTGAATATCCAGTTGAAGATAGACTTAAGAAAAAAGCATTAAAAGGTATTTAAAAAAAAAAAAAAAAAAAAAAACAATTGAAGATGAGTTAACAAGTGAAGAATAAATCTGTATGCTAAAGGCAAAATCTTGAATTAGAGTCCTCTCTAACCAATCAAAGCACATAATAACTCCATATAATCAACTAGAGCTTATCTGGCTTGAATAATTATAAAGGACCAAAAAAAAAAAACCATGGATAGGCGAATGTCTATCTGAAAACAATACACAAATGTGGATCTTTAGCCAGGCATGGGGTTGACTTAATATTTTTAGAGATTCATTTATGTTTTTAATAGCTATTGGTTGAGCTAATCTAGTACGCTTCTCTCTCTTGTGGATCTTTAGCTAGACATGGGGCTGACTTAATATGAGATAATATGACAAATATTAATATGCAGAAATTTTAGCTATGGACCTGCATGAAGATGGGTGACGAAGTATATCATCATTTGAAGGGGCAGTTAGAGGGCGATATAGGCAGGTGTGGGGCAATGTGTTCATATCGTGATTGAAGCTCATTCGATATTTAAAACCTTATTTTAGGGTCAGCTAGAGCCCAACCCCAAGAATCAAGTATCTCTCTCAGTAGAATCAATCATCTCTTCATATTTACCTTTTCAGTTTTATATGTTTCTAATTCCGATTGTTGTTCTAGGACCGTCTATACCATGAGATCAAAGAAGTTTGTGGGCTGCAAAAGATCACAGAGGAACATCTGTCACAATTGCATTGGACTGCAATAGAGATTCTTCCATTTCCAATATCGAAATTTATCTTGAATAGAGTAATTCAGGTCTATTTGGTTCTGCTTTAGCTTTTGGAAGCAATCCAACATATCCCTTTCATTGCTATTGAAACTGTTAGTATTGAAATAACTACTATGCTTTTCCCCTTTTCCACATTACTTCAGGTTTTGACCTTTTATATGCTTTATGTGTGAGGGAAATTATAGGGATCGAAATTTTGACTTATTGAAGTATAGGGGAAATTTTCATGACTTACAATGTTAAATTGTATTGATCGATTTTTTCAAGTTCATGATCTAACTCACCAACTTACATTCAATTTTTCTAGCTGCCACCCTACATTGAATTACTAGTTGCAGCGGTCACACAAATCAATGAACTTGACAGCATATATGGGATCATTCAATCACACAAGGTGAATTGTTTTATTAGAGTTGCATGAATTTTGTTTTGGTTTTATACTACCACCCCACATTATTTCTTCAAAATGTTAGCAGGTATGAACAGCTAGGATGCAGGAGCAGGAGCACAAATCAAAAACACAATTCAAAGTGACAATGGCACCTGGGTAGAAAATTTTATTTGTAGCCGAGGTTGTACAGTTCTTATGCTCTTATACTGTTGTGTTTTTTTTTTTTTGTCCAGCATGAACATGCATATCTGGCATCTTTTATTATTATTATTATTTTTTGTCCAGCATAAGCATGCATATCTGACATCTTTTATTATTCTTTTTTTTTTTTAAAGAAAGATTTCCTCTATTGCCATGAATTGTTGGTGGATATGATCCCTATAGCTACGGATTTAATCCGTAGTAAAGTTTTAAACAGCTACGGTACCAATGGCTACCGCCGCACTGTGGGATTACTCATATTTAGCTACGGCTTTTAACCGTAGCTTTTAGCCAATATTCTGGTAGTGTAGCAAAAACCTGGTGATTTAGCGGCGTCCAGCACAATCGTCAATAAAAGTCCTGACCGCCGGTAAAGCCTTTACCGACCGAGGCTTTACCGGCTATTAGCTGACCGCAGGCAAATGATTTGCCGGTGGTTTTTTGGGCCTTTGCCGGTGGTTTTGACCGCCGGTAAAGGCCAGTTTTCTTGTAGTGTGTGATTTTTGGCCTTTTTTCCCGACCATTGGTAGTATGTTTTGAGTATACATATATATTAATTCAATGATTGAGATTTTTCAATATGAAAATTAATTTGATTGTCATTGCCCACCAATTTTTAATCTGGACAATGGATATACCTATGCTCTCTTACAATAAAAAATTTCCGTTGCCCGGACTTTAAGAGCCTGCCTAGACAGCTTTAGTTTAATAGAAATCGTGAACAAGGTGTACGCGCGAGTCAGATTCTACAATTCTAAACCTATGTTTAATTGAAATCATGAACAAGGCGTACGAGTCATATTCTACAATTCCAGACCTATAGGATGAGGATCTTAATTTAGGTTGATATTCTTATAACGTTTTTGAAATAGATTGAATTATTTTTTAGGGTTTTGACTATCTTATGATTAGATCAAATATATTTTTGGTTTGTCTGATAATCATAAAAGGATGCTTCATTGACTAATTGGACGAGATACACTCCACGATGAGCCTCACAATTTTATTTTCTATTTCTTTACACAAAAAAAGAATAAATTGAAAGCTTATAAATTTAAAACTAAAAAATAAAAGTATTTATATAAATTCATTTATAGAAAACTATCATTCTGCTATTAAATCTCAACCCAAAATAAGAAGAGAGAGAAAAGATAACAAATTAAAAAAATAAAAATAAAAAACTATAAAGATGAAAGAAATACCGTCAACCTGTCGCTAGCGTTCCTTTCAATTATTAATCTTGTCGGACGTTTAGCTTTTACATACGAAGATGCTTGGGATTGCTAGGAAGGTTCGTGAATTGCTAATTTCAAGCGACAGTTGCACACGATCTCATGCCCACTCGAGTATCGAAATGTGACACGTGCATGAGATCTGACCTGTTCATCAGGTAATTTATGTTTTTCAGATATTTTTTATAAAAATGAAAGCATTTTTACACCTTGGGTGGCCCCCACAGTATATCAAAACAAAATAATGGATAGAACAAAGTTTTTCGCCGTTAATTTACTTTGTGCTTTGTGGCCCAAATTAAGAGTTACTTATTTGATTTTTTAGGCACCACATCTAAGGATAGTTTTAAACGTTATGGAAAGCTCAGATCATAGACACGTGTTTCATATTTACATGTATTTATACGTGGATGTGTATACTTTTACAAGTATGACAAACTTCAGGGAATTTTTATGATAAGGAGAAATTGACCACCGTGAATGCCACCTTTTACCTGACGTCTTTTCAAAGCACTCACAAACTTTACTTTCCGAGAGTAAACCATTCCGTCCAGACACACTATTTACGGATCCGAAGCCCAACCGAGTCGAGTTCGAGTCACGTAGCAACTCGATTCGATCTAATCCAGAATTGGGTACTATAAAGTTAAATTTTATTTTTATTTTTTAATCTTTATCCTTCATCTACTTGAACCCTAACTCTACCCGAGCCAGCGTCGCATCGAACTCGATCAGAATCCAGGCCAGTCAGCAGCCCAGCACCCTATCTGCACCGGTCATTATCGTCCATTTATCAGGTAGGTTAATTTTATATGTTTTTTCTGTATTGATTCGAGCTCGGGACCTCGGGTGCAGCCGTGCAAGCCACCGGTGGCCCGTCCTGGCTTGAGACCTCGGGTGTAGCCGTGCAAGCCACTGGTGGCCCACCCTGGCTCGGGACCTCAGTCGTGGCTCGCCCTGAATCGGGACGGACGCAGATTAGCTATTGTACACGACAGTGGGTCCCGCCCTAGCTTGCTGATGGACCGTACTTCATGGTGGGTCCCTCCCTGGCTTGCTAGTGGTCCGACCGATCTCGAGACCTCACTGGCTCGACTACAGCTGGTGGCCCGCCCTGGCTCGACCTTGCTGGTGGACCGGCCTTCATAGTGGGTCTCACCTTGGCTCGCTAGTTGTCTGGCGGATCTCAAGCCTTGCATTTCATAGCCATATATTATGAATGCAAGGCTATTGACATCTACAAATAGTGTGTGGTACAGAATAGTTTACTCTGTGAAAGTAAAGTTTGGGAGCGTTTTGAAAAGACCCGGGGTTGAAATGTCGCATTACAGTGGTCAATTACTCCGAAAGCAAGGATGTTAAACTGTTCCAAAACATAGACGCTTGCGAAGGGGAGTGGATATGGTGCGGCCTAACTGTGGGGCCCACATTGATGTATGCGTTGCATATCCACTCCGTCGATCCATTGTGCTAGATCATTTAAGCTATTTGTGCATAAATGAAGAAGATCTAATTAAATCTCACGTGGACCACACCATAGGAAAAAGTGGTGTTTGAACGCCTACCATTAAAAATTTTCTAGGGCCCATTGTAATGCCCACCGTTATATTTATTTGCCATCCCCTGTTAGTAATGTCACAAAGACAGCCATAGATAAAGGTAAAAGACACATCAGCTTGATCTAAAACTTTCGTGGGACAAAAAATTTTTAACGGTCAATCACCACTCTTTCCAAGTAGTGTTGTTCACTTGAGTTTTGAATCTGCTTTGTTTTTGGTAAATATACTGCATACACATACATGTGGGCCCCATCATCAGGGCCACTGCACGCTACCTCATTTTTGAGCTTGTACCCTTAAATGATACTTAAAAATGGATGTACTCGATGAAACTCATTCATGAAGGTGGGCCACACAAAGACGTGTCTAGTAAATCCGTGTGTGTCTGCCCACTAGAAAGTTCCTATAGCTTAAGCCATGTGGGACCAAAGTGATGTCCCTTAGACATCCAATCCGTCCATCAGTTTCCCAACATTATTTTAAGCATGAGTTCAAAAATTAGGCAGCTCTAAAAAGTAAACCTCATACAAAACTTATGTCAGCCACACTTTGTGATTAGAAGTTTAGGGAGCAATTGTATGTTTTTTCAACATGAGTTTTTAATTGAACTTACCGTATGTACATACACTCAAATAATGGTCCTCACCTAATAGACGGAGTGGATTTTACATATAGAATATAACGGACCCCACAAAGAGAGATGTTTTGTGCACCGTTCAAAATCGGTGTCGTAGGTGATTGCTGTCTAAACTGGACAATTGGTACATAGAAACTCAAATTAAACCGACAAGACTGTGGAACCCACTTTCGATAAGCTACGGTCCCAAAATCAGATTGATTGAGCAATCCTAACCTCTGATTAATGGACACTTGTTTGTTGGAATAGGACCATGCAATAGCATTTATTTTAACCGTCAATTACGGATGCCCGCCAATCTGATATTCAGATGATCAAATAAACATGAATTTTGGTTCATGATACATCTAAACTGGACCATAATTTAGGTACGACTTCATCACTGCTGACATGCAGGGCTTATTCCAGACCATTCATTAGGTACCACACACGGTGGACATGTGACGTACCAAAATCAGGCGTAGTACACTATTCAAGTCAGCCACACGTGTACATTATTTTCTAACCGTCCATTTTATTTTATTTTTTCAAACAAGTCTGATCAACCTGATCAATGGACCAATATTAATTTTTGGGGAAGGGCCTATCCACATTGTACACTTCCCAATGCATAGATCTGTGACATGTGTGTGACATGTGTGCCATCCAATGGCATGGGAACGAGGATCCGTTCTATCAAAACCCCTAAATATCACCGTGGGCCCATTGCATTTACTGTAAGGGCCGGACCATCTCCCCACCACCCACTTGGAAGTTGGAAGATATATCTAGCTAGTTGCTTCTTAACGGATTACCATCCATCCATTGGGTCACAAACTCAAGCTAATAGAATGTGGGCCCGCATCACAGTTACCATGCGGGACCTGCTTACCACCGTTGGGTGGCACACGTGTCAGAGATTTGGACCATTCATCATGTTGTATTTACTGTGAAGATGTCCTGTGAAGAAAAATATTGGTCTACTGATCGTACCCTTATTTTGATGATGCATGGCATGTTCAAAGTATGTGTATTAGATGGATGGTTTGGATGATCTCTTATATTTGTGCCATACCAAATATGGAGGAACCGACATGGGTGGAAGAGGACAGTATTAGGATCTATGGAGCCTAATCATTAGAAGAGAGTTTCACGATGTTTCGGTTGAGTTGTCGTTATATTTAGAGCTGGTACATCGTTTTTATTTTTTTTTCTTCTGAGCATGGTGCATCTATATGAATTCATATGTATGCATAAGGGAGATGAGATAAATCTCTCAGTGCTTTGTATTTGTTTTTCTTTTTCTTTTAATTGATATTGGTATGTGGATCTCTTCTCTCGATAGTTGTTAGGGAAAAAATTTGACAAGTCGATAAGTCGGCTTATAGAATGGACCAACTCTACTGACATAGCCTAGACCCTTTAGGTGCCGAGCCTAACCGAGGCCCATATGTCCAAAGAGCTAAAAGACGAGACCTCCAAGGAGGCCGATGCAGCTTTAAGGACACTCAAAGAGGCCCCCCAGTGGCCACATGATACCAACCTAATCCATAGGTCGTTTATAAATCAGATACAGACCGATCATACCTTGGTCCGACCCTAGTCCAACCTAGTTTCTAGGTCGGTCATAGGTCAGCCATCAGTCAACAATAGGTCGACTATGGATTGACCGTACCTCAACTGATAGCCAATTAAGGGTCGGCCACCATTAGTCGACCCTTATATGGTCGGTGCACGAATTGACCATCATGAGCCTTCTTGATATAACCGACGCTACAGAATCAGTCGACGATCGGGGGAGGTGAATCCTGATTTGTCGAACCAAGCAACTCCAGTTGTTCCCAACTGAACACTCGCCACCATATCCGACCTAAAGCCGAGCCAAGGACTCGGCTAAATCTTGAAGAATCTATTTTCGGAGATCCCCGGAAGATAACATCCGATCCCGAAGATCTAGGAGATCTAGGATCTCGGGATCATCTTGGATAACAATCAATCCCCTACATACCAGGGAAGGATCCCGAGATCACTGGACCATATCTCCTCTATAAATAGGAGACGCCTAAAGGCGAAAAGTACGCACACATTCTCACACCAAAACCCTTATAAAACTATTAGACCCAGATTCCAAGCCTGACTTTGGCATCGAAGGGTCCCCTGTATTAGCCAGAGTCTCCTTTGTCCTCTTCCTGTGCAGGTGTTCAAGAGTAGCAAAGGGGGTGAGCCAGAAACTGCATCAACAGTTTGGCGCCATCTATGGGAACGACATTACAAGTCGTTTTCGCTCTATCAAAAACGCTACAGGACCTACCATGCTAGGGAAAAAAGAAAGCCCAGACTCCTCCAGAGGTGGTCTCAATAACGTCCTTGCCGACGACAGATCGCACCCCACGATCCATGGATCAACTGAATCGACAGGAGAGCTGTCAGGGCTCCCCAGCCCGCCAGGCAACCTCTGGTTCGACCGGGTGTGCTCAACGAAACCGTGGGGGGAATGGGCGACGGAATACTTTGGAAAGGAAGGTTGGAGATATTAGAACCAACCTAGATTATATAAGGCAGATGCTGGAGCAAATGTAGCCTCAGCGAATGTAAGAGCCCGACCAAAGGAAAGGATGGTCGAGCAACATTCGACAGTTCACTAACCATCAACCTTCTGCCCCATGAGCTGCTCCTTAATCGAGCCAGCGTCAGGACCCGGTCGAGCCGGCTTCGACTCACGTTTCAGGGACTATCCCACTGCCTGCGTCTGACCTACAACATGAGATAGATTAGAAGAGACACAACCGGCCTCCAGCTGAAGGAATTGTAGAAAGCGAGGAGCCGCGGAAGACCGAAATCCAAAACCTACAGAGACAGATCGCGGATATAAAGCAAAATCATCCAGCCAACCCTCCTAGAATGGAGGAGACAAAATCTCCATTCGTGGCTGTTAAATATAGGCTCGGCTACCAGACAAGTTCCGGCTGCCTCAGATCACGCTTTACAATAAAAAGGCCAACCCAACAAAACATATAAAGTCTGGACCTATATGGAATTGCACAATGCCTTAGATGCAGTTCTGTGTCGAGTCTTCTCACTTACCCTAGCCGACACTGCCTGATTTTAGTTCAAGTAACTGAAGCCGAGGTCCATCAGTTTGTTCGTTGAACTCAGCGAGGCGTTCATCATGAATTTCATCAGGGGAAAGAAAAGGCTTAAGGCATCGGCTCACCTGAACAACATAGTCCAAAAGGACGAAGAGCTCCTCAAAGATTACATCAAGCGTTTCAACCTTGAAGCCCTACAAGTTCGGAAACACTCGAACGAGATAGCACTAAATGTCATTATGTCCGAGTTAAGAGATAAGCCCTTTCTCTTTTTCCTTGATAAGAGCCCTCCGTCCACATTGGCCGAGTTTATGAACCGATCGCAAAAGTACGCCAATGCCGAGGAATCCAGGATTTCGCGAGAAGCAGCCCAAAACAAGAATGTCTCGACAAAGGAATCGACAAAGAAGGAAGCCGACTCAGCCAACACTAGCAAGAAGCGGAAGGACGATCGACCTCGGGATGAGCACAGGTTGAGCAAACGACCCGACAGTAAGTTTACCACTTACACCCCGCTCAACAAACCTCAGGAACAAGTCCTGATGGAAATAAAAGGTGAACGCTTCGTCCACTGGCTGAATAAGTTGCGAGGAAATCCTGACCGACGAAGCAAGAACAAGTATTGTCATTTCCATCGCGATCATGGACACAATACGAGTGACTACTACAATTTGAAGTAGGAAATTGAGAGACTCATTCGCAAAGGGCATCTCGACGAGCATGTGGACTAAGGAACTGATAGAACCGTGACTGTGGAAGAACGCCCGAGTGATAATTGACCGACAGAAGAAATCCGAACCATCGTCGGGGCCATAAAGGTAGGAGCGACTTGAACAATGCTCAGAAAACTCATGCAAGGAGCATTAGTCGCCCTGAAGCCGAGATCATGGTATGGGCTGACCTTCAAAAGAAAGGAAACTAGAGAAGCACAGTGTGACGTTTACAAAAGAAGATGCACGAGGCATCCATCATCCACATAACGATGCCTTGGTCATCTTCGTCACCATAGCAGATGCAATTATCAAGTGGACCATATCATAAGGAAGAGTGATGATTGACCATTAATGGGCCACAAAAGTTTTGGATCAAGCTAATATTTGCTTTTTCCCTTCATTCAGGCTTATGTGACCTTGGAAAATAAACACTACAGAAACATAGGTGTGCTTTTTAATAGTAGGGAGTTCAATCACCACTCTTTCCTGTAGCATTGCCCACCTTTATAATAAGATCTGCTTCATTTTGAGATAATGCCTTGAAATGATTTGGAAAAATGGATGAACGGAGTGGATACATAGGCCTCCATAGTAAGGGCCGCACTGGGTCCCACCTAATCTGCTTCCCTGATTGATCACATCATACTAATCCTAGGATGCAGATTGGGTACTACCCCGGCCTGTCCTTATCTAGTAACTGACGGGAGCTCTGACGGGGCCACCGCAGTGGTGTATGAGTTTTATCCACACTGTTCATCCATTTTGCCATGTCATTTTAGAGTATAATCCCAAAAATAAGACATTCAAACCTCAACTGGATCACACGTGTATGAGTTCTGCTGTAATTGTCCGCAACGTACAACGGCGGATTAATTTCAAATCTATTTCAAAGGACCGATATTGTATTTTTTTAATAATAAAATAATGCAATACGAAGTGGGCCTGCGATCCAAACACGCCATTAGAGGTCACGGAAGCTTTGGATCACACTAATAATATTTGTGTTTTCCCTTCATTCATATCCATGTGACCTTGCGAACAGATTGGATGGCACCTTCATTCATATCTATGTGACCTTGCGAACAGATTGGATGGCAATTAACTATCATGGTGGGCTTTAGAAAGGTTTCAATGATGTGTGTCATCATCACGGCTGCTTCCCTTCGGTGATCCACTTGAGCCTTAGATCCACCTACCCTAAAATGATATGGCAAAATGGATGAATGGTGGCCCTTCAGAGCTTCTCTCTGATCCAATTCGTGTCCAAATTTCGGAGATATTTGGATTAATCATCATTTTAAAGTAAGATGATTACCATGTGTTTTAACGTCATCCAAAACAACATGGCCCATACTTAGGGGCCCACCTTGATGTATGTAGTTTAAATTTATGTTCATTCATTTTTTCATATCATTTTATGGCATGATCTCAAAATGAACCAGATCCAAATCTCAGGCAGACTATGCTATAGGGAAACAATGGTGATTGAAGGCCATCATTGAAAACTTCCTATGGCCACCATGATGTATCTGTAATGCTTATTTGACTTGTTGATAAATGAAGAATATATATATTGGTCAATAAGAAGTTTTTAATGGTCAATCACCACTATTTTCTATGGCATTGTCTACTAATATTGAATATGTTTATTTTTGGGCTCATGATCTAAAATGATCTATCAAAAATAGATGAACTGCATGGATATAGAGAATACATACATCAAGCTGGGCCACCTTCTTGGGTCCTCTCCCATATTCGAGCTCTATGGGCCTCACATGTGATTTTTATTTGGAATCTAAACGTGCTTTTGTTGCACGTACCTTTTCATGGGCACGCACATGGCAAGAATCATTTCACGGGGAGACACTTGTTGCAGCCCACCGAAGTTCGGAAATGGCTTGCATCTCCAAGTGTCCATTTATCCCGGTGGGGCACACCAGATGACTAGGTTGGATGACCTATATATAATAAGATAGACCTTAGAAATATTAATTTGTGGGGCACAGCTCTTCCAATGTCCCACATTTTTCCTTTTGGTGCGGCACTCGTGAGTTAAGGATCGGGTGTGCTCTTGTATGGTTACCTCAACACCACCCAGCTAAGTGGTGTTGGGCACTTTGGAGTCTGCTGTAACGTATGTATTTTATATCCACGCTGTTCATCCATTTTGCTAGTTTGATTTTGGCGGATCCAAAGCTCAAGTGGACCACACCACAGAAAACATTGGTGACTAAAAGCCTACCATTAAAAACTTTTTGAGGCCCACAGAACTTTTAGATCAAGCTGATATTTGTGTTTTCTCTCTACCTAGGTGTGTAACCTTATCAATATGTTGGATGGCTGGTAAAAATGACAGTAGGCCTTCGGAACGTTTCAATGGTGGGTGTCATAATCCTGGCTTTTTCCCATGGTGTGGTACACTTGAGCTTTTAATCTGCATCATTTTTTGGCTCATGCTCTGAAATGAGCTAGTAAAACGGATGGACCATGTGGATATAAAACACATATATCACAGTGGGCCTCACAACGCCCAATACCATCTAGCTGGGTGGTGTTGAGGTCACCACCCAATCTTCTCTCAAGTGCACCAAACTACATGTTAGAAAGTGTGGAAGGTAAGCCCTCAAGATCTGACGGTATACACGAGTGTTGGAATCCTCACAAAGCAGAAGATAAATGCTCAAACGGTGCGCCTATCTACTACTGGAGCAGACGGATCTATTCACACCTCTGATCCTACGGTATATAGTGGTCCTGGATTGCGATCTATGGATTAGATCGTCCCAAGGACAAGCCAAATGGACAGACAACTGTGCACACTATATCTCTTTCTGTATACTCTCGGTATTACTTATGATGTTTTTTTACGGAAGAGAGAGCCTCATCCTTTATATAGGAAAGGAATGAGAGATCGAATGAGATTGTATGAGATCATATCATCCGGTCTTATCCCTATCTCCTATCATAAATCAAATTCAAAGTTGAATTTGAAATATAATAGAAAAGGAAAAAGGTCGGAAGAAGCTTAAACTTGTGGGACCCACCCACTAGTGATTACTCACCAGTGGGCCCTACTGGCCTACGTCCAACACTACATGAAGTAGATATAGAAATGCCCAACAATGAAACCTTCCTTAACATTCCATCCAAATTTCTACTGGCATGAAGGAAAATCACAAATGTCAGGAAACTCTGACAGGCTTGAGACTGTTTCAATGGTTGTCGTGCCCAACCTGACTCTCTCGTCATGGCCCACTTGGGGAGCAAATTAGGTAAGACCCGACCTCATCCAAGAAGGTGAGGAGGCTCTTGATGGTCGAGTTGTACATGAGCCAAGTCGAGCTTGGCTCAGCTCGGTTTCGCTTGGCTCAGCCAGCAGGACGCCCTAGCTCAAATTCGGTTCGGCTTAGTCTTCGAGCCTGATTGGCCAGCTCCGCTCAACTTAGGCCAACTCGAGTTGAGTTTGAGTTCGAACCTACAAGCTAAGTTCAAATTTAGCTTTTAGGATTTTTAATATATATAATATATAATTTATTTAAATATATAAATATTTACAAAATATTTATATTAAGTAAACCCGATCCGAGTCGAATTGATTTGAACTAAGTCTAGTTTTGAGCTAAGCCGAGTCGAGCTGCGACTTGGCTTAAAAAATTTTCAAGCTAAAAATGACAGTTGGTTACATGTGAAAGCGCCACATGGACTGGCAGTTGTTCTTTCATCTCTCCTAGGAAGGCATAAATAGCATAAAAAAATTCAAAGCTAAAGACCCCTCTCCATATCTAAAATCAAACTACAATCCAGCACAACGTTGTGTATCTAAATTTAATTCTCCATTGCTCATCAACAGTGGACCTTTAGGATAGATTTAGTTTTAGTCTGTCCCTGCGCACATGCTTGACTGACTCTTAGCCATAGCTAGTACTTGTAATTCCCTTCCCTTTGTACCTGTATCTAGGATTTGAAGAAAGTGTTGGGGGCCTTGCACAAAACCTTAGGATCTAGCCTCCCGAAACAAACCAGAATTATGGAATAATAATGCAATGAACTAAATCAAAACATAAACCACACCACACCAGGGATTTTTACGTGGAAAACCCTCAAAGAGGTAAAAACCACGGGACCTTGTCCAAATCAACAATCCACTATAAAGCAGAACGTTACAACCGATCACAAGCACACGCCGCTTGGATCAAACCTTCTTCACTCACACAGGAGTGGATAAATAATAAGAGAAACAAAGAAAAATGGAGAGATCTCACCGATCACGAGGACGTAGAAGTGTTGAGATGTGGACTGCGAAGTAGATCACCTCTACGAGCAGAATCTCCCTTCTACAAGCTTCCTCTCTCTCTCTCTCTCTCAACTTTGATAACCCCAAGCCCTCTTAGAGTACCTTTAGAAAACCCTAAAATCCCTGGAATACACCCCAATCCCGAATACACCCCTTTATATAAGAATAGAAAAAGGTAGAATCCAAATAGGAAATAAAATCCGCAAAATCTGTGTTTCCGTAATCGCATGTGCGAAACTCTTCGATGCTATCAAGCCACTCTCGATGACAGCCTCGATATCGTCTGAAGGTCTCTCGATAATATCGACACAGGACCAAAACTGTCCAGCGACCAGGGGTGAAAAATCCAACAATTATCGATGCTATCGAGCCACTCTCGATGACAGTCTCGAAATCATCTGAAAGTCTCTCGATGATATCGATAAGACCAAAAATAGTCCACCAACCAGTAGTGAAAAAATCTGTAATTATCGATTCTATCGAAACCTGTGTGATTTCATCGAATCGAACAATGAGGAGAAAATCTCCATCAAATCTCTCCCTTTTCGACTTAGGAGGAATCCACCTTCTTCAAGCCAGCCCGGTTTTTACAAACCTCAAACTTGTCCTTGAGCAAAGCCTTGGTCATCATGTCTGACCCATAAGCTATAACACCTTCTGTTCCAAAATATCCCTGATCCAGTGATACCGAACCTCTATGTGCTTCGACTTGGAGTGCTGACTTGGATTCTTGCTTAAGTGTATAACACTTTAACTATCGCAATAGACCACGTGCTGCTCATGCTTCAAGCTAAGTTCCTATAGGAACCTCTTCATCCAAAGCATCTCTTTACATGCCTCTGTGACTGTAATGTACTCGGTCTTTGTTGTCGATAATGCTACGACCTTCTATAGTTTGCTCTACCAAGAAACTGCTCCCCCCTGCAAACGTGAACATGAACCCTGATATAGACTTCCTGAAGTCTATGTCACCTACCATATCTGCATCTGTGTAGCCCTCTAACACAGGTTTTCTGTCACCATAGCATAGGCTCAACCTGGATGAGCCTCTTAGATACCGCAGTATCCATTTCACCGTGGCCCAATGCTCTTTGCGAGGATTGGAAAGATACCGGTTGACAACACCAATCGCATATGCTATGTCTGGGCGTGTACATACCATAGCATACATCAAACTTCCTACCGCTGACGCGTAGGGTATCTTCTGCATCTCTTCCACGTCTGCCTTCATCTTGGGACATTACCTGTCGCTCAATCTAAAGTGACCATCCAGTGGAGTACTGACCGACTTCGCTGCATTCATATTGAACCGTTCTAGGACTTTCTCAATATACCGCTCTTGTGACAGCTAGAGCTTCCTGCTGCTTCTGTCACGGGTTATCTCCATTCCTAGGATCTGTTTAGCCGGGCCCAAGTCTTTCATCGCAAAAGACTTGCCCAACTCCTGTTTCAGTCTGTCGATCTTCTTGATGTCTTTTCCCATGATGAGCATGTCATTAACATATAAGAGCAGAACTAAGAAATCACCATCTGAGAACTTGCGCGTGAACACATAGTGGTCCGACTCCGTTCTATCATACCCATGCTGCAACAAAAACGAGTCGAACTTCTTGTACCATTGTCGTGGATCTTGTTTCAGCCCATATAAGCTCTTCCTCAGCCTACACACCATATGCTCCTTGCCCTTGACTTCGAACCCCTCTGGTTGGTGCATGCAGATCTCTTCTTCCAGGTCACCATGGAGAAAGGCAGTTTTAACATCTAACTGCTTATCTCTCCCGAGATCCATGCTAGCTGCCAACCCAAGCAGCACTCGTATAGATGTCATCTTCACCATTGGTGAGAATATCTCCTCGAAGTCTATGCCTTTCCTCTGACCAAACCCTTTCACCACAAGTCTGGCCCTGAACCTTGTCTGTGAATTTTTCTGCTCAATCTTCTTTGTAAACACCCACTTGTTACTCAAAGCTTTCTTGCCCTTAGGCAATTTCACCATGTCATAAGTGTAATTCTTATGCAAGGATTCCATTTCCTATTGCATAGCTTTCAACCACTCTCTCTTATGCTCGTCGGCTAGGGCCTCAGAATAATCTTCTGGCTCTCCCCCATCAGTGAGCATAATGTACTTATGCGGCGAGTACCATTTGTATGGCTGTCTGTCCCTAGATGACCTCCTCACCTGTGGCTCAACAGGTGGATCAAGTGTGGTCTACTCCCCTGGTCTATCTTCTGAAGGAACTCCCTCGTCCTCTGCATCTTACTGTACTCCCCCGTTATCAGGCACCACGGGAGGAGTAATTGAATCCATGTCCTCTAGCTCACCTGAACTAGGCTGGTTCTTCTTTGGCTTACCAATGTCTTCTATACACTAATCTTCAAAGAAAACCACATCTCTGCTCCTAACGAGCTTCCTCTCGGTCGGATCCTACAATCTGTAACCGAACTTTTCATCACCATACCTCAAGAACACATACTGTTTGATCTTCATATCGAGTTTGGACCTCTCGTCCTTTGGTATGTGAACAAATGCCCTACATCCAAACACCCTAAGATGACTGTACGATGGATCCTGTCCAGTCCACACCTTCTCAGGTACTTCTCCATTCAACGGGGCTGATGGAGACCTATTTATCAAATATATTGTCGTGTACATTGCTTCTCCCCAGAACGTCTTGGCCAACTTCTCATGGGATAACATGCATCTGATTCCCTCAACAATGGTGCGATTCATTCGCTCAGCTACACCATTAAGCTGGGGGGTCTTGGGAACCGTCTGTTCATGCCATATACCCAGGGACTTGCAATGCTCATGAAAGTCGCCAATGTATTCACCACCATTGTCAATGCAGATGCACTTCAATGATCTACCTGTCTCTCTCTCTCGACCATAGCATGAAACAATTTAAACAAACCAAAGACTTCGTCCTTAGATTTTAAAGCATAAACCCAAACCCTTCTAAATGCATCATCTATAAAAGTAACAAAATACAATGCCCCACCCAAGGTTTTTGTCCTCATAGGACCATAAACATCAGAATAAACCAAATCTAATGCATGCACTTTGTTAACATGAGAAGCAATTTTAACAAATGAAACTCTATGTTGTTTCCCTGATAAATAATCAAGATAGGTTTTGAAAGGTATACCTGTCACGTCTGGAAGGAGCTGCTTCCTTACTAGTAGCTGAAGCCTTTTTTCACTCATGTGGCCTAGACGCCTGTGCCACATGTCAATAGCTGAATCTTTCGCTTCGTTCAACCCACCCTTGCACATACTGACACTTGCCTTGTAAAGGGTGCAACACTTCTTTCCTCTAGCTGTGATCAACGAACTGTTGATGAACTTCCAGAGCCCACCAGCAAACCGGCTTTCATAGCCATCATCATCCAACCTTTCCGTCGACATCAAGTTGAGGCGAAGGTCTGGGATATGCCTCACATCCCTGAGAACCAATGTGCAACCCACATCGGTCTTCACACAAATACACTGACTCCCATGATTTTTGATACGTCAGAATTTTCTATCTTCACAGTCCCATAGTCACCTGACTTGTAGCTTGTGAAGAAGTCTCTGCGTGGAGTCGCATAAAAAGAAGCTCCTGAGTCTATCACCCAGTCGGTGTCCTGACTCGTAGCCGTGAGACATACATCGTGATCTACAGAAAGAATAACTACAACGTCGCCATCTGAAGCGACCACAGTGGTATCTGATTCATCTTCCTTCCATTTTCCTTTCTTGTCGTTCTTTTTACCACGACATTCATGCTTATAGTGGCCTTTCTTGCCATAGTTCCAGCAATCAACATCCTTTCTATTACTCGACTTGCCTCTTGATTTACCTAGGGCCTTCCCGCCCTTCCTATTCTTTTCTCTCTCCCGTTCCTGTGTCACAAGAGCCTCTTGTTGAGTAGACCCCTGAGACTTTCTCTTTGTCTCTTCATTGAAGAGATAGCTAGTTACCTGTTCCATGGATATCTTTCCGTCTAGCGCAGAGTTACTTAGAGACACAACCAATGTCTCCCAACTGTCAGGCAATGAACTAAGCAAAAGTAAAGCCTGCAATTCATCATCCAAGACCATCTTTATAAAGGAGAGTTAATTCACTATATTATTGACCCCATTCATGTGCTCGGCCACAGAACCATCATCTTTGAACTTGAGATTCACAAGTCGCCTTATCAGAAAGATCTTATTACTGACTGTCTTCCTCTTATACAGCCCTTGTAATTTCAGCCATAAGCTAGCGGTTGAGGTTTCTGTAGACACATAGTAGAATAAAGAATCATCCAACCATTGTCTAATAAACCCCACCGCCTTTCGGTCCATCTTCTTCAAATCATCATCAGTCATATCCTTGGATTTTGCTGATATGCTTAAAATTGGAGAATATAAATCCTTGCAATAAAGTAAGTCCTCCATCTTAGCCTTCCATATGATCCAGTTAGAACCATTGAAGCTGATCATCCTTGATGAGACACCTTCCATAATTCAAAACCGATCCTACCCGTTCAATGAACTTAGCTCTGATTCCACTTCGCTGGGGGCCTTGCACAAAACCTTAGGATATAGCCTACTGAAACAAACCAGAATAATGGAATAATAATGCAATGAACTAAATTAAAACATAAATCACACCACACCAGGGATTTTTACGTGGAAAACCCTCAAAGAGGTAAAAACCACGGGACCTCGTCCAGATCAACAATCCACTATAAAGCAGAACGTTACAACCGATCACAAGCATACACCGCTTGGATCAAACCTTCTTCACTCACGTAGGAGTGGATAAACAATAAGAGAAACAAATAAAAACGGAGAGATCTCACCGATCACGAGGACGTAGAAGCGCTGAGACGTGGACTGCGAAGTAGATCACCTCTACGAGCAGAATCTCCCTTCTACATGCTTCCTCTCTCTCTCTTTTTCTCTCTCTCTCTCACACATTTGATAACCGTAAGCCCTCTTAGAGTACTTTTAGGAAACCCTAGAATCCCTAAAATATACCCCAATCCCGGATACACCCCTTTATATAAGAATAGAAAGAGGTAGAATCCAAATTGAAAACAAAATCCGCAAAATCTGTGTTTCAGCAATCGCATCTGCGGAACTCTTCGATGTCATCGAGCTACTCTCGATGACAACCTCGATATCATCTGAAGGTCTCTCAATGATATCGACACAGGACCAAAACTATTCGGCGACCACGGGTGAAAAATCCAACAATTATTGATGTCATCGAGCCACTCTCGATACAGTCTCGATATCATCTAAAAGTCTCTCAATGATATCGATAGGACTAAAAATAGTCCAGCAACCAGCAATGAAAAAATCTGCAATTATCGATTCTATTGAAACCTGTTCGATTTCATCAAACCGAACAATGAGGAGAAAATCCCCATCAGAAAGATCTCAACTTAGGAATTTGTTTGCCTATGCTCATAAGTTGGGTCGATCATAGTTGTAATCTTTTGCATTTCCTTTTATTCACTCATCAACATGCTACTCCCTGAAGCACCTTGCTGATCTCAGCCAAATTGATGATCCCATTGTAATGGTAAATTACACATCTTTTTTGCATCCATCTCTCCAATATTTTCCATTCTGACCATACAATTGATGCACCTTTTTTAGTCTTTGAATTTTTAAGGCAAAAGGAGCTCATTGGAGGAAGAGCTCCAACCTCCACAAATCTCTTGAATAACATGCACATGACAGTTGGTAGACTAGACGAATGGTAAAACAACGACCAAACATCGCTCTATCTCAATGCCAAGGGTTGATGGTAACTATATGAATCCAACTCAATCGGTTCTGGGACGCTGACAAACCATACACGTATTTTGCGTGGCCGATTTTGAGACTAACAAGATCAAAAGCTCAAGCGAGCCAGACCACAAAAACAATGGTGATTAGATGACTGCCATTAAAAACTTCTAAAGTGCTACAAAAGTTTTGGATCAAGCTGATATCTGTATTTTCCCTTCATCCATGTAAGCGTGATCTTATCAACAGGTTGGATGGAAAATAAACATGTGCTACAAAGGAAAGTTTCAATGGTGGGCATCATATCATTATTGTATAAGGGCGCCATTGTGTATAATATTTCATCAAACCCGTTAATAAGAGGCGAGGCTTGTGGAGCCCACCATGATTTATGTGTTTTATTCATACCATTCATCTATTTTTGAAAAATCATTTTAAACGATGAGCCCAAAAATAAAAAGATAGAATGCTCAGATGAACTGCACGGAAACCTCCTGAAGGCTACGGAAGTTTTGGATCAAACTGATATTTAAGTTTTACCTTATATATATATATATATATATATATATATATATATATATATATATATATATATATATATATATATATATATATATCTATCTGACCCTATGAATAAGTAGGACGGCAAATAAACATCTCGATGAGCCCTAGGAAAGTTTCAATAGTCGGGGCTGATTGTCACCATTGCTTTATATGGTGTGGTCCACTCGAGCCTTTGATTTACCTCCCGGTTTGCCCCTACAGAGCCCCAGGACCGTCTGTCTCTACGTAGGTCCCAATGGATTAGTACCCAATCCGTCCATTAATAACGTATAACTGACCAGGAGGAAGTGATAAAAAATAATAATAATAATTAAAAATTAAAAATTAAAAATTAAAAAATTTCAGCCTGATCTAACAGTGTGTGAATGTAAAGAGGTTTTACTATTAGTCTTTCAATGTTTTCATTGGTGTGTCCCATCAGAATCTTTTCTACTGATGGACGGAGTGGATTTACATACAAAACATGGTAGGCCCCATAGCCTGGGTATCAATCGGCGGCTACGTGAAACAGGCGTTAACGGACGATCTTGTTTTGTGCTTGCCTATCTCTATCATCCCACCACACCTGGTAGCATTTTAGGTTAATCGTACCATTCATTTAATGACACGTGTAGCAATTTGCAACCACTTTGATTTCGAGTCCCACGCGTGCAATAAATTGGATCCACCTGGATGACTGTCGGCTTGATGACGTACAGATCCATCTGTACGCATACTTCAATTGGAAATCCTCAGACAAAACGTCACTCCTTAGCCAACGTAAGACGCTCCTCTGGCGGGCCCACCAACCGAGCGCAAGTTTGATGAAACATAAGACGCTCCTCAGGCGTTCCCACCAACCGAATGCAAGTTGGGTGAGACGGGTGAGAACCTGATCGTAGGGGCCGGGTCCACCTCGATGTATAGTATACTCCCGCTGTTTATCTCTTTTTTCAGTTTATTTTAGAAAACGGTCCTAAAAATGAAGGAGATGCAAATTTTACGTGAAACACAGCACAGGAAACAGTGGTTAATGACTATTGAAAACCATTTGTGGGCCACAAAAGTTTTTAGATCAAGCTGATATTTGTTTTTTACTTTCAACATTATGGTGGACGCAAGGAAGCTTTTAATGGTGCCAGTTCAATGACCACCATTTCCAATGGTGTCGTCCACCTAAAACTTGTATTGGCTTCATTTTTGGAACCATAACTGAAAATAAGCTGAAAAATGGGACCTTATTCTAAATTAAGCTGGAAAAACAGATGGACGGCGTGGATACAGTGCATACATCGAGGTGGGCACTACGGTTAGGGTTTCACCCACGTCGCTGTTTCCATGGTCTCAGAATGGAATGGTGTATAACGTGTTAGCAACAACTTTTAAGGCACAGAATATAAGTTGAGATTGTGGGTCCCACCAAGATGTATACATTTTATCCACGCCTTCCATTAACGTAGAAAATCCAAAGCTCAAGTGGACCGCAAATCCATAGGGATAACATTTAAATGGTTAGCGCTCAATCTCCACTGCTTTATGAAGGGTGGTCCAGTTAAAACTTTGAATATGCCTCGTTTTTTTGCCCATACCCTAAAATGACCCATGCTAATGAATGGATGGTGTGGATATAACACATATATCATGGTGAGGCCCACGAAGTTTTGGCTCACTAAGAACAACTCCCCCAACTTTTATTGCCCGACTCCATCATTTGAGACAAATTACATGTAAATGCATGTCATTACATCCAACCAAATAGGCATGTGCTGCAGTGTCTTAGCAGATATCTCAATTCGGGTTGGCAGGCTAGAAATGGGCGGAAGAGACTACAGAGTGCCAGGTTGGCACAAGTGGTGCTCGTGTGGTGTTGCCATGATGTATGTGTTTTATCCATACAGTCCATCAGTTTTGCCACCTCAGAGGCGGATCAAAAGCTCAAAGTGGACCACACCCCAGGAAGTAGAGGTGATTGAACGCCCACCACTATCAATCTGATCTGTAGTTTTCCCTTCATCATGGCCTACGTGACCTTATCAACAAGTTTGATGGCAACTAAACATTAAGGTGGGTCCCAGGAAGGTTTAAACGGTGAGTGTCCTTATCGGCTTCAGATCTGGTTCCTTTTTTAAGTTCATGCCCTAATGAGCATGAAAAATGGATGAACAGCACACATATAAAACGCATACATCACAGTGGGCCCCACAGCACCCAACACCACCTAGAGCTGAGCGGGGTACCCAAGAACATTGATCACTCCCAATATTTTCCGGCATACTACATGTAAACATATACAGAGGTGCAAAGGATGGGCCACACCATGGATATGGGCCTACAATGGGAACGAGGCTGCCCCACTGAAAATAAAAGAAGGAAAGAAAAAACAATAAGAACAGTTTCTTTAACCCTTGTACTATGCACAACTACAGCCTAAAGCCCCGCATCAAACAGAAGATGCTTTATCATATAAGCCAGTTCCTACCTAACTATGGAAAATGTAAGCCTCTCTCTCTCTCTCTCTCTCTCTCTCTCTCTCTCTCTACTATTATATCACAATACCCAATTACATACATAACCTTCCCATAGAACATTTCTGGGACATGAATAAAGTGGGATCTCCACCATCCAGCGCAAGATGGCCTGCCTGCCCAGCATTGGCACTAAGGCCTGTCCTCCTAGATGGGTTTGGTGCAGTCCACCATGAGCTGACCCTTCATAAAGTGTCATCGAGGAAGGTCGACAGCAGAAGCTCCTGCACGAATTCACACTTTCTAGCCTTCTCCTCCTTCTCCTCCTGGTCTTTTTCTGATAGAGACGGTTCAGTGCTGGGGATCAAACAATTCGCTTAGATTCAGTAAGAAATGACTATACACCATAACTGAGATGTTTGTCTCAGATTAAAAACAGACGAGAGTTGCAACTTCTACAGTCCGAACCACCACCTGCAATAGAACCTAAGGCCAGGATGGCTTTCCCATGTGGGTCGGACGTAGGAATTGGTTGGATCCCACAAATGCATCAGATACAAACTCAAATTGATTCTCTGTATCTACATTCCACTGATATAAAACCTGTTGTGGATTGGCAATAACCTAGATACTGCCCCAACCAAATAATCTGGACCACCCGACAGAAGACTTTTCACACATTTGAGTGTGAATCCATTACCCGAAAATGGTTCATTTGCAGATCACTGACCATTGGGTCATTCGGGCAGAGCAATTTTTACAGCAGGGCTACTTTGCACTGGGATCCCACTGGATGATCAATCCAAATGATGCTGACATCATGCAGGTGGGCCCAATCATAGAGATTCAGGTACTGTTAAGGGCCTGTTTGGCTGACACCTAAAATGAGTTCATTCCATTTTAGTAAATCATAATTATGCACTGATCATAGGCAATCAGATGAGCAGACTGGATATAGTATTGATTATGTATTAACTAAATTGAGACGGATTCAGTTTTCAGTCTTACCAAACAGACCCCAAGTATTTCATGAACATTGAAATGCAAAATTCAAATAATAATAGATGCCTAAAATACCCCTAGAAACTCTTTGTTAACAATAATAAGAAAGTAATGGATGCCTTTGGCCTTGTGAGGAGATTTTAGGCATTTTCATTAATCTGAAAATATTGTTCTTATGAGTAACCAAAACTAGTTCACATTTGAGTGCCATAAAAGCTCTTCATGAGAACTTCCATTGGAAAATCAACCTTCAGGCAAATATACAAAGCCGGAACTTGCATATTTCTTTCAAGTTCAAAATGCTTCCTGACTTGCCAAGAGATTCATAGGTGTTTTTTTTTTTTCAACCAAAGGATTTGTTAGCAAAACAAGGTTAACATTTCCATAACTACATTCACATTACATAAAAATACACATCACTAAATATTAAAAAAGAAAAAGAAAAGAAAAGACATCCAGACACATCGCTATCTAATTGCTTGCAAAGAGTTTCTGAGGAATGGTTTTAGATAATTATTTTTGTAATAAACAATTTCATAACTCTCTGGAAGATAGTAAAGAAATCGCATGAGAAGGCTTTAGATGACTACTAGTAAAGAAATTGTAGCATGTTCCAATTATCCATACTAGACATACAAACAAGATTTGATATAAGGCAATTCCTACAAAATATCAACCAGTGGGCTCTTTTCTGAAAGAGAAAACTAATTCTCTAAATGATAATTTCTCTAAAAGATTTGGCATAACAATTCCTACAATCTCTATTGGTCTCTTTTCTGAAAAAGAAAACTAGTTATCTTTCAAAAAAATAAAATAAAATAAAAAAGAGAAAACTAGTTCTCCGAAGGATGTATTCTGGCAAAGAACTTGAAGATCCACACAACACAACAGTAGTATCTTCAAAGTTCTCAGCCATTATGGAAATAGAAGGCTTATACCCATTGAGGTCATGCATCCAATCATTGAAGTGGTAAGCAACTTGGAAATGGTGTTGGGCCTACAGCAGTCCTTGAGGAAGATACCTATAACCTACTTGGAAGTTACCTCCCATGGCATATCTTAACTTAAGCCTATCTCTGATGCAAGCACAAGCAATAACCCAGGTCCAGGAGTAACATTGGTACTTCTAAGAACAAGAGGGAGGTTTGGTTGGTGAATGCCGGACCAATCAGCATAAAGGATTTGTTGTTTTGTTAAAAAGACCTTACACGAAGGTTCTCTCCTTGGGAGGCCTGCTAATGAGTTTGATCAGATTCATTAATTTCTATTTCATTGTATGGATCAATTAATCATGCCAATGGAGAAGCAAATGAGGTAGCAGACTCGCTTGCTAACAGAAGTGTTTCCATATTGCCATTGACTACCTAATATGTAGTCTCTTCCCCTCTCGTAGCATGAGTTATCGTGCATTTTTATTTTATATTTCTCTCTTTTTTCTTTTTCTTTTTTTTTTTAATATAAAGCTCAGTTATCTAGGGCGTGTTTGGTTGCACCAAATATCATGAAATTTTGCACCAAATTAGATTGATTAATCACAAAGTTTTACAATATTTGGTGCACTCAAACAAACCCTTGTCCAAAAAGAAAAAGAAAAAAGGTTGAAAAGGGTCAAGCTAGCCTATTCCATTTCTATGCAACTGCTGGTCTGCCTGATTTAGATGCTTATTGAGATATTCTGACACCAATGAAATTATCATGAAATTTCGCACCAAATCAGACTGATTAATCACAAAATTTCACAATATTTGGTGCACTTGAACAAACCCTTAACAAAAAAGAAAAGGTTAAAAAGGGTCGAGCTAGCCTATTCCAAATTCTAGGCAACCTGATTTAGATGCTAATTGAGATGTTCTCACGCCAATCTAATTTCTTCTAAGACCCCACATTCTTGACAAGGATCTGAAGTCTTAGTCCTATTGAAGTCCTTTTGAGTCACATCAAACAGAAAAAGGTCAGCATGGTTTCAAGAATCCATGTAGCAGTGCAAAACAGCAACCTCCATATGTCAATATATCAACTAGATAATCCTTTTATCTCAACTCGCTAGAAGCATATCGACATATCAACATATGACACTTCTTCAGAAATCTGATGGCCCAAGGCACCACTTCAATACAGATCCCATGCAACGGCTGGATTTGCATTTTTTCAGTTATTATGAGAGATATTAGAGCAGAGAAGGAGAAGAAAACTGTCAACAAGTAACAGTGATAAATACCTTTCTACAACTTTCTCATCCACATTTTTCTTACTGGAGCTTCCTTCATCTGTAGAATGAGATTCTACATCTTTCAAAGTGTCGATCATAGGCAAATTGTAAATAAAGGACGACAACAGCGGATCTGGAGCTGTGCTGGAGGAAGGAACTACACATGAAGACCCCCCAAGAAGAGAATGTAGATGTCCTTCTCGGAGCTCCTTTCTCAGTAAAGAAAGTGTTGAATGGGACCCTGATGAACCTTTACGAAATCTCCTCCTACGCTGCAAGTGAAATCTTGTTAAGGAATTAAAAGCATAACGTGAAATCCTAGACAAAGATCCCAAACCTTTTGAATGACATGTGGGACGTCCAATCATTGATGGGGACGGGTCGTTCAATAGTACCAACACGAGCAAGACATGGTGCAAAAATCATGCCAATCAGAGAATGAAGCCAATTTGTCAAAACCATCCATTGTTTATGAGCCGTAAATCGCATGGTTTGAATCATCAAACAAAAATGCTACTTTGGAATCATAAGCAATACATGGTGAGATCTATCTAGTAGATGTTTCAAGATGATGATTGGAGTTATTTTCTTTCTCCAGGCATTCTTGAATGTCCATTTTCATCCCATTGATCAGACAATGGGGATCATCCCACTGGCATGATATTTACACCATGGCTTGCTCTTGGTTGTATGAATGAATGAACGGTTCAGATCAATGATGGGATAACCCCTGTGCCATTTAAAAGCTATGGTGAACGCGCGCACACACACACACACACACACGTCTGTAGTGCATTTTACAATCATTTCCAAAAGAAAAGATCATGTGGAATATCCTTCAAGAAAAGGATATCTTGAAGAACTGTCCATGCTGCATGGTTATGTGTCCAACCATGTCCATCCCCACCCTGACCGCACAAACAGGGCACACCTGAAAATGTAAACATATGCTGATTATAAGAGGAAATCCCCCATTAACCATACTTATGATCCAAACTTCCAAACAACATCTAAGTTCCTAGGTAATGCCAAACAATGCTCCCAATTCATTTCAGGTATTTTTCCTCAAAATTCAAAATAGAAATTTGATTCAACATCAAGGGCAACAACCATTACTTGAATCATTAAAAAATATTGAAGCAAATGATCTTGCCAAAAAAAAAAAACTTCCACCCAGTGCACTTCAAAATAAGCACCGTTATCCACTATCCACTATAAATACTTGCATAAAGCAATGTTCGGAAATTCCACAGTCAATGAGAAACAGAAATCGCAGCTTATTTTAGCAAGGCCTGAACATTGAGCCAGACCAACTTCATAAAGGATTGGAGGAACCAATGACCAACTTATCATTGACACAGCCAAGCTGAAGATCAACTGGTTGAAATCAAGTTAAACCCGAATATAAAGAATTCCCGAGTTTGAAATTTCATACTTTAAGTAACAAAAATTCCATATCCACGCCACACCAAGTAGAGAATTTTCCTTCTACTTTAGTTCATTCATCCATGACAACAGCTACCAAACAAATCCTCGACCATCAGAATCCTTTTTTTCTAATTTGAAATGATGAAATGTAGATGAACACGGTAAGCACAGTGCGACTTGTAGTCACACTAATCCAAACTGTTCATCAGGTGAGCCCTGCTGTGTAGATGTTATTGCCTAAAACTCAGTCGAGCACACTCATTGGGTGGGCCACGGAGGTGCATCGAATGCAACAAGTTGGCATTTCTCCAACCGCTGAATAGTTTTTGTATGCTCCTGGCCCACCTGATGACGGGATGATTTTTGGGCAAGGGCAGCATCTACACAGTAGCCGACCTGATGAACGACCTTGATCTCATAGATGTGACCCATGTCGGCATGTGAGGGTGCAACACCGATTTTCTATCACTGAAAAATATTCAATTTTTAACTATCTGAAGCGGAAGAATCCCCAATTATATCAATTTTCTTACGACGACGAAAGGGAAATTAAAACTCTGATTCATACCCCACTTTTCGCCTCGACAGGATGCTCATCGTCGATATGACAGCACAGACCGACGATATCAAAATCCTCCGAACAGAACGGACAGGAAAACTCCGCCCTTGAATCATCGTCGCCGTCCATTTCTTCAAAAGCGAGGTACAGATCTGCATCGCCACCGTCGATAATCGAAACCAAAACCCTAGTCAAGCAAAAAATAAAAAGAAAATCCTTCTAAAAATGAAAGCAAAGTCATTTCTACACTGACCAGATCGCGATTGGAGTGTAGATTGGTGTCGTTTGGATGTGAAACGAGCGGGCCATGAATCGGAATCCATCGGATTTTGAGTGAGGACTACTGAGATTTTTATACAAACCCTAATCTGGGTTTGTTTTTTTCGGAAGCTTGGAAGAGAAGAAACCCTAGAAAAAGGTTGGAAAGCCTGAGAGTGTTGGTTCTGTGAAAGTAGCCTAAAAAGAGAGTCGGAAGGAGCGAAGTAATTACTTGGAGAGAGAGAGACAGAGAGAGAGAGGACGCGATACGGCTTCTGCTTTGTCAGATATACACGCGGGGTTTCTACTTCTGTAATCCAAGCCATTCATCTGTTGGGCCCACAGTGGATGGACCGTTCCTTTATCAACCAAGAACGGAAGATGGTATCAGAAATAATGGGATATTTTTTGCAGTTTAATGTGGCCCACCGTTGTTTTTCTCAACCGTCCATTTATAGGTAAGTGATTGAGAGGTTGGGATACTAAGATAATTTTGGAGTATGCTCCATCCACGGTGGGGTATAACAGATCAACGGTTTAGATTACTGCATCACGGGCCCCATTTGTCAGAATTAAAGGCCGTACTTGTGAAAAGCGAATCGCGTAGAATATACTCGACGACACTCACCGAAAGGGAGAGAGCGCGCGGCAACGAGTCACCCACGTGCGTCTTTCTGCTTTTGCTTTTAGAGGTCTTTACATGAAGGAATTATCGGGTCCTTTACAGCAAGCTCATAGAATCATGTCAACCTGGATGTGGGGCTAATGGTTCAGTGATCCAAGCCGTTAATCTGATGGAACATGCTTTGGATGATGGACAGTAACGAAATCACTTATATTTTATAGTTAAAAGCTTCTGTTTAATGGTAAATAATAGACGGTTGGCAGGATTAGTACAACAAATGTCCATATTCAATGGAGAAAATCCCAAATATCAATGAATTTTTACCCGTTAAATCTGTGTGATTTCCAGGATATCACTTATCCACACTGAGGGCCATCAGATCAACGGTCTCAGTTACTTGATAAACCCAAATGCAGGGAATCTTGTGCATCCACAAAATGTATGTTTTCTTATTTACAGAGCAGGCCATATAATTTGATACTGTGGCAGAGGATGAGGGATAATGCGCAGGCAGATGGAAATTGTCCACATGCAACTGCAGACTGGAGGGGACGGACGCGGATTGCGTCCTACCCCCGCCCGGACGGTAATCCGTCCGGGCAGGCTCTCTGGGACCCACCGTGATGTAATAATTTTATCAACGCCGCTGTGATTTTCTCTCAAATCATTTTAAGGTATGAGATTAAAAAATGAAGTAGTTCACAGTTCCAGTGGACCACACCAAAGGAAGCTGCAATGATATGACACTCACCGTTGAAACATTTCTAAGGTTCACCGTGATTTTTTTTACTATAAAACCTATTCATATGGTCTTGTAGACATGGATGAAGTGAAAACATAAATATCAGCTTGATTCGAAACTTCTATAGCTCTTAAGAAGTTTTTAATGGTGATCGTTTAATCCCCAATTTGTGGTCCATTTAAGCCTTTTTCTAGGCTATTTTTTTGTGTCATACCTTAAAATGATTTTAGAGAAAATCTCAACGGTGTGGATAAAATTATTACATTACGGTGGGTCCCAGGGAGCCCTGCCCGGACGGATTACTCTCCGGGCGAGGGTAGGACGCAATCCGCGTCCGGAGGGGACGGGGATTTACAGCGAAATCCTTTCGCAGAAGTTACTGCGCAAGATTCTCGGTGGGCCATTACGATGTTTGTGAGAAAGCCACTCCGTCCATCCATTTTTTGAGTTTATTTTAGAACATGCGACAAAAAATGAGGAAGATCAAAAAGTGGGCCGCACGAGATGAAATAGTGGGGATTTAGTGATCACCGTTGAAACATTTATATGTCCACAAAAGATTTGTATTGGTTTAATTTCTTGGAATTTTCACTTCATCTCAGTGAAAATAACCTTATAAACGGTTTGGATGGAATATAAACATCAAGGTGGATCATGGGAAGGTTTCAACTGTAGGAATTCCTTTCCCCACTATTTCATCTAGTATGGCCCACTTGAGTTTTGGATCGTAATCATTTTCGGTCTTATGTCCTAAAATGAGCTCAAAAAAGAGATAGATGGGTTGGATTTCTAACAAACATCACAGTGGGCCCCATCCAGAATCCTTGCGCAGGGACTTCCTGCGAAAGGCTTTCGCAGGAAATCCGACGTACGTCAGATGGGTGAATAATAGGGAAACGGATTGGCTACTCCCCCTCACACCGGCCAATGGCTGATGGTCGGTACTATGTTCCACCCCATGATGTATGTGTTTCATCCATGCCATCCATCTATTTTTACAGAACATTTTACGGTATAAGTCTAAAAATGAGATATATCCAAATCTCAAGTGAATCACATTACAGGAAACAGTGTTGAATGAGGGTTGACCATTAAAAACATTTTGGGGGCCATAAAAGTTTTGGATCAAGCTGATATTTGTTTTTTTATCTTCATCCGGGCCTGTATGACCTAATCAACATATTGGATGTCAAATAAACAGTATAGTGGGCCATAGGAGGATTTTAATGGTTGATATCCAATCACTATTGTTTTCATGTGGTGTGGTCCACCTGAGTTCATATCCCTCTCATTTTTGGAATCAAGTAATAAAATGATCTTTAAAAATGGATGAACGGAATGGATGAAACACATACATCATAGTGGGGCCCACAGAGCACCGACCACTAGCCACGGGGCTGGTGTCAGGGGGAGTAGCCAATCCGTTCCCGTGAATAAAACTAATGGAATGTGATCCGCACCTCTGATTTATGGAAGTCATTGATTATTTTATTTAGGCCTTGATTAATTATCAATGGACCGTCTATTAGATAGTGGTTAATTGACCAGTTAATTCATCAATTAGGTATAAATTTTTATACTTTATGAAACAATAAATCAGGGGCCAGTATCTGGACGGTTTAAATTGAGTTATGTCTACGTAACCTGTATGATTTATGATTGCATGCGTATCATTCATACACGTCTGTCAGAGTATGAATGTTTTTCTCAACTCTTGCTGAAGTTAGACGGGGAGGTATGAATGACATTGCTTTCCCGCAAAGTATCGAAAACGCCCTTAACTACCCGTTTGCTGTTCCTGCTCAGGTCGACTCAGCAACAGATACGCACACGTGCGGGTGCAGTTGTGATGTACCCGCACCCACACGTGATAACATGCGTGATCCCACCTGTTCGTGGTGTGGGCTCCACCGAGTAGATTGCATGGGCAGAATGCCAGGCAACTTCCTGCCATTGGAAGCTAGGTGGGGCCCACCATGATGTCGGTGAGGAATTCATCACGGACATAGGTTTCACCTAATCGAGATATGGGTATGAAAATGAGGAAAATCTAAAACTCAAGAAAACCACATTGTAAGAAAGAGTGAGAATTGAATGAAACATTGACAAGGCCACATAAGTTTTGCATGAGGCTATTAGTTTTATGTTTTTCAACTCATCCCCATTAAACTAACCTGATGAATGATGTGGATGGCATGTAAACATTATAATAGGCCTTGGGAAGGTCTAAAGGTAAGTATCTCCGTATCTACTTTTTCTATTGACTGGCTTACTTGAGTTTTTTTTTTTTTTTTTTAATTTCTAAACCCATGTCCAAGTATGATCCCAAAAGGCCGCACGGGCAAGCCATGTCTATTCCACATAATAATAAACATCTTGCCGCTATACTACATTTATGTAGTGAAGGGCCAATGGTACATGTTGATGCAAAAAACTTGATGTCCCTCCTCCGTTCGTCGCCTGCATAAGAAAGATGAAAAAGGGGACCCTGGTTAGAGCCGGGAAACATCCAATGTTTAAGTCAGTGACTGGGCCAGAAAGGATGAGGTTTTGAGGTATTTTCTGCGTACCTTTTACTGTAGAGGTTTCTTGTATTTATAGAAATATGTGGGTCCCGTTGTGTAGGGATTCTCTTCCTAACATCTAGGAGATTTGATTTCAATCCGTTTTTGGTCTCCATCCGATCCCGAGATTCTCGGGATCGGGGATCCTTTTACGAGATTTTCGGGACAATGTTTTTATTCACACCATCTCTTCCTTGCTTGGCTCGGTCTTAACCGGCTCTGTGGATGAGTTAGTCTCGGCCAGCTTTAAGGATAGAGCTATTCGCCTTTTGTCGGATAAAATAGAATCGATTTCAAGCCGATGTCCTTCTTCAATCTGATAGCCCACATTATAATCGGCCTAATATTGGTCGATTTTATGATCGGTCTAGTGACTTCTAGCATTCAGGCTTTAGTTGGCTCATTCAGACATTGTTGCCTCGTTAGCCGACTCAATTTTATGCGTCTAATATATTTTATCTATGGCTCTTGACTCTTTGAGTCTCGGTCAGGATTCATTTCCTACAATCTGAGCTGAGTCTCTCTTCTAGACATCGGCTTGCCTCGGTCGGACTCGTTATCTCAGATCCTCGGGCAGTATCAACAGAGTTGGTCCATTCCATGACCGGGTCTCCGGACTTATCATATATTTCCTCAACAGTAGGCCTCCTACTCCTTGTGTTAGCTATGTCGACACTAATGAGTAACGAGTTTTTAAATCGGTGTGCCCTGGGGACCGAGGTTATAATGGAGCATTTAATGCTTCTTATGTCGTCCTTAACAGGCGTCGGTTCAATTCTTGAGGTCGCGGGCAGCCGTCGAAGCGTTTCGCCCGCTTATGAGCGTCGAACACATGGTGAGGACATTACTTGCGTCAATCGGCGTGCGTCACGTGTCGAGCGGGGGAGCCAAAATAGGCGTCGATTCGACTCATCCTTAAATGCCTCTACCACGTGACAAGGCTATAAAAGGAGGAGCGGGACGCCCTTTCCCTATTTTCGTGTCTGCTCTTTCCTCCCATTTTCTCTTCTTCGTCACTGTCACTGTTCTCTCCGCCATTTCCTCTTTTCCCTGCCCGCATTCGCTGTCTCCACGTTTTGCCATTTTCTGCACTATTTTTGTCTTCCTTTCCCTTTCCTATCCAACTGTCAGTGTGTTTTTTGCCTCTCCGGTAAGTTTTTCTCCCTCCCTTTCCTTTTTTGCTCTTAAATGATAATGCATTCTTCAAGTCCTCGGGAAGGGGTTTCCGGTGATGAGGATGAAGTGAGACGTCTCTGGAATTTCTCGAAATCGCCCACATTGCTGACGGAGATGGCAATTAGCACCAACAAAGCTTTCCAGTTCTCTGAAAGAGTGCCTGAAACTTCGGCGAAACGTCTTGCTCAGGCAGGTCCTTCTGGCCTGGTTACTGCCCCTAGCAGACCTACCCCTTATTTTTCCTGGGGATGATTTAGAAGAAGAGGATGAGGAATTTGAGGAGACTACAGGGTCAGTTCCTCTACGAAGATCAGCGAGGGTCGCTGAATCGATGACTGAGGAATGGGAGATTGAGGATGAACAAAAGGGACCAGTTCCCTCGATCTTAACCGAGACGGACTTAGACAGAATTCGAGTCCGGTACCATGTCCCTGACTTAGTTATTCTTTGTCTTCCTCTCCCGAGTGAATTACCCGACCATCCTCATCTTGGGATGGTCACAATTTTTCAAGTCGCCATGTAATGTGGCCTACGTCTGTCCCTTCAACCCGTTGCTCAGAATTTTCTTTCTCGACTTCGAATTGCTCTGGGGTAGATAGTCCCGAATGGATGGAGAAACTTGTTTGGATGTTCGGTGTTGTTGGCTGAGGTAGAGCAGCCCCCACCGACCATTGATGAGGTCCTCTATCTGTACCAAGTACGGCCAAACCCTCAGCAGCCTGGCTGGTACTTTTTAAGTGCTTGGCGGAACAAGGACGGCTCTTTGATAACCGACCCTCCGAGCTCTAACAAGCACTGGAGAGAGAGGTGGTTCTGGGTGTACGGTCGTTGGGAGACTGCCGAGTCAGGGCTCTTTGAACCACACGTTCCTTGGGCATTCTCTGAAGCAAGTGACTCGGCATGTCATTTCTGTGTCTTTTCTTATTATGATTCTTCTGAGTCTGACTGAACGCGTTTTGCAGACATCCCCAAGAAAAGGCCGAAGTTAGGAGCCAATGCTCTAGCTCAGATCAAGGAGCTGTGGGTGCTAAGTTCGGAAGATCGGTCTTGGAAGAATCTTCTTCAACCAGAGCGTCTTCTTCTCTCGGGCCTTGATTCGGCCGTGACAAGTATCCTCTATTTATTCTGACACGCTTCTCCTGAATTTTATCTAATTCTCTGCCTCGTTTGATATAGATATAGCTGAAGCTCGGCCCCTTCTGAAACCAGCGTCCAAGATGAAGGCTCCTCCAAGGTCGGTGCTTTTGTCGAAGCCTCGGCCTTCAAAGAAGGCGAAGACGGCTCCAAAGGCTAAGGAGTCATCCGCCCTAGTCGCCTCTGCCTCGGTCGTCCCGACCGTCGTCGTACTCTCTGATCTCGAGGAGAGGGCAGAAGAGGTGGACACGACTCCTACCGAGCCCCATGTGGTTCCTGAGCTAGGACCCGTTGCGAAGCAGGTCTCGGAACCGAGAGAGGAGCATAGAGGGGAGACTTTGAGGGGGGAGATAGCTCCATCGGAGACATCAGCCTTCCGGTGGGCCATGTCTAAGATGGTCCCTTAGGCTATTTTCCATGGGAGCGAGAAAGAATTTGCTACCTCCTTCGAAGTCTTTGGGAATCAGATACTCTCTCATGCTGCGAAGATCTTGCTCGAGGTAGGATTCAAACTTGTCTTAACTGGTTGCCTCTCTCTGTCGTGATCTAACATTATCGTTTTCTGCAGCTTGCCCCTTGCCTGCTGAGGGCCAACGCAGATTTGGTCGAGGCCCAGAGAAGTGTGGCGGATGTCGAAGCGGTTCGGAAATGGGCAGTGGAAGTGGAAGCACAACTCGAAATTACTACGCTTTAGGTTGGCCGACTGACTGGTGAGTTGGGGCTTGCCTGGAAAGCGGCTGGAGACGCCAAAGCTGAGTGTGCTCGCGTGGCTTCGCTGTTGAATGAGGCTCAAGAGGAGAGCCAGCGAGCGACTCAAGCTCATGCCTCATGCAGAAACAAGCTAGCCCGGGCTAAGGCTGAGGCTGAGGCGGCTATTCAGAGGGTCATCGACAAGGCCAAGGAGGCCAAAGAGGCCAGGGATCAGGCCGTAGAGACCTTTCTCGGATCCCAAGAGTTTGAGGAAGAGAAGGATCGCTTGTATCAAAGCAGGTATACAGCTTGTATTCATCTGATGAAGCGGTCTTTTCCCGACCTTGATCTTTCGGGATTTGATGAGGGTGCCTCTGGATCTGAGGAGCCGAAGGCCGAGGCTGTCGGGTCTGCTAGTGTCGCAGCTGGTGTTGAGGTCGAGTCCAAGGTGGCTCCAGAGGTTGCTCCGAGTGACGGGCAGTAGCTGAGCTCTATTTTTGTCATCACACCAGCGCTCGAGCTCTATTTTTCACACTTACACCAGTGCTCGAGCTCCATTTTTGGCACTCACACCAGCACGCCAATCTTTAGAGCTAACTCGAGAACATCTGCAGCCGAAAGAGGATTTCTCATGTTGAGGCCGACTATCTGATGTAACCTGACACAAAACACTTAGTGATGAATGCAAATACTTGGTTTTATTCAATTAACTCGGTTTTCATGTATTTCCATTGTTTACTATTTTGAGTCTTTCATAACACTCGATTGGGTGACCTAAGGGTAGTAAATTTTGATGTGCTTAACATTCTAGGGATAAGGCAGTAATTGCCCATTTAAGTTTTCCAGCCGATACGTTCCAGGTCAGATGATGCTCAAAACGATATAAGGTCCTTCCCAATTATGTCCCAGCGTACTCACACCAACTTCCTTCGTATTTAGGAACGTTTTCCGGATGACCATATCCCCGACTCGGAATCGTCTGACCTTGACTCGGGTATTGTAGAACCGAGCCACTTGTCGCTGCCGAGCCATCGTCCATAGCCGAGCCATTTCCCTTTGTTCGTCCACAAGATCGAGTCCGAGGGCTAAGAGTTCTTCATTATCCTCCTCATTGAACGAGCTAACTTGGGCCGAAGGCTATCCGATCTCAACTGGGGTGATGGCTTCCGAGCCATAAGCAAGGAAGAAGGAAGTCGCTCCCGTGGCGGTTCGAGCCGTGGTTCGATATGCCACAATATCTTCGGGAGCTCCTCAGCCCATGCTCCTTTGGCTTGGTCGATCTTAGTTCGGAGATGCTGTTTGATGATCTTATTGACTGCCTCAACCTGTCCATTCGTCTGAAGATGATGGGGCGATGAATACACATTTCCGATTATAAGGTTCTCGCACATCTCTCGAAAGCTCCTATTGTCAAACTGCTTTCCGTTGTCGGTAATAATAGTATAAGGTATCCAGAACTGACAGATAATATTTTTTCATACAAAATCCGTGATCTTTTGTTCGGTTTTCTTCGCCAAAGGCTCTGCCTCGGCCCACTTCGTGAAGTAATCCACTGCCACGACAACGAACTTGGTCTGACCTTTTCCTATGGGGAGTGGTCTAATAATATCGATTCTCCACTGCGTAAAGGGCCAAGGACCGGTCATAAGGGTCATCTCTTCGAGGGGTTGCTTCGGAATGGCAGTGAACCGTTTACATTTGTTGCAACTTTGGACGAGCTTGCGAGCATCTTGCTGGATGGTTGACCAATAGTATCCCTGATGTAAAACCTTGTGTGCAAGTGATCGTCCTCCTAAATGGTTTCTACAGATCCCCTCGTGGATCTCTCGGAGTACGTAGTCAGCTTCATTAGGGTTTAAGCATCGCAATAATGGAGCATAGAAACCTTTTTTCTATAACGTTCCGTTAAGTATAGTGTAACGAGAAGCTCGGATCTTTAATCGTCGAGCCTCGGCACGATCTTCGGCCAACTCTCCATTGTTGAGATATCGGGCGATCGGGTCAAGTCAGGTAGGTTCCAAATTAATTGTGTGTGGTCGAGCTAACTGGTTCATTGATAATCGGCTTAGTGACATACTTGACTGGAACGAACCTGGGTATATCGGCCGAGGCAAGTTTTGCTAATAGATCGGCTTTGGCATTTTCTGTCCGGGGGATCCGAGTGACAATGCAAAGCTGAAAATTGCTAATCAATTCCTTAGCTTTCTCCATGTATTCTTTTAGTTGCTCTTTTCGTGTTTGATATACGCTCATAACTTGGTTGATGACTAGCTGTGAATCACTGAATACATTGAGATGCGTAACGCTCAAACTAGCCGCGAGTCGGAGGCCGAGCAATAAAGCTTCATATTCTGCTGTATTGTTCGAGGCTTGAAACCCAAGTCTTAAGGCATACTGCATGTAGGTTTGATCGGGAGTTTTCAAGACTACTCCTGCCCCGCTTGCCTTAGAGTTAGAGGAGCCATCGACATACATCTTCTAGAGGGTTGGGTTGGGTAGGGACTCGGGAGAAGCGGTCGATGATTCTTCTATAGGCTCGGTAGCACTGGATGACTCAGTCATTGGATGGGCGTGTGGTGTCACTTCAGCATTGAAGTTGGCCACGGCTTGCCCTTTAATTGATACTCTCGGCCTATATTGAATGTCGAATTCGCTGAGTTCGATTGTCCACTTTGTAAGTCGGCCCGATGCCTCTAGCTTTTGAAGAATCTGACGGAGTGGGAGGTCGATCATGACGACGATGGTATGAGCTTGAAAGTATGGTCGGAGCCGCCGTGAAGAAACTACTAAAATTAAGGCCACCTCTACTGGCAACAATACTTTGCTGACGTAATAGACTGGTAATTGTTTTCCTTCGTGCTCTCGTATCAGAGTCGAGCTAACCGCTGCTTCGGATACTGCGAGATACAATAGCAAAGCTTCTTCAAGCTCTGGTTTCGACAAGAGTGGTGAAGATCCGGGGTAAGCCTTTAATTGTTGGAACGCTGCTTCACACTCTTCCGTCCATTCCACCACTTGCCGTCCCTTCAACTATTTGAAGAATGGAAGACATTTGTCGGTGGCTCGGGAGAGGAAGCGGTTGAGTGCGGCCACTCGTCCGGTCAACCTTTATACATCTTTGATCATTTTAGGGGACTCCATGTTGAGTAATGCCTTGATCTTTTCCAGATTCGCCTCTATACCTCGTTAGCTAACTAGGAATCTGAGAAACTTTTCCGAGCTTACGCCAAAAGTGTATTTGGTCGAGTTCAACTTCATTTGATACTCGTGTAAGATGATGAACGTTTCTTCTAAGTCGGCAATATAGTCGGTTGCGTATATACTTTTGACGAGCATGTCGCCAATGTATACTTCCATAGTTCAGCCAATTTGCCGAGCAAATATTTTATTCACTAATCTTTGATATGTCGCTCTAGTATTTTTCAAACCAAATGGTATCACACGGTAACAATAAAGACTTTTGTCAGTGATAAAGGTGGCTTTTGATTTATCAGGCTGATGCATTACAATTTGATTATATCCCGAGTAAGCATCCATAAAATTAAGGAGTTTGTGCCCGCAATGCTATCTACTAATTGATCGATCATCGGAAGAGGAAACCTATCCTTTGGGCAGGCTTTGTTTAGGTTGGTATAGTCAATATAGACTCGCCACTTCCCATTGGCTTTCTTCACAAGTACGACATTGGCTACCCATTCTGGGTAGTATATCTCTTCTATGAATTTGGCTTGAAGGAGTTTGCTGACTTCTTCTTCAATGATAGCATACCTTTTAGGGCCGAGCGAGCGTCGCTTCTGTCAGATCGGCCGGTAAGTTGGATGATGTTGATTCGATGAGTCATCACTGATGGGTTGATCCCTGACATATTTTCATGGCTCCATCCAAACACGTCAACGTATCACCAAAGCAGAGCTATCAAATTGTCTTTCAATGGAGACTGCAAGGATGATCCGATCCGTACGGTTCTGGATTCATCTGTCTCGACCAAAGGAACCGAGACAAGGTCGTCCACCAGTTGTCCTCGTTCGTGAGTCTCGATCCGAGGATCTAGTGACTCGATCGTGGATACCTCAGCCGGGGTCTTTACAGCTATTGCGTAACAGCGTCGTGAGTCTTGTTGATCTCCTTTGATGACTCCTACTTCCGACTCTGTCGGAAATTTTATGGAATTGTGGTATGTAGATACTACGGCTCGAAGGAGGCTCAGAGAGGGTCGACCGAGTATTGCATTGTAAACGGACGATTGGTCAACTATCAGAAAGTCGACCATTACCGTCGCCTGATGCGGAGGGCTTCCAGTAGTAAGTGACAATGAAATGATCCCTTCTGGGAGTGTCTGTCCTCCTGAGAATCCAATTAATGGGGTACGAACCGGTCGCAATGCTGATCGTTCAACGTCCATTTTGTCAAACACCTGAGTGAACAGTACGTCAGCAGATGATCCTGTGTCGACGAGTATGCGGAACACCCTTCAATTTGCGATGGTGAGGGTGATGATTAATGCGTCATTGTGGGGGTGGTAGATACCTCGAGCATATTCGTTAGTGAATGAGATGCAATACTTTTCTCTCTTCTTTTCCTTTGAAGGCCAACCCAAGATGAGGACCTCAGACTCTGGATGAATAATGATCCTGTCATGATTTTTTCGAGCATTGTTGGAATCGCCTCCGCCTCGGGGACCACCGACAATCGTTCGGATTTCCTCCGTAGGTCGGTTGTCTCCTGGGCGCTCTTCCGCTATCCCGATTATTTCGATATGTTCTCTGAGTCGACCTTCTCGGATAAGCCTTTCGATCTCTTCCTTCGAGTGATAACAATCACTCGTACTGTGACCATGATCACGATGGTAGTGGCAATATTTATCTTTATTTCACCGGTTCGGATTACTTCGAAGCTTATTCGGCCAATTGACAAATCCTTCACCCTTAATCTCCATCAGCACCTGCTCTTGTGGTTTGTTGAGTGGGGTATACATAGAAAACTTTCGATCGGGTCGTTTACCCGACTTACGTTCATCGCTTGTTCGGTCGTTTACGCTTCTTTCCACCAACCGAGTCAACTTCTTTTTTGGCTGACTCTTTGGCGGGGGCTTTTGCATTCTGGGCGGCCTCATGCAAATCTCTTGTTTCCTCGGCATCTGCGTACTTATCTGACCGAGTCATGAATTCAGCCAGGGTCTCAGGCATATTTTTGTCCAAGGATGCCAGAAACGACTTGTCCCTAATACCCTGCATGATGGAATTGAGTGTTGTTTCTTCCGAGTGTCTTTGGACCTGGAGTGACTCAAAATTGAAGCGTTTGATGTAGTCTTTCAGTAGCTTTCCCTCATTCTGAACTATGTTGTTCAAGTGTGCTGGCGGCTTCACCTTCTTCTTTCCACCAATGAAATTGGTGAGAAACGCGTCGCTAAGTTCTGTGAACGAGCTGATTTACTTCGATTTCAGCTGCTTGAACCAAAGTCGAGCTACGTCAGCTAAGGTAAGGGAGAAAGCTCGGCACATTATAGCATCTGATGCATCATACAATTCCATGTACGTTCGGAAGCATTTGATGTGCTCAATTGGGTTAGTTTTGCCAGTGAAAGGTGTAATCTGCGGGAGGCAAAACCGTTCCGGCAGCTGAGCCTGCATTACTTCATCAACGAACGGGGACGCTTTTGTTTCGGTCCTGGTTGGATGTGCATCCCGACTATGCCTCATGTCCACCTTCTCTTCTAGTACTTCTTTTTTTTAAGTCCTGGAGGTCAGCTTTCCAAGGCTCGTCACTTTCTACCACACCTTCAACCAGAGGCCGGCTGTGCTTTGTCTGATCTATCTCGTGTCAGAGATCGATGGGAGGTAGCACGGCAGTCGCGGAATGAGCTGGCGCTTGCTCGGATGGCCCATGCGACTAACTCGGCTGTATTAGCGATCGCGGGGCAGTGGGCTGAGGGTCGGCAACTTGTTACAGAATGTTCATCGCTTGTTCTTGTTGAAGTTGCGAGTTTGTTGACGGTGAATCTGCTCCAACATTTGTTTCATAACGCTTATATCGGCTTTGAGCTCCTGGACCTCCCGATCCAACTGTACATTTCCTCGATTCCACTGGGTATTCCTAGTTACTGCAAATGTTGTCGGACGAGCCGCGGAACCTTATTGATTATCAGGTTGGTTCTGAGCTCCCTGGGTCCCATCTGAACCTGACGGTCCAGTGTTATTGGCCTCATTGGGTCCGTCAGGACCAGTTTTCTGGTTCTCGCCATTAACGCTCACTCGGAACTTCTGGATAGAGATTGGAAAATGACTTTTTGTAACATTTTTCACAGACGGCACCAATCTGTTGATGCAAAAAACTTGACGTGCCTCATTCGTTCGTTGCCTGCATAAGAAAGATGAAAAAGGGGACCCTGGTTAGAGTCGAAGAACCTCCGATGCTTAAGTCAGTGGCTGAGCTAGAAAGGAGGAGGTTTTGAAGTATTTTCTGTGTACCTTTTACTGTAGAGGTTTCTTGTATTTATAGAAATATGAAAGTCCCGTCGTGTAGGGATTCTCTTCCTGACATCTAGGAGATTTGATTTCAATCCGTTTTTGGTCTCCATCTGATCCCGAGATTCTCAGGATCGGGGATCCTTTTACGAGATTTTCGGGATAGCGTTTTTATTCACACTCTCTTCCTTGCTTGGCTCGGTCTTAACCGGCTCTATGGATGAATTAGTCTCAGATAGCTTTAAGGATAGAGCTATTCGCCTTCCGTCAGATAAAATGGAATCGATTTCGAGCCGATGTCCTCCTTTAATCTGATAACCGACATTACAACTGGCCTAATATGGGTCGGTTTTATGATCGGTCCAGTGACTTCTAGCATTCGGGCCTTAGTTGGCTCATTCAGACGTTGTTGCCTCGTTAGCCGAGTCAATTTTATGCATCTAATGTATTTTGCCTATGGCTCTTAACTCTTTGAGTCTCGGTCGGGATTCATTTCCTACAATCCGAGCTAAGTCACTCCTCTAGACTTCGGCTTGCCTCGGTTGGACTCATTACCTCGGATCCTCAGGCAGTGTCAATAGAGTTGGTCCATTCCATAACTGGGTCTCCGAACTTGTCATATCTTTACCCAATAGTACACATTCAAAGTACTTGCATGTTATATCAAATGAATGAAAAAGCCTAATTTCATGCCTCCATATTATGCATGGACATGGATGCTTACTGCCCCGAACTCTTATACAAAGCTAAGTGGGGCCACCATGATGTTTGGTAGAAATCTATCCCATTCATCTATTTTGTCAGCTAATTTTATTACATGAGCCCAAAAACAAGATAGGTACAAAATGCAAGTGGGCTTGACAAGTAGTGAGGATTAAACATTCATAGGCTATAGAAGTTTTAAATTAGAATATTATTTGTTGTGTTTTCAGTTCATCCCGGTGGAAATGACCTTGTGAAGAGTTTGGATAACATATAAGCATCACGGTGGATTATATAAAAAGTTTCACACTACGTGAAAAATGGAAAAAAATGACAGATTTAGAGACGGTTCTGGACCGTCTCTAAAATTGCTTGGTTTAAGGACGCTTTAGAGACGGCCGTAAACCGTCTCTAAAATTTTAGACGGCTCTTGACCATCCTTAATAGTCTTAAAAATTTAAACGTCCACAAATCATTTAAGACAATCAAAAACCGTCTTTAACTGCAGAAAAAAGACGGCCATTGACCGTCTGGAAAAGAGACGGTCTCTAACCTTCTTGTATGCAGCCATTTGAGACGGCTAGAGACCGTCCGTATTAAAGACGGTCATTGGCCGTCTCTTATTGTTAATTTGAGACTGTCAAGGACCGTCTTAATTAGAGACGGTCTTTGGCCGTCTTATATCGGTCACTTAACTACCGTTTGCATTAGAGACGGTCCTAAACCGTCTCTACTGGTCAACACTTCACAACATTTTAAGAAAATTTTAGATTTTGAAAAAAAAAAAAACTATGATTTTTTAATAATCTAGATTTTGCAAAAAAAAAAAAAATAAGAACTTTGAATAATGTTAATAATTTTGAAAAAAAAAAATTTGATAAAAAAAAAAATATTTTGAAAAAAAAATTAAACAAAATTGTGAAAAATTGACAAATTGTAAAAAAATATATTTTTTAAAAAAGAAAATTAGATTTCATATTTTGATAAGAAAATTTAAAAAGTTATATTACAAGATTTTGATAAAAAAAATGATATTTTGAAAAAGAAAATTTTAAAAAATAAACAAAATCGTGAAAATTTTGACAAATTGAAAAAAAATATATTTTTTTGAAAAAGAAAACTAGATTTTGTATTTTGACAAGAAAATTTGAAAAGTTATATATAACAAAAGTGAGATTAAAAACATGATATTTTAAAAAAGAAAATTTAAGAAATTAAAAAAAAAATTGTGAAAAAATTGGCAAATTGTAAAAAAAATATATATTTTAAAAAAGAAAACTAGATTTTGTATTTTGACAAGAAAAATTGAAAAGTTAGATAACAAAAGCGAGATTTTAAAAATTGATATTTTGAAAAAGAAAATTTTAAAAATTAAAAGAAAATTTGTGAAAAAATTGACAAATTGTAAAAAAAAAAATATATTTTTAAAAAGAAAACTAGATTTTGTATTTTGTCAAGAAAAGTTGAAAAGTTAGATAATAAAAGTGAGATTTCGATTTTTAAAAAATGATATTTTGAAAAAGAAAATTTAAAAAATTAAACAAAATTGTGAAAAAATTGTCAATTTGTAAAAAAATATCTTTTTTAAAAAAGAAAACTAGATTTTGTATTCTGACAAGAAAAATTGAAAAGTACTTAGATAATAAAAGTTAGATTTTGATGATGTATTGTATATCCTTACGCCGCCCATACGTTTCTCCAACCAAATTTTGGGCTGGGTATAAAAAATTACGTAGATTTAAATCTTAAGGTGGATCACACCACTAAAAAGAATGATAGTATAGTACCTCGCCATTAAAAATTATAAAGAGCCCATCGTAAGGTTTTAGTAACGTTTATTTACAATCCAACTTGTTGATATTGTAAAAAAGATCTAGATGAAGGTAAACTACGAAGATCAAATCGATCCAAAACTTTTGTGGCCTTCAAAAGGTTTTTAATGGTTATTCATCATATTGTTTTGATTGGTATGACCCACCTAAGATTATTTAGTTCTTATGATTTGAAATCACATCCTAAAATATGATAAAAAAATATATGGACGATGTCGATATACATAAAATATATCAAGGTATGCCTTACACAGTTAAGAGTAACACCCATGAAGTAGTTACATAAAATAGTGAAATGGTACTATAAGGTCACCTCATGGGAACTTCCCATGAGGTTAATCTGTGTGCACCCCACCATGATGTGTGTACAACATCAACACCATGCATTTGATGTATCCCCTTTAAATCCAAAAATCAGTCATATACGAAACTCAGGTGGGCCATAGCATCTAAAACTATGTGTGGCCCACCCAAGTCATGGATTGACTTTATTTTTAAGCTCGTGGCCTACCATGGAATGGTGCATCTGACTGACGGGGCAGATCTAAAGTTTAAGTGGACCCACGCCATAGAAAAGAGTGGGATAGTGACACCCACTATTGAAACCTTCTTAGGGTCCGCCACGATGTTTATTTGAGATCCAACCTGTTTATAAGTTAATACAGACATTGATGCGGTTGAAACTTGGTTTGACCCCTCATCCAAGTGGGACACACATAATGAGTGGGTTGGATATGTGAATCACATTTAGGCAGACCCAATATATGATTATGAATGTTTTAAGGAAACCCTTCTCTACTACATTTAGGTGAGTTACTTGTTATCCTTACCAGAGTAAACTCTGTGGGGTCCACTGTTATTTATTTATTTTATCCACTCCATTCATCCATGTTAACAGATAATTTGAAGTCTAAAGAATAAAAAGGAAGCATATCCAAGGCTCAAGTGGACCACACCACAGGAAATAGTTGATTGAACCTCTACCATTTAAAATTTCTTGGAGACCATAGAAGTTTTGGATCAAGCTGATGTTTGTGTTTTCTATTTATTCATATATTTTTGATATTATGAACAACCTTTAACCATTTTTGGACAATCTGATCAGTCCAGATATAAGAGTAAATAACTTCAGATGTTTAAATAAAAATTCACTCAAATTGTTGATCAATCTTGTTTGCCCAATATCTTTTTCATATGTAGCATGATCGAGGTGAGTAACTAATCAAATTGAGGGTAATGATCAGTAAAATAAAGTGAATGGACCAGACATGTAAAATGGGTCAAATATTCTAGTCAAAATTGTGACCCAACTTATTGACACCCTGAGACTCTAAGAATTAATGTAAGTTTTATAGGGCCCATCATGATGTGTGTCGAACATCAACAATGTGCATTTAATAGAAGTTTTGGATTAAGATGATGTTTGTGTTTTCCCTTCATTCATATCTTTTTGATATTATGAACATGTTGGATGGCAAACATTACTGTGGGCCCACCATGATGTATGGCCCCACGACCATTTTTTTTAAAAAACTTTTGAACCAGTTGGATTTCAAATAAACATTACGATGGGCCTTAGGATAGTTTCAATGGTGAGAATCACCCTCCCATTGTTTTCTATGGTGGAGTCTACTACAGATTTTTATCTGTCTCATTCTTTGGCTCGTGACTTAAAATGATATCTCAAAATGGATAGACGGTGTGGATATAACAAATACATCATAAGTTTTTATATTGTTTAAATATTATATATATATATATATATGGAAAAGGTTCTATTCGTCCAGCTCATGGGAACTCCCATGATGTCGAGCTGTGTGGGCACACACATAATGGATGGGATAGATTTGTGAACCACAAATTTGTGGGCCCAAAAAATAATTATGAATGCTTTAATGGAGGGTAACCCCTCTCAACTTGTGTTCGGTGGTCTGTGGGCCCCACCATGATGTATGTGTTTCATCTATGCCGTCCATCTATTTTTATAGATCATTTTATGATATTACAAAAAAAAATTGAGTTATATCCCAATCTCAAGTGGACCACATTACAGGAAAAAGTGTTGAATGAATGTCGACCATTAAAAACTTTTTGGGAGCCATAAAAGTATTGGATCAAGCTGATCTTTGTTTTTTCCCTTCATCTGGGCCTTTATGACCTAATCAAAGATTGGATGTCAGATAAACAGTACAGTGGGCCTTAGGAGGATTTAAATGATGGATATCCAATCACTATTGTTTTCCTGTGGTGTGGTCCACCTAAGATTTATATCCCTCTTATTTTTCGGATGAAGACCTAAGATTATCTTTAAAAATGGATGAACGGATCGGATGAAACACATACATCATGGTGGGGCCCACAGACCACCGAACACCATGCCAACCATGAGGCTGGTGTCAAAATGCCCATCTCGCGCGCCCGTCTCCCACAACGCCCGCCCCTCACAAAACCCAAAACCTCTTTCCCTCTCTCTCAACCTCACTTTCTCAACCTCTGTCTCTCACTCTCGCACACCCTCTCTCTCTCTCTCTCTCTCGGTCCCTCTCTCTTTGTCTCTCTGTCTCTCTCTGTCTCTCTCGGTGCTCTCTCTCTCTTGCGCATCCTCTCTCTCTTTCTCCCGGTGGACCGTGATCGGGGCTTCAACTCAAACAGGTATCTCTCTCTCTCTCTCTCTCTCTCTCTCTCTCTCTCTCTCTCTCTCTCTCTCAATCTGTGTCAATCTCAATACCGATTGAAATGATTTGGGGATTTACGGATTTGGGGATTTAGGGATTTGGGGATTTGGGGATTTGTGGATTTAGGGATTTAGGGATTTGGGGATTTAGGGATTTGGGGATTTAGGGATTTGGGGATTTAGGGATTTAGGGATTTGGGGATTTGGGGATTTACGGATTTGGGGATTTAGGGATTTGGGGATTTAGGTGGGCATTTCTATCTCCACTGTTTCATGCGGTCCACCTTGATTTATGTGTTGTATATCCATGCCATCTCTGTTTTGCCAGCCCATTTTACGTAATGGCCCTGAAAATGAAGCCCATTGCACTACAGGAAACATTGTATTTCATGGGCATGTTTGGTCGTCCATTCATGAAAAAAATACAAATTGGAGACGGTTTGAAAAAAAAAAGGTTCCTCTTTAAGAAGAACCTCCACAACCAAACAGGCCAACTACCGACAGCCTATACTGTTTGAAGCCACTTTCGGGTGAATTTTGCACCACATGAGAACCCATATAACAAACGTTACATGCCATCAGAATCTGGCCAACTACCTCAACCTGGCAATATAAAGAAACAAATCATGTGGGCCATCCCGACAGCTCGAATCAAAGGCCCCTGGATAACGCCAGGTGCCCCCTTTTTATTTTTCCTTTCATTCGATTACAACTATTTTATTGAACTCAATGTGATGCATTCATCCATGGCCCTGTTTGATAGCCACTTAGACAGGGGTAGTTAACAGTAATTGTGCATTAGATATATGTCTTTGGTTGCACCAAATATTATGAAATTGCATGATATTACATGATTAATCAGCAGATGGGAATGGTGCACCCTTAAAATCAATTGTTGGTTATTTGGTAATCCACCCTAAGGGTGTGGTTATGTTTGAATGCACCAAATATCATGATATTTTGCACCAAACTATACTGATTAATCATGAAATTTCATTATATTTGGTGCCACCAAACACATCTAATATCTAGCTACAACTAACTAAAATGCAATGAACTCATTTTTACACGGCTACCAAACAGGGCCTAAGTGGAAAAGAAAATTCCAAAGTATAGAATGGGTCACTCCCTGGTGATTAGAAAGTGACCAATGATCCACATCCCGTGTACACATGTGGCCCTTCTGATCACATGTGTACTCATTTTTACACGGCTACCAAACAGGGCCTAAGTAAGTGGAAAAGAAAATTCCAAAGTATAGAATGGGTCACTCCTTGGTGATTAGAAATTGACCAATGATCCACATCCCGTGTACACATGTGGCCCGTCTGATCAGATGGGCCAGATTCCTGGGACTAGCTATCTCCATTGCACAGCGGGAATCAGTCAATAAGCAGGGATCCAATCTTGCAACCTGTTTCCTGTTTGGCACATAAGGAGATCACTTCCCAAACGATGGATCAATTAGCATTTCTCGATGCCTCAGCTTTCAAAGATGCAGTTTTACTTCACCAAACTCAAATTCTAACAATTTGCCAAAAAAAGAAAAAGAAAAAAAGAATCACAAAGCTTAAGATCCGATTAAAGCCCTTATGCCGGCAAGAATTAAACAACAAAGAAATACACTGCAACGTCATTATATAGGGCTGTACGAAGTGGCCCACAACGTGGCTAATGACAAGTCATTATACTTTTGTGGCTCCATGGAATATCTTTCTATGAAATTTTGTTCCAAACACCAACCACAACCGAAAGTTCTTGAAAAGGAAAATTCAAGGAAAGCATACTTCATTGACTACCACTAGCTAAACCTTTATGTGAGAAAGAGAGTTTCATTGAGGCCTATTTTCTCAAATCCCAACTTACATTTTCTCAAATCTAACATGTGTTTTGTTTATTTTAGTTGGAAAGGTATGTTTGACATGTTCTTGTCATTGAAAAATATTAAATCTTTATGAACATTTGGTGCATAGGGATCTTAATTCTCATGCAATGCTGGTGCACTTTATCTTTGGCAAATAGCTTAATAATTCCATCATGAATAAGCACAATTGCCAGAATTTTATGGTCCGATTTTATTTGATAATTGCCAATATAATGCTGTAAAATGTATTTTATATATGCAGGCACCAACAATTGCAGCAACGGCATCTGTGGCTTGGTTTTATTTTCACTTCTCATTGGTAATATGCAGGTTAGTAGTAATTCTCATTTCCACCCATGACTTGGTTTTATTTTCAATTCTCCTTGGCAATATGCAAGTAACTAATTCCTCAACCATCTCATGACCAACATCAATTTGAGTCAGCATAAACCTTTGGATCCTCTTTTTGAAAGGTATATTCACTCTAATCCAACTCCCAAGCCCGCAAATAAATTCAGCCCACAAAAGTATTTCTTGCAATATTTCAAAATCTGAATGATATTTGTTACATTGCTGACAGTAACATTGTTTTCTAATATGTGCCACCAAAAAATTGGATATGGGCTGCCTTGTGGTTCTATTTGTCATTGAATTGTTTTTACTCCATGTTTTATATTTACTTGATATGGATTTTACATAAACATGGTAGCTAGTGAGGCTCACCCAAGCGGATGACCCATTTGCTTGCACACCCACAGTCCTTAAAAAAAAATGCAAAGGGAGTGGAATTTTAATTAATCATATGGATTAATTAGGTAGCTTTTTGAAAACCCGTTTGAAAAAGGCAGCGAAATGTAAAATCTACATTAATTAAGTAGAAATGCTCCAGTGCTCTTAGAGATAATTTGTAGTGCTACTAGTTGTTCAATTGAACATCTTGATCGTTAGATCTGAACTGTCCTTTAGAGTCAAAAATAAATTATATAGGCTACTTAACAAAATCAGACTGACTCGATGATCCAATCCATCTTTGATTTGACCAAACTTTCTACATCCATCCTTTCCCAAGCCATGGATGGTATGGTTAAGATTGTATGACAAAAGTGATTCTTTATAAACATAAGTAATCCAAGATGGGCCATAGGAAATAGATGGGTAAAATTGTTGATTGGACTATGTAACGGTTTAGACCATCCATATTAAAGACTACTGATGAAATACTTATGTTTTCGATTGATGTTATGTTTGCGATGTAGGCACAAAAAAACTTCATTACAGCAAATATTTTTTATTGCATTTTCCTGCTCTTGTTTCCTAAATAACTTCTGAATTATTACTTCTTTCTTTTTGTGGATTGAAACTTCATATTTTCATTTAGTGTAAGAATGGTAAGACTGCTTTTCATATTTCAGTCTACATATGTGAGTCAATACTTGAAAACTCATAACTTGATGTAGCCTATAACCCATAACCTAAAACCTAAAACCTAAAACCTACGCCTAATCATGTGCATATATTTGCGGATATATATAAATCTTTATTTATTTTTTTTGTGATTGGTGACCACGTGTGGCATGTTTTGACAGTTTATGAAAAGCCTAAAGAACTACGTAGTGGCTTGATCCCAATCTAACTTTTTGAGTATGTAGGCAGCCATTCATAATGTACTAGAATATCGGTGCAGCCACAAATCTTTTTTCTCCTTTGAATTGTAACAGACTGTATCAGTTGCATTTTTCTCTGTCATACAGGTTGTGACTATCAAAGATATAATATCACCTCCTTATAGGGAAACACTTAATGATGTGTACAGGTAAATTCATTTTTTTTATTCCTTATATTGTTTCTCAGTTATATTTGTGTTGGTTTCAGAGTACAGGTCCAGTTATATTTGTGTTGGTTTCAGCGTACAGGTAGCGACAGAAATTGTTGTTCAATTGTGGCTTGCAGACAAAAGGATGAGTAACCAACAATACAAATATGGGAGGTATTCCCTAGGTATCCAGATGCTTTTGATATATTTATGTCGTTTTTAAATGTATTTGCTCGAAATTAATGGAGCAGACCCGGATGTGCGTCGGAGCTATCCGGATGAGCGGGGGTCCTTGGAAGGTGGGAACCGCTGACCATGATGAAGCTGTCCATTTCCTATGGACAGCATTGGAAGGGCTTGGCCATTTGGACAGGCCGTGTTTATGTATTTGCTCGAAAATAATGGAGCAGGCCCGGATGTGCGTCGGAGCTATCCGGATGAGCGGGGGTCCCTGGAAGGTGGGAACCGCTGACCATGATGAAGCTGTCCATTTCCTATGGACAGCATTGGAAGGGCCTGGCCATTTGGACAGGCCGTGTTTATATTTGTATTTGCAGGTACCACACCCTTAACCTATAACCTAAACCTATTCTCACATCCCAAAACCTATAACTACAACCTAAACCTATAAGCTATAACCTAAACCTATAACTTAAACTCAATTCCCTAAACTTTAACCTACAACCTAACCTATTCTCAAATCCCTAAACCTACACCTAATCCTAATCTCAATTCCCTAACCTAAACCTACACCTATAACCTTAACCTAAACCTAAACCTAAACCTACACCTAAACCTAAACCTACACCTAAACCTAAACCTATAACCTATAACCTAAACCTAAACCAATAATCTAAATGTATTCTGAAATTTCTAAACCTACACTTACACCTAATCCTAATCTCAACTCCCTAACCTAAACCTAATCCCTAACTTGAAAACCCAAACATAAACCCGATCCCAAACTCGAACCCGATTTCCTAAACCTAAACCTTTACCTATTCTCAATTCCCTAAACCGATAGCTTATAACCTAAACCTTAACCAAAACTTTAACCTAAACCCAAACCTAAACCTATAACCTATAACCTAAACCTAAACCTATTCTCACATCCCAAAACCTATAACTACAACCTAAACCTTAACCTAAACCTATAACCTAAACTCAATTCCCTAAACTTTAACCTACAACCTAACCTATTCTCAAATCCCTAAACCTACACCTAATCTTAATCTCAACTCCCTAACCTAAACCTAAACCTAAACTTAAAAACCTAAACAAAAACCCCAAACCTAAACTTGATCCCGAACTCGAACCCGATTTCCTAAACCTAAACCTTTACCTAATCTCACCCCTAAACCTATAGCTCATAACCTAAACCTTAACCAAAACCTTAACCTAAACCCAAACCTAAACCTATAACCTTAACCTAAACCAAAACCTATGACCTAAAACCCAAACATAAACCCATCCCGAACCCGAACCCGAACCCGATTTCCTAAACCTAAACCTTTACCTAATCTCAATTCCAAACCTATAGCTTATAACCTAAACCTTAACCAAAACCTTAACCTAAACCTATAACCTTAACCTAAACCAAAACCTATGACCTAAAACCCAAACATAAACCCGATCCTAACCCGAACCCGATTTCTAAACCTAAACCTTTACCTATTCTCAATTCCCTAAACCAAAACCTTAACCTAAACCTAAACCTATTCTCAAATCCCTAAACCTACACCTACACCTAATCCTAATCTCAACTCCCTAACCTAAACCTAAACCCTAACTTGAAAACCCAAACATAAACCCGATCCCGAACCCAAACCCACTTTCTAAACCTAAACCTTTACCTATTCTCAATTCCCTAAACCAAAACCTTAACCTAAACCTAAACCTATTCTCAAATCCCTAAACCTAAACCTACACCTAATCCTAATCTCAACTCCCTAACCTAAACCTAAACCCTAACTTGAAAACTCAAACATAAACCCGATCCCGAACCCGAACCCGATTTCCTAAACCTAAACCTTTACCTAATCTCACTTTCCTAAACCTATAGCTCATAACCTAAACCTTAACCAAAACCTTAACTTAAACTCAAACCTAAACCTATAACCTTAACCTAAACCAAAACCTATGACCTAAAACCCAAACATAAACCCGATCCCGAACCCAAACCCGATTTCCTAAACCTAAACCTTTACCTATTCTCACCCTAAACCTATAGCTCATAACCTAAACCTTAACCAAAACCTTAACCTAAACCCAAACCCAAACCTATAACCTTAACCTAAACCAAAACCTATGACCTAAAACCCAAACATAAACCCGATCTCGAACCCGAACCCGATTTCCTAAACCTAAACCTTTACTTAATCTCAATTCCCAAACCTATAGCTTATAACCTAAACCTTAACCAAAACCTTAACCTAAACCTATAACCTTAACCTAAACCAAAACCTATGACCTAAAACCCAAACATAAACCCGATCCCGAACCCGATTTTCCTAAACCTAAACCTTTACCTATTCTCACTTCCCTAAACCAAAACCTTAACCTAAACCTAAACCTATTCTCAAATCCCTAAACCTACACCTACACCTAATCCTAATCTCAACTCCCTAACCTAAACCTAAACCCTAACTTGAAAACCCAAACATAAATCCGATCCCGAACTCAAACCCGATTTCCTAAACCTATACCTTTACCTATTCTCAATTCCCTAAACCAAAACCTTAACCTAAACCTAAACCTATTCTCAAATCCCTAAACCTAAACCTACACCTAATCCTAATCTCAACTCCCTAACCTAAACCTAAACCCTAACTTGAAAACCCAAACATAAACCCGATCCCGAACCCGAACCCGATTTCCTAAACCTAAACCTTTACCTAATCTCAATTCCTTAAACCTATAGCTCATAACCTAAACCTTAACCAAAACCTTAACCTAAACCCAAACCTAAACCTATAACCTTAACCTAAACCAAAACCTATGACCTAAAACCCAAACATAAACCCGATCCCAAACCCGAACCCGATTTCCTAAACCTAAACCTTTACCTAATCTCACTTCCCTAAACCTTAACCAAAACCTTAACCTAAACCCAAACCTAAACCTATAACCTTAACCTAAACCAAAACCTATGACCTAAAACTCAAACATAAACCCGATCCCGATCCCGAACCCGAACCCGATTTCCTAAGCCTAAACCTTTACCTATTCTCACTTTTAAACCTATAGCTTATAACCTAAACCTTAACCAAAACCTTAACCTAAACCCAAACCTAAATCTATAACCTTAACCTAAACCAAAACCTATGACCTAAAACCCACAAATGAACCCGATCTCGAACCCGAACCCGATTTCCTAAACCTAAACCTTTACCTATTCTTAATTCCCTAAACCAAAACCTTAACCTAAACCTAAACCTATTCTCAAATCCCTAAACCTACACCTACACCTAATCCTAATCTCAACTCCCTAACCTAAACCTAAACCCTAACTTGAAAACCCTAACATAAACACGATCCCGAACCCGAACCTCCTAAACCTAAACCTTTACCCATTCTCACCCTAAACCAAAACCTTAGCCTTAACCTAAACCTATTCTCAAATCCCTAAACCTACACCTACACCTAATCCTAATCTCAACTCCCTAACCTAAACCTAAACCCTAACTTGGAAACCCAAACATAAACCCGATCCCGAACCCGAACCCGATATCCTAAACCTAAACCTTTCCCTATTCTCAATTCCCTAAACCTATAGCTTATAACCTAAACCTTCACCTAAACCCAAACCTAAACTTATAACCTTAACCTAAACCAAAACCTATGACCTAAAACCTAAACATAAACCGATCCTAACCCGAACCCGATTTCCTAAACCTAAACCTTTACCTATTCTCAATTCCCTAAACATGTCGCTATAACCTAAACCTTAACCAAAACCTTAACCTAAACCTAAACCTAAACCTAAACCTATTCTCAATTCCTAAACCAAAACCTTAACCTAAACCTAAACTTATTCTCAAATCCCTAAACCTACACCTACACCTAATCCTAATCTCAAATCCCAACCTAAACCTAATCCCTAACTTGAAAACCCAAACATAAATCCGATCCCGAACCCGAACCCGATTTCCTAAACCTAAACCTTTACCTAATCTCACTTCCCTAAACCTATAGCTTATAACCTAAACCTTAACCAAAACCTTAACCTAAACCCAAACCTAAACCTATAACCTTAACCTAAACCAAAACCTATGACCTAAAACCCAAACATAAACCCGATCCCGAACCCGAACCCTATTTTCTAAACCTAAACCTTAACCTATTCTCAATTCCTTAAACCTAAACCTAAATCTAAACCTTAACCTATTCTCAAATCCTTAAACCTACACCTACACCTAATCCTAATCTCAACTCCCTAACCTAAACCTAAACCCTAACTTGAAAACCCAAACCTAAACCCGATCCCGAACCCGATTCCCTAAACCTAAACCTTTACCTATTCTCATTTCCCTAAACCTAAGCCTTAACCTAAACCTCAACCAAAACCTAAACCTAAACCTAAACCTACACCTATAACCTTAACCTAAACCAAAACCTATGACCTAAAACCTTAACTTTATAACCTAAACTTATAACCTTAACCTATAACTCGAAACCTAAAACCTAAATGTATTCTCAAATCCCTAAACCTAAACCTACACCTAATCCTAATCTCAACTCCCTAACCTAAACCTAAACCTAAACTTAAAAACCCAAACATAAACCCGATCCCGAACCCAAACCCGATTTCCTAAACCTAAACCTTTACCTATTCTCAATTCCCTAAACCTATAGCTTATAACCAAAACCTTAACCAAAACCTTAACCTAAACCTAAACCTATAATAACCTTAACCTAGACCAAAACCTATGACCTAAAACCCAAACATAAACCCGATCCCGAACCCGAACCCACTTCCTAAACCTAAACCTTAACCTATTCTCACTTCCCTAAACCTAAACCTTAACCTTAACCTTAACCTATTCTCAAATCCCTAAACCTACACCTAATCCTAATCTCAACTTCCTAACCTAAACCTAAACCTAAACCCTAACTTGAAAACCCAAACCTAAACCCGATCTCGAACCCGATTTCCTAAACTTAAACCTTAACCTAAACCTTAACCTAAACCTCAACCAAAACCTAAACCTACACCTATAACCTTAACCTAAACCAAAACCTATGACCTAAAACCTTAACCTATAACCTAAACTTATAACCTTAACCTAAACCTTAACCTAAACCTTAACCTATAACCTGAAACCTAAAACCTAAATGTATTCTCAAATCCCCAAACCTAAACCTACACCTAATCCTAATCTCAACTCCCTAACCTAAACCTAAACCTAAACTTAAAACCCAAACATAAACTCCGATCCCAGAACCCAAACCCGATTTCCTAAACCTAAACCTTTACCTATTCTCAATTCCCTAAACCTATAGCTTATAACCTAAACTTTAACCAAAACCTTAACCTAAACCCAAACCTAAACCTATAACCTTAACCTAAACCAAAACCTATGACCTAAAACCCAAACATAAACCCGATCCCGAACTCGAACCCGATTTCCTAAACCTAAACCTTTAACCTATTCTCACTTCCCTAAACCAAAACCTTAACCTAAACCTAAACCTATTCTCAAATCCCTAAACCTACACCTACACCTAATCCTAATCTCAACTCCTAACCTAAACCTAAACCCTAACTTGAAAACCCAAACATAAACCAGATCCCGAACCCAGAACCCGATTTCTAAACCTAAACCTTTACCTATTCTCACTTCCCTAAACCAAAACCTTAACCTAAACCTAAACCTAAACCTATTCTCAAATCCCTAAACCTAAACCTACACCTAATCCTAATCTCAACTCCCTAACCTAAACCTAAACCCTAACTTGAAAACCCAAACATAAACCCGATCCCGAACCCGAACCTGATTTCCTAAACCTAAACCTTTACATATTCTCAATTCCCTAAACCAAAACCTTAACTTAAACCTAAACCTATTCTCAAATCCCTAAACCTACACCTACACCTAATCCTAATCTCAACTCCTAACCTAAACCTAATCCCTAACTTGAAAACCCAAACATAAACCCGATCCCGAACCCAAACCCGATTTCCTAAACCTAAACCTTTACCTAATCTCAATTCCATAAACCTATAGCTCATAACCTAAACCTTAACCAAAACCTTAACCTAAACCCAAACCTAAACCTATAACCTTAATCTAAACCTGATCCCGAACCCAAACCCGATTTCCTAAACTTAAACCTTAACCTATTCTCAATTCTCTAAACCTATAACTTATAACCTAAACCTAAACCTTAACCTAAACTTAAACCTAAAACCTAAATATATTCTCAAATTCCTAAACCAAAACCTACACCTAATCCTAATCCCAACTCCCTAACCTAAACCTAAACCTAAACTTAAAAACCCAAACCTAAACCCGATCCCGAACCCGAACCCGATTTCCTAAACCTAAATCTTTACCTATTCTCAATTCCCTAAACCTATAGCTTATAACCTAACCCTAAACCTTAACCTAAACCAAATCCTTAACCTAAACCAAAACCTATGGCCTAAAACCTTAACCTATAACCTAAACTTATAACATATAACCTAACCTAAAACCTAAACCTAAACCTAAAACTAAATGTATTCTCAAATCCCTAAACCTAAACCTATACCTAATCCTAATCTCAACTCCCTAACCTAAACCTAAACCTAAACTTGAAAACCCAAACCTAAACTCGATCCCGAACCCAAACCCGATTTCCTAAACCTAAACCTTAACCTATTCTCACTTCCCTAAACCTATAACTTATAACCTAAACCTAAACCTAAACGTAAACCTTAACCTAAACCTATAACCTATAACCTAAACCTAAACCAATAATCTAAATGTATTCTCAAATCCCTAAACCTAAACCTACACCTAATCCTAATCTCAACTCCCTAACCTAAACCTAAACCCGAACTCGAACTCGAACCCGATTTTCTAAACTTAAACCTTAACCTATTCTCATTTCCCTAATCCTTAATCTATAACTTAGCCTAAACCTAAACCTATAACCTGCACTTGTAACCTAAACCTATAACCTAAACCTAAGCCTAAAACCTAAACCTAAAACCGATCGCCCTAATAGGATTAAGATGGCTCTGATGGATGTACACAAACAAGCCACTGAAAACCTACAAAGTGGAGATAAGAAGAAACATCTCCAATTGCTTATTATCATTTTACCTGACATGAGTTGTTCTTATGGTGAGTACAAACAAGACCCTAAATCCTAGAGACTGGAATGAATCAACTAAAGCATTTTGTTTTCTGATTTTGTAGGAAAGATTAAACGTGTTTGTGAAACGGAGTTGGGCATAGTGTCGCAGTGTTGCCAACCGAGACAGGCATCCAGAGTCAATAAACAATATCTCGAAAATGTTGCCTTAAAAATTAATGTCAAGGTTTGTGATTCTTTGAAGTGGTTGAACTTTGAATGTTTGATGTGGTTTTTGTTGGATGAGAAACTGTTTGGTATTTTGGCTCATGATTTGGAGTTTTGCAGGGTTGGTGTGAGCGTATTTATGCATGGATGAATGTAATGTGGATAAGATTGTTTATGTTTGGATGAATGTAGTTTATGTTTGGATGGATTTGTGTAGTTTGGGTTTAGATGGATGTGAATGTGAATATGATGAAATATATTATATAACAGCGTATATCATGAAGAATACGATGTTGTAACAGGTGTATATTAGGAAGTACATGATATTGTAACAGGTGTATATTGTTTGTGTTTGGATGGATGTAGTTTATGTTTTTGGGTTTAGATGGATGTGAATGTGAATATGATGAAATATATTATATAACAGGTGTATATCAGGAAGAATATGATGTTGTAACAGGTGTATATCAGGAAGAATATCATATGAACAGGTGTATATGCAAATATGAGATGGTTGAAGATTGTCCTCTTCAGGCTCATTAGAGACGGTCCATGACCGTCCTTTTCTGGGTCATAAGAAACGGTCTAGAACCGTCCTTTGAAAGGACGGCTCACGACCGTCCTTTCCAGGTTCATTAGACGGTCCATGACCGTCCTTTTCTGGGTCATAAGAAACGGTCTATAACCGTCATTGTTATTGACGATCATGTGCCGTCCTTCACAGATTTATGAGGTCCAGTTGTCACTACAATTAGAGACGGACTAAGACCGTCCTTTTTTAGAGACGGTCCATGACCGTCCTTATTTAAAGACGGTTTATGGCCGTCCTTTAAAAAATACGACACGTCAAAATTTGACGACCGTTGCGACGGTCCAGGACCGTCCCTTTTGGCCTTTTGAGACGATTTTTAACCGTCTTTTTTCGCTGTTTTGGCGTAGTGTCAACGATAGCCATATAACTACTTTTTTTCTAGTCTTATGGCTCACTTGAGTTTTGAATTGGCCTATCTTGGCTCATCCTAACATGAGCGGGCAAAACAGATGAATGAAGTGAATTTCTCTAAACATCATGAGGGCCCCACCTAGTTTATAAGCATTGGTCAAGGTTTATACAATCTGTTTCCAATATAAGCAATCTCACCAACCTCGCGGATGAATTCGGTCACTCACATGTAGCAGTGGGTACCTGACCGTTTAAGTGAGTTTGCAAAGCATTGGCATTTCAATTGCTAAATTGTGGTAACTTATTTACTATACTTATGGCACACTTACATCATTTGGACCTTTAAAATAGTGGGGCCCACTTTGGATAGAATGTAGCCAGAAGATCACACTTATCTGATGAACCTTACCATTTAATCATGCCCATGGAATATGTACCTTTGACCATTCTCATTTCAACTGTCCATTTTATGGCCGTGAATTGAATGGTTAGGAAAGGGGATCACCTAATAGTAGGTAAAATAATGTTAGTATTTAAAGCTTAATTTGGCAGTTGTTAGTTAGCTATGCATTTACAGGGCTTTGCTAATTCCACGGTGAATAATTGGACAACTTTAATTTTGAGGTGGACCACACCTTGCAATGTTAATTTACCTTTTGACTTCAGGTGAATCACGAGCTGCACTGAAATGACCTAACTTTTATGCTATAAAAATTTAAGGTTTATACTTCATGAGAAGCTCATATCTCGTAGATGTCACGTATGCATCACATCATTATACATGTTTATGCAATGAATGAAACGAAGAAAAATGAGAAAATTTTCTAATAAATTTATTATCTCTTTAGAATATTTTAATAGGTATAAAAGAAAAATAAATGACAGCTTATTTTTAAAATACAGCAAAATCTTTTAAAATGAAATCATAAGTCTACAATTCAACATAAAAATGCACACCTCTAAATTAAATAAAATTTTAAAAATAGATATTAACATGATTAACAAAAACGCCATCCAGAAGGATAAGTATAAAAGGGTAAAGATGAGAATATAAGGTTATTAACAATTGAAAGAAAGTAAGAATCAAAACATGCTGCTATAAATATCTTAATATTAAAGTTGCATTTTTTTCTTTAAATTATAACATTTAGAATATATAGAATCTAAGTGGTTGTTTAACACATGAGGGGATTTCAAATCCCCTAGTATGTTTGGCACCATAAAGTATTCCAGCATTTCGAATACAGGGGTTTCAAAATCCCTTAAATAGGGGGTTTCAAAACTAAGGTGAAAGTTTGGATTAAGGTTTAGGGTTTAGGATTACATCTAAAATCCTTTCAAGAGTTGCATGTATAACATTTGTGTCACTAAATTATTAATCTATTGTGCACATGACCTACTAATGATATCCTAAAACAATTAGATTATCAATTGCATTACTATAATTACTTTACTACGATGATCTACATAGTTCAAACATTGTCCATGTAAATCAACGGTTAAAAATTGTTGGTTAGTGACTCGGATGTGATCTTGAGCTTATGGCCCATTTGATACTTTTTCATCATTTCTCAGCAAAGTGTATATTTCAATGGGCTTATTACAACTATTGTGTCAAACATTACATACATACACTAATTAAAGACATTAAAGTTGATTTAGTAATTAAATTCAAACCCCTGTAAATATATTATGCATAACTACTTTTGGATTACAAGGAATTTTGAATCTAATGTGCCAAATGAGGAGGATTTCAAATCTAGAGGAATCCGAATTCATTCTCCCAAACAAGCCCTAAATGAACATAGTGCACGTAAATTCTTGCCATAAAAATTTCTCTTTTTACCACTAATACAAGTATTTAAAAAATGAAATAATATATAGTATATTTATTTTCTTTTTAAAATAAATATTTTATATTTTAAATTTTATTTTTCTTATAAAAATAAAACTAGCATCCTTTTTTCCTTCTTCTTTCTTCTTTTTTCTTTTTTGGCTACAGGCAAGTCTCCCATTACAAATGATTTTATATATTAAAAAAATTAAATTACATTAAAATTAAAATTAAAAAACCATTGTCCACTAAACAGTCTATTCATCGGCCATTAAAATCAGAGTGGTCATTTATCAGATACTTTTTGCACTTGCGCTCATGTGATAAATGGATCGGCCGGACTTTCAGCCCATGAGACATTCACCATATAACGACCACTCAACGACCGTTCCTGACACACCACAATCTACAGATTAGCACGTGTGGTGTGCTTGCGTCTGGCTCGCAAAGATGAGGTAACAGTTAGCTTGTGTTGGGGAGGTTTTTTTTTTTTTTTTTTTTTTTTTTTTTTTTTTTTTTTTTTTTTACACACACACACACCCCACACACGCACGCCGTGGGATTTCACCACCGTGGGTACTCGAACCTTTGACCCGGTGTTGAAACTCCAGGGAGTCTACCACCCCGGTAAGAGTAAGGACCCTTGTGTTGGGGAGGTTATTTGATACTCTGGCTGCGATTGCAGCTTAATACACAGACACTGATCAAAACTGTACAGGAGGCATGCATTAAATCTATTTAAACTAATTAATCCGTTGTACTTCCTGTTACTAAGTTACATTCACAAAATCAGGTTGGCCGAACAATCCTAACTTTTAATTTCAGGCTCTTATTTGTGAAAATGGGACCATTTAATATTTTCATTTTAACCGTCCAATAATTAAGTTACATTCACATGGGCTCTTTTTCATACATGGTGCACCAAACATGGACCACTTTTTGGACAGTTTTAATTCGATATCGATAATTTGTAAGTTCCTGCGTATCATCATCACACCCCTCCAGAGTATAAAAACTCGAGTCCTGCCAAATTGTTGCACAGCTGTCCAAAAGAGCAATTAGGCCCACCCACCTTGGCCGGTCGAGCGAAATAAGAGGCCAAAACATAATACCATGTCTCATCACTTTTGTGGGGCCCGCTACTTTCAGCTAGTGGTGGTATTATGATTATGTTCGACTCATCCTACTTAGTGTGTGGCTCAGAATTGAAAACGTGTCTGTTTTGCATGCCATCTGTACCATCTACGTGGCACGGTGTTGGGTGATCCTCATAGAATTTCCATTTCCTTTCTTTTCTTCAACGGCAGAAAAATAACTCCAGCCTGACTGGACCGGAATAGTCCACGACACCTGTTTTAGTCCGTGCGTAAAACACCCAAGGGCCTGTTTGGATGGGCCAATACAATGGTAACATGCTGTAAATAGAATAGTTGTTACAAATTCCAGAACCGTGAGCTTATTGCAAGCGTTTAGATACACACGGAATATAGTGCCTAAGCTGTTAGGGAATGCTATCAAACATTTAGTCTCAACATTTAGATATGTTGCGAAGCAGATTGCATGGTCTATGATATATGTGTTATTTTCATGAAGTCCATCCATTTTGCAAAATCATTTTAGGATATGTGCTAAAAAATAAAGTAGATCCAAACATCAGGTGGACCACACCATAGAAATGAGTGGGGACATTGATGGCCACAATTGAAGCGACCGTGATAATATTTATTTTCCACTCAACTTGTTTATAAGGTCATAAACACTAGAATGAAGAGAAAACACGAATATTATCCTGATGAAAACTTACATGGCCCGCAAGAAGATTTCAATGGTAGGCATTCGATCTCCACTGCTTTTTGTTAAGGTTTCAACCAATCACAATACATAATCTGATGGCTGAAATAAGGCCGTGTCAGCGGCTTAAAAATCCAATTTACCAATTGGTACATTGGATGAGAACCTTTATTTGAGCTATACATACAAAACGTCGCCCGTTGGAAAATCACACAGGCTACACCATCCAAACTCCTAAAACCCATTGAATTCACACGTGTGGTCTATTGTATTTTGGAACAAGGTTTTTTTTCTTTTCTTTTCTTTTTTAATCTTTACTCCCCAACATTATGGGTTACAATTTTAATTAACGAGTTTGATGAAAGATATACAAGATGGTGGCCCCACGTTCAGCAACCTATCACCATTGTTCCTTGTGGTGTGGCCCACTTGAGTTCTTTTGCCACCTACACATGAGATGATAGAGCCTGATGGGCGTGGTGGATTTTTACATATACAATGGATAGTCAACAGAGCTAAGGTCTTTTATATTCTCAGTAGAACACTGTTGTAGAGGATTCCAATCCAATAAAATTTACTGAAGACTCGGACATGCACGAAAATTTGTTATTTTATTCTATGAATTCACATGTACCATATATGAATAATAACATTGGGTTATATAATAGGATTTGATTGATTAGCAAGCCAGTGCTAGTACAAGTGAGGCTAGTACTCAATCCACATGGTAGTGAAATAGAACCATTTTTTAAAAGTAGCATGTGACTCAATTAGATCCCTCCACATCTCAACACTACTGAGCCGTATCTTATTGGGTTGCGGCACGTAATCAGCTCCGCTTTTTAGAGAAGGAAGCGGATTGGCTGGGTACATGGCTCCAAAATGAAGTATTTATTATATCCACTCTGTTCGTCCATTTTTCAAGATCATTTTAGAGCGTGAACCACACCACAATTACCATGGGATAATGATTTTCACAGTTAAAACATTCATAGGGCCCACATAACTTTTATTTTCCATCCAATCTCATAAGGTCACGAAGACTTGGATGAAGAGGAAAAACAAATATCATATTGATCCAAAACTTCTGTGGACCACTTGATCTTTCTATCTGTCAATGGTAGAGGTTGAATCCCCCACTGCTTTTTGCAATGTGGTCCACTTGATCTTTACATGTCCTATTTTTTGGCTCCAGCCTTACAACTACTTCGCCAAATGGATGGACGGTTTGGATATAACACATACCTTGTGATGGGACCCACAAAATTTGATGACGTAACACAGCAGCTAGATCGCTGGTGTGTGGTACACCAGCCAAGAAGGGACGGAAACGGATTGGCTAGTCCCCCGACACCAGCTAATGGCTGATGGTCGGTGCTCCGTGGGCCCCACCATAATGTATGTGTTTCATCCATGCCGTCCATCTATTTAAATAGATCATTTTACGGTATAATAACAAAAATGAGTTATATCCCAATCATAAATGGACCACATTACAGGAAACAGTGTTGAATGAGCGGCGACCATTAAAAAACATTTTGGGGCCATAGAAGTTTTCGATCAAGCTGATTTTTGTTTTTTCCCTTCATCTGGGGCTGTATGACCTAATCAACCTATTGAATGTCAAATAAACAGTATAGTGGGCCTTAGGAGGATTTTAATGATGTTTGTCTAATCACTATTGTTTTCATGTGGTGTGGTCCAGATGAGATTTATATACCTCTCATTTTTGGGCTCAAGCCATAAAATGATCTGTAAAAATGGATGAACAGAAAGGATGAAACACATACATCATAGTGGGGCCCACAGAGCACCGACCATCAGCCACGGGGCTGGTGTCAGGGGGAGTAGCCAATCCGTTCCCAGAAGGGACACGCTGGAGGAAAGCTTTGCGTGTGAATGTTCGGACGCGGATTTCCTGCGAAAGCCTTCCGTAGAAAGTTCCTGCGCCGGGAACGTAGGTGGGGCCTACTGTGATGTTTGTGAGAAATCCTCCCAGTTCATCCGTTTTTTGAGTTCATGTTAGGATATGTTATAAAAAATGAACCGTATCCAAAGCTTGAGTTAGCCGTACTAAAGGAAAATGTGGTTAGGGAAATTCCTACCGTTGAAACCTTCCTGGGTTCAACAGTGATGTTTAGATGCCATCCATACCGTTAACAACGTCATTCCTATTGAGATGAACTGAAAACAAAATAATTAGCATGAATCAAAACTTCTGTGGCCTCACAAGTACTTCAACCGTGGACATTTAATTATCACATTTTTTGCTTACTTGAACTTTCGATACGGTTCATTTTTTATAACATATACGGTTCATTTTTTATAACATATCCTAAAATGAACTCACAAAATAGATGGACGGAGAGAATTTCTCACAAACATCACAGTGGGCCCCGCCTAAATTCCCAATGCAGGAACTTCTGCTAAAGGCTTTCGCAGGAAATCCGCGTCCAGAAAGTTCCCAGCGTTATGTGAACATTACCCTTATATGTAGGGTGCATGTCTACACAATGCACACGGGTTTCTAATTCTCCAGAATGGTGCCCGTTATTCTGAAATCCATGCCGTTGGTCTTCTTAATCCCAGTATGGATGGAGAGTTCCCCTACTCCGAGATTGTGTTAACTTAAAGACCATAGGAGTTTTTTCAGTGGAACGTGTACGGCTGTTGAATTTTTCTTCATATCCGTCTATATTTAGGCCACAAATCAAAAGGCTCAGATGATCCTACTAAGAATATTTTTTCAGTATATCCATCAACAGTGGGATACTATCTGAATGGTCCAGATTACGGAACCATGGGCCCACTTCTCACAATTAAAAATCACTAACCATTTTTTATTAGGGTGATAGTTCACCACCACTTTTGCAGGAGGTACTGTTCCACACTACCGTTCGGTCTCTCATTTTGGACAAGAGAGGACCCTTTGTTCAGTTGTTCAAACCATTGGTATGATGGACTTCACCATGAATTGCAAAAATACCCCAGATTGAACAATCCTAACCTTTCAATATGTTACGCCCCATTCCCCATTCGATGATAAAGGGCTAGATTTACCAAGGCTATGATCTTCCAATATCAGTGGTGAGAACCACCGTATCAACGGTTTGGATCACTAAACCGTGGGTCCCACTTATACAAACTGAAAGCCGGACCATACCGTACAAACAATCCACGCCGAGAATTGTATATTTAAGTAGTTTCTCATCACTGCTTAGATGGGGTTAATGTATGGCAATCCATACCGTCCAAATTGTGAGCCCCATTATGGATGGGTCATAGCTCAAAATTCAAACTGAGCCAACCAACCTAACCGTCTGATTTCATTTGTTGAATTTGATAGCTGCTAGGATCTTTAACTGGTGTGATTTTTAGGATATGCTCCATCCACAAAGGGCTCTATCATTTGGACGGTCACGATCATGAGACTTTCAATGGGTACCACCCCCCATGGCACACGTGGCAAACATGCATGCCAATCAGGACAGCTCAATCAGCTGATCATGAATGAGCAACAAGGGGAGCATCATAATAAGTGGACCACCATCTGATTAATGTGAGTTTTACTCGCTGAATATGGAAAGGGTGCTTTCTATGGAGACCAATAACCAAAGCACGAAAATCTCAGCAGTTCATTTGGTGGGCCCAATATCATGTTGGTTGGAGGGTTTTAAAAATGTGAATCAAGAAAAAGTTGCCAAATGGTTCATATAATCATATTCAAGAAACCACCAACAGAAGGTTTTGACTGTCATTCCTTCCTCTATGGTTTATAGGGAATGGGTCATCCATGGCGGGCGCGGATTAGATACTGAAAAGGTCAGTAGCCAAATGGCTACTGAAGTGACGTCACCAAGTTATGTGGACTCCACCATGATGCATGTGTTGTATCCATACCGTCCATTAATTTGGAGAGATCGTTTTATGGTATGAGGAAAAGAATGAGATAGATCTAAACTTCAAATGGATCCCACCATAGAAAACAATGGGGACAGTGACATCCAACGTTCAAAACTTATCAGGGCCCATAGAAGTTTCCGATCAAGCTGATATTTTTGTTTTCACTTTATCTATCTCTATGTTAACTTATGAATAGGTTGGATCTCAAAAATACATCATGGTGGACCCTATAAATGTTTCAATCGGTGGGTGTGACTGCTTCCGCAGTTTTCTATAGTGGGTCAACTTTAACTTTAGATCTATCTCATCGACGGTATGGATACAACACATTCATCATGGTGGGTCCACCGAGCTTGGTGGCTTCAGTATTTAATCCGCGTCCATCCATGGCAGGGCCCAACAGATGAGCGGTCAGGATCCTGTACACATCTACTTGTGTGAAAAACAAACATGTAATAATGCTAAAAAGGACACCCATTATTTTAGAATTGCATCAATGCCATTGATATTATTCTTTAGTATTTTATTATTGAATAAACACGCACTAAAGGAATCACATATAATACAGTTCATGTTCCACGTCACCACTATCTTGGGTCTGGATCCGGTGTCTCTAAGGGCATGGGAGGTACCGTTCCTCCATGTCAATGCTGCACACGTGGAAAAAATGGATTAGCTCGAAACCGCTCATTTGATAGGTCATGTACTGAATGGGTCATAACATAGAAACGCATGTGCACTGATGAAACTTCGGTAAGTTCCCTTGACAAGTGAATCCGACAATGTTTATGTTAATGCATCTGATAAACTTTCATTAACATCTTCATTCAATTAGTCTAGTTTGCGTGAAGTCATGGTGGACATATTGGACATGGTGCTCTACGTGATGGTAGAGGTGGTAGATTCTTAGGAGAAGGTAGAGGCGGTCATGGTGGTCGAAGAGACTATATGTGTACTCACGTCACCTAGCAAATTATACTTTGAATTTTTATCCTGTTTTATCGAGGTATTTTGAAAACCCTTAAGGTCTAATTAAGCTTTTATGGTAGAGGATACTTCTTCCAAAGATAAACCCATTAGCCTTGCCTCATCTAATGTTGGGGGTGGTTATGTTAGTGTTTCTTTATCACATAAAGAATATGCGTGTTTTCTATCTTTTAGTGGCTCTACATTAAACAACACTTCATTCACCTTTACAACCACTTTGGCTTGATTAGGTAAAGCATGTCTTTTGTCATCTTCTTCTTCCTTTTGGAGCATTGACTCTAGGGCATCTGATCAGATATCTGGTAATCATAGTCTTTTCTCTTATTTTAATTGTATTTTGTTAAACGCATATGTTACTTTAACTGATGGTACATTATTAAATGTTATTAGAGTTTGTACTGCTTAGCATAATGCATCAGTTTCCATGTCTTCAGTTTTATATGTATCCAAGTTTTCATTTAACCTTTTATTTACAAGTAAGCTAACAAAGTCTTTAAATTGTTTCGTGTCTTTCTTTCATTCTTATTTTGTTTTAGGACCTTAAAATGGATAAGAGGATTGATGGAGTTCATGAGAAGAATGGTCCATACTACTCAAAGAGAGAACCGGTAGGTGTGGTGCCGTTTCTTACAAATTCGTGTTAGGAAAAAGTCTTTAATCTGTTTTTTACTGTAACTACGACTGGTCGTGGGTCAGACACGACTGGTCGTAGGAATAGTTCGACTGGTAGTGGCCTGCACGACTCAAAGTCTATCGACATGGGATTTTGGTGTCCGAGCTGCTCGACCGGTTGTACTGGTCTCACGACCAGTCGAAGACTCGGCTCGACTAGTCGTAGGTTATACAGATTTGTTTCCAAATCTGATGCAGACTGCGGATTTTGAGTCGGCCTTTCGCAAGGGTGCGAAAGGAAAGTTGCATAAACTATAAATAGGGGTCCCTAGGGTTATTCTAGGGCATGGGAAGGCTTTCTAAAGTAGTTTCAAAGGTTCCTAAAAGGGTTTAGTTATCAAAGGGTGTAGCAAGGGTGAGATTCGAGGTTGTTCGAATCGGGTAAGTCTTTTCTCTTTGTAATTGATGCTTTCATAGTGAAGATCTGTCGCTTTGTGCCGTTGTTTTTAGATGGAAAAATACTGTTTTATAAGTTATTCATTGATCAACCAATCTTTATTGTTTCTCCAAAAGCACTTGATTGTACTGGCTTTGCTCATATATTTGGATCAGGTCGAGATAAACTTTTACAACATTTAACTAAGTGTATATTTTTGGAATATTCTCGTACTAAAAAATGTTATTGATGTTATTCTCTACTCTTAAAAATCATTTTGTAACTGATGATGTCACCTTTTTTTGAAAGTATTCCATTTTACATTAAAGATGACTGTATCATTGAAGCCACATCTATAAAAGCTCCATTGCTGATGGTTTTTCCATCAAAATTTGATGTTGAGAATCGCCACCTTAGAAAGATTTCATGTAGATTTATTATAGAAAAATGAGACAAAATCGGACATTACAGACTATTTCTCTTCAGTCTCCAGAGGTTGTTAACGACATTTTTAGTTGTGATCTGAAAAGGTAAACGTTTTAGTGTTTCTCATCCTATTTCTAATTTTATCAACTCTACCTTTTTATCCACAAATTATCATAGGTTTGCCTTTATCTCGTCAGTTGTATCTCGTCAGGAGTTTCAACACTCGGTCAAGGGTTCGAGTACCCATAGGTGGTGAAATTCCACTAACGTGAGTATTGTCAAATGAAAATTGAAAAAGATCTACAGATGAACAGATGAAAGCCATATATTCCAATGATACTTGGAAGTCGACTGATCTTCCTTCATGTAAGACTCCAATTAAGTGTAAATGAGTGTAAATAGTAAAGTTTTTGTCAGATATATCAATTGATCGTTACAAAGCCAAGTTAGTTACTAAGGAGTATATATACTCCGATTTATGGAGTAGATCATCTGGATACATTTTCACCCGTGACTAAGTTTAATTCAATTTAGATTGTTATGTCACTAGATGTAAATCTGTAATGCCCTGAAAATCAGGGGTCGAGCATAAACTCAACTCCCGAGTTCCAGAACATCACTTATGCAACAAAATGAATGATGATTGAATGTTGACTGTATTTGTGCATTGAACATGAGTGAGATTAAGCCAAAACATAATATCATACTCCAGAGACAGTAAATTAGCAAGCGGAAGACTATGATAGATATATAAAATATATAAAATCTGTGGTGAGTCTCCAGAGCATGATAACATTACCAGGTTATAAATTACAAGTACAGTTCAAATTATACCAATGTGTAAGTGTAATGTCTTCTATCCCATGTACCATAGCCCCGTCAATACAGTACCAGGTCTTCAGAGACCTGTCAGAGTGTTACATGTAGGAGAACTCCTCCTCGACATCATAGTAATAGTCCGGCTCTGCTTCAGGAGTAGCGTAGCCATCTGCAATCAGAAAATGTCTGGTGGGTGTTCGAAACACCGTCCCATAACGTGGGAGTGAGTGATCAACTCAGTGGAACAATAAAGCATAGGTTAACATGTTATCAATTCAATCAAGCAGTAATGATAAAGCAGTACAAATCAAACAATTCTAACTACTCTTATTAAGTGCGAAAATGAAATGACATGATGCTGTATGCCCTTGCCAAACCACCCTCATGCGACATCATCTTACGTTCGCGAATGCTTAACTCCCAAGGCGCCACATCTACTAAGCACATGCGGTGCGATGATGATCATGATTACCGAGTTATTATTAGTCCATTTCAAACAAAGAAGATTGGGAAACTAAGGTACCTCCCTTGTATCATTCCCAAACATGATCCATTCTAAGGTCGTCATTCCTAGTTAATCTCATACGATATTATGATTTGAGAGGCGTAGCGAAGGCATCACAAAGGGCTCGTCACCCGTCAGCACGGATACAGATCTCACCGTATGCGGCTCAATTGTTGACCGTCAGCTCAGTACGGTCTCACCGTACTCGGCTCAATCACTAGCCGTCAGCTCGAATACATGTCTCACCGTACTCGACTCAACTCATACTCTAGTTCTTTGTGAAAGACTCGTCGCCAATCACGGACCCTTAGAGTATACTCGAAGATACTACGGAGGACTCGTCGCCGTCGTCGACACGAGTAGTCTCACCGTACTCGGCTTTCGCCGTAAGTATCGACAAATCGAATATAGTGTCCCATACCACCATAATCGGCCACGAGTTTGGTTGCTCACCGGTCACTACGGGAGGCACGTGGCCCCGCCAGTAGGCCGGCACAACACTTTCGACCACGGTGTCCCATACCACCATGCCCGGCTCATGAGTCTTAGCGGATCGAGGTACCATGGTTAAAAGGGATTTCACTGGTAAGTTTGGTACCCTAGGTTCAGGCAGTAGCGACCAAACCTGGTGAACATACATACGACAGATCGGGTTACTTGACGAGCTCGACTAGCTCGAGCGCACAATAAGTTGAACAACATAAAGTGCATAAGCACTCCGCGTGGCCAACCACTATCGCCAACCGAAGTACGACTTGGGTTCATCGAACACATCTCACATGGCAAATGAATCGCAGCCACGAATTCAATTCTGATACCGATTGTCTGGACTATAATCATAGCCCCAAACATGATAACTTGCAAATAGATAAAGCAGTAACGGATCAAGATTCCACTCATACAATCAAGGTATGGTATTATCCGTTTAGGGTCGCTGGGTCTGTTGCACGCACTCGTTGCTCCGCTCCCCCATCACCCATGACGGATCATACAACGTAAATATAAATTTAAACATATGCATTACATAGTTATAATCATAAAGCAGTTGAGCATGTTATGAATCACAACACAAGCATGAGTTTATACATGTTCAATTCCTAATCACACAACAATCCAAGGAGATCATACACATAGTTAAAAGAGGTTGAGAATCATATCTCAACACCCTTATACATTACAATTTGCTAACTACTACTCATTCAGACATTTCAAGAAACACTTAAACAAACATGCATCAACATACATGATGCATGTCGATCACATAGGTGTTAGGCCAAATCCTTTCACTAGGGAGTTGCCCCAATCATAACACGCGTACACCCACGACGGATAGTCATGGCAAGCAGGAATCCAAGTTCCATATTCATTCAGTCATTTCCACAAACACTTGGGCCACACATTTTAGCATATATGGTGTCTATTGGCCGTAGCGTGATTTAGGGCAAATCCTTTCGTCAAAAGGGTATCGCCAATACAACAATCATGAATCCATGACAATTAGTCATGGCGAGCACGAATGAGGATTCTATACTCATTCAGTCATTTTCACAAACACTTAGAATACACTATTACAACATACATGGTGTATGTTATTAAAACATGTATTAGGGCTATCCCTTAGCCGAGTGGGTATTTTATCCATGTATAATATATTACTACAGCAAATAATCATGATAAATTCATCTCCCAATATTTATACGTATACAGTATTTTCTAGAATACGCATTTTCAACATACATAGTGTATACAAGCAAACATGTATTACGGCGATTCCCTTCGCCAAGCAAATGTTTTATACGCACATAATATATTTATACGACAATTAATCATGACAAACACATCACTAAAATATACATGTATACGGTACTTCTTACAATACCGTATTTCTACATACATAGTGTTTATTAGTAAACATGTATTTAGGCGAATCCATTCGCCAAATAAGTATTTTATCCATACGTCATATACCCATATGTCAATTAAACATATCAAACAAATTTCCAAAAAAAATACGTATACAGTATTTTATACGAATACCTAGAGTATGTGAATTTTCAAATTCTACAATTCTAATCGAAACAGAAAACGGAAAGCATTTTGTACATGTGCAATTGCATGCAGATCATGAATCTATCATTATCTGACATTGAAAGCGTTGAAAACCATAACCTATACGCCTAAAGTCCGCACCTTGTGTCGTAGAATCGTAACGGAGTTGATAGGTTCGCTAAGCTTCCGTATACGGGAGTTTGGCAACCTAGAGAAAGAAATAAGTTAGTTATTTCCTAACCTACAACTATCTAATCCCCTAAACAGGTTAGGGTTAGGGTTTATTACCTAGAAATGACGCCGGAATCGCCGGGAAAGCGACAAGAATGAGGTGGTTAAGCACCGATAGCAGCAGGGAACAGCAGTAGGGAGTTCCTCCCACATCTCCCTCACTTTCTCTCTCTTTTCCCTCTCTCAAATCCCAAATTCGTATGGCTGCCATGAGAGAGGGTTTAAGGTCCTTATATAGTCTCAAACCTTCCCAAAATAGACTCAGGTTCAAGGGTTACTACTATTATAGGTATTTCGGCGATGTTCCAGCTCAAAAGAGTGTTTCTGGTGGCCCCCCTTGAGCCAAACGTTAGACTTAAGCTCACCACTCATGGATCCACGTGGGATTATGTTTTTGACTCGATCGGATTTCCAGATCACACGGGGCGGACCACTTTCAGTTCAACGGTCAATGGGCCACGATCCGAAATTCCAAGTACATGTAAATGTTCCTGAAATTTTTCCTGATCCGAGGGTGTAATTTGGTCTGATTCTGACGGTCTGGTTGTTTTACTGATGCGCAAGCGAAATGGTGCCAGATCACTATTCCATATATTTATTTTGTAAAGGGAATAGTGTTTTTCACACACCCTCGCTCCGGATCCAAACGAATGGCCGTGGGACATCGGCTGGACCTGATTTTTGAGATGATAGTCAAGCCCAGCGAGGCGGTCCTAAGTCCTTAACTTCGTATTGTTCGGACTCCCGATGTGCGGTCCAGATCAGATACGGAATTTTGAGATGCTCCCGAGAGCAGATGGTAATGAGTTTGATCCTGGATTTTTGGGTAATCTAGTATCAATGATTCTACAAGTTTTGGGTCTTGCAAATTGTATTTAAAGCGGTTCAAATAGATTTCATGGCTAATCTAGTTTAGCACTTAGTTAACTTTGTCAAATTTCTAAAGGATTTAATTCTAAGTGATTTCGTCCGAGGTAGTATTTAGTCCTTTGCGCTTTGTATCTAAAGTGATCCAAGTTATACTACTTAGCTAGTTTAAGATACTGTCTAGGGTGAAGGTGCTTTGAAAAATTGAAAGCACAAGGTAGTGAAGGGTGGGATTTGTGAAGAAAATGGTTTAAGGAGCGATTTGAGGCTTTAATTGAGCGTTTAAGAAGTTAAACCTGTGTTAGGATTGACCCATTGCCTAAGGACGTCTAATCCCAGGTTGGCAAAAATCCGGGGCGATACAAAATCATAATTGGTCTCTCTTTCAACTGGATGTGAAGAACACATTCCGAAGAAGTCTACATGGAGCAACCTCCCATGTATGTGGGTCCTTACTCTTGCTTGGGTGGTAGACTCTCAGGAGTTTCAACTTCCAGTCAAGGGTTCGAGTACCCATAGGTGGTGAAATTCCACTAGCGTGAGTGTGTGGGGTGTGTGTGCGTGTGTAAAAAATAAAAAAAAAACCTCCTGTATATGTTGCTTAGGGGGAGTTGTCGACAACATACAAGTTGAACAAGTTTATGTATGCATTGAAGCAATCACCAAGGGCTTAGTTTGAAAATTTCAGTAGTATGTTGTTATATATCATTGTGATTAGTGATAATTTGGAAAATAATAAAAAGCTAAAGTCATCCCTTCAAACTCATTTTCAGATTTAATACCTTAGTCTTCTTCCATATTTTTTAGGTATTCAAGTGACAAGATCAAATGTTAGAATAACTCTATGTAAGAGAAAATATTCGTACTTGTTTAAGCAATTTGTCCATCATGCGAGTCCCACCTTAACTTGGGGCCCACTTTTTATATCCACAACCTATCATGTGGAGCTAACCTTTAATGTGGATTGTCTATCATGTAGGTCCTACATTTGAAGCAGACCGTCCATCATGCAAGGCTTGCCTTGGATGTGGGTCATTCATCGTTAGGGGTTGGCATTGGACAGAGGCCATCTATTATGTGGAGTCCACCTTAACACGGGTTATCCATCATGTGAGGCTTACCTTCAATGTCCATTGCCATCATGTAGAGCCCACCTTTGATGTGGACCATCCATCATGTGGGCCCCACCTTCAAGTGGGTCGTCCACCATATGGGGCCCACTTTGGATGTGAGCCATTTATCATTAGGGGCCGACCGTTGATGTGGGTCATCCATCATGTGGGGCCTACCTTTAATGTGGACTGCCATCATGTGGGCCCCACCTTTGATGTAGATCGTCCATCATGTGGAGCCACCTTTGATATGGACTGTATATCATGTGAATAGATGACAAAGAAAATAAAAAGTAAAAAGGTAAATAAATTTTATTTATGACTATGAAAATATGTTTAGACTAATAATCTATTTTTAAGAATGTTGTTATCAAACAATTTTTTATTTAAAAAAAAAAAAAAAAAAAGGGTAAAAGAAAGCTATTACAAGGGTGCATCCAAACTGGCCCTTAAAATCACAAGCAATCCAAGATGGACCTAACAAATCGATGGATCAAATTGTTTAGTGGACATATTTTCTATAAGCAATCTTGACTATACATATTAAAGACCATTGTTTAAATGGCTAACATTAGTAAGATCGGCGTGATGTTTGCAGGGTGGCCCATGAAACATGTGTAGGAAATCTGTATTAATGGATTGGATTGCCTAAGTGTGGTCACTATAACAAATAGGCTCGGAGAGTACCGGATCACCTTTTCTTTTGAAATTAATTCACAAGAAGAAGCCAATGGTATAAAAAAAACAAGAAGAAGAAGGCAGGCTATTTGTGGCACACGTGCTAACTTGCCCAGGGTTGCTAATTTGCCACTGACCTGGCAGCCGGTTGCAGGGTGCTTGTAGTATCGGCGGGCTGACCTTGAAGGCCCACGGGTTGGGCCCGGATTGATTTGGACTTGACCTTGCCATTGTCTGGTGGCTAGGGCTGAAGGTCAGCGGATTCAACCCGTCTGACCAGTGATCGACCCAAAATTGCGTTGGGCTTGAGCAGGATGTATCGGGTTCAATCTCGGGCTTGGGCTATACAAACACCAACCCAATAAAACTTTAGTCGGGCTCGGGTTGCCTGACCCAACCCGAACCCGATCAATATATAAGTTCCTTATAAATTATAATTGAGTGCGAATCATCTATGTTGAAGGTGTAGGAAATTCCAATGCTGTCGAGTTTCACCGGTCCATGTCATTTCCAATGACTCAAGCTAACAAGATACACCAAATTTCTCTCTCCTAAATAGATTGTGTGCTACACAACTTAATTTTTAAAGGAGTAGTTGTCTTATATTTTAACTTGTTTATTTAGAAAAAATGAACTTCTTTGTAATAAATACTTACATATATGATTAATAAAATTATAGATATAAAAAATAAGATGTGCATTGAAAATATAATAGACTAATGTAATAATGAAAATATTAGCATATATCCACCCGGCCATGTAACAACTTTAAATTTTGGTGCATTAAAAAAATTAAAATAAATATTTAAAAATTCTATTTTTAAATAAAAAAAATAAAAACAAGTCAATAGTTGAGTTGGTAGAGACATTCTTAATTGAGAGAGAGGTTTAAGGTTCGATTCTTGGAGTAGTAATAATAATTTTTTATCAAATGCCATAAAAAAAATTCAAATTCAGGATAAGGGAGGATGCGCTCATCCTATCTTATGAGAATTTTCTTTAAAAAGGGATACGGAAGGTTTCTGCATTAAAAAAAAAAAAGAGAGAGAGAGATAAGAAGCCTTAAAGTAAAAGGAAGAGGAAATTCTAATAAGTTCTAATCGTTAGATCTTTTCAATTTTTTATTATGTTGTTAATTTCTTCTTGATTTATACAATGGATGGTGTGGATCATCCACACCATCATCGTCTAGGTGTGTAGAGTCAATTTTAATAAAGTGATATTTTTATGATTTCAGATCTAGTTAGTATTATTTTATGAATATATGGAATGGATGGAATCTGATTGTTCTAAGATAGATCTGTACGGATCATATGATCCATAAGGCCAAAATATATAAGGCCCATAATTTTTAGATCAATTTGACAATCAGATAGGCCACATTAGTTAGACCTAGAAGTGTTTGATAAAGGAAACTTAGATATTTTGTGCAAGTGTGTTGAGGGTCAAATATTGCATATTAGACCCTAGTTACTGCTTGGATTTACGAACATAATATTATTTAATGGTCTGATTTAATCGTGTTTGTAATGCAGGATGTGATGACAAGCTGAGACTGAAAATGAATGCTTAAAGCTGAGATTTAACACTCCGATGTCATCAAGGCAAGGGACGGACCCCATGGGACCAAGATCGACGAATTTACACGCCAGAGAGCCGAGAAAATCGAGAAACTGAAGTTCAAGTGGCCCGAAATTGGTCCAGAATGCAAGATCACAGTGTTCCCGCCATCCGTTCAGCTCGAAACTCCATATGTGACCTGGGGACCAGAAATGAACCATACACGCCAGATTTCAGCTCCCGAATCACTCTAGAAGTGGCCCAACAGACAGATCAGCCCACATATCTGCGATTTGGGGCCCACCTGACATTGGAAAATGCTTCAGGCTTAGTCTCAACCCCTTAAAGGGGGTGGAAAAATAGATGAATGGAATGGATCTCTTGTACATAGCTCAAGTGGCCACCATTGGCCGTGCCCGTGCACAGTCCAGAGGTGCACTCAAGGTGCACTGGACCAGGAAATCGGGTCAGCGGGCGCTGACCCGATCCGTCTCACACTCGGGAACAGCGGACGACGCTGTCCATCCGTTTTCTCGTAGTGGGCCCCACCCATTGTTCATATGAACAATCCAACCCGACCATTCACTCCGAAGTATAGGCGTGATGATCGCCTAGGTGGCGGAATCCCAAAAGACAATGGATATTCGAGTTTAGCTATTAATACGGACGATGGACGGCGGTACAAAAGATCAAGTGGGCCGCACCGATTTCGCTTCAAAAACACCCTTTCCCAGACGGTTTTTCGTCCTGAAGCCATTAAACGGAGTGGATTTTTCAATAAACGCTGATAGTGGGCCCCACCATCAGAACAGCGGATGAGAATTCGCTGCCCTGTTCGTGCGTACCCGAAAATTGGCCGCTGTGGGCCGGTTCTGTGATCCCGATCACGGTCGAATTGACAATCCAAACCGTTCGTGCAATTCAAGAGAACCATATCACTCATGCCTAGGGGTCGGAATTGCATGATACAATGAACGATCAGTCTTTCACCGTTCAAACGCAACTCGGACGGTAGTCTGAAAAGCTCAGTAGGCCGCACAAAAGCCAGTAAAAAACCATCCATTTCCAGCTTATTTTTCGAAGCAAATATAATGAACGGATTGGATTTGTCAGAGTTGCATCGAGCATGGCCCCGCCAAGGTTCAGCGCAGGAACAAATTCCCTAAGAAGTTTTGGCTGTGTAAAGCTTCCGCATGGGCTGCGGGCTCGGCCACCGCTGTTGCCTATAAGAAGGAAGAAAGAGAATCGCTGGAAAAAAAGAGAGAGGTGAAGGCTGAGGGAGCTTGGCTTGGGGCTTGGACGTGGAGCACCAGGGAGAGTAAGATTAGAAAAGTTTTTTTTTCTTTTATGGTTTATTTGTTTTTCCTGATTGTAACGCCCCGAAAAATCAGGGGTCGTGCATAGACTCGACTCCCGACTTCCCGAGTGTCACTTATCATACATTTTATGGTTTTATGGTTAATCAAACTTAAATGCACAATTTGGAATATCCTGGAGCATGAAACATAATCATAACTGATTTACTGAAATGAAAGAAGTTCAAATACATATACAAGTCCAAAGAATATGAAAAGGGTCGCATAAGGCGTTGCCCATCAAAATCTAGAATAAAATGATATGTCCACGAGAATAAAGCTGAGTCCACAACTCAGCGGTCCAATTCCCGCCTGTCAAGCCGATGGAGAGCCGCCCATCAACTAAAAGTAGGACAGCTCATACTCCTCGTCCAAGCTCGCCTCGCCAGGCTCCTCGTGCCCTGAGTCACCTGCATCTATGAATGGGTCTGGTTGGTGTTTTAAAACACCGTCCCAGAGTGGGAGTGAGTGATCAACTAAGTGTAAACTATTGGTCTCAAGTTACAACAGGCATCAATTATAATATGAACTTAATGAAAAGCAGACAATCATCAACACCTAATAACTCTTATTTAAAATGCATGCATGCGGGATGATATGATGCGTGCCCTCGCCACAACACTCCCTCAAGCGACTCCATCTAACGATCGCATATGACAACACTCCCTCAGAGCGACCTCGACTTCCGAGTCGCCACCCTAACTAATGCGTGCAATGCGATCGTGTTAGCCGAGTTATTAATTAAGTTCATTCATCCAAAGAAGGTTGGAGATTCGATTCACCCTACGTATCAATGCCCTAAACTGGTTGCGAGGCCAAGACCCCATCAATGCGTGAGGCCGAGACCTCGCGGTCCGTGATCCCGTCAGGTTCCTCATCCCCGACACCAAGCACATGAGGAGTGCCAAAAGGAAGGGATCGCTCGTGGTCACTACGGGGAGGCGCGGTACCCCAGCGTAGGCCGACAGCTCGGACGTAGTGTCCCATTCCACCATGCCCGGCTCACGAGGCTGTGGACCAGTTTCAAGTGGATTTTCAATGGGCTACAATGGTTGCAGGGTGGTTCAGATTCCATTCATATGTGGGCACACAGGGTTAACAAACAGGGTTGATCAGATTGTAGGCTAGATCGCACGAGCCAGGCGAGCGTGAGACGAGCGACCTCGGGCACGAGAGACCCATGTAGTCAAACTACAGCCACCCGAACACACCCCCCCAAACTCACGGGTTTAGCCTCGAGGCGGTCCTACCCTTGGAGCCACCTTCGTTCATCATGTTCCTGACCAACCCAAGGGTATGAGGGGATCCGTAACATGCCAATTCTATAGATTATCAACTAGCATAGCGACCACATGTTCTCATACATATCATATGCCATTCAGATTCTCATAACAAGCAAGACTAACCATAACATGAAATAAGTACATGAGAGTTATGTGTGTGTGTGTGTGAGGAAGTTAAGCACTTCTTCCAATTTCAGAAATCATGTGCACATGGATAATAAATCATACATGCATTGAAACACCGCATATGAGGAAAAATGATAGAGCAATCATGAACAAGCTATCACCCATACATAATATCATGTGAGAGGCAAGATCAACACCATTATGAAAGCTAAGCATGCAATCCATACAATTCCAACAATATACAACTCCTAGGTTTTCTCTAGATTATTCAATCATAGCATCCAAGTAATCAAAATCATTAAACCCACACTAAAATTGGTGCAAGGCCACCTAAGAACAATAGTCCGCACCTTCGGATTCGTTGAAGGCTTAGGAACGCCCTAGGAGGGTGGATTTTGGGGGTTGATCGGTTGGAATCCCTAAAACAACATTTGCATGTTAGAATCTCAAGCAAAACTCTTCTTATCATAAAGGTTTCAAGGAGAATGAGTGTTGGATCTTACCTAGGCGATCAACGGAATAAAAAGGGCGGTTGCGGATAGAGGTGGGCATCGGTCCTGATCGGAACGGATTGGGTTTAACCCGATCAGATCCGAAATGCCAAGGTTGGACCCGAATCCGATCGATCCTAATCAAATCCGAGTAACCCGAATCGAACAGATCCTATACATGATTCACCTTACCCGAACCCTATTTAAAAAAAGCGAGTCGGATCCATTGGATACGATTCTGACATGTGTAAATTTAATTTAACTTTTTATATAATGTGGTCCACTTCAACCTTTAACATATGCCATTTTTTTTATCAAAGGCTAAATTGATATGACAAAATGGATGAACGGCTTAGATAAAACATATACGTCAAGGTGGGCCCTACATAGCTCTGAAAGAGCTTTTCACTTTCGTACTCATGTTTTCACTATATATTAACACGCACGTAACTGACGTAAGTTTGCTTTTTAAATACATGCAAAGTTTTGATTTTATATATATAATAGTTAGTTGTGTAGATTTAATCATGGGATATATGTTATATCCAAACCGTCCATTCATTTTATGACCTTGTATTAAGGCTTGAGACGAAAAATAAGACAGATCTAACTATCCAGTAGACCACACGGATTATTTAATGGTGAAAATCATTTTCTAATTCTATTTGTAGTGTGGTCGAGATGATCTTTTAATATTATTCATTTTTTAGACAATGTCCTATAATGATCTGAAAAAATTGATGAACGATGTGGATAAACCAAAAAGATTTTAAAACGGGCCCCACACACTTTCCTAAGTAGACAAAATAACTCCCCGTACGACGGGTTACTTTTTGAAGAAGCTTTGTATCGAAGGTAGCTTCTCGAAGAAGCTTTATATTAGCTTCTTGAAGAAGCTTTGTACAACCGTACAAGGGCAGCGGATTGCGTACTAAGTAAACTCAGTGGGCCCCGATGGCATTCATGCATTTTATCCACTCCGTCCATCTCTTTTGAAAGATAATATTAGGGCATTATCTCAAAATTGGAGTATATCCAAACCTCAAATGGACCACACCACTAAAAACAAGTGAATTGAACATATACCATTAAAAATTGTTGGTGACAACAGAAGGTTTCGATCAAGTGATATTTGTGATTTCCCTTCACCCATAATATATATATATATATATATATATATATATATACACGGGTCGGGTCGGGTCTGTTCGAGTCGGATCCTATCGGGTCGGATTCCGGGTCGGGTCGGGTCGAACATGGTCTATCGAACAGATCCGAAAATATTTCGGATCTGGTTTCTACTACCCGATCCTGCCCGATCTTGACCATCGGTTCTGTTCGAATCGGGTCTGATCGGGTCTGATCGGGTCGGATCCAGCGGATCGGGTATAAAATGCCCACCTCTAGTTGCGGATGAGATTTCTTCTTAGAGATAAGGTAGGGAGATGTGAGGTTTGATTTCCTTGGGCCCCACCACGATCTAAGGTCCACCTTACCCTTCTTCCTTCTCTCTTTCTTCTCCTTTCTCTTCTTTCTCTTCTCCCTTTTCTCTCTTCTCTCTTCCCTTTCTCTAGGGTAAAATTCGTATGGAGAGAGGGGTACCCCAAATGAGGCCCTTTTTATAATGCCAGGTTTGGTGTAAATGGCCCCAAGGGCTAGGTTTTTACTATACTAGACTTATGGGAGGGTCTTTCTAGGATCTATGGCCCTATCACCCCTCTGGCCACCAAATTTGGTGTATAGGTGCCTTATGGCCTGACTAGGGCCCATGCAAAAATTGAGGACAAACGAATGAACGGATATATGATCCGAGAAAGCGTTTCTGACCTTTAAGTGGTCCTGTGGGGGCCATTTTGGTGATTGAAGCATTTCTGATGGCCCTATGGCCATGAAATTTATAGGATAAGTGGTCCATGGCCCGATGAGGGGCCTTACAAAATTTGGGAACGAACGGATGCGGGGTTTGGTCGTACGGGTCTGATTCACGATCAACGGTCATCGTGCCACGATCGGGTCCCAGATTTAGTGGACGGGCATAGAAAAATATATTAAACAACCACCACAAATTTGGAGGAAATCCGACGGCTGGAACGTCCGAAAATCCCAATTTCATTTGTAAGTGCCAGATTCTAATTTTTGGCGTTGGTGGGATGCATTCGGCTAGTGCCAGATCCCAGTTCTGGGTGTCCACTGGGTCCGCAGTTCGCGATGGACCACAAGCCCAGTGAGATCTATGATTTCCTAAAATTTTAGATTTTTCTGACCTTCCTCGGTCGCTGGGCGGCCCACACGGGCTGTTGTTAAGTGCAAACAGGCCATCTGGCTTGGGGGCCCGTACTTGGTCCCATCATAACTAGACTGGTCCACCCCAGAATAAACTAACATTGAGTGTTAATGGTCGTTAAGTGATATTATAAGTTAATAATAAAAAATAAATAAATAAATTTCAAGGATTTTTGGAAATCCAAAACAGTGAAAATCCGGGATGTTACACTGATTATGGAGATTAGCCTACCCATGTGTGGCTAAACCTCTTAGCTAGGGCTAAGAGGTGAAGCTTGTAGCATGATGGGATGCCTCTTTGCTTATGCCTTTGTTTAGACTGAATTGATATTGATTTGGGTTAATTACGGGATTGTTTTCAGTCTTTAATGGTCTGTTGTGACTGAAATTACAATGGGTCTGCGATGGCTTTGAGCATATTCTTTTCCTCTTTATGTTTATGACGTCAGGAAGCCCTGTTGTTCACCATCATCTCCTGGGCATGGTTGGATGTCGGTACCCTTCCTAACCTTCATACTTTGATTGGTTGGTAATTAGTTTAATTCTGTTGTTTGCTTTGTCTCCTGGGCATGGTTTGGTGCTGGAATCCATTCTAATTCATATACCTCTCATCTCTTGAAAACTATATCAACGTCAGTTCAGTTAATTTCCCTGATTTTTAATCCAGGCATAAGATTTCCCTGATCTCTACAAGTGGATCCTCTGAATCCCTAGTGTCTTTTCTCTGATTTTTCCTAAGTTTTAGATTAATAATTCATCATTATTCTTCAAATTACAATTGATTTAGATTTCATCTCATTCTAGTTCTATTTCTACTTAGTTTCAGATAACGTACAGGTTTCAGTCCCTGTGGATTCGACCTCGGTCTTACCAAGTTATTACTACATCACAACCCTATACTTGGGGAGTGAACAAGTTTTACAGCGCTGCATTCTTGAGGGATGTGATTTACGATTTTCTAAAATTAATTGGTTTTAGAGTTAGTTTAAGATTAGGATTTTACTAACGTTAGTTTTGAATTTTTTTTTATTTGATTTTTAGAACTAACCTTTTTGTTTTGTAGGGTCGTTGATAGATCTTCTAACTTGGTAACTTCGTCCTAAATTCTTTATTTTTTATTTATTATTTTTTATTTTTTTATTTATTATTTTTTTTTTATAGGAACTTCATCTATTCTAGAAACTAACTTATTTTGTTTTGTTTTGCAGGTCTTTAGCTTAGGGACTCCAATTTGGTAACTTCCTTCCAACCCTCTCTTTCTTTCTAGATTTTCATTTTCCTTCTTAGGATTAGGTTTAGAATTTGATTGAGGGCTGCGAGTGTTTCTTGCCCAAGTGGGCCCGTGACGACACTCGACGTCGCTTGACTGAAGGAGGATTAGTTGAGGGGTTGACTGTCCATCGTAGGATTAGACACCGCTCGAATTCCCCCGAGTTAATTGAGGTTATGGCTGCAAATCAACCTCAAGCACTACCTCAACAGATGGATGAGGAAGTACATGATGAGAATGAGGTGCTTCAAGCACCCCCCGCCTCGTACCTTACGAGATTATTTACAACCGACGGGGTGAGCATGCCCTCATGCATGATTTTTCCCGAAAACACAGACATATGGACATCAAGCCGGAGTTATCCAACTCCTTCCTAAATTCCATGGGCTTGAATCAGAAAGTCCATACTTACATTTGAAAGAGTTCGATGAGATTATAGCCACCTTATACTTTCCCAATGTATCCGAGGATACAATCAGGCTGAAACTCTTTCCTTTTTCCTTGAAAGAGAAGGCTAAGACGTGGTTACATTCACTGCGTCCTAGATCCATTGGCACATGGAATGATGTGCAGAGGGAATTCATAAAGAAATTTTTCCCACACCATAAAACGATTACCCTCAGAAAAGCAATCATGAACTTCGCCCAAAAGGAAGATGAAACATTCTACCAATGTTGGGAAAGGTTCAAGGATCTTGTCAGTTCATGCCCACAACACGGTTTTGAAATGTGGCGCATTACAAATTTCTTCTATGATGGACTGACATCTTCCATGCGCCAACTGGTCGAGACAATGTGTAATGGAGAATTCATGAATAAAGAAGTCGATGAGGTATGGGATTACCTCGATAGACTTGCCGAGAATGCACAATCATGGGACCATTACCCAAAATCAAACACCACGCCTAGGCCAACTCAATCTAAGGAGAAAGGTGGGGTATATCTCCTGAAAGAAGAAGACGATGTAAATTTTAAAGTGACTAATCTCACTCGAAGAGTCGAGGCCATGGAAGGAAAGAAGGATAAGGTTAATGAAATTGTTTGCGGCATCTGTGATTGCAACATTCACACAACTGAAAATTGTCCTACCATATCTGCCTTTCGAGGAGTGTTGAATGAGCAAGCCAATGCCGTAAATAACTATCAAAGACCTTTCAATGGATCTACCTCCAATACATACAATCCTGGTTGGAGAAATCATCCAAATTTTAGTTGGAGGAATGGACAAACTGCTACCCCTCAAAGTTTCTTCAATCAAAATCCAAATCAGGGGAAACCTCAAGAAGAACCGGTTCAAAATTCCATACAAGAGCTGACTCAGGCAATGCGTGGACTTACGAGACTTTATGCAAAAAATAGATTCACGTATGACGGTTATAGAAAAGGGGATGCTTCCTGCACAACCGCTCCCCAATCCTAAACCGCAATACGAGATAAATGATCCCAGCTCTTCAAATCAAATGGGACACGCTAAATCCATCACCACTCTTAGGAGTGGGAAGATCATTGATAAAACCCTTCCGGTTAGGCCCGAAAAGCCTCAAGAACCAGAAGAGGACAATAATGATGGATCTCGTGATGTCTCACAAAATTTAGAACCGGAACTTCTAGAGAAGCCAGTTGCTCCGTTCCCCTAACGGTTGGTTGCACCAAAACGTCTTTCTAACTCTCAGGATATTCTGGAGGTGTTGAAACAAGTGAAAGTCAACATTCCCCTACTTGATGTCGTAAAACAGGTTCCTCTATATGCAAAATTTCTGAAAGACCTATGTACGACCAAAAGACGACAAAGCATTCAAAAGAAGGTCTTCTTGACTAAAAAAGTGAGTGCCATCCTGAAGCAAGACGTGCCGTAGAAATTCAAGGATCCCGGTAGCCCAACCATATCATGTGTAATCGGGAACCATCGAATTGATCATGCACTTCTTGACTTGGGAGCAAGCGTCAATCTAATTCCCTACTCGGTATACAAACAGTTAGGATTGGGTGAGTTAAAACCTACCCTAACCACACTACAACTTGCCGATCGAACTGTTCGTGTACCAAGAGGGATTATTGAGGATGTGTTAGTCCAAGTCGATAGATTTTACTATCCTGTAGATTTTATCATCTTGGACACCGAACCCATCAACAACATAAGCACTCAGATTCCCGTCATTCTTGGTCGCCCATTCCTTGCCACGTCAAATGCAATCATCAATTGCAGGAATGGTGTCATGACTATGTCTTTTGGAATTTGACATTGGAGTCAAACATCTTTTTCAATAACGGCAGCAACGCAGAGGATGATGACGATGTCCACGACATTAACATGATCGATACTTTCGTGGAAGATAGGACACCCCTTACCTTATCCTCTGATCCTCTAGAGACGTGCTTGGCCCACTCCCATGAGTTTGATGACGATATGATTAGGGAGACGTGTGCCTTGCTTGATACTGCACTGGTACTTGAAGTTAACCGGTGGAGGCCAAAATTCGAAGAATTGCTACAAACTGATGTAGTGCCTCTACCGTCTAACCTCAAGGCACCGAAGCTTGACCTAAAACCTTTGCCGTCTGATTTGAAATATCCTATTTAGGTCAAGATGAGACATACCCGGTGGTGATCTCTGCCCACCTGGAGAAAGAACAGGAAAGTATGCTCATATCTACTCTCATTGAGCATAAAGGAGCCCTAGGATGGACGATAGCGGACCTCAAGGGAATCGATCCCTCGATTTGTACTCACCACATATATCTTGAGGAAAATGCGAAGACCGCTCGGCAACCACAACGTAGGCTAAATCCAAACATGAAAGAAGTGGTTAAAGCCGAGGTTCTTAAACTATTGGATGTGGGTATCATATACCCTATATCTGATAGTCAATGGGTGAGTCCAACTCAGGTGGTTCCTAAGAAGTCCGGAATCACCATCGTAGCCAATGCTAATAATGAACTCGTGCCAACTAGAGTCACTACTGGTTGGAGAATGTGCATTGACTACAGAAAGTTGAATACCGTCACAAGGAAGGATCACTTTCCTTTGCCCTTCATCGATCAAATCTTGGAAAGGCTAGCTGGTCATTCCTATTACTGTTTTCTTGACGGGTATTCAGGCTATAATCAGATTGAAATCGCCCCTGAGGACCAGGAAAAGGCCACATTTACATGTCTCTACGACACCTTTGCTTACCAAAGGATGCCATTTGGACTATATAATGCCCCTGCCATCTTTCAGCGATGTATGCTGAGTATCTTTTCTGATATGGTGGGGCAATATCTAGAGGTCTTCATGGACGATTTCTCTGTCTATGGTTCATCTTTCAGCAAGTGCTTGGAAAGTCTTAAATGTGTGCTGAAAAGATGTGAAGAAAAGAACTTGGTACTTAATTGGGAGAAGTGTCATTTCATGGTTCATAAGGGAATTGTCCTTGGACATATCATCTCGTCCAAGGGAATTGAGGTAGATAAGGCAAAAATTGATCTTATCTCTAACCTGCCTCCACCCAAGAACATTAGGGACGTGCGATCCTTCTTAGGACACGCAGATTTTACAGCGATTCATAAAGGACTTTAGTCTCCTCTCTCCCTTTATGTAATCTTCTTCAAAAGGATGTTCCATACGAGTGGGCGTGCAATGCCGGTGAAGCTTTCACCAAGCTTAAAGGCATGTTAACCATCGCACCCATCATGCACCACCCGACCGAGCCTTCCTTTTGAGCTTATGTGCGACGCCTCGATTATGCTCTTGGAGCTTGGTGCTAGGTCGAGAGAAAGATAAGAGGCCCTACGTCATCCATTATGCGAGTAGGACTTTAAATCCTGCCCAAGTGAACTACTCGACTACAGAAAAGGAACTTTTAGCCGTAGTGTTCGCCTTGGACAAATTTAGGTCTTACCTGATCGGATCCAAGATCATTATCTATACAGATCATGCGGACTGAAGTATCTTCTTTCTAAGAATGATTCTAAGCCCCGCCTGATACGATGGATCCTTTTACTCCAAGAATTTGATTTGGAAATTAAAGATAAAAAGGGAGTAGAGAACGTAGTGGCCGATCACCTTTCTCGCCTTAATACCTCTGATTCCCTTGAGGCGACCCATATCAATGACATGTTCCCTGATGAACAACTGTTCAGAGTCTCTCATTCACCTTGGTTCGCTGATATTGCTAATTATCTTGCTACAGGTTCCATACCGTCACATTGGACTGCGCAAGATAAGAAGAAATTTTTCACCGAGGTACGCAAATTCTTCTGGGATGATCCATACTTGTTTAAATATTGCCTACACTAAATTTTGAGGAGATGTGTGCGGATGATGAGCATCGAGTGTCATCTCCTTTTGTCACTCACAGGCCTGTGGTGGTCACTTTTCTGCAAAAAAGACCACGGCCAAGATTCTGAAGTGTGGCTTCTATTGGCCCACTATGTTCAGGGACACTCATGAGTTTTGCAAAGCTTGTGAGCGTTGTCAGAAATTGGGAGCATTGTCCCCTCGAAATATGATGCCCTTGAATCCCATTCTTATCATAGAGGCATTTGATTGTTGGGGCATTGATTTCATGGGACCATTCCCCCAATCTTATGGGAATTTATATATTTTGCTTGCCGTAGACTATGTCACTAAATGGGTCAAAGCGATTCCGTGTCGAAATAATGACCATCGCATAGTCATTAAATTCCTAAAAGAGAACATCCTTTCCCGATTTGGAACGCCTCGAGCTATTATTAGTGATGGGGGCTCACACTTTTGTAATAGGCCATTCGAGAGTTTAATGAAGAAATACGGTATCTCTCATAAGGTGAGCACCCCATACCACCCACAGACAAGTGGGCAAGCTGAGATTTCTAATAGGGAGATCAAACACATTTTGGAGAAAATGGTTAACCCTGACCGTAAGGATTGGTTAATTCGATTGACCGATGCCTTATGGGCGTACCGTACTGCTTTTAAAACCCCTATTGGAATGTCTCCCTTTAGACTCGTTTATGGGAAGGCTTGCCACTTGCCTGTGGAATTGGAACATAGAGCCTACTGGGCGATCAAAAATTTAAATTTCAATCTGAACAACGCTGGCTCGCTACGCAAACTTCAGTTGAATGAACTTGAAGAAATCCGGAACGACGCATACGATAACTCGAGAATTTACAAGGACAGGATGAAGGCGTTTCATGACCAACATATTCTACGAAAATCATTCACGCCAGATCAGAAAGTCATTTTGTATAATTCTCGATTACATCTATTTCCGGGTAAGCTTCGATCTCGTTGGACCGGCCCTTACATTGTTGTTACTGCATATCCTCATGGGGCCGTCGAGATAAGAGATCCCGACAATGGTAAGGAATTTAAAGTAAATGGACATCGTTTAAAGCCATTTGTCGAGAAATTTGATTCAGAGGACATGTTCATGCCTCTGATTGATCCTGTTTACCAGGACTGATCTCCTAGTCTGATGGAGGTATAGGTAGGTTATTGCTTTCATAGGATTAGGGTAGTTGCTTTGGTCTGACTGAAAACATTAAACTTAGCGCTCCTGGGAGGCAACCCAGCTTTTCGATTTATTTCATTTTCCTTGTTAGTTCAATGTTTGTGGGTAACATTACTGCAAACCCTCACGAGACTACAACTCGTCCACTAGGGGTAACCTAGGGGTTTAAAGGCTTGTTGCATATGCTAAATGCAATCGAGAGCACCTGCGAAAGTGTAACGCCCCGAAAAATCGGGGGTCGTGCATACGCTCGACTCCCGAGTCTCCGAGTGTCACTTATCATCAATTTTATGGTTTTATGACTTATCAAGTTTAAATGCGCAGCATGGAATTAATTGAAACATGAGGCACATCCACAACTAGTCTACTGAACTGAAAGAAAACAATATATATATAGGTTCAAAAGAATATAAAAGGGCCGCACAAGGCAAAGCCCAACAAAATCGTAAAGAAAATCATATGCCCATAAGAATGGTACGCTGAGCCCACGACTCAACGCTCTAGAATCAAGTCTCCTAAGCCGATGGAGAGTCGCCCATCAGCTGCAAGTAGGAGAGTCCGTCCTCCTTGTCCAAGCTCGCCTCGCCAGGCTCCTCATGTCCTGAGTCACCTGCATCTATGAATGGGTCTGGTTGGTGTTTTAAAACACCGTCCCAGAGTGGGAGTGAGTGATCAACTCAGTGTGAACTATTAGTCTCAAGTTACAACAGGCATCAATTAAATTATGAATTTAATGAAAAGCAAACATTCATAAATACCTAACTAATCTTGTTAATGTATATGCATGATAGATGATATGATGTATGCCCTCGCCACAACACTCCCTCGAGCGACTCCGTCTAACGATCGCGTATGTCAACACTCCCTCAAAGCGACCTCGACTTCCGAGTCGCCACCCTAACTAATGTATGCAGTGATAATGTTAACCAAGTTCTTAGTTAAGTCCATTCATCCAGCAGGTTTGGGAATCTGGTACACCCCACGTATCAATGCCCTAAACGGGTTGCGAGGCCAAGACCCCCCAATGCGTGAGGCAGAGACCTCGCGATCCGTGATCCCGTCGGGTTCCTCATCCCCGACTTCAAGCACATGAGGAGTGCCGAGAGAAAGGGATCGCTCGCGGTCACTACGGGGAGGCGCGGCACCCCAACCGTAGGCCGACAAATCGGACACGGTGTCCCATTCCACCATGCCCGGCTCACGAGGCAAGTGGACCATAAATCAAATGGTTATCGAGGGGTTACAACGGTTGTAGGGTGTTCCAGGCTCCATTACATGTGTGAGCAAACATAGTTAACAATCAGAATTTGTCAGTAAGTAGACTAAACCGCACAAGTCAGGCGAGCACAAGACGGATGACATCGGGTACTAGACCCATGCAGTCGAACTGCTGCCGCCCATACGCACTCGTCCAACTTGCGTGTTTAGTCTTAGGGGAGTCCAACAAGAGGGACTACCACCTAACCTCGTGTTCCTGACCAATCCAAGGGTTCGACGATAATTCATAGCATGCCATCATCAAGGTTATCAACCAACATACAGCATCATGTTGCATAAATCCTACCACACAATTCAATGTCCCTAACAAGCATAATACATTAATACAAACAAAGTGCATGTGAGAAGTGTGGGTTGGCGAGGAAACAAACCGATTCTTACGCCTCTTAGACTTAAAATGTGCCAAGGCAAGCATCATACAAGACATGAACAACAACATATGAGGTAAATTAAGCAACACATAGGCATATGATCATCTACTATATCACCAAGCATGTGAGGGGCACAAATATGAACATAAGAAAGAAAACCAACAAACATGCGATTCCACACATCACCAAATGATACCCAAATCCTAAGATCTCTCTAGATTTCACAAACACTTCACTCAAGCAAGAAAAATCATTAAACACATGATAAAATCGGTGCTAGGCCACCTAAGATTAATAGTCCGTACCTATGGATTGTTGGAGACTTGAAAAATGACCTAGAGATGCCGAACCTGGTGCCGATCGACCGGAACCCCTAAAGCAACATTTATATGTTAGAATCCTAAATAAATCCCTCCTCATCACAAGGGTTTCAACGAAAATGGGTGGTGGATCATACTTAGATGATCAACGGAGTGAAAAGGGCGGTTGTAGATGAGGAATCCTCCTTTGAGAAGATGTAGGGAGTTGTGGGGGTTTGATTTCCTTGGGCCCACCTTGCTCTTCTTTCTTCACTCTCCCTTCCTCTCTCTTTCCTTTCTTCTTTCTCCCCTTTCTCTCTTCTCTTCCCTAGGGCAAATTCGTATGGGAGAGGGGTGCCCAAAAGAAACCCCTTTTTATAATTTCAGATTTGGTGCAAATGGCCCCAAGCTTCCATAATTTTCTAAAATAGACTTATGGGACTCCCTATTGGTGTTGGGGTGGCCCTAACACCCCTCTGGCCACCAAATTCGGTGTGTAGGTGCCTTATGGCCTGATTAGGGCCCATGCAAAAATTGAGGACGAGCGGATGAGCGGATATATGATCTGAGCAAGCATTTTCGACCTTTAAGTGGCCCTTTGGGGGCCATTTTGATTAATGGGGCATTTCTGGTGGCCCTCTGGCCAGAAAATTTATAGGGTTAGTGCTTCATGGCCCGATGAAGGGCCTTGCAAAATTTGGGAACAAACGGATGCGGGGTTTGGTCGTAAGGGTCCGATTTATGATCAACGGTCACCGTGCCACGATCGGGCCCCAGATTTGGTGGATGGGCGTAGAAAAAATACATTAAACCTTGACCGTAAATTTGGAAGAAATCCGACACCGGAACGCTCGAGTCTCGGTTTCTTTTATCGGTGCGATTTTAATCCAAGATCGCATGGTGAAGCGCGCATTGGGCAAGCGCCAGATGGTACTTCTGGGAGTCCACTGGGTCCACAGTCCGCGATGGACCACAAGCCCAGTGAGATCTATAATTTTCTAAAGTTTTAGATTTTTTTGATCCTTCTCGGTCGCTGGGTGGCCCACACGGGCTGTTGTTAAGTGTAAACGGGCCATCTGGCTTGGCAGCCCGCACTTGGTCCCACCATAACTAGACTGGTCCACCCTAGTATAAACTAACATTGAGTGCTAATGGTCGTTAAGTGATATTATAAGTTAATAATAAAAAATAATAATAATAAATTTCAAGGATTTTTGGAAATCCAAAACAGTGAAAATCCGGGATGTTACAATCTACCCCCCTTAAAAATAATTTCGTCCCCGAAATTGCCTAAGGGTAGTAAGTAAAGGTTTCATTACTTCATTTGCCTAGGTTTTGTTGAATTCAAGTTCATATGCATGGTAAGGTGTGTACTATCTATACTAGTTTGGCTCATTCTAGTCTACTCCCCTTAAAAGTTTTCGCCTTTGAGGTTTGAAAACAAATGTCAAAATCATTATTATCGTATTAAGAGGTTGTTGGTAAAGTTGACCTAATAGTGGTATATTTTACCCTTTTACGATCGGGCTATTACTTGGAAAGACAGCTTGTGGTAGGCTTGATCCCATACGTCGATCCTCTGCCTGACCAGGGTAGAAAGATTGTTGTATCCCTTCTTAGTCCTGGTAGATCATGGTCTTCTGCTCGGTCAAAGCAGTGAGTCCGTTGGTGTTCACCCAGGATTAAGAATTGGGTCAAGCCGCGAATACATCGCAAGTGTATGGTCCCGTGATTCCGTAGTCCGATCCATCTTAACATTTGGAAGACATCAAAATTCTTTAACAGTTCAAGCTTCACATTCATAATATTTTTGCAGGTGGTGAGTTTCCCGCGATGCCTATGATTAAACGACTGTCCTAGAGGGGTTTACATGACCTTAAGGTTCCTCTTGACATTACCATTTTGATCCTATGGTTAGTGAGTTATGAGCAAATCATGTTTTGGTTTCATAAATTTTAACAGGAAAGGAAGAATCGAAAGTTTTAAGGTATTCCGGTGGTTTAGAGTGCTAATAACATTAAGATGGACGCAGTAAGGCAATCATACATACAAGCATTTATAAGGTGACAAGAAAATTTAAAAACAATCTATACATTCATATTAAATTCAAAGTGCCATTAGTATGGCTAGTTACATCATACAACATGGATTACATAGTTCTCTAGACATTCCAACATAAGAAAAAAATAACTTAGTCAAGCAAACGTCCTAACTATCCTTCAACACAAGCAGGTAGAACTAATCGACTCAAAGCAAACTACTAATTATCGGAAAGGTTATGCTACTACTCTTCTGGATCGGGCAAAGATGGGGGTACTTCTTTCCCATGAGGGAAAGAAAATCACCGGAATGGTGAAGAAAAAGATGGAGAAAAGTTCATAGAGATGGTTTTGAGAATAACTTGAGTTTGGGCTAGGAATAGGCTTTGGGAATGTAGTTGAGAATGGAATTTGAGATGGTGTTGAGGATGAACTTGGTGGATGCTGGGAGTGAAAGAGGGATTGGAATGGGGTTTGGTGAAGTAGAAGGAGGTGGGTTTTGTGAATGGGCCTTGAGAATGGGTATAGGAGTGGATTTTGGAAATGATGGGTTGAAAAATGAAATGTGAGAGTGGTTTTGAGATGGACTTGTTGGAATGGGTAGTTGGAAGGAATTTGGAGATGGGTTTAAGAAAATGGGTTTGGTTGGATTTGGAGGTGAGGAGAGATGCGCTTTTCTCTAAAGATTTGGAAGAATAGAGGATGGTGAAGTGAGAGTGAAAGAGTGGATGGGTTTTAAGAAAATGGATTTGAGGAATGGGAGTTGAGAAATGTTTAGGAAATGAGTTGGGAAATGAGATTTGAGATTGGAATTTAGTGTAGGTGATCAAGTTGAAGAGGGTTTAGGGAAAATATGTGGGAAATGGGGTTGGGTTAAGCATGAGAAGAGGAAATGAGGGTTTAGAGTGAAGGAGTAAAGGAATGGGGCTCAAGTGAATAGGTTTTGAGGATTGCAAGATGGAATGTTGAGAGGGTTGAGGAAGATGTGGGTTAAGTATGAAGAAGAAGATATGGGTTTTGGAGAAGAAGAAGAGAAGTGGTGGAAGTGGGATGCCTTTGTATAGTTTCCTTGAAAATGGATTGAAGCTTGGAGAGGGAGAGGTTTCTCCCCTAGGGTGTGAGAGTATTAGAGAGTGTTGTGGGGTAAGAAATTGGGTATTAGTGCCCTTAAGTTGCAAGAGAGGGAGACCCCACTCGTGTGTACATTGAAAGGGAGGAGGGGACCCATCTTGTAACGTTTCTTATACTTTTAGTAACTGTATTATTTTTAAAATTTTTATGATGATTTAAAATCAAGTTTTAAATTATTCCACCAAATTTCATATTATTTGGAGTTGTAAATAAATTATAAAAATTCTAGAAGTAACCACCGTCTTAAACTAATGATTTTTAGACAGTTGTCAATTCATTCCAAATCTAACTATATTATAATTTTTATTTTATTTTTATTTTATTTTTATATTAAACTACACTTGTTAAGCTTCAATTTGGCTTTTGAATCACCTAAATCGGAGTTATAACGAAGGAGATATGAGTTTTTGAAGTTGGACTGAAAAATGCAGAAAACGGGCCGCCCGACCCGCTGTGGCCCGCCCGGCCCGTTGTCCGGCGTAGGCTACGCCGCTGCCGGCGTGGGCACGCCGGCCCTCTGGCCGACCGGTGTAGGCAACGCCACTCCAAGCGTGGGCACGCCAGCCCCCCTGGTTTAGCTTCCTTATTTTATGATTTCCTGAGCGCCTGTAAGGCTCCCGGAAAAGTACCATATATGAATTTGGGGTAGGAGAAGCTGATCTACGCAATGAGCCTACTAGTTTCACAAGATTCCCCTCAGTTAGTGTCCAAAACCAGGTTTTATTCCAATTTCACTATTTTCTGGTAAATTTTCATTCACTCACAACTCTTTATCCCCAAATGGGTCTAATCTATCAAATTTGGCCTGATATCCACTCATTTGGTCTAGAACAATGTTTCCGACCGTCAAATCCTTCGCTTTCTGACTCGTTTCTACCAATGTACTAGGGAAGTTCAAGAATAGAGTGTTGTCAGGTGAATATTTAAGGAGATATGTTGGAAAGAGGGATTTCGACTTAGGCCTGTCTGGTTAGCGGCATTAAGCTATACTAAATGGGATTTCAATGTCAATCCTAACTTAAGATTGGGAATGACATGTCTAGAATGAGTGTGGGATGAGATTTAAAATTAGTTTCCTAGGCTTTGCTAGATGAGCCTTGTGTTAGGAGGTGTAATGTGGGATTTCCAAATCCCTTGATGATGAACTTTCCAAGTAGATTTCGGAAGGAAACCCAAAATTTACCTTTAATTGGATACATTTCAACAGAGCATCATGGAATAAGGGATGCGCTCATCCCATGGACAATACTTTACACCTACATTACTCGTTACTTTAACATTCATTCCACCCAAATCCCACCTATCACAGTTGGCCCCATGGGTCCTAGGAATTTGGTGGACTAACAAGCTAAACCTTCTAGTTAATCGAGTCGAATCTCGCCGCCAGGTTAAGACCCTCGGATTTCCTCTCTCACAACCCATTTCTAACCCCTTGCAAGTCCTTTCTTTCGTCTAATGTCGTTGGTTCAGGATCTAAGATGGTTCCTAGCGTTCTAAGTCCATATTGTGTCGTCTAATCCGTATCTTCTCAAGTCAGCGGACGCGTTAGGGAGCTCATGACCCATGGCCCAAGGAATTCCAAACTATTGCTCTGATACCATCTGTAACGCCCCGAAAAATTGGGGGTCGCGCATACGCTCGACTCCCGAGTCTCCGAGTGTCACTTATCATCAATTTTATGGTTTTATGACTTATCAAGTTTAAATGCGCAGCATAGAATTAATTGAAACATGAGGCACATCCACAACTAGTCTACTGAACTGAAAGAAAACAATATATATATAGGTTCAAAAGAATATAAAAGGGCCGCACAAGGCAAAGCCCAACAAAATTGTAAAGAAAATCATATGCCCATAAGAATGGTACGCTGAGCCCACGACTCAACGCTCTAGAATCAAGTCTCCTAAGCTGATGGAGAGTCGCCCATCAGCTGCAAGTAGGAGAGTCCGTCCTCCTTGTCCAAGCTCGCCTCGCCAGGCTCCTCATGTCCTGAGTCACCTGCATCTATGAATGGTTCTGGTTGGTGTTTTAAAACACCGTCCCAGAGTGGGAGTGAGTGATCAACTCAGTGTGAACTATTAGTCTCAAGTTACAACAGGCATCAATTAAATTATAAATTTAATGAAAAGCAAACATTCATAAATACCTAACTAATCTTGTTAATGTATATGCATGATAGATGATATGATGTATGCCCTCGCCACAACACTCCCTCGAGCGACTCCGTCTAACGATCGCGTATGTCAACACTCCCTCAAAGCGACCTCGACTTCCGAGTCGCCACCCTAACTAATGTATGCAGTGATAATGTTAACCAAGTTCTTAGTTAAGTCCATTCATCCAGCAGGTTTGGGAATCTGGTACACCCCACGTATCAATGCCCTAAACGGGTTGCGAGGCTAAGACCCCCCAATGGGTGAGGCAGAGACCTCGCGGTCCGTGATCCCGTCGGGTTCCTCATCCCCGACTTCAAGCACATGAGGAGTGCCGAGAGAAAGGGATCGCTCGCGGTCACTACGGGGAGGCGCGGCACCCCAGCGTAGGCCGACAGCTCGGACACGGTGTCCCATTCCACCATGCCCGGCTCACGAGGCAGTGGACCAGAAATCAAATGGTTATCGAGGGGCTACAACGGTTGTAGGGTGTTCCAGGCTCCATTACATGTGTGAGCAAACATAGTTAACAATCAGAATTTGTCAGTAAGTAGACTAAACCGCACAAGTCAGGCGAGCACGAGACGGACGACATCGGGTACTAGACCCATGCAGTCGAACTGCTGCCGCCCATACGCACTCGTCCAACTTGCGTGTTTAGTCTTAGGGGAGTCCAACCAGAGGGACTACCACCTAACCTCGTGTTCCTGACCAATCCAAGGGTTCGACGATAATTCATAGCATGCCATCATCAAGGTTATCAACCAACATACAGCATCATGTTGCATAAATCCTACCACACAATTCAATGTCCCTAACAAGCATAATACATTAATACAAACAAAGTGCATGTGAGAAGTGTGGGTTGGCGAGGAAACAAACCGATTCTTACGCCTCTTAGACTTAAAATGTGCCAAGGCAAGCATCATACAAGACATGAACAACAACATATGAGGTAAATTAAGCAACACATAGGCATATGATCATCTACTATATCACCAAGCATGTGAGGGGCACAAATGCGAACATAAGAAAGAAAACCAACAAACATGCGATTCCACACATCACCAAATGATACCCAAATCCTAGGATCTCTCTAGATTTCACAAACACTTCACTCAAGCAAGCAAAATCATTAAACACATGATAAAATCGGTGCTAGGCCACCTAAGATTAATAGTCCGCACCTATGGATTGTTGGAGACTTGAAAAACGACCTAGAGATGTCGAACCCGGTGCCGATCGTATAACCCCTAAAGCAACATTTATATGTTAGAATCCTAAATAAATCCCTCCTCATCACAAGGGTTTCAACGAAAATGGGTGGTGGATCATACATAGATGATCAACGGAGTGAAAAGGGTGGTTGTAGATGAGGAATCCTCCTTTGAGAAGATGTAGGGAGTTGTGGGGGTTTGATTTCCTTGGGCCCACCTTGCTCTTATTTCTTCACTCTCCCTTCCTCTCTCTTTCCTTTCTTCTTTCTCCCCTTTCTCTCTTCTCTTCCCTAGGGCAAATTCGTATGGGAGAGGGGTGCCCAAAAGAAACCCCTTTTTATAATTTCAGATTTGGTGCAAATGGCCTCAAGCTTCCATAATTTTCTAAAATAGACTTATGGGACTCCCTATTGGTGTTGGGGTGGCCCTAACACCCCTCTGGCCACCAAATTCTGCGTGTAGGTGCCTTATGACCTGATTAGGGCCCATGCAAAAATTGAGGACGAACGGATGAGCGGATATATGATCTGAGCAAGCATTTCCGACCTTTAAGTGGCCCTTTGGGGGCCATTTTGATTAATGGGGCATTTCTGGTGGCCCTCTGGCCAGGAAATTTATAGGGTTAGTGCTTCATGGCCCGATGAAGGGCCTTGCAAAATTTGGGAACAAACGGATGCGGGTTTGGTCGTGCACGGGTCCGATTTACGATCAACCGTCACCGTACCACGATCGGGCCCAGATTTGGTGGACGGGCGAGAAAAATACATCAAACTTTGACCAGTAAATTTGAAAGAAATCCACGGTGGGAACGCCTGAGTCTCGCTTTCTTTTATCGCGCGATTTTAATTTGGCATTGGTGGGCGCGATGGGCAAGCGCCAGATGGTACTTCTGGGAGTCCACTGGGTCCACAGTCCGCGATGGACCACAAGCCCAGTGAGATTTATAATTTTCTAAAGTTTTAGATTTTTCTGATCCTTTTCGGTCGCTGGGTGGCCCACACGGGCTGTTGTTAAGTGTAAACGGGCCATCTGGCTTGGCAGCCCGTACTTGGTCCCACCATAACTAGACTGGTCCACCCTAGTATAAACTAACATTGAGTGCCAATGGTCGTTAAGTGATATTATAAGTTAATAATAAAAAAATAAATAAATAAATTTCAAGGATTTTTGGAAGTCCAAAACAGTGAAAATCCGGGATGTTACAGAAAGTGGTATAGATAGGATTTTATTTTTGTTATTTTTGTTCTGCTTTCTCTCTCATGCTGACCGTATTCCATGCTGCGATCTCTTGGAAAGTCTCTCACGATTCATCATTCAGGTACTATCTTCCCATCACTTCTCTTTTACTTTCATTGTCCCAGGTGCATTCCATGCTCATATCTTTTACATTGAGGACAATGTAGATTTTAGGTTGGGGGTGGGAGATTAGGTAACCTAATCAGTGTTTTCTTGGTCTTGAGCAAAATTTGTAAAAATTTTTAAATTTTTTCCGGACATTCTTGTGAATTTAAAGTGATTTTGACAACCATCTTGGATTTATAATGTTAAGATACGCATTGTTGGTAATTCATGACTTTTGGATTCAGTTATCTGTAGATTTCACAGTTAAGTTTGAATTGTTAATCCATGATTAGAAGTTGTAAACATTGATTGAGTCATGATTTCACATACCACATCTCACTTACACATTGAGATTTCAGTTTGATATTGAATGATTAACTTGGTAATCAATTGAGCATGAAAGAAACCAGCCTAAAAGATTTGGCCATCAGGGTAGTATAAAAAGAGAATTACACCATGGGTTTGCTCCCTATAGGTGTGGATTTTATTTTCATGATTAGCAGTTGGAAAGAGTTGGGCGACTAGTTTCACCATAGGTGTGCTCCCTATAAGTGAAAATTTGATTCCCAGTCTTTAAAAAAAAAAAAAAAAAAAAAAAAAAAAAAAAACTAGAAAATGAAAGAATGATCTCGAGGCAAAGTACTGGTTTAGGAGATGGTAGTTATGAATTTTCTGATTGATTACTAATGATGTCATGAAATCGACAATGTGATCTCTTAATGATGTTAGGCCGAGATTTCACTATACACCCATGGAACTCAATGTTTAAAATTATTCTAGTTTATGGATTAATATTTGAACTTGATTATGAAATTCACCGTACATGAGAGGCCAGGAGAAATTGATAATTAACAATCATGAATCTTAGAATTCTATAATCTGAGTTGTTTTTTTAAAAATCACTCGAGTTCATAGAAAGTGCCCTATAAATTCTGAACTTAAATTTTCGCATATTTTGCTCGGGACTAGCAAAATGCTGGTTGGGGGTTATGTTGAGGGTCAAATATTGCATATTAGACCCTAGTTACTGCTTGAATTTACGAACATAATATTATTTAATGGTCTGATTTAATCGTGTTTGTAATGCAGGATGTGATGACAAGCTAAGACTGAAAATGAATGCTTAAAGCTGAGATTTAACACTCCGATGTCATCAAGGCAAGGGATGGACCCCATGGGACCAAGATCGACGAATTTACACGCCAGAGATCCGAGAAAATCAAGAAACTGAAGCTCAAGTGGCCCGAAATTGGTCCAGAATGCAAGATCACAGTGTTCCCGCCATCCGTTCAGCTCGAAACTCCATATGTGACCTGGGGACCAGAAATGAACCATACACGCCAGATTTCAGCTCCCGAATCACTCTGGAAGTGGCCCAACAGACATGATCAGCCCACATATCCGCGATTTGGGGCCCACCGACATTGGAAAATGCTTCATGCTTAGTCTCAACCCCTTAAAGGGGTGAAAAATAGATGAATGGAATGGATCTCTTGTACATAGCTCAAGTGGCCACCATTGGCCGTGCCGTGCGTACACCCGTGGAGGTGCACTCAAGGTGCACCGACCAGAAATCGGGTCACGGCACTGACCCGATCCGTCTCACACCCGAAAACAGCGTACGACACTGTCCATCCGTTTTCTCGTAGTGGGCCCCACCCATTGTTCATATGAACAATCCAACCCGACCATTCACTCCGGAGTATAGGCGTGATCATCGCCTAGGTGGCGGAATCCCAAAAGACAATGGATATTCGAGTTTAGCTATTAATACGGACGATGGACGGCGGTACAAAAGATCAAGTGGGCCGCACCGATTTCGCTTCAAAAACACCCTTTCCCAGACGGTTTTTCGTCCTGAAGCCATTGAACGGAGTGGATTTTTCAATAAACGCTGATAGTGGGCCCCACCATCAGAACAACGGACGAGAATTCGCTGCCCTGTTCGTGCGTACGCGAAAATCGGCTGCTGTGGGCCGGTTATGTGATCCCGATCACGGTCGGATTGACAATCCAAACCGTCCGTGCAATTCAAGAGGACCATATCACTCATGCCTAGGGGTCGGAATTGCATGATACAATGAACGATCAGTCTTTCACCGTTCAACCGCAACTCGGGCGGTAGTCTGAAAAGCTCAGTAGGCCACACAAAAGCCAGTAAAAAACCATCCATTTTCAGCTTGTTTTTTGAAGCAAATATAATGAACGGATTGGATTTGTCAAAGTTGCATCGAGCATGGCCCCGCCAAGGTTCAGCGCAGGAACAAATTCCCTAAGAAGTTTTGGCTGTGTAAAGCTTCCACATGGGCTGCGGGCTCGGCCACCGCTGTTGCCTATAAGAAGGAAGAAAGAGAATCGCTGGAAAAAAAAGAGAGGTGAAGGCTGAGGGAGCTTGGCTTAAGGCTTGGATGTGGAGCACCAGGGAGAGTAAGATTAGAAAAGTTTTTTTTCTTTTATGGTTTATTTGTTTTTCCTGATTATGGAGATTAGCCTACCCATGTGTGGCTAAACCTCTTTGCTAGGGCTAAGAGGTGAAGCTTGTAGCGTGATGGGATGCCTCTTTGCTTGTGCCTTTGTTTAGACTGAATTGATATTGATTTGGGTTAATTAAGGGAATGTTTTCAGTCTTTAATGGTCTGTTGTGACTGAAATTACAATGGGTCTGCGATGGCTTTGAGCATATTCTTTTTCTCTTTATGTTTATGACGTCAGGAAGCCCTGTTGTTCACCATCGTCTCCTGGGCATGGTTGGATGTCGGTACCCTTCTTAACCTTCATACTTTGATTGGTTGGTAATTAGTTTAATTTTGTTGTTTGCTTTGTCTCCTGGGCATGGTTTGGTGCTGGAATCCATTCTAATTCATATACCTCTCATCTCTTGAAAACTATATCAACGTCAGTTCAGTTAATTTCCCTGATTTTTAATCCAGGCATAAGATCTCCCTGATCTCTACAAGTGGATCCTCTGAATCCTTAGTGTCTTTTCTCTGATTTTTCCTAAGTTTTAGATTAATAATTCATCATTATTCTTCAAATTACAATCGATTTAGATTTCATCTCATTCTAGTTCTATTTCTACTTAGTTTCAGATAACGTACAGGTTTCAGTCCCTGTGGATTCGACATCGGTCTTACCGAGTTATTACTACATCACAACCCTATACTTGGGGAGTGAACAAAGTGTTGCTATCACTTAACGTAGAAGGTCGAGATGGGTCATTGACGAATGTGTGGTTAGATCCACACCACTCCTCAAATGCATAGAGGTAAAACATGACAGGACCTCAAGAATCTGAATGATCTGACCATCCGATGGACTACCCCGATTAAGTAATTATCATTCAATTTTATAATCTTAAAATGGAGAAAAAAATAGAATAGAAATTTTAATTATTTGATTATTTTGGATCTGGCCACCTAGGGTGTTAATCAGAGGTGGGCCCCACCATGTAATAAAAATATATGAATAATAATGTTGTTGATATAACTGATAGGATTTCTGAATTCAAATCAACCTAATTACCCTGTGGATTGTACATTACCAGACTTATGTGAGTGACCCAACTTGTCTCATAATTCATTAAAATTAAAATAAATCATTGTGATTATTTGATTGATTTACCGGTTTGAATATTTTGATATGATAATTGTACGATAAATTTATATGTGAATATTTTAATTGAGACAACTATGTCAAATATGAAAAATATGCATTACATATCATCCCTCATTCATTGCATTGCATAATGCATGGTCGATCCTAGGGGCCCTCCCTGGAAGAAATGTCGATTCTGGTAGAGCGTTACCAGATGCGGACTATGCTCAAGCCTACCGAAAGGTGGAAGCCTACCCAACGGGTGGATGCGGGTTGACGACCTCCAACCCAAGCAGATGGACGATCACCCCATCTGATGCATTCATATCCCATTTTACATCATTATACATGCATTTTTGTATTATTTTAATTGATATAATTATAAACCATGCTAGGTTATATCACTAAGCTTGACTAGCTTATATTTTTATTGATGGAAAAACTGTACAGATGTGAATGAGGGTGGGCCGGTGGCTCAAGAATAGGAATATGTGGTCAAGCCAGAAAGGACTTAAGGGACACGTAGCCCTACTTGACAGAGGAAGAAGTTGTTGTTTTAGACTAATCATGATATTTTTACTTTAATGATATTTGATTTTTCTTAGATTGTAAATTAATTCTTTCAAGTTGTTGGACATGTTTATTTTATTTCGTAAGATCCCAATTGAGAGGGTCCTTAGTTATGTTTATGATTAATTATTAGAATAAATGATCGTTTCTTATTTTTAAGATGTTGTTGAGTATGAATGGAATGTAAATCTACGGTAGAGCTAGTAAGTAGATGAATATTTGTATAATTGAATGAAATTAGTACACTCAGTGTACCTGTCATGGGCCGAAACTCGGGTCTGAGGGTGCACACTCTGTACTCGAATTTCGAGGCATGACAGACCAACTCAGCCAACTCAACCGAGCCTGCTTGAGTTGGGCTTGGGTCGAGAATTCCCAACTAGAGATTGGGTTGGGTGGGTTAGGATTAAGGTATAGGAAACTTTGGTTGCTAGGGTTGAGCACCAACCTAACCCAACCTACCCGACTTTTAGTAGCAGCCAAGCTCCGACTAACTCATTTAACACTAGGCCGACCAGCCTAAGCTTGCTGCTCTAGGAGTGCACATGGATCTGAGCCACCCCATCCATTTAGTAGTTGGGTCTATGTTTGGCCCATTGGGTGATCCTGGCCGCTGATTGAAGGAATGTCAATGACTACATATTGGTTCGTAAAATGTTTGATCAACGGTCTAGGTTTAATCAAAGAAAATCCTTCAATAAATGGCTACGATCATCTGATTGGTATGATTTTCCTGCATGCCCATCTAAGGGATAGATATGCCAACTGGGCTAAATAAACGTTACGGAAACATTACAGTGGGCTCAAGGAAGTTTTTAATGGTGGGCATTGAATCACCACTGTTACTTCTAGTATGGTTCACCTGAGATTTGTATATGCATTATTTTTTAGCTCATTTCCTAAACTGATCTGTCAAATTGGATGGACAGCATGTATGTGCAATTCATACATCAAGGTGGGCCCTTCAGTAAGGGCTGCACCGATTCTGGTCCCCTCATTCCGGTCAGTTGACTCGTGGGCAGACCCAACCCATAACACTTAGGGCTGAAAGTCCGGCGGGTTCAACCCGACCGACCCATGATTGACCTGAAATTGGGTTGGGCTCGGGTAGGATACATGTATCGGGTTCGATCTTGGACTTGGGTTATACAAACACCAACCCGATAAAACTTGGGTCAGGCTCAGATTGCCAAACCCAACTCGAACCTGATTGATATATAAGTTAATTATAAATTATAATTGAGTGCGGATCATTTGTGTTGAAGGTACAGGAAAATCCGGTGCCATGGGGTCACATTGGTCCACATCATTTTCAATGATTCAAGCTAACAAGATACCCCGAATTTCCCTTTTCCAAATAGACTGTGTGCTACACAACATGACTTTTAAAGGAGTAACTGTCCAATATATTAGCTTAAAGGTGTAGAAAAAACGAAGCTCTTTACAATAAATAACTACTTATATAATTAATAAAATGATGGGTACCAAAAATAATGTCCATTGAAATATAAAAGACTAATGTAATAACAAAAATATTAGCATGTATCCACCCGACAAACCCAACCGAGACTGCTTGGGTTGAGAATTGCCAACCCTGAGTTGGGTTAGGGTTGAGGCATAAGGACGATGGGTTGGGCTAGGGTTGAGCACCAACCTGATGCAACCCGCCCGACTTTCAGCCCTAATATCACCCCTAAGCCAACAACTTGAGTTAAGTGGGCTAGTTTGAAATATGACTGGAAGACCAATTACATCCCCTGGCGTTGCCAATTCAGCACCAATCGTAGTGACTTGAACTGAGTCAATTCACTTAACACTGAGTCGAATCGGGTTGACTTCGAGTCAACCCGACCGAGCTAAACATCAACTCCGGTTCAGTTTTCCTATCATAGGAGCCGATTATCTGTTGCCCGGGTAAGACCATAGTAGGTGTTACCCTAACCGTGTAGGGCCCACCTTAATGTATTTTTTTGTATATCCACACCGTCCATCTGTTTTTTCATCTTATTTTTAGACGCGATCAAAAACCTTAAGAAGATACAAATATCCGAAACAGTGATGAATGGCCATTAAAAACTTTTTATGGTCCACAAAATAAACATTACGAAACCTTAAGATGGACCCTTTGAAATTTTAACAGTGAGGCACTAAATAAACACTGTATTATGTGGTGTGGTCCACCTGAGATTTGGATATGCTTAATTTTTTGGACAATGTCCTAAAATTGTCTGGAGAAACATATGGACGGTGTGGATATACAACGCATCATCAAAGTGGGCCCCACAGTAAGGGTAGCACCTACTAAGGTTTTACTTACCCGGGTAACACCTAATCCGCTCCCCTCCTATTATGGCCCGTACAACGGACATATGTGGCCCACGTGGTCATCTAACCGCCCTAAATTTTGATTTTGGACATGTTCCATGTGGGGCCCAGATGAAATTACAAATTCCTTTGTGTTTAGTAGTAAAAAGCGACTGGGGATTGCCAATCCAGGGGGTTTCCAATCCCCTCTTTCAGGGGGTTTGTAATCCACGGTGAGAGCTTGGATTACACCTAAAATCATTTCAATAGTTGGGGTTGTAAATGTATGTTACTGTACACTATCATTTTATTGGGCACATGGCCCACTAACGATGATCAGCACCGTCCAAACATTGTTCATGTAGATCAACACTGTCTAAACATTGTCTAGCACCGTCCAAACATTGTTCATATTAATCAATGATTAAAAATCGTTGGTTAGTTACTCAGACATGATCTTGTGCTTGCGGTCCATCCGAAACTTGGAATTTCATCATTTTCAGGCAAAGCATATATTTTAGAGGGCTTATCACAACCATAATGTCAAAAATTATATATCTCACTAATTGAAGATATTAAAGATGAATTAGTAATTAAATTCAAACCCCTGCAAATATACAATATATATAAGGTATTTTTCAATTAAAGTTGATTCACACTCCAGGGTGCCAAACACACCACGAGGATTGCCAATCCAGGGGGGTTCCAATCCTAGGGGTTGCGAATCCAGGGCGTTCCAAATCCACGCTCCCAAACAGGCCCTAAACGACCCAACCACCGCGCTCGCGTAGATTCGAACGCTCGACCCAATACGGTTTCGCCATAGCACCGTCATCGTCGTGAGCGTAGTTTAAACTTTTCCACGGCTGGCGCATTTTAGACTGTTGTTGCCCGCACCTCCAAGCATCATTTCGTCGCAGGAAGAAGAAAGATCGAATTTCGAAACAAAAGGCGTTTTCTCCTCTTTTCTGCAATTCTCCCAATCTGAGATCTGCAAAATGACAAGAAAATCCCTTTCAGAAATCCCATTCTCGGATCTTTGAAACGAACCTCTCTCTTTCTCTCTCTCGCTCTAATTCCTCGTCTCCTTTGTTTTTCCAATTTCTCGCCATGGCGACGAGAAATCGAACTCCTCTATACAGAAAATACAGAGACGCTTTACGGAACGTCCGGGCTCCGGCGTTCTCTTCTTCATCTCATCCGTCTTCTTCCGGCGGGCCCGTGATTGAATTAGTCAGCGCGTCGCTTCTGCATCCAAATCGATCATACGCTCCACTCAGCACCGAAGATCCCGGCAATTCCAGGTAATCTCTCTCTCTCTCTCTCTCTCTCTCTCTCTCTCGATTCCAGTTGAGGATTTTTCAAGGCGTAGAAGCCCTAACTTCGTGCTTTTCTATCAATTTTCTACTCTTGTTGAAGATCTTGAGATCGGACTACGGTTTTCTTTAATTCGCTTGTTTGGAATTCGTTTAGGGAAGTATGATTTATAGATTGTACAGGTTTTGACTGATGTAGATGGTCACTGTGGGCGTCAATTTTGAGGAAGAAATCCGTTTGGTGCGAGGATAGTATTTTAGGATGCATTTGGCTTCCCGCCCAAATCGGATCTAGGCTTGTTTGGATGGATGGGCGAATTGAATCGCAAAAATTCAGTGTAATTGAGAGGAAACTCGAGAAAAAATCGGTGATGTTTCCTAGTATTCAAATTGAGTGGCCCCATGGATCATACTTACGTTCCTTTCAAGTCTAACTAGGAATTATTGTAATCGGAATTTCTAGCCCCATCACATAGCGAATTCCGAGGAAGGAATTTGCAATCTGGTTGCTTGCACTTTATTATTCTAATAATTGCAATTGGACTGGGTGGTGCATCCAAACACAACACTAGTCTCTCTCCTTTTTTTTTTTTTTTCCTTTTCTTTTCTTTTCTCTAAATTTGAATTTGAAACATATTCTTAAAATTTGAAACCAAGGAAAACTCCTGAGCAGAACTAGAAATGAGTCAAATGACACCACCATAGAAAAAGAACAATGAATGAAGAGGTGATCCATGGACCTCTTAGCACCCAAACACAACAGACAGGCATTGGGAAGTACCATATTTCTTTTACGAAGATTGTCGATAGTCAGGATCATACTCATACATTTTCAGATACAATCATATGGCTCAATATTTTTAGTTGTTGCTGCTTGATTACTTGAAATAGAAATTTCAACCTTCATGGAAATTGGATTCCTACCACTTGTCATAGTTATTATATAGAGCAAAAAGCTGCGCACTAATAATGCAATATCGAGAAAACATGGAAACTCAGAGATATTTCTAGTCCGATGTTGATAATCAAATCTGTTGTCCATTGTGCTTTTCAATTAGAATTATAGCACTTAATGGACCCATGCTCTATTACCATGTTCGTCTGAATTCCTGTATCCAGAAAAGCCGGAATAAAATGTAGGCAGTAGTTTATAAATTACAATGTTGCAACTTTTTAACGATGTCATGTAAACTTATACTAGTCAAAGATTGGGGGAAAAATCATTTTAATTTAAATGACAAGTATACTAGACAGAATCTATCTTTTTGTTATATGAATTGCATCAACAGTTTATAAATTACAATGTTGCAACTTTTTAATGATGTCAGTTTATAAATTACAATGTTGCAACTTTTTAACAATGTCATGTAAACTTATACCAGACAAGGATCGGGAAAAAAATCTTTTTAATGTAAATGACAAGTATACTAGATAGAATCTATCTTTTTGTTATATGAATTGCATCAATAGTTTATAAATTACAATGTTGCAACTTTTTAACGATGTCATGTAAACTTATACTAGACAAGGATTGGGGGAAAAAAACCATTTTAATTTAAATGACAAGTATACTAGACAGAATCTATCTTTTTGTTATCTGAATTGCATCAACAGTTTATAAATTACAATGTTGCAACTTTTTAACAATGTCAGTTTATAAATTACAATGTTGCAACTTTTTAACAATGTCATGTAAACTTGTACCAGACAAGGATCGGGGAAAAAATCTTTTTAATGTAAATGACAAGTATACTAGACAGAATCTATCTTTTTGTTATATGAATGGCATCAACAGTTTATAAATTACAATGTTGCAACTTTTTAACGATGTCATGTAAACTTATACCAGACAAGGATCAGGGGAAAAAATCTTTTTAATGTAAATGACAAGTATAATAGACAGAATCTATCTTTTTGTTATATGAGTTGCATCAACAGTTTATAAATTACAATGTTGCAACTTTTTAACGATGTCATGTAAACTTATACCAGACAAGGATCGGGGAAAAAAAATCTTTTTAATGTAAATGACAAGTATACTAGACAGAATCTATCTTTTTGTTATATGAATTGTATCAACAAAGTTGAAAGAGATCCCACCTAGAAACATGACGTCCAGTGCTTGAGAACCATGAGGCAACATGAAGCTTTGTGGATAGCCCGAGAAACAATATGCAACAGTTTCACCTCTTCAAATCTACTTAAACGAACCTGGATGAGCTGAATCATGGCAATAACTATGTTGCGAAGCCAAGAATCCCATACTTCTTTTCTCAAATCTCTGAAGCAACCCTGAGGGTGATGAACAAGGCCCTTCTTGGCAAATAGACGTGGAGACTCGGTTCGGAATCACAAGCTCTGTGGAATATGATCATCAAAGGGAAATATGGGTCGTCCCCGGGAAGATGGTGGACAAGGGACTCTTCCGCTTACAGGGTGTCTTGCATCTGGAAAGGAATCATGCGCCGCAAGAATCCGGTGATTGAGAACGTTGTTTTCTAATTGGGAAATGGGTTGTCTATTCGATTTTGGAAGGACTGATGGATTGGGGATAGAAAATTAAAGGATAGCTTCCCTGCCATTTACTGCCTTGCAGTTAACAAATCCGGCATTGTCGACAACTTCTTCACCTTTTCGGAGTCGAGTGTGGTTTGGGACATCAGCTGCCGTAGACATCTTCACGATTGGGAGGTCCCTCTCCTAGCTGATCTTTATCTCTACTTATCCATGGCTACTCCTTCCCAATCCGAGCCTGATAGAATCCTCTGGTCCAAAGATAAATCCTCCTAGTTCACGGTGAAGTCTGCCCCCCCCCCCGATCTCCTTGTTTATATGGAAATACACTGTTCCCCCAAAAATCATTTGTTTTGCCTGGCTTGCTTCTAGGAACCGGATCCTCACCGTAGACGACCTTATGAAAAAGGGTATGCAGCTCACCAATATATGTTCTTGTTGCATGGGTTGTGATGAATCTGTCGACCACCTGCTCGTGCACTGCCCGTTTGTCTCTCAAATTTACCAGGATTTCCTCTCTCGATTTGGCGTTGTCGGTTGCATGCCTGATACAGCTTCCTCTTTTCTCGCTTATTGGCATGGCTTTAAGCTAGGTAAAATCACTTCCAAGGTTTGGAAAATGGCTATTATGGCTATCTGGTGGGCAGTTTGGAAGGAGCAGAACGATAGGTGTTTTAACAACGTGCAAGCTTCGGCCGAAACTGTGGGATCGAGAGCGAAGCATCTTCTTGTCGAATGGGCCTCTAATGTTTCTCGTCTTAAAGATTTCAATTTTCTGCTTTTAGGCTTGTCGTTTTCTCTGTTCATGTGGTTTGGCTCTGCTATCTCAGCAAGCCCCTTGTTTCCTTTTCTTTTTTCTAATATATTCTTGTTGCTTAAAAAAAAAAAAAAAAAAAAAAAAATCTCTGAAGCACCTTCGAACTTAGAGTCTATCCTAATTTTCGTCTTTTAAATGGTCTTACGTGAGCCCATGTGCCCAATAATTGCAGACTCTCTTCAAACAAAGACATTTGGTTGTCTCAATAGATTTTCTACCTCATCACTTCCATAAAAAATAAGGTGGATCTATCAAACTTAAATCTGTATATTTTGATGGAGAATGCTATGGAGGCTTGCTCATGCCCCACCATGGATAAAAGCACATGGCTGAAGAATCTCACTAGAAGAGATCTTCATCTTCCATAAAAAGGTGAATTAGCAACCACGGTCCTGATTTCAACATGTATGGAGAATGAGGATCTCTACTGAGCGGCTACTTTTTCCATGCAGTCCATCTGCTATGTCAGTAGCTGTTGAATCCCTATTATAGTGGAATGTTTTTTTTTTTGAAAGGTTATATAGTGGAATGTATGGATCTTTTAAGTATCTATACCAATATCAATTTAGTGGTCAATCCAAGATTATGGTGCTTTGGTACATAGGGCTGTCAACAGTTCAGGTTTGAGTAGGTACTGGTGTACCTGTATCCAGAACTGACTAAGGGAATTGGAAACGGGTCTTGTCGTGTTCGAATATGAGTACCGTATATGAGGTGTTGGATCCAAATCCAATTTGATACATTACCCTGCCAGTGTAGCATTAACAAGGATTTGGAATCAGGTCTAGAAATGGATCAGGACTCATGTTTGGCTCAGGTCCGACTTTGGATCTATGTGAGAAATAATACACGATAAAGGATAAAACTAAACAAATCATATATTTGGGTATCCGGTGGGCACCTCAATCTAATACCCAAACTAACCCAATCTCTAATTGGTATGTGTTTATGGGTGTGAACCTGACCCGATTATCAGTCAGGCTTGAAATCTCAATCTAAATCTAATTAAACAGGTTCAGTTTCTTAGGTTGTTGCCACTGGTAAAAAAGAAAAAAGAAAAAAAAAGAAAGAAGAAGAAGAAGCAAAACCAATATGACCATCATGCTCTATATCACCCTAAATTACATGCAGGTACATCTTCAACATCAGATTGGGCTTCAGACGTCATGGCTGACAACTCCAAATTTCCCTTTGCTCAGATGGTTAATCCAACAGTTCAAATCACACCAACGGTTACATCATTCCATAGCACAAACCAGATTAAGGTTTGAAGCATTAAAAGTGTCCCAAACAGCTAAATCTCTTGCCAGGTACCAGAATAGCCTCCATGGCATAAACCATCTGGATCCATCTTTCACAACACCACAGGGTCAATCTAAAGTACATCGAGGAGGTCCCCACATCAAGTGCACAAGTGAGAGCGGGGGGGGGGGGGGGGGACAACATTTCTGCCACTACTGCCACAGAATAGAGCCAGCGCGACAAACCATGGCATGTAGGTTGTGTTGCCAGCGACATCCTGGCTGTGATACATCCTTTGAGTTAGCTGCTCAGCGACATGCTGTTATAATTGTTGCCTAAAAGGGGGAATGGCAGAAGTGATCCTTATTGCCTCCAATGGTCTCCTGAGCCTATAACATGGGGAGGAAACTCTCAGAGGTTAGAAACAGATGAACAATCATTAGGTGCCATCACTCTACTGTAATAAGCTGCAAACATGGTTAAAAGACTCAGCGACTTGACTCGACTCGACTCGTCCATCAGTTGGGGTGAGATTAGTTCGTATTCAAGGTTTAAATTACCTACCATAAAAAAGGGTTGTATACTTGTATTCTCCTTGTAAAAGCTCTTTTTTCAATTTAATAAAGTTTAGAATTTAGAGGAGCAACCATTAGGGAGCCAAAACTCTGCCGCAAAACTCGTGTCCCGCGACATCTACATCATCAGCGTTACAAGTCTACAATAGTCTGCAACAATGCTGGAATTTTAAGTTCTCTTGTTTCTTTGTGTTGTAATTCAATTTATAAGTTAGGAGAGTCCAAGGTAGGACATCACTGTCAGTCGATTATCTGTTGGTGAGTTTTGTTTGTAATCGAGCTTCAAAAGGAATTGGTGTCGTTGCTGAATCTTCTTCAGACTTGTAGGCCAATCTCCGGGGAAAAGGATAGAATAGTGTGGCGTTGGGAGAAGTCTGGATGGTTTTTCAGTTCGATCTCTCTGTAATTTGGTGCATGGCTGTGGTTTGGTTGGGGCAGAGAGTATCTGCCTTTGCATGGCTTGTTGGAAGGGAAAGAGTTCTGACCATGAATAATCTTCAGAAACGGAGAGTGGTGCTTTCAAATATCTGTGTCTTGTGTGTGGCTGGCCTTTGCATGGCTTGTTGGAAGGGAAAGAATAATATTCAGAAACGGGGAATGGTGCTTTCAAATATCCGTGTCTTGTGTGTGGCTGATTTGGAGACCGTCAATCATCTCCTTCTTCATTGTCCTGTTGCATCTAGAGTTTGGAATTTTTTTCCTCTCCAAGTTTAATGTCTCTTAGGCCAACCCGATCTCTATTGGCTCCCATCTGATAGGGTGGCATGGGGTGGAGGTTAGAAAGAAAAGGGAAGGTATATGGAGGCTATGCTTATTGGCGATCTATGGGCGATTTGGGAGGAAAGGAATGGAAGGTATTTTAGGAATGTGAGTCATGCGGTGGGTTGGATCAAGATGCATGCAAAGGGGCTTCAAGCTTGGATGGGGATTTTGATTGTAATTGTTTGTAATTTTGGGGCTGTTTTGGTTGGGTCTTTTTGTTTGTAAATTTGGGGGGTTGGTTTTGGTCTCCTTCTGTTTAGTTCGCACTGTGTCTATACAAATTTTGTTACCTCTCAAAAGAAAGAAAAAAAAAAGCTTTGAAGCATCACAAGTGTTTCAGAGAATTAGATCTCTATCCATTTACCAAAATAGCCTCCATGGCACAAATTAACTCTCTACATCTACCATCTAGATTACCACGAGGTCAATCCAGAGGTTCAAAGTACATAAAGGACATCCCACATCCAGTGGAAAGTGAGAGAAGAAAAGAGGCTACATTTTAGCCATTGTCGCGACAAAACAAAGCCTGAGACTCATAATATGTCGTACAGGTGTGTTGTTGGTGACATTCAAGCCATGGCACATCCTCTATGATAGCTTCCTGGTGACAAGTGTCCTCTAACAGGTACTTATAAATGTCGCCTACGAAGGAGGAAATGTGTGGAAGTGATCCTTATCGCATCCAATGGTCTCTTGAGCATATAAAAAGGGGAGAAAACCCTTAGAAACTAACCAACAAGCACTAGGAGTAGTCACTCTGTTACGACAAGCCGCAACAGCTCATGACATCCACATAATCCCGCGACACAAACACTTCATATGTGACACATCTTGCAATAACACTTTGAAGTGCTGCTTTCTTCATCTTTCTCTGCTGCAATCACGTCTTAGAGTCTAGGAGAGTTTAAATTGCAAGCCTCCCATCACCATTCAAAAATAAATAAATAAATAAAAAGGGGTAAGCCCACCACCATCAATCCAATGATTGATTGAGGCAAGTTTTGCTTGCACTAGGCCATCCAAGAACCTATCATAAAAAGGGTTGCAGTCATTGTAAACTTTGTTTATTACAATAAAATATCCAGGCATTTTGGATTCCAACCCAAAATTTTTGTTGTACACAAGTACGCACAGATCCTTGAGGAAGTGGTATGAGACTAGGTACACGGTAAGCTACTTCCCCAATACGTGGTATGCTGGGGTAGGATCACATGGGTCGGTCTCGTACATACTATTGATTGTATGTAATATGGTCATGTATGAAAATTGATTTGTAATTTTTATAAGAACTGTTAAATCTGCTTGGTAGATAAACCAACCAGTCCCCAGTCCGGATAACGAGGGTTGATGTCAAACAGCCAATTTTGAACATTTTCCGAGCAATCGTGATTTGTGGCCTGACCCCACATGGCTGGGACAGGGCTATGGTGAGGGTGATGATGAACCATTTTGGCCATCCACGTGTGGGAGTTACTATATGTGCATTGAGCAGAATGGCAATTGTGCTCAATTTGGCGTGAGCCAGTTTGACGGACTTTCTTCATTCTGCTCAATTTAGAATGGGGTTTCCAGACTTCCAAACACAAGCCTATTTGGTGTACCAGTGTTTCCTTTCCAAACTGAGCTGAAGATCTTGGAGAGAGCATCAGGAAGCAGGGGTGCAAATATAGCAGATGTTTCTATGATCGTCAGCATCGTAGAAGGTTCTTGATACTATCTTGAAGTAGGTTAAATATTGGCATCTGTTGATATCATCACAGCTAATTTTGTAAAAGATGCAGTAGTCTCAAAGTAAGAAGTTCTTTGGCCACTGCAGGGGTGCTCTTACAGTGGGTCTACCTCCACCTTGGGTGGATGATTCAGAAGAAATAGCTGCAAATATGCAACGTGCAAGGACAAAAATGGCCGAGTTAGTCAAAGCTCATGGAAAGGCTTTAATGCCCTCTTTTGGAGATGGCAAAGAAGATCAACACAAGATTGAGGTTCTAACTCAAGAGATAACAGATTTGCTTAAGAGATCAGAGAAGAGATTGCAGAAACTTTCTGCTAGTGGGCCTTCTGAGGATTCAAATGTCAGAAAAAATGTACAGGTATGGTGTTGATGGCTGGTTACTTGTTAGTGCATGCAAAATTATCAAGAACTGCATGCAGTGTTCTTCTTTCTGTTTTTGTCTATTGGCTCATTGCTTTCTTATATGTTTCATTCGTAATGAAATGCAATGGGTACTTGACAAGTTAGGATTTGAATCACCAAACAGACACGCGTGCCCGTGCGCCAAATGTAGCACTTTTGTGCAAGATCTGGGTTCATTTAGTGGCCTCACCTTGTAAAAATCAGGTCTGTCCAGCCACCTGGTTGGCCACATGTCTATAAAGAAAATGCACAGTTAAAAGAAATGGACCAACAGTCCACATTTCACATACATGTGCAGGAACCAGCCTAATTTTTTGGCCACAGAAAATGTGAAAATCCCAAGAATCAGGTCTATGGACGGTGAGATGGGTTTGGGTTCAGATGTCTGTTTGCTCCTATAGTGTTGGACCTCAAGTCGATTCTTTTTGGAATAGCTGTGTTTTGTTCCACACCAGAAAGTTCATCCTCTTACTTGTGTGGACAGGCTGTATGGGGCTTTTGCCAATATGAACTGATTGTTTTAGGAGTTGTGGGATGTATTGATTATCTTAGTTGCTAGCCTTCTTGTGAAGACTGATGCCCTCTGAATGCTTCTCCTACAGCGATCTCTTGCAACAGACCTTCAGAACCTTTCAATGGAGCTTCGGAAAAAACAATCTACTTATTTGAAGCGCCTACGACGGCAAAAAGAGGTGAGGCTCGACTTTCTATTATTCTTATTATATAACTTCAGTTTTTGTCTTTCTGAACATTTTTGAAAGCCACCAGATTTGGTGCCGTGTCCAATAACTACTCTTTAACTTGTTTTATTGTGTGCTTCTGATATCTGATTAATTATTTCTGTGTAGGAGGGTCAAGACGGGGTAGACTTGGAGATGAATTTAAATGGAAGTAAATCAAAACAGGAAGACGATGATTTTGGTGATGTGGTATGTTGTTTGTCTGCTTATAATGTTTAATATACGCGGTATGATTCTTCTTGCACTGTATATGTCCTATTTATGAATAATGTGCATGCCCATGTGCCCAAAATCCTGATATTTTGTCACTGCTTCATATACCAAAGTGGTTCTATATGAAGCTCAATCCAGAGAAACAGCATCTTCTGTTCAACTGAACATCATACTGGTTGGACCAACGACTTTGATCTAAACGGTTGATCTGCTAGGCTTAGGGCTGGAAATGGGCAGACCTAGGGTTGATTCTAGCCTGGATTTTGAACTAGTTGGTACGGGCCTGTTCAGAATATTGATTTTGCCTGGCTCATTGCCGGCCCTAGCTGGGCCCCATCAGAGGATGGACTACGACATCAGATGGTCTAATCGTCCAGTTAAAATGGGCAAGTGTGCACATGTAACAGGGACACGATCAGACACTTTGTATTGCCTGACGGGGATATGTCCCCTCCACCATGAGTTCTACCATGCGAACAATTTGGATCACCAGAAGGTGGTCCAACATGTACAGTTTGTCAAGCTGAACAAAAGGTTGATTGAGAATTTTATATTTTCTTTTTACCAAATTCCAATTCTCAATGTATATAGCAATATCCTCACAGTTTCAGTCTAACCATGCGCTTTTTCAGGGTTTTAACGAGTATCAAATGTCCAAGCTGAAAAAGAGCGAGGCTTTCACTGCTGAAAGGGAAAGAGAGATCACACAGGTAAAGCATCCATTGTTTGCTGGTTTTTGCTTAATAATGTGGGCTCATCATGTCTTCTAATCTAAATTCTGTCCTTAGGTTGTGGAATCAGTAAATGAGCTTGCTCAAATCATGAAGGATCTCTCAGTCCTTGTCATAGACCAGGTTAGAAGGTTCACCTCTTTATGAGTTCAACTTCTTGACTTGTACAAGTAGCTAACTCTATGCATTTGCATGAGCAGGGCACCATCGTTGATCGGATTGACTACAATATACAGAATGTTGCAGCTTCAGTGGAAGAAGGCTTCAAAGAGCTGCAGAAGGTACTCCCTCATGTGTTTGTTGGGTGTGCTAAAACCTGCAGTGGCATCCCATTATCATCACACATCTCCTTGTGGAAACCCCTCTCCTGAAAGTAGCTAAGAGCGCCTCTTAGAGAGAACCTCCTGGGAGTGGTTTTAGCACATCTGCAGAGGCATCCCCAATCTAGAAATGGGATACGTCTGCTAGCCCCAAAACCCAGGGAAGGCAACTGCATGTACCATATTGCCTTCAGAGATAGAGCGCTATTACGCCCATCAAAATTGCAACACGCACCTGCATGCGTCATTGCCTGTCCAAAAGCAGAAAATCTTGCCCTAACCAAACCTGCAGTATGCTCCTGTGCTCTCCACATGGACATGTGTTTTACTTTTGGTCTGTTTTTCTGAGGGTGGAAGCTGTGATCACCCTATAGAGGATTCTCGTGTTTTTCCACACGGCAGGAACCCTGCTAGTTCCTGCCCCAAAACAGCCTCCTCTGCTCTTGTTTCTCATCACATCACACTCCTACGAGTGTCATGTGTATGGTATGATATCTAGATGTGGATACTGAAACAGCCTTGAATATGGGAACAGGGATACAATTCTCTTCTCAAGAATCCAATATATGGATATGGGTAATATCCCGTTTGTAACACGATATTCATATTTAGTACTGTGATGAAATATTTGACCCAATTCTACCAACTCCTAGTTTTATGAAGAAGGCTAAGGCCCTGTTTGGGAGATGCCTAAAGGTGAGTTCATCCCATTTTAGTTAACTGTAATTATGTATTAGAGATCAAGATCTCTAATACATGATGAGTTCATGTCAATAGTAATCATGCATTAGAGCACCTCTCCACACCGTCACCTTCCAAATGGCAACTATCCCGATACAGGCCCTATATTTGCCATGCTTAGTGATGTTCCTCCAAAGAATGTTCTCCACATCCATCCAGTCACATGCACCATCCATACACATCCTCCTTTGAATGAAGTTTCTCTGGTTTCCTGAGAAGCAGTGGCTTTCTTTGTGATATGAAATAATGGCTTGCACGTCATGGCCAGGAATGCAAGTGTGCCCACCAAATTAGCATAACCCCATAACTGGTGATTTATTTTATTTTATTTCTGAATGTTCCCATAACAGGTGATAATGTGGACTTATGCATGTGAATGTTTACTTATTTGTTACAAATCTTAATTATTCCAAGCAGTTCAAATGTGAAATTTGGCGGCAAGCACAACACATATATACATACATGCAATAGATGTATGATGGGAAACCCTTCCCATGCACCTAGTTGGATTCAGACACATGGGAGGTCCACACCATCTGGACTGTGCGTTTGGTCCAGCCCACTCTTCTTGATCTTCCATTGGCTGCTGGGTGCCTACTATCATTTTCAGTTGGTCCCATGCTTTCAAGCTTGAGGATGATAATTCTCATGGATTACGGGTCTATTTCCTTGTGTTTGTGTGCGTCTGTATGTCTTCACATGTTTGCCACTGTTGGAGATATGCTTCTCTATTATACAGTTTCATATAGGAAGCTTGACTTGCAGGCAGAAAGAACGCAGAGGAAGGGGGGAATGATAATGTGTGCGACAGTGCTCGTCATCCTCTGCTTCATTATGTTGGTGCTTCTGGTTCTCAAGACGATATTCTTGTGATCCTGTGTAATATCAATCTGAATCTGATCTGGAATGAAGCCTTAGTCCCAGCCTACCCAACAGCTTTACATACTCGGGTGGCAGATGCATTGGAACCACGAGAAGGGGGGGCTCAACATGCAATTTGCTTGACCAGGTAACGGTCAGTTGCAAGAATCGCAAAAGCGGATGGCTGCTCTATAAACACATGGGAGTTCATATTCACCCTTCCATTGGCCAGTGCGTGTCGTAGCAGGGAAGCTGATTCGGCGAGTCAGGTTTTGAAAATGTTTTTTTTAAATGCCTCTTTACAGCGGCCAGAGCTCTGATTGTACCAATTCTTTTATGTGATCTTATGCAATAAAATGCACCCTTTTTGCTATCATGGGAGATTGCTAATATACAGCAATGCTTGTAACTGAATATTTCATTTCTATGTATTATGAGTTTCAGCTGCATTGGCCCATTTCGATCCGACCTATCATGATGAATATCTCATAGCAGAGCAGCACCCAATACTCTGGCAACTCATCATATGAAATGAGTTCAATGTCCGATTATGAAACCCTTGGGACAGGATGAATCAAAATATAGCTGCTACACCAAAGCTGGGCGCAAAGAACCAACCAGCCTAGTTAATAGAGCTGGGCATGGAACGACTCGACTCGGCAAACTCGACTCGTCCGACTCATTTAGACCCGATTTGATCCTAACCGAGTGGGTGAGTCGATCCAAACTGAGTAGACTTCGTCCAATCTGAACTCAAACTGAGTCGAGTTTGTGTCACCCAATGACTCGACTCGAAATCCAACTCGGTACTGACTTGACTCGATCAGAAACTCGACTCATACATACATACATACACACAGATCTGACATTTTAGATCTGAGATGCCATGTAACTGATGGAAGGCTGCAATTCTGACAAGTGCACCTAGGTTTTGAGTTGTGATTTCAGCCCCTGGATACCTGTTGCACCTGACTCAGTGCCGACTTGACCTGACTCGGTACTTGTGACCGGGTCGGACTCGGTCTGGATTAGTCTAGGCCTGACCTGTACTCGGATCGGGTCAGGCATGCTGGACTGGATACCAAGTTCGGGCCAAGTCTATTTCAAAACCGGATTGAGTCAGGTCAGCCCTAACTTGGTCCGACTTGACTCGATGCCCAGCTCTACTAGTTAACAATGATAAAAGGGTTATAAGGCCGGACCTACTACAAAGCTTTGTAGGTTGAGCTCAACATACAAATTGCATGTCAGTGCATCTAAGAGCATCCAACTTCATGTAAGCACATATGTAAGGGGCCGTAAGTTCATCCAAGTTCCCAGCTTGACATCCTAGCTGGTGTATATCACTCTTCTAATGAGGCCATGTAGGTCGAAATTATCCAAGTTCTATGAACTCATATGCATCATAAGCTTGTTGTACAAATCTTTGTATTGGATCCAACAGGTGCTGCAAATTCATCTTAAAAATGAGAAAAGACTCGTACCAGGAGAAGGCACCAAATTTGTAATTTTTTGCTTTCATGATATTTGGTGGAACCAAACACACCCTAATTAAGGAATTCTGAAAATTTCAAAGAATGGAAACTTCAATGGAACGTGTTTCTGGAAATGTATAACTCAGACTAAAGGAATTCTGAAAATTTCAAAGAATGGAAACTTCAATGGAACGTGTTTGTGGAAATGTATAACTCGACTAAAGGAATTCTGAAAATTTCAAAGAATGGAAACTTCAATGGAACGGGCTTGTGGAAATATATAATTAAGACCAATGTTTTAGATTGGAAGCAATCATCTATTATTCTTATCAATAACTAAAATAGTTCTTTTAAATTATAGAGAATTCTGAAAATTTCAAAGAATGGAAACTTCAATGGAACGTGTTTGGGGAAATGTATAACTCGACTAAAGGAATTCTGAAAATTTCAAAGAATGGAAACTTCAATGGAACGGGCTTGTGGAAATATATAATTAAGACCAATGTTTTAGATTGGAAGCAATCATCTATTATTCTTATCAATAACTAAAATAGTTCTTTTAAATTATACAAGCCAGCTTTCGTAGCTCAGTTGGTTAGAGCACCCGTTTAGTAAGCGGGAGGTCTTGAGTTCAACTCTCAACGAAAGCATTTTTAAATTCATTCAATTTTAAATCTTATTTTTAAACATTTGTTCATATATTTTTACGTTTTGGTAAAAAAATTTGTGAGTTTTTTTTTTTTTTTTTTTAATAATTATTATACATGCATTGGCTGACGTTGTTTAAGTGGCCGTGCATTCAATGGCCCATCCAGTAGGTAGACGGTTGATGGATGGTCTAGTTCAACATGCATGGGTGCCATTTTTAGGACGCAGATTTACTCCTGCGCTGGAAACCTGGGTGGGGCCACCGTGATGTTTGTAAGAAATCCACCCTGTCCATCCGTTTTTTAGATCATTTTAGGCTAATGGGCCAAAAATAAGCGGAATCGAATACTCAAGTAGACTGAAAACACGAGAATTGAATGTCTACGGTTGTAATATTGATGGGGCCACGGAAGTTTTGAATCAGGATAATAATATTTGGGTTTTAGTTAATCTCAGTGGGAATGATGTTGTGAACAGTATGGATGGCATGCAAACATCACTGTCGACTCCAAAGAGGTTTCAACGGTGTGAATTTCCATACTCACCTTTTCCTTTTGTGCGGCCCACTTGAGTATTGTATACAGATCATTTTTTGTCCCATGTCCTAAAATGATCTCAAAAAACGGATGAACGAGGTGGATTTCTTACAAACATCACGGTGGGCCCCACCTTAGTTTCCAGCAGTATCTTCCTGCGAAAGGCTTTAGCAGGAAAATCCGCGTCCTGCTGGGCTTGCCTGCGTATACATGTGTGCCTACGTGTACATCCGCACATGTACACGCACCTCGGAAGAATCTTTTGTTCTCACACGTCAATACTCTTTCTAACCGTCCATTTAATGTCCCATCATGGCATGCATTAATTCATATTAACGCACCTGTAACAGTTTGACTTGAAAAATGTTTCTTAAAAGGTCTGTGTGGTGCGAGGCGCGGTATGGAATTAGATGATATTAAGTGGGATAAAATTGCTTTTTTACAATAAATGCATTCGGTGGTTGTTTAGGATCATATGCCGATACATGGCTTAAATACATGTTTTGATTTATGTAGTGTTAGGTTATATATTGGAAAATAACTACCAATCTTGAAAATTATGTTTTAAAAATTACATTGTGAAGTAAGGTGCGGCCCACCTTGATGTTTGTGAGTAAACCACCAGTCCATCTATTTTGTGAGATCATTTTAAGACATGCTACCAAAAATCAAGCGGATCTACAATTCAAGTGGGTCACATGAGAGGAAAGAGATGGATGGGATGGATTCCTCAAAAATATTAAGGTGGACCCTATCTCCCTTCCCAACGTAAGAACTTCATAACTCATGCTTTTAAGAGGAAATCCTGGTTGAATTGCAGAAAGTCCACCCTAACTATCCATATTCCATGCACAGGATCCAATGTTGGAAACCTATGATTAACTACACAGGGATGATTTTTCAAACTAAGGAATTTAAAGTTCCATCCCACTTAATACCATTTAATTATCGAATGAAATAATGTGACCTTAATCGCTAAGATAGATAGAGAGACTATGAGCAGCTGTCCATGACTAAAAAGTAAAATAAGGTGGACCGAGCTATTTGTAAATAAAATCAAGTGAAAGGGTTCGCCTTCTAATGTTTTTTTTTTTTTTTTTCTCACAATAATAATAAAGATTATTCGCTTAGTATAATGTAAAATTAGAAGGAATCCAATCGTATTGAATCAAAATAAAGAAAAAATTAATAATAATATCCTTGATGATCTAGCGTTTATAGCATAAATGATGAAGCCATAAATCTAAGTCTTTTTTTTTTAATTCAACAGCTTAGGTGTGGACAAAAAGAATTAACTACTGAAAGTAAAAGAAAATGATTTTTCTTATACTTGACGGTGCCGGAAGAGAATTACACTTCTATGTTTGTCAAGTGTAATAGCATAAATAGACAAGATTACAATAATCATATATTAAAGTCGGTCCAGTGTAACAACGTAGATGGATTGTCCTAATATAAGATAAGTTATGCTAAGATAAAATAAAAGTATACACAACATTGCATTGTAGATTTAATTTGATTTGTGTTTGTTGCTAGATGTCTTCGATTAGTGTTGAAAATAAGGGTTCAATCGATCGACCAGCCTAGTTGATTGATCAAGAGCACCCCAGATTTTACAGATGGGTCTCTGGACACTTTTAAACAAGTTCGATTAATCAAGCTCTCGGCTTGATCGATCAACGCAATTCAGAAAATTCTTGTAAACTATCTGGATAGTTTTGAGCATGTTTGATTGATCGAACATGGGAGCTCGATCGATCAATGATTTACTTGATTAATGTCGATCAATTGATGCATAGATCGACGACGCGCATGATTTTGTGTAATTGTGCGGATTGTTCCCTATTCTAGGTATAACACTATATGGGTGTAATGGGTATTCTAATTGGGGCCAAGTCATTTTTATGGTTTAAAGATGAAAAAACAAGGGTTTTCGGAATTGTAACTGCATCCATCTACTGTACTTTTCACTTTCATAGCGATTGCTCGTCGCTTTGTGTTATGGTTTTTTCCCTGTGATCTGAATTTGGGGTTTGCTTCCACAGTCCCCTAAGAAGTGGTATTAGAGCAATACATTAGGCATTCGAGTTTGAATCTAAAACATGACGATGAACATTAAGTACGAAAGTGTAAAGTTTACAAGTAAAAACAAATTTGAACTATGGAAAGTGAAGATGAGAGGCCTTTAAAAGTGTTGATGTAAATATATGTAAGCATTATATATTTGGTAAACAATCACGATTATCTTTTAATTCTGGAAAACATGTAAGGGTGTTCTGGGTTATGTACATTTTGATGTATGGGGATCATCTCCCATGGTTTTTGTAAGGGGTCATTATTTTTTATATCATTCATATATGACTACTTTAGAAAGGTGTGGGTTTACTTTATGAAGTATAAATCCGATGTTTTTACCATCTAAGGTGTGGAAGACGATCGTAAAAAAAAATCAGGGCAAAAATTGAGAGTGTTGAAGACAGACAATTGTGGAGGATTCACTTCAAATGAATTCAATCCATTTAGTAAAGATGAGGGGATTGTACAACATAACACAGTTAGACACACACCATAGCAGAATGGTATAATGGAATGAATTGGACTATCTTCGAGAGAGCCTGAAGCATGTTGAGCAATGATGATTAGGCAATGAGTTATGGGTTAAGGCTTTTAACATGACTCGTTACTTAGTAAATTGGTCCCCGTCTACGCCGATAAATTATAAAATTTTAGAAGAAGTGTGGAGTGGTCATAATGTTGACTACTTAGGGTTGCGAGTATTTGATTGTGACGCTTACTCTTATATACCTTCAGTTGAGAGAAATAAGTTAGACCAAAGGGTAAAGAAGTGTACATTTGTTGACTATGGTGATGGTGTGAATGGATACATACCGTATGACCGAGTTACATGGAAGATCACGATTAGCTGTGACATCAGATTTGATGAGAATTCATTATTCCATAAGGATGAACACAAGAAAACAAAAAAGTTAGTGACAATTGACGTTGGAATAGAAAATTGTGAGATACAGGAAGATGCCGAGTCGTAGGAAGAGGTACATGAGTAGGTGGAGCAGCCACCTGTAAAAAGAAATCCACTGAGAGATTACAGATTATTGGTAAGATATAGAGATGATTTGAATGTTGCATTTATATTCCAGGAAACATTGGATGACACAGATGTTAAGAAGTGGATGGCAACGATGCAGGACGAAATTTATTCTTTTTACAAGAATGAGACGTAAGAACTAGTAGAGCTTTCTATTGTTGGATATAAATAAATTTACAAGAAGAAACGTGATAGGTACAAGGTCAGATTGGTAATGAAGGGTTATGTACAAGAGGGTGTTGACTTCAGTAAGATTTTTGTGCCTGTGGTTAAACATGTATCTATTAAATTTATATTGGCGTTGGTTTCCCAATACAATTTTGAATCAAAATAAATGAATGTGAAGACTGCTTTCCTACATGAGGAATTTGAAGAGCAAATCTATATGAAGTAACCAAAGGGGTTTGAGATACATGGGTTAGAGAATAAGATTTGCAGGTTGAGGAAGTCGTTGTACGATCTGAAACAGTCTCTTAAGTAGTGGTATAAAAGATTTGATTCTTTCATGGTTAGTTAGTGGTTTGCCAAAAATGAACATGATCATTATGTCTACTTCAAGACGTCGAGTGATGGAGAATTCATTATCCTATTATTATATGTTGATGACATGCTTATCGCTAGCCATAACATGTCTAAGATGAATATATTGAAGACTCGATTATAATGAACATTCGAGATAAAAGATCTGGGGCTACAAAGGATATTCTTGACACTGATATATATAGAGATAGGGGGAAGAGCAGGTTATAGTTATCTCAGGTAGAATACCTTGAGAAGGTATTAGTCAAGTTTGGGATAGGCAACGCTAAACCAGTTAGCATACGCCATGCCACCCACTTTCAACTTTCTTCAAAGTAATGTCCCTCATTATAAATGAAGAAAATTGGTTTATGTCTCGTGTGCCTTATTCGAACGCAGTTGGCAGTTTGATGTATACCATGGTCTTTACGAAATCGTATACTTTACATGTAGTCGGTATTGTGAGCAAATACATGTCAAATCCGAATAAGCAACATTAGGAGGCAGTAAAATGACTACTTCATTACATACAAATTATAGTGGACTACATCTTGACATCCAAAAAATCAAAGAGAAAACTTGTAGGCTACATGGATTCCGATTATGCAGGAAACGTGGACAATAAAAGGTTGACTTTCAGTTACTCGTTTGTATTAGCGGGTGGAGCGACTAGTTGGATGTCGAAGCTTTAGTATGTGGTTGCTCTTTATACAACCAAAGTTGAGTATATGATAGTGACAGAGGCATTCAAAGAAGGTGTAACAATAAAAGCGCGAGAGGTCGTGTCAGTTAATTGTCACAACAAAAATGCGATCAACTTTGCAAAAAAATCACTTTACCATTCTAGAACAAAATATATTGATGTTTGACATCATTTTATTCGGCAGGTGCTTGAAGAAGACAGTGTTACTCTCAAGAAGATCCATATGAGCGGGAATCTTGCAGATATGCTTACTAAATGGTTCCCACAGAAAAGTTTTGATTCTGTTCAACTTTTTTTATTCTGAAAAAGTTGTGATGAAGACGAAATGTGCACGAAAGACGACGATGATGGTGAAGCTATGATGGAGGCGATTAGAGATGGAGCTTAGAGTAATGGTTTATGATGATTGAAGCCATGACAGATATCGTTATCAATGTCTTCAATTTGTGCTGAAAACATGGGTTTGATCGATTGACCATTCTAGTTGATCGATTGAGAGCACCTCAGATTTTATAGATTAGTCTCTGGACACTTTTAGACAAATTCAATCGATCGAACTCTCGGCTCGATCGATTGACATAATTTGAAAAATTCATCTAAATTCTGTGGACAATTTTAAGTATGTTCGATTGATCGAACATGGGAGCTCGATCAATGTTGATCGATCAATCGATGCTTAGATCGATGACACGTGCGATTTTGCATAATTACGTGGATTATTTCCTATTCTGAGTGTAACACTATATATATGGGTGTAATGTAGGATTATGATATTCTAATAAGGGCTAAGTCATTTCTAGGGTTTAGATAGGACAAAATAATGGTTTTTTGAATTGTAAGAACATTTATCTCTTGTAATTTTCGCTTTCATAGTGATTTCTCGACGCTTTGTGCTATGATTTTTTTCCCGTGAGGATTTTTCCACTTAAAATTCACATGTACTTGTGCATGCTTTGTTTGCATTTGCTTATCGTCGTGTGATTCAAATTTGGAGTTTATTTTCGTAGTCTCCCAACAGTCTTGGGTTGACGAGGGCTTGGAGCTCTTTGATCTCCTCCCTATTTATAGAGCTTTGAGGTAGTTACTAGAGAGAGATCTTTGTAACCACTCCTTATGTCAATTGATGTGGAAATAATCATTTGCGCTCAAAAATAGTTGTGGTCTATCAAACGATGTCATAGTTGACCATTGGTTGTGCACACATCTGTTTGCACAATTCAGTTAAACTGTTTGACCACACATGTTAGTGAAGGCATGTATTCGATTAATGTGTGCGATTAGAAAAGTGCTGGCATGCTAGAGCCATACTCAACTCAATGTCTGATTGAACGCTGGTGACCCTTGTGGTGAGATGAATCGTTTAAGACCAAATTCTAAAATTCAGTTGCCCTCGTCAGCCATTAATTTTAATAACGATCAGGTGCTTTCTGAAAAGATAGGGGTTAGTCTTTCCTGATAGATTCATTTTGCCTTGTGTCTTTAAGAACCCGTTCTTTCACCGGTAATTACAATCACAATATATTTCTCAAAAGAATAAAGATGAATAAACTAAAATAAAAGAGGCTATGAACAATGTTAATTTTCTTTTATTGATTTATAAATTATGCTCATTATAATCAACATATAGTAACAAATAAACTAGAGATAAATACTTGAATCATCTGTATGGGTGGACAATTCGGGCGAATGGTCAGTAGGCCGTAACCAGAATGTTTAATCTTCAGTAAGAACTTAGTTGATCGAGATCCAATAATGGAAGATTGTTGATATTTATCATATTCCTATGGTACTATAGCGGTAATGCTGAATGGTAGTGATTTAATCTAAAACTAAGCTAAGCTATGATCAGAGAAAATTACCATTGTAGACCCCACCTTTTATCCAACATCTTTTATGAAGGATCCAAAAGTTTACTTCTCAACTTAGACTTTGCATGTGCGGACAGAGCATTTGAGGACGAAAATACCCCTGCTTACGCTACCTATGGCTACAGTTATAATCTATAGCCATAAGTCTACAGAAATGATAAACACTTTGAAAAGCAGGGGTATTTTCGTCCTCAAATGCTCTGTCCATACGTGCAAGGTCTAAGTTGGGAAGATAAGTTTTAAATCCTTCATAAAAGACACTGGATAAAAAGGTGGGGTCTATAGTGATAATTTTCTCCTATGATAAAAGTAAAAGTAAAAGTAAAGACCATTGTAATGTCTCAAATTTTCACTGTTATGGTTTTCCAAAAACCCTTGAAAATTTTTTGCTATAATTAGCTCGCATTGTCACTAACTGACCCTTAATACTCGAGGTGAGACTATACGCGGGTGGTGCCAATAAAGAGCCGCACGAATTTGGTTAATCAATTGTATAAAGCCAACGAATCTGTCCTATCATTTAAACCTCAATTCTAACCTCGTCATTTGTTCATCTAAGGCCTAAATCTAGCTGACCTATCACCGACTGATCAAAACGACTATAATTAAATAAAGATCTACTTAAAACCGAGACGATTAAGTGTCAAATCTTCATTAATGAATCAAATTGACTCAATTACTCGACTAGCATCAGAACCGATGGTTTAGGGTGATAATGAATGAATAGTCATTTCCACTAATTGTGAATAGGCCACACTATGAACTTAGCTAATGCAAATCCTAATCATTGTTCATAGGAAATCTTGATACCTAATTCATTCAAGAAATGACTTGATTATCCAAACGAGCTCTAGACCGCTCGTTAGTGGTCCACTAGTTCCTAAACTATATAATAATGTTTGTCTTGTTGGCTTAACACCCATCGAGGGTAGTGAACCAAGAAAGTGCTCATAATTGCTTAACTTAGGCCGGAATCCAAGTGCTTAAAATGTACGAATCCCACGGGCTGAAATCTAGAGCTTAAGTGAAACTAGTAACTTTGTTCTTTCACAATGTAACATCCCGAATTTTCACGGCCAAAGTTCATACTTATGCCCGAGAAAATTGGGTGTTAATAATTAAATGAATTGGATGCTTTAAAAATTACACCATATTTTTTTCATGTAGATCACATCCAATTACATTCATGAAGGTAACCATTCATAAGAATAAAATTAACAGTATTTATTATTTCATTAGAGTAAGAGAATTTAATAAATTATCAAATGCCCTCTCAATGAGAGCTTATTACATTATCGAGTTCGCAGTGGAAGTATAAAACTAAATCATAAAACTATCTTCTTATTCTTTCAGTATAATCTTTTATAAGGATATGGTCCTCTAGGTCTTCAATCTGTATATTACCTGCATCATTTGTACGGTTGAAGAGGGTCAACGCCCTACTCATAGTGATGGTTATCCTTTAAGATTAATAATAATTCAAGAGATTCATAAAAACAATGTAAGAGTTCTGATACGTCACATATTCTACTATTAAAGAAGTATCAGTATGTGTAAACAACCTATATGAATGTATGCCTAGCAAAGTGTGTGCGGTCTACTGAATCAACCTATCAGAAGGCTGACGTGTTCAGTGGGTCCCACAGTGATGTTTTCGATGAAATCCACCCCGTTCATTGAATTCCTAGTGAAAAACCAGTTAGGAAGGGGTGGTATTGGTCAAGTTTTGGTGTGGTCCACTGAATCAACTCAAGCTGCCATTCATCCTGCATTTGACGATAGAAATCACGTGATTGCGTGCATGGGCCAAAAAAGGAAAGCTAGGCGAGGGTCATGCCCCGCTATGGAGTGAATGGACGGCTCAGATCATGCAATGGGGCGGAGAATGGGTCCCACTACTCAGAACCGGCGATTCTCATGCGAACGCTGGAAGATTCTCTTGATTTGAAGATTAGAGTCGGTCAGCGTGCGCTCACCGACTTTATGGGATTCAGTGCACGGCGAGTACTCTTGAGCATGGTACACACACCATCTCAGGTGGGGTCCACCATGATGGTTTTGAGAAATCCAATCCATCCATTCATTTTGTCTCCCCATTTAAGGGGTTGAGACCAAAATTGAAGCACATCCAGATATCAAGTGGGCCCCAAATTAAAGATTCATGGGCTGATCTGTCTGTTAGGTCACTTCCACAAAGATTTGGAAGATGAAATTCGATGTGTACGGTTAATTGTGGTCCTAAGGTCATATATGAAGTTTCGAATAGAACGGATGGTGAGAACCCTATGATCTTACATTTCGGACGAATTTCAGGCCTTTTTATCTCAACACACTAGATTTTCTCGAATCCCAGACGTGTAATGTAGTCGATCTCGGTCCCCTGGAGTCCGTCCCTTGCCTGGTGATTCCTGAGCATTAAATCCATGCTTTTAGCATCCTTTTCAGTCCATGCTCGTACATTCACCTTGCATTCCAAACACAATTAAAATAGGGCGTTAAACAGTATCAAGTTCATAAAATCAGGTAATAACTGGGGTCTATTATGTAATATTTGACCCTTAACACTCATTATTCATAGTGATTATCACATTTTGTAATACAATTTATAGGAAACCCGGATCACCCCACATTCTCACACTACGGAGATTTACCGGCATGTTCGACACAACTGTGAATTTACATGAACAGCTCGAGGTGGCACAATACATGAGTTGGATGAATTACATGACACGATTTGTTTATAAAGTGACTATTTGTGATATCCAATCCCGGAAGTGATGTAATACACGTTGCGAATTACTTATATCGATTTATGCACCACTATCCAAAATTTATGGAATTACGTGTCGACCAAGAGGGTCTTTACCCAGAGCACAATACGTCTATGATATGATAACTGAATCACTAGTTATGATACCTTCAACACATCACTTGCATTAAGAGTATATAAACTGAATCATGAGAGTTCTGGAATATCAAGACACATGCCCAAGCCGTAAAGGTAAATAACACGAGGCTAGTAAAGTAAGGAGGAGAGTAGCAGTGGCTAACTTAATAAAGAGGAGAGTGACAATGGTCAACTCAACAAAGAGGAGAGTAGCAATGGCTAACTCAACAAAGAGGAGAGTGGCAATGACCAACTCAATAATAAGAAGAGTAGCGAGGGCTAACTCAAAAATTGGTAAAGGCAAGGGCAAAGCTTGTATCCACCGCTCCACATAAATTCATAAAGATCACGCATAATTAAATTCATACCATAATTTTCAAAGGATAGACAATTGAGGATGATAAATTATACAATTACATGGAGAGAATCACAGTACATAAAAACATATAAAAAGGCAGTTAAATCATACCAACTTAAATTAAGGTAAGCTTAAAGGAATCCCTCACCTTTAATTGTTCGATTGTCTGCTAGCAAGGTTAACGGCTTAAGGTAATTTTAAGATCAAATCTGTTCTTTTGTCCTAATCCACATGATTCGAATGATCAGGATTAGAGTCCAGTTTGTAATATTACTAGATTTTAGCCAAGTTTAATAGTTTTGAAATGGGATGCTCTAAGGTTCTTGGTGTAATATACCACCAAGTCGGCTTAGTCGTCACGGTGAAATACTTCACCTCCATTGTTGTAAGAATGGGAAAAGTTTGAAAATGAAGAAAAAAGAATTGGGTTTGAACCTAAATTAAGCTCGAGTAGAAGCTCAGTGAGTTGGTGCACGCCACCAGCTTCTCTCCTCTCTTGTTTCTTTTCCTTTCTTTATTTCTCTCTTTCTTTGTTGTTTTCCAACTTAACTAAGACTCAACCCAACTTGTCAGCGAGTTGAGGCCGCAAGTTGAGATAGAACGGGGCAGCACCTCAGCAAGTCTCAGCCGAGTTAACTCGGTTTGATTCGACGTGGTGCAACACCACACAAACCCTTTCTCTTTCTCTCGTTTCTTCTTCTCTTCTTTTCTTTCTCGTTTCTTCTCTCCCTCTCTCTCTTACTCGATTCTACCGTGCTAGGAAACTTGTAAGGGAGGTGTTTTTATATCCTATTTTAGACAGAACTTCCGTATGGGAGGGGTACTCCCAACTCCTACTCGGCAACGTGTGGCATCCTTGTGCATGAAGGATCGCACGCACTTGATTGTTCGGTCAGTTATTTTCAGTAGGATCTCTTTCTCCTTCTGTTTTTTTTTTTTTTTTTTTGAAACCTACCTTAAACCTTTTGGCTTCATCTTGATCGAGTGTGATTGGAAGATTACGATCAGATGGTCTTCCTTGGCCATCATCTTCCTGGCACAGAGGGAGGTCTGCATTAATGGTGGATCTCGTCACAGCCATTTGACCTTTGAAGTGGCTTCTCTGGTTGGTCTATATTGATAAACCGACGCCTGTTGGGCCACTAGATCAACCCTCTAGGCCCTTTTCTTGCGATGGTTTTCTTGGAAGGACGACTTCCACCCAAGTTGCTGCAATTTTCGTCCAGAAGGTCTGTAATCCAGTGCGTGCGGCTCTGTTTCTCTTCCTTTCTTTCGGACGACGTGGAGGTGATCGGAGCTCCCTCATCCTTGATTTTGACGGCTCTAATTGAAGCCGGAAAACCGACTCGGGTTCTCCTACGCATGAGGAAAACACGTCCGTTTTCTCCGCTGTTTGAGGAAAGAAGGCGGAAGGAGTGCAGAAAGCTTGGTTTTCGATTCTTGTTGGAGTCCGTGGGGCCCATTCCTACTACTCATTCAAAAGATCCGATCCGTTCATTTATTTAGTAGAAATTTTTTAGTTAACGGCTCTAAATTTGGAGTCAAATCGTGTTCTGGTGTCCCCCGGGTTGATCACAACATGCATTACATTTTGTCGTTCGCTGGCCCTTGGTCGGAGGTGGGGTTTGCACGTGATGGACAATCCAGATTGTCCAGATGGACGGTTATGGTGGGCCACCACGCGTCTCAAATGGACGTTATTCGTTCATCCAGATGTGGGCGGGAATCCTTTTGAAAAAGGATCGGGTTAATGTGGTTTTTGACCGAGTTTTCCGCATGGTGCAACGCCGGTGCACGCCTTCAAGTGCACCTACTGGTTACAGTGGGCCCCACAATGATGCTGGTGGGAAATCCACTCCAGCCATCTGATTCTAACGGTTCAATTGGGTCCATTTGACCTAAGATGGGGCGGATCTAAAGTTTTGGCGGGTTATATCGACTGAATATTTGTTTTAACTAATTATCTTGTTGATCTAAGGGTCGGATCCTTCCCAAGTCCGATCATTAACATATCTAATGGTTCGTAATCCTTTTTAGGGTGGATTAAACAGTCATCCCTGCACTTGGTTGCTCTTTCATTTCCATTGTACGGGTAATCATGAGTTTGGACGGCTAATTTATTCTAGGGCAATTCATTTCTAGTCTAGAAGTCCTTTAGACGAATCCAATAATAAAGTTTGATGATCAGGTCCATCATTGTAAGATATGTGGTATAAAGTTAACAGTCGATTTTGAATCTCGTCATTGCTCTATAATCTCAACGGTTGGATCTTGTGATTTACCAATGTAATTGTTTTAGCCCCCCACCTTGATAGTTCTAAATGTCCTAAAGACAGCGTAGGTAGAGATCTAACCATTTGTACTATGCTTAGAGGGTCGGATGGCTCGATCTATGAATGTGGACTATCTCCAATGGTCAGATTCACGTTGGGGGATAGATGTAAGGTTAGGTTAGCTAGATTGGTACTGTACACATGTACATAATAAGTTAAATTCTATGGTAACACTCGAAAACTTTCAATACTCGGGTATTGAAAAGTTCGGGGTGTTACACACGAAGTTGTAACTTTCAGACGGTCGATTTATGGACAAAGTTGGAGTACCGACTAAAGATATTTTCTCATACATATCCATATAGCCGTGGCCCCGATCGACCATCGGTAACAGTCGAATAGACTTCTGATCATACCGAGTCGATCGACACATCTAAATGGCGGGCCGATTGTATCCATACATAGATCATCATTAAGGCTAATTATAATATATTGTATATCAACTCCTACATCCCATAGTGGGCCCCAGAGGTTAAAAAGGCCCTCTCATAAGGCTAGTATAATGAAAACCTAGCCCTTAGGGCCATTTGCCCAACTTTTGGAACTATATAAGACCTTCATTTGGGCACCCCCTTCTCCCATACGAATTTCATGCCCTAGATTAGGTGAATGAGATGAGAAAGAGAAAGAGAGATATGGAGAGAAGAGAAAGAGAGAGAGAGAGAGAGAGAGAGAGAGAGAGAGAGAGAGAGAGAGTGTGTGTGTGTGTGTGTGTGTGTGTGTGTGAGGAAAATCTTAGTACTTGTAGGGTTGATATTTCTTCAACCAAACCTTTGACTACTACCAAACCTCCACTAAATCTACCCATGCCAAGGATCGGAGGTAAGAATTATATATTACCATTCAATTAAGTAACCTAGTATAGATTTTTAGTCACTAATGGTGTTTTCTTGATTTTGATTTAGGAATTGATGATTTTTCCTCAAATTCCTAACCCTAGAAGCTTAAAATCAGAAATTCTTTCTTAGAAGCACGGACTATTATCTCTAGGTTATCGTTTATCGACTCTTGATGGTCTCAGTTAATGATTAGATGCTTGTAGATGAATTTGTGTAAGCTAATATGTTAACGTTTTAATTTTTCTATAATATATGTTATTGGTTGGATATGAATGCTCACATGTTTGATTAAAAGTGTAGGTGATTGAATGTGTTGTTTTATAGATGCTCATATATTTGATAGAATGCTCAATTAACTGTATTATTTTGTTGATGTCCACATGTTTGATAAAATGCCTAAGTGGATGTGTTGTCTCATTGATGTTTACAAGTTTGATAAAATGCCTAAGTAGGTGTATTGCTTTTATTGATGTTCACATGTTCAATGAAATGCCTAAGTGGTTGTGTAGTAGAACCTATGCTATAATTATGTGACGTAACGCTTAGTCCATAGCGATACTTACGATTGTTACAATGTTAGGTCAGCTGGCTAACCGTCCGAACTAAAGGGGTGGCCTGAGTTAGGTCAGCCACCCTACGCTTGTTCGATTGACCCCGGGTCGAACACGGACAACCGACAGTAGATTGACTACATAGGATACTCACACCCAATGCCAGTTACGCCGGAGTTCTCCAAGTCAACTGAATTAGCCCAATAGTCTACTGACCATGTGTGTTCACAATGTATGACAACGACAAATAGAATCTATGATACCCACATTCTCATTGAATGCGTTTACTTATAACCATTAGTGGTATGATCCACAAGACTCATGGGCCGGACATGGTGGTATGAGAAACCGTGTCCAAGATATCTGCCTATGCTGGGGTGACAAGCCTCCCTGTAGTGACCAATGAGCAATCGAGAAGGCTATGAATCTAATACATCAAACTAGAATGATGCTATGACCGCTCCACATCTATGTTTGGGTGACAACTCTTATATCATTTGTGGGCGCCCTCCACCGTCGACGATGGGCTGCCTGACCCTGTGCGTCTGGGTTGTGTCATCCGGGTCCTTAGTGATTGGTCGGGTCAGTTGGTTGGACTAATGATAGCCTCACATTGATTGAGGAGTTATCGTTTGGGTAGTAAACTCGAATACGGATCAAGGGACACAGGTAAGAAGCTACTTTGTCTGCCTCGGGCCTAGTGATTCAGTTGAGGCCACGATAAAATGAGGGTACCTCAGCTTTCCCAATATGCTGGATGAATTGAACCTAATAACTACTCAACTAACATGTGCATTCACTGTATTGCATTAGATAGGACTTGCGATTTGACATTGGGCCGCCTGTGAGGAAGTGTTGGCATATGCGAAATAGGCGTTGAAGTTGCTTGGGAGAGAGTATTGTTTGAAAAGAGCATGTATCATGTTATATCTTCATATGCGCATTTAACAAGAGTATTCAGGGCCTGTTTGGCTAGCCAGATTGAATGGGATTATGAGGGATGGGATGGTAAAATCTTGGGATATGCCAAACGTGCCAAATAGACCCGGTGAACTTGTCCCGGGTTATAGCAATCCCATGGATCTTAAACCAATCCACTACATCACCATCATTATCTTAAAATTGATCACATTCCTCCTAATCTTGTTCAATTAGGCTTGGGGCATGTTTGGATAGACGGATTGGAAGGTAAAATCCCCGGATATGTCAAACATGCCAAACAGACCCACCGAACTTGTCTCGGGACATAGTAATCCCATGGATCTTAAACCAATCTACTGACACCACCATCGTTACCTTAAAATTCATCCCATCCCTTCTAATCCCATTCAATCCGGCTTGGCCGGGTAGGGTGGATGGGATTAGGTTGTATTAGGATGGATTGGAAGGAGCAATCCCGGGATTTGGTCGGGCATGCCAAACAGGCAGAAGTTGGATATAACAATCCCATGGGATTGACAGCAATCCACTAACATCACCATCATTACCTTGAAATCCACCCAATCCCTCTTAAGCCCATCTATTTTGCTTGGGACATGTTTGGTTAGACGGAGCAATCCCCGGATTGGCTGACGTAATCCCAGAATTAGCGAGGCGAGCCGAACATACTCGGTGGTGAATTCCCTGGATATAACAATCCCATGGTATTGCCACCCTAATACAATCCAATACCATGGGATGGGCCCGTCCAAACATGCCCTTAGGAATTGTTTGATTTCTTATTTTATCATTACTTACGCCGATTGGGTTGATAACATTGTAACTTAGAACTAATGGAACCGAGTTAGCTACTTACTCCCACCTGGGACGGTGTTTTAAAACACCAATCAAGCAATATTATCGATGCAGGTACTATAGAGATCTCGGATGGGTAGGCTTAGAGTGGCTTGGACCACCGACGTTATGTTTTAGAGGATTGGACCAAATCGAAAACTTTTCACTTTAATAAATTTAGGTATATATATTGTGGCTTGTATAATCACTTTAGTCCTATATTTATTTATTTTTGTTATTTCTATCTCGCTTTGGATCTGCTAATTTGAATTGTGCTACTCTAATTGCTTGTGTGTGAAAGGAATGTGAATCTGAACGAGGTCACAAGTGCATTTTTATTTGGTTCACACCTAGGAACTCAAGACCGGAATCTTTGTACTCGGGTGCCGATTTTCGGGGCGTGACAACTATGAAGATAAATTGTGTTTGACATAAGCCCAAAGCTCTTCATCACGTTCTCCTTTTATAGCTTCTGAAGCTAGCAAAACTCTCGCTAGGTTTCCTTATGATTGTTTGTAGCCATGACTTTTTATGTGCTTTTCCCATAAGAGATCTTTATAATTCTGAGACTATTTTCAAACTTCTTGTCAGTGTGGCTGCGACGATTTTCGTATATCGAAAATCATTTTTAGGACTTTGTCTCATCAAATCCAATTTGATCGCGGACCATTTTCAGAAATCCCTTATTGTGACCATGAATATTCGTAGAACTGGTGGAACTGGTTCCATTAGATTATGATCGGATCAATCCATTGATTCCCATCCACTCAAATATTGGTCCGATATTCGAATCATTGTAATCGCCACAAGAACTCAAATGTCTCTAGAAAGATCTCTAATTTTAGAAGGATTATGAGAGACGACCTTACTGAGCATATCTAGATCTGTGATAGGATCCTTGCCTCAGTGGGTCATTTATAAACATGTCGGGTACGTTTCCTTTATCACGTGCCACATGAATTAGGGCTACACGTTATTTGTTGCTTCGTTTCGTTTAAAGACATACATACGGTTCTATGTTATGCATTTATGATGGGAGACGTATCGCTGAAGTATAAGGGCAAAAGATATCCTCTAACATAAATATGATTCTGTCATCATTAGGCGCATAATGACAACATATAGTGTTGTCTTATTAGTCCGTGTAGGTGTGTTAAAAATGGATGTAAACATCCTAGTCTTTTTAATTGGACATGTCTCTCTCAGGATGCCACGCATTGATAGTTATCCATTTCTTTGCATGAACAGGAATAATGTGTTGTCGCAAAACTCGACCAACGATGCCAAAGTGCATCAACCGGATGTGTCATTTACCACAATCATATTTAGGTCAAAACTTAACTTCAATCACAAGGTTGCTATGGTGATTAAATGGTTTTGCCACGTGAATGAAATACACGGCACGTGTATGACTGTTGTAGCTTGCTGGAATTAGCCATTTAGGATTACTTACATATTCTAATTTTCTTCTCACTTCTAAGGTAGCTGAAGAAATTTTATACCTATGTTTTACAAAAATTTTATTACCACATGGTATTATCTGAGTCGCTAGATTTAACGTAATTAAATAAATATAAATAATAACATATATTCAATTTATATGATTATACTGAACACCAATATAATTCTCACAGTCCAATGTAAAAATCTTACATACACTGTAGGCCCGCCGTTGGATGGTGTGGATTGACTTACGTGGTACCAAAAAGGGTGGATTTGTTTACATCTATATCCATGGATGTACACACTTTGAAAGCATTGTTTGTTGTTTATAAATTATGCCGCATTCTTCTTTGTAACCATTCATTTAATGTCTCATCTGTAGTGTGCCCCACGAGTGATCTGGTCTAACGTATAGGTGTATGTACCATTTGTGTGGCTGACGTGCATGCATGAACCATCCAAAATAGGTCCCGGAATCAAACGGTCTGGATTGGCGTACATGAATGGATGTGTACCGTTTGTACGGGGTGTGTGTATATGTGTACATTCACAAGTGTATATCAGACCCAGGATGATAGCATGGTAAATTGATCATGCTCACTTTCATTTTTAACCGTCCATTCGGTCTTTCATCTGCAGTAGGTGGCCAGGTTGGACATTTTGGGTGTTCGTGCATGTGCAATCCACCGATTATCACACCTTCGATTGAAGCATCGTTTTGATCACACCTATTTCTCTTTTCAACCGTCCACTCAATGCCCATCAACTGAAGGTCCTATGATGGACGGTCTGGATTAGCATACATATTACTATATTGTGGATCTGCCTAATTCTACATTCGACAAATGTTACAAATCTAAAGAGTAAAACACACTCATTTATCTTGTTAACCGTCCATTCGATGGCCCGTGATCAGACCGTTTTCCTCGTCCTGTGGTATGACTCTGGGTCTATGGCCCATTAAAAGTAGGTCCCATATGGAAACGGATTGCTACTCCCCCTGCCACCAGCCAATGGCTAGTGGTCAGTACTCTGCGGGCCCCACTATGATATATGTGTCTCATCTATGCTGTCCATCTATTTTTCCAGATCATTTTCTGATATGAGACCAAAAATGAGGTATATCCCAATCTCAAATGGACCACATTATAGGAAACAGTGTTGAATGAGCGTCAACCAATAAAAACTTTTTGGGGGCCATAAAAGTTTTAGGTCAAGCTGATATTTGTTTTTTCTCTTCATCTGGGCCTGTATGATCTAATCAACAGATTGGATCATAAATAAAGTGTACAGTGGGCCTTAGGAGGATTTTAATGGTAGATATCCAATCACTATTGTTTTCCTGTGGTGTGGTCCATTGAGATTTATGTCACTCTCATTTTTGGAATCAAGCCCTAAAATAATCTGTAAAAATGGATGAACGGAATGGATGAAACACATACATCATGGTGAAGCCCACAGAGCATCAACCATCGGCCACCGGGCTGGTGGCAGGGGGAGTACGCCGCTGGTTCGATGGATGTGACAACATGTACGGTCCACCGGTATGGAGACGGATTGGCTACTCCCCGTGACACCAGCCTGAGGCTGGTGGTTAGTGCTCCGTGGGCCTCACCATGATGTATTTGTTTCATCAATTCCGTTTATCCATTTTTACAGATCATTTTATGGATTAATATAAAAGCCGATGGGGATATAAATCTCAGGTGGACCACACCACATGAAAACAATGATGATTGGATATCTACCATAAAAATCTTTCAAAGGCCCACTGTACTGTTTATTTGACATCCAATTTGTAAAGACCCGGATCAAGGGAAGCAATAAACATCAGCTTTTTCTAAAACTTTTATGGCCTCCAAAACGCTTTTAACGGTCAACAGTCATTCAACATTGTTTCGGGTACCGTGGTATTGTGGTCTACTTGAGATTTCTATATATCTCAAGTTTTCTCTCACAACATAAAATGATTTATAAAATTAGATGGACAACATAAATGAAACACATATATCATGATGGGGCTACGGAGCACCGACCACCGACGAGGCCATTGGCAAGGGAAGTAGCCAGTCCGTTTCCCATTTCTACATCAACACGGCAAAACGGATTGGCTACTCCCCCTGCCACCAGCCAATGGCTGATGGTCAGTGCTACGTGGGCCCCATTATAATGTATGTGTTTCATCCATGCCGTCCATCTAGTTTTCTAGATCATTTTAGGGCGTGAGACAAAAATTGAGGTATCTACTAATCTCAAGTGGACCACATTGCTGGAAACAATGTTGAATGAACGTCAGCCATTAAAATTTTTTTGAGGCCCAAACAAGTTTTGGATCAAGTTGATACTTGTTTTTTTCCCTCTGTATGACATACTCAACAGATTTGATGTCAAATAAGCTGTAAACTGTGGTCCACCTGAGATTTATATCCCTCTCATTTTTTGTACCAAGCACTGAAATGACATGTGAAAGTGGACGAACGAAATGGATGAAACACATACATGAGTTGGCAACGAGGCTAGTGGAACGCAGCTGTTGTCGGACGCGGATTTCCTGCGAAGAAGTTCCTGCGTTGGGAACGTAGGTGGGGCCAACGGTAATGTTTGTCAGGAATCCACTCAGTCCATCATTTTTTGAGATAAAAATTTTAGGAGATTAGATTAAAATTGAAAAGGATCCCAGACTCAAGTTGGCCATACTAAAAGAAAAATTATTTAGGAAAATTCCTAGCATTGAAACCTCTTTGGGTTCGACAGTGATGTTCCACACCGTTAATAACGTCATTCCTACTGGGATGAACTGAAAACACAAAGACTATCATGATTCAAAACTTCTGTGGCCACATGAATATTTCAACTGTGGACGTTTAATTATCACTTTTTTGGTGCATTTGAGCATCGGATACGATTCATATTTAGCCTCATGTCCTAAAATGAACTCACAAAACGGATGGACAGTGAGGATTTCTCACAAACATCCCAGTAAGCCCCACGTGTGTTCCCAGCGCAGGAACTTCCTGCGAAAGGCTTTCGCAGGAAATCCGCGTCCGCTGTTATCATTCACTTTTAGATTTTTTATAAACTACTCCATACTTACTATGTTATTTATATTCCCGTGCTTTTCTAAAATTTTTTTCATTAAACTACCTGCTTATAAATAATTTTCATTAAGGTACCTGCCATTATATTTCTCTAACAATAGGGGAATATTATTTTGCAATGACAAAATTACCCTTCAAACGAGAAGACCTTATCAGAAGATGAGATGCCCATTTCAGTTGGACAAGATGATCTACGCCCTACTTCCATAGGAAACGGTTTAAAACCTTAAACTTGAAATCCAAGTGGTATGGTCCAGGAATATTGGAATTTCATGATTTTTGGGGAATCCATTCATCCTATTGTGGCACTTGAAGTGAGTGGATTGGATGTCATGTCCGCATGCCGGTGGAGCCCACACAATTAGAAAACTTTTAATGGTGGGATTTATATCTCAATTGTTTCCTATGTTGTGGCCAGCCTGTGTATAAAATAAGCCTGATTTTTGAGTCAATCCAAAAACAGGTTGGTCCAGCTGATGGACGGAGTAGATCTCATTCGTATATAGTTGTTCTGTCCACGTTCGCGTAAGTAATGCCCTTGTATTTATGTGAAAATCCGGCAAGCATTTTCGGATTTTGAACTGTGCTGGCCAGATTGTGGCCAGATTGTGGAGTCATGAGGCGTGCTTCCTACTGATCAAGCATCATGCCGAGAGAACATACGTCAGATCCACACCGTACATCAGGTGCTCTGCCTCATGTTCACCTTGTAATTAAAAAAATTGAGGCAATTCAAATTTAAGTGGGCCACGTTATAAGGAAGAGCTGGGATGGAATGTTTTCTATTAGTTGTATATGAGGCAAGTGTGAGTGTGTTTTTTCTAACCGAAGCGGGGAGTGTTTGGATATGTGTAGGGTATAAGTGCGTGTGTTAAAAAAAGTTGCATGTGGGGCCACGTTGGTTTATTAAAGCGGATTGCATGCTTGCCACGGATGTACGTCTTATCGACTCTGTCCATCTATTTTTTCAGCTCATTGCCGCGGATGTACGTCTTATTGACTTTCCCATCTGTTTTTTCATCTCATTTCATGACATGAGCCTGAAATTAAAGCATATCTAAAGCTCAAGTTGGCTTACAATGATGTTTATCTGTCATCCAACCTATTCATAAGGTCACACAGACTTAATTAGAGAAATAAAAAATAAAAAACCACCTGCTCCATGGAAAACTTTTGTGGCCCCAAAGTAGTTTTTATCGGTGGCCATTGAATTTACTTTGTTTACTTTGGTGTGCTCCACTTAAGACATCTATATGCTTCAATTTTTGAATTATGCCTTAAAAAGAGTTAGTAAAATGATGGACAACGTAGATAAATATATATTACAGCAGGCTCCAAAGAGCTTACTTAGTATGCAATCCATTTTCATGCTTTATATTTGTCTACTCATATGACTCCTCTCCAATAGGAAGGGAGCTGATTGCTTACTGACAAGTAGCAATTTATTATTGGACCCTGCTCCGTGGGCTCCGCTATGATGTATGTGTTTCATTTATGCTGCCCATCCATTTTCCTGGCTCATTTTAGGGCATGAGACAAAAAACGAGGCAATCCAAATCACTCATGGACCACACCACCAGAAACAGCTGTGATTAAACGCCTACCGTTGGAAACTTCTTTGGGTCACTAAAGTTTTCGATCAAGCTGGTATTTGTGTTTTCCCTTCATCTAAGGAGTTAAATAAACAAGTTGGATGACAAATAAACATATTATAGTGGGCCTTAGGAAGTTTTTAATGGTGGGCGTTCAATCACAACTGCTTTCTATTGTATAATCTACCTGAGACTTAGATCTACCTCATTTTTGGGCCATGTCTAAAATAATGATCCAAAATGGATAGATGGGGTGGACAAAACACATACATCATGGTGGAGCTCATGTAGCATAGTCCAATCGCCTCTAGCAGTGTCAGTATGCAATCGAGGTCCGATTGAAATTTACTCACCAAAAATTATACTATTGGGAGACAAGTGGACCACACCACACCACACCATATGAAATTGGATGTTATAGGCAGGTTTTAGACAGTTTCCTGCCAGTGATATTCCACCGAGTTTCAAATCAGTGTAATGCTTGAGATCAAGGCCTAACATGAAGTGGTGCACTTGATGGACAAGGTGGATCTCATCCACATCAGCAATAGTTACCCCCACATCACCACGAAGTTCTTCGTTACAATAACTGTATTTAAACAAAGGGTTCATTTGATAAGGAAACAGAAATACTCCAATGAAAACCAGTATAAAATGTTCTTATATATGCTTTTATGATTTGACTATGTAATTTATCAATATTAAATGTACTAAAATGAAGATTATTGCAGGATAAAGATGAGCAATTCATTAAAAAATATATATATAGAAGACCCTGTAGACAGCATGCTTCTCCACAAAATTACTAAAGACAAGTGAATGAAATCATACCAAGTTCTAACTTCATGGCTGCTCAGCAATAAACATGATTTGTTTCAACGATAAGATCATGAGATCGAGTGCCCATGTGATGTGGGTGTGTAGTGAAAAGAAGAAAAAGTCGAATCAAACCAGATTTGATGATAAATTTCATTGCTACAAATAATGATGTTGACCATTTATTCAACTTTTATTTTTGTTTTTGTTATTATTTATTTATTTATTTAATAAGTTAAATTTATTTTTATTTTTCTTATGTGATAAAAGTTTTCACAAGAAGTTTAAGGCGATATGCCATGTTCAGTGGGCCCACCATTGAAACCTTATTGGGGAATTTCAGTGGGGATGAGAAGTTCAATGCCCCACTAAGATGTGCATTTAAAATCCACTCTTTACATCATTTTCATATCTCACCAATGAGCCACAAAATAGAAAAAAGTAGAAATAAAATCACCCATCATTAAAATCTTCTTGAAGCTCATCTGTCCATCCATTTCATAACTCATGAGAACCTACAAAATATATAAAACCCAAGTAAGCCCCAACATAAGAAAAAATGAGAATAAAATTGCCCATATCTGAAAGCTTCTTGGGTTCATCATGATGTCTATATACCATCCAATCCAATCATAAGGACTCATCAGATTACTAAACTTCCATGAGCCCCAATAAATTTTTTTTTTCTCTTTAATTAAATCTTATCAAATTATTTTTGTAGTTTTTAATGTAATCTGATCTTCTTCTTCTTCCTTTTTTTTTTTTTTTTTTTTTTTTTTTTTTAAAGGTTTTTAGTGCAAAAGCTTTTCAATCTGGTATATATGTATAAAGTAGGCATAAGTGTGGGAAATCCAAGCCATCTATGTCATGAAGATTTCTTACTGTGAATGACTTGGATCTTGCCACGATCACTGTTTTATTCTCTTTCTAATTAATTCTGATCAGATTCATTTTTGTTGATTTTAGGTTTACAGTATAAAGATTTGTCCATGCTACACTTGCATATAAAATGCTGGAAATGTAAGATATCAAAGCCATCTATCTCCTTGTGAAAGACTCAGATATTGCTATAGCAAGTGGCAGCTAGTGCACTTCTTTATTTTTAACAGTTCATTGCAAGTTTATTGTTCCACTACTTAGTAATTGTCTAAAATTTCATGAATTTATTTTTAATATCTACAGTTTAAGATGTACTTCAATTTTATAATATCTATTTAAATAATTTTAAAACTATGCATATAAAACTCAAAGAGATTTTTATAGAAAACTACATAATTAATATAGAATTTGCATTCCAAAAAAGGTTTTCAATAAGCTGCTCATCAATACAAGTAATCATCATCAGAGTTCCTTATGATTAGATTTCTAGACAGCCACCTAGGTCTGCCATGGGAGGAAAGGGGCCAATGGCTTGGTTGGGTTCCACCGTGACGTTTACGTGAAATCTACACTAACCACTACGTGCATCACCTGCTATTAGGCCCAGAGCCAAACCTCAACTCCATCTGTGATTTAAATGGACCACATGATTGGAAGACTCACCCTCCAAACTGTTTTTCTTGGTGTGGCGCACCTAATTCATGGATAGGTCTGAATTGTGGACCTTAGGCCCTAATGTTAGTGTGTCATATAATGATTGGAGTGGATTTCATATAATCATCAGCCCTAAAAAAGGTTATTATTATTATTATTATTGTTATTATTATTATTATTTTTTCCTCCAGGCCTAGCGTAGGATTATGCATATAATGCCCAAAGTCAATCTTACATACACATCACAATGAGCCCCGACAAAAAATCAATGGCCGGCATGAATTTATTTATTTTTAATATATGATCATAAGTATATTTTTTTAATAGTAGGGACAAAGATGCCCCCTTGATTTCTGACAGGGCCCACAATGAAGTGTATATGAAATCCACTCCAACCATTAATTTGAAATTCCATGTTAGTGGCGAAGGCTATAAATTTAGGCTGGGCTGTCGGCCAAACAAAAGGAAATACTTCGAGAAACATTCACCCCTTGATTATTAAAAAGTCGAACAGAAGTTACTCTAATAATAATTACTTGGCTTGATGAAGTAGCTTATTTAAAACCTTTTAAAAAAAGGTATTAGAATGTGAATTCTATATTAATTAGCCAAATTTCATTAGCTTTCTAAATTTAAATATCTAAAATATTGTATCACAAAAAAAAAAATGTGCCAATATTATTGGGCATCAGGATTTTAAAATATTTAAAACCTCATTAATTTTACAATACTATAATTTAAATAGCTTTAAATTATTTCATACTAAATATTTAGTTAATTTTTAAATATAAATATAATTATTCAAATTTACCTAATTAAATTCATGTAAATATTTTAATTTAGCGAAAGAAAGCTATGAATGTTAAAGTTATCAATACAACAATCTATATAAATATTTCTTTCTTAAAAGAACTACTATATCCGTTTGCACTATTGATGTATGTTTAGATATTTTAGTTGTAAAAATAAATAACTAAATTCAATTACAAATTTTTAATGAATTTCTATTTATAATTAACATTTTCTTAAAAAATTATTTACTACCCAATGTTTTTAGATGATCAAAATTTAAAGCATTTTGAAATCCTGATACTTCTTAATAGTTGTAAATTTATTAATTACGTAAAATTTAAATATTTAAATATAAAAATAATATGTAATATTAATTCTAAATATGTTAAAAGAGATAACCACTTTACTCTTGCTCCAGTGGCAGACTATTAGGAGTTTCAACGACTAGTCAAGGGTTCTGAGTACCCATAGGTGGTGAAATTTCACTACGGCATGAGTGGGTGGGCGGTATGTGTGCGTGTGTTAAATAATTAAAAAAAAAAAAAAACTGCTTTAGGATTGATATCTAATTTCAAATATTTAATTATAAATATCTCTTTTAATAAAATAATAATTTTACCATTTTATATTATTGAGGTTTTTAATTAAATATTTTAAAATATATTTAATTACACAAATATTAATGAATTACCTTCATGAATTTTAAATTATTTATTTTTATAATTAAATTTATAAAATTAGCAAGTACGTATGTATCCACATTCCACAAACCAAAAGGTAAAGTGGGCCACTAGTATTTAAGTAGGGAAGGTGGGGCCCACTTCACTGTTAAGCCTACCTATCGAAAAACCCATTGGTGTTCCACGGCATTCCCATGCGTCCACTTCGTTCATCTCGTCATCAGAAATGTGGACCACTCGTAGTGGGCCGGTGTCCTTTTATGGGCTTGGCTGAGTTGGATGGATGGATAGATGAGACTGATAGGTCAGATACTTAAAACATCATTTGTTAGTTGAAAGTATGATAAGATTAGAATAATTCAAAATTCCAACTTAGATGAAAGTTTAAATTTCGATAATGGAGCTCTGCTGGCCCCACATGACCCCCTCCTGCACGTGCTTTTTCTTGTAACGTGTAAGACATCCAATCCATGTATCAGGTGGGACGCACTCTGTTAATGATTTTGAACAGACCATCTTGGATATGGATGATGGGATCATCCAATTAGTGTGATTTTCATATGGTAACAGGTTGAATACGTGATAGACATAATGGACGGTCTAGATTGATTGATCATACTGTCTAAGTCTCCCATTTAAAGAAATAGCACTATAATTTATACTGCGCTATAAGAGCACCGGATCATTTCTCATTTAAAATTATTGAAATTTTGTCACTGTTTTAGTGAGTGGGCAAAGTGGGATTTGGCAGACAGCTACATGCAATTAATGATAAAATAATAATAATTGGAAGCAATGAGATAAATCACTAATCGCTGATGTGATGGCCCATTAACCTGACGCTGATGATGAAAATGACAAAGAAGATACCTTGCGGATTGCATGTGCCCCCGGGCACAGAGATATACCTGTGCCTGGGGCTGTGTGGGGCCTTACAGAGATGTTCGTGATAAATCCACTCCGTCCATCTGTTTATAAATACACAATAGAATAGGATTCTAAAAATCAGGCATATCTAAAACTCATGTGGGACATATCACGTTAAACAGTGGGGATTGAAAGCATGGGGTGATAAAAGTTTTGTATTAGGATGTATTTATTCCTACAGTTTATCTAAGTGGTAATAACTAAATGAACCGTTTGGATGGCATATAAACGTCATGTTGATCAGCTCCAGAAAGGTTTGAACAGTGGACGTTTCCGTTCCCACTGTTTCATTGTGGTGGTCCACCTGAGTTTTATATGTGGCTGATTTTTAGAATCCGATCCTATTGTAGTCTTTAAAAACAGATGGACGGAGTGGATTTGGCATGGACATTTATGTGGGCCCTACACAGCCCCAGCACAGGTATATCTTTGTGCCGGGGCACATGCAATCCGTACGTTCTCCCCTACAAGGGCCATTTATTTCAACAATATGATAAGATGTCACTCAAGAACCCTTGATTGGACGGATAGGATTACCGGATCAAGAGGAAGATTGGGTATCTTTTTCTATTTGTGCACTTCGTTGATTATAAGGCTAGGATTATCTGATCAGGGTGAATGGAGGGCCTAGTGTAATGAAATCGTATTGGGTACTGAGTTACTCAGTACGCTTTTATCGTACTGAGTAAACTCAGTTGGGCCAACTGTGAGTTTATGTGGTTTATCCACACCGTCCATCCATTTTTACTGCTAATTTTAGGTTGATCTCAAAATTGAAGTAAATCCAAAGTTCAAGTAGACCATTACAGAAGCAGTGTGGAATAATGATTTCCACCGTTGAAACCTTCCTAAGGTCTAAAGTAATTTTTATTTGTCATCCAACCTGTTTATAAGATCACAAAGACATGAATGAAGAGAAAACACAAACATCAGCTTGATCCAAAACTTCTTTGACCTCTAAAAAATTTTCAATGGTAGAGGTTCAATCAAACTCTTTCATGTGGTGTGGTCCACTTGAGATTTTAATTTGCTTCGTTTTTGTGATCAAGCCCTAAAATTATCTGTTAACATGGATTAACGGAGTGGATAAAATAAATAAATAATGGTGGACCCCAAACTGTTTACTCAATACGCTAAGGGTACTGAGTTACTCAGTACGCAATCCGCTTCACTGCTCATCATCTACTGTTAAAACGTCATGTACTGCATACTCTTTAATTGTATGGTTTTATTATCCAACAAGGACTATCTTGGTTCATGTGCAGGCCATGATCGATTACTCCTATAAGGCTATCTTTTTCCAATTTTGATTTGGTAGGCCATACTGTCACGATTTTATATCTACAACTTGTGTGATTTCAAACTCCAAGTGAGCCACAATGTACAAGACAAAATGATAGTGTAAATATTTCTAGTTGTGAAGAAGCACTCACTTACGATTGATGCCCGTAAAGCAAAGCCACAAAGGAAAAGAATCAAATCAAAATTCAAAAGGTAAAATAAAAAATAACATTTCAAAGTTCTAAAAATTTATATGATTTAATAATATGTTTATATCTATGAGCCAGTAATATAAAGTAATTTTTTTCGCTAAAACAAAAGAAATTCGAGATATAAAACTTATCTCTTTTATACTCTTTAATCATACAGGAAAGCTCTCTTTTAAAATTTCAGTAGAACAAGGTGGTCTCTGCCTACTCTCGTCCTTATAGAGATTACACCATTAAAGAGAGGATTGTAAATAACTTATATTGTTGAATTACATAAATCTCAATTCTCCTAATATTTAATTTATTTTTACTTTGAACTTTTTAAGTTTTTGTTTTGACCTTTATTTTTTATTATTATTATTTTGGTTGTGTGAATTTCATTTACAAGTCTTGTCACTACTGTCCTTTTATTTTGTGCATTGTGGCCCACTTGGGGAGAGCAAATTAATTTTCTAGCCATACAGTCTAAGCAATGTGTCATACCAATGAAAGATCTTATCAAAATGATGAATTGTTGTAATAGGCGTGTTACACATGAGAACTTTATTAAGTACATGGAACAAAGAACTCAGATAGAAAGTCTTGAAAATATGAAATGTCAAATAGTTGATAGATAGTCACTAAAAAATTTACATACTTAGCTTATATGTAACTTAAACAGTATAAATGTCGGATCCAATTTACATAAACCAAAAGTTATGTTGAGTTTGTTTTGTGACTATGTGACTATGGACATTTAATGGATGGCTCACAGCCGATATGAATGAAAAAAACAAAAAAAAAAAAAAAAATCAAATCAAATAACCTTATTTAACACAAACACTCCTAATAATTAGAGGTAAGGTTCGTCTAATGAATCTGAATTAGGAAATTTTGTAATAAATTACTCTATTTAATATAGAATATACATTTTACTACCTTAAAAAAAAGGCTTTATGACAAGTTACCAAGTAATTATACTTAATGGAAGTTGGGTCAGCCCTGGGAGTAAAAGGGTTGGCCTTTGACTAGGCCCACCTGATGCTATATAAAATTTATTAGCCGAAAAAATAGAAGCCTACCTAAAGTATGTATAAAGTTGGAGTAGGTATTGAGCTTGAATGCATTTTTGACAGTGGCTTGTTGACCAATTGATAATTTCTTTGAATTTTATTATGTCATAATATAGGATGGAGCAAATTAATGTGGTCCTAGCCTCACCCATAACATTACAACCTTTATCATGGACCCCACCTTGATGCACGTATTCTACCCATATAGTTTCCTTTTGCCCCATCAATTTATGATTTGAGTTCAAACACGCTGGAAATTCAGAGCCACCATAGGAAGCAGTGAAATTTGAAGGCTTTGACCTCAAAAACTTTCTATGATTTATTGTAATGTTTATTTGCCATCGAACATGTAAATAAATTTATATAAACCTAGATAAATAGAAAGAAACAAATATAACTTACAGCCCGTGAATGATCAATCACCACCGTTTACTATAATATGATTCACTTTAAAATTAGGCGTGCTTTATTTTTGGGCTTATGCTTCAAAATAATATGAAAAAACTGATGGACATCATGGATATAGCGTACATATATCAAGGTAGGCCCCACAGTAAGGGTTGCATCGTCTTGGGTGAATCAGGAGAGGCATCTAATTAGTTATCCGAAGAGGAAGCTTGGTATAGAGGATTAGCTACTGATGGGTTGAGTAGCTAGACTCGCTGCTGGAGTGATGTCACCAAGTTCTTTAGCCCACCATGATGTGTATGTTGTATATACATTGTTTATCCATTGAGATATTATTTTAGAGCACAAGAGAATGAACAAGTCAGATTCAAAGCTAGAGTGGACCCTTTACTGTTAATCTATTTGGAGATATCATTTTAGAGAATGACAGAGAATGAGTTGATCTAAAGCTGGAGTGGACCCTACCTAAAAATATAGCAGGAGAGCGACACCCACAATTGAAAGAAACCTTTCTAAAGCCCACCGTGATGTTTATTTGAGATCCAACCTATTCATAAGTTAACCCAAACATAAAAGAAGGGAAAACACAAATATCAGTTTGATCGAAACTTTCGTAGCCTCTATAAGTTTTTTACGGTGGCCATTATTTTACTTGGTGACGTCACTTCCATAGGGACTCTAAGTAGGTAATCCGCATATGGCCCGGCTAGTACACTACATAATCTACGAAATCAGTTTGCGTACTCAGCACGCTCTCATCATACTGAGTAAAGTCAGTTGAGCCCACCCTGATTATATGTGTTTTACATTTGTTTTTTCAGCTCATTTAAAGGAGTGGGCCCAAATAATAAGTATAAAAAGCTCAAGTGTTTCATACCACAAAAATTGTGGGAATAATGATTTCCAGTGTCGAAACTTTTCTAGGTAAATGATGAAGTTTACTTGCCATCCAACCTGTTTATAAGATTATACGGATGTGGATAAAAGTAAAATATAGATATAAGCTTGATTCAAAACTTCCATGGCCCTAAGATTTTTTCAATGATAGATGTTCAATTTATACTCTTTCCTTTGGTGTGCTTCATTTAAGCTTTGTATATACTTCATTTTTACACTCAAGTACTAAAATCATCTGATAAAATGGATTGACTGAGGGGATAAAATATATAAATGATAGTGTATAAGTTTTATGCCAGCTGTACGTAATCCGCTTCCATAACCCGCGTCCATTAATTTATGCCAGCTGTACAAGTTTTGACTTCTTGTGGATCGACAATCGCAGTCTGCCAGTGTATCAGATAACTACCCAGAACTCGTACGCATGGTCGCGTGTCCCCGATGCCAAGATCAGGTGAATGATTTTTCCATGTTTCATGCACCTAACATCAAATAAACTGTTCAATAGTCCTTTCAACTGTAGATATGTCATAGTCAAAAAGTCAGAATGATTGAACGATCCTAATATCAGATTAGTGGGCCTTGTTTCTATTGGATTTGAGCCGTTCAATAGCTTTCGTCTCAACCATTCATTAGATGTACACCAATAAGGTAGTGGGAACATTATCTCAGTGTGATATTAATGCATCTAAAATAAGTATCGAGATAGGACGGTTTTGTTTAAGTTACAAATACGCCACGTGTTCAATCTCTAAGTCAATGAGTATGAACCATCATCGTCTGCAAGAGTATTTAAAGATTTTCACTACAATGTATTCCGCAGGAGTAAGAGAACAGCTACTCCAGCAGTCTATCCTCTCACACAGTTGAAATCTGGAGAGCCGATTAGGTGCGGCCTCGTTCAAATTCAAGACGGTGCGGCCCTTACCGTGGGACCCAAATTGATTTATGATTATAAATCCATACCGTCCATCCATTTTTCATATGATTTTAACTTATGATCCTGAAAATAGATTTGATAGAAATCTCAGTTGAACAATATGTAAGAAACAGTAGTGATTGAACGTTCCAACATTAAAAAGTTCCTAGGGCCCATAGTAATATTTATTTTCCATCCAACCTGTTAATAAGGTCAATCAATACTGTATGAAGGGATAAAAACAAATATCAGATTGATCTAAAACTTCCGTGGCACATAATAAATTTTTAATGGTTGATCACCACTATTTCCAATTGTAGGGTCCACCTGAGATATCGATCTATTTCGTTTTTAGGATCAACCTCTAAAATAGTCTTTTAAAACATATGGACAGATTGGATATAGAATACATACATAAATGTGTGGGCTCCACCATAAGGCCGTACCGTATTCGGTAGCCCTCGGGCTGCACCTAATCAAAATGTGATGCATTTCGTCAGCCCAATGAAAATAGTCGCCACGCACGGTTGCAGTATTTTTAAATGCATCGCGTGAAATGATGGGTTACATGCATTTCTGTGAAAAACAATAGTTCGGGAATTTACATTTAGACGCATCTTAATTAATTTTTGACGCTTATTCTCTGTTTTGAGAATAACAATAGTACACTTTTTCCACTTCTCATTTCCTAGAGTGGGATAACAAATCGAATTGTGGGTGTACATATCAGCTTGATGATACTAAAATTGGGAATGAAAACTGATGGAAGAGCGTGTACGCTTGAGCTGTCAGATGACGTGTCAAAACTGTTCCCAAAACGATAGATGAGCGTGTACGCTTGCGTGACTTTCGCATACGTCGACCACACTGCAGAAAAGAGTGTTGATTGACCATTAAAAACTTTGTGGGCCACGAAAAGTTATGGATCAAGCTGATATTTGTGTGGTCCCTTTATCTAGGTCTTTGTTACCTTATCAACAGGTTGGATGGTAAATAAACAGTCCGGTGGCCCCCAAGAAAATTTTAATGGTGGGTAATCAATCACCTCTGTATCCTGTGGTGTGGCCCATCGAAGATTTTTGGATCTGCTTCATTTTTTGGATTTTCCCTAAAATAAGTTGTTAAAACGGATGGACAGCGTGGATTTAAGGCTCATACATCAAGGTGGGCCCCACAGTCGGAGATCCATCGAACGTAGAAAGATCCCATGGCTACAGGCGACTTCCCAAGGCTAGTCGCAGCGAGTACGATTTAAAATCCTTCTTATACATGTGCCAATCTGGTCCCTGGAGGGTCACTTTCGACTGGGCGCGGATTGGGTACTTCCTCCACCCGTTCCCAGCTCGGGACAGGCTAGGGCTCCGATGGCCACCGTGATGTATAGATTTTATCCACACCGTCCATGTATTTTACAATGTTATTTTAGGCTATGGTCTTAAAAATGAGGCTGATCCAAGACTCAACTGGACCACGAAATGAGGAATAAACTCTTACCGTTGAAAACTTTTACGGTGCCACAGAAGTTTCGGATCAAGCTGATATTTTTGTTTTCCCTCCATCTAGATATCTATGACCTTATGGACAGATTCGATGGAAAATAAACATCACGGTAGGCCCTAGGAAGGTTTCAATAATAGGCATCATTAGCATCTCTGCTTCCTGTGGTGTGGCCCACTTGAACCTTGGATCTTCCTCATGTTTATCAACCGTAACTTAAAATGACATAGCAAATGCATGGACGGCGTGGATTGATGCACCGTCCCATGCTTTCGACTGAAGTGGAAATGTAAAGTGTGGCCCAGTTAATGGTTGGTTCCACCGTCCCATGCTTCATGCCATTGGTCTACTAGACCCACCGCAGATATCATATGCCCCTAAACATCTCCTCGATGGGGCATTCCTAACCTTTTAATTTGTGACCTAGAAATAGATGATTCGTAAGAGAAATACATCGACGGTCCACATTCGTAAGGATGGTTTCGATGACTAAATCATCGACCTTCCTCGTGACAGCCGTGCACATCTTCGCAGATATTATCGGACGCTTATTTCCTGCTAAAGCCAATGGCAGGATGTTCTTGAGCAAGGATGCTGGGTGGGGCCCACGGTAATGTTGGTCATAAAATCCATCCCGTTCATCCGTTTGGAGAGCTCATTTTAGATCATGTGACCAAAACCGAGTTGGATCTTTTGGTCACACGAGAGGGAAATTTGGAGAAAGAAATGCCTACCGTTGTAACCTTCCTGCCTACTGTTGTAACCTTCATGGGCTCCATCTTGATGTTTATATGCCATCCAAACCGTTTATAAGGTCATTCCCACTGGGATGAAGCTAAAAACCAAAAATTATTAGCATGATAATAAACTTTTATGGCCATAAGAACGTTTCAGCGGTGATCACTAAATCTCCACCGTTTCCACTCGTGTGGCCCACTTTATTTTTTGATACAAATCAGTTTTCGTTGAATGTCATAAAATGATCTCTCCAAACGGATGGACGGTGTAGATTTCTCAAAAACATTTCATTGGGCCTCACCCAGCATCTTCGCGCATGAACTTACTGCGAAAGGCTTTAGCAGGAAATCCCATCCTTTTTTATCCTAGCCTTAGCCTCGCTGTAGCGTACCGAACGCAGATTAGCTGCGACCCCGGATCCACCAAGTAGACCCTGGGCTCACTTAGATGTATCTATTGTATATCCATGCCGTCCATCCATTTTTTCAACTTATTTTAGAGCATACTCACGAAAATTAAGGAAATAAAAATCTTAGTTGGACCACACACTAGGGATTGAATTACCACCATTAAAAGCTTCTTGGGGTCAAAAAAAGTTTTGGATCAAGCTGTTATGTGCTTTCCCTTCATCCATTCTAAGTATGTGTGATCTTATCAACATTTTGGATGAAAAGTAAACATTACTGTGGACCATAGGAAGGTTTCAACAGTGGGCGTTAAATGACCAGCGTTTCCTGGGCTGTGGTCTACCTAAGATTTGTATCTGCTTCAATTTAAACTATGCCTTAAAATAAGCTGGAAAAACGAATGGGCAGCCATGGATATACAATCCATACATCAAGGTGGGCCCCACAGTCAAGGTCACTCCCACCTGGGATCCTGGATCGCAGCTAGTCCGCATTCACAGCGGAGCTGCTGCATCTCGCAGCAAAAAGACAACGCGCAACACCGCATAGCCTCTGTGGGGCCCACCGTAAACTATGTGTTTTATCCACGCAGTCCATCGATTTTTCCAGCTTATTTTAGGGCATCTTCCCAAAACTCAAACATATTCAAACTTCAGTTGGACCACACCACAGGAAAATGTGGAATTGAACTCTACCGTTGAAAAAGTTTTGGGGGCAACAGAAGTTTTGGATCAAGCTGAGATTTGTCTTTTCCCTTCATCCAGGTCTGTTAGACCCTATCAACGGGTTGGATGATAAATACACATCACTATAGGCCATAAGGAAGGTTTCAACTTATGTGAAAACGGATGGACGGCGTGGATGAAACAAATACATCATGATGGCCACACAGTCCTGAAACCAAGGTGCTGTTGGGTCACCGCGCAATCCGCGTCCAAGGACAATTTAACGGGATTCATTATAGAGAGTCAACATCAGGAGAGATGACGTGGAAGAATGTAGGCAGTTGATTTATTGGCCAGTGGGAATGATGACACGTCGAAGGTTGGTGCTGGGTGTTGACTGACTCGTTTAGCCTCTGTCGTGACTCGGAATCCATCGTGTGCCACCACGAGCGGGTCCACATGCTGAGGTGGTCCGGCATTTTGAACCGTCCATATTCTCTTTACTATACTACTAAATAAGCTATTAGCCTAATAATTATGCTTTAACAATGATTCCAACCTTTAATTTTTGGAGTTGAATCCTGGCCATTAAAAATTTTAATCTCATTTGTCGAAATTCATCTGAAGACAGTGATGGTTACAGTCATACGCTTTAGCACAAAATTCTCAAGATGGACGGTTCAAATGATTGGACAGCACGTTGGCCTAAGTGGCAGCCACGGATGGTTGATACAAAGACGGACCATGTCACGAACTTGATAGAAACACGAAGATATGTGTGCATGCACTGCAAACTTCTTGTTTTTTGTTTTTTTGTTAGCTTGTTAGTACACCTAGCGGTGCAGGTCGAGTCGAACCGAGTCGAGCTGGCCTAGCTCGGACACTAGCTGACCTCAGCTCAAAGTGGGCTCGGTTCAGTCCTCGAGCATGACTAGTCAGCTCAGTTCAGTTCCGTCAGCAAATCGAGCCGAGTTGGCCTGTCCAGCATTTTCATAAACACTTGGACTGAGCCTTCAAAATCTCACTATATTTAAGACAGCAGTGATGGTTTTACAGGTATTTTATCATCTAAGCAACATAAAAATGAAGAAAAAAGGATATTGGTTTCATATACATACCTTCCTTGCCACCGGCCACACTTCGTTGGGTCATTTCATCAAACACTTAGTGAACAACATCAATATCAAAGTAACCGAGTCACTGAACTGTAGGACTGTTCAAGAGTTGAGCTAGCTTGAAAAACTCACTCAACTCAGCTCGAGTCAGCTCGGATTGACTCGGCTTGAATGGCCAAATCGGGTCGAGTCAAGCCTTTTTTTTTTTGTAGCTCGAGTTGAGTTCGAGCAAGGGGCATTTCAACTCAACTCGAGCTCGACTCGGCTCGATTAATAATTTTAAATATATTATATATTATATTTGTTGGGGACAAAAATACTAAGTCCAGAGACTCGGATCTGGTGCCTCGGCTTGCGAAGCACTACGACGGATCCGAGGCAGGGCACGTCGGATCCGAGGCAGGGTCATGAACTCTATAAACCGAGATGAAAGTTAACTCGCCTCGGACGAAGAACCAGTGATCCCAGGATGCATCGAGCCGACCCTCTTAACTAACTAGCCAAAGGACAGTATGCGAAACCGGTTTCGTCCCGAACATTTTGGGATAAGATCCCCGATCCCGAAGCTCGAGGGATCAGACGAAGATCGCGGACGGGTGCCATCCGGTGTCCGCAATCCTAGGAAGAGAATCCTCTTTCGATTGCACAAAATCAGGAGAAGAATCCTCCTACGATTAAACGCTCCAGCAGCTATAAAAGGGAAGCCTTCATCATCTAAAAGGTACGCAAAAATTCTCTCCCAGACTCCCTCAATACAGTAAGACCCAGATTCCCAGCCTGACTTTGGCATCGGAGGGCCCCCTGCTCTAGCCAGGGTCTCCTTTGTCTTCTTCTTGTGCAGGTACTCGAAGATCTGAAGAGGGAGGACCAGATTTTTGCATCAACAGTTTGACGCCGTCTGTGGGAACCGTACAAAAAAGTCATCCCATATTCCTTTGTTGCATCCCATGATGATGATTATAGGGCGGCCACCAAAAGAGAAGAAAAGGGAAAAATATTGTCTTTCGTTCACAGAGGAAGACGCCCGAGGTATCTATCACCCCCACGATGACGCACTGATTATCACTCTGACTATCGCTAACCGGAAAGTGTTCCGGATACTCGTTGATACGGGGTCATCTGCAGATGTATTATTTACTCAGGCGTTCGATAAAATGGGAATTGAACGATCTATGTTGCGTCCAGTTCGGACCCCGTTAATCGGGTTTTCCGGGGACAAGTATTGCCCTGAAGGAATTGTCTCGTTTGCCACTCACTGCCGGCGCAGCACCCACATCGAAGACGATGATGGTGGATTTCTTGGTCGTCGATCAACCTTCGGTATACAACGCCATACTCACCGACCTTCTTTAAGCCTCCTTCAGTAGTGGTATCCACATACCATCTCTCACTAAAATTCCCGACCGTAGTCGGGAGTAGGAGTTGTCAAAGGAGATCAAAGAAGATGCGGCGTTGTTACATGATAGGCCGTGAAAGGAACCGCATGACAAAATCCAATCGACATTTCAACGATCGAATCGTTGGACCCCCGGGGCGAGAGTCACAAACGAGGACAGCCGGTTGAAGACCTCATCTCAGTCCCCCTGGTCGAAACAGATGTATCCAAGACAGTACGAATTGGCTCGTCTCTACAGTCCCCCTTGAAAGACAAGCTGATAGCCCTGCTCCGTAGGTACGCCGATGTATTCGCCTGGTGTCATGACGATATGCCCGGGATTGACCCATCGGTGATGACCCACCGACTCAACGTCGATCCGTCATATCGACCGATCCGACAGAAGCGACGACCGCTCGGTCCCGAACGATACGCCATCATCGAAGAAGAAGTCAGCAAACTCCTCCAGGCTAATTTCATAGAAGAAATACATTATCCAGAATGGGTCGCGAATGTCGTGCTGGTAAAAAAGCCCAACGGAAAATGGCGAGTCTGTATTGACTATACTGACCTAAATAAAGCCTGCCCGAAGGATAGCTTTCAAGCTCCGAGGATAGATCAGCTAGTAGATAGTACCGCGGACATGAGCTTCTTAGCTTCATGGATGCATATTCGGGGTATAATCAAATTGTAATGCATCAGAAAGATAAATCAAAAACTACCTTTGTCACCGACAAAGGCCTTTATTGTTACCGAGTGATGCCATTTGGTTTGAAAAATGCCGGTGCAACGTATCAAAGATTAGTTAACAAAATCTTTGCTCGGCTAATAGGCCGAACCATGGAAGTATACATTGACGACATGCTCGTCAAAAGTATACACGCGACAGATCATGTAAGTGATTTGGAAGAAATGTTTCTCATCCTACGGAAGTTTCGGATGAAATTAAATCCGAATAAATGTGCTTTTGGGGTGAGATCCGGAAAGTTCCTCGGTTTCTTGGTTAGTCAGCGAGGAATAGAGGCAAACCCTGAGAAGATAAAGGCTTTGGTCGAAATGGAATCTTCTAAAACCATTAAGGATATCCAAAGGTTGATTGACGGTCGCAACACTTAACCTTCCTCCTCCCAGAGCCACGGATAAATGTCTCCTTTCTTCAAGCAGTTGAAAGGACGACAAACAATGGGTTGGACGGAAGAATGCGAAGCGGCATTTCAAGCAATTAAAATCACATCTCGGTTCTCGCCTCTCTTATCAAAGCCCGAATCGGGCGAATCCTACTGCTATATCTAGCAAGATCCGAAATGCACCGTTAGCTCGGCTTTGATGCGAGAATCCGAAGAAAGCAAATTGCCGGTATATTACGTCACCAAAGCGTTATTGCACCAGTAAAACAAGATACCCAAGCTTGGAAAAAGTAGCCTTGGCACTAATAACTTCCTCTCGCCGACTCAGGCGTATTTCCATGCCCATACCATCATCGTGATGACCGATCTCCCACTTCGCCGGTATTGCAGAAACCGAAGCTTCCGCCGACTCACGAAATGGGCTATCGAACCGAGAGTGAGTTCGACATTCAATACGGACCAAAGGTAGCAATCAAAGGGCAAGCGTGGTGATTTTATTGCCGAGGGAACACCACCAATTGAAATCCCCGTCGACGATATGCCAACGATGTCGCGCTTCCAACAACAACCGCTTCCCAGACCCTACCCTACGCCTTTATTCCTGAAACCGTTTGTCGACGGCTCTTCCAACTCGAAGGCAAGTGGGCCGGGATTGTACTAGAAACCCCGATCATACCTACATACGGTATGCCTTGCGACTTGGATTCCAAGCCTCGAACAATACAAATGGAATATGAAGCATTGTTACTCGGTCTCCTCCGACTACGCCGCTAGCATGGGAGTCACGCACTTAAGTGTGTTCAGCGATTCTCAATTGGTCGTCAATCAAGTGACCGGTGTATACTAGACACGAAAAGACCAGTTAAGAGCGTACATGGAGAAAGCAAAAGAACTTATCAATGGATTTCAGCTCTGTCAGGTCACTCGGATCCCTCGTACAGAAAATGGCAAAGCCGACCTATTAGCAAAGCTCGCCTCTGCTGATGAAGATGACATACCCAGGTCCGTCCCCGTCGAATACATCGATAAACCGAGCATAAATGAATCAAATACTATGGCCGTCAATGCCATCGACTCGGAACCATCCTGGATGGATCCAATCCGCCAATTCCTTGATAAGGGGGAACTGCCTGAAGATCGTGCCGAGGCTCGACGACTTAAGTTCCGAGCCTCCCGTTACACCATACTCAACGATACCCTCTATAAGAAAGGTTACTACGCTCCGTTGCTTCGGTGCCTCACAACCGGTGAGGCGAATTACGTATTACGTGAAGTCCATGAAGGAATCTGCGAAAATCACTCGGAGGAAGGTCTCTCGCCCACAAGGTTCTACGACGGGGATATTACGGCCCACTATTCAACACGACGCTCGCACGCTGCGTCCAAAAATGCGACAAATGTCAACGATTCGCGGCAGTCCCGAGGCGAGCCCCCGAAGCGCTGACGCCAATGATAGGTCACGGCCCTTTGCACAATGGGGCATTGACATCATAGGTCCACTCCCTATGGGAAAAGGTCAAACCAAGTTCGCCGTGGTAGCGGTGGATTATTTCACGAAGTGGTAGAAGCCGAACCATTAGCCAAAATAACAGAAGCGAAGATCACCGAGTTCGTGCCGGAAAAACATTATCTGCTTGGTTCGGGTACCCCATACCATTATTACAGATAATGGAAGACAATTTGACAACAGGAGTTTTCGCGATATGTGCAACAACCTCAGAATCAGAAACATCTATTCTTCACCTCATCACCCTCAAACTAATGGGCAAGTCGAGGCGGTTAATAAGATTGTCAAGCAACATCTTCGGACCAAGCTCGACCGAGCCAAAGGAGCATGGGCGGAAGAGCTCCCGAAAATTCTTTGGGCCTACCGAACCACAGCCCGAACCGCCACAGGAGAAACTCCCTTTTCACTCGCATATGGCTCGGAAGCCGTCACTCCCTCCGAAATCGGATTACCTACGGCTCGGGTCACGTCGTTCAATACGGAAGAAAATGAAGAACTCCTTACACTCGGACTCGACCTTTTGGATGAACAAAGGGAAGTGGCTCGGCTACGCATACAGGGCGCGGCAACGACAAGTGACTCGGTTTTATAATTCCCGAGTCAAAATCAGGAGATTTCGAATGGGTGATATGGTTCTCCGAAAAGTATTTTCCAATACCAAGGAAGTTGGATCAGGCACGTTGGGACCTAATTGGGAAGGGCCCTACATCGTCTCGGGCACTATCCGACCAGGGACATATCGGCTGAAAGATCTAAACGGACAATCACTGCCTCATCCGTGGAACGCTGAACATCTCAAGACTTACTATCCTTAACTCAGTACTCAATGTAAAGACTCTGAACTAAGCAAGATCAAAGCCGAGTCAAATAAAACTAAAGTGTTTTCTTTCATTCAAGAAAGAAATTTTCTTTCATTCATCAACCACATCCGAGTACAACATGTAAAAAAAAAAAACATATAAGGGGCCCCGGTTACTGTCCACCGGTCGGAGCGGTCCCCGAAGCATTCTCACATATGCCGACCTCTTCCCCACCCTCGATTTCCGAGAGATCAAGGTCGGGAAAAGATTTCTTTATGTCCTTAATACATTCAAGAAATCCGCTTTGAAACAAGCGATCCCTTTCATCCTCGAACTCCTCGGACTCAAGAAATGCTTGGACGGCTTGATCCCTAGCTTTTTCGGCCTCCTGAGTCTTCTCGTTGGCCTGCTGGATAAGCCCCGCCGCCTCATGCTTAGCTCGAGCTAAGTCATCTGCGCAAGAAGCATGGACTGTGAGAACTCGTCGGGTTTCCTCTTCAGCCCTGGAAAGAAGAACCGATACCCGACTAACTTCAGCTTGCGCTTCTTCAAGGGCTCTCCTGGAGAAAGCCGCCTCTGCTTTAGCGTCTTCAGCAGCTTTTCGGGCGAGGGCCGCCTCCCCCATCAAAATGCCGGCCCGAGTTTCGGCCTCTTCACGTCGCCCTTCAGCTTCGACAGAAGGGTCTGCAGCCGATGGGTCGAAGATAACTCTTTGCTGGCCTTAACCAAGCAAGGAGCGAGTTCAAAAAGCACCCTTGCTGCATGTCCAACGGTTTGCGACGAAGGAGCGTTGTAGAGGCCGATGAACTCTTTCTCGCTCCCATGGGCTAAGGCCCAGGGAACCATCCCCGACACCACCTTCTGCAATACGGACGACCCCTCTTGTCTCGTCTCCTCCCCTCTCGAGGATGCAGTCCTCGTCTCTTCCTCCCCTCTGGAAGACGCGGCCCTAACTTCTTCCTCCTGCCTCGGGACCTCCGTCGAAATGTGTTCCGAGTCGGGTGCCGCCTGAGGTTCCGAGGCCGCGGTCACCGTCACTTCCACCCTTTCCTCCGGGTCAGAAATTACGACAACAGGGGGAGCAGAAGAACCCACAGGTTCTTTTTCCTTCCGGACCACTCTCTGTCTCTTCGGCGAGGCTCGACAGAGAACCGATCGTGGAGGAGCCTTTAACTTTGAAATCATCCTAGGAGGAGGACGAGCCCCGACATCTTTGAAAGGACCGGTTCGGAGGGGTTGGCTCGGAAGGGGCCCTCGAGGGGCCGGCTCGGGAACAATCCGCGGATGGGGACGAGCTTCAGTGCAAGTCTAAAAGTAAACAAAAAAAAAGAAAGAAATTCAAGTCGAAAAAAAAATTCAAAAGGCGCATGAAGATACATTTTCAATTACCCATGACAGTAGAGTCTAGACTGCGAGATGGAGGCGCTCCGGTACGTAAAGTACTTTCCAGACCTATCTGCCGGATCCAACGTCCTCAATTCTTTGATCCGAGCAAGACACTTGGCCGAGCTTTTTGTCGCTTCTTCGGGATATCTCACAAACACAAGCACGTCGGACTCGTAACATTGCAAAGATAATGAAGGGCGTGGAAGAAGAGCCAAGTCACCGCTCTTTGAAACGACCGAGGGACACGAGCCTCGTAGGACCGGGTTCAGGGCCGACTCCCAACCACGCCACAGGCCCAAAACCAACGCTCTCTCCAATGTTTGTTAGAAGTGGGAGGGTCGGTTATTAGGGAGCCGCCTCGCCCGCCAAGGGCGAAAAAGACGTAAAAGCCGGGTAGTTCGGATTCACGCGCACTTGGTATAAATGAAGGAATTCGTCGGACGTTAATGGCGGTGTTCCATCTCACCCACAAGATCCGCACACCCGAGTAAGTTCCTCCACCCATTCGGAACTATTTGCCGGTGCAATCCGACCGAGACAAAACTCCCCAGACAATGGGTTGAAGGGGCGTGACGCAAGCCGCATTGCATCGAGACTTGGTAAATCGCGACCGCCCCAGAGGAGGATGATCCGGCAAGGCTCTCGGACGGGGAGATAAGTGATGACCGACTCGGGAATGTGGTACCCGATCGGATCCCGTCCAAGTCCGCCTCGGTTAAGACCGAAGGAACCGGCCGCTTAAGTCATCCCCCGACCCTTCTCCATCGACTCGGCATGTGCCGACTTATCAGCAGAACCGACGCAGAGGTTCCTTCAGCCGATTATTACTTCCTCTTCCTCTTCTTCTTCTTCTTCTTCTTCCATATCCCTTGGAAGATTAGGCCTTCCCGGGCGGGTTATTAAAGACGACCCACCCCGAGAAGGAGCAACGGAAGCAGGGCGCTCCGCAGAAGCTTCGGTGACCCTCTCGAGAGAAAAAGCGGCGTTAGCATCAACCGCCATTTCCGTCAATAAAGAAGGCGATTCCGCAACGTTCCAAAAACGTTGCGCTCTCTTCATCTCCGGAAGCTCCTTCCTGGGGACTTTGAGAACCCCTAGCCGCCATTATCACTAAATAAAAAGGAAGGAGAGACTCACCGGAAGGAGGGAGGAAAACGGAAATGGCGAAGAAGAGCCGCTGACAGTCAACAAAGAAGAATGAAAGAAGAAGAAGGGCCGAAAAGAGTTCCGAAAGAAATGAAAAGCGGGAATGGCATTAGTAGTTTGAAATGCGGGACCCTTACCCTTTTATAAGATTGCCATGTGGCGGAGGCAATTAATGCGGAAATGATTCGACGCCTGCGTCGACTCCCCGGCTCGACACGTGGCGCGCATCGACTGACGACAATAACGCCCTTGCCTACGTGTCTAACCCTCATTGGTGGGATAAGCGAGTTGACGGTTGCCGGCGCATGCGTTATCAGAAACTGAATCATCTCCTATCAAAGACAGCACAGGATGCATTAAATGTACTTATTGCCTCGGACCAGGTTATGAACCGACTCACAACTCGTTACTCCTGAGTGTCACGTGAGACACACGGAGTAAGGGGCTTACTGTTGGGGACAAAAATACTAAGTCCGAGAGACTCGGATCTGGTGCCTCGGCTTGCGAAGCACTACGACGGATCCGAGGCAGGGCACGTTGGATCCGAGGCAGGGTCATGAACTCTATAAACCGAGATGAAAGTTAACTCGCCTCGGACGAAGAACCAGTGATCCCAGGATGCATCGAGCCGACCCTCTTAACGGAATTAGCCAAAGGACAGCGCGAAACCGGATTTCGTCCCGAACATTTTGGGATAAGATCCCCGATTCCGAAGCTCGCGGGATCAGACGAAGATCGCGGACGGGTGCCATCCGGTATCCGCAATCCTAGGAAGAGAATCCTCTTTCGATTGCACAAAATCAGGAGAAGAATCCTCCTACGATTAAACGCTCCAGCAGCTATAAAAGGGAAGCCTTCATCATCTAAAAGGTACGCAAAAATTCTCTCCCAGACTCCCTCAATACAGTAAGACCCAGATTCCCAGCCTGACTTTGGCATCGGAGGGCCCCCTGCTCTAGCCAGGGTCTCCTTTGTCTTCTTCTTGTGCAGGTACTCGAAGATCTGAAGAGGGAGGACCAGATTTTTGCATCAACAATATTTATATTATATATATATATATAATATACTTTTATAAGTTTAAGTTTTTTTTTTTTTTTTTTAAAAAACAAAAACCCTAGCTACACCCGACCGACCCCTCCTCTTTTCCTTTTCCCTTTCCCTTTCTTCGTACTCCCCACCCACTCGTTGCTCGCACGCCCGCCCGGCCATGGCCAGCACTCCACTGGACCAACACGTTGCCTGGAGCCCGCACGACCATCTCTATCTCTCTTTCTCTCACTCTCTCGATCTCGTCGAGCGTACCAGTGCGACTGCGCCCAATCCCGACTCGGCCCGATCTCTCTCTCTCTCTCTCTCTCTCTCTCTCTCCCAATCTCTCCGAGGTAAGTGTTTTACTTTAAAAAAAATTAACTTGTAGATTTATTTGAATGAAGATTTATTATATAAATTTGTAGATTGGGGGCTGGATTGGGTCAGGTTGGGGTTTGGGTGGGTTCGGTTGGGTCGGGTTGGGGTTTGGGATGGGTTGGGAGTGCTGGGTTAGGTCGGGTTAAGGTTTAGGACGGGTTGGGGGTTGGGTTGGGTTGGGGTTTGGGACAGTTAGAGGGGGCTGGGTTGGGTCGGGTTGGGGGGTGTTAGGTTGGGTCGGGTTGGGGTTTGGGAGAGGTTGGGGGGCTAGGTCAGGTCGGGGTGGCTGAGTTGGGTCGGGTTGTGGTTTGGGATGTGTTGGGGTGGTTGTCTTTGGCCGTCACACATATATGTGCAATGTCAATTTTTAAGTTAGAAAATAATTAAATGTGGACTACTATTTATCAAATACTATTAAATATTCATTGAACCTTTGAGTTAGAAAATAACCATTTACATGAATCACAAGTTCACAACCTAAAATCATGCTCATTTGGAAGTTAATAATCACATAACCTACCCTTTGTGTGGGCTAGACTGTATGAATTGTCTGGCTAAAAAATGGGGCAGCGAACTCCATTTGTCTTGTGCGCTGCAGCCCATTTAATGAATGAACTGGCCTGATTTTTTTACAATATGGCCCACTAGATGGAAGGTGCGTGTTTGGATGTAATATGGACCACTCTAACTTATAGTGATCTGGGAACTAAAAGAAGCTTCAGAGAATTGGTTGGAAGCTAAATATGCTTTGTTTTTAAATGGTGTGTAACAGCTAACAATGTCTTCAAATGATCCATCCACCAATATTTGAGATTATGGATCCCAAGTGTACTCCCCAACTTCTGAAAAAATAAAAATCTAATATAAATTATGTGGGGCCAGATTTATTAACAAAATAAATTGGTTTAGACTACGGGGGGGGGGGGGGGCGGGGATGCAAAACCATATCCCAAAGCATCAGAGGTATGATTTTTATACCAGGCTCTTATAGACTCTAACAAGAAGCCTTCTAGCTCATCCCCCACACCGAATACAAATAGCCAAATGATATACAATAACAGACCCGTTCTAATCAACGAAGATTCTGAAATAGAGAGGATGAAATGAATAAGTAGGGAAGAGGAAGATGAGAATAAAGCTAAATTAAGAAGACTTGAAGAAGAACAATTACAATTAGACTTGAAGTTAAGCAAGGAAGAAGCAGATGCATCAAGATATCAACGATGTGCTCCTCGACAACATGACACAGAAGCAGGACCAAGCTTGACAAGCAAGAAGCCATCAAAGTTGATTTTCAAACTTGCCTCATTATACAAGAACTTGGGTATTCCGTATAAATCAGCTCATAAAAATAGTTTGAAAAAGTTAGTTGAATCTATACAAGTGCATGTTGAAATAGTCTCTCCACTTTCTGATTTAGAGGAGGTTAATGATCATATTGGAGAGGATACTACCACCAGCTCGAGCTTAGATGACAAAAATTTTAGATCTGATCTAGAGTAGGATAAGGAGAATATTAAAAATTAAATTTAACGTATTAAGTTTTTTAATTATAATCTTGTAAACTTGTAGTTGTAGTTGTACTTGTATGGACTTAATTTTCCTACTAAAATGTTGTAACTTGCCTACCATAATATGCATTATCTATTTATCTTCTTATTTATTTTTAAATTTTTTTCTTGTATACTTGTAGTTGTATGGATAAACAGTTTCTTATATATTTTGATAACCGTTCTTTAAATATTGATGCTTATGATTGTTTGTCATCTAATGTAACGCCCTGAAAATCGGGGGTCGGGTATACACTCGACTCCCGAGTTTCCGGGGTCACTTCTGACCAGTTTTTCTTTCATTAATATGCGATTAATCAGGTTTAAATGCGCAGCCTAGAATTACTTGGAACATGAAGCACAACCACAACTAATCTACTGGAATGGAATATATATATATATATATATAGGTCCAAAAGAATATAAAAGGGTTGCCCAAGGCGTTGCCCAACAAAAATCACAAAAATATCATGTCCAAAAGAATAGGGCTAAGTCTGCTAATCAGCGATCCAACGTCCCATCTACCGAGCTGACGGAGACCCGCTCCTCATCTAGAAGTAGGAGAACTCACCCTCCCCCTCAAGGCTCGCGTCACCGGGCTCCTCATACTCGGCATCACCTGCATCTACGAACGAGTCTGGTTGGTGTTTTAAAACACCGTCCCAGAGTAGGAGTGATCAAGTCAGTGGGTGCTATTCGTCATAAGTTACAATAGACATCAATTATACTATGAATTTAATGAAAAACAATCATTCATAAACACCTATCTAATCTTATTAATGCACATGCATGATAGATGATATGATGCATGCCCTCACCACAACTCTCCCTCAAGCGACTTCATCTAACGATCGTGTATGTCAACACTCCCTCAGAGCGACCTTGACTGCCGAGTCGCCAACCTAGCTAATGCAATGTAGTGAGAATGTTAACCGAGTTCTTAGTTAAGTCCATTCATCCAACAGATTGAGAAATCTGATACACCTCACATTTCAAATGCCCTGAACTAGTTATGAGGCCAAGACCCCCCAACATGTGAGGCCAAGACTTCGCGATCCGTGATCCCATCGGGTTCCCCATCCCTGACTTCAAGCACACAGGGAGTGCCGAGAGAAAGGGATCGCTCGCAATCACTACGGGGAGGCGCATCACCCCAGCGTAAGCCGATAGCTCGGACACAATGTCTCATTCCACTATGCCCGACTCACGAGACTGTGGATCGATATTCAATTCGTTATCAATGGACTACAACGATGGTAGGGTGTTCCAGATTCCATACGTATGTGAGCAAACATGGTTAACAAACAAGGTTGGTCAGATAGTAGGCTAGACCGTATGAGTCAGGCGAGCATGCGACAAGCGACATCGGGTACAAGGGACCCATGTAGTCGAACTACTGCCACCCGTACACACCCGCCCAAACTCACGGGTTTAACCCTAGCATAGTCATACTGATGGAACTACTGTCTCTCCTCATGTTTCCGACCAACCCAAGGGTTCAATGTTGATTCATAGCATGCCAACCATCAAAATTTTCAACTAGCATAAAAATGTCATGTTCACATACATCACAACCTACGAGTCAAATATTCCTAGCAAGCATACTATGTTATCAGGAGCAAGGTGCATGTGAGTGTGTGGGTTGGTGAGGAAGTTGAACACTTCCAACATTTCAATGAATCAAATGCACATGCATAAACATCATGCATATCATAGGCAACAACATATGAGAAAATCACGCAACATATGAGCATATAGTCATCCACAATATCTCAAACAAGTGAGGCACAAACAATATCATAAGAAAGGGTAAGCAACATACAATTCCATATATCTCAAACAAGCACCCAAATCCTAAGGTCTCTCTAGATTCTACATATGCTTCACCCAAGCAAACAAAATCATTAAACTCATGATATAATTGGTGCTAGGCCACCTAAGATTAATAGTCCGCACCTTCGGATTTGTTGGAGACTTGGAAAATGACCTAGGAATGAGGGCTTTTGGGGTCGGACGGCCGGAATCCTTAGAGCAACGTTTGCATGTTAGAAATCCATGCCAAATCCCTCTTAATACATGAGTTTTAAGAAAAGAGGGTGAATGATCTTACCTAGATGATCAACGGAGTGAAAAGGGTGGTCGTGGATGAGGAATTCTTCTTAGAGAAGATATAGGGAGTTATGGGGTTTGATTCCCTTGAGCCCCACCTCGATTTAAGGTCCACCATAACTCAACTTCACTCTCTCTTTGCTCTCTCTTTTCTCTCTTGGGGGTGGTAGTTGTGGTGAGAGTTATGAAAGGGGTTTGTTGTTGGAGAATGGAGGAGGATATGAGGGAGAGAGATTTGTTGTTGGAGAATGGAGGAGGATATGAGGGAAAGGGATTTGTTGTTGTTGGAGAATGGTGGGAGATATGAGGGAGAGAGATAGGGTTTATTTCTTAGACTTGGGCCCTTTGGCCTTAAGTTTTCTTAAATTCCTAAAATAGCCCTCTAAGACTCTATCTTGGCTTTGGGGCGGACCTCACACCCCTTAGGCCACCAAATTTGGTGTGTAAGTGTCTCATGACCCGATGAAGGGTCATGCAAAGTTTGGGGACAAACGAATCAACGAAAGTGGGGTTTGATCATACGTTTTCGATCTTCAAATGGCCCTGTGGGGACTATTTCGGTGATTGGGGTAGTTCTGGTGGTCCCTTGGCCATGAAACTTATAAGATAAGTGGTCCATGTCCTGATGAAGGGCCATGCAAAATTTAAAAATGATCGGATATAGTGTTTGATCGTACGGGCCCGATTTGCGATCAATGGTCACCGTACCACGATCGGGACCCAGATTTTGTGGGCGGGCATAGAAAAATACATTAAACCTTCACCATAAATTTGGAAGAAATCCGATGGCTGAAAAGCCTAGTATCTCGGTTTTATTTGTAAGTGCCAGATTCCAATCTGACATTGGTGGGGTGCATTTGGCAAGTGTCAGATTCCAATTCTGGGTGTCCACTGGGTCTGTGAAGGACCACAAGCCCAGTGAGATCTTCAATTTTCTAAAATTTTAGATTTTTTCGACCCTCTTCGGTCACTGGGTAGCCCATACGCGCTGTTGCTAGGTGTAAACGGACTATCTGACTTGACGGCCCGCACTTTGCCTCATCATAACTAGACTGGTCCACCCCAGCATAAACTAACATTGAGTGTTAATAGTCATTTAGTAATATTATAAGTTAACTAAAAAAGAAAATTTTAAGAATTTTTGGAAATCCAAAACAGTGAAAATCCAGGATGTTACATCTAATGTTGTTAATTTATATTTAGGCCACCTAGTGGTTTAGCAATATACCCCCCATTTAAGAATTTATATTGAACAAGTACAATCATTCAATTGAAAATACTTGTTCTTTATAGATTCCTAAATTGTCCAATTTTAGACAATTCGGTACCATACCATGTATTTAGGCTGTCATCATTCAATTTATATGTAGTTGAAATTTCAGTACTGTTTCCCTATATTTTCTCTGGATATGTGGTTCTTTACTAGTTGGTTTCCACTACATGTGTAATGGATTATATGTGGGTGTGATAACTAATTAGTATTGAAATTTACATATATCTGGAGAATATAGGGAGGTGCTGCCGAAATTTCAGCTCGCATGTAAATTGTATGGGGATAGTACATGGTATGTCACCGAATAGGATAGAGACAATTAACACCTCTAGATAGAGACAAGTATGAATAAGATATTTAGAGACAATTAGTAAACAAAATTTGAAATAATTATTGGTAATTTATAGTTATGTTTATGTATGTATCCCGGTGGATTTATTTATTAGGGGACTATTTGAGACACTTGTGTCTTACAATTTATGGAGGGGCCTGATATTGTTTGTATTATATATTTATATATACGTATAAATGTGATTGATTGATTTCTTCGACCTATAAAAGCCTTGATCTTACCTTATCATTGTTATCTTTTGATATTTAGATAACTACTGAAGAAAATCCAAGTACTCCTGGCCTTAGTATGTCAATTACATCTCCCTTTGTTGTGGATGAAGAAAAATTAAATAACAAAGTTGAAAAGCTTCAGGTTCTGTGAAAGGGGAAAAAAGATCGGCGATATGAGAATCTTTTGATGAGATTACGCAACCAGATAGTTCAATCAAGATAAGAGTCGAGTTTTGTAAAAATCTTTACAGTAAACATTCTGGTTCTTCTACAACTCACTATCAGAGGCATCTCGATAAATGTGTGAAGAGATCAAGAACATTGAATAGTGGAGTCTAGCAACTGCTTTCATTTACCGTTTCTAAAGATGACGAATTTAAAGTTGCACTCTTAACGTATAAGTATGATCCGGATAAACTAAATGAGTGGTTTGCGAAGTTGGTGATAATCAATGAGAAGCCATTCAACATGGTAGAAAGTAAGATTTTCATGGAATTTTACAAATTTCTAAATCCTAGATGTGAGAAGGCCTCTCGTATTACTATGAAAAGAGAGTGCATGAAGATGTATGTTGTTGAGAAAGCTAACTTGAAAGCTATCCTGACATCTGTTCCCAGAATAAGTTTGACTCCGGATATGTGGACGGCCTCGAATCAGAGAAAGGGATATATGTCATTAACGGTACACTTCGTTGATGCGGATTGGAAACTACAAAAGTTGATCTTAAACTTCCGCCATATTCCTCTTCCTCATACCGGTGTGGTACTGTCTGATTGTATTTACAACTGTCTTGTTGAGTGGGGCATTGAAAAGAAAATTTCTTCAATTACTTTAGATAATGTCTCGTCCAACGATATTTTGGTTTCTTTCTTACGTACTTAGTTCAAGGCTATTGAAAATATATTCTTCGAAGGTAAAATATTTCAAGTTAGATATTGTGCTCACATACTCAACTTGATTGTGCAAGAAGGGCTGAAAGCAATTGATTCAACGATTGCCAACATATGAGATAGCGTTAAATATATAAGGGGGTCACCTTCAAGACTGAGTACGTGGAATGATATAATCCAATGTTTGGATTCGAAATCTAAACATCAGTTGAAGTTGGATGTCTGCACTCGTTCAAATTTCACTTATAAAATATTGAATACGACTTTACAATTTAAAGTTACATTCCCTGAACTTGCGGTACCCGATAAAATGTATGTATACGTGCCAAGTGATGAAGACTGGAAGAAAGCTGAAGGTGTTCATCGGTTTCTCAAAGTTTTTTAAAATTGCATGAAGATTTTTTCAGGAAATAAGTATCCCACGACAAATTAATTTCTTCCTGAAATTATTTTTATTATGAATGCGCTAAAAAAGTGTGTCGCTGATGGTCAGAAATTTTTAAAAGCGATGGTTCTGGGAATGCAATTGAAATTTGATAAGTATTGGGCTGAATACCACTTGTTAATGGCTATTGCAGTTGTCCTGGATCCATGATACAAGATGGCAATGGTTAGATTTGTTTTTGGATCGCTTTATTCTAGTTCCGAAAGAGTTTCAGCGGAGACCGCCATTATGAATGCTATAATCGAAGAGTTGTTTGCTTCATATGTTGATAATTCGGTTGAAACATCAAGTGCAGTAGGTAGTTCTCAAACTGTAGGTAGTTCTTCTATTGAGGGCGAGCGACTTCGTGACTTTATGTCTTTCTTAGGTGAAGAAGAAATGAAGACGTATAAAACTTAATCCAAAGTGGAGAAGTATCTAAAGGAGCTGGTCATAAGGCTATAAGATAATGATTTCAATGTTTTGCAATGGTAGAAGTCTCGAGCTCGTGAATACCCTAGACTTTCATTGATGGTACGAGACATTTTATCAATTATAATTTCGACCGTGGTATCAGAATCAACTTTTAGCACCGGGAGCAGGGTAGTTAATAAGTATCGAAGCTCACTCGCCTCGAATATAGTTGAAGCACTGATATGTACGCAAGATTGGTTGCATCTAGTTTGGGGCGGTAGTAGTTTCGATGCTGAAGAGTATGAAGAGGACAATGGAATTAAAGGCGTGAACTAGAATGCTTGAAGGAAGGTAAGCTTTAAAATTTTCATGAACGGATTTATAATTTTTGATATATTTTAACTCTTTGGAATTGATGTTGATTGTTGAGGATAAAATGTGGTTTTGTGGTATGATACTCATAGTATCTAGAGGTTTATGTCTTAGTAATGGTGGCATATGAGACATTTAATTTGTATTTTTTGGCTAAAAATTTAATAAGTTAACATATGAACAAGCTCGAGCTCGACTCGAGGTAAACTCGACTCAACTCGAACCACTAGCTCGACTCAAACTCGACTTGACAACTTTGGTAAACAAGCCAAGCTTCAATGTTGAGCTCGAGCTCAAGCTCGAACTCAAGTACAGCATAGATGAGTCAAGCCGAGCTTGGCCCACTTTAACTCGACTCGGCTCGATGTACAGCCCTACCGAATTAGTTCGATCCGAGTTCGATTTGAGCTAGGTTCGATCCGAGTCGAGTCGAGCTGGGGCCAGCTCGAACTCATTTCCGAACTCAAAAAATCAGCTCGACTCGGCTCGAACTCAGCTTCGAACCGAGTCGTATTGAGCTTTTTCGAGTCGAGTCGAGAGAACTAACCGAGCTAGCTTGGTTCGTGTACACCTCTAAGTATACCCACCATGCATGCACTGCAAACTGTATGTACTCATCCAACGTACAATTGTTATTCCTTCAAATCAAATTGAGCCATCTAAATTGTGGGCCCCATAAAATTATGCTGATTGGACAATTTAAAACCATTAGTATTTGGGGAGCTATTTGGTACTGTGATAGTGTATGTAACTTGATACTCAGGATCTCTGAAACTGTATATGTGACATACATTATACCAAAGTAGGAGAAATAATTTGTGAAGCCCACTACCGCTAAGTAACGGTATAAAAAAAAAAATTAGATTGATTTAGCAATCTTAACCTTTGAGTGGTTGACACTTGTTTGTTGAAATATGGCTATTGAATATCTTTCATTTAAACCATCCAATAAATGGCCAAATATCCAACGGCCAGATGATCGAATAAACATGATTTTTATTTAGATATATTTACACTAAGATCCATGCCTGCGTGTCATCCATTATACTCTGTTTGAGTATCAAAACTTTTCTTGTGTTATTTCTTTTCAATCGTCCGTTTGATGGCCACTAATTGGACAAGTAGGATCTTTCATCAATGTAACTTTTGGTCCATGCTCCATTGGCATTGGGCATATGATTTGGATGGTCTTAAGTTGTCATGCATTAATGCAAAGCGTACAGCGGAAGAGCTGCCTGAGGCTGACCAGATTTGTTTTACGGCTGATTTAGTGAATAATTCGTTGGGTCTTGGTTTGTTTTAAGGTCACGTGTAGTGTGTGCATGTGTATCAGAATCAATTGTGCTACTCAATTCAAAGTGAACAACTTGACCCCAAGTGTCAAGATAAGTAGATAATAAAAATGTGATCCTTTATGAACAATATACGAGAATATCGATTGCCTGTTTAGCCAATCACAAAATATGAAAGGACTTTTATAAGTAAAACAATCAAATAAAAATGAAATGCTTACCGTCAATTACAAAAACAACTATATCCATATTTTTATATATATATATAAAAGATGAAGTAATTATATTGATACTAGAAATAGTCTAGCGTAAAAGCATAAATTTTAATTACAGATAAAAATTACCACTAAAGATTACTGTTATTCCTTGAATAGAGCTTGACTATAATAAGGAAAAATGAATTTGATTAAATATATTTGATTGGTTTGTTGAATATGTATGAGACCACTTGCTTTGTTGAATTCTTCCACTATTTATAGATCTTTGTTGCGGCTTCTCTTCAGATGTTTTTTTTTATTTAAATTTAATGATTATGGTAATTGAATCGTTGCCATGTTGGTCTTCCAAATTCTTCATTTTCTTCTTAACACGTGTTCCTTTAACCGTTTTTTTTTCCCACTTGATTGTTTTTTGCCTCTTACACTTATCGGTCATGCCTCATTATCAGATGACATATATCATCCAGCTTAGCACTATCTATACTTCTGTAAAAAGTGTTTTAAATATTTATAAAGATCTTTCGTACGTCATATATTTACATTGTAACGACACGTGTCATTTTCTAATTGGCTATTTCATGAATGATTAGAAATATGGTACAATACTACCCTCTACATTGCTTCGCTTTTAAACAAAAAGGTAAAAGTGACGGTGGCTTATTGTACAGTACAATAAATGTAATCGGCCATCTTTTCACGTGTCAGCTCCTCATTGCTTATGCTAAGCCGAGATGAAAACTGAAGGTAGTTTCGTTCATTTTTTACACCCATTATTGTGACACGTGGCACAAAATTGTATCATACAAGGAGTCATGGTTATCTTCTCATTAATGTGAACGTCCCTGATTAATATATATACGCGATTTTGAATCCATTTTTCCTTTTTACAACTCTTGCTCTTCACACTTCTCCTTTTAAAGTCTCATTTCTTATTCAAAATCCCTGTAATCTACTATGATTGTTTCTTCTTCTGTTGCTCCAAGTTATTATTAAAAATATTTTCTAAGAGAACTGTATGTCTTTCTATCCGATATAGTGTTTAATGTCTTTATTTTCGACGCACCTATTGAACCAGATACATTATTCCTTACCCTCTGACCAACTTTTCATCCTGAAATCATTTCTGAATAGATCCAATCCATAAACTCATTCTTCACTGGCTGTTTAGGTAAAAAAAACTTCTTCTTCAATTCGATTCTCTTCCAGATTCTGTTAATTCTTTTAAGACCTTGAGATCCTGGGCGAGACCTATAAAAGGATGGTCAAAATTGTTTGACCGTATATCCAAACAACATGGTGATTCATGGCAACAAATTGATATCTATGAATGTATTAGTCTGTCCTTGCACAAGTATACAGCCAACACTTCTCTCCTCACGACTACTTTAACTTTTTGGAGCCGATCGACTAATTTGCCAGCCATGAGCATTGGATACCCATCCTTAAGTGTAGTTCGATTTAAAATTTTGAAATCAATGCAAACTTAGAGTTTACTATTTTTCTTGATGACTAGAACCACGTTAGAGACACATTCAACATATTTAATGGGTTTAATGAATCCAACTTTTAATGGCCATTTGATCTTTTAATATATATATATATATATATATATATATATATATATAATCTGAGAAACTTCGACCGCCATTTACTTAGGCAGTTGTTTATGTGGCCGATACCCTTATTTTATATGTAACCTGTGCTCGATCAAATTTCAGTGTACTCCAGGTATTTCATGATAATCTCATGCAAAATAATGGGCAACTTCCTTCAACAAATTAGTGAGTTCGACCTAGACTTATGGCTCCATCAAATCATTGATAAAAGTAGGCTCGGGATCTTGCTTTGTCCCCAAATTTATTTTAATCAGTGGATCTTGAACTTGGGCTTGAGAATCGTCTAACTTTTATGGGGCCCGTTTTAAGTCTTTTAATTTTATGTCATCTTCGGTATTGTGATGTCAGTCATGATGACTAAGCATTCATCACCATATTCTTTCAAGCTTTTAACGTAGGGGAGGACGTGAGGTCGAGCACTGTCTTCCTCAAGAGGATAAGTATCCAAATCCACTTCTCTGGACTCCTCACAGAGACTTCTCGAATCCACGAGGAAAGAAAGCATAAAATAGAAATAAATGCTAATAAATTCGAAATTGATTAATGAATGAATAAAAACGAGTTCACAACCCTTTAAATATGGGTACCAAGCAATGGGAAAGAAATCAAAATCAAACTACAACTAAAACTCCTAGAAATCGCGACTTACTATAAATAGTAAACTTACTATTTATAGACGGTCGTGATGTCTACTAGTGCGCAAGGTTTTCGGCCAAAAATAGTAAGTGTCCTATTTGGCTTCACCAAACCGTTCTCCTAATTATTCTAAGCTCTTTTCATGTTGGGCGCAACTCCTAAAGCCCGATGGATGAAGAGTATTAATCAAACTAAAACTTACTATTTATAGTAAAAACGAAATTAAAACAGGGAAACGATTGTTGATTCAGGGGTTTTTCACAATTCCAGGCATTGCAACTCAGCACAGCCAGGTTGGTTGGCTAAAGTAGCTCGTTCTACCCCAAAATCATATATTTTATGTCAGCTAACTCATTCTGGATTGTGAGATACGCCCGATTTAAGGTCCGATGGTCTGGATCACTTCTGTCGTTGACTGGGCCTTTTCTAATCCATCTTGGCCATGAAACTGTCCGCGACCCACTCTACATCAGCTTTCCTTGAGCTTCCTTATTCTAGTTGCGAACTCGGTCATTCTTCCCTTGACTGATGATCAACTCATCACGGGGCTTTTTCTAATACAATGCGAAACTGCCCAATAAGGCACTATAGCCTTCATCAGATCATTGTTCAGTCGTAACATAGTAGTAATATCTCGCATGATGCTGTTCAAATTGACTCTAACATATATACCAATTGGATGTCCATACTTATCAGTAAAACATATCAACCCAAGCTCATCTTCATAAAAATAAGCTATGGTCGTATTACATGTGACTAAAAATGGCTTGTTATTTGTCAACACTAATTCGAGTTTATCTTCATTCCAGAAGATTATGAATTGGGGCAAATATTATGAGAAACATGATAAAGAATGTATTCAATTTCTTCCCAATAAGACATTGTAATTTGATGAAGTGTCGATCATAAAAAAGGTGGCCAACATTTTCTTAGTTCCCACCATCAAGTCGATTGGTAGGACACTATGTGCCTTATGTTATCCCTCTAGTAAAATTATTGACCGTGACTTTAGTCGAGATTAAACCATCTGGAGTTTTTTTCAATTTCGCCATCATTCGAGCCGAAAGAATATTCACAGTTGCACCATTATCGGCCAGGGCCCTAGTAACTGGACACCCCTCCAAGTGAACAGAGATGTATAACGTCTTCAAATGTTGGGTCATATTGTGAGTGGGTCTCTCTATCACTATTTTCTCAGAAGACATGCCTGGTTTAACCATAACAATTGATATATTCATGATTTTCGCTTCAGAGTCAAAGGAATTATGCTGTATGATTATAGGAGGCTAAGTTCCTCCACATCTCCCTCTATTGTGCTGGGCTGAGATGGTTTAGCTTGAAAGCTCAATGGTAGAGTGAGTACCATATTACAGTTAATTGCAACTAATGGGAGTGACACAAATTGTAGTATAAAATCTAAATATTGCCCCCTAGGCATTTTCAAATTCGGTCATTCTTTAATGTTTTCGACTGCATGTAAATCCTTTGAGCTGCTCATTAGAACTTTCCCATTTTCTTCAGCCTTGGGCAAAGTTTTCAATGACTCTGCTTTTTCTATGAGTTCTTCAATCAATAGATCATCACTCGAAAAGCATTTATTGTTAAGGTATTTGTTCGACCCTTCAATGTCACCTTCTTTTTCAAGGCGCTGCTCATTGTTGGTCAGCTTCTACAAAATAGGCTCCACAATTAGATCGACTATATTTATAGTTATTTGTTTATCCTCTGTCGGCCTCAACCACGATCGCATAGCCATACTTTGATGTTCATCCTCTACAGTGGCTAATTGTCTTCGCTTAGAAGCACGTTGCCTTTGCCATCGCCATTTTTTGGGTATGGGTCGTCCCCTTAAGTATGGCTGGTAATTTAGGATGATTGACCCTCTTCTAGACCTCTTTCATAATAGGGTGAGGTTTAACCATCCTACGTCTCAACATTGGGGTTGGTCGAGGGTTGTAAATGAGATGTTGAAGTCTATGTTGGTGATAAAAGCTATTATTTTCGACTTCTATACGAACTATGGTTTAGTTTGTCTATTCAGTCGAGAAAATTGTTTGTACGGATGGATTGGGCATGCACATTGCTAGCACAAATATGGCATATGGTAGTTAGACGAGGTTACTTTTGGTCATGCTTTCGTAGTGATAGCTGCTTGCAAAATTATCTTGGATCCTTTTCCAGATTGTTATATCTTGACTTGTTCCTCAAAAGGCCTAATGTCAATTTTTTGTAGCGGTCGAACCAACTTTTAAGGATTGACTTAATCTCCATATTAGATGGAAACGGGTTAGTGTCAATTAACATCACATCTTTTTCCTTTTTAGAAAATTTTAACAATCCTTGGTCAATGTTATTCTCGATGACATTCCTGAAAACAACACATTTGTTAGTAGAATGTGATCAAGTTCCATGTCATTTGTAATACTCGATCTTTTTCAATTCTTTGACTATAGGTTTTTTATGATTGATATGAATTTTAATAAAATTTATGACTAACATTATATCAAAGATCTCATTAGCCCCGGTAAATATCAAATGTTATGTCCTTTGAGCTTTTTGTGTGGCTGACGTGATCGCTTCTGTTTTAACCAACACTAAATAGATAAATGACTAGTTCGCCACTACTTCAGCCACTGTCACATCGTATATCATAATAGTATATCACAACTGATAAGTTCTTCTATCTCATTCCTTCTTGGAAGAAGAGCTTTGTACTAGAATACATTTCTTGTTAAATCATAAAGATCGAGAAACTCAGTTTTGAAAAACTTTTTATAAATATTGTACTTAAGACCATCGTGGGCTAGTTAGACAAATTCGGCCTTGGTCATGAATATTTTGCATTGACTTTTAGCTCTTTTAAACCGAGTGACATAGTTTTCGATTGATTCTCTTAGCAATTATCAGAAACATGTAAGGTCATCCATAGAAATCTCCTTGTCCCTATAGAAAAAATGGTGTGAAGCTTATTCTCCATTTCTTGCCAAGTTTGAATGAAATTCGGTAACAAATTAATTGGAGTGCCAAGTGAAATCTACTGTAGTTAACAAATGATCGAATAATTAAAGTTTGCAATTATCATTATTGGCCAATTCTCCACACTCTATAGTAAATTGACCAATGTGGTGTATGGTCGATTGACCAGTGTCACATGTAAATACCTGAAAAATGAGATCAATAATTCCTTGGTAACAGATATTGTTGATCGATCCATTGAAGATAAGGTTTGTGATGGGCGAGAGTGGTAGTTCGACCAAGAACTTTGCCTTCCACCTCTTGGACCAGTTGTAAAACTTGGTCGTAATCCAAATGGTAAGGTTCAACCATAGAAGGTGGCTTAGGACCTATTGGATATTGTGAGGGATATTCCTATGAAAACGCTGCCCACCAGGCACTCCCTGATTTCTGATCTCATGAATGAAATTCATGTTTTCTCATTCGAATCGTTTGAACTTTGTATATGGAGGAACATTCCTACTTTATGTTCTAGGGCAGGATGTGTGTGTCGTTGTGGAATAAGAGCTAGCAGTAATAGCGCCAAATTTTTGAAAAAACTAATCTCAACAATTTGTTGAGGCACAATTGGTGTAGGCACTGTTTGCTAAGGCACGACAAGTGTTCTTGCAGTAAAAACAGTCATCATCTTATTTAAGCTCCCAATCTAACTGGTCATCCACCTATTGAAAGTTTCAATATGAATTCGTGACTACTCTACAATATGCTAAATCCACATTTGTATATCGCGTAGTCCAACTGACATTATCGTAAGTGGATCAGTCTGAGATGATGATGATGCCTTGTCCTGATTTGGAGAATTAGGTACCCGGTTCAGCAATAACTCAGGTATTGGCTGCACTTGCATCTCTTCCTCTGGTGCAAGAAGTTAATTAACTCCAGAAGTATTATGAGTACCTCTTTAGCTCATGCTTTATTACACTGGTATGTTTATTACAAATTTGGTGTCCCTTCAAGCATGCCAAAATTATTTTGTTGCACTGCCGATGCACAATGGATATATTATGGCAACTAAGTAGTTTTTAGTCTTACAGGGCATGCCAAAATTTGTTGGCTCTCAGTTTTTTTTTTTAATCATGTGTGGTGTGTGTGGATGTACCCTAAGTGCCAAGATAGGCAGATACATCGAATGCGATCGTATCTGATCGAGATTTGAGATGATCGGTCACCTATTTAGTCACTCACAAAATAGTTATCAAATGATCATGTGATTGACAGAGGGTGGGGTTCTTCCTCCAAAGATGGGTTGCACCTTTCCTTCCATACAAAATGACTTTTATAAGTGGAACAGTCAAACAAAAAGAAAATACTTACAGTCAATCACATGGAACAACTGTAAGAATGCCTTTCTAAAAGATAAAGTAATTATATTGATACTGGGAATAGTCTGGCATGAAAGCATAGACCTAGATTGCAGCTAAAGATTACCGCTATTCTTAGGATAGAGCTTAACTATGATAAGGAAAAATAAATTTGATTGGTTTTATGGATTGGTATGAGACGACTTTCTTTGTTGAATTATTCCACTATTTATAGTTCTCTGTTGAGGCTTTTCTTCGAGCATTTCTTCCTTTATTTGACAGCTATGGAAGCTGAATCATTGTCATGTCAGTCTTCTAGATTCTTCCCTTTTTTCTTAACACGTGTCCCGCTAACCGTTCTTTTTTGCTCAACCGATTTCTGCCTTTTAGACTTCTCGATTGTGCCTCGTCATTAGATGTCGTATATTTATCAGCTCAACGCTGGTTGTACTTCCATAGAAAGTACTCCAAATATCTCTAAAGATCTTTCACATGCTTTGTACTTTTCATGCAACGATCTGTGTCATTTTCTAATTGGTCATTTTAGGAATTGTCAGAAATAAGGTACAACATAATCCAAGTTGAATCCTTCTCGTAGGTCACTTGATAGGCTACAAGAGTGTAGTTATTCATAATCACGCACTCTCAACATGTACAAGATATGTACCTTAATTCGAGCTGTCTACATACTGGCCCACCGTAGATGGGGGAGGGAGTAGTTAGGCTAGGGTAACACTGTTAAGCCATAATATGGTGTTATTTCATTGGTCTAACAGACATAGTGCATTATATACTTGACCTGACAATGGGCACGAATTGGGTACTGCCACCATGTCAACCTAGCTAGATATTAACAGTCGTGACAAGGGCTTCATGGGCCCCACCTTGATGTGTGTGTTTTATCCATGCCATCCATCCATTTTGATAGATCATTTTAGGGCATGAGCAAAAAAAAAAGAAGGTAAATCTGAGGCTCAAGTGCACCACACCACAAGAAACAGTGGGGATGTAACACTTACCATTGAAAACCTCTTGGGGACCACATAAGTTTTAGATCAAGCTAATATTTATGTTTCTGTAGACGCTGAGATTCTGTACTAGATTCGACTTGAGTGTTGCTTTGCTCCATAGGTTGCCTCTTTCGAGGGCTTTTGCACTGTGATTGATTAATTATGTTTAACTAGAGTTGCCACTAGCCGATTTCTTCGTTTCTACAATTGGTTATACCGTATAAAAATGTTAGAATATGGATTCAAAAATTTGCTGCCCTAAGATGACTCTTTAATTCTATGATAAGAGATTCTAAGTAAGAGACCATGGTTACAGAGAGGGAATGTGCTAAGTACCCGCTCTACCGGTACAGATGTACAGTTTCTATTTCATAGGATCTTAACTGTTCGTGAGGATTAAGATTCGGTTCTCTTATATGAATGTATGTAATGCTAGAGACAAAATGTGAAGTAATTAGCAAGTTTTCTATTAGGTAGGATCTGATTAGATCGGCAAGCCTCAAAGCATACTTCCGAGTCAATTTAATGCAAAGTGTGTTGAATGATGAGATGAATGTAATGTTGCTCAAAAGCTATGGGCTAGATGAAGCTTGATTGAAGATAGTTGGATGGGGGTAGTATTGTAAGGATTGTATCGAGTGGCTTAGATTGAACTTAGTTTGGCTCAAGAGGCTAGTATTAGGGTTGGACATGTGATAGGCGCTCTCTTCCTTACTCTCACTCTCACTCTCACTCTCCTTGGTGAGAGATGGCTAAGGGGGTTTAGGATGCTTCTGGACTATTAAGGAATGGTTGTGAGTGCTTGGATGGTTTCTCTGAGATACTTGAAATGTGAAGGGAATGGGTGCATTTATAACCCTCTAGCCTGGTTTTCTGGTAATTCCTACAAAGCTTGAGGTTAAAAAGGGTTTGGATGGTTAAGATATGAGATTTCCATGTGGCAAGATCTCATGTGTTGGTTTGGATGACATAAGTGTAATTTTAGCTCAACGGAGGGACATTGTAGTAACTTTCAGATTTTGCACATGCATGAAACAACTAAGGTGGACAACATCATATGAGTGAGCAGCTGGCCGAGGCATGGCTAGTGCCACATGGCAAGCGGCACCCAATTTTTTTTGCTTCGGCTTTGGAGAGTGGTTCCTCCGGTACACGTGGACAACTTTAACTCTATGAAGCTTCCTTGTTATCTCCTCTCTTCTTTGAATTGGGTTTTGGAATGGGCTCGAGCCAAAAATGGGTTATGGGCTTAGTTTGACAAGGTGAGTGGACTGGATAAGCTATGTGGGTTGATTAGGTGATTTGATTCGGTGGGTTGACTCAATACGATAGGTTTTTCCTAAGGTTCGGGTTTGGGACCTAGTTTAGGATTCTGTTGGGTTATGACGACTGGGTTAACTGGATTTTCAGGTTAGTACCTAAGATTTTAGGGTTTGGACTAGGGCTTAGGGTGTGGATCAGGGTTTTGGGTTTTGGGTTTGGATCGGAGTTAAGGGTATGGATCAGGGTTTTTGTTCACTCAAGCTTATCGACCCAAGGTGGGGTGTCTACAGTTTCCCTTCATTGAGGTCTGTATGACCTCATGAACAGGTTAGACAGCTAAAAAACATCACGGTGGACCCTAGGAAGGTTTTGGTAGGTGTCATTGTTACCACTACTTCTCGTGGTGTGGTCCACTCAAGCCTTCGATCTACCTCTTTTTGGGCTCGTGCCCTAAAATGATCCGTCAAATTGGATGAATTGCGTGGATAAAACACATACATCATGGTGGGCACTATAGAGCCCTAGCCAGGACCATCTATCTATAGCTAGGTCCTCTCCAATAAGTTATAGGGGGCCAATGAAATGACTTCGTATTACCCCAGCTAGACCAAATCCACTCCTCTTGGGTGTAGATGGAGGTGAATTCCCTAGTGGCCAACACCGTGGGGCCTATTGTGATATACGTGTTTTATATTTGGGAAATTGACCGTACTCGCCTCAAAGTTTGGGTCAATTACCTAGAAAGCTAGGTCATTCCATATATTACAAGAAGGGTCTTCTGAGATGCTTCCGAAAATTACTTAGACCAAAATGCCCTTGTCCTTGTTTCAGTAGTTGTACGGTTTTCCAGGTAAGAAGAAGTTACGTTGTATTTAATGCCAAGAAGGTGATGTGTACGGAACCCTTTTTTGCTTGTGGGCAAGGGCCAAGCTCGCGGGGCCCACATTGATATATGTGTATAATCCATGCTGCCCATCCTTTTTGCCATGCCATTTTAGGGCTAGGGCCAAGATATCAGCCTGATCCAGAGCTTGTGTGGGTCACATAATAGAAAATAATGGTGACAATGGAACCCACTGTTGAAACTTTTCAGGCTCACCGTGATGTTTGTTAGAAGTGGACACTGCCCAAGTCAGGACTTTTTTGGGCCCACGCGGACCAAGCCGACAAGGTGGACGGAATGGATCACCCCATTGTGGGCCTTAAGCTATGGTACCAATGGTTTGGTATAAAAGGACGTGAACACGTTCAAAACCATGATTCATACAACATGACAACCACAACCCATATAACATAACAACTACGACCCATGCAAACCACGACCCAAATGGTCCCACACTAATGTATGTGTATAATCCATGCTGCCCATCCTTCGTGCCATGTCATTTTAGAGCTAGGGGCCAAATATCAGCTTAATCCAATGCTCGTGTGGCCCACATAATAGATAATAATGGTGACTGTTGAAACATCAATGGATCAGATGTGGGCCCAAGTCAGGACTTTTTGAAAATAATGGTGACTGTTGAAACATCAATAATGGTGACTTGGGCGTTGTCCACTTCTAACAAACATCAATGTGGGCCCAAGTTAGGACTTTTTGGCCCACGACAAGCTGGCTAACAAGGTGGATGGATTAGATCACCCCATTGTGGGCCATATATACATGATAACCACGACCCATGACAACCACGACTCATGTAACAGGACAATTACGACCCAAATAACATGACAACTGCGACCGCGACCCATATAACAGGATAATTGCAACCCATATAATAGGACAATTGTGATCCATACAACTAAGACCCATATAACAGGATAACTGCGACCCAAAGAACAGGACAACTACGACCGCGGGCCATATAACAGGATAACTGCGACCCATATAATAGGACAACTGCGATCCATACAACTGAGACCCATATAATAGGACAACTAAGACCAAAATAACAGGACAATTGCGACCGCGACCCACATAACAGGATAACTACGACCCATATAACAGGACAACTGCGATCCATACAATTGAAACACAAATAACAGGACAACTAAGACCCATATAACAGGACAACTGCGACCACAACCCATATAAACAGGATAACTGTGACCTATATAATAAGACAACTGCGATCCATACAACTGAGACCCATATAACAGAACAACTAAGACCTAAATAACAAGACAACTGCGACCACGACCCATATAACAGGATAACTGTGACCTATATAACAGGACAACTGCGATCGATACAACTGAAACCCATATAATAGGACAATCAAGACCCATATAATAGGACAACTGCGACCGCAACCCATATAACAGGATAACTACGACCCATATAACAGGACAACTGTGATCCATACAATTGAGACCCATATAACAGGACAACCAAGACCCATATAACATGAAAACTATGATCCATACAACTGCGGCCCATTTGGGTCATGGTTTGCATGGGTCGTAGTTGCCACGTTAGATAGGTCATGGTTGTCATGTTGTATGGATCGTGGTTTTCAACGTGTTCAATTCCTTTTCTACCAAACCATTGGTACCATAGCTTAAGGCCCATAATGGGGTGATCCGATCCATCTACCTTGTCGGCCAGCTCGGCATGGGCCTAAAAAGTACTAACTTGGGCAATGTCCACTTCTAGCAAATATCCCAATGAGCCTGAAAACTTTCAATAGTCACCATTATTTTTCTATTTTGTGGGCCATAAAAGCATTAGATCGGGCTGATATTTGGGCCCTAGCCCTAAAATGACATGACTAAAAGGATGGGCGGAATGGATTATACACATACATCAGTGTGGGCCCATTTGAGTCGTGATTTGCATGGGTCGTAGTTGCTATGTTATATGGGTTGTGGTTGTCATGTTGTATGGATCGTGGTTTTGAACGTGTTCATATTCATTTCTACCAAACCATTGGTACCATAGCTTAAGGACCACAATAGGGTGATCCATTCTGTCCACCTTGTCGGCCTGCTCTGCATGGGCTAAAAAAAGTCCTGACTTGGGCAGTGTCCACTTCTAACAAACATCATAGTGAACCTGAAAAGTTTCAACAATGGGTTCTATTGTCACAATTATTTTCTATTATGTGACCCACACGAGCTCTGGATCAGGCTTATATCTGGGCCCTAGCCCTAAAATGACACGACAAAAAGGATGGGCGGCATGGATTATGCACATAAATCAATGTGAGCCCCACGAGGTTGGCCCTTTCCTGCATGCAAAAAAGGGTTCCGTACACATCACTTTCTTGGCATTAAATACGATGTAACTTCTTATTTCCTGGAAAACCGTACAACTACTGAAACAAGGACAAGGGTATGTCAGAATGCCCTTCTTGTAATATATGGAATGACCTAACTTTCTAGGTAATTTGCCCAAACTTCAAGACGAGTACAGTCAATTTCCCTTTATATTTGCTTTGTCAATCGGTTTTGTGACATCATTTGGGGCATAAACCCAACAATGAAGCAAATCCAGAGCTCAAGTGGACTGGGGGGAGGGGCTGCTGTAGAAAGTTTGTGGGTTTTCTCTGACGAGTTCTGGGGGTCAATAAAATGGTGCCATGAAACTCAACATTACCCCAACCAGACCAAATCTGACCCCCTTAGGTGTAGATAAAAGTGGATTCCCTGGTCACCAAAGTCGTGGGGCCCACTGCGATGTATGTGTTTTATATCTTCATTGTCAATAGGTTTTGTCACCTCACTTGGTGCATAAACCCAAAAATGAAGCAAATCCAGAGCTCAAGTGGACCACACCGAACCAGTGGACTGCTGAAACTTTTCTCAAGTTAACTGTAATGTTTATTTTCCATCCAACATGGTTATAAGATTAACATAAAACACAAATATCAGCTTGATCTAATCCTTTTGTTGAAAATTTTAACGGTGGGTGTTCAATCACCACTATTTCATCCAGTGTGATCCACTTGAGCTTTTAGTCTGCTTTATTTTTGGGCTCATACCCTAAAATAAGCTGACAAAATGGATGGAAGACATAAATAAAACACAAACATCATGGTGGCCCCATAGCAATAGCAATGGATGGCTCGGACGAATATTTGTTAGTGAGATCAGCCGTGATCTTATTTTTATTTTAGCCCTCCATTTTCTGGCCTCAAGTCATATCCTTGTAACCACGTTTCAGCGCAACATCTGCCTTATAACCCATCCAAAGTATTTACAACTAAAAATATGCCGCATGAAGAGCGAACGTGTTCATGCGCGTGAATATCATGCTCTACCTAAGTACCGATTTTCACTGAGGAGAGATCCATCTGCTCATCATTCGTGAGGTGGGGCCACCAGGAATGCTTGAACCTGTCTTTCTGTCCATTGATTTGTTGCATCCCAATGTGGACGGATCATTTACCAAAAATCTCCTCCAATGTAAGATTCTAATCACTAACCTCTCAGAACCATTGTTGTAACTCTCTTCTCAGCCGTCCATTGGTAGGCCACAACTTCAATGGCTTCCATCGAACTATGGCTAACCTGAGTACAATCTTAACCTTGACTGGTGTATACTTGTTTTATGGATTGGCACCGTTGGCTATTCTCCACAAGGTTTTGATAGGGTAAGGTTTCCCACCAAGTGCATCTTAAATAATAATACGAACCATTGACTGTTTGGATTCTATGCTCCACGGGCTATAGTAAGATACATCTGCAAGTGATTGTGTACAAATATGAATATTGAATGGCACATGTTCATATCCGAGATTCAAAGATTAAGATAATCGATTTAAGCATTTTTATAGGACAATAAATTCTGTTAGCAGTACGAGGAAATGAACAGTTTAGATCAAGAAGCTAAGGGTGCACGTAATTATTAATTAAATGATGATACATAAATCGAAAATCAGATAGAAATGGGAGAGATAAATGCAGTTGTAATCATTATTATTTTATATTATATAATTAATATCAGTGCAGTTTTACATGAATAAAATAAAAAATTTATTAACAAATTACAATTTTTTTTTTCACACAGACACATACCCCACATACTCACGCTGTAGTGGGATTTCACACGAACCCTTGACCAGGTGTTGAGACGACTCAGAGTCTACCACTGGAGCAAGAGTAAGGACCAAAATTAGACCAATCTGCTGTCTTAATTATGTAAACAGCCTTTTCAAAAATATTTTTTAAATATCAGATAGCAGCCGGACTTTTTATGGACAAAAATGCCTTAATTTCTTTTAGTTCTTCTTCTTTTTCTTCTTTGTTATTAAAAATATATATATAAATGAATAAAAAAAATATTGTTAATTACTTCTTTTATATATATAAAAAAAGAATGAAATTAAATAATATTAAATAAAATAACTTACTTTCTTCTTTCGTTCTTCTTCCTCCTTTTAAAATTTTTTATTATTATTATTAAGATAAATAATTTAGAAAAAATATACTTTCAATATCTTGTTATTCTTCTTTAGAAAATAAAAAGAGAATGAAAATAAAAATATTACATAAATAAAACAAGGTACTTTTTTTTTTCTTCTTCCTTATTTTTTTTAATGACAAATAAATTAGGAAATTAACTAATGAATAGAAAAGAAATATTTTTAATCTTCTTAAATAAAAAAGAGAGAAAAGAAAATTAAAATTAAAATATTAAATAAATAAAACAACATACATGTCTTCTCATTCTTCTTCTTTTTTTTTTTTCCTCAAAAATGAGACCCTAATAATCAACAGAGAATGGAGATTTTAACAATCAACGGAGAATTGAGACCCAAACCCTTAATAAAGGGCTGGGACCTTGTCGTTACAAGGTCAACTGCATATTGTAACTCAAACAATCAAGAGAGAACTGAAACCATGTTCTTACAAAGTCAACTATGAACTGCAACACTAACCGTCAACAGGGAATTGAAACCCTATTCTTATAAGGATAACTGCGAACTACGACCCTGAGTGTCAATAGAGAACTACGACACTGTCTTTATAAAGGTAATTGTGAATTGTGACCCTTAGGGCGTGTTTGGCTGGACGGATCCCATGTGATTAGGAGGAATGGGATGGTAAAATCCCGGGATATGTCAAACGAGCCAAACAGACCTGGTGAACTTGTCCCGGGATATAGCAAACCCATGGATCTTAAACCAATCCACTGACATTACCATCATTACCTTAAAATTGATCCCATCTCTCCTAATCCCGTTCAATCGTGCCTAGGGCGTGTTTGGTTGGACGGATTGGAAGGGATTGGGATAGTAAAATCCTAGGATATGTCAAGCATGCCAAACAGACTCGGTGAACTTGTCTCGGGATATAGCAATCCCATGGATCTTAAACCAATCCACTGACACCACTATCATTACCTTAAAACCCATCCCATCCCTCTTAATCCCATGGGATCCGTCCAGCCAAACATGCCCTTAACAATGAACAGAGAACTGAAACCTTGTCCTTACAAGGGTAACTATGAACTGTAACCCTAATAGTCAACAGAGAACTAAAACCATATCCTTACAAGGATATATAACTCTGAATTGTGACCTTAATAGCCAATAAAGAACTAAGATCCCGTTTTTAGGAACCATGACCCTTGTAAGGGGTAAGTGCGAACTGAAAAGACATATCAGCCATAACGCTATAACTCCATGATTTTCTCCTCAGATCTCTCCTGTAACAGCTACTGATTTCTTTCTTATTTTAAGCATACGTTAGTCTCGTATTACTGTAAATAGCATTGACGTAGGATTCTTTCACAGCTGTATAGTTTCCATCTTTATTTCTTGCACAACTGTAAACCTCTGTTTTGGTATCTTGTAAATTCTATATAAATGAAATACGAGCCATGCATACAAGCAGGGCCTGTTTTACTCATTCTTACATGGTATCAGAGCCACACGAGAGGACCTTTGTCAAACATGCCTTCCTCCTCTACTTCCTCTCAGATTCCACCTGTGGACAAGCAGGCTCCGTTTGATTTGTTTTCTTTCAAAACTCATCTACCAGACATTTCAATTAAATTAGCCTCTACAAATTACCTCCTATGGAAAGCCCAGGTTGTTCCCATTTTATGTGGCCATGGGCTCCTAGGCTATGTCACGAATGAATTTTCTTGCCCGTCTACGACTGTTGCTACCGCTGATGGTACTGTAACTCAGAACCCCGCTGCTGTCAAATGGTTACGCATTGACCAATTGATCCTTGGCTGGATCAACAGCTCGCTGTTCGATGCTCCTCTCTCTCAGGTGATCAACAGTGAGACCTCCCATGAAGCTTGGGAGGTGTTGGAAACATTGTATGGTCGACATACTCGGGATCGTGTCCAACAAATGAAAGGTGAACTCCAATCCCTCACAAAAGGTACTGCTTCAATGGAAGATTACCTTCACAAAGCAAAATCTTTGGCCCTCGCACTTCGTGGTGCTGATAAACTGATGGAAGATGATGATTTTATCATCTGCTTACTTAGAGGATTAGGATCTGAATTTGATCCAATCGTGGCTGCTATCAATGCAAGAGATAGTTTTCCCTCACTTGAAGCTGTAATCAGCAAGCTAAGGGACTTTGATTTACGGATTCAAGTAGGAAGAAATTCAACCGTTGCATTCTACACCAATAAAATTGTCCCTTCTCCAAATCGTAATGCAGGAAACTCATCTCGTGGGCGTTATTAAAACAAATATAAGTCAAACCGTGGGGGTGGCAGGTCCCAAGGTCGCATCACTTCTGGATGTTCTCAACAAAATCCATCTCGTGGAAATGGCAAAACTCCTGCACGTAATGAGAGTATAACGTGCTTTCGTTGTGGTGGACCCAACCACAAAGCTGACAGCTGCTGTGCTAGTGATGAAGAAGCTGAAAGCTATCAAGCTTTTCTTGCTATTCAAACTGGTGACACTTCAGATGATGTCTGGTATCCAGATACAGGAGCAAACCAACACATGGCCCCTACTTCTACTGATGTTAAAGGTATACAGCAATACTCAGGTAACAATTCTGTGATGGTTGGGAATGGCCTTGGTCTTCCAATTTTAGCTGTTGGTAACTTTGAAGTTCCCCATACTTCACTCACCATTAAAAATGCTCTTATTGTTCCAACTCTTAAAAAGAGACTACTCTCTGTTTCTCAATTTACTGCTAACCACAATTGCTGCTTTGTGTTCTATCCATGGGGCTTTCTGATAAAAGACCTGAAGACCAGACGGGTGATATTTAAAGGTTTCGTTGATGCTGGTTTATACCCGTTACGTGCCATCCCAACCTTTTCCAATCCAGTTGCATTTCAAGCTAAAAAGGTTTCCAGCACCATTTGGCATGCACGTTTGGGCCATCCCAATTCAAGAATCCTTAAGCTTTTGCTTTCTTGTTTACCTACTTTAAATAAACATGTTGCATTCTGTGAAAGTTGCACTCTTGGAAAATCAAAGAAATTGCCTTTTTATTCTCGAACTACCTATGCTGAAACCTTTTTACATATTCTTCATATGGATGTCTGGGGACCTGCTCCAATACCTTCTTATGATGGTTTTCGGTTTTATTTAGTTGTTGTAGACCAATTTTCTCGTTACATATGGCATTTTCCCATGGCACGTAAATCAGAAGTCATCCATATTCTTCCTGCATTTTTTAAAATGCTAGAAACTCAATTTCAAACTCAAGTGAAAATTGTTCAAAGTGACGGGGGAGGTGAGTTTGTAAATACCTCATTAAAACATTATTTTGCTTCAAATGGGATCCTCCATCGATTATCTTGTCCCGGAACTCCAGAACAAAATGGCTTAGCTGAACGCCGCCATCGCCATATTGTCGAGACTGGTCTCAGTTTAATGGCTCATGCTTCTATTCCATCAAGATTTTGAACTGCAGCCTTTACCACATCAGTTTTTCTCATCAATAGGCTACCCACTCCTATTCTTCATGGAAAATCTCCCTATGAGCTCGTTTTTAAATCCCCACCATGTTATACATCTTTACGAATTTTTGGTTGTGCATGTTACCCATATTTAACTCTTTTTGGCAGTTCTAAACTCGATTTCAAAACCACTAGATGTGTTTTTCTTGGGTACTCTTCAAACCATAAAGGTTATTGTTGTCTAAATCTGACCACAGGCCATGTGTTCATCTCCAGACGTGTTCTTTTTGATGAGATAACTTTTTCTTTCTCCACACAACAAAATTCCTATGATTCCCCTGCCCAGCTCTTCAAACTTCGGCATTTACCCAAAATTCTTCACACAATACCTGGCCAATATTCTCATGTAATAAATACCAACTCAGAAAATGTGCCCTTGCTAATTACACCAGAACCTCCTGCTTCACATGCTTTAGACTCCTCTCCTGTTTCACCTCAAGTTCACATGCCTGCAGCACCAATTCATACTCATCCAATGGTTACGCGGAATCAGGATGGTACTCGAAAACCCAAGGTATTTCTAGCTACAAGGCATCTCATTCCCACTTGTTTTATGACAGATCTGATTAGTCAACCAAAGGAGCCTCAAAGCTACATACATGCCCTCAAAGATCCTCTTTGGACGCAGGCCATGCAATCTGAATTTGATGCTCTCCAAGCCAATCACACATGGACTTTAGTTCCCAAGGCAGATGATATGAACTTGGTCAGTAGTAAGTGGGTATTTAAAATCAAGACCAAGGCTGATGGATCTATCGAAGGTATAAAGCTCGTCTTGTAGCACGAGGCTTTACTCAACAACCGGGTCTTGATTACGATGAGACCTTCAGCCCCGTTGTAAAACCGGCAATAATTCGCTTGATTTTGAACATGGCACTTTCTCAAGATTGGCCTTTGAAGCAACTTGATGTGAGTAATGCTTTTTTGCACGGTGACTTACAAGAGAGAGTATATCTTACTCAGCCACCTGGCTTTACGGATCCTAAATATCTAGACTATGTTTGTCATCTACACAAGGCACTTTATGGCCTTAAGCAAGCTCCCCGAGCATGGTATATGAAATTCGGCTCCTATATCCAGCAAATGGGCTTTCAACGATGTCCATATGATAATTCCCTATTTTTTCATCGTCAAGCTATGGATATTATTATTCTCCTAATTTACGTTGATGATATTGTTATAACTGGCTCTTCCATTTCTTCTATCAATACTTTTTTTATCTCATATGTCTAAAGTGTTTCACATGAAGGATCTTGGAGACTTGCACTATTTTCTTGGAATTCAGGTCACACGGGATAGAACCAACATTACTCTCAGTCAGACACGGTATCTACTCTCTTTATTGCAGAAATTCGAACTTGATGGTACTAAATCAGTTTCAACCCCTCTTGCATCTAGCGTGCAACTCTCTACAAATGATGGCATTCCTCTCAAAGACCCAACTATTTATCGGCAAATGGTTGGCTCTCTACAATATCTCACCCTCACAAGGCCGGACATCGCCTTTGCTGTCCATTATGTCTACCAGTTTATGCAAACTCCTTGTGAACCTCATCTTATCGTGGCCAAAAGAATTTTTCGCTACTTAAAAGGAACTATCAATGTTGGTCTGCATTATGTTAAAAGTCCACTTGCAGCTATCTTAGGATATTGCGATGCAGATTGGGCAGGTTCTCGCGATGATCGTAGATCGACTATTGGTTTTACAATTTTTATTAGTCCTAATCTCATATCTTGAGGGGCAAAGAAGCAAGCCACAGTATCAAGATCAACTGCTGAAGCCGAATACAGATCCCTTGCTTCCACCACAGCTGAGCTCATGTGGTATGTCAATTTGTTCAAAAGTCTTGGCCACTCCATTCCTATTCCTACGCTACATTGTGATAATAAGAGTGCTATTAATATTGCAAAGAATCCAGTTTTTCACCATCGGACCAAGCACATCGAAATTGATGTTCACTTCGTCCGTGAACAAGTAGCTCGTGGCATGATCAAACTTGCACATGTCTCGGGTGAGGACCAGGTTGCCGACATTTTCACAAAGTCCTTATCCAGTTCCAAGTTCCTACCAAACAGTTGCAAGCTTTGCATAGGACCAATCCCTCCTTGAGCTTGAGGGGGAATGAAAAGACATATCAGCCATAACGCTATAACTCCATGATTTTCTCCTCAGATCTCTCCTATAACAGCTGCTGATTTCTTTCTTATTTTAAGCATCCGTTAGTCTCGTATTACTGTAAATAGCATTGACGTAGGATTCTTTCACAGCTGTATAGTTTCCATCTTTATTTCTTGCACAACTGTAAACCTCTGGTTTGGTATCTTGTAAATTCTATATAAATGAAATACGAGCCATGCATACATGCAGGGCTTGTTTTACTCATTCTTACACGAACAACAACCCTACATGTTGGGACAACAAAAAACTAAGACTCTACTGAACAACAAAGAATTGAGGCCCAATCATTGGGAACAGTGTTCGAAATATCGATATCGCAATAACATATCGCATCCTTGGAATACATATGTGTATCAATTATTGCACATGATAAATCGTTTGTATTGAGTAATTTATCACACTTTTTGGGAAACATGGGAAAACATTAAGAAAATAGTTAAATTTTTCAATGAAACTCTAGATATTGTTAAAAAAGACCTTAACACACACTTTTAAATCATAACATCACAAAAAAGAAATGCATATGATAGATTTCCTTTGTATGAGGTCCTAAGATATGCATTATCTGATTGAACTAATGTAACTATATTCAAATTAAATGCATATCATTTAGAGGGTATGCAATAATAATTTCATCAAACACTCTTAAATACTTCAAAATTAGTCTTAAATATTGACAATTAGTTGAATAAATTTTTTGAAAAAAAATTAATATTTTAATAATTTTTTATTAATTTTTAGTTAAAATACTTTTTATTTTTCAAAAATTAACAAGGACTTAACAAATCAGTAGTTCAACTCTCATACATGCTTGATTTTATATTTGAGTGCAACATTGCAATCAAATTGCAAGAATTTGAAAAAAAAAATTGAATATTTTTGACTTTTCTCTAAATTGGACCACCTACACTCAAATTTCAAAATTAGAGTGTTAATGATGATTATTTCATCAAACTCCTAAATACTTCAAAAATGGTCTCAATTAATAATTGGTTGAAGGAAAATTTTGAAAAAAAAATAGAAAACATGAAGAACCAATGTATATCAAAATCAAAACTTGAACTCCATAAATTTTCATGCAAAACATGAAAGACCAATAGATTTATAGCAATTTGAAAATGATTTAATATAATTTCAATAAAAAAAGGTATCGAAAATTAAAAATACTCACTATATCAAACATGTGAGATATATCGACACTATCTGTACGTTTTGTATTGCATAAGTGGGATATAGGATACTTCGGTCGATATTATCAATATTTAAAACCTTGACTGGGACAACAACCACATTCAAAGTAATAACCGAGACCCTACCCATTGGGACAATAGAGAACCAAGACCTTATTGGACAAGATCTTGGTTCTTACTGTTGTCCTAAGGATAAGGTCTTAGCTCTCTATTGAGTTAAGGTTGCAGTTCGCAGTTGCTCGTGTCAGGATAGGGTGTCAATTCTACGTTGATTGCTAGGATCTTAGTTCTCTATTCATTGTAAGGGTATCAGTTTTCAAAAAAAATGAGAAAGAAGATAAAAAGAATGAGAAGAAGAATGTATGTTGTTTTATTCATTTGATATTTATATTTTCATTGTCTTTTTTATTTAAGAAAATTAAGATATTTTTTTTCTATTTATTAGTTAATTTTTTGATTTATTTGTCACTTTTTCGAAGAAAAAAATAAGGAAGAAGATAAAAAAAGAAAAAAGAAGAAGAAGGTAAGTTATTTTATTTATTTGATATTTTTATTTTCATTTTCTTTTTATTTTCTCTTTAAAAAAAAAGATTAAGAATGCATTTTCCTATTTATTTGTTAATTTTCTTATTTATTTGTATTCTTTTTTTAGAAAAAATGAGGAAAAAGAAGAAGATAGAAAATAAGAAGGTAAGTTGTTTTATTTTTAAAGAACAAGAAGAAGATATTGAAAATAATTACAATTATTTTTTTCTGATTTATTTTTCTTTTCTTCTTTGAAAAAGAAAAAGAAAAAGAAAAGAAAAAAGAATAAAACATGAAGAATCATGGCATTTTCATACGAGACTTTTTTCAGAAAGCGACTAGAAGTATAAAAAAAAGTTTTAAAAATATTGCCCCGTTATTTAATTAAGCTCAAGACCTTGCGTCTAGCTTGTTAATGAACCCTAAAATAAGTAATGAAAGCGTTATCATCAATGTAGGAAAATGCTATTAATATCACTGGACAAACAATTTATAATCCATGCTCATTTCTTTTAGTGAGGTAATTGGAAAAATAAATACTTCAAAAAGTGCAAAATTATAAATTATAATAAGTAAAAAAAGCGATTTGATCAATAAATCTCCTGTTTAGACAGGCTTGGAAATATCATAATATGATACATTTAAATGATTAAAATACCAAATCAATAGAAAAAATACATTAATTCCCATATTTAGATAGAACATTTTCAGTAAACCGCATTAGAAATTTGTAATGATTATAAATCTCTTTACCAATCTCCTGTTCTATTGCTTTTGACCACTTAATTACATATGATTTATGTGTTTAAATAAATATTATAAAATCATAATAATGATGCTTTTAAATTGAATTATTGATATATTTACAATCCAAGCAAGACCCTAAATTGTAAATTATGATGCATCTCTAGTGAGGCACCGAGACTAAACGCTTGGATGGTTTAATATTTTAAGATGTTTGCATGCTTCGAGTACACTATTTAAATGCCTGCATATCAACCATCACACTCAAACCGAGTATCAATTACCAAAGTTCTTTTCGCCAAAAGTACGTGCGCTTACTGTAGTCGATCTGGTCAGCTCTCTACAGTCCACCCTCGCGTGGGCTTAACAAACACCCAGTTAACTTTAATACTCCGGCAGAGTGTGACAGTTGATACGCAGACACTACAAAATTACAAACAAATGATTAAATCAAACCATCAAAAACATGGATCACAGTGATATCTGGAAACTTTAAATTCCACCGACCGAATTGGCGTACAAATGAGGTTGGGTCAAAATGAAAAAACCATCAACGGTCAGAATCCAACGCATTAACAGATCATAAAATATTCCAATTAACCTAAATATCTACATGGCCTGTGATATGTGATATCTGTAAAGTTGAATTTCAGTTATCACAATCTAGATCGCCTGTGTATGAACCATCAAACCTAACAGAGTATCAAATAACTCGACTACAACGAGAATTACTATGGTGAATCTGAGGGAAGAGTGACATCACTGTTAGTAACGGCGTTAGATGCATGCATTTGGTTGGCTGGCGTAGTTTGTTATGAGCTGTATCCACTCTGATCGGAGAGAGAGAGAGAGAGTGAAGAAGAAACAGAGAAAGAGAGAGAGAGAGAGAGAAAGAGAGAGAAAAGGAAAAGCCAAAAAAATAAAAATGAAAGAAAAAATAATAATAATAGGGAGAAAAGAGAGTCCAAACATTCGAAAATCGGATCTAAACAAATCGTATTCTATCTCCAAAGACTCCCTTCAATTCCTCCAAAAATGCTCTCTTTCAGTACTGTCCACTTCCCTTTCTCCAAGAAGAAGCAAACACGGCTGAAATTATAGGATTTGGATTTCAGTTTCTGGGTAATTTCAATTCACGAGATTTGAGCTGCTTTTGCTTTTGGACGGATCGTGATCTGTATGGATAACGGAGGAGGAGCGGCGATGTCGACGGGGAGCTCAGCCGGGAGTCGTAGGGTTGGGGATGGGGTCTCTGATCAGTTTCCGGCCGGTCTTCGGGTCCTGGTCGTTGATGATGATCCGACCTGTCTCAGGATCTTGGAGAAGATGCTCCGGACTTGTCTGTATGAAGGTATTTTTCGATGTCGGACGGAATCTATTGGTTGGTTCGATTTCGTTGGGAAGTGTTTTTTTGGATTTTCTATCATTTGGATCTGTGGTTTCTGCAATTGGAATGAATTCTGATTGATTTTTATCTTTTTTTCCTTTTTGGTATTGATTGGTTGAATTTGGGATCTGAGGGAGAAAATAGAAAAAAAAAAGGGTTTCTGGTATTTGAAAATGATTGGATGTTGGGAGATAGTCTCTTGCTGCTGCGATCTGATTCCAGAACTCTAAAAAATAAAAAGAAAAAAGAAGTAGAATTCGGTTTTAACAGATTATATAGAAGAGGAATTCTGACTCAGAACCTAAAATCAGAACAAACAACTGTTGTGCGTGGAATCATCAAAAATTTGAAGTTGGATAGATTGGATTAAAAAATAAAAGAAATTCGTGGTTATGATCTATAGTAGTTTGGATTTCTGGATTCCATTATGATTTTGGTTTTGGGAAGTTTATCTTTCTTTCTGTTTCCCCTTTTCACAGCTTCATTTATGTCCTTGATTTTAATCTCCTATACGTAGAAACTTTAATTTGAGTATGGATGTGATTCTGATTTGGTTTTTGATCGGCCTTTTTGTTGTATGAAGATTAGAGTGTGTGTGAAAGAATTACTGATTGGTTGATCATGTCGGGGTATGTTCAGTTACAACGTGTTCGCGGGCAGTTGATGCATTGTCTATGCTTCGAGTGAGAAAAGGCGGATTTGATCTAGTCTTAAGCGACGTCTACATGCCGGACATGGACGGATTTAAGCTCCTTGAGTACATTGGTCTGGAGATGGATTTGCCTGTCATCAGTGAGTATATGTGTTCTAAGATCATTGCTTGGCTAATACATGACGGGCCCACGTAGCGGCTTGGACTGATAATCTGAATTGTTCATCTGATGGGCTATAGATATTGCAGTGTTGTTTACGACCTATTGCTGGTCTTCAAATACATGATTTAAAATAAAATGGTCAGTTGTCCATGTTAACAAGGAAAATAAGGCTTCGAGGATTGTCCCATTGGTGTATTTTTGTGCAGTCCCTACTAATGACATGGCTCGCCGGATGGACGTTGTGGATTATCAGACTATTTAGCCATGTGGACCCATCATGGATAAGCAAAAGGCAAGGACCCCTCTAGCGTGAACAAAGACAAAACCACCTCCTCTTGCTTGATCACTGTCTGGTTGTTTGTCTCGTGATTCTGGTCTTGCTCTCTGTAATGCAGTGATGTCAGCAGATGATGGGAAGGATGTCGTCATGAAAGGTGTTACACATGGTGCTTGTGATTACCTTATAAAGCCGGTCCGAATGGAGGCAATAAAGAACATATGGCAGCATGTGGTTAGGAAGAGGAGGAATGAGATGAAGGAACTAGAACACTCAGGCAGTGTGGAAGATAGCGACAGACATAGGAAACCATCAGACGATGCCGATTACGCATCATCGGCAAATGAAGGGAATTGGAGACATCCAAAAAGAAGAAAGGATGTGAAGGATGAGGATGATGAAGGTGAAGAACGGGAGGATTCTTCCACGCTGAAGAAACCACGGGTGGTGTGGTCGGTTGAGCTCCATCAACAGTTTGTTGCTGCAGTGAAACAATTAGGCATCGATAGTAAGTATCCTTTCTTTCACTTTGCTGATCTGGTTGTTACTTACTGGAGGAATTATTGGGTTCTTATGTATGAAAATGTGTATGCCTTTATGTTCCTAGTGTGTACATGTGGGGCCCATGATTTGTTTGATCCGAACAGTTGATCTTATGGGCACCACCTTGCATCATGATGTGCATGGTTTGTTGCTCTCAATGTGTAAGATTGGGCCCCATGGCTCATTGATCCAAACAGTTGATCTTATGGGCACCGCCCTGCATGAGAGGTGCCCCAAGAGTCCTCCACATTGAAGATCCTGATCCTTCAATCAATGACCTTACAAGTGGACACTTACAACAATGGTCTAGGAAAAGGCTAGGATTGGGTCCCTATGATCTTTGACTCTACGATGTTTTTGGGGCACCATCTACAGTGGGGATGATCAGATCTATGGTCCTGTTTGCCAAACCCAAGCCCTTCTTGTACAATTGAGTGCATCAAAAAGCTAGACATTACTTAATGCATCAGGAACTGTGATGTCTCTATTTTTTGTTCTCCTTTGGCATGCTTTATCTCTTATGGGTTTCAAATGCCGTGTGTCATGGTTTTGCAGAGGCTGTCCCTAAGAAGATCCTGGAGCTGATGAGTGTTCCTGGGCTCACTAGAGAAAATGTTGCCAGTCATCTGCAGGTATGTTTGCAGTTTTTGCTTCTGCAGCATGAATAGCATTGCTGATTGCTTCCAGATTTCAAGGATCTTTTGCCTGTCTCTTCTATTTCAATTTTGAGACAATCGCTCCATAGTATCTACTGAAGAAATGGTGTCATACTACCTCCGTAGAAGTTCTTACTGTGCAATGGTTGTGAACTTGGATATAATTGCCCGTCTCTGCTGGCTATGGCCTATCCACACGGTGTCTACCAATTCAAACATCCTGATCACCTAATCCTGAGCCACACGGATGACATGTATATTTTAGTGTGCACTTCATGAAACTCTTTAAAGCCTGCCCATCATAGTAGCATCCTCAATCTATGGTTCCATTTGTGGATTTGAACTGGTTGAGTCTAATTCACGAATTTGGCTCTGTAACTAGAGGGAATAGGACTTTTCAAGCTGAAAACTGTTAAGTAGAAGAAGTTTTGTTTTAAAATCTTGTGATGCAGGTTAATCGAAGGAATCTATGTATTCTCTTTTGATTGGTCAACTATATACTAGATTTGTATGATGTGGTCCTAAGATGAAATATCATAGGGTTTCAGCTGTTATTTACATCAAGATTGAAGAGAATTAGAGAGACATCACATTCCCAGATAATTGTCTAATCTTAGGTCTGAGTATGCAATACGGAAGAATTAGAGAGATGTTGATTGATTGGAAAACTCGGCTAGCTGCTTACAACCCTCTCCACACATTACTGAGTGGAGCATCTGAGAGCGCATCATAAGGGGGGCCCAACTTTGCAGATGACTGTATAGAAAAACCAGGCGAGTCCACTCATCAGTTGGGTCACCCCTAAACAAAAACCGGCCAAGGTCTCACATTCATTATACATGTGGATCATGATTGATGAATAGATCAGCCTGATTTTTATTTATGATCATCTTCATGGCTGTGGCCATCTTACGCACTGATCAGATGTTCCACTCACTTGCTAAGTTGGCACATATGCTGCATGTGAAGGTGTCTGGGTCTAGAAAACAGATTTTGGAATTGCTTCTGATTTTTGGAATTAATTTTGTTCAGACCAAGAATCACTGATTCGCTCAAATTTTAGTTCTTCTCATTTCATCATTGAATATTTTCAGCACAGGTTTTGAATTACAGTCCAACTAAATGCAAAATTATAATCTAGAAGCATTCATAAATCTTGAATCTCTCGAAATCAGCTACGGTATGAAAAATGGAGTCCTATGACGGGAGAAAATCAGTAACCATGCCATTGACAACTCTATGGCTATTTATGGATCATGTACGAAGTCAACCAGTATTTGGACAAAGCGTGAAGCGAAGTAGCAACAGACTTGATGACCTATGACCTATGGTTTAACTGAGGATATGGTCCTTTATAGAGTGGAATGGCTGAACAGGATTCCATGTAGCCAAGGCTTAGATTCTAATGTGTGGCCTATGGTTTAACTGAAGATATGTTCCTTGATAGACTAGAATGGCGGAACAGGATTGACATACTCGACCCCAATTAGTTGTGATAAGGCTTAGATGATGATGAAGAATTTAAAATGGGATATCATGCTTTTGCTTCCCTACTTCCTGTACCATATTGTCACATCACACCATGTTAGTTCTCTACTTGCAGGAGTTAAAATCGTACTCATGTTTGCAAAATCGGGCCATTTATCAGGTGCCCCACCATCTATCTTCCAATGCCTGGGATTTGGACCAGTCAGTCATCAGCTGGGTAATGATGAATGTGTACCGTTGGCCATTTCTTTTCTCTTTACAAGTTAGGTCCAGCAGATGACTGGACCAGCCTGATTTTTGTGGCACAGTATGTGTTTGGGTCTTGTGCACATGCATGGTGGGAGAAGGATCCATAACCCCACTTTCCTGAGTAGTTTTAACATTTCGCTGTCATGTTTCCTTGTCTTAATTTCATTTCTTTTATTAAGGACTAATGGTCCTGATATGTGCTACAGAAATACCGCCTGTATCTCAGAAGGCTTAGCGGAGTATCACAGCATCAGGGTGGAATTAGTCCACCCTTTTTGGGTGCTTCAGAAGCAGCGTTCGGGTCAAACAATTCCCTTGATGGGCTTGATCTCCAAGCTCTCGCTGCCTCAGGTCAACTTTCCCCGCACAATCTGGTGGCACTACAGGCAGGACTTGGGAGAACAGCTGTAAATGCCAGCATGGGCATGCCCCTTGTTGATCAAATGAGCTTTTTTAATTCTGAAATGCAGACTGCAAACTCTTCAAAAATAAGGTTTGGACCCGGACAACAACTGAGCAATAAACAAGCAAATGTACTTCACGGACTCCCAACTACCATGGAACAGAAGCCGATGGCACATTTGCATCTGCCCATCCAGTCATTTGGAAACATTGGTCTCCAAGCCAATGAGAAGTCCTCAGGTTTCCTAGGGTTACCAACTTCTCAAGTAAGAACAGGTTTGTCATCTCATCCAGAGACCGTTCATGGCCACCCAGGCAGTTCTTTATTGATGCAGACTCAACAAAGACCCCAAGTTCCAATCTCTCAGAACCATAGCCAAATGCATGTGGGTATGTCACAGCAGCCACGATTGAATGGGCAGTTGGTGAATGAGATTGCAGGTGGGCATGCTTCTGGGCTTCCATCATCTGTCGGGCAGCAAATTCTTTCCAATGAGTCTGTAGGTAGGGTCTTGGTAAGAAATGGAAGTGTCTTGAATGGTAGAGGCTCGTCGTCATATGCTGCAGTTTCCCAAGCTTCATGCATTGATTTTCCCATCAGCAATGGAATGGAATTGCCTGGAAATGGTTTTCCACTTTTGAGTACAGCAGGCTTATCTAGTTTCACATCAACGGGGGTGTTTCAAGAATCTGTTCCAGCAACAGGAAACTTGGAAGGATTAGATACAACTACCAACCTGAAAAGATCGAGGAGCCTTGTTCCAAGTTATGATCTCTTTAATGAATTTCACCAGAGCAAAAGCCAAGACTGGGAACTGCAGAATATGGGTCATGCGTATGAAGGGACCCAACACATGAGCACATTACAAGGCAATCCTGATTTCAGTCCATCAGTTTTGGGTTGTCAAGGTTTTGTATCTACCCAGAAAAATGAGCAGAATAATAACATGGGCATTGGCTGCAAAGAGATGGTCTCGCTTAGAGGAGATGATGACCGCAGGAACTTGGGGACCATGGCTCAATCCCATAACAATATTCTGGTTGACAATTCTTTCAAAATAAAGGCTGAGAATGTGATAGTGACTGAACACTTTGCTCAAGATGATATCATGGATGCGCTTTTCAAACAGGTGAGATTTCTCCGACACCACCTTCATCAGTTAACAGTTTCCTTGGTTTACTGTCCTAACTATTCAAATATCCATTTCTGAATTGGGGGTGCATGGTGGTAAGGATAGACAGTAAACTAGTCATGCCAAGTTTCCCTATGTTGGAAGGGGAATTATCAGTTATACGATCCTCAACCCGAGGATGTGTAGTATCATGAGCCTTTTGGATCGTACAAGTGGGGCCAATGGGTTCGTGATCTAGATCATTGTTGTCATGTGTGATCACATATGCGATGTATGCGATCGCATACAACATTTGCAATCGCATATTAGCCAACAGTTGCAACTCTTTTTTTTTCTTTTTTCTTTTTTACAAAAAAAAAAAACTTTTTGCCTATAAAAATGCTTCCAAACCTCCTCCATTTGCAATATTCTCACCCCAAAACTCTCTTCTTCTCTTACATTTCTTAATTCCAAGTGGTCTCTCTCTCTCTCTCTCTCTCTCTCTCTCTCTCTCTCTCTCTCTCTCTTGGAAGTTGGAAGATTAAGATTCAAGCATCATTGTTTAATTGATTTTATTTCTGTCAAATATATTTTAAATATGTAAAATTAGTTATCTATTAACTTAGGAAACTTTTCCATAACTTTTTATATTTTTTACAAATTTTTTTTTTTTTGAATTTTCCTATATTTTTCGATTTTTTTTTTTTTTGAATTTTTCATATATATATATATAGATATATATATATATATATATATATATATAGAGAGAGAGAGAGAGAGAGAGAGGAATGCTCACATGCGCACCTTTGCACACATGTCATGGGCGTCTAATCCGAACGGTCCATGTGATGCGGCATCCCATGAAACCCCAGGGGACCAATTTTCACCCTGATCTAAAACTTTGGTGGGCCATAGCAAAGAGAGCAAATCAAGGGAGGAAACTGTTTTCTTTTTCCATAGACCACCAAAGTTTTGGATCGAAGTAAAAGTTGGGCCTAGGGGTTTCATGGGGTGCTACATCACGTGGACCGTTCAGATTTTGGACTCACATCACGTTTGATGAGTTCTCAAAAAGTTCGCACGAGTTCCCTGCGAATTGGTGCGCAATTGAGCATTTGGCTATATATCACACACACACACACACACACACACACACACACACACACACACACACACACACACACATACAGAAACGCTCACCTGTGAACCAGTTCGCACGGGCTACCTACGAACTTTTTCGAGAACTCATCATACGTGATGAGTCTCGAAAATCTGAACGGTCCACATGAAGCAGAGCCTCATTAAACCCCTTTGTACCAATTTTTACTTTGAACCAAAACTTTGGTGGGCCATGAAAAATGCAAACAGTTTCTTCCCTTAATTTGCATTTCTCATTGCTATGGCCCAACAGAATCTTAGATCAAGGTGAAAATTCACCCCCTGGGGTTTCATGAGATTCCTCATCTTATGGACTGTTCGGATTCGACTCCTATGACACATGTGCAAAGGTGCGCACGTGCGTAGGTGAGGATGCCTCTCTCTCTCTCTCTCTCATATATATATATATATATATATATATATATATATATATATATATATAGGGAAATGGTACCATGAGGTCGAGCTGTGTGGACCCCACTGTGATGTTTGTCAAACATCAACACCGTGCATTTGATGGGTCCCCCTTAGTTTATAGGATATCCCAAAAATCAGCGACATACGTAACTTAGGTGGGCCATACCATTTAAAATCATGCAAAGATATGCCTCAAACATATAAAAGCACTTGCCGGGGCCCTTCTGAGTTTTGGATGCGGCTGAAACTTGGTTTGACCCTTCATCCAAGTGGGACACACACAATGGGTGGCTGGATTTGTGAACCACATCTCGGTGGGCCTAATAAATGATTATGAATGTTTTAATGGGAGGGTAACCCCTCTCAACTGTTGTATGTGGTGTGTCCCACCCAAGTCATTGATTGACTTGATTTTTAAGCCCGTGGCCCACCATGGAATGGTGCATCTGACTGATGGGGTAGATGTTTGACGCACATCATGGTGGGGCCCACACAGCTCGACCTCATGGGAAGTTCCCATGAGGTCGACCTCATAGTACCATTTCCCATATATATATATTGAATTTGCGATTGCATATCTGCCATAGACATATCCGATCACACATGATCGCATATGCAATTCGACAACATTGATCTAGATCTTTGAATTAGTGGGTCCTACCATTGATGTACTATGCCCCTAACATCTCCCAGGCTGGAATGTCATAGCTGATCAAATTTTAGCCTGTTTTCAGTTTTGTGAATGTAAACTGCTCTGGTTACTTCTTTAACTATCTATTTGCAGCCCACCAATGGAAGGGCTACAATGGTCTGGGTCATCAATACATTGCTCCAACTTGTAGAAAGGACTCAAGGATACTATATATCATGTCCTCAGATAATTCTGTGTTGGATCATAGGTCTCTGGGATCATCGTGTGCCGTAAAGGCTGTTACATAAAGGTAACGGTGGCAAATGGGGTCGTAAAGGCCGTTACGTAAAGGTAACAGTGGCAAATGGGGTCATAAAGGCCGTAACGGCGATTACGGAAAATATGAACCCGTAAGGGCCGTTACAGCCCCCTTAATGGCCTGTTACGTCCCCCGTAAAGGTCGTAATGGCCCCGTAAAGGCCCATTACAGGGCCGTTACAGCCCCCTTAATGGCCTGTTACGTCCCCCGTAAAGGTCGTAATGGCCCCGTAAAGGCCCATTACAGGGCCGATACAGGTTCTTCGGATTTTTTATTTTCAATTTTTATTTTTATTTTATTTTATTTTTAAAGAGAGACTGTAATGGCCGTTACAGGAGCCATAACAACCATTACAACCTGTATTGTAAAGGTAATGGTGGTGGCTGTTATGGCCACCCTTACTGTTACGAAATACCTTGCCTTGGATCACTCAATGGACAACCCTCCCTGTTGAGACCTTTAGGTCTCGGGTTTGAGCCCAACTTACCTACCAAGGGGGGGAAATGGTGTCATGATGCATGGGGTGATTGAAGCAAACATTTGCCAATTACAGTGGATATTTTAAAACAAAAAGAATTCCTTGTTTCTTTCTATGTTTTTTTGCTTTTCACCAGTAGATTTGAATTGCTGTCGTTTGAGTATTGGATATAACATGTCTCATACTGGTTGACTTTGCAGCAGCAAGGAGGGGCCGGGGTCATCGACACAGAGTTTAACTTCAATGGATATTCCATGGATAACATTCCAGATTAGGAATTTACCTTATTCTCTCCATGATGTCCAATATGCATGGTTCCTCGCAGAGGTGGATTTTAACTCTCTTCTTGCAATGGATAAGGAGATTCCAAGTTCACGATTCATACGCCACAGACGGTCCCTTGTGCTTTATCTTTCATTAGTTCAGTCAAGAGCGATGGCTGAGGAGAGGCATCATTTTGTTAATGAATAAGAGCTCCTTCATTGCAATGGGATCCATCTGGGTAGATTAGGAGAAAATCATGTATGACAGCCGCATACTATGCGAAGGCGTATATGCGGAGTTTTGGCTGCTTCTAGTTCAGACGGCTAACAAGAAGGAATCTAATTCAAGAATGCAGGTGTTGAAGATTTGCGATTGATGAGTAGCTTAGAGATGTGGAGATAGGATTCAGAGGCCTCTTATCTACCAACATCAAGAGGTCTGTCTAACTTCAATAACACATCTAGCGACTCTTTAAATAGACTCGCTTTGTACAGATTTTATTTGACTGGTGACGACATAAATGATGGGTCCCCTTCTGGTTCATTTGCATGTAATTAGAGTTCTGAAGGGGTTCTCGTTGCTTGTTCTGTAGGATTTGCTAACAACTCCTGGATGGTATTCTGTTTTCTAGGGAGTGGAGATTGTTAGATTAGGCCTTTTCTGCTTTTGGTGCTCCGTTGAATTATTTGTGAACCATGATTTCTATCATTTAATGTAATTATGTAGATGTTTGGTTGTGAATGCCATTTGCTTGAATAAGAACTTGTCAATACTGCCATTGATCAACTTGTTTTTCTTGAAGGAATGCTGTGTAGTCAATTGCTTGAGATTGACTGTGACAGTGAACATATATATTCCAATCATGGCGTATATGTGATATGAGCGTTCCTTTGATGGACTCTCAGCATTTCCTATACCAGAAATCAGAACAGACCACTCATTAGGTAGGCCCCACGAGTATGTTTAATATAGACTATAAAATGTACGATCATTTAAATGTACTTGCTTTGATGAGCGGAACAGTTCATTCTCATATCGAACCCTGCCTGATGAATGGACAGGATCTGTATTATGTGTACCATTTTCCACACATACCATGAAGCCCACTCGTCCATCTCATGCGAGTACACTGAGTGTTCTTGCTTCTCTGTTCTCTTGTTTGATTGTCCTTAGCTCATTTATGGCCTTTGTAGATGATACAACAGATCAAGGTCTGCAAATCAATTTCCATGTGCCGTATTGGTCACCACCGATATGGGGTTCATATTGTCCCCGTAAGAGTTTCAGTACAACCATGCTACAGATGTCAGACATGGCGATTCTGCTGCAACATTATTATGTAAGTCACAATATTTTTAGGGGCCCACTAAGCAAACTATCCATTAAGTTGGTCTTGGATCCAAATCTCCCAGCACCTTTTAATTGGGGCGATTCAAAATGTGGGCCCTGTGATGTAGAGTGGGTCGCTGACAGTTTCATGTCTAAGATGGATCAGAAAAGGCCCGCTCGACGACAGAAGTGATCCGGACCGTTGGACCTTAGATAGGGCATATCTCGCAATCCGAAATGAGTTATTTGACGTAAAATATATGATTTTGGGGTAGAACGAGCTACTTTAGCCAACCAACCCCGCTACACTAGGTTGCGATGCCCAAAATTGCGAAAAACCCCTAGATCAACGGTCGTTTCCCTGTTTTAATTTCGTTTTTACTATAAATAGTAAGTTTCAGTTTGATTATAATTCTTCATCCTTCAGGCTTTAGGAGTTGCGCACAACGTGAAAAGAGCTTAGAATAATTAGGAGAACGGTTTGGTGAAGCCAAATAAGACACTATTTTTGGCCGAAAACCTTGTGCACTAGTAGACATCATGACCGTCTATAAATAGTAAGTTTACTATTTATAGTAAGTCGCGAATTCTAGGAGTTTTAGTTATAGTTTGATTCTGATTTCTTTCCCATTGCTTGGTACCCTTATTTAAAGGGTTGTAAACTCGTTTTTATTTATTCATTAATCAATTTTGAATTTATTAGAATTTATCTCTATTTTCTACTTTCTTTACTCGTGGATTCGAGAAGTCTCTGTGAGGAGTCCAGAGAAGTTCCGTGGATTCGGAATAGTTATCCTCTTGAGGAAGACGGTGCTCGACCTCACGTCCTCCTAAAACATTTCTCAGCACCTTTTAATTGTCCATTTTCTCAGCACCTTTTAATTGTCCATTTTTATTGAACATATGCAGCCTGCTTGATTATTGGACCAGCCTGATTTTTGGACCATCATGTACTCAGCCAGGCTAATCCAATGAATGGCTGTGGGGTGAAAAGGATTTGAAATTTACTACCACAGTTAACTGCAGCATTTTTCATTTTCAGAAGCTGATGCGCCTTGCAGGATCTCTAGCAAAACTGCATGCATGTGAATTTCAATGATGCATTCCTCAAACACCTCTTTTCCACTCATTTTGGATAGAAACCCATTCTCTACATTCATCTTTGCTGCTGAGATAGAACTGTTTTATAGGGATGAGATTAGTTCTCACACTTTTACATTTGGCCTGGTGAGATTGGTTCTGATTTTCAGATTATTTACCAATATTAGCAAAGTGCTCTTCTTGCATCTATGGTGTATGATGAACCGTCGGGCATGCCTCCCTGCGGCTGAGTCTGGACCCAACTTGGACTGGGCCCATAAATTTCATCGGGTCCAAGCATCAAAACCAATCACAGACTTACGCCTCTTCAAATCCAGATCGTTTGATTGGTAGATGACTATCTAGCTCACACCATCCCACACATCACACCCTTAAAACTACTGTGAGAGGAACCTAGGTTTCCATTTTCTCACAATTAGAGGTGTACACGAACTGAGCTAGCTCGGTTAGCTCACTCCACTCAACTCGAAAACGCTCAATTCGACTCGGTTTGAAGCCGAGTTGAGATGATTTTTTTAGCTCGAAAATGAGTTCGAGCTGGGCCCAGCTCGACTCGACTCGGATCAAACCAGTTCGGTGACTCGGTTACTTTGATATTGATGTTGCTCACCAAGTGTTTGATGAAATGACTCAAAGAAGTGTGGGGAAAGTATACATATGAAACCAATACCCTTTTTTTTCTTGATTTTTATGTTGCTTAGAAGGTGTTTGATAAAATACCTGTAAAATCATTGCTGCTGTCTCAAATACAGTGAGATTTTGAAGGTGCAGTCCAGGTGTTTGTGAAAATGCTGCAATGGCGAACTTGGCTCAAACTCGGTTCGAACTGGCCCGAGCTGCTGACCGAACTGAGCCAAGCTGGCCAGTCAGGCTCGAGGACCGAGCCGAGCTGAGAGAGGTCAGCTAGTGGCCGAGCCAAGTTGAGCTGAGGCCAGCTCAAATCGGTTGGACTAGATGTACACCCCTACTCACAATCCTTGTTCCTGAGATTCTAACCTGCTGTCATGAAGGAAATATGAATGAGACACATAAGATTGAGGGTTTTCCTCAACTTGGCCCATGTGCCTTGTTGAGGTCAAAATCTAGTTAACCCTCCTCCTCACTTCCAGTGCTTCGAGCGGGCGTCGAGTTAGGGAGCCTGCAAAAATCACAAGCAATGAAGACCCTGGCTAAGCCGGGGGACCCTCCGATGCCTAAGTCAGGTCAACAGAATCCGGGTCTAAGTTTAGAAGAAGGGTTGAATATCGGATGTTGCGTACCTTTGCTTATGGGATGGTGTAATATTTATACCTCCTCATTTGCTTGATTCGTGTCCGATCATCTCGGCACAATCAGCGGGATACGTGGGTCGTGGAGATATTGCTCAGAATCCGAAGATCGTGTCCTACGACGTGCGTATCTGCGGGAGAGTTGATAGTGCATTTCTATATATTGCAGTTTCCTCATTTAGCGCGTGGGACCTTTATCCTCGGGGATACCTCGGCTCGGCTAGATTGAGGACGATGATACTAATCCGAGCTGATGATTGGTTTCTTTGAGTCGTTTGCTCGGAGTCGATCGTACAATTCAAATGTTCTTTCTTCCGATTGCCCTTGGGGAGAAGCTGATCAAGAATGGGAGCTTCGTCCATCTTAACCCATTCTCCTAGTATTACTCCGAGGTTCAGACTCTCCGCTCGGAGTAGTGAACCGTCGGTCCTTCTGCTTGTGATCGGCTCGGATCTTCCCATAACAGAAGCCCCCTACTCTCTGAGGTCATTCATGAGCTCGGAGAGTAATCAACTGGAAGATCAGTCGCCTCAGTTCTTCGGTGCATTTATGGTTCTCGTGCGAAACGTCTCGCATTCGAGATTTAGCGGCTTCGAGCTGACCATGAACGAACACGTGGCGGCGGTTGGGATTCCGAATCGTTACCGACTTGTAAGTGATTGCCACGTGCTCTCGAGGCGTCATATCGAGCGTTCTTTTCTGTGCTCAGGTACCGTGTGGATTAACTCACACAATAATCGAGGAGGATATCGTTACTTTTACCATGTTTTGAACCAATGGTATAACGCCACGTCGGACTCGGAGTCGGCCAGTCATGATTCCGACGCAGCCTTTATTACAAACCATTCAATGCAGGGCCTCTTTATTCTATAAAAGGCCTAGCCAGGGTCTTCATTCGACTGCTATCGTTTGCATTTGAGTTGTTTTAACAGAGAAGGCGATTTCCGGCGAAGGCGATTTCCAGCAGAAGTAGCTTCCGACTTAGTTCTCACGCTTGTTGAGGCCATCTCCGGCGATTGTTGGGTGAGTTTGATCTTTAACATCCCTGACCCAAGATGTGTTCCGATAGGGAAATGGCTAGGAGTTACAATGACGACTCCGAGTTGGGGAGTTCTGATAACAGAAGAGGGGCTTCTGAAGGTTCCTTCGAAGCGGTGCCGTTGTATCCTAGGCCCCGGAAACAGGCGGTGGCGAGAACTCGGACTCGCCAGGTCAGCAAGAAAGGGGCGAAACGAGCCCCCAGAGTTGCCACCGCCGATGTTCCAGAGATGCCCCCTGGTGGGAGGGCGTCAGAATTGGTCCCAGGGGGCTCTGTAATTACAGAGTCCCAGATGGAATGGATTCGGACGGAGTTTGACATATCTCGCTCCGTTCGGATCAGGGCCCCTGAGCCCTCTGATGCTGCTGGCAATCCCGCGGCCGGGGAGGTGGCCATATTTTTATGTGGCCTATTGTGTGGACTCCGACTCCCGATGCACCCCTTCATTCGAACTCTAACCGCCTACTTAGGGCTTGCGCCTGGACAGTTCGCGCCTAATGCTTGGAGAGTGCTAATTTCCGCTTACATTATCTGGCACCAAGTAGGGAACTCGGCGTTGACGCCAGCCGAGCTGATGAATTTGTACCTGGTCAAGCACGAAGGCAACGATCCCTGGTACTATTTCGCGACCAGGGGTAGCAAGGGGTCAGGGCTTATCTTGGGTCTTCCGTCCTCGAATAAGGACTGGAAGAACAAGTGGTTTTGGGCCGCAGGCGAGTGGGAGGCGCCGGCAGCGGAGGTTGGGGCTTTATCGACTCGGGTTCCCGTTCGCTTCACTATGCCAGGTCGGGTCGGGATTTCTTTTTCGCATTGTTTTTTTACTTCAGCCTCACTCAAAAACAATTGTTTTGCAGGTTTCACGAGGGGCGTACCCTTCATTACCTCGGACCAGAAGAACCAGATAGCCAAAGCGAGGACATATTCGGAGGAGCATCGCCGCTGGTCAGATCTGATTACAGCGGCTAACCTTTATCGATCGGGGCTTTGCAGGACAAGGCCGCATTCTACCTCACTCAGTGAGTATCCTTATTTTTTTTTTTTTTTTACAGGTCCGAGGTAACGTTATCTTAATCATTCTGCTGTACAGGCATGGCCGAGGCGTCCGGTTCTCGGAGGAGGAGAGCTGCGCTATCTGCCGAGGAGATGTTGAGGACTGAGCCCCCCGCGAAGGTAGCTCGGAGGAAGAAGGTCGCTCATAGAGTTCATCCTTCAGGTTCTGCTTCAGTGGTTGCGGCTCAGAGGGCGGCACTTCCTCCCCCTATCCCGAACATCTTGGTTCGGGATACAGCTCCATTTCCTGCCTCAGCGCCTTTAGTTGAGGGACCAACTGCATCTGCGATTGTGTCCCCAATTCCAATACTACCGGGGGCAGTTGCATCTGCAATTGTGTCCCCAATTCCAACACCACCGGGTGTAGCCACGGGGGCCCCGGTCGGTGTTGAGATGGTCGTACCTCTGCGCGGCCTTAACCTCGGCTCTGCCCCAGCAACGGGGGCAGCCCTCCCTCCATCCGTTGCCGCTCCTCCCAGTGAAGGAGCAAGGTTAGAACCTCCGTTGATAGCAGTTCACTCATCCTCCGAGAGGGAGGAAGCCGTTCGAATGGCTGACGCTATGATTACCCAACCGGGTAATGAGGGGGAGGCTATACGTGATGCTGAGGGAGAGGCTCAACCCTCGGCTGGCAGTCGGACGGGAGCCGGAGAAGAGACGGGCTCGGCTCAAGTTGGCACGAGCGGAGGACGGTTCGAGCCGGGTTATCACATGTCTTGTCTGACGGATTGGGCGGCGAAACATGTTTCGGAGGAATCCATTTCTCGCCTTCTTGATAAACCGGACGACTGCTTCTTGGAAGACTTGGCCGGAGTCTTCTATCAGGTACTTTCTGTCCCTTTGAAGTTGTAGCTATTTTTTGTGTTACTATTTCCTTCTTATTTCTTTGCTTTGGACCAGTCGGTTCCGAGGATCCTCCTATGCTGGGAGAGGGTCCGAGAGCGTCGGAAAATTGACGCCGAGATCGAAGCCCTCAGAAGCGAGGTAGGAGCCCTCCGGGCGGAGACGGAGACCCTCCAAACGGAAGCGGGGGTCTTACGGGACAAGGCTTCTATTCTTCAGCTGGAGCGGAGTGATCTGTGTCACCAGCTTGAAGGCAGCAGATCTGAACTGCTTCAGCTTCAGAGGGTCGCGAAGGATCTCGAGGCAGGTCGTGATGCGGCAGTGGCTGAGCTGAGTCATGCCAAGGTCCGAGCTGACATCCTGACTAAGGAGATTGCCCGACTGAATGAGGATCAGAAGAAGATCAGGGCTGAGGCTGTAGAAGAGAAAAGCAGAGCCATAGCCGCGGCTCTGGAAGCTCAGAGGGCCGAGGCTGAAGCCTCCTTGGCCATGGCAGTTACTGCGGCAATAGATTCATACAAGACCTCGAAGGAGAGGGATGTCGAGGCCGCCAAATTTTATGACCGCGGTTTTGACGAATGCCTTATCGAGGTCCAGAAGTTGTATCCAGACCTTGACCTTGATCCTCTCCTGCCTGAGGACCCTGCCGATGCTGCTGTCGAGCCGACCAACCCGGATCAAGCCCCTGGTTCCCAAGCTCCTCTGCCCTCCTGAAGACTCCGTTTCCTTTATTTGTATATTTTTTTGTACTATGTTTTTGTAATCATTTAATGAGAGAGCCAATTTTGGGTCCCCACTTCTTTTTCTTGGTTGTTCTTACTTACTATGCGATGCAGTAGAGCCGTGTCCTTGATTTGTTCGGATGTGGTTTGGGCCTCGGTCTGATCCTTAAAAGGATCAAGTCGTTTCGCTTTTCAGCGGAGGGCCTTCTGAGTAGATGGGACCGACTCCCTTACTAGGGGGTCGGAGTTACCCATTGGCTTTGCCCACCCGGTTAAGGGGGGATGCCTTTGTAGAAATTGGTCCGACTTCCTTAGTGGGAAGTCGGATCGCCTCGTAGTTTTATCTCCTCGGTTAAGAGGAGGCGCCTGTAGAATTTTAGCCCGTTTGGTCTTTGTTGATGGCAAGGATAAGCTGATCGGATGTGCTTTTATTCATAACCTTAAAGGCTTGTCGCTCGGGGGCGTACATTATTGAATGACCTCAAAGGTCAGTGAGCTGCTCGGAGCGCTTTATTACTGATAGTAAATTTTTAGATGCTCTGCATTCCACGGGTGGGGGAGTTGGCGGTTTTCGAGATCTTCTAAGTGGTAGGATCCGGGCTTAGTTGATCGGACCACTCGGTATGGTCCTTCCCAGTTAGGGCCGAGTGTTCCGGTTCCTGGCTCGGCCGTGTTCTGAAAGACTCGTCGAAGAACTAGGTCCCCTGGTCGGAATCGCCTGATCTTCACTTTAGAATTGTAGAATCTGGCTACCTGTTGATGTCGAGCGGCAGCACGGAGCTTTGAAACTTCACGGATTTCTTCCAGAAGATCCAGATTGGCAGTGATTTGCTCAGCATTTTGATTTTCATTGAAACTAACCACTCGAGCCGTAGGGAGGCCGATTTCAACGGGCACTATTGCCTCCGACCCATACGAAAGCGAGAACGGAGTTTCTCCAGTGGAAGATTGAGCTGTGGTTCTGTACGCCCAAAGGACGAATGGGAGTTCTTCCGGCCAGTTACCTTTTGCTTTTTCCAGCTTCTTCTTGAGGTGGTGCTTGATGACTTTATTTACCGCCTCTACTTGCCCATTGGATTGCGGATGCCGGGGCGAGGCGTAAGCGTTCTTGATGCCGAGTCCTTTACACATACCCCTGAATCTATCGTTGTCGAACTGCTTGCCATTGTCTGAGACGATAGTATTCGGAACTCCGAATCTGCAGACTATGTTCTTCCAGACGAAGTCAATTATTTTCTGTTCGGTAATCTTTGCGACAGGCTCGGCCTCGGCCCACTTCGTGAAGTAGTCGACAGCGACGATGGCAAACTTGACTTGTCCTTTTCCGGTTGGCAAAGGGCCGATGATGTCGATCCCCCACTGAGCGAAAGGCCACGGACCGCTCATGGGAGTCATTTCTTCTGCCGGTTGTCGGGGCACGGACGCGAAACGTTGACATTTGTCACATTTTCTAACATATTTTTTGGCATCTTCTTTGAGAGTAGGCCAGAAGTATCCTTGCCGAAGCACCTTTAAAGCCAGGGCTCGGCTGCCAGAATGGTTTCCGCAGATTCCTTCGTGAATTTCCCGGATGACATATTCTGCTTCTTCGGATCGGAGGCACCTGAGGTATGGCTGTGAGTACCCCTTTTTATACAGAGTTCCATTCAGAATAACATATCTTGCTGCTCGGAGTCTCAGACGCCTAGCTTCCTGTCTGTCCGAGGGGACCTTCCCTGATTCAAGGTAGCTGAAGATTGGGTCCATCCAGCTTGGACTGTTATCCACCGAATTAACCGTCTTTTCCTCTACTCGATTGATGCTGGGATGCTCAATGAATTCTACCGGAACGATCCGCGGAATCTTTCCCTCTGCGGCTGATGCCAACTTTGCCAAGGCGTCAGCCCATGCATTCTCTGTTCTCGGAATCTGGCGAACCGTACAGTTCCAAAACTTCTCGATCAGTTTTCTGGCCTCATCCAGATAAGCGATCATTCTGTTTTCTTTGGCTTCATAGTCGGCGGAGATGTGATTCACGACCAGCTGAGAGTCGCATCGAACTTGGATAGATTGGATTCCGAGGCTGGCAGCTAATCTGAGCCCAGCTAACAGTGCCTCATATTCCGCCTCATTGTTGGAAGCCTTGAAGCCGAGTCGGATGGCATATTGGATGATTGTGGAGTCAGGAGCGATCAAAACAATCCCTGCCCCGGCTCGCTTCGAGTTAGATGATCCATCCACGTAGAGGATCCATCCGGCTTCAGGAATGACTTGTGAGCTGCTTGGGAGGTCAGGCGGAGTTGCCTCATCTTTGTTGTTGATCTGCTCGTCACCCATAACGGTGAATTCCGCAATGAAATCTGCCACCGCTTGGCCTTTCTTCGACGTCCTCGGCCGGAAAGTAATGTCAAATTCCCCAAGTTCAACCGCCCACTTAGTCAACCGACCCGAGACCTCTGGTTTTTGGAGAATCTGCCGGAGGGGGGAGTCAGTTAACACGATGATCGAATGAGCTTGGAAATATGGACGTAATCTCCGAGCCGAGACGACCAGACCGAGTGCGAGCTTCTCCAGAGCGGGGTATCTTGTTTCTGCTGGCACCAGAGCTTTGCTCACGTAATATACTGGGTGATGTCTATTCTCCACTTCTCTGATCAGGGCCGAACTGACTGCTGAATCTGAGACTGCGAGGTATAGAAATAAGGGTTCGCCTTCTTCCGGTTTTGATAGCAGAGGCGGTGAGCCCAGATATTGTTTCAGTTGTTGGAAAGCTTGCTCGCACTCGGGTGTCCACTCGGCCTTCTTATGACCCTTCAACTGTTGGAAGAAGGGGAGACATTTATCGGTGGCTCGGGATATGAAGCGTCCGAGTGCTGCTACTCGTCCAGTGAGGCATTGTATCTCCTTGACAGTTCGAGGTGAACTCATATCGAGGAGTGCTTTGATCTTGTCGGGGTTAGCTTCGATGCCTCTTTGGCTGACTTGGAATCCGAGGAACCTTCCCGAGCCGACTCCGAAAACGCACTTCATCGGGTTCAGCTTCATATGATACTCTCGGAGGATTTCGAAGGTTTCTCCGAGGTCCGCCAAGTGATCGGATGCCTTGACACTTTTCACCAACATGTCGTCGACATAAACTTCCATTGTGCGCCCGATCTGCCTTGCGAACATCTGGTTGACTAATCTCTGGTATGTAGCTCCAGCATTTTTCAGGCCAAATGGCATGACCCGGTAACAGTAGAGCCCCCTGTCCGTGACAAAGGTAGTCTTCTGCCTGTCGGAGGGATGCATTGCGATCTGATTGTAACCAGAGTAGGCATCCAGGAAGGAAAGTAGCTCGTGTCCTGCAGTACTGTCCACTAGTTGATCGATCCGCGGTAATGGAAAACTGTCTTTTGGACATGCTTTGTTAAGGTCCGAATAATCCACGCAAACTCTCCATTTGCCATTTGCCTTCCTAACCAGTACCACGTTTGCGATCCATTCTGGATAATATACTTCTTCAATGAAGTCGGCATCCAACAGAACCGAGACCTCTTCCGCAATGGCTCCACATCGCTCGGCATCGAATGGTCTCCTTTTTTGTTTCACAGGCTTGTGATTCGGATCCACATTCAACCTATGAACCAAGATGTCTGGAGAGATTCCCGGCATATCCGCATGTGACCAGGCGAATACGTCTCTGTGTCGTCGCAGGAAATTCAACAGCTCGGAGCGTTGCTCAGGCGTGAGTGATGTTCCGAGCTGGACCGTCTTGCTTGGATCGACTTCGTCGAGTGGTACCTTCTCCAAATCTTCAATTGGTCTGCTCTCGGAGGGTCCGCGCGGGTCCAAGATATTGACAGTGAGTGTTTGCTTTGCAGACCCTTTTTGAACCGCGATGGCATAGCATCTCCGAGCCTCGCGTTGATCGCCTCGGAGGTAACCTGTTCCGCCTTCGGCGGGAAATTTCATCATCAGGTGATAAGTAGACACGACCGCCCGCATTGCATTGAGGGAGGGCCTGCCCATAATCACATTATGCACTGATGGTACGTTAACAACAAGGAAGTCCACCATCAAGGTGACTTGATGTTGCCCTTCTCCCGCAGTCACCGGGAGGGAAATAGCTCCTTCGGAGATCACTTTTTCTCCGGCAAAGCCGTGTAAGGGGGTCTTCACAGGTCTGAGCCGAGATTGTGGAATCCCCATTCTTGCGAAGGCCTCAGAGTAGATCACGTCGGCTGAACTTCCAGTATCAATGAGAATCCGGTACACCTTATGATTGGCTATGGTCATAGTAACTACCAAGGCGTCATCGTGTGGGTGTTGGATCCCCCGAGCGTCATCTTCTGTGAAGGTGAGGTTACAGGGACTGACGCGCGGTTCTTTATTAGGCCGCTCGGCAAGATTGACGTAATGCTCCGGACTCCTTCGGGAGTGAGCTTTTCGAGCTCTGTTTGAATCTCCTCCTCCTGATGTACCTCCGAAGATGGTGCGGATCTCCGCAGGTTCCTCGGTCGGATTTTTGGGGCGTTCATGCGTTCGTTCCTCTTTCCGAGCAGTTTTCTCTTGCTTGGTATACCGACGTAAGTGCCCCTTGCGGATGAGAGATTCAATTTCATCTTTGAGATCTACGCACTCGTCGGTATTGTGGCCGTGATCTCGGTGGAAGCGACAATACTTGCGCTTGTCGCGGAGCTCTGGGTCCGCCCGCATACAAACAGGCCAGTTGAGAAGTTTCTCGCCCCGGATATCCAGTAAGATCTGCTCGGCGGTAGTGTTGAGAGGCGTATAGGAACGGAATCTCCCTTCTGGCTTTCTGCTCGGTCGGCGATCGCGAGTAGAATGATCGTCCGAGTTTTTCCTCGGGGCCTGGGGTTCTTCGTTCCTTGGCCTCTTCCCTTTACCATTCGGCTCGGTTATTTGGATACTCTTGCGAGTAGCGGAGAACTCCTCGGCATGGACGTATTTCTGGGCTCTAGCGATGAGCTCGGCTAACGTCTTTGCCGGGTTCTTCCCTATAGAAAAGGCGAATCGTCCCTCCCTTAAGCCGCTACATACGGCGGCGAGAGCCATCTTGTCGTCATAGTCTTCCACCTGCAATGCTTCCTCGTTGAATCGAGCTATGTAATCCTTTAAGGATTCTTTCGGTCCTTGTTTGATGGTAAGCAGGTGGGTATTGGGCTTTCGGCTTCTCTTACCGCTTATGAACTGGGTAAGGAATGACCGAGACAACTCTTCGAATGAACATATGGATCCAGGCTTGAGCTGTCGATACCAATTCCGAGCGGAGCCGGCCAGAGTGATCGAAAATCCTCTGCACATCATTGCATCAGTTGCGGTCTGTATCTGCATCCACGAACGGTAAGCTTCCACATGTTCAGATGGGTCGCCGGACCCAGAGTACTGGATGACGGGAGGAATCCGAAATCTTTGAGGCATAACTTCGTTCATAATTTCTGAGGTGAACGGAGGTTTGGTCTCTTCCATCATGGCTTGAACAGAAATGAATTGATGATGGCTGTTGCTTCTGTAACATCAAGACTTGATTATTCAGGTCCGCGAATCGCGACTCCCAGGGATCCTTATTCTCAGCCACCTCTTCCCGAGCGCTTTCCGGCTCAGGCATTCTTCTCTCCCTTCTCCTCTCCAGGGTGTGACGAAGGTCCGTCGGAGCCAGAGCCGAGGTGGCTGGGACGTCCGTCGGGGCCCGGGCCGTCACATTCCTGGTAGGAGCTCGGGGAGGGTTTTGAGCAGACACCGGTACTCGGGTAGATTGTTGCGGAGATGTCCCGCGCCTCGGACTTCTTGTTGCTGAATGGGCTTGAACGGTTGGTCCGACTTCTTCTAGTACCGGACTTCTCCGCTCAGGTTGTGGCTGGGGCTCGCGCTCCTGCCTCATTCGTTGCAACTCATCGCGCAGGGCCTGTACTTCGCCTTGTAAAGCGCGGTATCTGTTGGAACGATTGCGAGAACGCTGAGATGGGCCCGGAGCAGACTCCGCATGAAGCAGTGATGAGGAGCGGGTCTGCTCCGGTTCCGCCACCACAGCTTTCTTCTTTCCTCTAGCCATAACTTTCAAGAGCAGGAAACTGACTTTTTTGTATCAGTTTCCCACAGACGGCGCCAAAAATGTTAAGGTCAAAATCTAGTTAACCCTCCTCCTCACTTCCAGTGCTTCGAGCGGGCGTCGAGTTAGGGAGCCTGCACAAATCACAAGCAATGGAGACCCTGGCTAAGCCGGGGGACCCTCCGATGCCTAAGTCAGGACAACAGAATCCGGGTCTAAGTTTAGAAGAAGGGTTGAATATCGGATGTTGCGTACCTTTGCTTATGGGATGGTGTAATATTTATACTTCCTCATTTGCTTGATTCGTGTCCGATCATCTCGGCACAATCAGCGGGATACGTGGGTCATGGAGATATTGCTCAGAATCCGAAGATCGTGTCCTACGACGTGCGTATCTGCGGGCGAGTTGATAGCGCATTTCTATATATTGCAGTTTCTTCATTTAGCGCGTGGGACCTTTATCCTCGGGGATACCTCGGCTCGGCTAGATTGAGGACGATGATACTAATCCGAGCTGATGATTGGTTTCTTTGAGTCGTTTGCTCGGAGTCGATCGTACAATTCAAATGTTCTTTCTTCCGATTGCCCTTGGGGAGAAGCTGATCAAGAATGGGAGCTTCGTCCATCTTAACCCATTCTCCTAGTATTACTCCGAGGTTCAGACTCTCCGCTCGGAGTAGTGAACCGTCGGTCCTTCTGCTTGTGATCGGCTCGGATCTTCCCATAACATGCCTGATTTCCAGACCATCAATCAGGTGTGGCAGAATTAGCCATGAGCACCACATCACTTTCAAAATATTTGAAAGGTATTCTAATAAAAGGGAACTGATTTCCAGACCATCAATCAGGTGTGGCAGAATTAGCCATGAGCACCACATCACTTTCAAAATATTTGAAAGGTATTCTAATAAAAGGGAACGCCGCATGTTTTCAAATGGTACCATGCAAAATCAGTGGCCCGTTTCGAAGATCCCCAAATCAGGATCTCTTATGTCTTCAGTTTGATGTTGAACAACCAAAGGGTGGTGGGTTAAAAATTGTAATCTTAACCAGGAAAAGCAACCATGCAAGACCAAGAACCCATTTGGAAGATTCCGCAAACCCATCTCCTTTACATTGTACACAGATGAGAAAATCGAAACGAGGGGTAAGAAGACAAATAACCATGACCCAGCAAAGATCCAAAACATAACGTCTACCAATTAATCAATCACCCCAACCACTATGCTACAAGCACATTATTTGTTAATCTCTTTTTATTTAACTGTTTTACAATAAATAGAAAACATGGGCAAAACAGGCGAGCGTGGACCTCATGAGTCGGCTGGGCAGTGACTGGACCACTAGCAAAAATGGGTTAGCATCTGCTCTTGGTTCTAAAACTTTTATAAGAACAGCCACTACCTAAGAGTCCCAAGCAGTTACGAGGCCCCCAGATAGTAGAAGCACATGCTGACCCGGGCAGGGGCCACCATGAGCAATACCTATCCCAAAAATCAGGCCGATCCACTCATCAGGTGGGCTATACAAAGATGAACAGTCAGAAAAAAAGATGACCCACACACATGGTGGCCCACTTGATGATTGGACCCTGATATCCAGGACAGGCCTCACCTGTTGAGTGGACAGTTCCGCAAATTCCCTCTTCACTCTCTCCCCACCTGAATCACGTGCGCGACACACGCAGAGAAGAAAGGTAGTCCATGTATTTGGTCATGGTTTCAGCAATCTGCAGAGTGAATCCAACCCATCAATTGAGGATGGCAAGGTCCCGACTGCATCAGCATGTCAAATTACAATTCAGGAATTTTTATTTCTTTTTCTTTTTCCTTTTTTCCTTTAGAATTCAGAAGCCGTTTCTTACCAAACATTCTAGAAAAGAAATCCGGGGAAAGTCAATAATGAAAAGAGAAAAACTCCCCTAAAGATGAATGCTGTTGATTGTTCGGTGAAAGAAGATAGTCTCTTAAAACAGAAATTCTATCAATGATTACATACCTTATATACGTTTCAAAAGAAAAACTCGTGAGGGAGGAGCAGACCAGACATGACAAACCCAAGTGAATTTCAAAGCTCTCAGACCATCTCTGCATCTGAAATCAGCAAACTCCACATCCCCCGCCTGTAAAACTAGTCAACACCACAATGCATATATCCTCAGAGACATCCTAACAAACACCCAAAGCTTCCTGCTTTCTACAATAACTACCATGGGTGGCTGCCTCAATCAAATGCCAAACACGCAGTTTTGCACAAATACACTGGCCAGCCTTCGAAAGAATCAAATAATCGGCAGTGACAACAAGCATACACGCCTATCCCGAGAGCTATTGCTCCAACACAAGAACCACCAGGGCTAAAAGAATGGCCCAAAGGAAGCTATTGATACCAGCCCTGTAGGCCCGCGATGTAGGAAGAACAGATGGAAGCGAACACTCCTCCCCATTGAAAAACACCTTACTTGGAAACCCGTCTCCTCCAACCACATCAATCCCAGGCGTTGACTTCTTCGTAAATGAAATCACTGTCTGCTGTTTCCCCGGCACTCGAGGATCCTGCGAGGGGTTGGCCCCATCTGTCTCTGCTACCAAGTAGTTCAAACCCGGGTTCCCTTGCATGAATATGGTGTTGTTCACATCAGACAATCTGCTTCCATTGAAGGAGAACATGTTTTCGTAGCCAGCGACTGCCTTGTCCAACTGGACCGCGGCAAACCAATCAGCAAAGCTGGTGTCCTCCCAATTGAAGAGTGTGATTCTCGCACTCCAACCACGGTTATAGTCTGTAGCAATGTGCCAATTGATGCTGACACCACAGTTGTCACCGCAGGGCAATGGGCGTGGCACGGGGAAGTGCTTGAGGTCGGCCCAAGCAAGAGCTTTTACTGTTCTATTGGCAAAAGGTACAAGAAGAGCCTCCGATGGGAGGAGAAGAGCGGGCGCCGTAGAGCTACAAGCAGGACTGACATTTGACGGACACCCACAAGCGCAAGTTTGACAGGGAATGACAGATTCGTTGTAGAATGCAGAGAACGAGACGCAACAGCGTGGACTCGATCCCTTTGGCTGTGTAATGTTGCAAACTACTTGCCAGCTAGCAATTGCAGATGTCGTTGACTCTAATCCACTTGGGTCAGGAAACTGAGTTGGGCTAACACGCACCGGAGACCCGCATTGGTAGTCCGGGTTGAGCATCCCACTGATCTTCCAGTTCTGTGGTGGAAAAAGCACTGTACGGTTGAGATCTGGGGGCATTTTATAGACTTGGAGCTGGAATGCTGATGTGGATTTGCTCGGATCCATGGAACGTGGCAGGATAGTCCCATTCCTGCAACAGAACGGTATCAAACCAACGGCAGAGTCATTAGCCTTGGTTAAGGGAAGGTCCAAGATTGTTGGAGATTTCTGGCAATTCATGACCTTGCTGAAATCTAACTCCTGGTAGAATGTGCCTTGCACACCATAGATGCAGTCTGTCGGATCCACGGCTGTTGTATAAGCACCCCTCATGCTGTTGATGAATTCCCCCCTCATCCATTCCCATTCCAGATTCCAATTATCCAGACGGCCAAGTGGGTTGTGATTAGAAATTGTGACCTGAGCCAAGTAATTAGATGCATATGATTGAAGCACGTCATAAGCTATTGTAAGGTCGCCATCTAGACGGGGTAGAAACTCTTCTTCGGTGATGTTTACTTTGAAGTTGGCATCTTTCGTGCAACAAACAAACATGGAACTCACTCCTGCAAAGAAAAATACACAATTTACAACCCATAAAAAAGGGCAGCAAAAGTTTCATAAAAGATCGACGATCATAACAATAGAGAACATCACAAGGGAACTGCCCAAACCAATCCAAGATGAATTGATTGTGTTATGATCAGCTGTTTGAGAAGACATTACATACATTGCATACTAGTCAAAATAAACTGTCCAAGTTACTCCCAGTTTAGATGTATCATGAAAGAACAAAAACAGCACTTATTTAGTTATTTAACTATCAGATAGGTGGACTTCTATTGAACAGTTAAAATTGAAAAATATCCAATGGTCCTATTTCAACAAACAAGTCTCCACAAATCAGACGTTAGGATTTGTTCAAACAAACTGATTTTCAGCCTGTGACTTAGTGACAGAGGGTTCTGCAATTTAGTCAGTATAATTTGAGTTAATTTATGCCACATGTACAATGTCTGACTGCCTGAGTATCAAGCGTCATGCACTACCTGAGTATCATATAACACCCCAATGATAAATTTTATGAATTGAATCTCAATAATCAGCCAAACATCACAAGGAGATTGAAATGAAAAGCAGCTCTTAGGGCAAACATTTGGAAGAACTGGATAGCAAAAATGAAAACCAGCAAGGGAGTTAAGAGTAGGATTTGCTTGGAGGCTGTTTGGGGCAGGGAATTGCGAAATCCATGGATTTGAAATATCCCTCATTTGTTTTTAGTCCCCAATCCACATCCCATACATCCATGGTTTCTTTGTTGCCATTCCAAATATCAATAAAGACTTGGCAAATCTACAAAATGAGATACTTTTTCAAAAGCAATAAAAGTTATTCCCTTGCAATAAATGCTCCCCAAGATTTGTGGTTTCATAGCTGGACTCCCGAACTATGAATTTGAGATTTGCCCAATGTTACCTAGACGCATCGCACGGATGGAAAGTGCCAAAGTATCCACAACAAACCTAAAAAATCTAGGCACGGGGATACTTCATACACAAATAAATAATAATTTAAATTAATAAATAAAACAATGAGAACAATAAAGATGAAGGAAATTAGAAAGAACATTCACATAGTTCCATTAGAAACTATGACTGATTTCCAAGGAAATTACTAGTAGTTTAAAATAACAAATTATTGATTTGCAAAACATCGAAAATCATGGATAATGATCTCAAGAAACAGTAGTTTTTATAAACATGACTCATTCTATTAAAATATTAGCACCTAAACAAAAGAGTAAAAAACAAAAACAAAAACAAAAATACAAAAAAAAAAAACAACAAAAGCATGTACATTTTTGTTATATGGGTCATGTGCACACTCCACGTGTGCACAAGAAGAGGCCCACTTTCCTTCTTCTTCTTTTTCCATTTGCCTATCTCTAATTTCCTTTTCTTTCATATCTCTATGTTAGGAAATAAGTTACTGTTGGTGGTTAGGAGGATTCTAACAACAACAACAAATGAGGCCTAAGAAGACTGGTTGAGAACCAATATCTTCCACACACGAATATCATGTGGTGGAAAGGCTGTTGAGGTCATTATTGATAGAGACAGTAGTATGAACGTAGCCTCGCAAAGCATGGTGGATAAGTTGAAGCTGAAACGTCACAAGCATCCCCAAGCCGTACAAGATTGTGTGGGTGAATGACAAGTTTCTCCCCGTGACCAAGCAATGCTTAATGAACTTCTCCTTGGGTCGTTACGAAGAATCACTTTAGTGTGACATTATTCCAATGAAGGTCACACATATATTACTAAAGAGCCCATGGATATACGACAGGGATGTGACTCATAAAGGCTGCAAGAACAGGCACACCTTTATGTACAAAGGAAAGTAAGCCTTTCCTTGTGTGCACGTGTGGGACGCGGGTGGATTCTTCAAATCTGATCAATGGCTTGTGTAGCCATTTGGTTGCATCATCATGGTACCTATGGAGCATGTTTAGATCATTGAATCTAAATTGAGGAAACACCATTCCCACAGAGGCAGCATTTCGTTGTTTGCTTTTGCAAATTTCCAGAAATTGCATTTCCATTTCCCCCTCATTTCCTGAAAAATGCCCCTTTTCATTTTCTTGCCCATTCTTAAGAAATGCCTTTCCAAGAAATTGAGGGAAATGTAAATTGACCCCTCTTTACAAAGTATTCCAAGAAATTGAGGGAAATGTAAATTGACCCCTATCTTTACAAAGTACCCCACATGGTAGTCACACATACCACCGCCCATTTTCTAAGTGCCCCGCATGTGACCCCAAACAGGGCCTTCTAAAACTGCTTCTAAGGTCTGGATTTAGCTTCCCAAACTTAGATTCAAACCCAAGACCACCCTGGATCCTTACTCTTGCTCCGGTGGTAAACTCTTAGGAGTTTCGACACCCAGTCAAGGGTTCAAGCATCCATAGGTGGTGAAATCCCACTACGGCGTGAGTGTGTGGACGTGTGTGTGCGTTTTTTTTTTTTTTTTAAAAAAAATTTAAAGAAAGTAAAAAAATAAAAATAAAAAACCCAAGACCACCCTACCGCCTAGACAAAAACCCTATTCTAACAAAGAACAATTCATCGTTTTTCCACAGCAAACAATGTTAATGTATCATCAAAATTCAATTGTTGTAATTTGTAAATGGTATAACCTGTGCCCGCAAAAACATTAGATAATTTATTCACTTTGCCTTAGTCACAAGGTTGTCAGGGTGAAACCCAACCCAGGATGTTTGAAATTGAACACCAACGAAATGCATTAAAATAGAGCTTCCTATATCAGTAGCGTTTAAAAAGAATGAACAAATAGCCTGTGGAATTTGTCAACAAGGTGTATCTAAAGGGACCAATGTCAGTCACCATGTTTATGTATCCTTCCTAGGATCATGCAGGCCATTCTATATCTGATAGCTTTCATGTGATATGTAACAGAGCAAACCGAACAGATTACATTGAATGTGATTTGGAATTTGCCAACGGCATTGGCTAATTCTATAAAGGTACGTTTGGTTGCAGCAAGTGTTTATAAAAAGTCATAACAGTAAGCAATTCCACTAGGATGGAAGACAACCCGAATTGCAATGGCTACTCTATTCTACAGAAAATATCTTTAAAATGTTAATATTCAGCGAAGAAAATAAAATCCAAAGACAACCCAGAAATCGAACTATGAAGGAGAGAAGAACGTACCTTGGACTGTGGGAGAAGGGCATTTATACCCATCATTGGCCAGGCTAATGTTCAATGGCATTGGGTTAGCAGGCGACCGAACGCCGAACTGGGTCCCGACCAATTGAATTTGGACCTGGATCTGGGTGAGGTCACCGGCAGTCTCAATTGCCGTCTTGAGATCCGTGTTGGGGAATCCTGAGAATGATGTCCCGTTGCCCACGCTCGCTGGGAAGGATGACCCATCAGACAGAACAGCCGGATTGGCGGAGACGAGGATCTCATTGTGCTGGAACCCAACGAAGAGTTTCCAGGACTTGAGGTCTTCGGCGCCAGTATTGAGAATGGTGGCGGTTGACTGGAAGGCGTAGGGTTGGTGGTCGAGGTCCGAGAGGAAAGGGTGGATGCGGGTACGCTGACTGAAAGTGTAGGTTAGGAAGATACCATTGCAGGCGTCTGCGGCCGGGGCCGGCGCTTGGGAGATGGCAGAAGGGATGAAGATGGAGGAGAAGAGGAGGAATATTGGGAGGAGATTGAAAGACATGGGTCTCTTGGGAACTTGAAGAGATTTACAGAGATGGGGTTTTTGAGGGGAAGGAAAGAGGGATTGGGGGCGTACTGAGAGATGCTGAAAAATGGTTTTTGGGTATGGAGAGATATCTAGAGGTGGGTTTTTCAAATGGGCGTACAGAGAGATACTTTAAAAAGGGGGTTTTTTGAACTGGAGAAGGAGAGTGTTCGGATACATTGAGAGATGAGTTTTTGGGGAGAAGAAAGAGAAGTTTTGGGTATGTAGAGAAGATGGGCTTATGGAGGAAGAAGAGTGATTTAGGGATATGAAGAAAGATACACAGAGTTGGGATTTTTTCGTTTTTTTTGGAGCTATTTGTGTTGTTTGAGGGTAGAAAGAGAGGTTTTTGCTAGATAGGAAGAGATGATCTGGGGTTGAAGAATCGTGAAAGTCTGAGAGATGTAGAGATGGGCTTTTGGAGAGAGAGAGAGGATTGGAAGAAAGCGCGTCGTTAACAGCTTAGAGAAAGCTGTATTTTTTATTCTTTTTATTTCGTTGTATTTGGCCGGCTTGAGAGAGAGAGAGAGAGAGAGAGAGAGAGGAGAAATGGTAAGAGGGTGAGGGTGAGAAGAGGTCTCTAAACTGGTATTGAAAATGGCCTTTTGGTTGCTTGTTTTTTGTTTTTTTTTTGTGCGAAAACACAAACTGTGGAATTGGAGAGAGAGAGAGAGAGGATTGGAAGAAAGGCACCCTAAACTGTGGCTAAACATCTATTCCGCACGTGTCATGTCGCCCTTCAATCCACACCGTCGTAACTCTTGGTCCCAACTAATCCAAAACAGTCCAATTCGCGGCCATCAAATGGTTAGTTGAATAGAGAGTGTGAATTGTATAAAATCAATGACTGAGTCCGACTCTTTTATGGTCGCCTGATCTGTTCGATTTCCATGATATGCTCCATTCTCGATGAGGCCCACAAGATCTACGGTCCAGATTGGTTTCCATATATTGCAACTTCGCAGTGTACGGTTGGTGAGTTGCTTCAAAATCAGTAAGCTGTGACAAACGCATTACAGTAGACTTCATTTGAAAATTGAAATTGGAAGCCGCGGAGACGCGTTTGAGCTTCCGTCGAGCGAACGGCTCGCGCCGTCTTGCTGGTTTTCATGCAAGTAAAAAGTTATAAAATGACATTGTTGTTACTTTAAATTACACATATGCCACTGTTCAACGGGAAGAGAAATCTTTGATGCTCTGGTGGAGTGTGATGGATGATACTCAGGCACTTAGAAATTGTGTACGTGGTGTACAATTAATTTAAGTAAACTGTGCAAATTATGGGAATCGGTTTATATGCATCACGAACCAAAGAATACGCTTGTTTAATTATCTGTCTTATGGGACAGTTAAAAATAAAAAATATCCAACGGTCCTGGTTTAACAAATCATCAAAGGTTAGGATTGGACCATCTAAGCCGTTCAATAGATGCGCCCTAAAATTTTAGGGCTAGCTAGCTAAAATGGAATAATGGGGGACATTAGAGAGAGGGACCACCACCATATAAAATTTCAGATAGAACGTGGGGTCCACCATGTTATCTACATGTCATCCAATCCATCCATCAGGTGCACCCCACCAGGATCAAGTGGAAATTATATCGGATACATGAAGTTTTTAGCCTATGGTTCATCTAAGAGGTGGCACATTGATGATATGCCATTGATTATTAGGCTTCCAGCCAATGGGACGGTGCAGATCGCTTCGATACTCCTGATTTGTGAAACTTTTGAGCTATGGTCCATCAAGAGGCGGCCCCGTCGATGATATGTGGTTCGTCGGAAGGTTTGAGGCAAATTGAACGGTGGAGATGCCGACAGTCCCAATCTATGTTCCCAAACGGTATGTCTTTTTTCTGTTGTAGCCTTTGGTTTTCTAGTGTTGTGTGCAACGCGTGTATTGAAAACGTGGTCGGTTTAAGCTAAATATGAGCTGTCCAGCCAGTCCAGCATCTCGATCGTCACGGCAAGCCGCCCCAAAATTACATCAAATCCTAGCCGTGTGATAGTTGGACTTTAGTTCTCGTAGCTGTTCTCTAATGATGATCAAGACCGTCCACTCAAGGTGATTCTAGACCATGGTTTAAAAATCAGTTTGGACCACCGCATCTTTCACCATCAATAACCCTTTATTGGGCTGTTTTGTGGCACTACGGGCCAATACAACTTAATTGTCATGATCAATGTCAATATGCACCAAAACTATTGTACCTTACTTCTAGCCAACATGAGACAAGCCAAATGAAAGTGACATGTGGCATTGCACAGAAAATACATGAAATATCGTCAAGTGCTTTTTGTGGTGTAAATTCAAATTTACAAGTTATATACAAGTTTAACAAGCAAAGAGAGAAATATGGTCAGCATTTCGAAATATAAAAGTTATCTAAAATTAATGAAAAAATCAAGAGACCCCACACTCTTAGTGCTAGAAATGATAGGGTATCTTGAGATTTACCCTACTTCATTAATCTAAATTGTTGGATAGGCTTGGGACAAGATGGGTTGGCTTAGATAGACTTCCTCTCACTTTTTTTTATAACCCTTCTCCTCCAATGCCCAACTCTCTTTTCAAACGAAGAAGAGAAGTCTCTTTTTATAGAGATGCCGATGGGAATCCAAGTACTGCTAACTATCAAGTTGTTTGGGTTCAAATTCCAATACTCTCCTGGTATTAACCAAAGTCAAATTTCAAGACATTCTTGATGCATAGTTTCTTTGGATTGATTGGCATACGATTTAGGTATGTCTGGAGTTGGCTTCAAGTGTTGATTCATATTGAACAGCATAGATTTTCCTATCTTGGGCAGAATATCTACAACCCCTTTTCAAGTTGTGCATTTTGAAGCACCTTGACAACTTTCATTTTATCCATCACGAAATATGCACTAAAGGCTGTTTTAAGTAGGAAGTTGATTTTTGTGGCCTTTGGATTTGTTTACACCTAGCTTGATGTAGTCCATATTGTTTAATGAGATGCTGTTACATGTCAGCATTTGTGTATGAATGACAAGAAGTAAATTGCACTTGCGCCTCCATAAATCTCTAATATGTAACCTGCAAAAAGTAGAGACCTGCAGTGCATGAAAGAAGCTACTTAAAAGTCCCATGACGCTGTATATCTTAAAATCAAGTATATACTTAGCAAGGCCATCTCATACAATCATGCTTAAAAAGAAAAGTTCTCAAAGACAATTGATACTTTCACAAAGACTGCCGAGGAGTAGGGCGATTAGCGGAATAATCTATCCAGAATTTGAAGTAGATCAGATTATAAGGGCACAAGAGAGTAAATCCTAATAAGACATGGTTGATTACACTCGAGGACTAGCAACGAAATCCCAACATGGCCACTGATGGGTTTTTTTTTTTGACCCGTTGTCCTTTCGCAACTAGGATGCGCAAAGTCCTTTCGCAACTAGGATGCGCAAGTCCTTTCGCAACTAGGATTTGAGTCCTTTCGCAACCCAGGATGCGAGAAAGGAGTTTCCTAAAACTATAAAAAGGGGTCCCTAGGATTTTTCTATGGATATTGTGTTGATGAAAAAATACAAGAGGCTATCAAAGGTGAGAGAAGGGAGAAAAAGAGAGAGGAAGCTTTATAGAAGGGAGGTTCGCTCGAGGAGGTTTTTCTACTTTGCAATTTATATCTCGAGTTCTATGTTCTCATAATCGGTTAGATCTCTTCTTTCTCTATTTCTCTTATTGCTCATCCACTCATAGTGAGTGAAGGTTGTAAACGTTCTACTTCATAGTGGTTTTGATCCGGGACGAGGTCCCGTGGTTTTTACCTCTTTGAGGTTTTCCACGTAAAATTCTCTTGTGTGGTGTGTGATTGATGCTTTGATTTATTTCATTGCTTTATTATCCATAATTCTGGTTTGTTTCGGAGGCTTCCTAAGGTTTTGTGCAAAATCCCAACAAGTGGTATCGAGCTAAGTTCATTGAATCGGGTAGGATCGGTTTTGAATTATGGAAGGTGGCTCAATATGATCGGCCAATGGTTCTAACTGGACCATATGGAAGGCTAAGATGGAGGACTTGCTTTATCAGAAGGACCTATATTCTCAAATCTCGGGCATAAAAATAAAAAATCCAAGGATATGACCGATGATGATCAAGAAGATGATGAGTTCGGTGGGGTTTATTAGACAATGGTTAGATGATTCTGTTCCACCATGTGTCTACTGAAACCTCACCATGCTAAGTCCATGGCTAAAATTACAAGGGTCGATGAGAGGAAGATACTAATAAGATATTTCGATAAGGCGACTTGTAAATCTCAAGTTCAAGGATGGTGGTTCACGAGATATGAATGAGGTCGGAATAATATAGTGAACCAACTCACCTCATGAAGATGGTCCTGGATGATGAATTGCGAGCTTTACTATTGCTTAGTTCATTGCATGACGGTTGGGAGACATTGGTGGTGTCTCTAAGTAACTCCGCGCCGACGAAAGATATCCATGGAACAGGTAACCGGTTGTCTCTTCAATGAGGAGACAAGGAGGAAGTCTCGGGGTCTACTCAAGAGGCTCTTGGACGCAGAACGGGGAGAGGAAAGAACGAAGGGCGGAAAGGCCCGAGATAAATCAAGAGGCAAGTCGAGTAATAAAAGAGGTTGAATCTTTGGGCTGTGGCAAGAAGGGCCACTACAAGCATGAATGTCGTGGTAAGAAAAATGACAAGAAAGGAAAAGGGAAGGAAGATGAATCGTATTCCACCGCGGTCGCTCGGATGGCGACATGGTAGTTATTCTTTCTACGAGATCACGATGTATGTCTCACGGCCTACGAGTCGTGGCACCGACCGGGTGATAGACTCGGGAGCTTCTTTTCATGCGACTCCACACAGGGACTCCTTCACAAGCTACAAGTCGGTGACTATGGGACCGTGAAGATGGGAAATTCTCAGCGTATCAAAGAGTGGGAGTTGGTGATATTTGTGTGAAAACCGATGTGGGCCGCACATTGGTTCTTAGGGATGTGAGGCATATCCCGACCTTCGCCTCAACTTGATGTCGACGGGAAGGTTGGATGATGATGGCTATGAAAGCCGGTTTGGAATTGATGGGCGATGGAAGCTCATCAAGGGTTCATTGATCGTGGCTAGAGGAAAGAAGTGTTGCACCCTTTACAAGGCAAGTGTCGGTATGTGCAAGGGTGGGTTGAACGCAATGAAGATTCGATTATTGACATGTGGCACAGCGTGCTAGGCCACATGAGTGAAAAAGGGCTTCACTACTAGCGAGAAGCATCCTTCCAGACGTGATGTATGCCTCTCAAAACTGTCTTGATTGTTTATCGTGGAAACAAGACATAGAGTTTCATTCGTTAAAACCGCTTCTCATGTTAATAAAGTGCATGCATTAGATTTGGTTTATTCGATGTTTGTGGTCCTATGAGGACAAAAACCTTGGGTGGGGCATTGTATTTTGTCACTTTTATAGATGATGCATCTAGGAGGGTTTGGGTTTATGCTTTGAAATCCAAGGACGAGGTCTTTGGTGTGTTTAAGTTGTTTCATGCTATGGTCGAGAGAGACAGTGTAGACCATTGAAGTGCATCCGCACCGACAATGGTGGTGAATACATTGGCGACTTTCACGAGTGCTTGCAAGTCCCGGGGTATACGGCATGAACAGACGCCCAAGACCCCCAAAGATAATGGTGTGGTGAGCGAATGAATCGCACCATTGTTGAGAGAATCGGATGTATGTTATCCCATGCGTTGCCCAAGACATTCTGGGAGAAGCAATGCAGCACGGGTGTATTTGATAAACGTGTCTCCATCGCCCCCGTTGAATGGAGAAGTACCCGAGAAGGTGTGGACTGGACAGGATCCATCGCATACTCATCTCGTGTGTTTGGATGCAGACATCCGTTCACGTACCAAAGGACGAGAGGTCCAAGCTCGATATGAAGATCGGGCGTGTGTGTTCTTAGGGTACGGTGATGAAAAATTCGGTTACAGGTTATGGGATCACCGAGAAGAAGCTCGTCGAGCAGAGATGTGGTTTTCAAGATCGGGTATCGAAGACATTGGTAAGCTAGAGAAGAACCGGCCTAGTTCGGGTGAGCTAGAGGACATGGATCCGATTACTCCTCCCGTGGTGCCCGATGACGGGGAGTACAGCAAGAGGTGCGAGAGAACGAGGGAGTTCCTTCGAAGATGGACCAGGGAGCGGCCCCACTGATCCACTGTTGAGCCACGGTGAGGAGGTCATCTAGGGACGCATACCGTCCAGAGGTACTCGCGCATGAGTACATTATGCTAACCGATGGGGGAGAGCCGGAAGATTATTCCGAGGCCCTGCCGACGAGCATAAGGAGGAGTGGTTGAAAGCTATGCAAGAAGAGATGGAATCCTTGCATAAGAACCACACCTATGATATGGTGAAACCGCCTAAGGGCAAGAAAAGCAGCTGAGCAACAAGTGGGTGTTCGAAAGAAGATTGAGCGTAAGAATTCACGGACGAGGTTTAAGGCCGGACTTGTGGTGAAAGGGTTTGGTCGAGGAAAGGTATAGACTTCGAGGAGATATTCTCACCAAGTGGTGAAGATGACATCCATACGGGTGTTGCTTGGGTTGGCGGCTAGCATGGATCTGGAGATAGAGCGGTTAGATGTTAAAACGCTTTTTCTCCATGGTGACTGGAAGAAGAGATCTACATGCACCAACCCGAGAGGGGTTCGAAGTCAAGGGCAAGGAACATATGGTGTGTAGGCTGAGGAAGAGCTTGTATGGGCTGAAACAAGCTCCACAAGAGGTACAAGAAGTTCGATTCGTTCATGTTACAAAGACATGGGTATGACAGTAATCGGAGTCGGACCATTGTGTGTTCACGCGCAAGTTCTCGGATGGTGATTTCTTAGTTCTACGCTATTATACGTTGATGACATGCTCATCATGGGAAAAGACATCAAGAAGATCGACAGGTGAAACGGGAGTTGGGCAAGTCTTTTGCGATGAAAGACTTGGGCCCTGGCTAGACAGATCCTAGGAATGGAGATAACCCGTGAAACGGCGGGAAGCTTTGGGTCATCACAAGAGCGGTATATTGAGAAAGTCCTGTAGAGCGGTTCAATATGAATGTGGCCGGTTTGTAAGTCTCACTAGATGGTCACTTGGATTGAGCGACGGGCGGTGTCCCAAGACGAAGGCGAGAGGTGGAAGAGATGCAGAAGATACCCTACGCGTCACCAGGGAAGTTTGATGTATCTTTATGGTGTGTACACGCCCGGATATAGCATATGCGGTTGGTGTTGTCGTCAGGCACCTTGCCAATCTGGCAAAGAACATTGGGCGGCGGTAAAATGGATACTACGGTATCTAAGAGGCTCATCCAGTTGAGCCTATGCTATGGTGATGATAAACTGTGTTAGAGGGCTACACGTGCGAGATATGGCGGGTGACATAGACTCAGGAAGTCTACATCGGGGTTCATGTTCACATTTGCGGGGGAGCGGTTTCTGGGAGCAAGTTACGAGAAGGTCGTAGCATTGTCAACTACGAAGCCGAGTACATTGCGATCACGAAGCATGTAAAGAGATGCTTTGATGAAAAGGTTCCTACAGAACCTTTCCAAAAGGAGCAAGACGTGGTCTATTGCGATAGTCGAGTGCTATACACTTGAGCAAGAATCCAAGTCGTGCATTCCAAGTCGAAGCACATAGAGATTCGGTATCCGGATCGGGGATACTTTGGAACAAAAGGTGTTACTTTTCCACACGGACGATAATGGGTCGACATGATGACCAAGGCTTTGCTTCAAGGGCAAATTTGAGGTTTGTAGAAACCTGGCTGGCTTAAAGAAGGTGAATCCCTCCTGGGTCAAAAAGGGGGAGATTTGATGGGTTTTTTTTTGACCCGTTGTCCTTTCGCAACTAGGATGCGCAAAGTCCTTTCGCAACTAGATGCGCAACCTTTCGCAACTAGATGCGCAAGTCCTTTCGCAACTAGGATGCAGAAAGGAGTTTCCTAAAACTATAAAAAGGGGTCCCTAGGATTTTTCTATGGATATTGTGTTGATGAGAAAAATACAAGAGGGCTATCAAAGGTGAGAGAGAGGGAGAAAAAGAGAGAGGAAGCTTATAGAAGGGAGGTTCTGCTCGAGGAGGTTTTTCTACTTTGCAATTTATATCTCAGAATGTTCTCATAATCGGTTAGATCTCTTCGTTTCTCTATTTCTCTTATTGTTCATCCACTAGGAGTGAAGAAGGTTGTAATCTACTTCATAGTGGATTGAAGTCTGGAGAGGTCCCGTGGTTTTTACCTCTTTGAGGGTTTTCCACGTAAAATTCTCTTGTGTGGTGTGTGATTGATGCTTTGATTTATTTCATTGTTTATTATCCATAATTCTGGTTTGTTTCGGGAGGCTAGATCCTAAGGTTTTGTGCAAGGCATCCCAACAGCCACTGCCTGGCCAAGCTTATAAAAGTAGACTCAATAAAGAGCTTCAAGCTCTAGTTACATACAATCAATCAATCTCTACAACATAATGCAGTTTATCTTAATTTTTAGCTTTTTAACTCAGATATTTCATTTTTGTCTAACCACTTTGCAAACAAGTTCAGAATCCGTAGTTTGGCTTAGATATGATATTGTTTAGTGCCATTGCTGCAGTACGCCTTCGAAGTATGATAAATATTCATGACATACATTATTGGATTCCACTAATCATATATTTGTTACTTGGTGGATTGCACCAATCATGTTTTACAGACTGTACACCTTTGTTGTTTTGTCCATACAGGTAGTCACAGGTAATTGTTTTTCTCTTTGTTTATTTTACTTCATTGATTATATTGTTTATCTTCTTTGATTAATAAAATCAGCGATCAACCTTATTTTTAATCTTGCCCACCATTATTAATGCATTAAGAAACTAACATGCTATTATTGGTGAAAGAAAAGTCCTTAGTGCAAGGGGGGAATTCCATTTTAAAGGACCAACTCTCCCTTCTTTAAATATTTTGATTGTTCTAATGTTGGTGGCTGAACAATCAAATCAATCTTCACAAGTCTGATCTTAATTCGGCTACTTTGGCACTTAGGGTCATAAACGTTTAATCAATTTAAGTAAAATATGACTTTGGCATACCTAATATTATTCCTAATCGCACACTTTTAACCGAATTAAATTGTTTATTACATGTATGGCCATGTATCTAAATTAAACAGCAATGGGAACAATTGTAAATATTGTAAGCCCCAATAATTTTATTGTACACCACATGCATGCTCCTCAATATAGGCTAACCAAAATCGTCCCTCATATTGTGGTTCCAGACTATTAAAATCTCTAAAGAAAACAACATCCCTTTCACATACTCATGCACATAATATTTGTTTCTCCACTTGGGGATCCTAAGCCAGGCTCGTGCATGCATATAGGCCAGAGTATAATATATCTATCTTCATATTGTTGTAAATGTGGAGTTAAAATTATGTACTTTAAACTTGAAATGGTTAACACAAATTTTCTAAAAACCTTGACTCAAGGCCCATATGGACACGTCTCTCTCAAGGTATTTGAGCCCAAAACACCAAATTGACCTAAGATGTAGGTAATCTGCTAAGTAAAAAAAGTAAGCTTCAACTCCATTTCTAAAAACACCCCTTTGAGGAAGTGCATCCAGAAAGATACCTCGTTTCAACACTAAGTTCTTGACATCGATTCCCTAGTGGGGGTAGCTAACAGTGGTGTGTGAACTGATACTGGGGTGTACTAACAAGCTAACAAAAAAAATAAAAAAGTGCATCCCAACACCATTGTTTTAAAATATACCAACTATGGACACAATCCACATTCTACATATAAGGAAAAGGTGTCATTGTTTCCGATCATGTAGCTGCGGGATCCATAATTTGGCCCACAATTTGGATGGTACCAATCATTTGTGTCAGTAAGCAATGTACTGTAGAGCATGTTTATAAATGTGGTCACAATAGAAATAGTCGTACTCTATTTTTGATCGATCCTAAAATAATTAATTAGGAAATGACACATGTCATTGCATGGAAGAAATGTCATACAAAAGATTTGGAAAAATATTTGGAGCACTTTTTATGAAAGTACAACTGAAGCTCGGTCGGATGATATATGTCATCTAATGATAAGGTGTGGTCAAGAATGTTGGGATGCCTTGCACAAACCTTAGGATCTAGCCTCCCGTGGGATTATGGATAATAAAGCCCATGAAATAAATGGCATCAATCACCAATCATTTTTTACGTGGAAAACCTCAAAGAGGTAAAAACCACGGGACCTCGTCAATGTATCCACTATGTAGAGTTACATGTTTTTAAAGAGTGGATAAACAATAAGAGAAATAAAGAAAACGGAGAGATCTAACCGATTACGAGGACATAGAAGCCGAGATATAGATTGCATAGTAGAGAACCTCCACGAGCGAACCTCCCTTCTATATAAGCTTCTCTCTCTCTTCTTCCTCTCTTCACCTTTGATATCCCTTTTAGAAATCCTAAATCTTTATAACCCTCTTGCTATTTTGTGATACTTAGAAAACCCTGACATAGTCATTCCTTTCCGCATCCCAAGAAATGTCAAATACAAAAGATTTGAAAATTCCTTTGTAGAGCACTTTTCCTTCGACAGATGAAAGCTACAATAAAAAATACAAAATTACTCATTTGGACTTTGAGTCAAGTTTTCGACTCGAACCTTCGACCGGAACATGATTGACCATCTCGATCTTGATGATCGAAGATGGGTCAAAATAACCCATCAAAGAAGACCAATGGACAAAACGTATCGAGTAGAGAAGAACGATTAGAGGAACATGTGTCAAGAAGAGACAAAAATCCAGTCGAAGTAACAATTGAGGTTAAGAAAATTAAGAAAGCTCTATACTAAGAGTGACGAGAACCCAATAACATAATCTTTAGCCATAAATTAAGTTCATAATTTTGCCGGACTATTTCCATTTTCAATATAAGTTTATTTTTTTAAAAAGGTTTATTTCAGTTGCTATTTGTGATTGACTGTAATTATTTTCATACCCATCATCAAAAGGAAATACTTCACTATGTTACAATTACATCACCGTTGGTTGAATAGGGGAATGATATTCTCATATATCAGTTATATACAATCACATATGATGTATTTGACTATCTAGGTGCTTAGGTCAAGTTGTTCGGTTTGAATTGAGATGCACAATTGATTGAGTTCAATGAGATTTCACACACCACGTGTGACCAAAACCAAACCGATCGAAAACAAAGACTTTACATTGTATATTAGTTATTGAAGCACTGTAGTCGTCCAATTCGATCATCCAGCCAATACGATTTTTCTGGACATGGACCATCCGAGGTAGGCCCAGCAAAAGGAACGGTCCCGATCTCGTACGGGTGTGCCATGTCTACATAGATAGATAGGTTGATCGTTGATTAGATTAGTTCACATGGTGTTTAATAATCCACTCCTATCAAGATTTCCCAGTCACGGCGCGCATCGTGGAGAACAAATGAGGTGATATTTTGGTGGTCCAAAGACCGGATTACCCCTATCTCTTGACAATAGTTACAGAAATGAGTTTGCCACGGGATGACTAAGCAAATTGATTAACGTTAGGAGGTATGGATGATCCGAACCATTCAAGAGGTGGGACACACCACAGATAGGCCATGAGCGAAGTATGAGCTGACGAAAACAATCCTAGCACTTTGATCTATCTAACCAAATGGGCCCAACTTTAGACGGCCCATCATCTGTAAAAACATAGACTTATTGTATAATTATAACCACTAAGTAATAGTCTTTTATTCGTTCCCATTATATTGTTGAATATTGTTAAACTTCAACCATTCAGTCGAAACTGTTCAATTTGGTTGGCTTGGATTGAGGCATATGGATACAATGTCTTTAGTGGCCACGTGCATGAATACGAAATCAGCGTGCTCTACCAACGTATCAAATACCTAAGATTGATATCATCAAGCAGTAGCGTGGAAAAGAACATCTCGCACGAAGAATGACTCTTCCATTGAATTAGGCAATTAGCTTTAATACTCTGGCAATATGTGATGATGATAAGCATACTATTAGAAATTGCATGCATGGTATAAGATGGAATTCAAATTATACTGTCGGAATTATTTGTACCAGTTAGATGTATCATGAACCAAATATCACGCTAATTTGTTTTTCCGACTATTGAATTGGGACATTATTGGACCGTTAAAAATTAAAATATTCAATGATTCTTTTTCAACAAATAAGCTTCCACTTGTGCAGTGATTTATCAAACTATCTGATTTTGATACTATGATTTAGAAACATGGGTAACACAGTCTATTCGGTTTGATTTGAATCAACGCACACCACTTGTGAAAATTTTCAATGCCTTTGTATGAAGTGCCATACTCTTCCAGAGCATTAAAAACCTCACTGCATATTCGAGAGCGGATTAGGTGAGACTGGAAATAATTAGGCAAACGGACGAGTCCGTACGGTGCCTTATAATTTTCGCTGACCCAAAAATAATTTTCCGAAAAGCGACTTTTTACTGTTCGGCAGCTGCTATTTTTACCAAAATGCCTTTTGACAGTTTGGATAAGCAGCCGTAGAAGCAGGAGTATTTTAATCCTATTGAGTTCATCCGTACAACCCTAGGCCTAGTTTCGGAATTAAGGTTTCTTTGCTGCGAATGAAATCGCTGGCTCAACCCTGAGGTCTATACGCCTCAAGAACCCGGTGAGACCGGGACCGGATTAGCTGTTACCCGGGAAACAGTTTTGTGGGTGTTACCCTTACCGTGTAAGGCCACCCTTGATGAATTTTCTTAATATCCACGCCGTCCGTCTTTTTTATAAGATAATTTAAGTACAGTATAAAAAAAATATAAGAAGCTTCGAATCTATGATGGACCACACCACTAGAAAAAGTAGTAAATAACCATTAAAAGATTTTTGTAGCCCACAAAAGTTTTAGATCAAGTTAATATTTATATTTTCATTTCATCCAGTTCTTTTTGACCTTATAAAAGGGTTGGGTGGAAAATAAATATTATGAATCTTCTCAAAGTGGGCTTTAGGAAGTTTTTAAATGTGAATATTAATGATCACTGTTTCTTGTGGTGTGGTCCACCTGATATTTTTATATTCTTAATTTTTGACAAGTCATCTAAAATATTTTTTAAAAACGAATGGACGGAATGGATATACAAAATATCATCAAGATTATCCCTACACTGGGCGTGTTTGATTATCTAGATATAAGGTAAATACACTGTAAATAAGTAACGATTACACGTACACCTGTTTGAAAATTCATTCGTAATTCTGCTTGGAAAACTGGTTCAAATGGACTGGTTTAAATTTATGGGCCCCATTGTAACATATATGATATATCCGTGCTGTCCATCCATTCTAGCAAAGCAAGAACCAAAAAATGAGGCAGATCCAACACTCAAGTGACCCACACCAAAGGAAACAGTGGACCCAAATTTTTTTTAAAGGTAGGTATTTGATTTCCTAAATCCTGTGGTGTGGCCCACTTGACCTTTGGATCTTCATCATCTTTTTAGATGATGCCCTAATTTCAGTTGGGATAATAGATGGACGGTGTGGATAAGCCACACGTATCACCGTGGGCCCCACATATATTTCGTAGCATCATCGTTTTTTGTGCCTAAAGAAGCCGGCGTAAAATAGGCACTGGTACCGCTGCTGGAATTACTTAGGAGAATCATTATTAGCCATTTTTACCATTGGTTTGAAAATTCAAACAGGCCGGTGAGACCTTACCAACATATTACATGGGGTTACCGTAAACACTATTGATGTATTAAATCCACGCCGTCCATCCGTTTTTTCAGATAATTTTACGACATTATTAGAAAACAAAAATAGGTCATCTGATAAATGGATCTACTTATTATTTTTTTTTTTTTTGGAAATGCCCTAAGATGAAATGAAAAAACAGATGGACGGCGTGGATGCATGATACATACATCAAGGTGAGTCCCATGGTAACCCCACGGTAAGGGCCACACCGTCTTGCGTGAGGCCGGGGTCTCACCTAATCCGCTCTCTGAATATTTCATACCAAGACGTGCAGGAATATTATAATCCCGAAGAAAATTTCTTCTTTTGACCCCTTCCATCATAACTTGCTTATCGTAGCCGTTCATTCAAGTCTCATCCGCAGAGTTGAATATGTAAACTCTCGTGTATAAAATGGACGACTTTCCCTCATAATTTCCAGCACGCGTTGCAGATCAGTTTTGATCATTGGGTGGGTCACGGTTGTAAAGAATAAATAGACAGGTAGGATAAGCCAATGGTCGAAAATTCATAATGCACATGTGGCCCATCTCATTATCAGATCAGCTTAATTTCACAGGATACGGGTCTACCAGATGCGAGCCACCTGATGAACGGGTTGGATCTCGCACACATGTCCCATGGTGTCAATTTTGAAAGGCGCGCGTGCCAAAATTGTTCTCACTCGAGCTCCCTAGTATTCCTCCAAGGGAAATAGGAATCTACCGTCCATCATGCCCTCCACTGCTGCTTACAGATTTAAAAATGTACAGCTATGATGAATCGTGACATTGCGTGGTGCCCATGCAATTTGAAGACGTATTCTACAATGCTAGGCCGGACAGTTTGTACATTAGGCTTCGGTTTCCATTTTCTACGAGCGAAGTCTATGGTTGGATAATCCAGGCCATTGATATGATGGTCCCTATCATGGATGGTCCATGCTAAAAATTTCCCGGAATTCAAAGATCTATGAACTGGATCTTAGATCTTATTTGAATGAGGACTGTTGCTGTACTTTCTTTCTTAACCATCTATTTACTGGAGAGATATAGGAAGGGTTGGGATTTCGCGTCTCGACTAATGCAATGGTCCAATCATATCAAAGGTTTGGATCACTGAATAATGGGCCTCGCTTGTACAAACATAAGACGTGGGTGTACGGAGCGGTGTACGAACTCCTGGCCCGAGCATCTAAGCTGCTGATGCACGGTACGATATCTGGAGCCCACCATGAAGTCTGCAACATCTAATCCGTTCATCATGCGTGCCTACTAATATTATGGTTGATGCCCAAAAAACAGGTTCGATCGATAACTCAAATGGGACCCACATATTGTTTTGGAGGTTACTAAATGCTTAACCTAGTAAGCTTTCCAGAGGAATTTGTTTTAATTTTTTATTTGATCTTCCTAATCCAACCAACCATCTGGGAGACTTAGACCAATCACACCAACCAGAGAATTCTAACCACTCACACAAGAAATTTGGGGATAGAAGTAGATGGTCATGGACAATATCAACGTTTAACCGTCCATTTTCGTCAATGGTACAAACTAACTAATTTGTTAGTTACATACCTTTGCCTGTGTTCTTCTGGTGCAATTTGTATTTCTCCATTGCAAATAAGTCTACTTTCCCTTTTTTTTTTTTTTTATTAGGTTATCTCATTTGCATTTCTTTATAAATATATCTGTCTTCCCATCCATTCATCCTAATATCTTAATTTCAACATATCTTATAAATTTATTATTCCTTGACTTCCCAAAATTATGCCTTAAAAAGTATGATTGATGTTATAGTTATCATATACAATTTTTTGAATTTTTATATAAAAATTTGTTGATAATTTAGATTTTACTAAATAATGCCTCCACATTTGAAAAATGTTCAAGCATTCCTTTTGGAGGTATGAAATTACCAAAATGCCTCTTTTTTCCTTTTAGAATGCGTTGAAGTTGAAAATTTTGGGCCTAATTAGCATGTGACATCTAAGGTGTTGGATGCACCTCATCATGATGATGGGATAGACATAAGATATGGTGGATCCAATCGTTAGGTAGGCCAGACCACGAAAAAATAATTTACACTACCCAAAGACATAAAAATTCACTTGTAACCCATCTAATGATTTGATATGCCTAATTTTTCATTTGGGTGATTACCAAGTTAAGGTGTATATATACTGTTGAGGTTAAAATCTGGTCAGCCCTCTTCCGTTCTTCCTGCACTCTGAGCAGGCGTCAGACTAGGAATCCTACACACAAACCGTAAGCAATGGAGACCCTGGCTTAGCCGGGGGACCCTCCGATGCCTAAGTTAGGACAACAGAATCTGGGTCTAAGTTTAGGAGAAGGGGGAGAGTGTCAGATGTTGCGTACCTGTCCTCATGGGATGATCTAATATTTATACCTTTTCATCGCTCGATTCGCATCCGATAATCTCGGCACGATCAGTGGGGTTCGTGGATCATGGAGATATTGCCCAGAATCCGAAGATCATGTCCTATGATGTGCATATCTGCAGGCAAGATACTAGCGCATACCTATACATGGCAGTTCCTCCACTTAGCGCGTGAGACCTTTATTCTCGGAGATGCCTCGGCTCGGCCAGACCGAAGACGACAACATCGTTCCGAGCTGGTGGTCGGTTGGTTGTGTCAACCTGAGCCGAACCTTGATTCGTTCGCCAGTAATACAGCTAGCCCTTCTCAGCGTCATGATGGATGCTTACTCGGAGTCAGTCGTATAATTCGAACATTTTCTCCTCCGACTGCTCTCGGAAAGAAAGTGATCAGAATGGGAGCTTCGTCCACCTTAACCCACCTTCCTATTATTATGCCGAGGCTCGGACTCTCCGCTCGGAGTGACGGACCGTCGATCCCTTCGATTGTAGTCGTCTCGGATCTCCCCATAACATGTACGATGGGCTAGATGTATCATACATAGACCATGTGGGCCCTATAATTCTCAAGCTTACCACTTGAAAAAAAAAATTTAATCAAAAAGCACCCATGGACAATTTAATCCGAGCATTAGTTTGTAAAATCAGAATTTCTGATGAATGTTGCCATAAAAAATCCTTAATTTCCCATTTAGTTTCGTCATCATGCCGCAACCACATGATACTCCAAAAAAAACCTCTCTACCTTTAGTTTCAAAAGCATCTCTCCATTGTGAAGCCATGCATTAACCCCTCTTTTATCATATCAATTCAAATTATGCTATATATATATATATATAGATATATATATATATATATATATATATATATATATATATATATATATATATATATATATATTTCAGTATCTCTTCTTGCAAATGTCTCTTAACTTATTCAAAAAAAAAAAAAAAAAAAAAAACATGGGCTTAATGTTGTCTCTTGGTGTAACCCTTCGTTAATTGAAAACTCACTTGTCGCTTCAATAATTGTCTTCACATCTATTAAGACCCTCTCATACATATTGTCTCATTTTTATTTTTATTTTTCCGTGACATCCATCCAATTAACTCTAAGATCCTATCATATGCTTTTCCTAAGTCAACAAAGACCGTATCGATGCTAATCATTAAAAATTAAACATGATCCTTCATGATGATGCTTGGGCCATATCTTCATATATTGTTGTCTTTAAGTTGGTATTCGTGGGGCTTGTTGGATCATGTGCGGCGTATCAAACCAATCCGATACAGGTGTTCACTCCCCAAGTGCAGGGTTGTGATGTAGTAATAAACTCGGTAAGACCGAGGTCGAATCCCAAGGGACTGATACTTGTACGCTTTCTAAAAATAACCAAATCTAGAATTAGGCTAAGATGAAATCTAAACCAATTATGATTTGAGGAATAATGGTGAAATAATTAAACTAAAATTTAGGAAAAATCAGAGAAGGGAAACTAGGGATTCAGAGGATCCACTCGTAGAGATCAGGGAGAACTTATGCTTGGATTGAAAATCAGGGAAATTAACTGAACTGCCTTTGGTATGATTTTCAAGAGATGAAAGGTATATGAATTAGAATGGATTCCATCACTAAACCATGCCCAGGAGACAAAGCAAACAACAGAATTAAACTAATCACCAACCAATCAACATGCCATGAAGGTTAGGAAGGGTACCGACATCCCACCATGCCCAGGAGACGATGGTGAACAACAGGGCTTCCTGACGTCATAAACATAAAAGAAGAAAAGAACATGCTCAAAGCCATCGCAGACCCATTGTAATTTCAGTCACAACAGACCATTAAAGACTGAAAACATTCCCTTAATAAAATTAAATCAAAATCAGATCAGTCTAAACAAAAGGCATAAGCAAAGAGGCCTCCCATCACGCTACAAGCTTCACCTCTTAGCCCTAGCTAAGAGGTTTAGCCAATAAACATGATTTGGCTAAACATCTTCAACAAATATAAATAAAATAAATAAATAAATAGAAGAAAAACTAGAACTTCCCAACACTTCTCTCTCTTGTCCACGGATGAAACCTAAGCCTCCACGGCTCAGCCAAAGATCCCTCTCCCTTTCTTCTCTTCTCTTTTTTTTTAGGCAGCCGGGTGGAGTGGAGTCTGTGCTGGAGTCGGAGAACAAGGAGTTACGCACTCCTCTTTCGCAGCAACGGGGAAAACAGATCCGGTTCGCGTAGGTTTAAAAACTTCTCGTTTGGAATCTGTTTTGGGGACGCTGATCGTCCCAGCTCCTAATTTGGCTCCATGGTTGGGGTAAAGACCCCCATATGATTCTTTTGGACGGTCCAGATCACCATAACAATCAACGATCAAGACCCAGTACTCCCCGCAAATTCCGGACGCAAGCCTGCGTAAAATCAACGCAGGGAGTGCGCTGACGTGTTCGGTGAACCCCGTAGTGATGATTTTGATGAAATCCACCCCGTACATCAGATTCCTATTGAAATTTCGGTCGGAATGGACTAGTTTTTATCGATTTTTTGTGCGGTCCACTGCTTTTTCTATTCAACCATCCATCCTGCTTTTGACCTGATAGGGACCCATTCTCGCTGTTTCATCTCATTCTGTCACCTAGGCTCTGGCAATATGGACCTTAGGATTCCGATGAACGGTCCAGATTAATCATCTGGACCATCATGGTGGCCCACAACATCGCTCCGCAAACTCCGTTTGCGAACAGAGCCGCGTACTGGTTCTTGCGCTGAGGGTGGTGGGCCCATGATCATGATTATTTGAGTAATCCAGTCCGACCATTGAATGAGGCTCGAAAAACCGTTTGGATATGGTATTTTTGGAATTGAATTCGGTGTGGTCCTTGAGATTCCTTGTTGCACCGTTTATCGTCCATTTTAACGGCTAAAAACAAATCTTCGTCGACTTCCGGGATTCTGCCACCTAGGCGATGGTCACGCCTACCCTCTTGATACAATAGACGGTTCGGATTGAGGATGTGGATGAGGAGTGGGCCCCACTGGCGACGAACGGCGGCCGTGCGTACGCTGGAGAGAAAGAAAGAAAGAAAAAAAATTTTCTTTTACGAAATTGTCGGTCAGCGGGCGCTGACCGACCTTGGGATTTCTCGTGCACAGCCTTATGCACGTGCACAATGTGCACACTCAGTGTACACGTGGGTCCACTTGTGATGTATAGGTAAAATCTAAGTCCATCCTTCCCATCATATCATTTTTGCGTTGAATCCAAAATAGAGGCGAATCCAGAGAGCGGTGGACCCCAAACCAAGAAATTACGGGCCGATCCATCCGTTGGGCCACTGCAGGGATCAGGGTTAAGACTTGACGTGTACGGTTCATTTATGGTCCTCGGGCCACGTATGGAGTTTCGAGCGAACGGATGGTGGAAACCTTCCCGATCTTGCATTCGGACCAATTTCGGCCATCCGAGCTTGATTTTCTCGTCTTTGGCGTGTAATTACGGTGATCTCCGTACCCTGGGGTCCGTTCCTTGCTCTGGTAAATCATCAAATACACACTTTTAATACCCAAGTTCAGTTTAAGCTCCTAAATACATCCTGCATCGAAAACGCAATTAAATTAACCCGTTAATCAGTATTATGTTTGTAAATTCAGGCAATAAATAGGGTCTGATATGCAATATTTGACCCTCAACAACAGGCTTGTATTTATTGTATTAATTATATAGGTGATGTGGATGTATACATGTGTGGCTATTGTTGTGTTTATTTATATGGTGATGTCTCCACATTATTCTTGATATACACACACACTAAATGCCATGAATTGTTACCAGTTATCATCATTTAAAGCCTTGGTTTGCTTCTCTCACTGCATAGACAATTGTATAGGTGTTTATAACAAGAGTAATATATGAATATATATGCATAGATATGCCTTCATCCTTGTCCACGAAGAGATCTAGATGAGATCTCAATCAAATTAGCATGATTGACATCATATCTAATGTCGAACTGTGCAAGCATATACCACGCAACACAGATAAATTATTAGATGATTATGGAGGTCACATGTGATAATTGCTAGATCAATCACAACATCAACATTAAGGGCCTGTTTGTTAACATTGAATTTTTGTACTTAATGCGGAATTTGAAAAATGTTCCATGTTTAGTGGTGTTTGTTAACACGGAAGAAGGAAAGTGCTCCATCATTTTATGCCGAAATTTTTCCGTGATAGGAGTCTACCTTAACGGGGAATCAAGAATGTGCTCTGTGATTTTTTTTTTTTTAAATATAAAATTGTCCTTTGCTACAAAGATTTCTCCCTTGAGTTACACACATCTTGACTTTTAACATAGGGCACTTCTCTGAGCCCACCATGATTTATGTATTAGATCCACACCGTCTATCAATTTTTCTATATTATTCTAAAGCATGATTTGAAAAAAAGATGCACATTTAAAGCTCAAGTCAACCACACCACATAAAGTAGAGGGACAGGAACGACTATCGTTAAAACCTTCCTGACGTCCACCGTGAAGCTTATTTGCCATCAAATTTCTTTATAAGGTTACATAGACCTAAATGAAGAAAAAATTGAAAAATTAGCTTGATCAAAGCCTTATGTGGCCTCAAGAAGTTTTCAATGATAGACACCCAATTCCTACAGTTTCTTGTAGTGTGGTCCTTTTAAGCCTTAGATTTGCCCTTTTTTTTTATATCTTAATTTCTAAAATAATATGGAAAAAATGAATGGAGAGTATGGATAAAACATATATATTATGGTAGGCCCCACAAAATCCTTAATTGTCCATATTTAAGTAGATCTTGGTGGGATAGTACATAATCCCCTCCTAGATTTGGGGTGTGAATTATGTGCAAATGTCTTTCATAGGAAGTTTGTGACGGAATCTTAGGTGGAGCCCACCGTTATGTTTGTGATAAATCTAATCTGTTCATTCATGTTTTGAGATTATTTTAGGACTTGAGACAAAAAAATGAGGAGGATACAAGACCTAAGTAGGCTGCACTAAAAGAAAAGGTGGGTAGTAAAATTCCTATCATTAAAGGTAGGGATTCAATCACAATTGTTTCATATGGGTAAATGTGTCAAGTTAATATATTTCAAACATTTCTGACTTTAGTTAACAAACAAGTTATTCTAAATTCACTATTAGTTTTCCGAATTTAGATTCAAACTTTAGATTTCAAACAAATAGGCCCTAAGTCACACGTTATTAGCCCACTTACCTACAAGTGAAACATTCACACTGGGCATAGTCTTTGCATTGCACAAGTTTGTTGATTCTATAAGGGGGCGTTTGGATCGTAAGTTGCTTAAGATAAGCTACTTATGTCATAGGTAACTTATCTTAGTTTCCGCTTATTAAGAAGAGAAATATGTTTGGTAAACAACATAATTATCAACTTCTCCTCTCTTTCTCTCTCCTGATGCCTTTCTTCGGGAACTTAAGAAAAGTTGAAAAGCTAAAAAGAATTAATTGAAGTAATTACTAAGTACTTTTAAGTAAAAAAGTTATAACTAATTCTAAACCAAACTTATTTGAAATAAGTTACTTATCTACTGCTGTAAATAGAAAAAGTAACTTATTTGGTGGTATCCATACATGTCCTAAGTGACTTTAGTATTTACACTATGGCTACGCTATGATGAAGTGGTGTTAATTTGCTGTTTATTTTCAATGTCATGATTGATAGATCTAATCAGGTCAAAAGCAACTAGAAGAGAAGCTGAGTTCAAGTGGGGCATGTAAGTGGGTTAAAGGAAGACAATAAAATAATATGTGGATGATTTATCTTAGATTTGGATCAAATAAACAATTAAATTTTGCAATATATGTTTTTGAAAATTATTTATATATTTATATTATTTTTAAACAAATTTTTTTTTAATCAATCAATGCTCACAAAGAAAAAGTATGTTCAGACTTAATAGTAGATAAAATAAATGCTTACTATGATCATTGCGACGAGAGATGTGCATGAGCACTTATGTGACCAATGAAAATTAATTATATCAACAGTCTATAACATGCAACTAGAGATAGAACATATCACATACTAGTCCACTGTTAGATTTGATGCAGAAAATTATCTCTGAGAGAAGGTTATTAGTAGCAAAGATCTCAAAATCTAAACCAATAAGATTTTATGTAGAAGGATAATTTTTAATAAAAGGGTGCATGAACTTGATGCAGGACCAATGCGTATATGTGACGTGATGTCCTCACCACAACTTTAGCCAATAAATTTGAAATTTTGGGTAACAACTAAAAGAGAGAGAGAGAGAGAGAGAGAGAGAGAGAGAGAGAGAGAGAGAGAGAGAGAGAGAGAGAGAGAGAGATCATATTCTTCTAAAGAATTCATCCATTTTAGTTAAGGGAGAAAGCCTAGTACACCAATCTAAGTGTCCTTTTGTATGTGTAATGCTATCTTCTCATGAGTATGTGATTACTCTCCTTACAATGATATACCTTTATATCTAGAATAATGTTTGTGAGGAATCATTTATATCCATCATACACATGGCTATGCATCTGTATTATTTATAACATGAATAGCATTTGGCCATTTTTACTCTTTAATTAGCCATTTGGAGGGGCATAAGCTTTTGATTTTAAAAGGAAAATAGGATGTGTTTGACCCTTCAATGGAGGGCATTTTTTTTTTTTTTTTACATTTCAATTCTTTTATGCACATCCCCTATATGCATGTAACCCACATGAGCGATATAATTCTAAGGAGCCTATGTAACAAAGGATTTATGGTACTACCATGATAACTGTTTGGGATCCACTCCTTTCATTTGTTATGCCATATCATTTTAGGACAATGGTAAAAAAAATGTCTCTATGGAAAAAAATAGAGATGGATCACCCACCTTCGAAATTATTCTGCCTTCTCTCTCTTACCATGTGCCTTGCAAGTGCCATATTTCTTCATGATAAGAGTAACATGGATTCAAGGACTTAAAGTATCACATATGTTTGGTGCATTTACAAGCTCATGCTCCTGTCGGGTCCTTACTCTTGCTCTGGTGGTAGACTCTCAAGAGTTTCAACACCGGGTCAAGGATTCGAGTACCCATAGGTGGTGAAATTTCACTATGGTGTGAGTGTGTAGGGGTGTGTGCGCGTGCGTTAAAAAATAAAAAATAAAATCTCATGCTCTTGTCATTCAATGAATGGTTTCCTGCACCACAAGTCCTAAGATATATATAGGAGTAAGAAATAGATGTTTAAAATATATAAATAACAACAACAACAAGTATAGCAGCTGAGACCACCTTTGAGCTGAGACCCAACCAAGCAATGGGCAAATGTCATGTGCTAGATTATTTCAATTTCAATCCAGACTAGTTGAGGAAGAATGCCTACCCCCTTTATTTGCTGGAGTACATCTTGGATCCGTAGACTATGTTATGGTTGGGGTCCCACTCATGGCGACCCGGTCAAATTGGGAGAAGTAGTAGGTATTATTACGGACTTGAACCGCTGACATCTGCCATAAGGTAAACCATCGCCTCTCGGGCCTCCTCGACTGATTCTACCATAAAGGCCAATGATAGAAAATAACTCCCTCCCAAACACAACTTACAACTTTCATCGTACTGTGCTCTCCAAATTCATACAGGCAGAAAGGGGTTCGATAGGAAAGTTGTTTCGATTCAGTGACCTAGTGACGCAGGGATGAACGTGATGAAGATAACTACTCTGAATCCACGGAGCTTCTCTGGACTCCTCACAGAGACTTCTCGAATTCACGAGGAAAGAAAGCAGAAAATATAAATAAATTCTAAGAAATTCAGAATTGATTAATCGATCATTGATAATTGCCTAATGTGTCTCCTTACACCATTAATATAGAAAAAAATAAACTAAAATTTGTAATTACCAAAAATAGCAAAATTCTAACTCTAATAAAAATCTCAATTCTAATAAAACTCTTCTAAGGCCTAATTTCTAAAAATAAAAATTGCAAATAAACTTTCTTTAGAAGAGTCCTAGTATAACTAAAACTTATTTCTATAAGAAAAGAAAATCTAAAACTCTAGAAAATATTAAAAAATCGGAATTACTAAAAATAGTAAAATTTTTCTAAAAATACCTTTTTGAGCTGAAAGTGCGCGTTTTCTGACGAAACGGACAGACACGACCTAGCTTGTGGGTCAATTCACCTCAGATGACCCGTTTCAGTAAAGATTGATAGGTTGTACGCCCCGTAACGATACCCGGATCAAAAGTTATGGTCAATTTACAGTCCACCTCCTTTTGGCTCAACCATGCTGGGAATATCTCTGTGACATGTTCTACATCACCTAGCACAACAAAGCACTCTCTGAGGGCATAGAATGTCGTCAAGGTGACACTTTGCCATTGAGTTATATCCCTTCTGTGTCACTATCGAGAAATAGAACCCACTGATCCTAAGGTAAAAGGTCATTTTAATTTTGATGATTTTTGTGCATGGGCCACCTATGCCAAGACCCATAATGTAAATAAAAAACAACGGGTGCCAAGGGAGCATTATCAATGGATGAGTTGAAATGAAACCAGCCAATCACAACAATTTGGTCCGTCCAATGGATGACTTGTATTTTAATAAAAATAAATATTATAAGCAGTGTGATAAATATAGTAAAGATTTTGAAAATCTTGCAATAATATTGCGAAAAATATAAACTTCCTATTTTTTTTTATCATGATATATTGTGGCATTAACTTATAAAATAGTAAAACATTCAAAAATTTGTTATATAAATATTTATTTAAATTTCATATTTACTTTTAATTCAAAATAAATATTTTTATTTTCAACCAGAATTTTCTGATAATATTATGAAAAAAACTTTAAATTTTGAAAATCTATGGGAATTGTTGCTGTGATGATGAATGATCCAAAGGACAGTGTACAAAATAATTTTTATTATTATTTATTAGCACATTAGTACATACCCCACTTGGTAATCGATACCAACGAGGTTATATTCACTCAGTCAATCACTTGAGCTATCGATCAGTGTGTTCCAGTGGAGTACTTGAAAGAGCTATGATGGGTAGGATTGCTGAATAGGTTTGAGCTTTGAAACATAAGCGCCATCGGTTATAAGGCCCAGTAGATGGGCAGAAGCCCACTAAGAATGAACCACTACACCAGAACTCCACCCAATGGAAGATCCTAATCATCCAATACTTCTCTCTCTCTCTCTCTCTCTCTCTCTCTCTCATTTTAAATTTTAATGGAACCATTGCTGTGTTTTCTTACCTTAAATCATCTATGTGCACTGTGCAGGCTACCAGTGGAAGGTACCTATTGGACTATTTTGGGGTATGGTCCTTCCATTCTCCCAACATATCATATTAACGGCTGGTTAACAGAACTATGGCCCCCACAACCAATGGTTTGATCCGGACTTTTCATTTTGTGTGCCCTACCTTTGATGGGAATCAGCCTGAATGCAGATGGTCAATGTTTGTTGCTGGGTTTGTTTTTAATTATGCAGGCATGCCAGAGGCTCGATTCAAACCGATTAACTTTGACCCCAAGTACTAAAATAAGCAGATACATTCAATATGAACGATTATGACCAAATTCCAAGAAGATTAATCACTTAGCCATTTAATTAAAGAAGTTTATAACGATAAGATAATAATCGAAGGGTGGGATTCTTCCTCAAAAGATGGGTTGCTTGGTATCTTCCATAAGAAAAGAGTTTTAGAATACCTATGCAAATCAAATAAAAGGAAAAACTCACAATTTCTCTTGAAAGAACTGCTTGATATTGGATAGAGAATAAATTTAGAGTATGAGCATAGACTTGGATTACAACTAAAGATTATAGCTAAGAATTATCGCTAGCGGATTATCGCTACTCCTATGATAAGCTGGGATAAAGAAATTTAATAAGATAAATTTGATTGTTGATTTGTTGGTTTTGATATTTGATTGGGATATCTTACTCTGTTAATTTCGTCTGCTATTTATAAAGTTTTATTGTAGCTTGTTTTTCAAGATCTTTCCTCAATTACTGCAACGGTTACAATAGTTGAAATGCCTCTTTTTAAATCCTTCTTTTTGTTGCATTTCTTCTTCCTAACTATTCCTCTTCTCTTGACCAAGTTATGCTTTTGGTTGCTAATCGATTATCAACCACACATTACCCGCATCTCTTTTATTGGTCACTTGCCTACGCTCCACTCAACCACTCTTTGCATCCTTTTATGTTGACTGCTCAACTAAGCTTCTCGCATTCCATTTCCAAATTTCTCTCGGCCGCTCGGTCTACTTTTGAAGGATGCGGATTTCCTACGAAAGCCTTTTGCAGGAAGTTCATGCGTTGGAATGCTAGGTGAAGCCCAGAGTGATGTTTATGAGAAATCCACACTGTCCATCTATTGTGGGAGCTCATTTTAGGACATTTGACTAAAAATGAGGTGGATCCAAAACTCAAGTGGGCTAGACGAGAGGGAAAATTGGTGAAAGAGTTTCCTACTGTTGAAACCTTCTTGAGATCTACCTTGATATTTATATGCCATCCAAACCGTTTATAAGATCATTCCCACTCGAATGAAGTGAAAACACCAAAAACATCACCTGATATGAAACTTTGTGGCCATACGAATGTTTCAAATGATGGTCATTGAATCTACCCTGTTTTCTATTGTATGGTCCACTTGAGTTTTGGATACACCTCATTTTTGGTCGCATATCCTAAAATGACCTCCCAAAATGGATGGACGGTGTGGATTTTTCATAAACATCATGGTGGGACCCGCACACCTCTCGGTCGCTTGGTTTGCTTCTGGATGCTTATTGGATGCTCTTTTCGCTTCCACATGCCTCTCGGCCACTTTACTTTGTCGGCCAAGGTTTTGTTTTGGTTACCCTCTTGGCCACCTTTTATATCTTAAATAACTCGATTGTGCTTCTTGTATATCGATTGCAACACTCTATCAACCATCCATTGACGTATAGAACTAAACTTACACCAGTTGTAAGCCTGTAAAAAGTACTCCAAATATCCTTAAAGATCTTTAGCATGCTATGTATTTTCCTTACTATAACACATGTTGATGTAGGACATGTATCGAGCATATTCTTAACACACATGGACCGAAAGAAGCCTAAGGAGAAATTAACAAAATTCAACATAGTTCAACCAGTTGACTAATTGGGTCAATAGATCAAAATTCACAAAATTTTTAGTTTTAGTTTTTGTATGTTTTTGAGCCCATTCGACCGATCGACTTGACCGGTCGACGATAGGTCGATAGACAATGGAAATTTGTTTGATTTTTAGAATTTATTTTCATATTTGATAAGGACTCTTTTGATTATGTTTTAGGATTTGTTTAGGATTATTTAATATGTTAAACTCTTTTTATTTGGAAATCCATTAATCTATCTATCAAGCTATCAATCAAAATTCCTTAGAAACTTTTATCATTTCTCGTGGATTCGAGAAATTTCTCTTTGTGGATTCAAAAGTGCCTTATGTATTTAATGTGTTTATCGATTGGGGAAGACGGTGTGCCAGTTGGTATTAAAGGGAGGCTTTTCCTCAGATCGATGACTTTTAACGACAAGTCAGGCACAATCCCATTGACGGTGCTTCAAGGAATAATCCCATAACAATGGCAGTGTCTGAAGCTTTCCTTCGAGAGAATCAATAAACCATGCAAGAGCTATAGACAACGATCAACCGTTTAATGAAAGACATATGCCAAATTCATGTTCGTGGCAATGATCCACCTCCGGTAGGCATTGGAATTCACAATCATGCTGAGCATAAGACAATGCTGGCGGTGAATCGTAGAATTACACCTGAGGACGTCGGATCTATAGACGAGGAAATTGATGATATGATCCTCCAACATCCCGGACGAGGCAATGATTAGGTAGGTGAGACGGATAAAGAATTTAGGATGCAAGTCGATCTTCCTAACTTCAACGACCAACTCCACATCGGACTTTCTCGATTGGCTGCTTGAAGTTGAACATTTCTTCGACTACATGAATATTGTTGAAGAGAAGAAAGTTAAACTTGTAGCCTACAAATTGAAACGCAGAGCTTCAACTTGGTGGGAGTAGATCAACTCACATGAATAAGACAGATGAAAGCGTTAATCCATGTGTGGCCATGGATGAAGTAGTAGTTGTGCATGCGATTCCTCTGTAGCGGTTATGATCAGGTATTGTTACAATAATATCAAAATTGTTAGTAGGATAGTCAATCAGTGATGGGTCCTGTAGAGAAATCCTATAGCTTGTTAGTGAGAGGCGAGGATAGCCGATCAATGAGGGGTTGTGTAGAGAAATCTCATTATTTGTCGACGAGACCTGACTTGGTCAAGATGGAGTCACGACAAGCCATCAAATTTGTTAGTAGTGCACATGTAGTCCTTGTGGCAGCGGAGAATCAACCTAATACTTTTAAAGTGGACGAGCAACATCTCGTGAATGAACGAGATTTCATCAAACACTTTGAGGAGACAAAAGTGATAGTAGCATTGGCAGAAAAGAAAGCAGATGAGGAGTCTAGTATTGCAAGAGTTCAAAGTGATTGTGCTCGCTGAACTTATCGGCAAATCGTCCCCATACAGGAGATTGATCTTTTTCAGGTCGAGTTTGTCTTCAACAACATGAAGAATTAATCTAACAAGTAGACCCAATTTGAGGTTGTGTATGCCCGAGTTCTTAAACCTGCACTCGATTTGTTTCTATTGCCTAAACTACCTGGAATGAGTGTTAAAGCGGAGAATATGACGGTTTGGGTAGCAACTATTTCATGTTGATGTTCAAGAGAAATCAAAGAAGCTTACTACAAAATACAACATTCAAACTTGAATTAGTATTGTGAACCAAGTTTGTCAGCATATGAAGTTGAATACATATTGTTAAGAACTCGAGGAAGTTGAACACGTATTGTGAACCAAACTCGAGGACGAGTATTTTTCAAGTGGTGGGGTTTGATGTAGGATATGGATCAAGCACATTCCTAACACATATGGACGGAAAGAAGTCCAAGGAGAAATCGACAAAATTCAGCATAGTTAACCGGTCGACCAATTTAGTCGACATGACGAAATCCTGACAAAAAACTCCAGATTGCTTGCTGGCTTATTTCTGCTAGTTTAGACAGTTTGATAGATTTATCGACAAGTCAAAATACTATTCAATAGGTTGATAGATCGGGTCGATAGGTAGAAATTCATAAAATTTGATTTTTATCTTTAGAAGTTTTTGAGCCCATTCGACCAATAGACTCGACCATTGGACAATAGGTTGACAGATGGCAAAAATTCGCACGATTTTCAAATTTTATTTATTTATTTGATTAGGACTCTTTTAACTATGTTTTAAGGTTTATTCAGGGTTATTTAAGGATGTTAAACTCGTTTATTTGGAAATCAATCAATCAATCAAGTTATCAATCAAAATTTCTTAGAATATTTTATTATTTCTTGTGGATTTGAGAATTTTCTCTTGTGCATTCAAGAGTGCCTTGTGGATTTAATGTGTTTATCGATCAAGGAAGATAGTGATCGACCTCATCACGTCCTTCTCTATTGTCGTTTCCAATTGCGTTTCCAAAAAATAGTTAGAAATAAGGTACAATAGTCAACATCATTATGGAGAGTGGATTGCATGGGCTCCCGACATAGAGATATCTCTGCGCTCGGGGTTGTGTGGGGTCCGCAAAGATGTTCATGACAAATCCACTTTGTTCATCTGTTTTAAAAGACCACAATAGGATTAAAATATAAAAAGCAGCCAGATCCAAAACTCAGGTGGGCCATACTGCACAAAACAGTGGAGATTGAAGTTTTGCGGGTGACGAAAGTTTTGTATCAGGATGATATTTGTGCCTACAGTTTATCTAAGTGGTAATAACCCTATGAATGGTTTGGATGGCATGTAAACATCATGGTCAACTCCAGGAAGGTTTCAACAGTGGACGTTTTTATTGCCACTGTTTCATGCCTACTTAAGTTTTAGGTTTACCTAATTTTTAGGTTCCTGTGCTATTTTGGTATTGTTAAAATAGATGGATGGAGTGGATTTGTCACAATCATCTCTGTGGGCCCCACACAACCCTGGTGATGTGGAGTGGGCTGTAGATCTATTCTTGGCCTAAATGGACCGAAAAAAGCTTGAACGAAAGCCAACATAATCTATCAAATCTATGCCCAATCTTATGCGGGGCATGATGTAACTGGTCCCTAGGTGCGTCCAAATTAAAGAATTATTTTGAATTGAGAAAAAATGATGTTTAAAGTGTAAATCGTAAATCAACCATAATTTTTGATTCGGAATGAGTTACAGGATGCACGACCTATAAATTTTGACTAAAATTTCGTTTTGGGGCCAACCAATACTATAAGCATGTTGCGTCACTCTGTTTCGTAAGAAAACGACTCCTTCCTCCTCGAGTCTTCCGTTTTTCAAAACAACTTTGTAATTTTAATTAGTTTTAGGTCAAGTGTAACTTTTTATTCTTATAGTTTTAGTATTTGGTGTTTTATTAGGACTTAGGCCGCGTTTGTTAAATCTGAAGTCTAAAGCTTGACTCTGAAATCTGAAGCTGAATCTAAAATCTGAAGCCTGAATCTGAAATCTGAAGTAAAAAAACTTGTTTGATAATTATGGCTTAAGTCTAAAATTAATTACTGAATTTGAAACAATTTGTTTGTTAACAAACATTCGAAATGTCTGAAAAATGACTCTTTCCCCACTTTTAGGTCAACAACTATGTTAATTTGACACATTTGCCCCTATCTCTTGTTTAGAAATGTTTCACACCTAATGCGATTTCCGGGTGATCTCCTTTAAACCGTTTTGGTCCCGTATTTGAAACTCTCCAAAGCTCAATGAGCGTCAGCGTTATATAGCTACTGTTTCCTCTCGTGTGGCCCACTTGAGTCTTGGATCCACATTTTTTGTCGCTTGTACTAAAATTAGCTTGCAAAATAAATGAACGTAGTATATTTTCTAAAAACATGGTGGTGGGCCCCACCTAGCATCACCCAATTGGTATCCTTGCCCAGAGAACTTCTCAGATCGATGACTTTTAACGGCTTTGCGAAATCTCATTGAAATTCAAGTCCATCCAATCCACGCTTTCGGTGTACCACACAAGGGCTTAAAACGGATTGGCTAGTCAGCAATGCACCAATGGTCGATGGTCGGTGCTCTATGGACCCCACCATGATGTATGTGTTTCATCCATGCTAATGGCTAATGGCCAGTGCTTTATGGGCCCCACCATGATGTATGTGCTTCATCCATGTTGTCCATATATTTTTTCCGATCATTTTATAGTATGAGACAAAAAATGAGGTATATCCCAATCTCAAGTGGACCACATTACAGGAAACAGTGTTGAATGAGCTTTGCCCATTGAATACCTTTTGGGGGCCATAAAAGTTTTGGATCAAGTTGATTTTTGTTTTTTGTTTTTATACTTCATCTTGGGAATGTATGACCTAATCAACATATTGGATGTCAAATAAACAGCACAGTGGACCCTAGGAGGATTTTAATGGTGGATATCCAATCACTATTGTTTTCCTGTGGTGTGGTCCACCTGAGATTTATATCCCTCTTATTTTTGGGATAAAGACATAAAAGAAGATACGTAAAAATAGATGAATGGAATAGATGAAACACATGCATCATGGGGGTCACATAGCATGGACCACCACCAGGAGACAAAAGTGATAGATGGTGGCGGGGAGTAGCAAATACGGTTCCATATCCAACTATCTGACAAATGTGTGTAGATGGGCGCGGATTAGATATTGACGAGACTCAATCTTGAAGTGGCGTCACCAAGTTCTGAGTTCCTGAACCCACACTGATGTATGTGTTGTATCCAAATGTCCATTCATTTAGAGATATTTTCATTTTAATGCATGACCCAATGGAGAATGAGGCGAGCATCCAAAGCTTTAGTGGACCCCACCACAAAAAATAATGGGAAGATTGATGTCCACCGTTGAAACCTTCTTAAGGTCCACCATAATGTTTTTTGTAGGAAAATCCAACCTATTCAAAAGTTTAAAAAGCATTAAAGGAAAACACAAACATCAGTTGACTTGATCGAAAAAATTTTGTCGCCTTTAAAAGTTTTTAATGGTGATGTCACTCTCTCCAAATGATTTCTATGGTGGGGTCCACTTTGATCTTTGGATGTAACTCATTCTTTAGATCTTGTCCTAAAATGATCTCTCTGGATGGATGGACAGCATGGATACAAAACATACATCATGGTGGGGCCCACATAACTTGGTGACGTCACTTCAATCCCGTCCCCCCAGGAAGCGGATTGCGTATTGAAGGGATAACTTAAGATTGATAGGTGCAATCGAGTAAACTCTGTGGTCCCACGGTCATTCATGCATTGTATCCACTCAGTCCATCTCTTTAAATCCCATCACATAATTTTAAGCCTTTAACCTAAAATTGAGCATATCCAAACCTCGAGTGGACCACACCATGCCAAACAGCTTGATGTAAATTGAACATTTACCATTGAAAATTTGTTGGGGGCAACGGTAATGTTTTTTACCATCCAACCTATTTATTAGGTCATGTAGACGTGGATGAAGTGAAAACACAAATATCAAGCTTGATTAAAACTTCTTAGAACTCTAAGAAGTTTTTAACGGTGGAATTTTCAATCCCCACCTCGTGGTCCAATGTTAATCCTTGGACCTACCTCTTTTTGTCTCACACTTTAAATGATATGAAAAAGTTGATGGACATTATGGAAAGTGGATCAGTCACATAAATTATGGTTGCGGAATAAAGAAATTTTAGAAGTTGAAAGTTGATTTTGTAGTGTGCCACAAACAATTTAAAGAGAAGCAATTGCCGTATTAACTTAAAAAAGGATAATTTTGGAAACAAAAAATTTTGTTTAATAACAAATTCATCTAAGCATGGTTTGGATTCATGTAAACATCATGGTCAACTCCGGGAAGCTTAGTGGACGTTTTATTCCCATCACGGAAAGAATTTTTAGGTTCTGTGAAAAATAGATTGGAGCTTTCTTTCTTCCCCCACGTGGTAACGACCGGCCGTAATCTAAACACTTGGCTAAATGGACGGAATATTTTCCCAATTCATCTATCAAATCTATGCCCAAAAATTAAGTGTTAACAAACAGAAATTATTTCTTATCAAATCGTAAATCAACCATAATTTTTAAGAATTACCTTGCACACTTATATACTTATATTAGAAATTTCTATTTTTAATAAAATTTTATATTTTAGAAAAGTTTCAATTTATTTGTATTAATATTCTTAATTAAAATTTCATTTTATTATTCAAAGTGTTGCAATTTCAATTAAGAGACAGATTTTAAGAAATTATTTTCAATTTTCTTAATTCACACACCGCGGACTCTAAGTTAGTATTTGCTTGAGAAAGATAGTGGTCTTTCTCTTTTATCTTTTCACGCTCTTCTTTCATCACTGGGCACATTTATATCTCTAAGCCTTAAGCCCGGGCTCTCACGCAATCCAGATCTCTACGGTACAGGACATTTACGGCGGGTCCACCAGCTCAACGGTCAATTGCCACCCTTACAGACTCATGGCCCAAGGACAAACACTGTTCCCTTGTGCCTGAGGATAATAAACAATTCCACAGAATTTAAAAAAAAAAGAGGCCCACCTTGTGTACGACCACCCGATCAAAGTGGGGCCCACTTCATCCCTCCTGGAGAGTCAAAGCAAGATAGTGTGTAATCCAGTTTCCTCGGGATCCACGTGACGGCTTTATCTCCTTTTTCAAAAATTTGAAGCAACCGTTGTAGACAACCCCATCTTAAACTAACCGTTAGAGTCGAACCTCAACCGTCGGATCGTCGAGGTTTTTCTGCAGTCCAGATTAGTCGACCGTTGGTAGCAAAACCCTCTCTCTCTTTTGAATCTCCCCAAAACCTCCTTTTTCACTCGAATTCAAATACGACCGTTGGAAAACGAAATCCCTCCTTTCTTCTCCTTTCTCCTTCCTACTTTCTTCTTCCTGCTTAAATCATCTCCATCTCCGAAAACATTCCCATTTATTTTAATATTTTCTGCCAAATTTCTCACGTGGGTTTTGTTTCTATTCTCTGATCTCGAAAAAAGAATGAGGAACGGAGCTTGAAATTTGTGATTTTTCTCCCTTCTCTAATTTGGGTTTTCTCTACCTTCCTTGATTTAGATGGGATAAGGAAAATTCTTGCTTTGAATTGTTTTCCTTCCTTTGATTTGTTGGGATTTGGCCAAAATTGAAAGAAAAAAGATACTGAGAGAAGATCAGAAATGGTTCAAATGGCTTCTTCTCCAGGTTCTCCCGTCACCATTAGAGTTTCTTCAGAAGGAAAAGGAGGTTCCAGAAGTGTGGGGCTGACGAGCCCCATCCGGCGTTTGTCACTATCAAACAACCCGAATTCCCCTCTCGGCAGCGTTTCAAACCGTGCTTCGAGCGGGGGACGGTACTGCTCCACCGTGAAAGATGAGGCGATGGAACTGAGTACGGAGTTTGTCAGCTACACCGTCCATATACCACCGACCCCAGATCATCAACCGGTCTCCGCCTCTCTAAACAGCCTCCCTGATGATTCATCCAAGGATGGTGGTAAACCTGAAAGGAGTTACATTTCTGGAACGATTTTCACTGGGGGATTCAACTCAGTGACGAGGGGTCATGTCATCGAGCGCTCGAACGAAGAGCCCGCGACGGCGAAATCAACGGGAATGTTCTGTGGAATGAGGGGCTGTGATGGAAAGGTAATTCAGAGGTTGCCATGCGAGTGCAGTTTCAGGATTTGCAAGGATTGTTATTTGGATTGCGTCAGGAATGGAGGGAAATGTCCTGGTTGCAAGGAAATGTACAGAGATGCAAGTGATGAAGAAGAATCTGGGTCAGAAGAAGATGATCAGGCTCTTCCATTGCCTTCCATGGCTGAATTCAAATTAGACAAACGGCTTTCGCTGGTGAAATCATTCAAAGCTCCAAATCATGCCCAGGATTTTGACCACACTCGATGGTTGTATGAGACGAAGGGGACTTACGGATATGGAAATGCAGTTTGGCCGAAGGACGGGTATGGTGGTGGTGTGGGGATTAATGGGTTTGAAGACCCTCCAGATTTCGGAGAAAAAACCAGGCGGCCTTTGACAAGGAAGGTCGGGATCTCTGCTGCAATTCTCAGCCCATACAGGTAAGTTCGAAGTCATCCCTCTTATATCTGTTTGAAATTTCAACAAATGATAATGAGATATGCTAAGGAGATATGGCTTGAAGAGGATGATAGAATGTACTATTCATTAGGTGGGGCCTGCTGCAAACATGTGTGGGTCCCACCTGATGGGCAGACCGGCCTGAATTTTGGGCTATGAATATTTGCGGTGGGTCCCACCTGATCAATGATCACAGAATATCTCCCAAACATGTGCCAAGAAGAAAATCTTACTTCCTCTTTGCATGAATTAGCATTTCTCATTAGTTACAGGTCAAGTAGCTGTTGCATGTTCTGTTTTCGAAAATGATCTAAGCTTGCTCTGCTTTTGATTCTGCAAGATTGCTAATGGTGGTTCGCCTCGTCGCCCTTGGCTTCTTTCTCACCTGGAGAATTCTACACCCGAACCATGACGCAATGTGGCTGTGGGGAATGTCTATAACGTGTGAGCTTTGGTTCGCCTTTTCATGGCTTCTCGACCAACTTCCAAAGCTCTGTCCTGTAAACAGGGTAACTGACCTCTCTGTTCTGAAAGACAGATTCGAGTCTCCAAGCCTTCGGAATCCCAAGGGAAGATCTGATCTTCCGGGCATTGACGTCTTCGTCTCCACAGCAGACCCTGAAAAAGAACCTCCTCTGGTCACCTCCAACACAATTCTTTCAATCCTTGCTGTTGATTATCCTGTTGAAAAGCTTGCGTGTTACTTATCTGATGATGGTGGGTCCCTCCTCACATTCGAGGCTCTCGCTGAGACAGCAAGCTTTTCGAGGATTTGGGTGCCATTCTGCAGAAAACATGGGATCGAACCAAGGAACCCAGAGGCATATTTCAGTCAGAAACGTGATTTCCTCAAGAACAAGGTCAGGTTGGATTTTGTTCGGGAGAGGCGAAGGGTTAAAAGAGAATACGACGAGTTCAAGGTGAGGATCAATTCCCTGCCTGACTCAATTAGGAGACGATCAGATGCATATAATGCCCATGAGGAGCTGCGGGTGAAGAAGAAACAGATGGAAATGGGGGGCAATCTTTCCGAACTAATCAAGGTTCCGAAGGCTACATGGATGTCGGATGGGGCCCATTGGCCAGGAACATGGTCTTCTGCTGAGGCAGAGCATTCAAGAGGCGATCACGCTGGTATAATACAGGTGGGTCTAATTCATTCCCTTCTCTCATACATAGTAGCGTTCTTCCTAGGTCTAATTCATTCCCATCTCTCATACATAGTAGCGTTCTTCCTAGGTCTAATTCATTCCCATCTCTCATACATAGTAGCATTCTTCGTAGGTCTAATTCATTCCCTTCTCTCATACATAGTAGCGTTCTTCGTAAAGAAAATATACAATGTTCATTCGAGCTTTTCCTTGGCCTAACAAACCATAGATGTGGGGCCCACCTTTTGGTAATCCAAATAGTGAACCATTAGTTGTAATTGTCTGTTTTCATAGGATGTCATTATCGAAAGGTGATCCCACATGTACTGTTGGTGGGTCAAACAAAAAAATGCTGCTTTGATCAAGCATCAACTGTTCTTCTTCGAAATCTGATCTTTGCTTTTCACTATTGTCTACAGGCAATGCTAGCTCCCCCAAATTCAGAACCTGTAATTGGCAAAGAGGCAGACGACATGAATCTCATCGACACCACACAAGTGGACATCAGATTGCCAATGCTGGTCTACGTCTCAAGAGAGAAGAGGCCCGGCTACGATCACAACAAGAAAGCTGGAGCAATGAATGCTCTGGTTCGAACCAGCGCTATCATGTCAAATGGCCCATTTATTCTCAATCTCGACTGCGACCACTACATCAACAACTCCTTAGCTCTGAGAGAAGGAATGTGTTTCATGCTTGATAGGGGTGGGGATAGGATCTGTTATGTGCAATTCCCACAGCGATTTGAGGGCATTGATCCAAACGACAGGTATGCGAACCACAATGCTGTATTCTTCGATGTGAGCATGCGGGCATTGGATGGGCTGCAAGGTCCCATGTATGTTGGAACAGGATGTGTTTTCAGGAGAACAGCGTTGTATGGTTTCAGTCCGCCAAGAACGACAGAACATAGAGGGTGGTTTGGCAGAAGAAAAGTCAAGCTGTTTTTGAGAAAGCCCAAGTCATCGAAGAGCGATTTGGATGAAACATCATTGCCATTGAACGTCGACGATGGGGATGGGGATATTGAATCCCTTCTTCTCCCAAAGAGGTTTGGAAGCTCAACTACTTTTGTAGCATCCATCCCTGTGGCAGAATACCAAGGAAGGCTGCTTCAAGATCTTCAAGGGGTTAAACAAGGGCGGCCTGCAGGTTCTCTTGCAGTTCCACGAGAGCCATTGGATGCAGCAACGGTCGCGGAGGCGATAAGTGTCATATCTTGCTTCTATGAAGACAGAACTGAGTGGGGCCAAAGGGTGGGTTGGATCTATGGCTCTGTCACGGAAGATGTTGTCACGGGTTACAGAATGCATAATAGAGGGTGGCGATCGGTGTACTGCATCACCAGGCGGGACGCATTTAGAGGGACAGCTCCCATCAATCTAACAGACCGGCTGCACCAAGTCCTCCGATGGGCAACTGGGTCTGTTGAGATTTTCTTCTCTCGGAACAATGCGCTCTTTGCCAGCCACCGGATGAAATTTCTGCAAAGGGTGGCCTACTTCAATGTTGGGATATACCCATTCACGTCGATCTTCCTACTAGTCTACTGCATTCTACCTGCTGTCTCTCTCTTCACAGGGCAGTTCATAGTACAGTCACTCAGTGTGACGTTTCTCACCTTCTTGTTGATAATCACGGTCACCTTATGCTTGCTCGCCATCCTTGAGATAAGGTGGTCTGGGATCACATTGCATGAATGGTGGCGAAATGAGCAGTTCTGGCTGATTGGTGGGACCAGCGCCCATCCCACTGCTGTCTTGCAAGGATTGTTGAAGGTGATTGCTGGCGTGGATATCTCATTCAACTTGACGTCGAAATCCGCAGCTGATGACAACGATGATGAATTCGCAGAGCTTTATGTTGTGAAGTGGAGCTTCTTGATGGTCCCACCGATCACCATAATGATGGTCAACATGATCGCCATCGCTGTGGGGGTGGCCCGGACAATGTACAGCACGTTTCCGCAGTGGAGCAAGCTTGTTGGTGGGGTGTTCTTCAGCTTCTGGGTGCTGTGTCATATGTACCCATTTGCAAAAGGGCTGATGGGGAGGAGGGGGAAGATCCCCACCATAATCTATGTGTGGTCCGGACTGCTCTCAATCGTCATTTCCTTGCTTTGGGTGTATATAAGCCCTCCTGGTGGGAGGAATGACTACATGAAGTTCCAGTTCCCATGAACCGACAAGCGGCAGCAACGATACAATGCACACGAATTCCAGTTCATGTAATTGTTCACTTTTTCCTTTTTCTTTTTGTTCATTGGAATTTATTTGTTTTTGGGTGTGATGATTGAATTCTTTTCTGAACTCCTCTCTGCAACATACATGAAAATCCAGTTCATGTAGTGATTTGTATCTTTGGCCATCATCGTGTTAGTAGTTTACTTTCTTTTGATTCCAGTTCATGTAGTTGATTTGTATCTTAGGCCCATCAACATGCTAGTAGTTTACTTTCTTGTGATTGAATTTGAGTACATGTAGTTGGTTTTCTATATCTACATCTCCCAAGATTGGAAATTTCTCACAATTTGAATTTGATAGTGCATCCAAACACACACCGTGTTAGTAGTTTACTTCCTTGTAATTGAATTTGAGTACTTGTAGTTGGTTTCTATATCTCTATCCCTCAAAGATTGGAAATTTCTTGGAATTTGAATTTGATAGTGCATCCAAACACACCCTTGATATTTTAATATAGGCCACTAACAGATATTATTGTTTGGATGCATGATCGAATTCGAATTTCAATTGTCTAATAGGCGTTGTGAAGCTTAGTAACTAATTAATGGGTTTGTTTGGATGCACTATGGAATTCGAATTGCAATTGTCAGTCCATTACAAGCCTTGTGATGCTTTAACTAAAGGGTAATACTGTTTGGATGCAGATTGAATTTGAATTGCAATTGCCTAACAGGCCTTTTGAAACTCAGTAATTAAAGGGTTTGTTTGAATACACTATGGATTTTGAATTGCAATTGCCAGTCCATTACAGGCCTTGTGATGCTTACTAACAGGATTGTGTTTGGATGCACTAGCAAATTTAAATTGTCAGTCCATTACAAGCCTTGTGATGCTTACTAACAGGATGTGTTTGGATGCACTAGCAAATTTAAATTGTCAGTCCATTACAAGCCTTGTGATGCTTTAACTAGCAAATTTAAGTTGCAATTGTCAGTCCAATACAGGTTTGGATTTGCAGATTGAATTTGATGCAGATTGAATTTGAATTGCAATTGTCTAACAGGCCTTTTTGAAGCTCTAACAGGCCTTTTGTGATGCTTACTAACGGGATGTTTGAAGCTCAGTAATTAAAGGGTTTGTTTGAATACACTATGGATTTTGAATTGCAATTGCCAGTCCATCACAGGCCTTGTGATGCTTACTAACAGGATGTGTTTGGATGCACTAGCAAATTTAAGTTGCAATTGTCAGTCCAATACAGGTCTTGTGATGCACTATGGAATTTGAATTACAATTGTCAGTCCATTACGGGCCTTGCGATGCTTTAACTAAAAGGGAATACTGTTTGGATGCAGATTGAATTTGAATTGCAATTGTCTAACAGGCCTTTTGAAGCTCAGTAATTAAAGGGTTTGTTTGAATGGATTTTGAATTGCAATTGCCAGTCCATTACAGGCCTTGTGATGCTTACTAACGGGATGTGTTTGGATGCACTAGCAAATTCAAATTGCAATTATCAGTCCAATACAGGCCTTGATGCTTACTTACCCATGTTTGGATGCACTATCAATTTCAAATTGCAATTGTCTGTCTGATACAGGCCACATGAATTCAAATTGCAATATTCATCAGTCCAATAAAGTGGTGTGTTTGGATGCACTACTGATTTCGAATTGCAATCATCAGTCCAATAAAGTGGAAATAGTGTTCATACTGCCAGAATGCGACTCCGATCTCAATCACTTACTTTGAAGTTGGATTACAGTCGCAATTCGAATAGTAAAATAATCCATGAATTAGTTTAGTACTGTTCATCTCCCATCAGCTGATCCAAAATATGGACTATATTCTCCTCTAACCAATCAGTGATCAAGATCCATTCATCTTACCCATGTTGATGATGGACGGGCCATCTGCCAAAAGTCTCCTTGATACCTTTCAATACAGGCTCAGGTATGGTGGGGTGCAGCTGGAGTAGTGTAGCCATCCATGGAAGAAATAGCCTAGTAGTACTAGAAAGACTATCTCCCATCAGTGCACTGAAACCTGGAGGAACTTTTATAGTCCCAAACCCAAGAAAGCACGGTGCATGGTTCAATACCCCGTGTGAGGCGGGTCCCACCTGTGTGAGGTGGGTGGCTCGTGTGAAGCGGAACCCATGTGAAGTGGGGCTGGGTTCGGCCAATGTCGTAACCCATGGGATGTGGGGCCTGGGCTATGAGAGAAAGGGATTGATTCACCATGCTTTATCAGTTCAAGCTTTTAGAGCAAGTAGTTAATTGTCCTGCATCACCTGGACTCGAATAATGGGGCCAGATCTGACTCTTCATTTTGAGAAGTCTACAAAATAGATACTGACACATCTCAACCAATATTGCCCTGTTTGGTTGCCACTTAAAAATGATTTCACTCATTTTAGTTAAAAGTAATCAGGCATTAGAGATCACCACATATTGTGATCAATCAGTTTAATTTAATTCAAAATATCATGAAATTTCATGATTTTTGGTGCAACCAAACACACCCTTATATAATTATGAAATATTCTAAAGTAGCAACCAAGCAGGGCTTCATACAACAATTCTGAAAGGGGGAGTCGTTTGATACTCAGGAAGGGCTTGATATGCAGTCAGACTAATTAAAGTCATTACATTGTGGAACCACTGTTGCTAAATCACAGTCCCAAAATCAGACTGGTTGAGCAATCCTAACCTCTGATTAATGGACACTTGTTTCATTTATAACCGTCCAATAAATGTCCACCACCAATCCAGTAGCCAATAATCAAATAAACCTAATTTTTGCTTCATGATACTAAACTGGAATCCGTAATCTGGGCAGTTTCATTTGGGTTGCTTGTATGCCATCATATGCAATTTCTAAGCAATTTCAAAGCGCCTGCATATCATCATCACACTCTGCCAGAGTACTTGAAATCAATGCAGTATGTTAAAAGTTTCCCTCATTCAGTCAATAAGAAAAGAAGTCTCCAAACCTTTAATGGTTTTTCTTCAATCTAGAACAAAGTCTACTAATCAGGTGGTGACCCACTTAACAGTTCCTAATTCAATTCCATTGCTTGCCTGCTAATGTTCTTGTAATAGATGGGCAGTAGTTAGCTGGTATCAAGAATGAAGTTAGGAAGAGTTAGCATTGGCCAGTGCCAAGTTAAAGATCTGCAATGTGAAGAATCTAAGTCGATCAGATGGGCGGGTTAATAGATAGACTCCGATAGAATTCACAAAAGAGAGTCACTTGTCATTTGGAAAAGTTGCAAGATCGAAGGATTGCTAATCAAGATGGTTGGAAGAATGCGTTTAAGCGACTAACAAACTGAATTGCAACAATTGGAAAAACTAACTAATTTCAGCTTCTGTCATTAGCATCAAATTGAGGGTCCAAGCTCCAAATTTTCAAGTTGGGCGAACGGAATGTAACAAGGCGTTTGGCAGACCCCAAAATTGCATTAATAAGCACAAAATAAATTTTTTTAGTTAATCACAGTCTTATCTTCGAACGTGTTAGGGCCTGTTTGTATGCCACTTAAAGATTAGTTCATCTCATTATGTTAACTAAAATGAGATGGAACTCATTTTTAAGTGGCAACCAAACATGCCTTAGAGCAATTTACGGATACTAGGAATGGTAGAAACTTATGATCAGATGATCAAACCCATCGAATTAAGGGCTCACAAATGGATGGTAAGATCATTTTTAGTCCATTTTGCAGGCCCATAATCTGATGACTGTGATTGTCCAATCTGGGTGGTTTTGGGGCAATGTGAAATCGCTGACGGACCCACGGAGGAATTTGCACGAAGCTTCTTATTGAATCAATGGTAAATAAAATCAGAATCCTATTTGTTTGCCAGTAAATCAGTAGGAAAAATCTGCCTTAACATGAGGGCTCGTCAACTGTCCTTTTCCACGGAATGGAAACTCTTCTTGACTTGGAAAAATACCACTAGTTTATCCAAACATGTCCCCATCAGAAGAACCTAATTATCAAAGGTTTGGAATTAAAAGATGTGTGGATCGCATGTATGCATACAAACAAAGACTCCATTAGAATAGACAAGGCGCCCAATATTGGTGCAGGGGGGGATGTGATGAGGTTGATCACCGTCTTCCTCAGGGGATAACTACTCCGAATCCACAGAGTTCTCTTGACTCCTTAGAGAGCTTATTCGAATCCACGAGGGATGAAAGCAGGAATAATTCATAATAAATTCGAAATAACTTGATTAATGATTTAAAAAAAAATGAATTTATAACTCTTTAAATAAGGAACTCAAACCTAGGGTAGAGTTTTAGACTTAGACTCCAACTCAAACACCCTAAAAAAGTTACTTACTATAAATAGTAAGCTTATTATTTATAGACGACCTCTACTCCTACAAGACTGTGGTTTTCAGCCAAAAATAGTAAGTGTCCAATTTAGCCCAACCTCGTTATTCTTCTAACTTTTCTAAGCCATTTTCATGTTGTGCACAACTTCTGCAACTCAAAGGATCAAAAGATGTACTCAAACTAAAACTTACTATTTATAGTAAAAACGAAACTAAACGGAAAATTTGACCATTGATATGATGGAATCTCGCAAATCTAGCATGGGCAACCTGGCATAGAGGGGTTGTTTTGCTTAACTAGGTTCTCCTACCCCAAAATCATATATAATATGTCGAAAAACTTATCCCAGTTTGCCAGATATGACTGATTTAAGGTTCTGATGGTCCGGATCATTTCCACCTCCGATCGGGCCTTCTTGATGCAGGACAATTAACCACTTGCTCTAAAAGCTCGAACTATTAGAGTATGGCAAATTAATCCCTTTATCTTATAGCCCAGGGGTTTTAGGTCGGCCGAACCCCTTCATGGGCCCCAAATCATTGTCCATCCCACGGGCTCCCCACTCAAGCCCGGTGTGAAATGCGGAGGAGTCTCGAACTTCCTCCGTAGGCCGCACCCACCCCGAGTGTGCCCCTGCATCCCACAAGCGACCCCACTTGAGCCCGGTGTGAAAATGCCTCTGCATTACTTCTCTTGTCCATCTTTGCCATGAAAGTGTTTGTGACCCACTCTACATCAAATATGTGTAGTGAAACAAATGGCATTGCAATCTGCTTGTTTGACGTTCATGGTTGGGCACTGATCGCGACATCTGGAGTTGTAGAAGTGAAGATGAGTTTCTTATCATTCAATAAGCATCTTGTATTTCATAGAAATTGGGGGCAATATAATCCTTACGTAGGGGCCAGCCTATCCAACTTTCAGGCATCAAGATACGTTTCAGGCGTGGATGATTTTCATAAGAAATTCCCAACATATCATAAGATTCCCGTTCTTGAAAATCAGCACTTTTCCAAATCAAAAAAACGGACGGGATTCTAGGATTTCTCCTTGGGGCAAATACTTTTATGCATACCTCTTCAGATTGATCCACACCATACTCTATGCGATGGTACACATGAAATTTTTTTCTTTCTTTATGGGTTCGCCTAAGTGACCTTATATTCAAGTGGTGAAAATGGATGTGAAAGCTTGTTCACTTACTGAAGATAGAACCTTAGCCACAAAAACTGGCAAAGTCGCATTCACATTTGCAATGCTGACATGAATGGTTGGGATAAGGCGATGATGGTGACGATGATGATATTTAAAAGATACATAAATTCACCCTTAAGAAGAACAAGGAAAAAATTACACTGGAAGTGTTCAAGACCCATGTTTCCTACTAATGGAAGAACAATCATCAATGAATGGGAAATAGATGACTTAAAAAAGTGTGTTGACATAGGTCATAGGTGACCACCGAGCACGGCTGGGACCCACCATGTATATCATTTGGCCAGATTACAATCCAGTCCGTAGGTCGCATTGAAATAATGGATGGAGTTGCACTTTTTCTTTAGGATTATCCATATTTTCTTAAAGTAATGTAGAACGGGTTGCGGACACTTTCATGGCAAAGATGGACCAGAGAAGGCCCGATCGGAGGCAGAAGGCAGAAGTGATTAGGACCGTCAGAACCTTAAAACAATTATATCTTGCGAATTGGAATGAATTTTTTGACATATCGTATATGATTTTGGGTAGGAGAAGCTACTTTATCCAACCAACCCTGCTATGCTGGGTTGCCCATGCTTGATTTGCAAGATTCCATCAGATTGATGGTCAAAAGTCTATTTTATTTTTGTTTTTACTATAAATAGTAAGTTTTAGCTGACGTATAACTTTTGATCCTTTAAGTTGTAGGAGTCGTGTCCAACATAAAAAAAGGCTTAGAAAAGTTAGGAGAACAACATAGTTAGGTTAAATTGACACTTACTATTTTTGGCCCAAAATCATGAAGTCTAATATGAATGATGACCGTCTATAAATAGTAAGTTTACTATTTATAGTAAGTCACATTTTCAGGGAATTTGAGTTTAAAACTTCATCGTAGGTTTGAGCTCATTATCTAAAGGATTGTAATTTGTTTTATTTATTAATTAATTTATTTCGAATTTATTAGAAATTATTTCTATTTTTTTTTTAATCTCTCGTGGATTCGATGAATCTTTGTGAGGAGTCCAGAGAGCTCCGTGGATTCAGAGTAGTTATTCCCCAAGGAAGACGGTGATCGACCTCATCATGTCCCTCCCTGCATCATATAATGCATATGGCCTGCTTGATAGTTGATCTACCTAAGTTTTTGGCAGAGTGATCTACGCAATGAGTCTTACCTGATACACGGCTCGGATGTCCTACACACATTGGAAAGAATGGCATCATGGCATGTGTGATTGAGTGTAAAGTCAGAAACCTCTGCCTAACTATTATATATGATTTTGTAATGGAGAATCTACAGAAAACCATTTTTGGGGGCAAGTAACAAGGTGTTTGGCAGACCCCAAAATTGCATTAAGAAGCACAAAAGAAAAAATGCTAGTTAACTGCAGTCTCCTCTTTTGAACATGTAGGGGCCTGTTTGTGTGTTACTTAAAACATTAGTTCATCTCATTATGTTAACTAAAATGAGATCAATGCATTTTTAAGTGGCAAGCAAACACGCCTTATCTCGGAGGAAGTAGATGCGTATGTTCTGCACCTTTCTACAGTTTGCATGCTCTTTCAATTCCGACAAATGGCCACCGTAGTTCGGTAATCCAGACGGCTGGTTTGTTGCATCCCACAAATGATGGGCATAAATCCTCAGCAAATAATATGGAGACATTTTTCAGTTGAATGTGGATCGTTGTTATATTTTTCTTCTTAATTGTCTGTGTAGGCCACAAATTGAAAGGGCAAGAGTGTTTTATCAATGATATTTAGGGGTATAGTCTGCATGGTATTAAAAATAAAAAAAAACCTTCTTATGCACTGATCTGTTAGAGAGAGAGAGAGAGAGAGAGAGAGAGAGAGAGAGAGAGAGAGAGAGAGAGAGAGAGAGAGAGAGAGAGAGAGAGAGAGATTTCAACGGTCTGGAAGAGTGGGCCTTTAGAGAAATCTTAGGTTTATCAGTTTTTACTGGTGGGACCCATGGTTAAGTGACCCAAATAGTTGAGATGATTTGATCCACTCTAGATGGCAGGTGCACCAAAAGTCTCTCCCAAATAATAAAATTTCAACCCCTTGTTAATGACCAGCAACAACAAAGGCATGCACATTCAACTGAAGGAAAGGCCAAAGGTTCCATGGCTAGGATCTTCCCATCTGGGTGATTTTTGGTGCATGGTCCATCCAAAATGGACCCAAACAGTTTAGATTACTGAACAATGAGCCCCATTTGTAGAAAATGAAAAGGCAAGGATACTATAGTAATCTTCAACTTTAGGAATCCTCATTTCTAACAATGGCCCAAGTCACAGCTGGTGACCAGACAATAGTAACCTACTTAACAGTTCCTGCTCTCAATTCCATAGGTTGCCTGGTAATGTTCTTGTAATAGATGGCCATAGTTAGTATTAAGAAGGAGCTAGGAAGCGAGTCTTCATAGAGCTATTGTCACTGCTTATGGACCCAAACCTGGGTGATCTATCCATGACCGGGATGAAGCTTGGGTGAAACTAAGTGGAGGTCCAAACCGACTGATGTTGAAGAATCAGCAGATGAATTGTGGTTAGGGGTGAAATGCCACTCGAACCCAAAGCTAGAGTTTGTGTCAGCCAACACCAAGTTATAGATCTGCAATGCGAAGAATACAAGTTGATCAGATGGGACGGTTAAAAGATAGATTCTGCTAGAGTTCACCAAAGAAAATCATTCAACTTGGAATAGTTGTATGATTGAAGGATTGCTAATCAAGATGGTTGGAAGAATGCATTTAGGCGACTAACAAATTCAATTGCAATTATTGAAAAAAATAAATAAATTCAAGTTGATGCTTTTTAGCATCATATTGACTGTTTGAGCTCCAAATTTTCAAGTTGGTGAATGGAAGATAAGAGCAATTTGGTGGTCACTTCCTCCTTATGGATGCCGGGAATAGTAGATACTTATGATTAGATGATCAAAGCCATCAGATTAAGGGCTTGCAAATGAATGGTAAGATCATTTTTAGTCCATTTTGCAAGCCCTTAATCTAATGACTATGATCACCCAATCTGGGTGGTTTTGGGGCGATGTGAAATTACCCATGGAGGAATTTGCATGAAGCTTCTCATCGAATCAATTAGAGAAGAATTTCTTTCTTTCTTATGTTTGATTATATTAGAGAATAATTTTTTTCTTTCTTAGATTTGATTATGTTAGCACTTGTTCCAAGCTGCGCCTATGAGGGTACTGTTCCAGCATGAGGGGGAGTATTGAAAGATTGATAGTTGAACAAAGCTTACTGAGCCCAAGTCCATGTAATAAGTCCCATATACCCTATTCATGTTTTTACTATTATAAATAAGAATACAGGTCTTGGGTTTCAATAAACCCTAAATATCTCATAATTTTACTCTCTCCCTGTCTCTCATTGTTTCTCTCTTCTAATTTTCTTATCTTCTTTTTTCTTCTTCTCATTCTAGCTTTTAATAGGCCTTCAAGATTAGCACGATGTAGCCATTTAATAGAATCAATGGTCAATAAAATTAAAATTATATTATTTGCCAGTGAATCACTATGAAAAACATCCTTGAACATGAGGGCTCATGTCATCTGTCCTTTTCCTCATAATGGAAAGTCTTCTTGACATGGAAAAATACCATAAGTTTATCTAAACATGTCCCCCTTCATCATCAAAAGACTTAATTATACAAGGTTTGGCACTAAAAGATGCGTGGACGTATGTATGCATACCAAAAAAATAATAATAATAAGACTGTTAGAATAGACAACACACCCAATGGGTGTATTAAAACGAATGGCTAGCATTGTGGTCCACCCCGGCCGACGGTCCTTGTCAGGCACTGATTGTAATGGTACACATGAAAATTGACTTTCTTTCTTTCTGGTGGGGCTCGCATCTTTCTAAGTAATCCGAAGTGACCTTGTATCAAGTGGCGAAAATGGATACGAATGCGAATGCTTATTCACTTACTGGAAGACAACCCTTGACCCAAAACACCAACAAAGTAGCATTCACATTTGCAATGAATAAGGTGATAATGGTGATATTTAAAAGATATATATGGAAATTTGCCCCTCAGAAAAATAAAGAATACAGAAATTCTGTTGTATATATAGAGTTATAGAGTACAATAATCTATTTGGATAGACTACAATTTGTATTGAAAACTTAAATTTGAAATCTCCATGGATAGAATGCTAACCACCCCGAGGTAGTTGCGGTGGAGATGAGGTAGAATTGTTAATAGAAATTAATTATATTTGAAAGTGTTCAAGATCTATGTTTCTAATGTAGAGTAGGTCGCGGACAGTTTCATGGCCAAGATGGATCAGAAAAGGTCTGATTGAAAGCGGAAGTGATCCGGACTGTCCATACCTTAAAACGGACGTATCTCGCAAACCGGAATGAGTTATTCGACATACCATATATGATTTTGGGGTAGGATGAGCTACTTTAGCCACCCGACCCTGCTATGCCGGGTTACATACGCCGAATTTGCGAAATACCATCAGATTGACGGTCGAATTCCCGTTTTTAGTAGGTTTTGGTTTGAGTATAACTCTTCATCCATGGGCATTAGGAGTTGTGCCCAATATGAAAAGTGCTTAGAATAATTAGGAGAATAGCATGGTGAATCCAAATAGGATACTATTTTTGGCTGAAAACCATGAGGTCTAGTGGAAATCATGAACGTCTATAAATAGTAAGTCACAATTTCTAGGAGTTTTAGTCGTAGTTTAATTCCGAAACTTCTTCCGTGTCTTAGTATCCCTACTTAAAGGGTTGTAAACTCGTTTATTTGGATCGTTAATCAATTTACGAATTTTCTAGAATTTATTTCTATTTATTCTTTCTTTTTCCTTGTCAATTTGAGAAGTCTTTATGAGGAGTCCAGAGAAGCTCCATGGATTTGGAGTAGTTATCCTTAAAGAAGACGGTGATTGACCTTATCACGTTCATCCATGTGTCAGTTTCCGACTAACGGAAGAAAAAAAAATCATCAATGAATGGGAGTGAGGACTCCCCTTGAGCTGATGGCAACTAACAATTGAATAAACTAAAATCCTGTGGATGGTGATTTAATGATTTGTTATTTATCGAAAGAAATGGAAGCCTTCCACCAGGAGAGTCAGTTAACCATGTAAGGGTTGTAAGCAACCCTTGACCATATTACGGATGTGCTAATTCTGCCCCGAGCCCAAGGCAATGCTCAGCTGTCTGTGACTGCTGTATGACACAATCCCGATTTCCATAGAGTGCTTCTGGAGGCAAATCATAGGGCTATCCCAGATGAGTTGAGCTCTAGCGATGAGGACGTCGATAGCGTTGTTGCCCGATGGCCAGTCCATGGAGAAGATCGAGTAGATCATGCTGAAAGAGACTATTGAAGTAAGACCGAACTTTCCAATTTTAATAGCTTATTGCATATAGGAGATTTCCCCAATTGATTAGCCAAAGTAGAGTAGTATTTTGATTATATGGACATGCCAGAAGAAAAAAAAGTGAAGTTGGTTGTGATCAAATTGAAATTCGGTGCTTCTGCATGGTGGGAGTAATTTACAACTCTTACATACCCGACAGAATAAGGCACCCATCCGATTATGGCCACGGATGAGACACTTTCTTTGATTATGACTCCTCCTCAATGTTTATGAATAGGTGTTATTCCAACAATGCCAAAAATGTCGACAGGGGAATCGGACCGTGGCATATTATACTGAAGAATTTCAATGGTTGGCAACGCAAAATAATTTGTCGGAGACCGAATCACAGAAGGTAGCACGATTCATAGAACGATTTAATTGGTAGGTAGGGCGGAAACACGACTTGCAAGAGTCCCTACTCAATTTTATCCTTTGATTCGGCCATCCCATGACGGTTCTCATGCATGATTCAACATTGGCCAAAGGAAAGGAACCAATAGGAGGGCGTCTTGAACTTCCTACAACCGCAAAGCATGACATAGGGAGCGGTCCATGTAGGCCTCGATGTGCAATGCCCAAGGCCAAACGGGTCTAAGCAGGATTCCAAATCCTTATGGTCAATCAAGCCCAAACAATTATTAGCGTTGTGGCCAACCGGACCACTTATCAAACACCTACCCTCAGTGCCGCACAGCCCACTTGACTATTAACGAATGGGGCACTAAAGGTGAGTCAGTGGAAGAAGGCCTTGGATTTGATGAGGATAAACAAGTCGTTGAAGAAGAATCTGGTGATGAAGATGGTTGACCGAGGATCATGGTGAATCCTTGGTCGTGAGGTAGTTATTGTACACTCTAAGAAAGGAGGTGTACCCACAACGGCACAATATATTCCATACATGGTATACAGCCAACGGTAAGGTCTGTGATATAATCATATACAGTGCCAGTAGCGAGAACATCGTCTCGAAGTTAATGGTAGACAAGTTGTGTCTACCTATGACAAAGCATCATTCCCCTTACTCGATTGGCTGGATAAAAAAGATGAACAAGACCAAGGTAATTGAACAATGTACTATCTCATTTTCAATTAATATGAATTATAAAGATCAAGTACTTTATGACGTGGTCAGCGTGCAAGCATGTCATATGTTGCTCAGTCGACCATGGCAATCAGATTATAATACGACCCACTAAGGACGAGACAATATTTATGTCTTCGTCAAAGATGAACGAAAGATTATCCTTGCCCTTATGAGACCAGAGAACGACTTTGAAGCTTATAAAGAAGAGGGGAACTCCCTCTTAACCATTCGAGATTTCATAGAGGAATCCAAGAAAACCGACGAGGTATATGCCGTGTTGGTAAAGGGTGAGGAATCGAAGCCCTTAGACATTCCTCCAAGTTTAAGGTGTTGCTGAATAAATTTAAATAAATCTGGCCCAAAGAGTTACCTGATGGATAGTCCCCCATGTGGAACATCCAACATCACTCATATCTCATCCCTGGGGCTAGCTTACCAACTGCCCTCACCATCAGATGAATCCAAAAGAGTGTGAGATACTTCCGGGGTAGGTGGAGGAATTAATTAGTAAGAGTCTTTTGCAAGAGTGCATGAGCCGTGCACTATGCCAACTTTATTAACGTCGAAGAAAGATGGGAGATGGTACATGTGTGTTGAAAGCCGAGCAATTAACAAGATTACTATCAAATATTAGTTCCCAATACCGCGGTCGGATGACATTCTTAATACGCTAGAAGTTGCCAAGGTGTTCTCTAAACCAGATCTGAGGAGCAGATACCATTAGATTCGTATCCGGCCTCGTGATGAGTGGAAAACGACATTTAAAACCAAGGAAGGGTTGTACGAGTAGTCGGTCATGTCCTTCGGTCTATCGAATGCGCCGAGCACTTTTATGCATCTGATAAATCAAGTATTGAAGCCGTTCATTAACTGGTTTGTAGTAGTATATTTTCATGATATCCTGATATATAGCCAGGGTGAGACAGCACATGGAACATCTCAGGCAGGTGCTACAGGTCATGTTAGTTAACAAGTTGCATTTGAACTTGAAGAAGTGTAATTTTTAACGGACAACTTGTTGTTCTTAAGATTTGTTATGACGTCCACAGGCATTCATGTGGACGACAAAAAGGTACAAGCTATCAGGGAATGACCAATTCCGACGAACATTCATGAAGTGAGGAGTTTCCACAGGTTGGCGACATTCTATCATCGATTCGTGCTAAATTTCAACACTATAGTCGCACCCATTACAGATTGTCTGAAAAATTATCTCTTCCAGTGGACCAATGAGGTTGACAAGAGCTTTGCTAAAATCAAGTATCGGTTGTCCACAATACTAGTCTTGATTATTTTCAGTTTCAATAAGCTGTTTGAGGTTGACTGTGACGCCTCATATGTCGGAATTGGAGGAGTCTTATCACAGGAAGGCAGGCCAGTAGCCTTTTACAGTGAGAAGCTCAGTGAAGCCCGAAAGAAATTGTCAACATATGAGTTTGAACTGTATGCAGTGGTTCAAGCACTGCGACATTGACGATATTATCTAATTCAGAGAGAGTTCGTTCTCTACACCAACCATTAAGCCTTAAAGTATATTAATAATCAGGCTAACGTGAACCATGTGTATACTAAATGGGTCACATTTTTGTAGGAATTCACGTTCATTTTGAAGTACAAGTCAGCGCAACAGAACAATGTAGTTGATTCACTTAGCCATCATACATCACTAGTTACGAAGAGCAATGAGGTGGTCAGCTTCAATTGTCTTAAGGAGTTGTATGCCAAGGATGATGACATCAAGGATGTATATATGAAGTGCCAAGAGGGTCATCCCAATGACCTATGTATGCAAGATGGTTTCCTCTTTGAAGAGATTCAATTGTGCATCCCCCAAAATTCTCTGAGGGAGCAAATCATCTAAGAGCTTCATGGAGGTGGCCTTGGTGGACACTTTGGGCGAGAAAAGATGTGGGATCTTGTTGAGGAATGATATTACTGGCTACAATTGGCACGTGACGTGAGCAAAGCGGTGTAACATTGTCATATTTGTTAGACCTTTAAGGGAAAATATCAGAATGCGGGCCTCTACACCCCATTACCTATGCCTGACGGCCCTTGGGAGAACTTATTTATGAACTTCATGATTGGTCTCCCACGAACACGGGGCAACATGGATTCAGTGTTCGTGTGGTAGATTGTTTTTAAAAGATGGCACACTTTATCCCATGTAAGAAGACCCTTGATGCAACACAAGTGGCAAATTTATTCTTTGGAGAGGTTATGCGGTTACATGGGGTTCCCAAGACCATTACTTCTAACTATGACATGAAGTTCATTATCCACTTTTGACGGACTTTGTAGGATCAATTCGATACGTGACTTCAGTTCAGTAGTGTCTACCACCCGTAAATAGAAGGGCAAACTGAAGTTGTGAATTGCACGTTGGAAAACCTCCTCTAGTGTATTTTAGGTGATAAACCAAAGCAGTGGAATTTGGCCCTGTCTCAAGTGAAGTTTGCATTCAACGATATGGTGAACTGCTCAACAGCGAAGTCCCCATTCCAAATTGTTTATGGTTGAGTGCCACACACTTGACTTAGTCTATTTGCACAAGCTCCCACGCATGAGCATTGCTGTGGAACATACGTCAAACCAAATTGTGGGCATTCATGCAGATGTGTAGGCCAAGTTACAAGTTTTAAATGACAAGTACAAGAAGCAAGTCGACAAGCATTGACTGCAAAAGCTGTTTGAGGTGGGCGACCATGTTATGGTGCATCTACGTAAGAAGAGATTTTCAACTGGCCGGGACCTACAATAAATTGAAGAACAAGAAGATTGAATCGACATCGATCCTTCGAAAGATTAGTGACAACGCTTACTTTGTTGATCTCTTAGATGATATTGAGATATCACGTACGTTCAACATTGTGACATGACTGAGTATCATGAACCGAAGTTGGACGAGAATTCGAGGTTGAGTTCTTTTGAAGTGGAGGGGACTAATGTAGAGTAGTTCACAAACACTTTTATGTAAAAGATGGACTAGAGAAGGCCTAATCGGAGGCGGAAATGATCTGGACCGTCAGAACCTTAAAACGGTCATATCTCGTAAATCAGGATGAGTTTTTCAACACATTATATGATTTTGGGGAAGGAGAACCTACTTAGGCCAACTAACCCTACTATGATGGGTTGCCCATGCCGGATTTGTGAGACTCCATCAAATCGATGGTCAAAAGTCCCATTTATTTTTTTATTTTACTATAAATAGTAAGGTTTAGTTAGAGTATAACTTTTAATCCTTTGAGTTGTGGAAGTCATGCCTAACATGAAAAGGGCTATAAAAGGGTTAGGAGAATAACATGGTTGGGCTGAATTGGACACTTAATATTTTTGGCCCAAAACCATGAAGTTTAGTAGGAATAGAGGTTGCATATATGTAACGTCTCGAAAAATTCCGTACAAAGACCCGAGTACCACCTCAGGCAGAAATCACTCAGGATCAAATCCTTTTTAGGAATTAGACAAAATTAACTAAGTGTTAAACTAGATTAGCTACGAAATCCGCTTGATCCACTTTAAATACGATCTGCAAGACCCAAAACTTGTAGAATTATTGACGCTAGGTTACCCTAAAATCTAGGATTAATCTCATTACCCAGTTGCTCTCGGGAGCACATTGAAACTTCGTATCGGATCTGGACCGCACGTCGAAAGTCCGATTACTACGAAGTTATATAATTAAGACCGCCTTGCTGGGCTTGACAACCATCTCGAAAATCAAATCCAGATAGTGTCCCGGGGCTATTTGCTTAAGCCCAGAGTGAAGAGTGTGAGAAAATGTGGTTTTCTTTAGAAATAAAATTTAATTTAAGTAATCTGAGACTTGTCGCTTGCGGGCTGAATATAAGGATTCAGACCATCAGAATATGACCCAAATACACCCTTAGATCAGGGGAGATTTCATACACAGGTTAGTGTACTTGTGGCCCTGATCGATGATCGTGGACCGTTGAACGAAAACTGGTCCGCCGAGGTCGATTTATAAATCTGATTGGATTGAAAGCTTAGCTCGACCTAGATCCATGGTCAGGGAGCTTAAGTCCGACCTTTGGCTCAAGGGGGGGCTTCGGAAGTGCTCCGTTAAGCTGAAACAGACTCCCTTTGGCTATAACCTAAGTATACCTTGGCCCTGGGGCCATTTCTACCAGTTTTAGGCCTATATAAGGACCTTAAACCCTCTCCCATTCACTCCATACGAATTTGAGAAAACCCTAAGAGAGAGAAGAGAGAAAAGAGAGGGAAGGTGTGGGAGAAGTGGGAGAAGATTCCTGGTACTCTATCCTGCTATTCTACGTGCCTATTCATTGTGATCTAATCGCTATTCCGGCGATTCTGACTTTGTTCTTAGGTAAGAAAACCTAACCCTAATCTGTTCTAGGGTTTCAATTGTTACAAGTGGCGAGATAGCTGACTTAACTCGTGCTATAGGTTGTCATTCCATCGTTGACGAAGACTTGGAGTCTCTGTCGAATTCGTTACGCTTCTACGGCGTAAGGTGTGGACTATAGATGTATAGGTTATGGTTTTCAAAGCTTTCAATGTCGGATAATGATAGATTCCTGATGTAGATGTTATTTCACATGCATAAAGTGATGTCCGTTTTGTTTTTCAGGTATACGTTAACTAGGTTGAATATACTGTATTCTTCGTATTTGTAGAAAATACCGTATACATACAAAATATGAAAATGTGTTTGCCATGATTAACTACCGTGTGTATAAGCTAGATGTATGTGTAACAACTCCTCGGTGAAAGGATTCGCCCTAATACATGTTTTGGCCAACATACGTTATGTATGTTACTAAGTGTAGTCTAAGTGTTTGTGAAAATGCTTGTATGAGTAAGTACTTGGGAGATAGTGCTTTAGGTGGGAGTTGAGATAGGATTCTCAACTACCTTAGAGATGTGTATGATTTCCTCCATGCAAGTTGTTTAGTTTAATTGCTTACTTCTGAAATGTATGTGTTTGAATTTCCTATTTAAGTTGTGTTATAACATGCTTGTTTACACTACTTGGTTAATTTCTGCTCTGACTACTCCACATGCTTACTGGTTAAGGATTAAATGTGTTTGGGACTACAGTATAGTCCAGGCAATCGGTAGCCGGCTTTGAGTTCGTGGCTGAGATTCATTCGCCACGTAGGACGTGTTTGACGAACCTGAGTCGTACTAGGGTTGTCGGCAGTGGTTAGGCCACACGGAGTGTTTACGCACTTCATGTCGTTCAACTTCAGGTGCGCTCGTGCTAGTCGAGCTCGTCAAGTAACCCGATTGGCCCGATGTATGTTCATCATGTTTGGACGCTACTGCTTAAACCTAAGGTACCAAACTCACCAGTGAAATCCCGTTTAACCTTGGTACCTCGATTCGCTAAGACTCATGAGTCGGACATGGTGGTATGGGACATTGTGGTCGAGCTATCGGCCTACGCTGGGGCGACGAGCCTCCTCGTAGTGACATCGTATGAGATTTTTTAGGACTGATGACCCTAGAATGGATCATTGTTTGGGAAATGAAATAAGGGAGGTACCTTAGTTTTCCAACTCTGCTGTATGAAAATGACTAATAAGAACTTGGTAATCATATGTATGCACCGCATTACGTGTGCATTTGGCGTAGCAGGTCAAGCACTGAGGAAGGGTTGCATGCGCGATTGTGAGATGAAGTCGCTGAGGGAGCGTAGGCGAGGGCATGCATCATATCATTCATATCATTCTTGCATTAATGAGAGTACTTATGACCTGATTGTTGTATTGCTTTATCATTACTGCTTGATCGAATTGATAAATGTTAACCTTTGCTCTATGATTCCACTGAATTGATCACTCACTCCCACGTTACGGGACGATGTTTTAAACACCAACCAGACTCTGTCTTGATTGCAGATGACGACATGACCCTAGAGGCAGAGCCTGATTACTATGACGATCAGGACGAGTTCTCGTATATGCAGTTCTCCGGCGGTTTCGCTTAGGCCGTCCGGATCGACGGGACTACAGGGCTTATCATTGTAGTTGTACTATTTTTTTGACATTTTGATTTTTGAACTATTACATGTATATGGTGACTCAGTGATGTATTCATACTCTTGAGACCGATCGTAAACTTTTGACTCATACACGTATATATATACATCTTTTAGTCTTTCGCTTGCATTATATTAATTGATTTGGAGTATGAATTACTGTTTTGGTATAATCCCACTCATGATTAACGCACTAAAACAGACAACATTCAATCATAGGTATATATATTGCATAAGTGATGTTTTATAACTCGGGAGTTGGGTTGCTACTCGACCCCCGATTTTCAGGACGTTACAATATAAATAGTAAGTATACTATTCATGGTAAGTCACTTTTTCACAGTGTTTGAGTTAGAATGTAAGTCTAAAATTCCATCCTAAGTTGGAGCTCCTTATTTAAAGAGTTGTAATTACATTTTTTTATCATCAATCAAATTATTTCAAATTTATTAGAAATTATTTCTATTTTTATTGTGAATTTGAGGAAGCTCTACAAAGAGTCAGAAAGCTCCATAAGTTTAGAGTAGATATCCCTTGAGGAAGACGGTGATCGACCTCATCACATCCCTCCCTGCGTCAGCATGTGTGATTGAGTGCAAAGTCACAAACCTCTGCATAACTATTATGATTTTGTAAAGGAGAACCTACAGAAAACCATTTTTTAGGGAGAGATAGAGTTTAAAAAAAAAAAAACCAATTGCTTGGATTATCGAGTCATGACATGGCCCCACTTGTCAGTATCAAAAACTGCTTACACACTGCAGGGGTGATCAACCTTTCATTAGGTCCTCTTAGCTTCTACCAAAGGTTCCATGGCTAGGATCTGCCTATCTGGGTGATTTTTGGTGCATGGTCCATTCAAAATTGAACCCTAACGGTTTAGATTACTGAACTATTACAAAATAAAAATGCAAGGACACTAAAGTAATCTTCAAGTTTAAGATTTCTCATTTCTAAAAATGGTCCCAATTCATGACCCTTCATCAGACAAAGGCCATCCAAGTTCATTTTCCAACGACTTGGATCAATAGAAAATGAAGAATATAATAATATTAACACCTAATTATCTCTTTCATCAAACATTCAATATTTGGACATTAGGTACACATGTACAAGATCAGTACCCTTCATCTAGGGGCCCTAAAAATCACACCTATTGGGTCATTCTAACCATAGACCGGAGGAATCTTGAGCGTTCAGGAAATGTCCAACCAACAGTCTACATTCAGTGGGCCACCTTAACCTTTCTAGAATAAGGACTGGTCCACCACAGGTGGACTTAGGTCCGACTGAAGTCTTAAAATCCAAATAATCTGTAATTATTTAATAGTGGGCGAACAATAGAAGGGCTGGGAAGTGGGCCCAGATAATGAATGACTGTCTCAGCCTGGAGAGAGTAGCTTTAGGCCTAATTAATAAGTACTAGGGCCGAGAGTTGAGCGAGTTCAATCCGACCGGTGTCTGACCCGACATTAGGTTGGGCTCAGGCAGGAGCTATACAAACACCAACCAATAAAACTTTGGTCAGGCTCTGGTCGAGGACTCGAGTTGCCTGACCCAACCCAAACCTAATCGATATATAAGTTATAAATTATAATTAAATATAGATCCTCCATTTTAAAGGCATGTGAAATTCTAGTGTCATAAGGTCTCATTGGTCCATGTCATTTTCGATGACTCAAGCTAACAACATAAGTAGGATTTCTCTCCCAAATAGGTTGCCTGTTGTATAACATGACTTTTAAATGAGCAGTTGTCTTATATTTAAACTTATTTATTTAGAAAAAAAATAAAGACCTTTATGGTAAATAACTATATATATTGTTGGTGCAAAAATCTGGTGCGCCCCCCTTCCGACTGTGATCTTGCAAAAGAAGGAGACAAAGGAGACCCTGTCCAGAGCTGGGGACCCTCCGATGCCAAAGTCAGAACTATGATCGTTTTTAAGGGTTTTTAGGGAGAGCTCTTGCGTACCTTTCACCTTGGAAATCTCCTGTATTTATAGGAAGAGGAGGATCCCATCGTGCCAGGATTATTTTCCTGATATCTTGGAGATTTGGCATCAATCCGTTTTAGGACTCCAGTGGATCTTGAGATCTTTGGGATCGGAGATCCTTTTACTAGATTTTCGAGAAGATATTTTACTTTACACCGTTTCTTCCTTGCTCGGATCGGGCTAGGCCGATTCTACTAGTGAGTGAGTCTCGGTCGGCTATAAAGGGTAGAGCTACTTGCCTTCTGTCGGATGAGATGACACTGATTCGTAATCGGTGTACTTTCTCAATCCGATAATCGACTCTGTAACTGACCTAAAGATGGGTCAGTTTTATGGTCGGTTGGGAGGCTTCTGAGCTTTGGGCCTTAATCAGCCTCTTTGGATGTTACTACCTCGTTTATCGAGTCAGCTTTACGCATCTCGTAAATTCTTCCTTTTGGTTCTGGACTTTGTAAGTCTTGGTCGGGAGTTGTTCCTTATAACCCGAGCTAAGTCTCTCCTTTAGGCATTTGGTATGCTTGCCTCAGTCGGGCCCGTTGTCTCAGGTTCCCGGGGGCTGTCAGTGGAGTTGGTCCATTCCATAGCCGAGTCTCTAGACTCGTCTTATTTTTCCCCAATAGTGTGGGGTAGTGTGGCCCACTGATCTAGGATTTTTTTATTTAAAACCTCTCCTAGATTGCCCCTCCTTCACAAACCACCTCTCCAAGCCTCCCCTTTTCTTCAAAACTTCTTGTTTCTCTCTCAAATCGCCCCACCAAACGTTCTCTCTTCCATTTTCGTGCACCATCTCCACTACCCTGCTGAAAACCCTTCCCTATTGCTGCCTACCCTCTTCATTCTCTCTCATTTGAGCTCTTAAGCCTCTTATTTGAAGCTCAAATTCATGTAAACCCACTAACCTACCCTATTTCTTCATTTTCCCTCTCTATTCCCTTTCATTGAGCCTTTACCACCTTCTTTAAGGCTCAAATTCGTGGAGAACCAAAGAACCCATCCCTTTCTTCCCTCTTCTCTACTTTTCCATGGCCCTATTCGAGTTCATTACAGCCATTTTCTCGCTTTCCACCTTTCCTTTTCTCATGGGAAAGAGAAAGGGTGCCGTGGATGAAGCCGGGCATAGTTGCCCCACTCGTTCAAGGAGACCGAGAGGCGCCACTGCAAGCACGGGCGTTGAACGCGAGGTGTGGACTAAGCGAGATCTTGATCCCCAAGCTCCTCTCCCAAGAGCTCTACTGGCGGAGTTGTCCCATGGAAGATATGCGGACCGTAGGGTCCTTTTTGAAGCCCAGGTGGATGGGCGACTCTTTGGAGCCTATCTGTTATTGGAGAGTCTGCCTGAAGCCGGTTGGGGCCCTGTGTTTGAGGTAAAATATTGTGTGAATGTGGATACTGTCCGAGCTTTCTACACCCACATTCAAGAGCCTACTGTAACTCCCTGAAAATTGGGGGTCGAGTAGCAACTCAACTCCCGAGTTCCAAAACATCACTTATGTAACATATATGCTTATGATTCAATGTTGTCTGTGTTAGTGCATTAATCATGAGTGAGATTATACAAAAACAGTAATTCATACTCCAGATCAAGTTGTAAAATGCAAGCAGAAGACTGAAAGACATATATACACGTATATAAGTCAAAGATCACGATCGGTCTCCAAAGTATGAATACATCACTGAGTCATCATATACATGTAATAGTCTCAAAAATCAAAATGTCAAAATAGTACAACTGCAATGATAACCCTGTAGCCCCGTCAATCAGAAGATGGTCTACATAGACCCGTCTGATAGCTGCATAAAGGAGAAACCCTCCTCATCATCATAAAGACCGGCTCCGCTTCGCAAGCATCGCCATCATCTGAAACTCAAACAGGGTCTAGTTGGTGTGTACACACCGTCCCGTAACATGGGAGTGAGTGATCAACTCAGTGGAACAATAAAGCAGAGGTTAACATGTTATCGATTCAATCAAGCGGTAATGATAAAGCAGTAAATCACACATCCCTAAGTACTCTTGTTAATGCAAGAATGATATGAGTGTCTGATGCATGCCCTCGCCTACGCTCCCTCAGGACTTCATCTCACATTCGCGTATGAATAACATTGCCTTAGTGCTTGACCTGCTACGCCTGAACGTACGCGTAATGCAGTGCATGTATATGATTACCAAGTTCTTATTAGTCCTTTTCATACAGCAGGGTTGGGAAACTAAGGTTCCTCCCTTATATCAATACCCAAACAATGATCCATTTTAGGGTCGTTAGTCCTAGTAAATCTCATACGATATTGCGGTTCTAGGTCGCTGCAAAGGGCTCGTCGCCAAATCAGTACAAGCCTAGTTCATACTCTGATTACTACGGAAAGGCTCGTCGCCTCAATGCAGGTTCAGGGTATGCTCGAGGTCACTACAAAGGGCACGTCTAGGGCTGTCAGGGCTATTACACGGAATCGTTACACCACTCCCCCATCACCCATCACGGCTTCGTCACCAAAACAATGTAGGCCGATAGCTCAAATACAGTGTCCCATACCACCGTATTCAGCTCACGAGTCTGGGTTGCTCATTGGTCACTACAGGTGGGCTCATCGCCCCGGCGTAGGCCGACAGCTTGACCACGGTGTCCCATACCACCATGTCCGGCTCATGAGTCTTAGCAGATCGAGGTACCAAGGTTAACGGGGTTTCCACTGGTGAGTTTGGTACCTTAGGTTTAAGCAGTAGCGTCCAAGCATGGAGAACATACATAGGGCTAATCGGGTTACTTGACGAGCTCGACTAGCACGAGCGCACATCGAGTTGATTGACATGAAGTGCGTAAGCACTCCGTGTGGCCTAACCACTGTCGATAACCGAAGTACGGCTCGGATTCGTCGAACACATCCTGTGTGGCGAAACAACATCATCCACCAATCTAGGTTCTGTTACCGATTGCCTGGACTATACAATAGCCCCAATCACATTCAATTAAAAAAAAATATCTTAGAAGATAGTTAAAGCAATAATGAATCAAGATTTCAAATCATACAATCATGTCCGCTTTAGGGCTATCAGGGCTGTTGCACGGAATCGTTACACTACTCTCCCATCACCCTTCACGGCTTTGTTGGAATACAACTTAAATATGAATTTTTATATATGCATTACATAGATAAACAAACACTATAATATATGGTACATGGAGGAAATCATACACATAGTTAAAGGAGTTGCGAATCATATCTCAACACTCAATTAGAGAAGAATTTATAAGCACTTATACAAACATTTTTTACATACACTTAGTCTGCACATAACATCATACATGGTATGTAGTAGTTAGAATACGTATTAAGGCAAGTCCTTTCGTCAAAGGATTGCCGCCTATACAACAATCACATATCCACGATGGTTAGTCGTGGTGTACACTAATGCATAGTTTATACCCACTTAGACATTTTCACAAACACTTAGGCTACAACTTGTGCATATACGACGTATGTTAATATAACAGGTCTTAGGCTCATCCATTCACCCAGAAGTTGATATACATGCATCTAGCATACATAGACACAAATTAATCATGGCAAGCACAAATCCGTATTTCATACGTATATGGTATTTTTTACAAATACGAGGAATATCGTATATTCAACATAATTAATGTATATCTGAAAAATGATACGGACAACACTTTGTACATGCCTTGAAAACCATAACCTGTACATTTAAAGTCCGCACCTTACGCTGTAGAAGCGTAACGAATTCACTAGAAACTCTAAGGCTTCGTCAACGAGGGTATATCAACCTTTAACATGAGTTGGGTTAGTTAATTCATAACCTACACTACCTGAAACCCGAAAACAGATTAGGGTTAGGTTTTCTTACCTAAGAACGGGATCGGTATCACCGGTAGAGCAGTACAGAAGGGCTGATTCAGTCCGTGGAATGATGCGATTGAATCCCAGGGATGGACTCCAACTCTCTCTCTCTCTCTCTTTCCTTCTCTTTCCTCTCTTCTCTCTCCTAGGGTTTCCCAAATTCGTATGGGATGAGAGAGTGAGGGCTTAAGGCCCTTATATAGGCCCAAAACTGATGGGAATGGCCCCAGGGCCAAGGTATACTTAGGTTATGTCCAAAGAGCATCTGTTTCAGCTCAACGGAGCATTTTCGGAGCCCCCCTTGAGCCAAAGGTCAGACTTAAGCTCCCTGACTATGGATCTAGGTCGAGTTAAGTTTGCATTCCAGTCGGGTTCCCAGATCACACGTGGCGGACCAGTTTCAGTTCAACGGTCACCGGAACTCGATCAGGATTACAAGTACACTGCCATGTGTATGAAATTTCTCCTGATCCGAGGGTGTATTTGGGTCAGATTCTGACGGTCTGATTGCTTATATCAGGCCCGCAAGTGACAAGTCTCAGATTACTTAAATTAGATTTAATTTCTAAAGAAAACCACGTTTTCTCACACACTTCACTCCGGGCTCAAGCGAATAGCCCCGGGACACTATCTGGATTTGATTTCTGAGATAGTTGTCAAGCCCAGCAAGGCGGTCCTAATTATATAACTTCATATTATTCGTACTTTCGACGTGTGGTCTAGATCCGATATGGAGTTTCAATGTGCTCCCGAGAGCAACTGGGTAATGAGATTGATCCTAGATTTTAGGGTAACCTAGCGTCAATGATTCTACAAGTTTTGGGTCTTGCAGATCATATTTAAAGTGGATCAAGCGGATTTAGTAGCTAATCTAGTTTAATACTTAGTTACTTCTTGTTTAATTTCTAAAGGATTTGAGGTTTGAGAAGTTAATAAGGGGTTAAGATCGACTCCTTGCCTAAGGACATCTAACTCCAGGTTGGCAAAAATCTGAGGCGTTACAATCTACCACCCTTAAAAATAATTTCGTCCCTGAAATTGCCTAAGGATAGTAAGTAAAGATTTTATTATTCCTCTTGCTCAAGTTTTACTAATTTCAAGTTTATATGTGTGGTACGACGTATACTATCTATGCTAGTCTGGCTCATGTTCGTCTACCCCCCTTAAAAATATCCTTTATCTCTTGCTTATACCCTGGTGGTTTGCTACAATTCATTCCTTTATCTATTTGACATCTTGACGACAATTCCCATTTATTTAGAGTAAGATATTTTGTTTCAATGGTCGACCAATACGGAGAGACGGTTGTAGTGGGCTTGATCCCGATACATCGATCGTCTACCTGACCAGGGTAGAAGGCTCATCGTATCTCTTCCTAGTCCTGGTAGATCTTGGTCTTCTGCTCGGTCAAAACAGTGAGTCCATTGGTAGCCACCCAGGATTGAGAAGTGGGTCAAGCCGCGAATGCTTCGCAGTTGTATATGCCAGTAACTCCGTAGTCTGATCACTCTTAAAAAAAACTTAGGGAATGTTCATCAATGAAAGGGTCAAATTTTCTAGTCATAAGGTTGCCCATTGGGTCTTGGTCTAGGAGAGTCCTCATCTTAATTCATGTCCATGGTAGTAGTTACACTCGTACTCATTGTTAGGCCCTTTCTATAATACGAATTAGTTTAATGCTTAAACCCTAATTACTTTCCTTCTAGTAACCTTATTATCGACATTCTAAGAAAGGTTCAAATCCTATTTAGTGACCTATCTTTACGTATAGTCCAATTCCATTCGATCCTAGGCCAGTGGGCTATCGGTCCACCAAGCTTCCGTTGCGCCCTAACTCGACCGCATTCATAACCTTTCTACCCCCCTTAAAAATGTATTTAAGGCTCGAGAATCCATGTCTCGCTCCGTACGTCAGAATGAGGTGTAATTTAGACCTATTCTTGGCAGGAAATTGGAAACAATCTCTCAATACATCGGTCTTCCTTCTATCGGTGATGTGTGCTATGACATTAGTACTTATGGTTATATAAAGGAGATAAAATGATGGGTGTTGTGGTTGGTTTCAGGGACGAGTGTGAGTTTGTGGTAAGGTGCCTAACTATACCAGGGAAGGGCCTTTGCCATGGTCTCGACTTACCTCTTTAATCATGTCTAGTTGAATACTGTAAGATAGTCTATACATTATTAGTGCATAAGGAATTTAGATCAAATAGGTTAACGGACAGACTATCTTTCTAAGGCCATATGCCCAATATGTATGCCCGAATGGTCTGTGATTCATGACCTAATCCCTAACTCTATGTTGCCCATTTGAGAAATTTCTTAGGCCCGAGCAAAGTATCCCTATTGGCTATATGTTCTCAAAGGCGAAGCAAACTTTTGGTTGTAAGTGGTTCGGCCAACACGGAAGAAAAGTTGTGTAGTGGGTTTGAGCCGGATACATAGACCTTCTGCCTAGCCAGGACATAAAATTATCATATTAGTTCTTAATCCTAGTTGATCCCGACCTTTTACTTGATCAGAGCATTGAGTTCATTGGTAACTACTAGGATAGAGAATTCAATTCAAACCGCGAATACCTCGCTTATATATAGTTCTCTACTCCGTGTTCCTGATTGTAATAAGCCCTTGAGAAGGCAATTCTAAGAGTTGTGTTGATTTGACCTAACGTTCAATCTAAGTGATATATATAAGTTTTCCCTATGCGTAATAGTTTCTAATCAAAACAACTTTTCTAAGAGTTATTAAATAAGCCTATAAGTATTAGGGGGATTCAACGAAGGAATGAGATCTCACTCCAACCTAATCAAGCCAACTAACTAAGTCTATCTTTCAATTGTCTTAGCATAATCAGTGTTTTACATTCCTTAGTATAACTAACCAATAGGTGTAATCCAAAGTCTATGCTTATACGCTAGATGATTTCATACCCTTCCTAATATAAGAAATTGTTTATCGCTTAGGGTCAAACATTGTCTGATTGGAATTGAGTTACCTGAACTTGAATTTAACTACACTCGAGAACTACATACATGCTCATACTAGCTAAGAAGGTCCTAGGGTTCACTTTATTAATTTGTTGGATTTCCTATACTGCCAGATTTGTTTGCAATCTAGGAGTACCAACTCTAGGTCCAAAACTCTAAGGGCCTGTTTGACCAATGGTATTAGGTTGTATTAAATGGATTGCATTGCTAATCCCACTTCGGGATTGGGAATGACATGTTTGGAAGGAGGGTGGAATAGGATTAAAATCAATTTCATAGGCTTTGAAAAATGAGTCTTGTGTTGAAAAGTGTGAGATGAGATTTGTGGATTTAGAAAGTTATAAGACACAAAAGTTGGGTTTTGTGCTCATATGGGTGTGAAATGGTGAGGCCAAGAGGAGTAAGAGATGGGTTTAGAAGAGTAATGGTGGAGGGGTGGAAGGAGTTCACAATTGTCAAGTACAACTCCTGTCAAGCATTGTACACATTCGATAATAAAAGGAGCTTCATGCATTTCATTTGACCCAAAATCGTCATAATACATGGGATGTAGCATTGCATGGGCCGTGACAGAAGATGCATGTGAGCTAATACAATTAAGGCTTCAAACACTAAAAGATACTACCAAACTACCACACTACGAAGCCACTCAACATAAAAAAATAAAGGTCCTAACACAACATAAACAAACTACGAGACAACGGCATGGATGACTAGGCATTCGAGTCTGGCGACGGAGGAGGGGCACCCTTATCCTGCAAGCAGCACAGGATAGTCTTCAAAGTACGAGTCACTTTCTTGAACTTGTGTTTCACAAGGCCCCGAAGATCCATAATATCCTGTTGTAGGACCGCTTGACCCTATCGTAGGGCAGTCTGATCCTCCTCAAGTCGAGTTATACGAGCATCCTTAGCAGCCCAATCAGTGTCCTGCTCTAGTGGCGTAGGAGGGGAGCTCTCCTCCGTATCTTAGGCCTCTTCTTCTTCTTCGCTCACTTCCTCTTCCATTTCAGCTCCACCTTCTTCCTCACTCTCTTCCTCTTCACTCTCTGTCTCATCCTCACTCTCCTCAAGTCGGGCTTGTCGTTGTCGTGGCCCTATTTCTATCTGGTTGAGAGTGGTTTCATTGATGAAATGTTGAGGCACTGAGAGTTCTGCACCAAGACCGTAGTCGAACTCGCATGCAATCCTACGTATAAGTCGGCCAAAGGGGAGTGAATCAGTCCTTCTATTTGAGCATGCAATCAGAACAATCTGTCACAAAACATACGTGGACACACACAACTCCTCTCCCTACCCCGCTTGGTATAGAAATTCAACCATCAGCCGCGTGCACTCACTGCGATTGCTACACCTGGGATAGACGTTGAACGTGAAGATGTGATGGAGTAGACGAAAGTCGTCAGTCATGCTGGTCACTAGCAAACTATTGTTTGGCTGCCATTGAACCAGTCGACCACAAAGGAAACGCGTACAGCGATCCCTTTCTCGTGCATTCTTCAGATTCTTCTCACTTACGTGGACTTGGCCAAGAGGTATGTACATAAGTCGAGCTATCAGGCCAGCGTCGATTGTGGCCTCCCGATCTCTTCCGAATGGGATCTTGAACTGCAAGGGAGCCAGCGTAGGCTCTCGAATATGGGCATAAAAAGCTTGGACAGTACCCACATTTGCACGATATTTTTCCTCAAACACAGGGCCCCAACCGGCCTCACCCAGGCGCTCTAATAACAGATACTTTCCAAAGAGCTTCTCGTCAACTTAAGCTTCAAAAAGGACCCTATGGCAACATATCTTCCATGGGACAACTCTGCCAGTAGAGTTCTTGAAAGAGGAGCCTGGGAATCGAGGTCCCGCTTCGTCCATATCTCACGCTCAACGCCCGTGCTTGCGGTGGCGCCTCTCGGTCTTCTTGCACGAGTGGGGTGACTAAGCCCAGCTTCATCCACGTCACCCTTTCTCTTTCCCTTGAGAGAAAGAATGGTGAAAATTGAGAAAATGGTCGTAACAACCTCGAATAGAGCCATAGAAAAGTGAAGAAAATGGGGTAAAGGGCTGGAGTCTTTAGGTCTCCACGGATTTGAGCCTTAAAGGAAGGTGTAAAGGCTCAAATGAAAGGGAATGAAGAGGGAAAATGAAAAAAGAGAATGGGTAGTGGGTGCACACGAATTTGAGCCTCAAATGGGGGATTCAAGAGCTCAAATGAGAGAGAATTGAGAGGTAGACAACAATGGAGATGGGTATACAGCAGGGTGGTGGGTGTGGTGCACGAAAACGAAAGAGGAAGGGGTTGGAGGGACGATTTTTATAAAAAATCTGAAGTTTGGAAGAGAAAGGAGAGCTTGGGAAGGCACTTTGTGAAGGAGGGGTGACTTAGGAAGGGTTTTAAATGAAACACCTTACATCAGGGGGCCACACTACATCCCAAACACCGTCGGCCCGAGTGGCCTGCCCGCGAGCCCCTCGCCGGATTCTGGAGGTTTTGGCGAGGGCTCGCCCCTTGGGTGAGGTCCTCCTGCCCCCTTGGTCCAAAAATGTATGGGGCCCACCCTGGGTTCCTCTGGAAGTGCCCCGTTTGGGCCCCACCTCCGTTTCGAGTCTATTTGGGCTATTTCAGAAACTATCTGATGTATATTTGCATTTAGCGATTTCTAAAGGCTGGGATGGGGTCATTGGTGATCTAAACCTATCAATAGATGGTCTAGAAGATCCGGGGTCGCCTTATGCAATCACGGGGCGTACGGACGCGATCGATTTCGGTGAACTTCGCCAATTGGCTAAGTCGGGGAAACCTATGCCTGTTTCTATATTTTCTCGCACCCACCTAAGTTGAATTTGCGTCAGTGTACAGCGTGGTGACCATAACCCAGGTCCGGTTAAATCCAAATCATGCTCTGATACCATCTTGTAACGCCCAAAAAATCGGGGGTCGAGTAGCAACTCAACTCCCGAGTTCCAAAACATTACTTATGAACATAAATGCTTATGATTTTATGTTGTCTGTGTTAGTGCATTAATCATGAGTGGGATTATACCAAAACAATAATTTATACTCCAGATCAAGTTGTAAAATGCAAGTGGAAGATTGAAAGATATAAATACACGTATATAAGTCAAAGATCACGATCGGTCTCCAGAATATAAATACATCACTGAGTCACCATATACATGTAATAGTCTCAAAAATTAAAATGTCAAAATAGTACAACTACAATGATAATCCCTGTAGCCCCGTCAATCAGAAGATGGTTTACATAGACCCGCCTGATAGTTACATAAAGGAGAAACCCTCCTCATCATCATAAAGATCGGCTCTGCTTCGTAAGCATCGTCATCATCTGAAACTCAAACAGGGTCTGGTTGGTGTGTACACACCGTCCCGTAACGTGGGAGTGAGTGATCAACTCAGTGGAACAATAAAGTAGAGGTTAACATGTTATAATTCAATCAAGCGGTAATGATAAAGCAGTAAATCACACATCCCTAAGTACTCTTGTTAATGCAAGAATGGTATGAGTGTATGATGCATGCCCTCGCCTACGCTCCCTCAGCGACTTCATCTCACGTTCGCGCATGAACAACACTGCCTCAGTGCTTGACCTGCAATGCCTGAACGCACGCGTAATGTGGTGCATGCATATGATTACCAAGTTCTTATTAGTCATTTTCATATAGCAGGGTTAGGAAACTAAGGTACCTCCCTTATATCAATACCCAAATAATGATCCATTCTAGGGTCGTCAATCCTAGTAAATCTCATACGATATTGCAGTTCTAGGTCGCTACAAAGGGCTCATCGCCAAATCAGTACAGGCCTAGTTCATACTCTGATTACTACGGAAAGGCTCGTCGCCTCAATGCAGGTTCAGTGTATGCCCAAGGTCACTATAAAGGGCACGTCCAGGGTTGTCAGGGCTGTTGCACGGAATCGTTACACCACTCCCCCATCACCCATCACGGCTTCATCACCAAAATAGTGTATGTTGACAGCTCAAATACAGTGTCTCATACCACCGTATTCGGCTCACGAGTCTAGGTTACTCGTTGGTCATTACAGGTGGGCTCGTCGTCCCGGCGTAGGCCGACAGCTCGACCACGGTGTCCCATACCACTATGTCTGGCTCATGAGTCTTAGCAGATCGAGGTTCCAAGGTTAACGGGGTTTCCACTAGATAGTTTGGTATCTTAAGTTTAAGCAGTAGCGTCCAAACATGGTGAACATACATAGGGCCAATCGGGTTACTTGACGAGCTCGACTAGCACGAGCGCACATCGAGTTGATCGACATGAAGTGCATAAGCACTCCGTGTGGCCTAACCACTGTCGATAACCGAAGTACGGCTTGGATTTATCAAACACATCCTGTGTGGCGAAACAACATCATCCACCAATCTAGGTTCTGTTACCGATTGCCTGGACTATACAATAGCCCCAATCACATTCAATTATAATAAAATATCCTAGAAGATAGTTAAAGCAATAATGGATCAAGATTTTAAATTATACAATCATGTCCGCTTTAGAGCTGTCAGGGCTGTTGCACGGAATCGTTACACCACTCCCGCATCACCCTTCACGGCTTTGTTGGAATACAACTTAAACATGGATTTATACATATGCATTACATAGATAAATAAACACTATAATATACGGTACATGGAGGAAAGCATACACATAGTTAAAGGAGTTGGGAATCATATCTCAACACTTAATTAGAGAAGAATTTATAAGCACTTACTCATACAGACATTTTTTACATACACTTAGTCTGCACATAACATCATACATGGTATGTAGTAGTTAGAATACGTATTAGGGCAAGTCCTTTTGTCAAAGGATTGCCGCCTATACAACAATCACATATCCACGATGGTTAGTCATGGCATACACTAATACATAGTTTATACCCACTTAGACATTTTCACAAACACTTAGGCTACAACTTGTACATACACGATGTATATTAATATAACAGGTCTTAGGCTCATCCATTCACCCAGAAGTTGATATACATGTATCTAGCATACATAGACAGCAATTAATCATGACAAGCACAAATCCGTATTTCATACATATACGATATTTTTTTATAAATACGAGGAATACCGTATATTCAACATAGTTAACGTATATCTGAAAAACGAAACGGAAAGCACTTTGTACATGGGTAATAACATCCACATTAGTAATATATTATTAACTGACATTGAAAGCCTTGAAAACCATAACCTATACGTTTAAAGTCCGCACCTTACGCCGTAGAAGCGTAACGAATTCACTAGAAACTCTAAGGCTTCGTCAACTAGGGTATATCAACCTATAGCATGAGTTGGGTTAGTTATTTCATAACCTATACTACCTGAAACCCGAAAACAGATTAGGGTTAGGTTTTCTTACCTAAGAACGGGATCGGTATCGCCAGTAGAGCGGTACGGAAGGGCTGATTCAGTCTGTGGAATGATGCGATTGAATCTCAGGGATGGACTCCAACTCTCTCTCTCTCTCTCTCTCTTTCCTTCTCTTTCCTCTCTTCTCTCTCCTAGGGTTTCCCAAATTCGTATGGGATGAGGGAGTGAGGGCTTAAGGTCCTTATATAGGCCCAAAACTGATGGGAATGGCCCCAGGGCCAAGGTATACTTAGGTTATGTCCAAAGAGCGTCTGTTTCAACTCAACAGAGTATTTCAGGAGCCCCCCCTTGAGCCAAAGGTCAGACTTAAGCTCTCTGACTATGGATCTAGGTCGAGTTAAGTTTACATTCTAGTTGGGTTCCCAGATCACACGTGGCGGACCAGTTTCAGTTCAACGGTCACTGGAACTCGATTAGGATTACAAGTACACTGCCATGTGTATGAAATTTCTCCTGATCCGAGGGTGTATTTGGGTCAGATTCTGACGATCTGATTGCTTATATCAGTCCCGCAAGCGACAAGTCTCAGATTACTTATATTAGATTTAATTTCTAAAGAAAATCACGTTTTCTCACACACTTCACTCCGGGCTCAAGCGAATAACCCCGGGACACTATCTGGATTTGATTTTCGAGATGGTTGTCAAGCCCAGTAAGGCGGTCCTAATTATATAACTTCGTATTATTCAGCCTTTCGACGTGCGGTCTAGATTCGATACGGAGTTTCAATGTGCTCCCGAGAGCAACTGGGTAATGAGATTGATCCTAGATTTTAGGGTAACCTAGCGTCAATATTCTACAAGTTTTAGGTCTTGCAAATCCTATTTAAAGTGGATCAAGCGGATTTCGTAGCTAATCTAATTTAGCACTTAGTTATTTCTCATTTAATTTCTAAAGGATTTGAGGTTTGAGAAGTTAATAAGGGGTTAGGATCGACCCCTTGCCTAAGGACATCTAACTCCAGGTTGGCAAAAATCTGGGGCGTTACACCTACATTGGAGCCCTTGCAGTTCAAGATTCCCACGGGAAGAGGTTGGGAGGCCACAATTGACGTTGGCCTGATAGCTTGACTCGTGGGAATACCTCTTGGCCAAGTTCACGCGAGCGAGAAGAATTTAAAGAGTGCACGTGAAAAAGATCACCGCACACGGTTCCTTTGTGGTCGACTGGTTTAATGACAGCCAAACAATAGCCTCCTGGCGTCAAATATGACGGATGATTTCTACCTACTCCACCATATCTGCACGTTTAACGTGTACCCCAGGTGGGGCAATCACAGTGAGTGCACACGCCTGATGGTAGATTTTCTATACCAAGCGGGGAAACGAGAGAAGTTGTGCGTACCTATGTATGTTCTGCGACAAATAGTTCTTACTACACGCTCGAATAGAAGTGCTGATTCGCTCCCCTTCGGTCTGGTTATCTGTAAGATTACACGTGAGTTCGGCTGCAGTCTTGGCGCAGAACTCCCAGTGCGACAACATTCCATCGATGAAACTACTCTCAATCAGATGAAAATCAGGCCATGGCAGCGGCAAGCCCGACTTGAGGAGAGTGAGGATGAGATGGCTAGTGAGGAGTACGAAAGCGAGGAAGAAAGCAGGGAAGAGATAGAGGAGGAACAGGAAGAAGAAGAGAAGGCTCAGGACAAGGAGGAGAGCTCCCCTCCTACAGCACCAGAGAATGGCGCTGATCAAGATGCCAAGGATGCCCGTTTAGCTCAACTTGAAGAGGGTCAGGCTATCCTACGACAGGATCTTATGGATCTTCGAGGCCTCATGAAGCATAAGTTCAAGAAGGTGACTCGCACCTTGAAGACTATCCTATGCTGTCTACAGGATAAGGGCGCCCCTCCTCCTTCGCCAGACTCAGATGCCTAGTCATCCATGCTGTTGTCTTGCAACTTGTTTTGGTTGCTGCTTTAGGTTATCTTTGTGTTTTCATGTTGATGGGCTTAGTAGGGTAGTAGTTAGTAGAATGTTTTTCAGTGTTTGAAGCTTTGGTTGTATTAGCTCACGTGTATTTTCTGTCATGATTCATGTAACTCTATATTCCATGTATTATGACAAATTTTGGTGAATGAAATGCATGTAGTCCCTTTTACTATGAAGTGTGTAGAATGTTTAAAGGATTGTGTATTGTTCTGCCACATCTTACAAAAATTGCACCCTATGTTATATAGGGTATGCCACGGAAGGTCACGCGGAGCACGGCATGCCTCACACTTACTGAGGAATAGTGATGGCCCGGCACTTAAAAATACGCCTGTAGTTCGGGATTTTGGGAAAGTGTTCAGTAAGATACCGGGGCTACCTTCTCGTCGCGAGGTTGATTTCACCATTGATCTAGCGCCTGGTGCGACGCCCATTTCACTCCCGACGTACCGCATGCCTCCGTGTGAGATGGAGGAGTTGAGGAAACAGATCAATGATCTGTTAGATGCTGGCTTCATACGACCGAGTGTATCTCCTTGGGGATCACCTGTGTTGTTTGTGAAGAAGAAGGATGGGTCACGCAGTTGTGTATTGATTACCGCAGATTGAACTAGGTAACGGTGAAGAACAAATACCCTCTGCCCAGGATAGATGATTTGTTTAATCAGTTGAGAGGAGTGCAGTATTTCACGAAGATCGACTTGCAGTCAGGGTATCATCAGTTGCGCGTCATGGATGAGGACGTAGAGAAGACGGCTTTCAGGACTTGTTTTGGGCACTACGAGTTTCTTGTGATATTGTTCGGTCTTACGAACGCACCAGCCGTGTTCATGGACTTGATGAACAGGGTGTTTCATCCGTTTCTATTTCGATTCGTCATCGTGTTTATAGATGACATCCTGATATACTCTAAGAGTCGGGAAGAACATGAGGAACACCTGCGAGCAGTATTAGATACTCTGAAGAAGAACCAATTGTTCGCACAGTATAAGAAATGCGACTTCTGGAAGGAGGAAGTCATGTTCCTGGGACATGTGGTGTCCAAGGAAGGGATAGCGGTGGACCTTGCTAAGGTAGCCGCAGTTCAGGACTGGAAACAGCCTGGTTCGGTTACTGAGGTGGGGAGTTTTCTGAGCCTGGCAGGCTATTACTGATGCTTTATTCGGGACTTCTCAAAGATAGCCAGACCTTTATCTCAGTTAACTTGAAAGGATCTGAAGTTCGCTTGGAATGAGAAGGCGCAAGCAGCTTTTCAAGAGCTGAAGGACAAGTTGACGTCCACCCCTGTGCTAATATTGACAGAGCAAGGGGTCAAATATACGATATATACCGATGCGTCTCGTGTTGGTTTGGGATGTTTCCTTTTGTAGAAGGACAGGGTGATTGCTTTTGCCTCGAGGCAGTTGAGGAAACATGAGAAAAATTACCTTACGCATGACCTGGAATTAGCGGCTGTCATTTTTACATTGAAGCTCTAGAGGCATTACCTCTACAGAGAGGAGTTCGAGCTCTTTTGCGACCACAAGAGCCTTAAGTATATATTCACTCAGCGGGATTTGAATATGAGGCAACACCGATGGATGGAAACCTTGAAGGACTTCAATTTTGAGGTTTCCTACCATCCTGGCAAGGCTAACCTTGTGGCAAGTGCATTGAGCCGCAAGAAGGTGATTACATTTGCGGCTCCGCTGATGGTTGAGGAATGGCACATGGTGGAATTCATGTGTGACTTTGAGCAGAAGCTCACGGTAGTAGAACCGTTTGAGAGTATTGCGCATATTCGAGTGCAGTCGCTTGTTGATGACTGAATTATTGCGGCCTAGAAAGACGATGAGTGATTGGTTGAGCTTAGAAAGTTGGCTAGCGATGATGAGGAGGCCGAGTGGAGTATTGATATGAATGGGGGACTGTGTTACCTTGGCCGCCTATGCGTCCCAGACATTCATGATTTGAGACAGGAAGTTCTCGAGGCAGCTCACAGTTCGAAGCTTGCGATGCATCCTAGTAGCATGAAGATGTATCAAGATATGAAGAGGTCATATTGGTGGGACAATATGAAGGTCCATATCGCAGAGTATGTATCCTGTTGTCTCACATGTCAGTAGGTCAAGGCAGAGCATCACCGACCCCCGGGACTGCTTCAGCCCATGCCCATAGCAGAATGGAAATGGGATTTCATTTCCATGGATTTCATCTCAGGGCTACCGAAGACGAGGAAGGGACATGATTTCATTTGGGTGATTATCGACCGGTTAACGAAATTGGCCCATTTCCTCCCTATTAGAGTTTCTAACTCAGCAGACGACTTGGAGATTGTACATTAAAGAAATAATACGTCTACATGGAGTTCCTTTGGAGATCGTGTTGGACCGAGACACGCAATTCACATCTATCTTCTGGACTCGTATCCAGGAAGCGATGGGTGTAAAGTTGAAGTTCAGTACCACGTTCCACCCACAGACCGACGGGCAGACGGAGCGGGTGAATCAGACTTTGGAGGATGTGTTGTGGGCTTGTGTTTTGGACTTCAAGGATAGTTGGGATGACTATCTCCCATATGCAGAGTTCGCCTAAAATAACAGTTTTCAGGCTAGTATTGGCATGACTCCTTACGAGGCCTTGTATGGGCGCCCCTGTCGAGCACCGCATTACTGGGCAGAGGTTGGCGAGTGCAGTTTGATTGGCCCAGAGTTAGTACAGACGACCTCAGAGAAGATCGACATTATCAGGCGTCGACATCTTACAGTGCAGAGCAGACAGAAGAGTTATGCCGATACGAGGCGGCGACCGCTAGAGTTCGAAGTTGGGGACCATGTATTCCTCCGAGTTTTCCCCATGAAGGGAGTCCTTTGTTTTGGCAAGAAAGGGAAACTTAGGCCGCGGTTCATTGGCCCATTCCAGATATTAGATCGAGTGGGTGTGGTGGCATACCGTCTTACCTTGCCCACACCACTTGCGGGCGTGCACAACGTATTTCATGTATCTATGCTGAAGAAATACGTTCCTGATCCTTTCCACATTATCAGATGGGAACAGGTGCAGTTGAGCGAGGATGCTACATATGTACTGCGTCCGACGCGTATTCTAGACAGGAAGGAGCAAGTATTGCGTAGTAAGGTTATTCCACTTGCGAAGGTATTGTGGACGCATCACACTGAGGAAGAGGCTACTTGGGAGACAGAGGCCGATGTAAGAAAGAACTACCCTCAGATTCTCGAGGAGTACGAAAAGGTACTAATTTTGAGGACAAAATTTTTCTTTAAGGGGGGTAGATTGTAACGTCTTGAAAATTTTCATACAAAGACCCGAGTACCACCTCAGACAAAAATCATTTAGGATCAAATCCTTTAGGAATTAGATAAAATTAACTAAGTGCTAAACTAGATTAGCTACGAAATCTGCTTGATTCATTTTAAATACGATCTGCAAGACCCAAAACTTATAGAATCATTGACGCTAGGCTACCCTAAAATATAGGATCAAACTCATTACCCAGTTGCTCTCGGGAGCACATTGAATCTCCGTATCGGATCTGGACCGCACGTCGAAAGTCCGATTATTACAAAGTTATATAATTAAGACTGCCTTGCTAGGCTTGACAACCATCTCGGAAATCAAATCCAGATAGTGTCCCGGGGCTATTTGCTTGAGCCCGGAGTGAAGAGTGTGAGAAAACGTGGTTTTCTTTAGAAATAAAATCTAATTTAAGTAATCTGAGACTTGTCTCTTGCGGGCCGAATATAAGGATTCAGACCGTCAGAATCTGACCCAAATACACCCTTGGATCAGGGAAAATTTCATACACAAGTCAGTGTACTTGTGGCCCTGATCGGTGATCGTGAATCGTTGAACAGAAACTGGTCCACCGCGGTCGATCTGTAAATCTGATCAGATTGAAAGCTTAGCTCGACCTAGATCTATGGTCAGGGAGCTTAAGTCCGATCTTTGGCTCAAGAGGGGGCTCCGGAAGTTCTCCGTTGAGCTGAAACAAACTCCCTTTGGCTATAACCTAAGTATACCTTGCCCTGGGGCCATTTCCACCAGTTTTAGGCCTATATAAGGACCTTAAACCCTCTTCCATTCACTCCATACGAATTTGAGAAAACCTTAGGAGAGAGAAGAGAGAAAAGAGAGGGAAGGTATGAGAGAAGTGGGAGAAGATTCCTGGTACTCTATCCTGCTATTCTACGTGCCTATTCATCGTGATTTAATTGCTATTCCAGCGATTCTGACTTCGTTCTTAGGTAAAAAAACCTAATCCTAATCTGTTTTAAGATTTTAATTGTTACAAGTGGTGAGATAGCTGACTTAACTCATGCTATAGGTTGTCATTCCATCGTTGACGAAGACTTGGAGTCTCTGTCGAATTCGTTACGCTTCTAGGCGTAAAGTGCGGACTATAGACGTATAGGTTATGGTTTTCAAAGCTTTCAATGTCGGATAATGATAGATTCCTGATGTAGATGTTATTTCACATGCATAAAGTGATGTCCGTTTCATTTTTCAGTTATACGTTAACTAGGTTGAATATACTGTATTCTTCGTATTTGTAAAAAATACCGTATACGTACAAAATATAAAAATGTATTTGCCATGATTAACTACTATGCGTATATGCTAGATGTATGTGTAACAACTCCTCGGCGAAAGGATTCGCCCTAATACATGTTTTGGCCAACATACGTTATGTATGTCACTAAGCGTAGTCTAAGTATTTGTGAAAATGCTTGTATGAGTAAGTACTTAGGAGATAGTGCTTTAGGTGGGAGTTGAGATAGGATTCTCAACTACCTTAGAGATGTGTATGATTTCCTCCATGCAAGTTATTTAGTTTAATCGCTTACTTCTGAAATGTATGTGTTTGAATTTCCTGTTTAAGTTGTGTGTTATAATATGCTTGTTTACATGTTTGCACTACTTGGTTAATTTCTGCTCTGACTACTCCACATGCTTACTGGTTAAGGATTGAATGTGTTTGGGACTACAATATAGTCCAGGCAATCGGTAACTGCCTTTGAGTTCATGGCTGAGATTCATTCGCCACGTAGGACGTGTTTGACGAACCCGAGTCATACTAGGGTTGTTGGCAGTGGTTAGGCCACACGGAGTGTTTACGCACTTCATGTCGATCAACTTCAGGTGCGCTCATGCTAGTCGAGCTCGTCAAGTAACCCGATTGGCCCGATGTATGTTCACAATGTTTGGACGCTACTGCTTGAACCTAAGGTACCAAACTCACTAGTGAAATCCCGTTTAACCTTGGTACCTCGATCCGCTAAGACTCATGAGCCGGACATGGTGGTATGGGACACTGTGGTCAAGCTGTCGGCCTACGCTGGGCGACGAGCCCCCCGTAGTGACTAGTGAGCAAAATCACCTCGTGAACCAAATACGGTGGTATGGGACACTGTATTCGAGCTGTCGGCCTACACTGATTTGGTGACGAGTCCTTTGTAGTGACCTCAAGCATACTCTAAGTGTACGTGGAGGCGACGACCCTTCTATAGCATCTAGAGTATAAACTAGGCCTGCACTGATTTGGTGACGAGCCCTTTGCAGTGACCTAGAACTGTAACATCGTATAGGATTTTCTAGGATTGACGACCCTAGAATGGATCATGTTTGGGAAATGAAATAAGGGAGGTACCTTAGTTTTCCAACCCTGCTATATAAAAAGGACTAATAAGAACTTGGTAATCATGTGCATGCACAGCATTACGTGTACGTTTGGTGTAGCAGGTCAAGCACTGAGGAAGGGTTGCATATGCGATCGTGAGATGAAGTTGCTGAGGGAGCGTAGGCGAGGGCATGCATCATATCATTCTCGCATTAACAAGAGTACTTAGGACCTGATTGTTGTATTGCTTTATCATTACTGCTTGATCGAATTGATAACATGTTAACCTTTGCTCTATGATTCCACTGAGTTGATCACTCACTCCCACGTTATGGGACGGTGTTTTAAACACCAACCAGACTCTGTCTTGATTGCAGATGATGACATGACCCCAAAGGCAGAGCCTGATTACTATGACGATCAGAACGAGTTCTCGTATATGCAGTTCTTCGGCGGTTTCGCTTAGGCCGTCCGGATCGACGGGACTACAGGGCTTATCATTGTAGTTGTACTATTTTTTTGACATTTTTATTTTTGAACTATTACATGTATATGGTGACTCAGTGATGTATTGATACTCTGGAGACTGATCGTGAACTTTTGGCTCATACACGTATATATATACATCTTTTAGTCTTCCGCTCGCGTTATATTAATTGATCTGGAGTATGAATTACTGTTTTAGTATAATCCCACTCATGATTAACGCACTAACACGGATAACATTCAATCATAAGTATATATGTTGCATAAGTGATGTTTTATAACTCGAGAGTTGAGTTGTTACTCGACCCCCGGTTTTCAGGGCATTACAATATAAATAGTAAGTATACTATTCATGGTAAGTCACTTTTTCACAGTGTTTGAGTTAGAATGTAAGTCTAAAATTCCATCCCAAGTTGGAACGCCTTATTTAAAGAGTTGTAATTTCATTTTTTATCATCAATCAAATTATTTCAAATTTATTAGAAATTATTTCTAGTTTTATTGTGAATTTTAGGAAGCTCTACAAAGAGTCGGAAAGCTCCGTAAGTTTAGAGTAGATATCCCTTGAGGAAGACGGTGATCGACCTTATCACATCCCTCCCTGCGTCAGCATGTGTGATTGAGTGCAAAGTCACAAACCTCTGCATAACTATTATGATTTTGTAAAGGAGAACCTACAGAAAACCATTTTTGAGGGAGAGATAGAGTTCAAAAAAAAAAAAAACCAATTGCTTGGATTACCGAGTCATGACATGGCCCCACTTGTCAGTATTAAAAACTATTTACACACTGCAGGGGTGATCAACCTTTCATTAAGTCCTCTTAGCTTCTACTAAAGGTTCCATGGCTAGGATCTGCCTATCTGGGTGATTTTTGGTGCATGGTCCATTCAAAATTGAACCCCAACGGTTTAGATTACTGAACTATTACAAACTAAAAATGCAAGGACACTAAAGTAATCTTCAAGTTTAGGATTTCTCATTTCTAAAAATGCAAGGACACTAAAGTAATCTTCAGGTTTAGGATTTCTCATTTCTAAAAATGGTCCCATTTCATGACCCTTCATCAGACAAAGGCCATCCAAGTTCATTTTCCAACGGCTTGGATCAATAGAAAATGAAGAATATAATAATATTAATACCTAATTATCTCTTTTATCAAGCATTCAATATTTGGACATTAGGTACACGTGTACAAGATCAGTACCCTTCGTCTAGGGGCCCTAAAAATCACACCTATTGGGTCATCCTAACCACAGACCGGAGGAATCTTGAGCGGTCAGGAAATGTCTAACCAACAGTCTACATTCAGTGGGCCACCTTAACCTTTCTAGAATAAGGAATGGTCCACCACAGGTGGACTTAGGTCCAACTGAAGTCTTAAAATCCAAATAATCTGTAATTATTTAATAGTGGGCGAACAATAGAAGGGCTGGGAAGTGGGCCCAGATAATGAATGACTGTCTTAGCCTGGAGAGAGTAGCTTTAGGCTTAATTAATAAGTACTAGGGCCGAGAGTCGAGCGGGTTCAACCCGACCGGTGTCTGACCTGACATTCGTGTAACATCCCGAAAATCGGGGGTCGAATAGTAACTCAACACCCGAGTTCCAGAACATCACTTATGCAACAAAATGAATGATGATTGAATGTTGACTGTATTAGAGTAGTGAGCATGAGTGAGATTAAGCCAAAACAACATATCATACTCCAGAGACAGTTAAATTTGCAAGCGGAAGACTGTGATAGATAGATAAAATATATAAACTATGATGAGTCTCCAAAGTGTGATAACATTATCAGGTTAAATAATTACAAGTATAATCCTAAAATATATCAAATGTGAAAGGTCCTCTAGTCAATATCCCAAAAAGCCCCGTCAATACAATACCAGGTCTTCATAGACCTGTCAGAGAGTTACATGTAGGAGAACTCCTCCTCAACATCATAGTAGTAGTCCGGCTCTGCTTCATAAGCATCGCCATCACCTGAAACTCAACAAATCTGGTTGGTGTGTACAACACCGTCCCGTAACGTGGGAGTGAGTAGCTAACTCAGTAGAACAATAAAACATAGGTTAACATGTTATCAATTCAGTCAAGCAGTAACGATAAAGCAGTACAATCAAACACTCCTAACTACTCTTATTAATGTAAGTATGGATGCAGTCATGATGTATGCCCTCACCACACCCTCCCTCGTGTGACACCATCTCACGTTCGCGGCATGCTTTCATCCCTCAGTGCTCCACATCTTCCAGGCACATGCAATGCATGATGAGCATGATTACCGAGTTTTTAATTAGTCCATTTCAAAACAGCAGGATTGGAAAACTAAGGTACCTCCCTTGTATCATTCCCAAACATGATCCATTCTAGGGTCGTCAGTCCTAGTTAATATCAGACGATGGTGTGTTTTCTAGGTCACTGCAAAGGCTGTCAGGGCTGTTACGCACAAAGGTTACACCACTCCCCCATCACCTCTTAAACGATTCATCACTATACAGAAACAGGCCTAGTTCATACTCTATATACCGCGGCAAAACTCTAAGGCTCACCGCAATTTCAGAGTATGCTCGAGGTCACTACAAAGGGCTGCCAGGGCTGTTGCTCGCATTCGTTGCACTACTCCCCCATCACCTTATCAATGTAGGCCGATGCACGAATATAGTGTCCCATACCATCATAATCGGCTCACGAGTCTGGTTGCTCACTGGTCACTACGGGGAGGCACGTGACCCCAGCGTAGGCCGACAGCTCGATCACGGTGTCCCATACCACCATGCCCGGCTCATGAGTCTTAGTGGATTGAGGTACCATGGTTAAAAGGGATTTCACTGGTAAGTTTGGTACCCTAGGTTCAAGCAGTAGCAACCAAACATGGTGAACATACATTAGACATATCGGGTTACATGACGAGCCTGATTAGCTCGAGCGCATAATCAATTAGACGACATGAAGTGCATAAGCAATTCGTGTGGCCTAACCACTGTCGTCAACTGACGTACGACTCGGGTTTGTAAAACACATCTTACGTGGCGACATGAAACTCAACCACGATCTCAAGTCTAGTACCGACTGTCTGGACTATAGACATGTCCCAAACTCAATCAAACCATATTAGTAGAAGGTGGAGTAGAGCATGGTAAATAAAGTAATTCAAGCATATTAGTAAGCATGTCATAAAGTATGTTATAAAGCATGTTATAAAACATGTCGTAAAGCATGTTATAAAGCATGTTGTAAAGCACTACATAAATAGAAATACAAACACATATATTACAAAAGTAAGTGGTTTAAGTAAACAACCTCATGAAGGTAATCATACATGTCTCTAAGGTAGTTGAGAATCCCATCTCAACATCCTCCTAAGGCATCAACATCCCAACACTTATTCACTCAAGCATTTCCACAAACACTTAACATACACTATTTCAACATACATAGTGTATGTTAACAAACATGTATTAGGGCAAATCCTTTCGCCAAGCAAGTATTTTACGCATGCACAATATACTTATACAACAATTAATCATGGCAAACACATCTCTAAAATATACATGTATACGTTACTTTTTACAATACAGTATTTCTACATACATAGTGTATATTAGTAAAATATGTATTTGGGCGAATCCTTTTGCCAAATAAGTATTTTATCCATATATCGTATATCCATACAACAAATAATCATGTCAAACACATTTCCAAAAAATATATGTATACGGTATTTTCTACGAATACCTAGAATATGTAAAATTCCATATTCTACAACTTTAATCGAAACAGAAAACGGAAAGCACTTTGTACATGTGCAATTGCATGCAGATCATGAATCTATCATTATATGACATTGAAAGTATTGAAAACCATAACCTATACACCTAAAGTCCGCACCTTTTATCGTAGAATCGAAACGGAGTCGATAGAATTGTTAAGTTCCCATATTCGGTAGTTTGGCAACCTAGAGAATGAAATAGGTTAGCTATTTCATAACCTACAACCTATACAGCCCAAAACAGATTAGGGTTAGGGTTTCTCACCTAGAAACGGAGCTGGAATCGCCGGGAAAGTGATTAGAACGGAGCGATGGAGCTCGTGGAGCGGCAGGGAAGCACGGTAGGGAGATTCTCCCACATCTCTCTCACTTTCTCTCTCTTTCCCTAGGGTTTTTCTCAAATTCGGATGGCTGAAATGGGAGAGGGTTTAAGGTCCTTATATAGCCTAAAATTTCACCGAAATAGACTTGGGAAGAAGGTATACTTGGGTTATAGCCAAAGCGGCGCTAATTCAACTCAAAGGAGGGTTTCTGGTGAGCCTCCTTGAGCCAAAGGTCGGACTTAAGCTTTCTAACCTTTGATCCACGTGGAGTTAAGTTTTTGTCTCAGTCGGATTCTTAGATCACGCGTGGCGGACCAGTTTCAGTTCAACGGTCAGCGGATCTCCATCGGAGATTCCGAGTACATGTAAATGTGTATGAAATTTCTCCTGATCCGAGGGTGTAATTTGGTCTGATTCTGACGGTCTGGTTGCTTAAAACTGATCTGCAAATGAGAGATGCCAGATTACTATTCAAGATTGTAAAGAAACAAGTGTTTTCACACTCTCTCGCTCCGGACTCAAGCGAACAGCCGTGGAACACTGGCTGGATTTGATTTCTGAGATGGTTGTCAAGCCCAGCGAGGCGGTCCTAAGTCCTTAACTTTGTGTTAATCGGACTCCCGATGTGCGGTCCAGACCTGATACGGAGTTTCAAAGTACTCCCGAGAGCAGTCGGGTAATGAGTTTGATCCTAGGTTTTAGGGTAACCTAGCGTCAATGATTCTACAAGTTTTGGGTCTTGCAGATCATATTTAAAGCGATTCAAACGGATTTCGTAGCTAATCTAGTTTAGCACTTAGTTACTTTGTCTCATTTCTAAAGGATTTAATCCTAAGTGATTTCTGGTCAAGGTGGTACTCAGGCCTTTGTAGTTTGTATGTAAGGTGATCCAAGTTATAATACTTAGCTAGTTTAAGGTAGTGTCTATGGTGAAAGTACTTAGAAAAATTGAAAGAACAAGGTGGTGAAGGGTGGGATTTGTGAAGGAAATGGGTTCAAAGGCGGCTTTAGACTTTGGGTTTGAGTTCTGACAGGTTAATAAGGTGTTAGGAGCAGCCCATTGCCTAAGGACGTCTAATTCCAGGTTGGCAAAAATCTGGGCTGTTACAATTGGGTTGGGCTCAGGCAGGAGCTATACAAACACCAACCAATAAAACTTGGGTCGGGCTTTGATCGAGGACTCGGGTTGCCTGACCCAACCCAAACCCAATCGATATATAAGTTATAAATTATAATTAAATATAGATCCTCCATTTTAAAGGCACGTGAAATTCTAATGTCATAAGGTCTCATTGGTCCACGTCATTTTCGATGACTCAAGCTAACAACACAAGTAGGATTTCTCTCCTAAATAGGTTGCCTGCTGTATAACATGACTTTTAAATGAGCAGTTGTCTTATATTTAAACTTATTTATTTAGAAAAAAAATAAAGCCCTTTATGGTAAATAACTATATATATATTGTTGGTGCAAAAATTTAGTGCGCTCCCCTTCCGACTGTGATCCTGCTGTTGAGGGTCAAATATTGCATATCAGACCCCATTTATTACCTGGATTTATGAGCATGACACTGTTTAATGGCCCGTTTAATCGTAATTGTGATGCAGGGTATATTTACGAGCTTGGATAGAAATATGGTGTTAAAAGCGTGGATTTAAGGCTTGGGCATCACCAAGGCATTGGATGGGACTCCATGGGACCAAGATCAAGGATTTACACGCCGGAGATCAGAAAAATTCCAGCCAATCACGATGAAGAGGCCCGAAAATGGTCCAGAATGCAAGATCACAGGGTTCCCACCATCCATTCGGCCCGAAACTTCATACATGAGATAAAGGCCATATATTAACCGTACATATTAAATTTCAGCCATTGGATCACTATGAAAGTGGGCCAACGGTCATATCAGCCCACAAATTGTCAAACTGGGGCCCACCTGATATCTGGATATGCTTCACTTTCGGTCTCAGCCCGTTTTAGGAGGTGACAAAGCAGATGGATGGAGTGGATTTTTCGTAAACACCTGCAAAAGAAGGAGACAAAGGAGACCCTGTCCAGAGTTGGGGACCCTCTGATACCAAAGTCAGAACTATGATCATTTTTAAGGGTTTTTAGGGAGAGCTCTTGCGTACCTTTTACCTTGGAAATCTCCTGTATTTATAGGAAGAGGAGGATCCCATCGTGCCAAGATTATTTTCCTAATATCTTAGAGATTTTGCATCAATTCGTTTTAGGACTCCAGCCGATCTCGAGATCTTCGGGATCGGGGATCCTTTTACTAGATTTTCGAGAAGATATTTTACTTTACACTGTTTCTTCCTTGCTCGGATCGGGCTGGGCCGATTCTACTGGTGAGTGAGTCTCGGCCAGCTATAAAGGGTAGAGCTACTCGCCTTCTGTCGGATGAGATGACACTGATTGGTAATCGGTGTACTTTCTCAATCCGATAATCGACTCTGTAACTGACCTAAAGATGGGTCAGTTTTATGGTCGATTGAGAGGCTTCTGAGCTTTGGGCCTTAATCAGCCTCTTTGGATGTTACTACCTCGTTTATCGAGTCAACTTTACGCATCTCGTATATTCTTCCTTTTGGTTCTGGACTTTGTAAGTCTTGGTCGGGAGTTGTTCCTTATAACCTGAGCGAAGTCTCTCCTTTAGGCATTTGGTATGCTTGCCTCAGTCGGGCCCGTTGTCTCGGGTTCCCGGGCGCTGTCAGTAGAGTTGGTCCATTCCATAACCGAGTCTCTAGACTCGTCTTATTTTTCCCCAATAGTAAGCCCCCTGACTCCTTGCATCAACTTTGGTGACGCTAAGGAGTCGAGAATTGTTGAGTCGGCTTGAGATGGGACTGACTTTATGATGGAACATTTAATGCTTGCAGGAGTCCTGTATCGTCCAGAACATGCGTCGGTTTGTTAATCGAGGCCGCACGAGTGGGAAGCCGCCAGAATGTCTTTCCAGCTTACGAGAGCCAGACACGTGACGAAGGCGGTGCTGGCGTCATCCACAGTGCGCCACGTGTCGGGCGGGGGAGTCAAAGAAGCCGTCGACTCGACTCCCCCTTAAATGCCCTTGCCACATGGCAGGGCTATAAAAGGGGAGCGGCATGCTCTCCTCCCATTTTCATGCGTACATTTTTTTTGTTTTCCGTTTTCGCTGTCTTCATCGCTATTTTCGTCTTTCATTTTCATCCTCTACTCCCACGTTTCACCCTGTTTTCAGCCATTTTCGTTGCCTCCGATGAGTTTTTTTAACTCTCTCCCTCCCTTTTACTTTTAATTGTAGTGGCGATGCAAGGTTCCCTGAGCCCTTGGGAGGGAGCTTCCGGTGACGAAGGTGAAGCGAGGCATTTTTGGGATGTTTCGGAATCACCTTCGCTGCTGGCGGAGATGGCTGTAAATGCCAATGCAGCTTTCCAGCATTCTGAAAGGGCGGCTGTAACTTTAGCGGAGTGCCCTGTTTTGGCGGGTCCATCTCGCAGAGGGGCGTCATTGACGACTGCCCTTGGTAGGCCCAATCCTCCTGAGGAGAAAACAGAGGAAGAGGGTGAGATGGCTGAAGGAATCAGTGAGTCGGTCTCTACCCGAAGATCGGCGAAGGCTGCTGAGTCGGCGGCCAAGGGAGAGGAGGCAGAGGATGAGCAGAAGGGTCCCTTTCCCTCAGTTTTAACCGAGGCAGAACTGGACAAGATTAGGGCCAGGTACCATATTCTGGACTCGGTCATTCTTCGTCTCCCTCTTTCGAGTGAATTACCTGACCGCCCTCCTGCTGGGATGGTCGCGATTTTCCAAGTCACTCTTCAGTGCGGCTTACGTCTGCCCCTTCAGGGGATTGCTCGGGATCTACTTTCCCGACTCCGAATAGCGCTTGGGCAAATATTTTTGAATGGGTGGAGGAACTTGTTCGGATGTGCGGTGTTGTGGGCTGAGATGGAACAACCCCCACTGATCGTCGATGAGTTCCTCTATCTGTTCCAAGTACGGCCGAACCCGCAACAGCATGGATGATACTTTTTATTTGCCTGGCATAATAGAGGTGGGCCTTTGATAACCGACCCTCCTACTTCCGATAAACACTAGAGAGATAGATGGTTCTAGGCGTGTGGTCGCTGAGAGACTGCTGAGCCAGGGCTCATCGAATCTCGCGTTCCTCGGGCATTGTCCTAAGCAGATGACTCGGCGTGTGCTTTTCTCTAGCTTCTCATACTGTTACGTCTTTAAGTCTGATTATGTGTTTTACATATATCCCCGAGTGGAGGCCGAATCTCGGAGTCGGCGGTCTTACTCGGATCAAGGATCTAAAGGCGCTGTGTCCGGAGCAACAATCTTGGAAGAGGCTTCTCCAACCGGAGCATCTTTTTGACTCAGGTTTGGACTCAATCTTAACAGGTACTCTCTGGCTATCCTTTTTTCGTTCCTTTGATTATTATTTGATTCATTTCGTGGTCGATGCAGAGATGGCTGAGGCTCAACCCTTTCTCCGCCCACCTTCCAAAATGAAGGCTCCTTCAAGGTCGGAACCTCGGCCAATGAAGAAGTCGAAGACAGTCTCAAAGACTAAGGGGCAAACTGCCCCGACCATCCCGACCATGGTAGTGCTCGACTCGGAGGAAGGGGCGGAAGCGGCGGACGCGGTGGCTCTTGAGTCCTAAGGGTCCACTGAGCCAGGACCTGATGCCGAGCCGGTTTTAAAGCAGAGGGAGGAGCAGAGAAGGGAGGAGCCATCAGGAGGGGAGACGACTTAACAGGAGACGTCGGTCTTTCAACGGACCGTTAAGGATATGCTCCCTTGGGCTATTTTCCACTGGAGCGAAAAGGACTTCGCTGCCCTCTTCGAAGCTCCCCCAAGGCGGACCCTCTCCCATATGGCGAAGATGCTTTCGAGGTAAGAATTGAACTTCACATTTACTTTATCCGCTTCCACAAGTTTGGCTGACTTTTTGTTTTCCTTCGCAGTTTGCCCCTTGTGCGCTCAGGGCTTGCTCTGATCTGGCCGAGACTCAGAAACGGGCTGGGGAAGCGAAAGCACAACTCGCTGCCGCTGTGACTCGGCTCAATATAATGACTGGCGACTTAAGACTTGCCAAGAAGGCCACCGAGGAGGCCAAGGCCGAGTGTGCCCGTTTGGCCTCGCAATTGAAAGAGACCCAGGAGGAGAGTCGGCGGAATCGCCAGGCTCATCTCTCCTCCGAAGAGAAGTTGGCTCGGCTCAGGACTAAGACCAAGGCTGTTCTTGAGCATGCCAAGGTCCAGGCTATAGAGGCCTTTCTTAAATCCCGGGAGTACTTGGAGGAGCGGGATCGATTGTATTAGGACGGCTACATTAAGTGCATGAACCTGATGAAGCAGTCCTTCCCCGACCTTGATCTCTCAGGATTTGACAAGAGTGGCTCTAGGTCTGACAGTCTGGATGTCGAGGCAACTGGGTCTGCTAATGCGGCGGCGGCTGACCTTGGGTTACTTCCGAGGCTGCTCATGAGGTGGCACCAGAGGTTGCTCCGAATGGAGGTAGCAAGTGAAGCCAAGCTACATCCCAAGTTAGCTCCTGGTGAATCTTGAAGCTAATTTTGGATTGTAAAGCGTGTCAAGCACTTCAAGCACACCAAGCTTCAAGCCGGTTTAGAAAACATCTGCAATCGAGAGGGGACATCGCTTAACTCGGCCAACTCCTCTTCCATATTTATCTGTCATTTTGTCAATGTAATTCCAAAGTAGAAACTAATGTAATCCGATGTATAACTCATATTGATGAATGAATATACTCAGTTCTCATATTCGTTTGACTCAGTTTACATGTTTTTCATGGTTTGCTTCATCTGATAGTCGAACTTAACTAGTTGTTTAACAGCCGACCTAGGGATAGTAGATTTTTAGATGCTCAGCATTCCAAGGATGGGGGAGAATTGCCCAGTTAGATCTTCCAATTGATACGTTTTAGGTTGGATGGTGCTCGAGACAACATAGGGTCCCTCCCAATTAGTTCTGAATGCGCCCGCACCAACTTCCTTTGTGTTCAGGAACGTTTTTTGGAAGACCATGTCTCCAGCTCGAAATCATCTAACCTTGACTTGGGCGTTGTAGAACCGAGCTACTTGTCGTTGCCGAACTTTCATCCGTAGCTGAGCCCTTTCCCTTTATTCTTCCAAGAGGTCGAGTCCAAGAGCCAGCATTTCTTCGTTGTCTTGTTCATTAAACAAACTGACCCGAGTAGAAGGTAATCCGATCTTGACCAGAGTGATGGCTTTCGATCCGTACGCAAGGAAAAAAGGAGTCTCTCCTGTGGCCACTCGAGCAGTAGTTTGGTAAGCCCACAGTATTTTAGGAAGTTCTTTAGCCCACGCTCCCTTAGCCCAGTCGAGTTTGGTTTAGAGGTGTTGTTTAATGATCTTGTTGACTGCCTCGACCTGTCCATTCGTCTGAGGATGATGGGGGAACGAGTAAACATGTTTTATTCCGAGATTATTGCACATCTCTCGGTACTGCTTGTTGTCAAACTGCTTTTCGTTGTCGATAATAATGGTCCGAGGTATCCCTAATCGGCAGATGATATTTTTTCAAATAAAATCTATGATCTTTTGTTTAGTTATCCTGTCTAATGGCTCAGCTTCAGCCCACTTTGTGAAGTAATTCACCGCAATAACGACAAACTTGGTCTGGCCTTTTCCCAAAGGGAGCGGTCCGATGATATCAATTCCCCACTACGCAAAGGCCCAAGGACCAGTCATAGGGGTCATCTCTTCGGGTGGTTGTCTCGGAATGGCCGCGAATCGTTGGCATTTGTTGCAACTTTGGATGAACTTGCGAGTGTCGTGTTGAATGGTTGGCCAGTAATAACCTTCCCGCAGGACCTTACGCGCGAGCGATCGTCCTCCCGAGTGATTTTCGCAAATCCTTTCATGAATTTCCCGTAGTATATAGTTTGCCTCATCATGTCTTAAGCAGCATAATAAAGGAGCAAAAAACTCTTTCTTATATAGTACCCCGTTGAGTATGGTGTATTGGGAGGCTCGGATTTTCAACCGTCGAGCCTGGGCACGATCCTCGGGCAACTTCCCATCGTCGAGATATTGGACAATCGGGTTAAACTATGTTGGTTCCAAATAGATGGAATGTACGATCGAGGTAGGCGAGTTGTCGATGTCCGGCTTAGCGACGTACTCGATCGGAACGGACCTGGGTATATCGTCCTCGTCTGCAGAGGCAAGTTTTGCCAGTAGGTCAGCTTTAGCGTTCTCTGTTCGAGGGATCCGAATAACAGTACATTGTTAAAAACTATCGATTAGTTCTTTGACTTTCTTCATGTAGGCTTTCAGCTGCTCTTTTCGTGTTTAATACACTCTTATAACCTAATTGACGACCAACTGCGAGTCACTGAATACGTTGAGATGAGTCACACCCGAACTGGCTGCTAGTTGAAGGCCGAGCAATAGGGCTTCGTATTTTGCTGTATTGTTCGAGGCTTGAAATCCAAGTCGTAAGGCATATTGCATGTAGGTTTGATCGGGAGTTTCCAAGTCGACTCCTGCCCCACTTACCTTAAAATTGGATGAGTCATCAACGAAAAACTTCCAGTAAGGTGGGTCGGGTGTGGACTCAGGAGTAGTGGTCGTCCACTGATTAGCAGGCTCAGCTACGAGATTGGTAGATGAATCGGTTTGAGGGGTAACTTCAACTATAAAGTCAGACACAACCTGTCCTTTAATTACTACCATCGTCTTGTATCAAATGTCGAATTCACTGAGCTCGATCTTCGCTTTGTTAATCGGCCGGATGCTTGCGGTTTCTGGAGAATTTGACGGAGCGGGAGATTGGTTACGACAATAATGGTGTGCGCTTCAAAATACGGCCGAAGTCGTCGTGAAGATACAACTAATATTAGGGCCACTTTCTCCAGCGGTAGATATCGAGTTTCTGCAGGGAGCAGTGATTTTTGACATAATACACCGGTAATTGCTTCTCTTCATGCTCTCGTATTCAGGCCGAGCTTGCGGCTGCGTCGAAGACTGCTAGGTATAACAGCAAGGCTTCCTCGGGCTCGGGTTTTGATAGGAGAGGAGGAGATCCGAGATATGACTTTAATTGTTGGAATGCTGCATCACACTCTTCCATCGAATCTACCGTTTGCCGACCTTTCAGTAGTTTGAAGAACGAAAGGCATTTATCGGTAGCTCAGGAAAGGAAGCGGCTGAGTGTGACTACTCGTCCAGTCAGTCTTTGTATATCTTTGATCGTTTTCAGGGATTCCATGTCGAGCAACGCCTTAATTTTCTCTGGATTCACTTTAATTCCTCACTGGCCGACTAAGAATTCGAGAAATTTACTTGAGCTTACTCTGAAAGTGCATTTACTTTGGTTCAACTTCATCTAATACTTACGAAGGATAGTGAACATCCCATCTAAGTCGGCAATATGATTGGCCACACGTATACTTTTGACAAGCATATCGTCGATGTATACTTCCATGGTTCGGCCGATTTGCAGAGCAAACATTTTGTTCACTAATCGCTGGTAAGTCGCTCCTACATTTTTTAGACCAAATGGCATCACTCAGTAACAGTAAAGACCTTTGTCAGTGACAAAGGTAGTCTTAGATTTATCTGATTGGTGCATTACAATTTGATTGTATCCAGAATAAGCATCCATAAAACTAAGAAGTTCATGTCCTGCCATGCTGTCCACCAACTGATCGATCATCGGAAGAGGAAAGTTGTCCTTGGGGCAGGCTTTGTTTAGGTTAGTATAACTCGCTACTTCCCGTTGGCTTTTTTAACGAGTACAACATTAGCTACCCACTCCGAATAGTTATCTCCTCGATGAATTTAGCCTTGAGGAGCTTGCTGACCTATTCTTTAATGATGACGTACCTTTCGTGGCCGAGTGGTCGTAGCTTCTGTCGGATCGATCGGTTAGTCGGGTTGATGTTGAGGCAATGAGTCATCACCGAAGGATCGATCCAGGGCATATCTTCATGGCTCCATCCAAATATGTCGGCATATCATCGGAGTAGAGATACCAACTTGTCTTTCAGAGGCGACTGCAGAGACGAGCCAATCCGAAGCGTTTTGGACTCGTTTGTCCCGACCAAAGGTATTGGAATCAGATCCTCTACCGGTTGGCCTTGTTCGTGGGTCTCGGTCCGAGGGTCCAATGACTTGATTGTGGTTACCTCGGCTGGACCTTTCACAGTCATCGCATAACAACGCCTTGCATCCCGTTGGTCTCCTTTGACGACTCCTACTCCCGATTTGGTCGGGAATTTCATGGAGAGATGGTACATCGACACTTCAGCTTGGAGAAGATATAAAGAGGGCCGACTGAGGATGGTGTTGTAGACTGGTGATTGGTCGACTATCAAAAAGTCGACCATCATCGTCGCCTGATGCGGGGAATTTTCGGCAGTGTGTGGCAGTGAGATGACTCCTTCAGGGAGAGTTTGTCCACCCAAGAATCCAATTAATGGGGTGTGAACTGGTCGTAATGCCGACCATTCGATACCCATTTTGTCGAATGCCTGAGTAAAGAGTACATCTGCGGACGATCCTGTGTCAACGAGAATGCGGAATACCTTGTGGTTTGCTATAGTGAGGGTGACGACTAAGGTGTCGTCATGAGGATGGTGAATGCCCCGAGCATCTTCATCGGTAAAAGATATGCAATACTTCTCCTCTTTTCTCTCTTTTGAAGGCCGAGCTAAGATTAGGATATCATATTCAAGTCGACTGATACTCCTTGCATGATTTTTTCGAGCATTATTTGAGTCGCCCCTGCCTCGGGGACCACCGACGATAGTTTTGATTTCTTCCGTGGGTCGGTTGTCACCCGGACGTTCTTCCGTCGTCCCAGTTCTTTCGACGTGTTCTCTAAGACGGCCTTCACGGATGAGTCTCTCAATTTCTTCTTTCAAGTGATAGCAATCACCTGTATTGTGCCCATGGTTGCGATGATAGTAGCAGTACTTATTTTTGTTTCGCCGATTCGAATTGCTTCGGAGTTTATCTGGCCAGTTGACGAATCCTTCGCCCTTGATTTCCATCAATACCTGCTCTTGCGGCTTTTTGAGCAGGGTATATGTTGAGAATTTATAGTCAGGCTGCTTACCCAATCTTCGTTCATCGCAAGGCCAATCATCCTTACACTTCTTACACTAGCCGAGTCAACTTCATTTTTTGCTGACTCTTTGGCTGGAAATTTTGCGCTTTGAGCGGCCTCACGCAAGATTCGGGTTTCTTCAGCGTCCGCATACTTATCTGACCAAGCCATGAATTCTACAAAAGTAGTGGGTGGGTTCTTGTCTAAGGATACAAGAAACGGCTTGTCTCTGACACCTTACATGATCGAGTTAAGAGCTGTCTTGTCCGAATGTTTCCGGATTTGGAGCGACTCGAAATTAAAGCGCTTGATATAATCCTTCAGCAGCTCTCCCTCTTTTTGGACTATGTTGTTCAAATGCGCAGATGGCTTTAACTTTTTCTTCCCATCGATGAAATTGGTGAGGAAGGCATCGCTAAGCTCTGCAAACGAACTAATGGACTTTGGCTTCAACTGTTTAAACTAAAGACGAGCTACGTTAGCCAAGGTGAGTGAGAAGGCTTGGCACATCACGACGTCCGATGCATCGTGTAACTCCATATACGTCCGAAAGGACTCGATGTGCTCGGTTGGATCGGTTTTGCCGGTAAAAGGCGTAATCTGAGGAACGCGAAACCGTTCCGGTAGCCGAGCTTGCATAATCTCTTCTGTGAACGGGGATGCCTTTGCCTCGGGTCTTGTCTGACCAAGATTACGGTTTTGCTTCATGTTTGCGATCTCTTCCTGCATTTCCCTCTGAAAATCCTAAAGGTCAGCTTTCCAAGGTTCATCGTTGTCAGCCGTACCCTCGACCGGTGGCCTGTTTCACCTCCTCTGATCTATTTCGTGTCGAAGATCAGTGGCAGGCAGCGGGGCGGTCACGGAGTGAGAGGGGCTGGCTCGGGTGGACCCTGGTGCTGACTTTGCTGAGGGACAGATCATGGAACAATGGGTTGAGGGTAGGCGAATTGTTGTGGGGCATTCGTTCGACCGCCATCATGCTGGGGCGGAACTTATTGGCAATGGATCTTTTCCAACATTTGCTTCATATAGTTCATTTTGGTCCTGAGTTCCTGGACCTCCTTATCTAACCGTCTATTCCCCCAGTTCCGTTGAGTATGCCTGGTCGAAACGGAGGTTGCCGGCCGGGTCGTGGATCCTTGTCGATTGTCAGGTCGATTCTGGGCCCCTTGGGCCCCATTCGTGCCTGGCGGGCCTTCTGTTGCTGGTGGTCCAGTGACAGCGACCTCATTAGGCTCGTTTTGGGTGGTTCTCCTAGTTCTCACCATTGAAGATCTATTCGAAGCTTTCCGATAAAGCTTGGAAAATGACTTTTCGTATCGCTTCCCGCAGACAGCGCCAAACTGTTGGTGCAAAAATCTGGTGCGCCCCCCTTCCGACCGTGATCCTACACAAGAAGGAGACCCTGGCCAGAGCCGATGACCCTCCAATGCCAAAGTCAGGACCATGATCGTTTTTAAGGGTTTTTAAGGAGAGTTCTTGCATACATTTCACCTTGGAAATCTTTTGTATTTATAGGAAGAGGAGGATCCCATCGTGCCAGGATTATTTTCCTAATATCTTGGAGATTTGACATCAATCCATTTTAGGACTCCAACCGATCTCGAGATCTTCGGGATCGGAGATCCTTTTACTAGATTTTCGAGAAGGTATTTTACTTTACACCATTTCTGCCTTGCTCGGATCGGGCCGGGCCGACTTTACCGGTGAGTGAGTCCGGCCGACTATAAAGGGTAGAGCTACTTGCCTTCTGTCGGATGAGATGACACTGATTCGTAATCGGCGTACTTTCTCAATCCGATAACCGACTCTATAATGACCTCAAATGGGTCAGTTTTATGGTCGGTTGGGCGGCTTCTGAGCTTTGGGCCTTAATCAGCTTCTTTGGATGTTGCTACCTCGTTTATCGAGTCAACTTTACGCATCTCGTAAATTCTACCTTTTGGTTCTGGACTTTGTAAGTCTCGGTCTAGAGTTGTTCCTTATAACCCAAGCTAAATCTCTCCTTTAGGCATTTGCTATGCTTGCCTCAGTCGGGACCGTTGTCTTGGGTTACCGAGCGCTGTCAGTAGAGTTGGTTCATTCCACAGCGAGTCTCTAAACTTGAACTATTTGTTTTCCCCACATGTATAATAAATAAAATTACAATACTGAAAGTAAGACATGTATTGAAATATAATAAAATAATATAATAAGGAAAATATAATAGTAGCATGTATCCACCCGAGACTGAGACCGCATGGATTGGACGTCGGGTTAGGTTAGCGTCGAGGTATTGGAGCCTTGGGTTGGGCTAGGGTTAACCACCAACCCAGCCCAACCGGCTCGACTTTCAGCCCTACTAAATACACCAGGCCTGATTTTTGGACCTCATACAGTATGCGTGGCACACGTGTGTGAGATTTGGGACATTCGTCGGTCAGCCTGCACCGTGGGCATATCCTTAGACTGCTCCACCACTCATCATAAAGGTCACATTCGTGAGAGCAGTTAGACAAAAAGACTGACGGTCCAAATTCCACAGACACATTAAGCCCACTGGTTGAGCAGGCTAGCCTGGTTTTGGGGATTACTTGTCACATCTCAGATCTATAGTTGCCAATTCCTCAGACACAAATGTGCCAGTGAAGCACGTGTGCATGATCTGGACGGCTCAAAGATCAGGCCAACCAGCAGCTTGCTTGTTAGGTGGGCCATGCATTACTGCTGAATATAAATAATCAGCTAACGCTCTCTATCCATCCATCTTTGGTGATCTGATGAGTGGAACACACACCTTTGCGAAAGACTCATGAGAGGTTTGTGCTATAAACGTGTGCGATGTGGGGCACGTGTGGAGTTACTGCCTGTGGATCTGAGTGGCTGGGCCTAGCAATGAATATGGACTGCAATCCAGCCTGGCATTGAGGATTACGAAATACCGATCCCCCGAGGCATTCGCTTCCCAAAGAATCATCACTCAGCTGTCGGCACTCAAGAGGCCGTACGGGACACGTGGATTTATTGCAGCAACAGTCCTGAGTGGGCCCGTGATGGGCCACGTGTACAGATCAGCCCCCTCGTGTGATGTGTGGTGGGTGACAGAGGAAACGGATTGGCAACTCCCCCTGCCACCAGCCCCGTGGCTGATGGTCGGTGCTCTGTGGGCCCCACCATGATGTATGTGTTTCATCCCTTCCGTTCATCCATTTTTGGATATCATTTTATGGCTTGATCCCAAAAATGAGAGGGATGCAAATCTCAAGTGGACCACACCACATGAAAACAATAGTGATTGGATATCCACCATTAAAATCTTCCTACGGCCCACTGTACTGTTTATTTGACATCAAATATGTTGATTAGGTAATACAGGCCCAGATGAAGGGAAAAAAGAAAAAATCAGCTTCATCCAAAACTTTTACAGTCCCCAGAATGTTTTTAATGGTCGACGCTCATTCAACACTGCTTTCTATAATGTGGTCCACATGAGATTAGGATAGACTTTATTTTTGTTTTGTATTATAAAATGGTCTGTAAAAATAGATGGACGGCATGGATGAAACATATAAATGATGAGGGGAGTACCCAGTCCGTTTCCGGTCACAGACGGCTCTTTGGCGTTTGGTGCCGTGCGACTTGACAAAGCTCACCACGGACGCCGATTGGATACTTACAGGTTGAGTAGCGTGTCGACTACTGTGAAGTGACGTCACCAAGTTATGTGAGCCCAATATGATGTATGTATTATATCTATACCGGTCATCTATTTTGAGATATCATTTTAAGTCATTAGCAGAATGAGGCGGATAAAAATTTGTAGTAAACCCCACCACAAAAAACAGTGCGGAGAGTGATTACCACCGTTGAAACTATCCTAGTGCCCACTATAATGTTTATTTGAAATCCAACCGGTTCAAAAGTTAAAGAGGAAAGGTTGAGCGGCGAGACTCGCTACTGAAGTGACGTGCATAAATGAAGGGGCAATTTCGTCATTTACAACAATCGAATTTGGGGAAAAGGATTGTCTACTCCCCTGCAACCACCCCCGTGGCTGATGGTCGGTGCTCTGTGAGCCCCACCATGATGTATGTGTTTCATCCATTCCGTTCATCAATTTTTACGGATAATTTCAAGGCTTTTTGAGAAAAATGAGAGGGATATAAATATCAGGTAGACAACACCACAGGAAAATATTAATGATTGGATATCCACCATTAAAATCCTACTGAGGCCCACTGTAGTGTTTATTTGACATCGAATCTGTTGATTAAGTCATAAAGATCCATATTAAGTTAAAAAACAAATATCAGCTTCATTCAAAACTTTTATGGCCCCAAAATTTTTTAATAGTTAAAGTTCATTCAACACTGTTTCCTGTAATGTGGTCCAATTGAGATTGGGATATATCTCATTTTTGGTTTCTTACCATAAAATGATCTAGAAAAACATATGAACGGCATGGATTAAGCACATACATCATGGTAGAGCCCATGGAGCACCGACCATCAGCCATCGGCTGGTGGCAGGGGAGTAGGCGAGTAGCCAATGCGTTTCCCGAATTTGGGAAGCCGATTGCGTCCTACCCCACCCGTATTAAGCTCGGAACGGGCAGGAGCTTTGAGTGGCCACCGTGATGTATGGGTCTTATCTAAACCGTCCATCCATTTTTTCGTATCATTTTAGGTTATAAACTCAAAAATGAGGTAAATTCAAGGCTCTACACAATGGGGATTAAAGTCTTATGGTTGAAAACTTCTTGGGCCACATAAGTTTTGGATGGAGCTGATATTTGTGTTTTATCTTCATATATCCATTTAACTTTATGAATAGTTTTGATGGCAAATAAACATCACGGTGGGCCCTGGAAAAGTTTCAACGGTGAGAATCATTATCACCGCTTGCTTCTATGGTGTGGTCCACTTGAGCTGGGATCTGCCTCATTTTTTGCAACACACCCTCAAATGGTATGAAAAAATGAATGGACGGTGTGGATAAAACCCATACATCACGATGGCCACTCAAAGCTGCTGCCCGTTTCCAGCTGGAGACGGGCGGGGGTTAGACGCAATCGGCGTCCTCAAATTTGTGTCTTGTAGGTAGAGGTGTGCATTTGTAACCCGATCCGGCAGATCCGACCCGATCCGACCTGTTCCGAACAGAACCGACGGTCAAGATCGGGTCTGATCGGGTTGTGGTTTCCAGATCCGATTTTTTTTCGGGTCAGGTTCGGATAGACCTTTGTCCGGACAGACTCGACCCGAATACCCGAACCGATGGGACCCGAACAGATAGGTGGGCGGGTAGTATAAAATATATTTTTTATTTTTTACCCTATTTTTCCTAAAAATGGATGGGCGGTGTGGATAAAACACATAAATTGCATAAAATATATCGATCAAGTCATGAGGACCCAGATGAAGGGAAAAAATAAATATCAGCTTGATCGAAAAATTTTATGGCCTACTTAAGATTTTTAATGGTCAAAATTCATTCAAAATTGTTTTCTATAATGTGGTCCACTTGAGATTTCAATATACTTCATTTTTTTTTCTAATAACTTAAAATGATCTATAAAAATAAATGGAGGGCATGGATGAAACACATACATTATGGCGGGGCCCACTGAGCACGGACGTCCGGTGGCAAGGGGAGTAGCCAGTCCGTTTCCTTTCAGCCTCTCAGATGGCAATTTGTACTTATACCGTCTCGACTCTCGAGTCTGCGGGCGCTCCTTGAGCTGTCTTTGTACGGACGTTTCAAAGGAGATCAAAGTTATGGACCCCACAGTGATGTATTTATCATATCTATACCGTTCATATACTTTTACAGATAATTGTAGAGTATTATTCGAAAAATAAATAATATCCAAAGATCATGTGGCCCACACCACAAATAACATCATAGAATGATTTTCACTGTTAAACCATTCGTGTGGTCCACTCGATAGTTAGATCCATCTTATTTTTCGTCTCAAGCCTTAAGACGAGCTTGGAAAATAGATGAACGGTTTTGATATAACACATACCCTATGATTAGATCTGCTCACTTGGATTAAGAAATTTATTTATTTCGTGCACGGCACGTTAAAATTATATTCAATATTAAACGCTGTACATGGATCATTGAAAGTTTTCTCAAAGCCATGTGAGGCCCACCTTGATGCGTATGTTTTATCTAAGCCGTTCATCAATTTTTACATATTATTTTAACCATTGAGTACAAAAAGTAAGTATATTAAAGGTTAAAATAGACCACACCACATGAAACAATTTAATTAAATTTATATATCCGAATTCTATCCAACCGATCCGACTCAGTTTACTAACCGAAGTGGGACCTTCGATCACAAACCGTGCATAGGATCCGTCCAAGATCATGTGGCCCGGATCCGCACGGATCTGATCGGATACGGGTAAAGCCTGTGAAATTTCGAATCTGGTCGAGTGGAACATAATCCGATCAGAACAGGACCGATGCCCAGCTCTACTTGTAGGATCTGAATCGTCTACGGCCAATGTATCAGGCAGCACGTAAAACACAAAATCTGTGATCCCACCGTGTTGTATATATAATCCACTCCGTCTAACAGGTTCTACAGTCGATTATAAAAGGTGATGCAAAATATCAGCTGGATCCACAACTCAGGTGGGCCACACTAAATGGAACAGTGGAGGCTTTTGTGTGGCCACCATGCTATGTGTCTTTGATCAAACCCGTTAATCAGGTGTAATTCACTAGTATAAAGTAAATATGCAAAAATTAGCCAAATCCAAAATTTAGTCAGGCTACATTATGTGAACTCAGTGGTTTTAGGAGCAACCGTACATTCTTCTCACTGTGTGTGGCCCATTGGAGGTTCCTACAGGGGGACCTGATTTTGATATGTTGGGCCATCTGACCGGATCTTCTTGCTGATGTGGGGGGCCTTCTAATTCGATATGGTTTCCGCGTGTGGCAGGCCTTCTAATCGGATCTATTGTCCGTTGTAACGGGTCTTTCTTATCAAACATGTGTTGCACCCAACATTTTGGTTCAACTCATTTCTACTCTGTCATTTAATTCTGATTACATCTGACATCCAATCGTGGGATATAGAGAAATTTAGGTCTATTGACCAACTTTTATCCAGCTGTTTTCATGCAACTTAGACCTCCACGTGCGGAGACTGAATTTCAGGACGAAAATACCCCCTCCTTTCACGGTACTCCGCTGCCACCAGCCAATGGCGGATGGTCGGTGGTCTGTGGACCCCACCATGATGTATGCTTTTCATCCATGCCGTTCATATATTTTTCCAGATCATTTTATGTTATGAAACCAAAAATGAAGTATATCCACATCTCAAGTGTACCACATTACAGCAAACAGTGTTGAATGAGCGTTGACCATTAAAAACTTTTAGGGGGCCCACTGTGATGTTTGCGAGAAATCCTCCCTGTCTAAGTTCATTAATAGGGTCACAAAGACCTAAATAAAGAGGAAAAACAAATTTTGTAATGATCCAAAACTTCTGTAACCCCTAAAAGGGTTTCAATGGTAGACGTTCAATTCCCCACTGCCTTTTACAACGTGGTCCACTTGATATTTAGATCTATCTTATTTTTCGTCTCAAGCCTTAATATGAGCTTTCCAAATAGATGGACGGTTTGGATGTAACACAGACCTCATGATGGGACCCACAAAAGCAACACAATATATCAATATATATATATATATATATATATATATATATATATATATATATATATATATATATATAACAACAAAGACTGCTGCAGGTAGCTACGGTTATAATCCGTAGCTATAGTATCTAACTTTGTTTCTTTAAGCAAACTCGTTGGACAGCTTTGGACTAAGCTTTGATACCTATAGCTACGGGTTATAACCGTAGCTATAGCTGTGGTCTGTACCAATATATGCAAAAAAAATTTTAAAATTTTTTATTATTTATTATTATTATTATTATTTTTTTTACATGAAGAACTTTATTCTACCTACAATATTCTCTAATACATATTTATATAAATATGTATATATAAGTATATATACATATTTAAATTTTTTCTCTCTTTGTTTCATTTCTTTTTTTTTATTCATTTAACAAGAATATCATCTAAACCAAAATTAGTTACTTGACGTACCCTATATAATTTTGGGGTAGGAGAAGCTACTTTAGCCAACCAACCTGGTTATTTTTCAAGATTCCATCAGGTCGATGGTCGATGGTTGAAAATCCATTTCATTCACTTCATTTACTTAGCGATCAATTCCATGCACTTCAGGGTCAATCCCGACAATTCCCCTTCATTTCACAGTCAATTCCATGCATTTCATGGTCAATTCTCTTCACTTCACTATCAATTCTATGCATTTTATGGTCAATTCCCTTCATTTCACGGTCAAACAGAAATTGATCGGGGCAAACTAGAAATTGAGCGGGGCAAACATGAATTTGAGTAGGGCAAACTAGAAATTGAGCGGGGCAAACATGAAATTCAGTGGGGCAAACTAGAAATTGAGCGGGGTAAACATGAAATTCAGCGGGGCAAATATGAAATTCAGCGGGGCAAACTAGAAATTGAGTGAGGCAAACATGAAATTGAGCGAGGCAAACTAGAAATTGAGTGGGGCGAGCTGAAAATTGAGCGGGGTAAACTAGATATTGAGCGAGGCAAACTGAAAATTATTTTAGTGTATGAGCTAAAAGACCAGTCAATCTAAAGCTCAAACACACCAAGAAAAGAAGCCGTGACAATGACCCGACTGTTAAAATCTTCATAGGGTTGACCATGATGTTTATTTGCCATCTTACCGGTTCATAAGGTCACATAGCCCCGAAGAAGGGAAAACACAAATATCAATTTGATCAAGAACTTCCAACTGTCAAGAAGTTTTTAACATTGGACATTTAATCCTCGTTGTGTGATCTACTTAAGCCTTGGATTTGCCTCAATTTTAGGTTCATGCTCTAAAATGATCGAACAAAATGGAGGCCTAGTGTAGATAAAACCCATACATTATGGTAGACCTCACAAAGCCCTCTCTAAGTTAAAGAGTCTATTAATTTCCATTCTTGCAGTGGGGAGAGAGAACATTAAACAAGAGAGAAGCATTTAATAGAGAGAGAAGAGAGAAAAATGATTCTTCCCAAAGAAAATGGGATGATTAAAAAATTGTATACATGTGATGTATTTGGATGAAGTGTCACGTATGTAAAAAAATCTGATATGTTAATTAGGTAAGGTCTATTGTAAGCAAGTGAATACAATTATTTTATTTTATTTTTGCAATAAAAAATATGATATTCTTCTAAAAACATTTAGGCCATTAGAAATCCATTCCAATGGTCCATATTTAACTTATATGTATGGCTGCAGATACGAGAATCATTTACTAATTTTTAGTAGATAAAATTTAATCAATGGACTCAATTTGATGAACGGATTGGATCTTTAACACACAATTTCCATCACACTTATATACAACTTGAGGTCACACATCCTCACGTGATACATTCCATCCATTTCATGTTGCCCCGTTCAATTTCATGTTTGCCCCGCTCAATTTCTAGTTTGCCCCGCTCAATTTTTAGTTTGCCCCGCTCAATTTCATGTTGGTCCCGCTTAATTTCATGCTTGCCCCGTTGAATTCCTAGTTTGCCCCGCTGAATTTCATGCTTGCCCCGCTGAATTTCTTAGTTTGCCCCGCTGAATTTCATGTTTGCCCTGCTAAATTTCATGCTTGCCCCGCTCATTTCATAGTTTGCCCCACTCAATTTCATAGTTTACCCCACTCAATTTCATGCTTATCCCGCTCTTAAGAGCAAAAATGCAGTTAATTCAGGATGAGCATTGGGTTTGAATGATGTTTATGCCTTCTTAAGATATTTCTCTATCTTTGTGATGTCTAGGAGTTCAGTTCAAGGGATCCTATGATGCCAGGTGGTACCCCAGATGACATGTTTCTCAAGGACTTGAATCATTGCTTGACTCCTTGTTATTCCAAGATGAAATCCAAGGTAAAGAAATACTTCCTTTACTTGTGAAACTAACAACAATAACTAGTCCATTGCAATAAGAACTAGATTGATTTGGAAAGAAAATAGCATATTTATAATTTCCAACAATATTCTCCAAATCCCCAATGTAAGTCGCAGCGACAACATGGATATCTCCCAAGATTTGCTCATTCTCTCTGTATTTTAGTGAGAAATAATGCATGGAACAAATATGTTTTAAAAGAACAAATTGCCCAAGGAACACTTTTTAGGTTATTCACCTGGAACAAGTGGATGACAACATGTTGAAGTAATATGGAAAAACTACATCAGATTTATACAGAACATCTAAATTTTTAAGAAATCTATGATGATAGAAACTTATGCCAATTGCATGTGCATTTAAATCGCACATCTCAATGCAATGTAATGTGCTTATTGGAACGAACATTTTAAGCATCATTCAAAGCATCGTTCAATGCACATGGAACTCAATACTTGGCAATTGCTCTAGATCTTGAATATCATGTTTGCCCCTTTAATTTCTAGTTTGCCCCGCTCAATTCCTAGTTTGTCCCGCTCATTTTCATGCTTGCCCCCGCTCAATTCCTAGTTTGCCCCGCTCAATTTCATGTTTGCCCCGCTCAACTTCATGTTGTCCCGCTGAATTTCATGTTTGCCCCGCTGAATTTGCTGTTTGCCCCGCTCAATTTTATGCTTGCCCTGCTCAAGTTCCAGTTTGCCCCGCTGAATTTCATGTTTACTCTGCTGAATTTCCAATTTGCCCTGCTGAATTTCATGTTTGCCCCGCTTAATTTCCAGTTTGCGCCGCAGAATTTCATGCTTGCCCCGCTCAAGTTCCAGTTTGCGTCGCTTAATTTTCAGTTTGCACCGCTGAATTTTCAGTTTGCCCCGCTCAATTTCATGCTTGCCCCGCTAAATTTCCAGTTTGCCCTGCTAAATTTCACGTTTGTCCTGCTCAAATGCAAGTTTTTCCCGCTGAATTTCTAGTTTGCCCCACTCAATTTCCAATTTGCCCTGCTCAATTTCATGCTTGTCCCGCTCAATTTCCAGTTTGCCCCACTCAATTCATGTGAAAATCAAGTGCCAAAATCAATGATATTGAGAAAGACTTGTGCATATTTAGAATTTTCAACAACAATTTCCAAATTCTGCATTTCATTAGCGCTGACAAGTGAGCTTTCAAATACGGTTCATCAAGAGGAATTCCATGGAGAATCATTTGGATCAACTCTTCACATCACCTTTGCAGATAACAAATAACCGTTACATACAAGTAGTAAAAGCAAACACGGGAGATCGTCAATGTATATAAAATAATCCTCCACGGGCGATGCTACAACCAATTCGCTACACAAATAACAAAGATGTGGTCACGGATTTAGCGGGTTGAACCAATAGGGTTGGTTCATAAAGGAGTATCCCAAAATTTTCTAATTTTGCCATCCGTAAGGATTTGAATCATAAAATGTTGGATGTTTGGTGCTGCTGTGGTTGACGTAATCAACGACACCACATGAAACGGGTCATTTATACATCGCAGTGACAACATGGATATCTCCAAAGTGTAGTCCAGGAGCCTTGTATACTAATATATTTCTTGAGATTTGCCCATTGTCTTTGTATTTTAGTGAGAAATAAAGCATGGAAATATTGAGTAGGTAACAAATGCAAACATATCACATTACTCTAAAACAATCAGAGGAATCACATAAACAGAGTAATATAACAACAAAATTACATACAAAATAACACAAACTTCATTAGCTTTTGGCATTCCAGTCGGTTCTGCAGTTCCCAGCAAATAGTAGCACTCACTGGTATGAAGCCTTTCTCCCTTGAGACTTTTCAATTCTTCTCTCATTAGCACTGACAAATGCACTTCCGATTAGGGTTCATCGGAAAGAATTCCACAGAGAATCATTCTCAACACAAGAAAATCATCCATGTCTCCGTTATCTGAAAACCAATACAATAACACGTTATCAGTGAATCGTAAATCAATAGAACCTTAACATATGACCCAACTCAATTAAATAATGGACTGACAGCTCAGTTTCTATTATAGATGAACATGATAAAGTCTTATTTAGGTACGTTTTCCTTGGCTGGTTGCTAAAAAATACAAGCACTAAAAGCAAATAAGGTACTGTACTTTTATTCACACAGCAAATTTAAGAACACATAACCCTAAGTCTCACACAAATGCAAATTTTCAGATACTCCCAACAAGGATGGAATTTATTCATCTTTGTATCGTTCCCTAGTGGGGATGGCTAACATGGAGGGAGTGTACTGACATGGGTGTGTACAACAATCAAACCCAAGCAAAAATAAAAAAACCAAAAGGAAAACTTAAATTTTTTTTTTTCTTTTACAAAAGATGTAATCGTCGATATCATCAACATATCATCGATATTATCAACGTAAGTCATCGATAATATCAACATTATGTCGATAATATTGAATGTGGATGACATTGTCCAGCAAGCTTAGGTGCATTTTCATATTTTATCGATAACAGAAATATATCGATATATCAACATATTGTAGATAATATCGATATATCAACATATTGTAGATAATATCGAATTAGGGCTGTAAGTGTCCAGCAAGTAATCAAGAAATATTTCATATTGACTCGATATATCGACAAGTTATCGATAATATCGACGATGTCGATGGATACATTGATGACATGTCGATGATATCTACGTATAAAACAATCAGAAATGTAAAGTCGATTTTATCGACATATCGTCGATATGATTGACATAAGTCATCGATATCATCTACATATCATCGATATTATCGACGTAAGTCATCGATAATATCAACAATATGTCAATAATATCGAATGTGGATGACAATTGTTCAATAAGGTTTGGTGCATTTTCATATTTTATCGATATATCGACACAATCTCGATATATCGATAATAGATACATATCGATACATCGACATGTTGTAGATATTATCGAATTAGGACTGTAAGTGTCCAGCAACCAAACACGAAAAATGGAACTTGACGATATATCGCCGATTTATCGATGTATCGAAATGGAACTTGTCGATATATCGACAAACTATCGATATTATCGACGGATCTCAGTTTTGAAAAAAAAAACTGCATTAACTGCTTTCACCAACCACCCTTTATTACACTCAATACCCATTTATTTGCACTCCTTCTCAAATGTTCCCTCCACTTCATCTCCATCGGATTTCTCCATATTAGCAACCTTAATCTTTGGGGGATTTCTGCTAAGACGATCTCGGTGAGTTTGTGTTCATTGCAATCAATATGAAATGCTGGCTGAGTTTGTCGATGATGGAAACCCCTTTTCACCGTTCTTTCTTCTGTTTTTCAAACTGTCATTCGAATTTTAACTTTTTTTTAAAAAAAACTTGAAAACGGAAAATATAGATGTTATGAAGCAAATGATCGTACACCCTATTTTTAGCAACCAGCTAAGGAAAAAGTACCTAAATAAGACTTTATCATTCTCATCTATAATAAAAACTGAGCTGTCGGTCATTCATTATTTAATTGAGTTTGGTCATATGGTAAGGTTCTATTGATTTACGATTCACTGATAACGTGTCATTGTATTGGTTTTCAGACTGAAAATTCAGTGGGGCAAACTGGAAATTCAGAGGGGCAAGCATGTATGATTTGGGCCCAACATGACCTCTAGAGGACCCAACATGACCTCGGGCCTTTGGTATCCACAAAGTTCAACTGCTTTATGGGTTCCTTTTCTCCTCCACTTGACACTTTGGTTATTGAGAACTCTTCCGGATATGGTTTGTTGGAGCCAAAGGGAGAATACTTTGGTTACATGTATGATTTACAAGGGCATGCTTGAGTTGAGTATAGGGTTTGTGCATGTGTTTTGCTATGGTTATCGAGAGAATGATGACCTCCAATCAGCTCTCAGGTGTCCCTTGGACTATCATGATCTTGAATCACATTTTGGGTTCTCATAGAATGGTGTCCTTTTAGCTGGCGCAATTCTTGGTCTTCATTGCACATAACCAAACCATCTAACTCTACTTTCCCTCATCTTGTTACCTATTGGCGCTACTACAAAATTCCCTCAAACGCATTCATTTATAATCTAATCCTTTCTTATATTGTCACTCATTTATCTTAACATCCTCATTTTAGCTACACTCATCTAATGGCCATTTTATTTTTAACTGCCCAAAATTGTCCCATAAAGCATGGTTGATCTTAGAGCCATCTTATAAAAATTTTCGCAGAGCCTAGAAGAAGGTGACTCACGCGGACAACTGACTCCTTTTCAATAGAAAGGAATAAATCAACCCAATTGAATGGATGTGAAGAAGTAGACCACTGTTTTGGCAATAATGATCCAAGCTAGTATTTGCGGTGAATCCGCCCATTAAATTGTCATGCATTATGATAAGAACTCCCAATTTCCTAACAAATATGACACTTTTAATCATTTCTTCACATGTACACTCCTGAAAAGGACATTATATGGACTAGATTAGAAGGATCAGTCATCCTAAATTAGGATGCATTTTTTGTCTCAAATATTCACTTGTAGCATATCATATCTCAACAGATTGACGTAAAATTTTTTACCGTGTGTACATTCCCATTGTGATGGTGCTTTTCTAAAATCAAACTTCATTGTTCAACATCTATTTCATACCATTTTTGCTAGGGACCACATGTTCTTCACCTACCTCTGCTTCACATTTTGTCACTTGAAGCGCGAAGGAGAAGAAGTCTATGAGCAGAAGTAGAGAGCAGCCACAACTCTACTTTCGTTTGATGGTGATGATAAGGAAAGAGGGGAGGGGGGATTATGTGTCTCTTCTATCTATCCCCTTGCTACAGGGCTCCTGCTTGCCTCGATCCTTAGTCAATGGGATCAAGGCAATTTAAGTGAGTACGCGACGATCACATAAAACTCCAGAGGCACATCTCCATTTCTTCCACCTCGCCCGAATTCTATGGGCAACATCCTTCTCTATCTATCCACTCTCATGAATTGTCAATCCAAGTAAGCAATCTTTACTAATTCCTCGTTCTCACTCTTATTATTACTAACATAGCACTCCATATACTCTATTTTAGTCTAACTAATTTTAAATGCTTCATATTCTAAAGCATCTGTTCATATGTCTAGCTTTGTGTTTACACCCTCCCTCGTCATGTCAATCAACATTAAATTGAGCAGGGCAAACATGAAATTGAGCAGGGCCAACGAGAAATTGAGCGGGGCAAACTAGAAATTGAGCAGAGCAAACATGAAATTGAGCGGGGCAAGCATGAAATTGATCAGGGCAAACTACAAATTTAGCGGGGCAAACCAAAATTTGAGCAGGGCAAACTACAAATTGATCGGGGCAAACCGAAAATTAAGCGGGGCAAACATGAAATTGAGCAGGGAAAACTAGAAATTCAGTGGGGCAAACGGAAAATTTAGCGGGGCAAACATGTACATTAAACAAATACATTTTTTTCTCTCTTCTTTTTTTTTTTTTTTTTTGGTTTTTATGTTACTTAGAACGTGTTTAATAAAACACCTATAAAACCATTGTATTTGTTTGTAAAACAGTCGGTTTTTGAAGTTGCAGTTCAGTGTTTGTAAAAATGCCTCATGGTAAGGGCTGCATCACTCTGGGTGAGGCTAGGATGCACCTAATATACTCTTGAAAATTGGGTGGCTTTTCACTTATAGGACAAGACGTAGCAAATCGTTTGCATTCTCTCTGCTTGTGTAATCGCGCATTCATTAGTAACAAGGAATGGATGTTTAATTGACCTATAAGTAAGAGAATAAAAACTTTACAGACATCATTTTTCGATAGTCGATGGAAGAACCAGTTTTATGAACTAAACATCCGAAAGAATTAGGCCGTTGTTATTTTTAACCTGTCATATTACTATATAGTAGTATTGTTGATATATCATAATAAATTATGATCTATATATTATGTGTTGGAAGGTCATAGAAGCAAGATCCGATATGAATCACACAATATAAATTAAACTCAAACAAAGCATGTACGAGTATACATAATTTTTATGGAAAAAAACCTTTACGATAAAAAAACTACTACACAAAGTGACAACGATTCATTATGAAAATAAAATTATAAAATACAAATGAACTTACACTGATAAGAACCCCATTCGAATCTCTTCAAGATCCTAGCTTTTCCTCTCTGGAACCCTCAATAATACTTTTTTAAATACCCTAATTTCGATTTCACCCAATATATATAGTGTTACAATCAAAATATGAAACAAATCGTGCACTTACGTAGAACCGAGCACACCGTTGATCCATGCATTGATCAATCAACACCAATCACAGTAGTCCTCAATCGATAGAGCCGGCATGTTCGATCAATCGAACATGGGCAAAAGTATCCAAAGAGTTAATTGGATTTTATCGAATTCTGTCGATTGATCGACCCAATACTCCGACAGTTAGATCGATTGAGATTATCCAAAATTATCTAGAGAGCAATCCGTATAATTCAAGGTTCACTCGATTGATCGACCAATGTAGTCAATTTATCTGCCAAAGTAATTGATTGATCGACCTGATAGTTAGATCGATTGAGACTATCCAAAATTATCTAGAGAGCAATCTGTATAATTGAAGGTTCACTCGATTGATCGATCAATGTGGTCAATTTATCGACCAAAGTAATAGATTGATCGAACCCTTGTTCCATGTACTGATTGAAGACATCTCACAACATTATGATATGTCAAGACATGCTCTTGTGAATGCACGTGCGTGTTGGGAGAAAAGATCTATCCAACCAAAACAATATATATATATATATATATATATATATATATATATATATATATATATATATATATATATATATATATATAAGAAAAACCAAGAGAAAAAGATGTAAATTATAACATAAATTTATATATTTCCCTTTTGGTATATCCATAAATTCATACCAAATCATTATTTTAAAGTAAAAAAGAAATATTTTAATATAAGAAATTTCTCTTTATTACAACAAAATATATATTACCTTGAAACGAACTACAATTTACATAAAACACTATTAAATTATGAAACCTGCGTCAGTGCTGGCTAGATGAGTGGTGCATTTTTTATGATCTGGGAAGATACACACAGGAAGGGAAAGAAGAAGTGCAGGCTACTTGTATTAAAAATTCGAAATGCCAATATACATAGTCATTTCAATTACCTAAATACCCTCACCTTGAAATTCCTTTCTAATGCATGCCCTTTTCAATTCTAAAGTTCATAATGCTCCTAAGACTAGCTACTTTGCATTATGAATGGTAGAGATTCTACTGTGGTTGTAGGTGAACTTGAGTGGGTTACACGAAGGAATTGATACTGAATAAGTTGGAAAAGAATTTATACCAGACCAGCTACAATATTGCTTCTTTTAAGGCCCAATAGTTAGATTCCTTCCAATAATTTGTCAAACGCATGGAACGCAGCTATAACATCTGAACCATACGATCAATAGGCCCACTAGTAAATTGGCCATAAACAGTATAAAAAAGCATTAATTGGACATCCTAACCACTCAAGCAATGGTTTATTGATGGATGCCTAAAAGCATGACTCATTATACTTGTCATTGATTGTTGCTAAGCTAGGGTGAAATAACATTGTTTGATAGAAATGATTCTTTGAAATTTTAAGTAATCTATGATTAGCTCTTAAAATAGATGGTCCAAATGTTTAATTAGATTATTTTATAGGCTATTGATTGGAGTGATAGAATTCTTTGATCATATATCAAAGAATGCTGTGTTGCACAACCAAGTCCTGTCTATATCAAGCTTTCTTTTTTCTTTTTGTTTTTTTGCTCAGACTATTGCTTATCAATCACACGAGATGGGGATGTATGGAAAATCACAGGGGACTCTTATAAATATTTGGTACAATGTAGAGAGTGTTGGAAAATATTTCACAAATAATATTGGAAATACAAAAAAAAAAAAAAAAAAAAACAAATTACTCTTAGGATAAGACAAGCCTTTTTTTATTTAGGTCTTGCATGCAGCAATCACGAAGAGACTTACTCAGGAACTCGATTGATGTAATTTGAAACTCTGGTAGATTTTTTGAGTCATCAAACTCAATGACTGAAATGAGGTTTGAGTCAACGAATTCTTCTTGAATAACCTTAAAAGAAAAACTTAGAGAGATCAGATCAGATGTGATTTGTTGAACTTGGATGATTCTGTGTGCAAAGTGTGCCACTACAACCATACTGCCTATGCCCGTGCCCAAGAGCAGCATGTGTAAGCACAGGAATATGCAAACCGAGCATCTCTACCTCTATTTTTCCAAGTAAAAATACTCCACACTCAAAGACTTATAAATAAAAAGTTTTTTTTTCCACTTTATCTGATATGGACTAAACAAAAAAGTAAATTTTCCTTTGTTTTTTTCAAATTTATTTTGCCAGGAAATAATTGTTTTTAAAAAAATTACTTATTTTTAAAACCAAAATCTCGAAGAGAGACATATGTGAGGCACTTGCACTTTAATGCGGGCATATGTGGCATGTGTGAGATGCTTGAACATTTTCGATAGCACATTTGAAGTGTTGAAGATATACGGAGACAGACGTGACATATGTAACATTTGCACATGCAACACATATGAAACAAAGCACTTGAAGGTGGGATGTAGCACATGTGGGGTGTTTAAAGATGAGAGCCTCACAATGGTATATATGTATTACCATGTGTGGCCTATGTAAAAAATAACAGCTTGTTCGTGTACAGTAAGGAATATAATCTAAATTAAACTTTTTATCCTAATTAAGTTGCCAACTTACATAAACATGGACATTTGTCATTTTTTGGACAAAGATATCCAAATGGAACCTTCTAGAAATAAAGCATGCCCTAACTTTTTTAGAAAATGTAATAGAGATCATGCCCATCTACTATCTTCATGTCCCATTCCATCCTTAAAACCACCAACACCTTAGTAGTCATGAGGTCTAAAAATATAATCCAAGTATGGAAAGTTAAGACTCTCTCCATAACAGGAAAGCTAATGTTGATGAGAAATTGTGCCCGTTGAAATCCATCACCACATTAATTAGGTTGGTATTTAGGATTCTCATTTGTATTTTTGACCAAAATGAAAAGGACCCGAAGAAATTCTTCTAGAATGATTTCTCAAATCGTAAAATGAAATGTTGTGCTAGCCTATAATTTGAATTATTGGGGCTCTTGGACTCACATATCTAAAAGACTTGACCAATGCGTTCCTGAAAATCTTTAGATGGAGAAGTATAAAACATGAGTATCTTTTGATGAAGGCATTGGCACTCAGTTTGTTTTCTATCACGTGTGGTATGTGTGGGCGTGTCAAAGTTGATATAGCAGCTCGATTCAAACCGATCAACTTTAACCCCAAGCACCAAAATAAGAAAATACATTCAATACGAATGTATATGACTAGAATATGAGGAGATCAATTGCCTACTCAGTCACTTGCAAAATTTATAATAATCAGGCGATTGTCAGATTGTGGGGTTCCTTCGAAAGCGGGTTGCACCTTGTCTTTCACGAGAAAGGACTTTTCAGTATACCAAAGCAATAATTTATTTTTATTTTTTTAAGGAAAAATCACAATCGGTCACTAGGAGTGATCGCAAGAATGCGTCTCTTGAAAAAACTGCTGATATTGAATAAAGATCAAGTCCAACATATGAGCGTAGACCTGAATTACAACTATGGATTATCTTTAAGGATTACTTCTACTGAATATCGTTATTCCTAGGATAGACTGAGATAAAGTAAATTGATAGATTTGATTTGGTTTCATTGGTGTGAGACGATGCCTTGCTTTATTGACTTCTCCTACTATTTATAAATTTCTCTTGTTGCTCTTTTTCATACATTTATCTTTTTTATTGTCAATGGTTATGGCAATCAAAGAGTCCTCATCTAGATCCTTCTCTTGTTATGTTTTTCTTTTGTGATTGTTCTTCTTTTGTTGAATGCTTTCTGCTTTAGGGGGTCTCTCGGTTGCTCATTCCACTTCTGTATGCTTCTCGACCGCATATTTTCTCTCAGCCGCATTTCGGACTTCTTAAATATTTTGGCCGCATTATTGTATCAACCATTTGATGATGTGTAACATCAGATCAATGTCATTAGTACTAAATTAGTGTTAGCTATATTTCCACAAAAAATTACTTTAAATATCTTAGAAAATATTTTCATACACCTCATATCTTTCATGTAATGCTGAATATCATCCTCCCATTAGCTCTTCTCAGAACGATCAGAAGTAGGGTACAACAGAATGTTGTGAGGCCAGGTATATAAAAAAGACTTCCTCGATTGCTACAACTAACATTTGTGACTTGTTAGAAAAATGCCCTCAAGTCTAATGATTTGATCACCCAAGAGAGCCTAAAGTAAAAGCATATAGTTTTTTTTTTTTTTTTAAAAGTCCCTTTTCATCATAAGACTGAAGAGAGGATATTAGCCTCAATGATATATTTAAAACCCTCTCCTCCAAAATCCTACAAGGGAAATACAAATATAATTAGGAGAATTTCACTGCAACACATGGACAAGAGTAGTATCGAAATTCAGCTCCAGTCAGGCCTCATTGATGATGAAATAATATGATACCTGAAACAAATGGGAACCTTCCGTATCAGATTAAACTATCACTTAGCCACAGATACCCCATTCATTACTGTATTTTTAATTCCTTGGAAAAGTTCTAGAATTTCCCATGCATATAGATGAAATTCTTCCATTCGAAAGTGATGAAACAGGGTCAAACACCTTCATGAAATGCAAATCAGGAGGATATTGACCACCTATTAGGTTCATTGACTAAAGCCCAACAATTCCAGGAGTCCTCGAGCATATCTATCTTTCACTTTTAGATTAATCCTATTGCAAGTTGCTTACCATAGCTTTGAGAGAGAGAGAGAGAGAGAGAGAGAGAGAGAGAGAGAGAGCTTGAACCGACTGTATGTTTATGATCTAGCCTTAAACCGACTCTGTATAAAAACTTAATCTGGTCATAACTGGTCAAGGCACGAAAAGAACATGACCCAACATTACCAAAATAATAATAATAATAAATCAATTGCATGATTCTAAAAGATGCAAATATCATTTATTGTTTGAATACTACATAAAAAAAATAAATACAATTCGACAAAGATACTCGACTCTGTTCAAGAGGCTAGGACCATCAGTTGGCATTCACCCCCTGAGTAGTTGGTGGGTTGAACTTTTACAGTTCCAATAATATCAGGCTAGAATAAAGTTGTGCTGCAGACAATAAAAGGTGCCAGTTTAAAACTTTTATTACAGCCTCTGCAACCAAGCTCTATGACAATCTACCAATGCTGATGAAGTAAAAGCTCTTACAGAGGGGTGGATGATAAAAATAAATGTAAATACATTAATTATCAAAGGGGACTCTGCTTTTGCTTTAAAACTAGGGACATCAAATCCTACAACTTACATTTTCAGAAATGAATTTTCGATTTTTTTACCTAAGCTCTTTTCATCTCACTGTTGTGAATGGGTAAATTCGCAGCCTCTGTTTATATATAATCTTATTTTGGTAGAGGCCATGTGTATTTAGATAGAAACTTAATAGATGTGGAAAGTTCAATTTAGTTGTCAATGTCTATAATTTAAATCATAGATAAGAAATTTAATGTATGCTAACATGTTGTGTTTGGATGCATGAACAAGTGATCAATGGATGTTGAAATTCCTTTCCTGAAGTGGCATGATCACAGATCTTGGCTCTATTATAAGTGGGCCCTCAAAAATGAATGCTCTCTCTCTCTCTCTCTCTCTCTCTCTCTCTCTCTCTCTCTCTCTCTCTCTCTCTCTCCAATTGCAAGTCATGTACAGTTGGCAGCACCTGTATGGAGTGGAAAGCATTTTTTTTTTTTTTTTGGTGGAATCTTTAACCCATTTTGTCAAAACGGAACTAAATTCTAACTTTCCCCTTTGGTGCTATTGTTCGAAAGTTGTAATGATTCTAGTGATTTATATCCTCCTGGAATTGTTGGGCTTTATATGAATTTAGTATTGTTCACTGTTAGTATTATAAAAAATAGTTAAAGAAATTAACTACCATCATTTAGCTAAAATTTAATGCCTTTTTAAAATACTAATAAAGTACATTTCCACAATAACAAGAGGGGCTGCTGATATGGTCCAGGTAGGGGTTGTAATGGGCCCACCTTGATGTATGTGTTTTATCCAGTATGTTCATTTATTTTAAAATGATCTCATGTGATGAGCTAATAAATGAGGTATATTGATCAAGTAGCGCACAACACAGGAAGCAATGCAAATTAAATGACCGTTGATGAAAACCTCTCAGAGACAGGACGCCTGGCAGGTTAAGTAGCCAGTGGGCTACTAAGTGACATCACTAAGTTATGTGGCCTAAGTTTTCAATGGTGGGTGTCACTGTTCCTCAAAGACAATTATAAATGAACGTGCCATATAACAAGCATGGAGATCAAATAAATTAGATACATGGCGTAATATTGGTATGCTATCACTGTAACTTGATGTTATAGTTTTCCACACTTTATACCCTTTTAGGCCCGTTTGGATAGGTGGATTGGAAGGGATTGAATGGTATTAGGGTGGATGGCATGGATTTCAAGGCAATGATGTTGTTATTGTTTTTCACACTTTACACCGTTTTAGGGCCTGTTTGGATGGGTGGATTGGAAGGGATTAAATGGTATTAGGGTGAATGACATGGATTTCAAGGCAATGATGGTGTTGTCAGTGGATTGTCTTAAGATCCATGGGATTGCTATATCAAGCACGCCCAGCCAATCCCGGGATTAAACCTTGTCATCCCTTCCAAGCCCTCGAACCAAACACGTCCCAGGCAAATTTGAACCGATTAGGGTGGATTGGATGGGATTTAAAGGTAATGATGGTGTTATTAGTGGATTGTCTAAAGATCCATGGGATTGGTATATCCCGGGATCAGATCACCCAAGTCTTTTTTGCACACCTGGCCAATGGTAGGATTTAACTTCCAATCCCTTCCAATACCATCCAATCTGCCCGGCCGAAGGAGCCTTCCAATCCACCCATTGGTACACCCGATCACACTGTCCAACACCTAGGGCAATCCAGACCATTGACCGATAAAACCTGTTATATAGAATCCTTATCGGGCGATAGCAAAGTTTCAACGGCAGGGTATCTTTTGCCACTGCTTCCGGTAGTGTGGTGTGGTCTGCTGAGCCTTTGATTTGCCTCCCTAAAATTATATTTTAAAATGGACAAAGGGCTTGGACAAAATACATATATCATGGTGGACCCACATAGCCCTTGATAAGATTGTCGGTCTATGGCTAGGCCATGATGACCGGATTGGGTACTATTGAATAAAACAGACATTGACTACCAACCTTATAACATTAGGGTGTGATATTTTCAGGAAGTTTTTGTGTACTAGCTCTCAGCTTTGGATTCTCTTTGCCGACAGGCACCTTGAATCCAAACGCTATCAAGCTTCCTTGGACATGGACTTCCATGTCCCGAGACTAATGTGGCCCTTGTGATTGATAAAGCATTGAAAGTGATATCCTTCCAATGGTTTCTGATACCCCCGTCCACGTGGACGCATACGTGGAACTAACCCATTCCATCTTGATAATTTGACAACGCTTGACCGTTGACTGTTTTTCTCAACCTACAATCCAACGGTTCTGATGGTTAGATCAGGTTAAATGGCCACACTACAACTACAGTGAGATACTAAATATCCCGCGGACTACCTTTGTCCCTCTGGACTTTGATAGAAAATGACGATCGTGCCCCTACACTTCAATGTAACCAACATGGCAGTCACGTGGGCATATCCGTCATTCCAAAGGAACGTACGCACCTGTCATTAATGAAAAGACAAGACAGCTGGCACCTCTCTTACTATAAAATGCTCTGACATTTTGTAGAGCGCGGATTAGATACTGACAAGGTCAGTAGCCAAATCGCTACTGAGGTGACGTCACCAAGCTCTGTGGACCCCACCATGATTCGTGTGTTGTATCCATACCGTCCAACCATTTGTAGATATCGTTTTATGGCATGAGAAAAAGAATGAGAGAGATTTAAAGTTCAAGTGGATCCACCACAGAAAACCGTGGGATCAGTCACATCCACCGTTGAAACATTTACAGGCCCACCATGATGTATTTTTTTAGATCCAACTTATTCATAACTTAAAATAGATATATATGAAGTGAAAACAAAAATATAAGCTTCATCGGAAACTTCTGTGGCCCCTGAGAAGTTTTGAACGGTAGATGTCACTGTCCGCACTGTTTTCTACGGTGGGGTCCACTTGAACTTTAGATCTATATCATTATTTTTCTAATGCCATAAAACGATCTCTTCAAATGGATGGACGGTATGGATACTACACATGCATCATGGTGGGGTCCACAGAGCTTGGTGACGTAATTTCAGTAGCCATTTGGCTACTGACATTGTCAGTATCTAATCCGCGCCTTACTTCCTTATCAGGAATGCTAATCAGGCTCGCCACATGGAGTATGCAAGCCCGACCTTTCTTGCCCGCCACGTGGCGATCCGAACCGTTTACCTAGGAGATCCAATCGTCCATAAGCCACGTGGCAAAAATCTGACTGATCGGATATATCTTCTATAATCGCTGGGAAGAGTTATGAAATTTTCAAATACGTTCTTTCCAACATAACATTATACCAATATGAATCTGATGAGCAAGATTATTTCAATCTAGGCCGTCCAGTGTGTGGATTTATAAATCAACGGTCCAGATCCTGATATTGGCCCACCGTAGTGGGGCCCGCATAATAAGGCATTTATCTTTCGTTATTTATGATTATGATGAGCATCCCTTTCTAGAAATAGAAACGTAATTTATTATAATCCTAATTCGGCCGGGGATTTCTATGGTGGAAAAGCAAAAGAAAAAGGGCAAAGAGGGAAAGACGCCGACTCGTGCCGCCGCTGCTGCTGCTGCAGAGAAGGGGGAGTAGAGAGCAGTGCAGCGCACACTGGCGTACATTAGCGGCTCTCACGTATGGTATCTCTTCTCATCGCTTTCCATCACCTCTCTCCCTTCCAAGATTGCTTCCTTTCCAAGCGATCCGAGTCCTGAAATCGAACTCAACGATTCGGGAACCGATTTTCCAATTCTTTTTTGCCTTCCTGAAAGACTGGCAGAATCCAAGGCAACCCTAGCTTTTCTCTTCACCTCTTCTAAGATCTTTGCGATTTCTATACGGGGAAGAAGAGAAATAGGATAGGAGATTAAACAAGCAAGGAGATTAAACAGGCAAGAAGAAGAAGAAGAAGATGCTTTGGATCGTTAGATTTTCCGGATTTTTCTCCGCGGCAATGCTCATGGTTGTCTTATCACCGTCGTTGCAGTCGTTTCCCCCCGCAGAAGCGATCAGATCCTCTCATCTCGACGGCTATCTCCGATTCCCTGGCCATATTGCGACCGTTGATTCCCCAAACCGATTCTCCTTCCGAAAGTCCCCTCCGCTCCGCAATGCCGACGAATGCAGCCGGTCTTTGGAGGGGGAAATGACGATCTGCGATCCTTCGCTCGTCCACATCGCGATCACGCTCGATGTTGAGTACCTACGCGGCTCGATCGCGGCCGTCCATTCGATTCTGCAGCACGCACTCTGCCCCGAGAACATCTTCTTCCATTTCCTCGTCTCGGAGACAGATCTCGAAACCCTAGTTCGTTCCACGTTCCCGCAGCTGAAATTCAAGGTTTATTTCTTCGATCCGGAGATCGTACGGCCGCTGATCTCCACGTCCGTGCGGCAGGCACTCGAGCAGCCGCTGAATTACGCGAGGAATTACCTGGCCGATTTACTGGAGCCCTGCGTCCGACGCGTCATATACCTCGACTCGGACCTCGTCGTCGTCGACGACGTGGCGAAGCTCTGGAAATACAGCCTGGGTTCCAGAACCGTCGGCGCGCCGGAATATTGCCACGCGAACTTCACCAAGTATTTCACAGAGCGGTTTTGGTCGGACGAGCGGTTTTCCGGTACGTTCAACGGCCGGAAGCCGTGCTATTTCAACACGGGGGTGATGGTGATGGATCTGGTGAAGTGGAGGAGGTTCGGGTTCTCGAGGAGGATCGAACGGTGGATGGAGATCCAGAAGAACGGCCGGATTTACGAGCTGGGATCGCTGCCGCCATTCCTTCTGGTATTCGCGGGACACGTGGCGCCCATCGAGCATAGGTGGAACCAACACGGGCTGGGAGGGGATAACGTCAAGGGCAGCTGTAGAGATCTCCACCCGGGGCCGGTGAGCCTCCTGCACTGGAGCGGGAGCGGCAAGCCGTGGCTCAGGCTCGACTCGAGACGGGCGTGCCCGCTCGACGCGCTCTGGGCGCCGTACGACCTGTACGGTCCGTCGCCGTGACCGGTCGAAGCCGGTAAATTCATTTCCTCTTCTGTTTTTTTTCTTTTTTTTTTTTGCTTCATGTCTAGGGTTCTTTTTTTTTTTCTTTCTTTCTTGCTTTGTTTTTTCCAGGCGATTTGTATTCTATATTCTATTTTTGATGCCTTTGGAAATAAAAAAGAAAAAAGGATATTCATTTTGTGCATCGTAGGGAATTGATATTTACACCCGCCGGATTGATTGATTACACCCATTTTCCATTTTATTGTGAATCTGAGAGGTGTAGTTTTGTACTACAATTCCCAAAAATTTCGAAAATTGGGGTTTATTGCACCTTTTCCTGGAAATGTCGGTCTTCAGCCATTAAAATGCTGTAAGTAATCCTTGCAAATTGAGGGTATTCTTGTAATTTACGTGTGTAATACTGTGGTAGCATTTTCCTCAGCTTTTGAAAGGTGCTTTTTGTGTTTTCTATCGTAATGTGTACAGAGAGTTATTTGATACTCGGGTAGCTCATGACGCTTGATACGCATGCACCCAGATACTGTATACTTGGGACACGTTAACTTAAACTAAACCGCCAGAATTGTGGAACCCATCGTGATGAAGTCAGCAACAAGAAAATCATTTTTCTTAAACAATCCTAACCTCTGATTCGTGGACTTTTGTTGAAATAGGGCCATTGGATGGCTTTCACTTTTAACCGTCCATTCAATGTCCAACGAAATGTTGGTCACATGATCAAGCAATCTTTTTTTTTTTTTTTTTTGGTTCAAGGTACATCTAAACTGGGACCCATTATTTAGATGGTTCAATTTGAATTTTTATGCCACGTATGCAAGTTTATGGTAGTTTACAAATGCCTGCGTATCATCCATCACAAAGTCTTCATCAATTGCTTTGAAGAAGCTCTGTCGTTTCAATTCGAGGCGAGTCAGGTGGGGTAGTTTATTGGGACGTTTTGGCTGATCTTTGGTTAGTTTTAGGTGATATTTTCTCATTTTCAAAATGGTGATGGGTGGGGACTCATGCAACCATACACGTGTCTTGGGGCACGTAATCTGAGCTGTCTGAATTGGTGGGCCCTTTGTGGGTGTATTATAGCCTTGAAATCACATGTTGCGTATTGTATCTGGACTATCAATGGATAAGCCTCCTTTTGTCGGTTGAATGGCTCGTTTGGCTGGAAATCGTTTGCGAAGCTTTTTGGTGGCTGGAGCAGAGGGATTGTGAGCTACCGTTCCGTCTCTTAGCTGGTTTAGGTGGCCATACTACATCTTTCCCTGCTTATTATATTCAATTAAAATAACCCTATCTAATGGGATGGGCCTTTTGCATTTGCTTTTATTGGAATTTCTTTCTGGTCTATTGCATTTTGCTGGGGCCCCAAAACTCTCTCACTGTTGCTTACAAAGAGACGAAAGCGTGGAACGTGGGGACATATTCCCTTCACCTTCTTTTGTACACGTGTCCACATCCTTCCAATTCTACATTATTGTGGTTGCTTAGAGAGAGTTTAGATGAGGGTGACTTCCCATCTGTTAGTTTAGTTAAGTGGTTGTTTTCCTAGCTAATAAAATATTCATCAGGCTTTTTATCAGAGGCTTTTCTTAGCTGCCACCGCTAGACACGGTCTGGTTTTTTTCTGGAGGGGTCCCACTGAATTTCTTAGCTGCCACCACTAGTACACGTGTCCACTGGACCATTCATTAGGAGGGCCCCACAAGGCAAATATCCCAATATGATATCTTACCATTCATGTTTCAACCAGGGTGGCATTGGCCTAGCTAAGAGGGAGTCTGGGTTTTGCCCTAGCGTAACCGTACTCCCCCATAAGCTCTGGCGTGGGATTGGCCTTTTTAGACTGATATAGCTCGGGCCTTCCCTGGCCAGGAAGGTATGGCCCAGAGTAAATCACTAGGAGATGTGTGCCTGATAATAAATAACAAAGTGTCATCTCCTTTTGTCGTTCTTATATATGTGGTGGCTAAAAATATCACCACAAAAACTCTGCAGCACAATTTTATTAGCCCATTTTATTAAAAAATACATACAAACTTTGCAAAGCCCATTTAAGAGCATTGCCTGTAACCAGTATGTATCAGCTAAGGGCTTGTTTGGGCGGTGGGATTAGAAGGGATTAGGTGGGATGGGATTCAAAAAACATAATTATTACCCATGGAAGGGATTGTCCCCTGTTGCCATCGGATAAGATTAATGCCATTCTTTGTTGATATAATATGGTGGTACATTGAATGGATATACCCACCATCATTTGAAATTATTGAGAATCACACATTTGTTATATCTAAACCGATCATTTGTTTTGTGACCTCATTTTATGGCATGGGCCTAAAAATGAGGTAGATCCAAAACTTATGTGGCTCCAAAGAAGTTTTCAACGGTAAGTATTCAATCCCCGTTGCTTTCTATGGTGGGGTCCACTTGAGCTTTAGATTTACCTGATTTTTTGGCCCATGCTCTAAAATAATCTCGGTAAATGGGTGGACGGTGTGGATATAGCCTACACATCATAGTGGGACCTACACAACTTGCTAACATTGAGTGAAATTGGCACGGGACCCAACCGGCCCTAAGGGTCAGTAGGGTCAGTTTGGGCAGTGGGATTAGAAGGGATGAGGTGGGATGGGATTTAAAAAACACGATTATTAAGCATGGCTGGGATTGTCCCCTATTGCCATGGGATAAAATTAATGCCGTGCTTTGTTGATAATACCGTCCTACATTGAATGGATATACCCACAATCATTTGAAATTATTGGGAATAACACACATGTGTTATATCTAAACCGTTCATTTGTTTTGTAACCATATTTTATGGCATGGGCCTAAAAATGAGGTAGATCCAAAACTTATGTAGCCCCAGAGAAGTTTTCAACGGTAAGTATTCAATCCCTATTGCTTGCTATGGTGGGGTCCACTTGAGCTTTAGATTTACTTAATTTTTTGGCCCATTCTCTAAAATAATCTTGATAAATGGGTGGACAGTGTGGATATAACCCACACATCATGGTGGGACCTACACAACTTCCCAAACATTAAGTGGAATTGGCACAGGACCCGATGAATCCTATCCCACCTAATCCCTTCTAATCCCACCGCCCAAACTGACCCTAAGTGTCGCCTGCGAATGAGATGAGTGTATTGGCTATGCATAACAGTGTTGGTGGTGAAAGATACTCCCCATTAACTTGTTTGAAATAGTCATTTAGAAACTTGTTTGAAATAGTCGGTTTTTTTTTGTTTTTTTTCTTTTCTTTTCTTTTCTTTTTTGATAGCATGACCCACCATGAGTACTAAATGGTTCGGATTATTGAAACATGACCTCGGATCCAGTTACAATCTTTAAACTACAAAAAATGTTGGTCAAACGGCTGCCAATGCATGTCTCTGAGCCATCCATATGGCCCACTTGATTGGACTAGAGGCTATTCATCATCGACCCTAGCCCAGGGGGCACTAGGCCTAAATTTCAAGCTGGAGCCTGGCCCTACATGTCCAGCCAGCCCATCCTTGGTCCCCCTAGTTTCAACAGACGATTTATTATTATTATTATTATCATTATTATTATTATTATTATTATTATTATTATTATTTTTGGTGATGGTGGATGTACCATTGTGGCCAATATTAGCTGGAGATGGATGGATGGATGGTCTAGATCGCTATGTCGTGGCCAATATTGTGAGCATCTTAAAGAAGTTTCCTGAGCGTTTCTCATTTCCCACCCACAAGTTTTACATACATGTAGCTATTGAACATGGTTTCCATACATTTACTGGTAAGATTAGGCCATTGTGACTCCAAAATAAGCTCCATGGAAGACAATTTATTTTAATTGTGTACTTGTATTGTATTGGAGGCTTGCATATTTTCATGGTGTATAATGTGGTTTTCAATTCCGACAAGTGGGGCCCTAGTTGGATGATTTGGATGGTGGGCACTGAGGATTTGGGGGATTTGAGGGTATTCCAAATCTACTGGTTGTTTCCAAATCCAAGGAATTTGGAATTCTCACTTTTAGTGAATTTTGCAATCCCTCCTTTTTGCTCTGATTTTCAATCCTCCCGGTCTTTCTACTCATTTTTAAAGGTAGAAGAGTCACATATATAACATGCGTCACTAAGTTACAAATCCATGGTCACGTGGCCAATTGATAATACCCCAAAACAATCAAATTATCAACTACACTAAAATTACTTTAATACAATGACATGAGCAGTCCAAATATCATCCACATAGATCAACGGTTAAAAATTGCTGGTTAGTCACTCAGTGGTGATAATGATCATATGCTTATAGCTCACTTGAGGCTTGGAATTTCATCATTTTCAGCCAAAGTTTATATTTTAATAGGCTTATTACAATCATTATGCCAAACATCACATACTTTTCCTAATTAGGAATATTAAAGTTGATTTAGTAATTAAATTCAAACTCTTGTAAATATATTACATAATTTAAGTACATAGTTATTTTTGAATTACAGTGGATTCTGAATCCAAGGGTGCCAAACATAGCCAAAGAATTTCGAATCTAAGCTATTACAAATCTAGAGGATTTTCAATCCATGTTGCCCAATGCGGCCTTAGGATCCTTTTGAGTTAAATGTGTGTTTGCACTGGCTGTATTTCTCTTCTTTGAGGTTAGCACACTGGATAAAAATTGAAAGGTTGAGATTTGATGGGTTTTTTTGACCCGTTGTCCTTTCGCAACTGGGATGCGCAAAGTCCTTTCGCAACTGGGATGCGCAAGTCCTTTCGCAACTAGGATGCGGAAAGGAGTTTCCTAAAACTATAAAAAAAAAGGTCCTTAGGATTTTTCTACGTAGGTTGTGTTGATGAGAAAAATACAAGAGGGCTATCAAAGGTGAGAGAGAGAGAGAGAGAGAAAGAGAGAGAGAGAGAGAGGAAGCTTATAGAAGGGAGGTTCTGCTCGTGGAGGTTTTTCTACTTTGTAATTTATATCTCGTAACCTTCTATGTCCTCATAATCGGTTAGATCTCTTCCTTTTCTCTATTTCTCTTATTGTTTATTCACTCTGCGTGAGTGAAGAAGATTAACGTTCTACTTCATAGTGGATTGTTGATCTGGACGAGGTCCCGTGGTTTTTACCTCTTTGAGGGTTTTCCACGTAAAAATCTCTTGTGCGTTGTGTGATTGATGCTTTGATTTATTTCATTGCTTTATTATCCATAATTCTGGTTTGTTTCGGGAGGCTAGATCCAAAGGTTTGTGCAAGGCATCCCAACAAAGTGGTATCAGAGCTAAAGTTCATTGAACGGGTAGGATCGGTTTTGAATTATGGAAGGTGGCTCAAGGATGATCAGCCTCAATGGTTCTAATTGGACTATATGGAAGGTTAAGATGGAGGACTTGCTTTATGCAGGACTATATTCTCCATCTTAGGCATATCAGCAAAATCCAAGGATATGACTGATGATGATTGGAAGAAGACGGACTGAAAGGTGGTGGGGTTTATTAGACAATGGTTGGATGATTCTATGTTCCACCATGTGTCTACGGAAACCTCAGCCACAAGCCTATGGCTAAAATTACAAGGGGTGTATGAGAGGAAGACAGCCGGTAATAAGATATTTCTGATAAGGCGACTTATGAATCTCAAGTTCAAGGATGGTAGTTCTGTGGCCGAGCACATGAATGAGTTCAGCAATATAGTGAACCAACTCACCTCTATGAAGATGGTCCTGGATGATGAATTACAGGCTTTACTTTTGCTTAGTTCATTGTTTGACAGTTGGGAGACATTGGTGGTGTCTCTAAGTAACTCTGCGCCAGAGGGAAAGATATCCATGGAACAGGTAACCAGTTGTTTCTTCAATGAGGAGACAAGGAGGAAGTCTTAGGGGTCTACTCAGCAAGAGGCTCTTGTGACACAGGAACGGGAGAGAGGAAAGAACAAAAAGGGCGGGAAGGCCCGAGATAAATCAAGAGGCAAGTCAAGTAACAGAAAAGATGTTGAATGCTGGAATTGTGGTAAGAAGGGCCACTACAAGCATGAATGTCGTAGTAAAAAGAACGACAATAAAGGAAAAGGGAAGGAAGATGAATCAGATTCCACTGCGGTCGCTTCAGATGGCGACATGGTAGTTATTCTTTCTACAGATCATGACGTATGTCTCACGGCTACGAGTCAGGACACGGACTGGGTGATAGACTCGGGAGCTTCTTTTCATTCGACTCCACACAGGGACTCCTTCACAAGCTACAAGTCAGGTGACTATGGGACTGTGAAGATAGGAAATTCTGGCGTATCAAAAATAGTGGGAGTCGGTGATATTTGTGTGAAGACCGATGTGGGCTGCACATTGGTTCTCAGGGATGTGAGGCATATCCCAAACATTCGCCTCAACTTGATGTCAACGGGAAGGTTGGATGATGATGGCTATGAAAGCCGGTTTGCTGGTGGACGATGGAAGCTCATCAAGGGTTCGTTGATCGTGGCCAGAGGAAAGAAGTGTTGCACCCTTGACAAGGCAAGTGTCAGTATGTGCAAGGGTGGATTGAACGCAGCGGAAGATTCAGCTATTGACATGTGGCACAGGCATTTAGGCCACATGAGTGAAAAAGGGATTCAACTACTAGCGAGGAAGCGGCTCCTTCCAGACGTGACAGGTATACCTCTCAAAACCTGTCTTGATTGTTTATCAGGGAAACAACATAGAGTTTCATTCATTAAAACTGCTTCTCATGTTAATAAAGAGCATGCATTAGATTTGGTTTATTCTGATGTTTGTGGTCCTATGAGGATAAAAACCTTAGGTGGGGCGTTGTATTTTGTTACTTTTATAAATGATGCATCTAGGAGGGTTTGGGTTTATGCTTTAAAATCCAAGGACGAGGTCTTTGGTGTGTTTAAATTATTTCATGCTATGGTCGAGAGAGAGAGAGGTAAATCATTGAAGTGCATCCGCACTGACAATGGTGGTGAATACATTGGCGACTTTCACGAGTACTGCAAGTCCCTAGGTATACGGCATGAACAGACAGTTCCCAAGACCCCCCAACATAATGGTGTAGCTGAGCGAATGAATCACACCATTGTTGAGAGAATCAGATGCATGTTATCCCATGCGAAATTGCCCAAGACGTTCTGGGGAGAAGCAATGCACACAGCGGTGTATTTGATAAACAGGTCTCCATCAACCCCGTTGAATGGAGAAGTACCTGAGAAGGTGTGGACTGGACATGATCCATCGTACAGTCATCTCAGGGTGTTTGGATGCAGGGCATCCGTTCACGTACCAAAGGATAAGAGGTCCAAGCTTGATATGAAGATCAGGCAGTGTGTGTTCTTAGGGTACGGTGATGAAAAGTTCAGTTATAAATTGTGGGATCCGACCGAGAGGAAGTTCGTCAGGAACAGAGATGTGGTTTTCTTTGAAGATCAGTGTATAGAAGACATTGATAAGCCAGAGAAGAATCAGCCTAGTTCAGGTGAGCTAGAGGACATGAATCCGATTACTCCTCCTGTGGTGCCTGATGACGGGGGAGTACAGCAAGGTATAGAGGACGAGGGAGTTCTTTCAGAAGATGGAACAGGGGAGCAGCCCCCACTTGATCCACCTATTGAGCCACAGGTGAGGAGGTCATCTAGGGACAGACAGCCGTCCAAGAGGTACTCGCCACATGAGTACATTATGCTGACTGATGGGGGAGAGTCAGAAGATTATTCTGAGGCCCTAGCCGATGAACATAAGGGGGAGTGGTTGAAAGCTATGCAAGAGGAGATGGAATCCTTGCATAAGAACCACACCTATGATATGGTGAAACTGCCTAAGGGCAAGAAAGCTTTGAGCAACAAGTGGGTGTTCAGAAAGAAGATTGAGCAGAAGAATTCACAGACGAGGTTCAAGGCCAGACTTGTGGTAAAAGGTTTTGGTCAGAGGAAAAGGTATAGACTTCAAAGAGATATTCTCACCAGTGGTGAAGATGACATCCATACGGGTGTTGCTTGGGTTGGCGGCTAGCATGGATCTGGAGATAGAGCAGTTAGATGTTAAAACTGTCTTTCTCCATGGTGACCTGGAAGAAGAGATCTACATGCACCAACCAGAGAGGTTCGAAGTCAAGGGCAAGGAGCATATGGTGTGTAGGCTGAGGAAGAGCTTGCATGGGCTGAAACAAGCTCCACGGCAATGGTACAAGAAGTTCGACTTGTTTATGTTGAAACATGGGTATGACAGAACGGAGTCGGACCACTGTGTGTTCATGCGTAAGTTCTCAGATGGTGATTTCTTAGTTCTGCTATTATACGTTGATGACATGCTCATCATGGGAAAAGACATCAAGAAGATCGACAGGCTGAAACAGGAGTTGGGCAAGTCTTTGCGATGAAAGACTTGGGCCCTTGCCAGACAGATCCTAGGAATGGAGATAACCCGTGATGAAGCGGCAGGAAGCTCTGTGTCACAAGAGCGGTATATTGAGAAAGTCCTAGAGCGGTTCAATATGAATCAATGGGCCAAGTCATCTACTCCCTGGATGGTCACTTGGATTGAGCGACGGCGGTGTCCCAAGACGAAGATAGAGGTGGATGAGATGCAGAAGATACCCTACGCGTCAGCTGTAGGAAGTTTGATGTATGTTATGGTGTGTACACGCCCAGACATAGCATATGCGGTTGGTGTTGTTAGTCGGTTTCTTGCCAATCCTGGTAAAGAGCATTGGGCAGCGGTAAAATGGATACTACGATATCTAAGAGACTCACCAGATTAAGCCTATGCTATGGTGACGGTAAACCTGTGTTAGAGGGCTACACAAATGCAGATATGACAGGTGACATAGACTCTAAGAAGTCTACATCGGGGTTCATGTTCACGTTTGCAGGGGGAGTGTTCACTCCCCAAGTATAGGGTTGTGATGTAGTAATAACTCGGTAAGACCGAGGTGAATCCACAGGGACTGAAACCTGTACGTTATCTGAAAATAACCAGATCTAGAACTAGGCTAAGATGAATTCTAAACCGATTGTAATTTGAAGAATAATGATGAAATATTAATCTAAAACTTAGGAAAAATCGAGAAGGAAAACTAGGGATTCGAGGATCCACTTGTAGAGATCGGGAGAACTACTCTTGATTCATGAAATCAACTGAACCGCCATTGATATAGTTTTCAAGATGAAGGGTATATGAATTAGAATGGATTCCATCACCACACCATGCCCAAGAGACGATGGTAAACAACAGAATTAAACTAATTACCAACCAGTCAACATGTTTATGAAGGTTAGGAAGGGAACCGTCATCTGACCATGCCCAGGAGACGATAGTGAACAACAGGGCTTCCTGACATCATAAACATAAAAAAAAAGGGAAAAGAAATACTCAAAGCCACCGCAGATCTATTGTAATTTCAGTCACAACAAACCATTGAAAACTAAAAGTATTCCCTTAATTAAACTAAAATCAAATTAAGTTCAAATAATACAAATCAAGCCATAAATTCTCCCATCCCACTACAAGCTTCACCCCTTAGCCCTAGCTAAGGGGTTTAGCCTAACATAGTCATGCTAAAAAGAAAAGACATAAATACATGAAGAAAGAAGAAAAGGTAGAAAGAATCCGAACCCCAGCCGTCCGCCCTTCTCTCTCTCCCTTGATGTTGGGTTCGTGTCTGGCTTGAGATACACTTAGACGGTTCAGATCGACCGTATGATCAAAGATGGTGGGCCACAATCGCCCGAAAATCCCGGTTTCTTTCGCTCTGCGTAACAGAGCCATCGCAAGGAACGCTGGCTGTGTGTGGGGCCCACTCCTTCCAATATCTATGAAATCCACTCCGTTCACCGTGTTCTACTCGAAAAACTAGTCAGAAATACCGAATTTTGGATCCTATTTGTGGTGGACCACAGAGTTTTAAGCTCACCGTCCGTTTGACGTTTGGACGGTTAAAAATTGATATTTGCTTTCATCGGAAATAACACCACCTAGGCGTGGGTTTTTGCCGTTCCACAGGATGAATGAACGGTCTAGATCTTCAAAATGCATTATGGGTGGGGCCCACTGCGTAACCGCAGATCTTCTGTTGCGGACGCTGGAGAAAGAGAAAAAAAACGGGATTTCTGTTTTTAGAAGGAGAGCTCGGTCCGGTGCTCGTCCAGCCATATATACAATGTGCACACGCGTCACGTGTGTGGGTCCCATGGTGATGTATATGTAAAATCGGTTCCGTCCATCTGTTATGTCATATCATTTTAGATGTCGAGACCAAAATTGAAGTGAATCCAAATATCAGGTGGGCCTAAAATCATCAGTTTAAGGACTGATTTGTCTGTTGGGTTGTTTCCGCAAAGATCCAATGGATGAATTTCGACGTGTACGGTTAATTTATGGTCCTGAGGCCATGTATGAAGTTTCGAGCCAAACGGATATTGGGAACCCTGTGATCTTGCATTTTAGCTGACTTTCAGGCCATTTGAGCTTCAGTTTCTCGATTTCCACGGATCTCTGGCATGTAAATTCGTCGATCTTGGTCCCCGGAAGTCCCGTCCATTGGTTTGGTGAATTCTGAGCTTAAATCCACGCTTTTAGCGTCCTATTTCAATCCAAGTTCATAAATACGCCCTGCATCACAAACATGCCTAAATTAGACCATTAAACAGTATAATGTTCATAACTCTAGAAAATAACTGGGGTTTGATATGCAATATTCGACCCTCAACACAACCCCCAACCAGCATTTTGCTAGTCCCGAGCAAAATATGTAAAAAATAAGTTGAGAATTACAGGGCAATTTCCATGAAACCGAGTGATATTTTTTTGAAGAACAATTCAGATACTAGAAATCTAAGATTCATGAATGTTGATTATCAATTTCTCCTGGCCTCTCATGCATGGTGAATTTCATAATCAAGTTCAAATATTAATCCATAACCTAGAATAATAAATATTGAGTTCCATGGGTGTAGAGTGTAAACCCGGCTTACCATCATTAATATTTAATTCTCTATTTCATGATAACGTTGGTAACCACAAGAGCATCCAGGACAACCAAAACCTAAACTAAAAGGTCCCTCATAGATCATTCTTTTTCTTTCTTTCAGCCTTTGATTTTTTTTTTTTTTTTTTTTTTTTTTTTAAAGGTAACGCCAAGAAGAGGAGTTCAATCCTCACCTATAGGGAGCAAACCTATGGTGAAACTAGTCACCCAGCTCTGTCTAACTGTTAATCATGGAAAATCAAATCCACACCTATAGGGAACAAACCCATGGTGTAATTCTCTTTTTATACCCTGATGGCCAAATCTTTTAGGCTGGTTTCTTTCATGCTCGGTGATTACCAAGTTAATCATTCAATATCAAACTGAAATCTCAATGTGTAAGTGAGATGTGGTATGTGAAATCATGACTCAATCAATGTTTACAACTTCTAATCATAGATTAAGAATTCAAACTTAAGCGTGAAATCTAACTAACAACTGAATCCAAGAGTAGTAAATGTCCAACATCACGTATCTTGAAATTCTAAATCCAGGATAGTCGTCAAAATCACTTCAAATGTACAAGAATGTCCAAAAAAAATTTAAAAATTTTCACAATTTTTGCTCAAGACTTAGAAAACACTGATTAGGTAACCTAATCTCCCACCCCAACCTAAAATCTACATTGTCCTCAATGTAAAAGATATGAGCATGGAATGCACATGGGACAACGAAAGTAAAAGAGAAGTGATGGGAAGATAGTACCTGAATGATGAATCGTGAGAGACTTTCCAAGAGATCGCAGATGGAATCCGGTCAAGCACAAAAAGAAAGCAGAATAAAAATAACAAAATAAAATTCTATCTATACCACTTTCGCAGGTGCTCTCGATTGCATTTAGCATATGCAACAAGCCTTTAAACCCTAGGTTGCCCCTAGTGGACGAGTTGTAGTCTCTTGAGGGTTTGCAGCAATGTTACCCACAAACATTGAACTAACTAACTAGGAAAATGAAATGGAAAGAGAAACTGGGTTACCTCCCAGGAGCGCTAAGTTTACTGTCTTTCCTAAAATAGCATAAAGGAAACTACCCTAGTCCTAAGAAAGTAGGGAAAAACTACTAAGTCATGCCGCAAGGTTCCTCTTTCCACAAGCCGATATCGTGATAAATTTCTCAGTAGGTTTCTTAACAGGATCATCCAAAAGCCCTTTTTGCAATAGGCTTGGATGCCCTGGAGCATGACATTCCAGAGAAACTTATGTACCTCATCAAAAATTTGTCGTTGATTCACCTGAGGTATCCAGAGTATATACGATTCACCTGCGATAGAAGAAGTTTCGAAGTTAGTATCCCATGGTGAATCAGAGACTACAGGTAGATCAAATTGAGAAAAATTTTCAAGAAGTGGTGTAGTCTCAACACATTCAAGTATCGGACTTCGGTTCAATTTTAGCTCCTCCTCCCTAATGGTAAACATTCGGGATCTGTGGACGGAGGGCTTTAGAGTAAGGGTTCTCTCGGTCAGTGATGACTACCGAGATATTGTTTTGCAAGGCATTCACTATGTCTCTTATCATGAGATCATTTGAATTTGCAAAGTGTGCCAAGCAATCATCCAAAGAGTTGGGACATTCAGCTGAGAGTGACTCATCTTTCACATTAGAGCTCGTGATGATCTGCCCAAGGAATCCATCGTCTTTAAAGGTAAATGGAGGTGTACTCTCTTGCTTCAGCCCTGCACAGACAGATAGAGGGTCAGTAGACGAAGTATTGAAGTGCGGACTCTGTTCATTGATACTACTCAGAAGAGGCCTGGACTCGTCAAGATTCAATAATTCAGATGGTGGCCTCGACTGGGTAGTTTCAAATTCTAGAGTCGTATCAAGTAGGTCATCCATCTCCCAAATCATATCATTCAATTCAAGAGAGTGGTCCAAACATGTCTCACAGAAGTTGAAAAGGTCGGTTCTAATGAGCTCATCTTCCACTTTTAAATCAGACATGTTAGGTGAGTAGAGTAGCTCAGTATGACCGATCACTTCGTGTGCTTCTTGATCATTGACCTGGACCATACTTGAGATTGATTCCAGGGGAATTTGGGTTGTGCTCTCATGAATCTCATCCCAATACTTCTCAGCTTCTAATTCAGTGCAGTACACACTTGAGATGGGATCGCTTTCCTTACATTCTAAATTTGGTTGAGGTTCGAATAAACTAACCTCAACCTCATCATTGAGATCCTGTGTATCATGTAAGGAAAGTGTGTCATCATCACTGTATTTGAAAGATAACCATGTTTCTTCCCCATTCTTTTGAACAGTCATTGAGATCGACTCATCGGGGAATTGAATCGTATGCTCATTAATGGAATCCAACTCCTCATTCCAAATTCTAGATTTCGTCAAAAGCGAGTGAGGATCACTTTCCTCGCATTGTATTTCTAGATTGGATTGTAGCTGGGATGAGCGAGCTTCCTCTAACCTATCAAGGCGTGACTCAAGCTCTTCTAGTAATTTCATCATGTCAGCAGAAGAGTCTGTGTTCCTTTGAAATGAATTCTCTTGGATCGATTTTGGTTGAATCTTAAAGGTAGGGGATCCAAAAGAATAGTCATTATAATAGGTTGTTGGTTCATCTTTCCAATATTGATGTTTCCACTGATTATAATCATACGGATCATAGGTGGGAGAATCTGATGGTTGGTAATACTTATTATCACTCATAATATAATCACGCATTGTTTTCTTTTTCTCAGATGGGTGATAGTAATTCTCACTCCCATAGTTATGATAACCCCAACATTCACGTACGATCCATGGGGTGGAATTGTTCTCCCGTATATGATCGCGTAAGGACTTCTTAACTGGTGGCTCTTTGTATTCCGGTCGATTCTCGATGATAGTTTCAGAAAAGTTTTGAGACATTGGTGGATTTCTATCATAATCATCATCCCAATATAGATTATTCTTCTCAAAGATCTTCGACGTTCCCACTCGTGCATATACATGGTGAAACCCTAACTCTGAGTCTAATCCTAGAATAAAATAAAATTCCTACAGCAATATAGAAGGTAAGCAGAAGAGAGGTGAGAAGGATGTTACCAGAGTAGAAGTTCCTATGTTAAAAACCTGTAAAACAAAACAAAACACGTTAGTTTCTGAAGTAAACCAAATCTAAAGAGTTAGAAAATCTAGAAAATCAGAAAGAGTTTACCAAATTAGAAGTTCTATCTTAACAACCTATAGAATAGATTAGTAAAATCCTAATCTTAAACTAACTCTAAAACCAATTAATTTCAGAAAATCATAGCCGTCAGTCCCTGGCAACGGCGCCAAAAACTTGTTCACTCCCCAAGTATAGGGTTGTGATGTAGTAATAACTTCGGTAAGACCGAGGTCGAATCCAGGGATCGAAACCATACGTTATCTGAAAATAACCAGATCTAGAACTAGGCTAAGATGAATTCTAAACCGATTGTAATTTGAAGAATAATGATGAAATATTAATCTAAAACTTAGGAAAAATCAGAGAAGGAAAACTAGGGATTCAGAGGATCCACTTGTAGAGATCAGGGAGAACTACTCTTGATTCATGAAATCAACTGAACCGCCATTGATATAGTTTTCAAGAGATGAAGGGTATATGAATTAGAATGGATTCCATCACCACACCATGCCCAGGAGACGATGGTAAACAAATGCAATTAAACTAATTACCAACCAAATCAACATGTTTATGAAGGTTAGGAAGGGTGCCGTCATCGACCATGCCCAGGAGACGATAGTGAACAATAGGGCTTCCTGACGTCATAAACATAAAAAAAGGAAAAGAAATACTCAAAGCCACCGCAGATCTATTGTAATTTCAGTCACAACAAACCATTGAAAACTAAAAGTATTCCCTTAATTAAACTAAAATCAAATTAAGTTCAAATAATACAAATCAAGCCATAAATTCTCCCATCCCACTACAAGCTTCACCCCTTAGCCCTAGCTAAGGGGTTTAGCCTAACATAGTCATGCTAAAAAGAAAAGACATAAATACATGAAGAAAGAAGAAAAGGTAGAAAGAATCCGAACCCCAGCCGTCCGCCCTTCTCTCTCTCCCTTGATGTCTTCACCTCCAAACTTCCCAAAATCTGCCTCCACGGCTGCCCATCTCTTTTCTTCCCCTCCAGATCTCTCTCTTCTCTCCTTTTATAAGCAGGGAGAGTCCGTGGCTGCTGAGGAGAAAGTCGGAATTGGAAGGAGTTGTGTGCGCAGCGAATTTGCGAATCTGTCCACGTTTGGAGCGTGTTTTGGGGATGCTGATCGTCCCAACTCATGATTTGGCTCCATGGTTGGGTTTGTGTCTGGCCTGAGATACACTTAGACGGTTCAGATCGACCGTATGATCAGAGATGGTGGGCCACAATCGCCCAAAAATCCCGGTTTCTTTCACTCTGCGTAACAGAGCCATCGCAAGGAACGCTGGCTGTGTGTGGGGCCCACTCCTTCCAATATCTATGAAATCCACTCCGTTCACCGTGTTTTACTCGAAAAACTAGTCAGAAATACTGAATTTTGGATCCTATTTGTGGTGGACCACAGAGTTTTAAGCTCACCGTCCGTCTGACGTTTGGACGGTTAAAAATTGATATTTGCTTTCATCGGAAATAACGCCACCTAGGCGTGGGTTTTTTGAGTCCCACAGGATGAATGGACGGTCTGGATCTTCAAAATGCATTATGGGTGGGGCCCACTGTGTAACCGCAGATCTTCTGTTGCAGACGCTGGAGAAAGAGAAAAAAAAAACGGGATTTCTGTTTTTAGAAGGAGAGCTCGGTCCGGTGCTCGTCCAGCCATATATACAATGTGCACACGCGTCACGTGTGTGGGTCCCATGGTGATGTATATGTAAAATCGGTTCCGTCCATCTGTTATGTCATATCATTTTAGATGTCGAGACCAAAATTGAAGTGAATCCAAATATCAGGTGGGCTTAAAATCATCAGTTTAAGGACTGATTTGTCTGTTGGGTTGTTTCTGCAAAGATCCAATGGATGAATTTCGACGTGTACGGTTAATTTATGGTCCTGAGGCCATGTATGAAGTTTCGAGCCAAACGGATATTAGGAACCCTGTGATCTTGCATTTTAGCTGACTTTCAGGCCATTTGAGCTTCAGTTTCTCGATTTCCGCGGATCTCTGGCGTGTAAATTCGTCGATCTTGGTCCCCGGAAGTCCCGTCCATTGGTTTGGTGAATTCTGAGCTTAAATCCACGCTTTTAGCGTCCTATTTCAATCCAAGTTCATAAATACGCCCTGCATCACAAACACGCCTAGATTAGACCATTAAACAGTATAATGTTCATAACTCTAGGAAATAACTGGGGTCTGATATGCAATATTCGACCCTTAACAGGGAGCGATTTCTTGACAGAGTAAGCTACAGAAGGTAGCATTGTCAACTACAGAAGCCGAGTACATTGCAGTCACAGAGGCATGTAAAGAGATGCTTTGGATAAAGAGGTTCCTACAGGAACTTAGCCTGAAGCAGGAGGAGCACGTGGTCTATTGCGATAGTCAGAGTGCTATACACTTGAGCAAGAATCTAAGTCAGCATTTCAAGTCAAAGCAGATAGAGATTCGGTATCACTGGATCAGGGATACTTTGGAACAGAAGGTGTTACAGCTTGAGAAGGTCCACACGGACGATAATGGGTCAGATATGATGACCAAGGCCTTGCTTAAGGACAAGTTTGAGGTTTGTAGAAACCTAGCTGGCTTAAAGAAGGTGAATCCCTCCTGAGTTAAAAAGGGGGAGATTTGATGGGTTTTTTTGACCCGTTGTCCTTTCGCAACTGGGATGCGCAAAGTCCTTTCGCAACTGGGATGCGCAAGTCCTTTCGCAACTAGGATGCAGAAAGGAATTTTCTAAAACTATAAAAAAGGGTCCCTAGGATTTTTCTACGTATGTTGTATTGATGAGAAAAATACAAGAGGGCTATTAAAGGTGAGAGAGAGAGAGAGAGAGAGAGAGAGAGAGAGAGAGAGAGGAAGCTTATAGAAGGAAGGTTCTGCTCGTGGAGGTTTTTCTACTTTACAATTTATATCTCAGCGCTTCTATGTCCTCATAATCGGTTAGATCTCTTCGTTTTCTCTATTTCTCTTATTGTTTATCCACTCCTGCGTGAGTGAAGAAGATTGTAACATTCTACTTCATAGTGGATTGTTGATCTGGACGAGGTCCCGTGGTTTTTACCTCTTTGAGGGTTTTCCACGTAAAAATCTCTTGTGTGTTGTATGATTGATGCTTTGATTTATTTCATTGCTTTATTATCCATAATTCTGGTTTGTTTCGAGAGGCTAGATCCAAAGGTTTGTGCAAGGCATCCCAACAAGATTGTCCCATCAAGGAGATTTTTCTGGCACAGTCATCAATGGCTGGACAAAACAGACCAGTGATCTGAAATACCAAATGAGTGGCCTAACTTGTCAGAATTAAAAATCCACATGTGGTGTCCAGATATGGGGCCACTTATCATGTAATTCCTCCTTTATTTACTATTAGAATGTTAGATGTGATGCATTTGGGGGAAGTGATTCACATGGGCATCCTAGAAAAAATAAAATAATGAGAGCATCCAATTGCCTTAAAAGGACAATAGTATTAGCTTCAAGTCCCTAAGCTCTTGTGCATAAACTCTATTTTCTTACAAGACGCCTTCGTTTAATTCCCACCTGTGGCTACCGATTTTCTAGACATTAAAAACTTCACTTGCTTTCAAATATGCAATCTGGTAATTTTCTTATTTTGCTCTACTTTGCGTGGGATCCACAATAGAGTTTGTAAGAAATCCACTCCGTCTATCCATTTGCTAGATCGTAGGACATTAGCTCAAAAATGAAGTAGATCCAAAAATCAAGTGGGCAACACTACAGGAAACAATGGGGGGATGAAAATGCCTGCAGGGTGTTTATATTGCGTCCAAACTGTTTATAAGGTCATTCCTAGTAAGATAAACATGAAACAACAAAATAGTTGTCTAACCCAAAAGTACTACTTGCCCCACAAATCTTTCATTGTTGGGCGTTCAATGCCATTGATTCTTATCATGCGGCCCTCTTGAGTTTTGGATCTACCTCATCTCATTTTTTTCCTTATGTAATTTGTGTTAGTTGATAATGTTGAGATGTGGAGCCACATCTGAGGGCGCACGACCGGTCGTGCAGCCCACACGAGCAGTCGTGGACTGGATCGACTTAAAGTCTAGCGAGCATCAATTTTGGGTTCCAAGATGCTTGACCAGTCATGGCCCATGCTCGACCAATTGAGGCTATGTAGATTCGTTTCCGGATTTGATGCGGATTGCGAAAATTTGAGTCGGTTTTTGCAAGAGTGTGAAAGGGAGGTTGCCTAAACTATAAATAGGTGTCTCTAGGGCTTTTCTAGGATATGAGAAATAATTCTAAGGTGTGGACAAAAGGTTTTCTATGTGCTTCCAAGGGAGAGGTTAGTATATTGCCTTGTAATTTTTGTTTTTCTTCATAGTGGAAGTTTGCATCCGTGGTATTTTAACCCTTGTTGGAGTTTTTCCATGTATATCTTGTCTTGTGGTTTGTTTGAAATGCTTTAATTCTTTTTCTAGTTTATATTTCTTTTTGTTAATCGTTTGTGGGTGACACTCGAGATTGGATCTCAGTTCGCTGTGTTGTTGGCGTGCTACACAATAGGTAAAACTTTTTCACCTCATAATTCGAGATCCACTGTGCTTTAGGGGTCGTTTGGCACCATGAATTTGGGGGGATTTCAAATCCCCGATTGTTTGGCACCACAAAGTAACTGGGAGTTTCAAATCCACGATTTCAGACCGTCTCGAAAGGAGGTTTGAAATCCAGGTTGAAAGTTTGGATTACATCTAAAATCCTTCCTAAAGTTGCATGTGTAACATGTTTATCACTGAACTATTAACCTACTGAACACATGGCCTAGTAATGATATCCCAAAATAATTAGATTACCAATTGCATCACTATAATTACCTTAATATGATGATCAACGCCATCCAAACATTGTCCATGTAAATCAACGGTTAAAAATCATGGATTACTCACTCAGAGATGATCTCATGCTTGTGGCCCATCCAAGACTTGGAATTTCATCATTTTCATGCAAAGTATATATTTCGGCAGGCTTATTACAACCCTTGTGTTAAACATCACATATATTCACTAATTAGAGATATTAAAGTTGATTTAGTAATTAAATTCAAACCCCTGTAAATATACTATGCATGGCGGCTTTTGGATTAAAGTTGATTCTAAATCCAGGGGTTCCAAATCCACGCTCCCAAACATGCCCTTAATTTTGGAAATTGGAGCACAAAGCTTTCCTTTTTTTTTTTTTTTGCAATCCTCATAGATCATGATCAAGATGGCCAAACAGCAATACGGTCCACTGATAGCAAATCCTTACCCTTGGTGCCTGTTCATACGCTTCAGTTTGGAAAGAATGTATTCATCAGGCTTCAGTTTGGAAAGAATGTTATGAGCAATGTTGAGTATGAAATCGTTGATCATGGCCCACGAAACTTGAATGGTTGGATTGAAATTTGTAAATGGTATCCCACATCCCATGGGTTGCTTGTTACTGGCAAACAGCGACATGTGAGGTTTTACGGTCTCTCTCAACTTCAACCAAACAACCATGCACCCACTTGGATTGTTAACTACACCCTTTTTTTTTCTACTACCGATAATACAAACATACAACTCTTTCTACTATTTTATCACCAAAAGTAGAAAGAAAGGGTGTATCAAACAAAAAGATGGGGTTTAACAGTGGGCAAAGAAGCTTATTCCAAGGGTACATGTGAGGACGACCCCTTTACAGCTAAAAAGAAATAAGTAGTATATAAAAGGGGCCCAGATTATTGCCGACCACTTTCTTTTGGGATTTTATTAAGGAAATTGCAAAAAACAGAAAATATAAGGACAGGTGGGGAAATGTTTTCATTTTCTGTGGAATTTGGAATCCACAGAACATACAAACGACATAAGGTGCCGGAGACACTTGTGTGGGGACAAGCAAGTGAAGGAATATAGAACTGTGGGGCCTTTGGCATTTTCGCTACTGATTGAGGTTGCGTTTTGTTGGGACTGGATTTTTCTGCAGTGCTAAAACAATCAAGTCTGTGGGACCCACTATTTTGCATCTGTAGTATCTACTCGTGTATCGGGTTCTTTCCTTGATGTTGGGTACTATGGTAAAAAATCAGCTACATCCACAGCTTAGATGGGCCACACTACATGGAACAATGGAGATGGAATGTCAACCATGGGTTTGTGGGGGGCCAGTATGGTGTTTTTCTTTCACCTAATGCAGAATCAGGTGATAGCTCTCTAGGATGAAGAAAAGAACCAAAAATTAGCTGCAGGCTACATCACGTGAGTTAGTGGTTTTGGGAGCAGTTTTTCATTGTTGCAGTTGGGTGTGGCCCATGTGAATTTTTAAGTGGGATTATCATATGTGCTCATGGTCAAGATAACAGTTCTCATCTCATGGACGGAGTGTATTTTACGTATACTAGCATACTACATGGACCCTACGATGCTCGGGTGTTTTACGCCCCATGTAACGAAGATGAGGTATTGTAGATGATTAGTCCTTTATGTATGTTTGCATGGTGGCAGCAGTGAAATGAACAGAATACTATCTCTCTCCTATAAGTCTATGATGTATTGGGATTTGAATGGATAGCATGTTGCTGTTTGAAATAAAATTCAATTAAGAATGAATAACTTACAAGCATGCCGTGTACTCCTACGGTGGCGTTTTGTCCAATCAAATCTTACTATGTGAAGGGTAGAGAAATTTAAGTCCAGATTTTTAGTACTTATATATGTGCCAACGAGGTTATATGTGTTGATGCAAAAATTTGGTCAACCCTCTCTGACTCGTGAACCTGCACAAAGAACAAACAAAGAAGGCCCTGACTCATGTCGGGGACCCTTCGATGTCAAAGTCAAGAATTTAGGTCTACTTGAATGTCAAGGGTATAGGGTAGAGATTGTGCGTACATCTCTCCTCTAGGGATCATCTTATTTATAGGTGGGAAGAGGCGGTGGCGTAGGGTGCGATCGTCCCTTTTTTTGGCAGGGATAGAATCCTAGTAGGATTCTGAGTTTACGCGTGGCAGGAATCCTTCTAGATCTTCGGCAAGGAGAACCGTGTTAGATATAGTTTTTGTGATCTTCGGCGTGGATTGCCGGCCGACTGGGTGTCGGTTAGGTCGAGCTCGGGCTAACGTTGGTGTCAGGCACGGGTTATCCATTGAGGTCGGGTACGACCTATCCATTGAGGTTGAGCTCGGCCAAACGTTGGGTCGAGTTCAGGCCGATTTCGAGGGATCGAGCTCATCAGTTGGGCTCCGGCCTGCTGAGGTCGGGCTCAGCCTGAAGCCAAGAGATGGAGCTTTCTTCCTGATTGGTCAAGAGGTGAGTGTTGGATCATTGGGTCACACCTCTTACTGTTAGAGTGCTCGACCTGGCCTGTCGGAGATGGGTCCGCGTATTTTCCCCGTAACAACATGCATTTGAGGTCCGTGCCTCCTTTCTTGTGGGGGCCTGTAGTGAAAAATCACAATGGGGCACCAATGGTACGAGAGCAACGTATGGACAATGGTCTATCTTCAATATCCGTGTGTGGCCCACCTGATGAGTGGTGAGCTGCCTGCTTTGTGGGCCACCCACATGGTCACGTTAGGGCCCACACTCAAGTGGTGCTGATTTTGCATGTGTGCCAGAAATGTTCTTTCAATCTGTCCTACTTGTTCTTGCAATAAGACTGCGGCCATCGTGGCTTATGTTGGTGTGCTCACAGGTCACGGTTATATGTTTGATGTTGCCGGTTATATGTTTGATGTTGCCTTGGCTGTTGGCTATTCCAACCGACACTATTTTCTTTCTTTCTTTCTTTCTAGATGCGTGAACAATCTGGAGAAGGGACATGCATGATTATGGTGGGCCCACCTTATCATATCTGAAACATGTGACTGCCGTGGGGATATGTATATATTAGGTACTGCCAGCTTTGACCAAGCTCCCTCCATTCCTAATGTGGTGAAATTTGATTGGATAGTAGGCCCCTTTCAAAGATCGGTGTCAGGCAAAGTAAGCAATATCCTGTGATTCAATAAAATCTTGCTATGTCAAAGTACATGGTGCTTGATCAAGGGTGAGGAGTATCCCAATCTGCGTCTTCTCAATGAATATCGTCCATAGTAGGAATTAATTGAGCCCCGTGCAGCTATCCGAGGGATTAGCTAACCAAGTGTTCAACGTAGCAACTTTCAAACATGCTTTGTGTAGATTCATCTTTTATAGTAACACGCAGGGCTGTACACGAACCGAGTTATCACAGTTAGCTTGCTAGACTCGACTCGAAAAAGCTTGATTCGAAATTGAGTTCGAGCTGAGTCGATTTGATTTTTTGAGCTTGAAAAAATTTTGAACCGAGCTCGAGCTTATCCGAGCTCGACTCAACTTGGATTAAACCCAGCTCGAATCGAACTCTGATCGAACCAGTTCAATGACTGGGTTACTTTGATATTGATGTTGCTCACCAAGTGTTTGATGAAATGACTCAACAAAGTGTGGCCAGTGGCAAAGAAGGTATGTATATGAACAAATACTCTCATTTTTTTTTTTATTAATTTTTTATGTTGCTTAAAAGGGGTTCGAAGAAATACCTTGAAAACCATCGTTGTTATTTTACATACAGCGTAATTTTGAAGGTGCAGCTCATGTGTTTGTAAAAATATTGCACAAGTGAACTCAGCTCCATCTTGGCTTGAACTCGGCTTGAACTGGCCTGAGTTGCTGACCAAGCTGAGCTGACCAATCAAGCTCAAGGACTAAGCCGAGCCGAGTTTGAGCTGGGTCAGCAAGTGGCCGACTTGAGTTTGAGCTGGGGTCAGTTAATTCGACTTGTGTGCACCTCTAGTAACACGTGGCATAATCAAATCCCACCATGTTGGATCACAAAGGTGAGTGGGGCCATCATGGTTACTACAACAGCAAATATTAAGTGCGGGTCCAATGCCACTTTATTAGCTAGCGTTGGTCAAATATAATAACAGCCTAAGAAACCCACACAACATTGTCCGTTAGTCTCATCAACTCTGGTCAAGATTGGACGTTGGTGAGAAGATGGGCCCACATGATTCCAACACTAGAAAAAACAAAAAATAAAAAATAAAAAAATAAATTAGAGTCGGTGGGGGCACTATCGTCCAGGATCATGCCCAATCATCTTTAGACATGCCACGGTGGGAAGCGGATTGTGTACTGAGTAAATCATTACACCGAGAGCACGCAGTAAAGTCAGTTGGGCCCACCATGATTTATGTCTTTTATCTAATCCGTCCATCTATTTTACCATATAATTTTAGTGTATGAGACCGAAATTGAAGTATATCCAACGCTCAAGTGGACATTGCTACAGAAAACATTGTGAACTAAACGTTTACAGTTCGTTGAAAACTTCTTAACTGCCATAGAAGTTTTAGATCAAGCTGATATTTGTTTATCCCCTTCATCCATGTCGGTGTGATTTTATGAACAGGTTGGAAGGTTGGATGAAAAATAAAAATTACCGTGGGCCCTTCGATAGTTTCAATGGTGGATATAATTATTCTTATTCTTTCATGTGGTGTGGTCCATTTAAGCTTTCAATATACTTAAAGTTTTGGGTCATGACCTAAGATGATCTGAAAAAACGAATATACGGCGTGGATTAGACGTATACATCAATGGTGGGCCAACAGAGTTTAAGCGTACTGAGTTACTCAGTACCCAATCAGCTTTCGCCACGACATCCCATCACTTGTAAAGAAACATCAGAGTAGGTGGGGGGCACATCATCCACCATACCGTCTCTGAAACTGCACTCTCGGCACTCGCGGCCATCCACACGTGCCTACATCAACACGCGTGAAAGATCCAGTCCGTTCATCAGGCAGGCCCAACAGTATACATTCTTTTCCTCGAAAATCAGGATGTCTTGCTTATCTGGTGGGCCACACATGTACTTTAAAATTGCCCACTGCCCAAGTTCTTTTAACCATCTGTCTACATGCCCCATCCAATGCCAAGAACAGCCTTTTCTTTTTTAGATTAGACATGTAGACTACGAGTACCACCTGATGAACGGCTTAGATCTTACTATGAAGATGGACTAACAAATAATAATAATAATGCAATCCCTTAATATCACTTAGTGGGGCCCATGTGCCATGTTCTTTAAGTCGCGCGTGTTTCACACCGGTGCCTTTTGTGTTACTTTAATGAATTATGGGAAGTGGACCACTTACCTAGTTTAAGCTTTACAAATAAACTTTCATATAATCATAAAAAACGTAGGTGTAAGCTTTTTGAGGTTTGGGATTTTATTTTCCACATGCTTTTGCCTCACGACTTTCACTAGCAGCTTCTAATAAGAGGAAAGTTCAACTTTTATCTTTCTTCGAGATAGATCCTTTAAAATAAAATTGTAAGGTTCAGATCTTTCACGAGACGCTTTCTTAGCCCTAGATGCATGAGGATCTGAGGTTTAAGTAAGTCCTTCTTAACCAAGTCAAAGACAAATTGCACCTCGATAGTCCGTTGAATCATGTGAGCCTTTTCTATTGGTTGGAAGAGTCGCAACGACTTATCTATTAGTTAGGGTAGAAATCATTTGCTAGCTAGAGTAGAAATAATGTGAGAGATGATTTTCTCGTATTATTGGGAGAAGGTATATCAATGGATGGCCTTGATCTTATGAGGATCAACACTAATGTCAACTTGACGAAGAATATGTTAGCGACCCACTTTAAATCTGTCTTTAAGTGATTAAAAATTTATCTTTCCAGCTCGGTACTGGAAGAATATACTTGAGAAACTTCCTACCATGACATTGTTAAGATTTTATAAAGGCCTTTGTGACCCTTGCTTGTAAATGGACCATGATCTTGGTGCAATGAAAGGAGTCGATTTGGAAGATTAATGAGTCGGTTTACCAAAGCAAGCTAAGTAACAGGGTTTGGAATGACCTTAGCAAGAGCAAGAATTTTAAAAATAAAAAACAAAACAAAAAAACCAGGAAGAAATTCTCTACGTTGGTCACATGTACTTACATGAGATTACAAAAATTGAAATTTGATTCTCACAAGTAAAATTAAATTTTGTATACTTTGTAGACCATTGATATGAACTAGAGTCTTGTTCACGAAAAGCCACCAAAATTACCCACAAGTTCAACATGAGACCCCATGCAACTTGTAAGAGTTTATTAGATTATTTCTGAAAAAAAAAAAGCTTTTAGACTATTTAGTAAAAGTCTAATTAAGATACTTCTTTGTTTAGAAAGTAGTAAATAAGCTCTAATTTTATAAGTTGGGAGGGATTACGTTTTGAAACCGAACTTATTTGTTTAGCAGGTAGACATTATGAGCAAGTTTTTAATGAGTTTGTCCTTAAACTTTTTAAGTAATTCACATAATACCCTCTTCTCTCCTCTTTACAATCTCTTTGAGGTAGGCCCACATGATGAACAACCTATATTGAAGGCAAGCCCCACATGATGAATGGTCCACATCAAAGATAGGCCCACATAATGCATATAATCACGTCAAAGGCGAGCCCTCATCTGATGGGCGATCTACATCAAGTAGGCCCTACCTAATGGATGGTCTATGTCAAAGGTGGGACCCACATGATGGATGGTGGACATTGAATGTGGGACCACATAATGAATAGTTCACATCAAAGGTGGACTCCACATGATGGATGACCTACATCAAAGTGTGGCCAGCATGATGGAACATGCACATCAAGTGGGTCCATTTGATGGGCAGTCCACATTAAAGGTGAGACCCACATGATGGATGATGATCATTGAAGGTGGGCTCACACAATGGTCAGTTGACATCAAAGATGGGCCCATATGATGAACAACCCATATTGAAGGTAGGGCTTCACACAATAAATGGTCCACATCAAGGTAGGCCACGTAATGGATGGAGTCGGCTTTAGATGATAAATGGCCCGCATCAAGAGGGCCCCACCTAATGGACAGTCCACATCTAAGGTCTTGCATGATGAATAACCCATATCTAAAGTGGGCCACATGATGGACAATTTGCTTCCAAGGTAGGGTCCACACTATGGACACGTCAAATGTGGACTCCACGTGATGGGTAGTCAACATTGAGGAGCCCCACATAAAGGACAATTAGCATTGATGGTGGGCCCCACATGATGGATAACCTACATCAAGGTGGGCCCCTAATGATTAATGGTCCACATTCAAGATGGGCCTTAGATGATCGACGACCCATTCACTTTGAAGATTTGACTCATATAATGCACAGTCCACATCAAAGGTGGGCTCCCCATGATGATTGATCCACAAATTCTAATGTACGACATGATGGATGCTCCAAATGTTTTAAAATATAAAGATTGTAGTCATCCATTATTTTGTCATCTAGGGCATGGTTCATTTTTTATGAGATTTACCAAAACAATCATTTGATTACTCTTTCAGTAGAGTTGTTGTAATCTTTAAAATTGACATTAACGATTCTTGAAATAAAACTCTTAATTGAAGGTTTTACTAAGCATTCTTATTCAAATAAAAGTTCTTTTAGACTTGTAAAAGCAATTTTACCAAATGAACTTATTTAAAACTAGTGCTGGAATTTTTTTTTTTAAAAAAGGCTTAGTTAATTCTTATATAATTAAAGTAGAGACGTGAAATGAACCCTTAAATATTTTAAAAAGAAGGCCTCAATCCTAACTTGTTTGACTATCAATTTCATCTACCAATTGGATTACTTTTAACTTTTCACGTGCTTGTGACATCCAACCCGTCCAATAGGATTGGTTCAATCACGAGGATCACCTTGTCAAAAATCAGCTACATCCATTCATTGAGTGGACCACACTTTTATTTTGCTACTTATCAGTGGCTAGAAATTTTTAAGCGGTGTGGCCCATTTGATTAGTGGGTGAAGCTGACTTTTGCACAAGGTGATCCCCTAGGGTAGGGCCAACCATTGGAAGTTGGATGTTGTACACAAAGGTTATCTTAGGAGTTATTGGTTGGATGATGTAGAGCAGGTCGTGGATAATTTCATGGCCAAGATGGACCAGAAAAGGCTTTATTGGAAATAAAGATGATTCGGACCATCGGAACTTAAATCGGACATATCTTGCAAACTAGGATGAGTTATTGGACGTACCATATATGATTTTGCGGTAGGACGAGCTACTTTACCCACCCAACCCTGATACACGTGGTTTCCCACGGTGAATTTTCGAGATTCCATCAGATGTAAGAACTCTATATGGTGGGCCTCATTGATCAACGGTCTGGATTGTCATACAATTGGATTGGATGATTGAGTGGACCAGTGGGCCCCACTTCAGGTGATGCGTTGCGCAGTCTATCTGCGCAGCTCTGCATACTAGTGCTGGAATGCTATAGCTGTCTTATGCAGACAGCAGTTTGAGTTGAACTGGGATACTACAATGTGGAGCGTGGGAGAGAGAGAGAGTTGTGATGGGTTTCAAACTCTCTCTCCACAGTCTCTATAAAAGAGAGCTGGGTCCCCGATCCTACACAACAGCAGAATACGAGTCCCATCTATAGTTTTGCAGAAAGGGTGTGAAGGAGAGGAAGATCCTAGCTTTATCTTCTCTGGTATTCTATATAGAAGATCTGGTATTCTATTCTTAGCAATGACGTCTCAGTTAGGTAAGTCATCCGTCCCCTTGATCACCATGTCCCATGCACAGACAGATTCGTGGGCCTATTCCGCATATAAATTAAGTCCCACAGTTGGTATCAGAGCTTCCCGTGCATAGGTATGGATGATCACATCTAGCTATATCTGATCATATCAGGGTTTTTCGAATTCCTGAAACAGTTGTGATCAGGGATTTCCGAATCCCTGAATCCAGAAATATTCAGATCAGAGATTTAAATTTCGAAAACCATAAAGACAACTATTCGAATTAGGAATTTCAATTCCCACATCCAGAATTAGGGATTTCGAATTCGAATCCCTAAATTCAGATATCAATTAGGGATTTTTTTATTTTTTTTTTAATTCGGAATCCCCAAAATTTTGTAATTAGGGCTTTCAGATTTGAATCCCCAAATTAGGAAAATTAGGATTTTCATATCCCAATACCACAAAATCCAGAATTTCATATTAGGGATTGGGATTCGAAACCCTAAATTCAGAGTTTCAGATTAAGGGATTTGGATTTGAAACCCTAATTACAGAAACCCATATTAGGGATTTTTTTAAAAAAATAATCCTAAATCCAGTTTTTCAGATTGGGGATTTCCGATTCGAATCCCGTATCAGAAATTAGGGATTTCCATTCCGTAACCCCAGATTCAGTAAATATTGGGGATTTTGATCCCATCGGACCTCATCGATCTAATCTCTTACCTTGACCTGATGAATCGGCGGCCATTGACGAACTACGTCTCAGTTAGCTAGACGAAGGTGATGGCTCACCACCATCTTTCTTCCTCTTTCTGAAGCCATTACCAGCGTCTCGAGCTTTCATGTTCACCAATGGCAGCCGCGGCCACCACTGTTTCCGACACCGTTTACAGTGCCTTGTTGCTGTGACTACAAGAAATCCTGCAGATAAGAGGAGCTTGATCTCTCCTTGTCGCGTCGGGTGGACTGCTTGATTGGCTCTCTCTCTCTCTCTCAAGAATTTTCGGAGATAGGCTCGGGAAGAGTCTAGGGCGTTCTACCCTGTTGAGATTCTGAGATGCGAAAGGTCGGGATTTCTCCTGTTTTAATTATAGGGTAATCGGACCCGATTTTAGTCTATTCGGGTCCACCTCATGGATCCGTGAATTGGGTTCTGAATCTATTTGGGCCTAAGTTGGATAAGGCCCAGTTGCATCTGGGCCTTGTATCTGGTCTCCGTTTGGGATGAATAGGAGCACTATATATTAGATCGGTGTGTTTAATTTATGAGCATATAGTTTTGGTATATCCATTTGACACTAATATAAGCATCTCATTAACCACTTAAAATTGTTCCAGACCAGGCTTATGCTGCTCATTATAGATTATGTTGATCTCATAAAGAGTCCTGATTCGGCCCTATTATAAGCCCATCACCCATCCTTAAGAGTTGATATGGACCATTGGAATATATCGTATGAAACCTATCCGCATGTTTTACTTTAAGGTTCGTATATTTTTCAATGATCAATACCGACCATCTTATGGGCCGCATCGGACTGATTAAGATATAATCCAAAGAGAGGTGGGATTATAATAGCAATCTTAAAGTCTATATTTGTAGTTTTGGATTCGGTTGTGTTAGCCACCATAGTGACCTCAATTGAAGAAAAATATTACGAGTACAGACTTGTAACATTGGGATCAGCGGATTGCATACAGTTGCATTCACGTTTTCATGCGTACGGTAACGAAAACACAGACGATTATCGTTTGGCAGTCAAGTAAACGGGTGAAGTAAATGGTGCTAGTAATGTAAAGCTGAAAGACTCATCTCACCCACAGGTGTTGAGTGTCTCAGATTTACATGACTTACATCACTTAGCTTCATATTTAGGAGGATCACTAACATGTTGTTATTACCTCCCACAAGAGGAATGATGATGATGTAACAGATTCTCACTAGGATGTGATGGTTAGGCCCATTTTCATCTTGGATGATTCAGTTGATGCCTCCCTTAGCAACTGAATTGATTAACTTTGCCTGATATTTTGTTTATATTCACGAAATTGATTTGTGAAACTATGAACTAATGTGAGTATATATGTATCTTTTTTATTTCAGTCTCAATTCCAACTAATACGCATCAAGTCCCTGCCCTTAATGGATATAATTACACTCAATTGAAGAACGCCATTGAAGTTGTACTAGGTTGTCTTCAATTAGATCTTTCCTTGAGAACACCAGAACTGCCAGAACCATCTGATGATGCTACTGAAGCTGAATATAATCGATGGGTTGCATGGTTTAGATCAAATGATACATGCCTGAAAGTAATTAAGTATTCGATTTCTGAATCCATGAAGGGTGTCATGCCTGATACAGACAATGCCAAAACTTTCCTGACTGAAATGGGAAAATGGTTCAAGAAATCTGATAAGTCTGAGGTGGGCATTCTTCTGAATAAGTTGACTCGCTCGTCCTACGATGGAAAAGGCAATATCCGTGAATACATTGTAGAGCAGATCGAGGTTGTTTCTAAGATCCGTGCTCTAGGGCTTGTACTCACTGATGATCAACTGGTTCATTTGATCATGAATAACCTACCTCCCCAATTCGGCACGTTCCTGGTGAACTATAACACTCTAAAGGACATGTGGACATTGGATGAACTTATCACCCAGTGTGTCCAAGAAGAAGACAGGATCAGGCAGGTGGTTAAAGTTTAAAATGTTAATATGGTGACCTCAGGTCATGGGCATGGGCAAGGGAATAAAGGTAAGAAGAAGAGGAAACAAGGTTCTAATAATGGATTCTCTGGTCCTCCATCTGGAAACCATGAGAATCAATCTGAAAATAGATCTAAACACAAACGGGTTAAAGGCAAACTGTGCTTCTTTTGCAATAAGGTGGGTCATTTCAAGAAAGACTGCGAAGGCTTTAAGAATTGGCTCATAAAGAAAGGTAATCATTCTGTTTTTATCTGTTTTGAATCTTATCTAACTGATGTGTCTGCGGATTCCTAGTGGATAGATTCAGGAACTACTATTCACATATGCACTTCTATGCAGAATTACTACAGGCCAGGCCACCAACTGAAGCGGAGCACTCAGTACATGTAGGCAATGGTGTCAATGTAGACATGGAGGCAATAGGAGTCTATAGGCTTAAGTTAAAGTCTGGTCTTTTTTTGGATTTAGTAGATACATTCTGTGTGTCATCTATAAGGCACAATTTAGTTTCAATTTCCTGTTTGGATAAGTTGGGATATTCATTCCACTTTGGAAATAAAAGTTTTGATATTTACTTTAATTCGATTAAAGTTGGAACCGGCTCTATAGTAAACAACTTATACCCGTTAGACTTGATTGTCTCTCACGTCTATAATATTAATACCTTGCATGGAAATAAGGTGAGATCTAAGCGAATACTAGACTATGAGAATTCCTCCATGTTGTGGCACAGGCGGCTATGCCATATATCTCGTGAGAGATTAGACAGGCTTGTGCGAGAAGGAATTTTGCATTCTCTAGACTTCTCTGACTATAAAGTATGCATTGATTGCATAAAACGGAAACAGACTAGAACTAGAAAGAAAGGTGCAACCAGGAGTGTAAGTCTATTAGAGGTTATACATACAGATATCTGTGGACCATTCCCTATAGCCTCATGGAGTGGCCACAAATATTTTATTACCTTTATAGATGACTATTCTCACTTTGGGTACCTATACCTTATCAGTGAGAAATCAAATGCCCTGGATGCTTTTAAAATCTAAAAGGCCGAAGTTGAAAATCAACTCGATAAGAGAATTAAAGTTGTCAGATCTGACTGTGGTGGTGAATACTATGACCGATATGATGAATCAGGATGCAATCCAGGGCCATTCGCTAAATACCTGCAGGATTGTGGCATTGTCGCTCAATACACTATGCCTGACACTCCAGAGCAGAATGGAGTGGCTGAGAGACGCAATCGCACCCTTATGGATATGGTGCGAAACATGGTCTGCAATTCGACATTGCCAGAATCTCTGTGGGGTGATGCGATCAAAACCGCAGTTTATATACTAAACAGGGTTCCCAACAAAGCAGTTAACAAAACTCCTTTTGAGTTGTGGAATGGGAGAAAACCACCTCTCCGATATCTACATGTTTGGGGTTGTCCTGTTGAGGCCAAAGTTTATAACCCACATGAAAAGAAGCTTGATCCTAGAACTGTAAGTTGTTTCTTCATTGGATATCCAGAGAGATCAAAAGGCTATCGATTCTACTGTCCTTCCCACTCTATCCGGATTGTTGAGACTGGGAATGCCAGATTCATTGAGGACACTGAAAATAGTGGGAGCACGAACATAAGAAATTTTGTATTATTGGAACAAAGGACTATGACTCCAGTCATAGTCAATCCAAATCACGTAAATATTAATGGTGCAGTCGATTCTGCAGTCAGTACAGAACACCACGTAGAACCTCAAATACAAACCACTGATGAGAAAAATCAAGATCAGACCCAGCAAGCTGAACCATTAAGAAGATCTGAAGGAAAGAGAAGGCCCGTAAATCGAGACGATTACATCGTATACTTACAGGAGCACGACTTTGACATAGGGGTGGAAAAGGATCTTGAATCCTTTACACAAGTCAAACAAAGTGCTGATCCTTCTCGTTTGTTTGATGCCATGAAAGATGAGTTGAAATTCATGCAGGACAATAAAGTATGAGATCTTGTAGAGTTACCTATTGGAATAAGGCCGATTGGTTCTAAATGGATATTTAAAACCAAAAGGGACTCCAAAGGTAATGTCGAAAGGTATAAAGCCCAACTTGTTGCCAAAAGTTTTAACCAACGTGAGGGCATTGACTTTAAGGAGACTTTCTCTCCAGTATCTAAGAAAGACTCATTCAGGATCATAATGGCTCTTGTAGCTCATATGGATATAGAGTTACATCAGATGGATGTAAAGAATGCATTTCTCAATGGGGATCTAAATGAGAATGTATACATGTTGCAGCCCGAAGGTTTTTTAGCTACTGACTCAGAACATTTGGTTTACAAACTTCAGAAGTCCATCTATGGGTTGAAACAGGCATCGCGACAGTGGTACCTTAAGTTTCATGAAGTAATTTCCTCATATGGCTTTATAGAAACACTGCAGATGAATGCATCTACATTAAAACCAGTGGGAGTAAGTTCGTTATGATAATTTTGTATGTTGATGATATTTTGTTGGCTAGCAGTGATACCAGGATGTTGAGCGACACCAAGAAATTCTTATCTCAAAAGTTTGAAATGAAAGACCTTGGTGAAGCTTCTTACATCATCGGCATTAAGATTCGCCGTGACAGAACACTTGGATTGCTCAGCCTGTCACAGAGGGCCTACATTAGTAGGGTACTCGAAAGGTATGGCATGCAAAATTGTGCTCTAGGAAAGTCGCCCATTGTAAAGGGCGACAAATTTGGTTTATTTCAGTGTCCAAAGAATGATTTGGAAAAGAATCGAATGAAAGAATTTTCGTACGCATCAGTAGCAGGGAGCATCATGCATGCTCAAGTCTGTACGCGACTGGATATTGCCTTTGTTACTGGAATGTTGGGAAGATATCTATCTAATCCGGGAATGCAACATTGGATAGCTGCAAAGAAAGTGTTACGGTATCTTCAAAGAACAAAAGACTTCGGACTCACATACAGAAGATCTGATCAGTTGGAGTTGATAGGATATTCAGACGCAGACTTCACAGGCTGCGTGGACACTAAGAAGTCTACTTCAGAATACATCTTCATGATGGTGGGAAGAGCTGTGTCGTGGAAAAGCGTGAAATAATCTACCATAGCCTCATCCACTATAGAAGCTGAATTTATTACCTGCCATGAGGCATCTAATCAGGAACTATGGTTAAAGAGTTTCTTCTCAGGTTTGCGGGTACTGGAGCATATCCCGAAACCATTGAGAATATTTTACGATAATTCGGCTACTATTTCTTTCTCTAGTAACAACAAGCATTCGTCAAGGTCGAGTGTAACATCCTGGATTTTTACTGTTTTGGATTTTCAAAAATCCTTAAATTACTTTTTTATGTAATTAAATTATATTTTCACTTACTGACCATTGACACTCAATGCTAGCTTATACATGGGTGATTGTAACTTCCCATTCAACCAGCACAGTGTCTTGGGGCGTCCACGTCGGATTTGCCGCAGGATCGTTTGTTTAAACTACTCAGGATGAGGTATCATAAGTAAATTAAATCTAAGATTAGCCCATTAGACTAGACCAATCGGGTCATGATCGGACCAATTATGGCCCGCCAAGCCAGAGGGCCTGTTTACCCTTAACAACAGCCCGTGTGAGCCGTCCAACGACTGAGGAAGGTCAGAAAAATCTAAAAATTTAGAAAATCATAGATCTCACTGGACTTGTGGTCCATCGCGGACTACGGACCCAGTGGACACCCAAAAGTACCATCTAGCGCTTGCCCAATGCGCCCCACCAATGCCAGATTGGAATCTGGCACTTACAAATAAAACCGGGATACCAGGCCTTCCAGCCGTCGAATTCCTTCCAAATTTATGAAGAATGTTTAATATATTTTTCTACGCCTACCCACAAAATCTGGGTCCCGATCGTGACACGGTGACCATTGATCGCAAATCAGGCCCGTACGATCAAACCCCATATTCAATCATTTTTAAATTTTGTATGGCCCTTCATTGGGCCATGGACCACTTATCCTATAAATTTCATGGCCAGAGGGCCATCAGAAATGCTCCAATCACCAGAACGGTCCCCACAGGGCCACTTAAAGGTCAGAAACGCTTACTCAGATCATATATCCGTTCATCCGTTTGATCTCAGATTTTGCATGGCCCCTCATCGGGCTATGAGACACCTACACCCCGAATTTGGTGCCCGGAAGGGTGATAGAGCCATCACAACACCAAATAGAGCCTCAAAAGGCACTTTTGGAAAAACTTGAAAACATAGGGCCAAGAGGCCCAACTCTAGGGAAATAAGCCCTAGCCCCCTTTCATAAACCCCTTTCACTCTCTCAACAACAACCCTCTCTCCCTCCTAACTCTCCCTTCAACTCCCAACAACCCATTCCTCTTCTTCTTAATTTCCTTCAAATCTCCAACAACAAATCTCTCCCTCATAACCCTCACCACCTTACAACAATAAAGCTCTCCCTTTCGTGGCTTCCGCCCTTCTCCAACGACCAAGGAGAGTGAAGAAAAAAGAAAGAGAAGGCAAAGAAGTGCTTGTGTGGACTCTAGATTGAGTTGGGGCTCAAGGGAACCGAACCTTGTGACTCCCTATCCTTCACTTCAAAAGAAGTCCCACACCACCACCGCAACAATCGATCCGTTAATCACCTAGGTAAGATCTTTCATCATCTTCTCTTGAAACCTATGTATTGAGAGAGGTTTGGCATGGATTCTCACATGCAATAACTTATTATAGGGATTCTGGCCGAACCACCCCCAAATCACTCTCTTAGGATGTTCTCAAGTCCTCAACGAACTCGAAGGTGCGGACTATTATCCTTAAGTGGCCTAGCACCAATTATAGTATGAACCTAATGATTTTGTTTGCTTGGGTGTTGTGTTGGAAAATCTAGAGAGACCCTAGGGATTGTAGGTTGTTAACTTCATATGGAATTGCATGATTTTCTCTCATTTTGTTGTTAATCTTACCCCTTACATGATTTAGTACATGTGTGATAACATGCTCTTGTTGAATGATCCCCTCATATGGTGTTACTTCATGGTACGTAGTGGCGATTACTCTTGTACATGTGATTCCTTGTAGATAAGAAGTACTTAACTTCCTCACAAATCCACACACCTCACATGCACTAGTTTCATGATAATGTGTTATGCTTGTTTAGAATATTTGACTAGTATGTTGAGATGTTGCTAACATGATACTGTGATGCAAATGATAACCCGTATGGTGGCATGTTATGGATTACCCTCACCCTCTTGAGTTGGTCAGGAACACATTGAGAGACGGTAGTCCCTTTGGTAGGACTATGGAAGGGCTAGACCTATGGGTTTGGGCGGGCATATTCGGGTGGCTGTAGTTCAACTACATGGGCCCCTTGTACTTGAGGTCATTCGTCTTACGCTCGTCTGACTTGTACGGTCTAGCCTACTGTCTGACAAACCTTGTTGTTAACCATGTTTGATCACACATGTATGGAACCTGGGACACCCTACAACCATTGCAGCCCATCGATAATCTACCTGTAAACTGATCCATAGTCTTGTGAGCCGGGCATGGTGGAATGGGACACTGTGTCCAAGCTGTCGGCCTACGCTGGGGTACCGCGCCTCCCCGTAGTGACCGTGAGCGATCCCTTCCTTTCGGCACTCCTCATGTGCTTGGTATCGGGGATGAGGAACCCGACGGGATCACGGACTGCGAGGTCTCGACCTCACGCATTGATGGGGTCTTAGCTTCGCAACCAGTCTAGGGCATTGATACGTAGCGTGAATCAGAATCCCCAACCTGCTGGATGAATGGACTTAACTAATAACTCGGCTAACACGATTGCATTGCATACATTAGTTAGGGTGGCGACTCGGAAGTCGAGGTTGCTCTGAGGGAGTGTTGTCATATGCGATCATTAGATGGAGTCGCTTGAGGGAGTATTGTGGCGAGGGCATGCATCATATCATCCCGCATGCATGCATTTTAAATAAGAGTTATTGGGTGTTGATGATTGTCTGCTTTTCATTAAGTTCATATTATAATTGATGCCTGTTGTAACTTGAGACCAATAGTTCACACTGAGTTAATCACTCACTCCCACTCTGGGACGGTGTTTTAAAACACCAACCAGACCCATTCATAGATGCAGGTGACTCAGGGCATGAGGAGCCTGGCGAGGCGAGCTTGTACGAGGAGGACGGACTCTCCTACTTGCAGCTGATGGGTGGCTCTCCATCGGCTTGATCGGGCTGAATTTGGATTTGCTGAGCCGCGGGCTCAGCTTTACTCTTTTTGGACCTAGTCTTCTTTTGTTGTCTGTTAGGCAACGCCTTAGGTGACCCTTTATTATTTTGGACCTGTATATATGTGAGATATCCTTCATTTCAGTAAACTGGTGTGATTGTGCTTCATGCCTCAGGTAATTCCAAATTGCCCAGTTAAATTTGATTAATAAAAAAAATCATAAATGCATGATAAGTGACACTTGGGAACTCGGGAGTCGAGCTATACACGACCCCCGATTTTCCGGGGTGTTACAGATGGTATCAGAGCAATAGTTTGGAATACTTTGGGTCATGGGTCATGAACTCACCAACGTGTCCGCTGACTTGAGAGGAAACACAATAACGATACATAAACGATAAGAAACGCAATGAGGACTTGGAATGGTAGGAACCATCCTAGAACCGGAACCGACGATCTTAGACGAACGGTAAGACTTCCGAGGGATTAGGGATGTGTAGCAAGAGAAGGTAGTGATTCTAGAGAATGAGTCCGGGAGTTGATGAGTGTCGAATATTGCATATTAGACCCTGTTATTATTTGAGTTTACGTACATGATAATGCTTAATGGAATATTTTAATTATATTTTTGTTGCAGTGTGTAATCAGGAGCGTTGACTGAAAAAGAGTACTAAAAGCGTGGATTTTATGCTGCGAAGCCACGAAAGCAAGGGACGGACTCCAAAAGACTGAGATCAATGGATTTACATGCCAGAGATCTGAGGAAATCAAGCCGTTCACGTTAAAGAGGCCCGAAACTGGTGCGGAATGCAAGATCATAGGGTTCCCTCCATTTAATTGGCTCAAAACTTCATACATGAGATGAGGCCCATAAATTAACTGTACATATCAAATTTCAGCCCTCTGATCACTATGGAAGTGGCCCAACAGCCTGATCAGCCCCTTAATTCATTAAGTGGGGCCCGTCTGCTATCTGGATATGCCTCAACTTCGAATTTAACGCCTTAAACGGGGAGACAAAACAGATGGACGACACAGATTTCTAAGAAACAACACAGTGGACCCCATATGTGTAGCGTGTGTACATAGTGTACACACGCCTGCCGCGCACCGGAAAAGAGAAGTCGGTCCAAGACCGCTGACCCGCGCCCGCGCTCCTCAAAACGGAAATTTTTGTTTCTTGTACAGCGTCTGCGAACCGGCCGTCGGATCGCAGTTGTGGGCCCCACCTATTATCCATAGAGACAATCGGAACTATCAATCAGATCCACGTGAAGCTTATTATCACTGCTTAGGTGACAGAGTTGCAAATGATCATCATGAGTGAAATCTAGCTGTTCAAACATAGAATAGACGGTGTAATGAAATATTCTGTGTACCACACCAAAATGGAGAAAAACCATGTATTTTCGACCGAAATTCTGAGAGGAATTCGGTGAACGGATTGGATCTCTCAATACAAAATCAAAATGGGCCCCACCATTGTCACAGCGGAAGAGATCCGCTGCTTTGTTCGCATCCGCACGCTGTCCATTTTGCAGAAGAAAGTGGGCCCATCCATCATCCGTACGTTCAATCCAACCCGTCCATCTTGTAGAGGGGCTTGAAGACATCAAACCCAAGATGTTACTTTGTGCCCATGAGTGTACACGTGTGCGGTACAGAGGCCACAAGTGAACTACTTTGCAACGTCAAAATTGATCCTGGCGTGATTGCTTCTCTGGACCGCATCAACGGACAACCAAAATCGTCCCTTCTTAACCGAAATTTCGAGAGAAATCTAATGAACGGGATGGATTTTCCCGAAAACACCTCTGTGGAGCCCACCGATCACGTCAGCGAAGGACGTGCGTAGGCTTATGCACGTCCACGAAATCCGGCTTTTGCAGCGGTTGTGGTCCACCATCTTTGATCAGATGGAAGATCTGATCCGTCCATCGTAAAGATCAGCCAAAAACGTCCTAGGAGACGTTAATTTTATAGACAAAAGGCAAAGAAATCGGGAGTTCGGATACCCCGAATTTGGCTGCGTAAAGTGTTACACGCGGCTACTGTTGCGAAACTGCCGACTCCTCCAGCGACTCCAGCAGTTATAAAAGGAGGGAGAGCCAGGGATTGAGAGCTTGAGGTAGAGAAGAAAGGAGATCCAGAACTGGAGGAGAGCTAGGAAGAAAGATCGATAGCTGATGAGAGTTTGAGGATTTTTCGGCTTGGAGAAGCAAGAGAGAAAGAAGGGAGAGATTAGAAGGATGTAGAGAGGAAGAAAGAAGGGAGAGATTAGAAGGATGTTTTTCTTTTATCATTTATATTTTTCCTTCTTTCCAGTTGAATCCATGAGTTTCTAAACTTTTGGCTAGGGCTGAGATGAAGCCCCTAATTTGAATAACTTTTGTATGTATTGATTTTATCTTAATTGGATTGATTTGTTTCTTTCTCTAGCGTGTTTGATTGGGTTAAATTCTGTACTTCTCCATCGATGAACTTGACTAGAGTCTATATATGGATGTTGTCTGGATGCTTATTCTAGATGCTTGTGTCTGATCATGAACAGGTTTCCTATAGAGGAAGAAACAGGGTGCTTTAATGAATTGTATATTCTATGTGCCCGATCAAGGACATAGAATGTGTTATTCATTGCATTGCTTTAGGAGATTAGACATTCTGTATGCCCGACTAAGGACACAGATTGTGCTTTCTTTATATAAGTTGTATCAATCTAAATTAGGGTGAATCAACGGATAAAACAAGGGATAGGATAATTAGGGGTGGATTCGAAAGTCCTAGTGCTCTCTCTGATTGAATTTTTCTTCCCTGTTTTCAATTATTTTTTTTATAGAATTGTGCTTAGTAGTTCGCTCTATTATTTGTTGAATTAGTTAAGAAGAATTATCGATTTGAATTGTGACGACCAGTCCTCGTGGGAATGATCTCGTAATACGTACCATATCTAGATCTGATTCGTATACTTGTGAGTTTAAAAATCATTTAAATCATGTTGGTTTAAATAAAACATCAAGTTTTTGGCGCCGTGGCCGGGGACTGTTTCGATCCAAATTGGATTTAAGATTCTCTCTTATCATAATTCATAGTCTTAGGATTTTACTAACTTTAGATTAGAGTTTTTGTTTAGAAACTATCCTATTTCCTGTTTTGAAGGGTCATGAAATAAACTTCTAATTTGGTAATCCCTTTCTAAATTTTTTACTTTTTCTAATTTCTATTTTTAGAATTAGGGTTTTATTTTTATTTTTTATTTTTTTTTTAAAATTTTTTAGTTTCTAATTTTAGATTTAGATTCTTCTTTCAAGTAACTTTCTATTTTCTAGTTTTAGAAATTCTTCCCTTTTTTTAGAAACTAACTTAACTTGTTATTTCTAAGATTAGAAACTTTCTTTTTTTTTAGAAATTAACCGTTGCTTAGGATTCTTTTATCATTATTTTAGGAAACTTAATTTGTTTTTGTTTTTATTTACAGGAATTGAGGAAGGAAGCTACTAAGTGAAGGAGGAGCTTCTTAAATCTTCTGACATCAATCATCTCCTTTTCCGGGTTCTTTCTTCCCATTCTTATTTACATAGTTTTAACTTGTTTTAGAATCTCATAGTTTCTAGTTCTAGTTTTATTTCTCTTAGGTTGCTTCTTAGTTTAGTTTTCTTTCTTACATTGCAATAACATAGTTTATGCTAGGACGTAGATCTCTAAACATAGAACTAGCACCTTTTGATCCTGAAATAGAAAGAACTTTTCGTAGAAGATTTAGAAACATCCTATTTGAAATGGCGGAAGAGAATGGAACTAAAGCTCTTAGAGATTATTCAGCTCCTGTCCAATTCAATGCGCCTTCATGCATAGTGTTGCGAACCACTACAGCAACACACTTTGAACTTAAACCTGGAGTCATACAATTGTTGTCATCCTTTTATGGGTTGGACAAGGAGGAACCATATCATCATGTGAAAGAATTCCTAGACATTTGCTCCACTTTTAAGTTCCAAAACTTCTCAGACGATTCGATCCGCCTACGCCTGTTTCCTTTTTCTTTGAAGGATAAGGCGAAAGCATGGTTGAATTCTCTAGAAGTTGGATCTATCGCTACATGGGACCAACTGTCTAAGAAGTTCTTAAACAAGTTCTTCCCCGTTCACAAAACTAATGCCCTCCGTAGAGAAATCACTAATTTCACATAAAAAGAGGGTGAGCACTTTCATGAATGTTGAGAAAGATGGAAGGACTTACTTCTTAAATGTCCACACCATGGTTTTGAAAACTGGTAACAGGTTCAATACTTCTATGACGGTTTGACACCCCAGAACCGTCGCATGGTTGATGCCACCAGTGGAGGGTCATTCATGACCAAAAGTGATGTCGAAGCGTGGAATTTCTTTGAAACTTTGAGTGAAAATTCCCAGCAATGGGACTATTCAAATAGAGGTGACAGAAGTCTCCAACCACAGAAGAGAGGTGGTATATATGAGATAGGAGTCACGCCAGGTCTCTATGCCAAGATTGACGGCCTGACAAAGAAGGTTGATGCTCTGATGTTGCATAATGGACCTCCACAAACAGCTCAAGTCGAGGCATGTGCCATATGTTCTAGTCCTGATCCTACGCAGTCTTATGCATCTGGTGCAGCATCCCCAGAACTTCTTTCTAAACAAGTACATGCAATGAACACTTTTCAAAGACCTGGGATATAATCCTTACTAAGAAAGTTATAACCCAGGTTGGGCTAGGCATCCAAATTTCTCTTGGACAAAAGGACCACAACAAGGAGGACCATCTGGAAATCCTCCCATGCAACCTTACCCTCAAGCTGGCAATCAACAACTTCAACAGTTTCCGCAATATCAACAAGTCCCTTCACAATCACGGAAACCATCTCTTGAAGAAATACTCGATCTTTTTATGTAGAGTTCTCTCCAATTCCAAAAAGACACCCAACAAACCTTACTAGCCAACCAGCAAAGCGTACATGCAAATGCGCAATTTATTGCCAAGCTGGAAGTACAGTTGGGTCAACTTGCTGTCACATTGAGTGAGAGAGAGAAGGGCAAGTTCTTTAGCCAACCTGTGGCTAATCCAAAGGGACAGTATGAGATTGACTCTAATTCCAACCAAGGGCAATATCATAAGCAAGCCAAATCGATCACTACCCTTAGGTCAGGCAAACAAATTGACAACAGAATAGAGATGCCTAGGGATGAATCAAATTCCAAAGCAGAAGATCAAGATGAAGTAGAGAGACACACTAATGCATCCAAAGTCCAAAAGCTCTCTGACTTTCCAAGAGCCACTAATGTGCCACCCTATGTGCCCAAAGCACCCTTTCCTCAACGTCTGGCACCAATAAAGAAAAGAAACAACTTTGATAAAATCTTGGATGTGTTTAAAAAAGTGCAAGTTAACATTCCGTTGCTTGACGCTATTAAGCAAGTCCCTGCTTACGCTAAGTTTCTTAAAGATTTATGCACTCAAAAGCATAAGCAGAATGTTCATAAGAAAGTCTTCTTTGCAGAGCAACTCAGCTCCATGATTCAACATAACACCCCTCCTAAATTTAGGGATCCAGGAGCTCCCACCATTTCTTGTGTCATAGGAGATCAAAAGATCGGGAAAGTATTGATTGATTTAGGGGCGAGCGTCAATTTGTTACCATATTTGGTTTATGAGCAGCTAGGACTTGGTGAGTTGAAACCAACTAAAGTAACATTATAACTAGCTGATAGATCTGTCAAGGTGCCCCGGGGTGTTATTGAAGATGTGCTAATCCAGGTTGATAAGTTTTATTTTCCAGTGGATTTCATCGTTATAGATACTCAGCCTGTCCGGAATCCGACTAGTCAGATCCTGGTAATCTTGGGTCGTCCATTTTTGGCCACATCTAATGCTATTATAAATTGTAGGAATGGAGTTATGAAGTTGTCCTTTGGTAACATGAATATTAAACTCAATGTCTTTAATGCAGGACAACAATCCGCAGATTTAGAAGACATATTTGAAGCGGACATGATCGAGAGTCTAGTACAGGACTCCTTCCGTAAATCTTTTGAAGATCCACTTGAGACCTGCTTAGTACAATATAGCATAGATTTTGACATAGATAGTCTCATCCACGAAGTCAATGCATTGCTCGATTCTACTCCTATAATGGAGACTTCAAAATAGAAAGCGAAAGTGGAACCTCTTCCACCCTCTAAGTCCAAATTGGTTCCGTCTGTTGAAAAATCACCTAATCCTGCCATTAAACAATTACCTGAAAATTTTGAGTATGCATTGTTAGGTCCCTCTGAGACTCTGCCCGACAATACAGTTTCTAACTCTGAGAAGGCAAAGGCGAGTAGGTTGCTTATTATCCTTAGAGCATATAAGGCAGCAATTGAACGGAAGATAGCGGAAATACAGGGAGTATGCCCTACTTTATATATGGATCATGCTGCGGAAATGTCGAGTGAAATGCAAAGGAAGCGTGATCCTTGCATGGAAGAAGTCGTTCAAGCAGAAGTCCTTAAATTATTTGACGATAGTATCAATTACCTCATTTTAGATAGCACAGTTCATGGAAACTCACATCACTTGTCGGGGATTGGTTAATCAAGGTGTTGAGGTAATTTCTTTGGCGGACCCTGGTTATAAAGATCAGTTAATTCATGGTCCGTTCTTGTCTGGCTGAAGACGTTAAACTTAGCGCTCCTGGGAGGCAACCTAGCCTTTTGTTTTATTGTATTATTTTTTCCTAGTTTGTTAGTTCAATGTTTATGGGTAACATTGCTGCAAACCCTCACAAGACTACAACTCGTCCACTAGGGGTAACCTAGGGGTTTAAAGGCTTATTGCATACGCTAAATGCAATCGAGAGCACCTGCGAAAGTGGTATAGGTAGGATTTTTTTTTTTTAGGATTTTTTTTTGCTATTTTTTGTTTTGTTTTTGTTGATGTCTCTCTTGTGCTGACCTGCTTTTACGATGATATTTTTTTAGGAAGCCTCTTGGTTCTCCGTCCAGGTACTATCTTTCACTCATTCCTCTTTTATTTTCGTTGTCCCATGTGCATCGCATGATTATTTCTTTTACATTGAGGACAATGTAAATTTTAGGTTGGGGGTGGGAGATTAGGTTACCTAATCAGTATTTTCTTGGTCTTGAGCAGAAATTGTGAAAATTTTTAATGAAAATTTTCAAAATTTTCGGAAATTCTTATGAAGTCAAAGTGATGTTGAAAGATAGTTGTGATTTTAACATTACAAGATACAAAATGTTAGTAATTTATGACTCTTGGATTCAGCCATCCGTTAGAGTTCAAAGTTAAGTTTGAATTGTTAACCCATGATTAGAAGTTTTAAGCATTGATTGAGTCATGATTTCACAAGACACATCTCGCTTACACATTAAATGATTAACTTGGTAACCTCTAAGCATGAATGGAATCAGCTTGAGAAAAAAAAAATTTGTTAAGTTTCAGTTATAAAGAAGAATTAAAAGGGTAAGTCACATAATCTTCATTATAGGTTTGCTCCCTATAGGTGTAGATTTGATTCTCCATAGTTGACATGTGAAAAAAAAAAAGAGTTAGGCGACAAGTTTTCACCATAAGTTTGCTCCCTATAGGTGAGAATTTGATTCCCCTCATTTGCGTTACTGTTCATAAAGAATATCATAGGCTGGTAGACTGAAAAGTTAATCTGTTGGCATGTTTTGGTTTCAAGTTTTGGTTGTCATGAATTCTGTTGTTAATTACTAATGATATCATGAAATTGATAATTGGATCTTTTAATGATTGTAAGCCGAGATTACACTATAAACTCATGGAACTCAATGTTTAGAATTGTTCTAATTAATGGATTAATATTCTGTGAGCTTGATTTCAGGAGAAAAATCTTCTCACCATTCATGAATTTTAGAATTCTCACATCTCAACTATCTGTTCACAAGTTACTGAAGTTTACAAGACTTGTCCTTTATTTCTGAAATTATTTTTCGCATGTTTTGCTCGGGACTAGCAAAATGCTGGTTGGGGGTTGTGATGACTGTCGAATATTGCATATTAGACCCTGTTATTATTTGACTTTACGTACATGATAATGCTTAATGGAATATTTTAATTATATTTTTGTTGCAGTGTGTAATCAGGAGCGTTGACTGAAAAAGAGTACTAAAAGCGTGGATTTGATGCTGCGAAGCCACCAAAGCAAGGGACGGACTCCAAAAGACTGAGATCAATGGATTTACACGCCAGAGATCTGAGGAAATCAAGCCGTTCACGTTAAAGAGGCCCGAAACTGGTGCAGAATGCAAGATCATAGGGTTCCCTCCATCTGATTGGCTCAAAACTTCATACATGAGATGAGGCCCATAAATTAACCGTACATATCAAATTTCAGCCCTCTGATCACTATGGAAGTGGCCCGACAGTCTGATCAGCCCCTTAATTCATTAAGTGGGGCCCGTCTGCTATCTGGATATGCCTCAACTTCGGATTTAACGCCTTAAACGGGGAGACAAAACAGATGGACGGCACAGATTTCTGAGAAACAACACAGTGGACCCCATATGTGTAGCGTGTGTACATAGTGTACACACGCCTGCCGCGCACCGGAAAAGAGAAGTCGGTCCAAGACCGCTGACCCGCGCCCGCGTTCCTCAAAATGGAAATTTTCGTTTCTTGTACAGCGTCTATGAACCGGCCATCGGATCGCAGTTGTGGGCCCCACCTATTGTCCATAGAGATAATCCGAACCGTCAATCAGATCCACATGAAACTCATTATCACTGCCTAGATGGCAGAGTTGCAAATGATCATCATGAGTGAAATCCAGCCGTTCAAATATAGAATAGATGGTGTAATGAAATATTCTGTGTACCACACCAAAATGGAGAAAAACCATGTATTTTCGACCGAAATTCCGAGAGGAATTCGGTGAACGGATTGGATCTCTCAATACAAAATCAAAATGGGCCCCACCATTATCACAAAGAAAGAGATCCGCCGCTTTTCACTGCGCACCGCATCCCTGTTGTCCATTTTACGGAAGAAAGTGGGCCTCATCCATCATCCGTACGTTCAATCCAACCCGTCCATCTTGTAGAGGGGCTTGAAGACATCAAATCCACGATGTTACTTTGTGCCCATGCATGTACACGTGTGCGGTACAGAGGCCACAAGTGGACTACTTTGCAACGTCAAAATTGATCCTGGCGTGATTGCTTCTCTGGACCGCATCAACGGACAACCAAAATCGTCCCTTCTTAACTGAAATTTCGAGAGAAATCTAATGAACGGGATGGATTTTCCCGAAAACACCTCTGTGGAGCCCACCGATCACGTCAGCGAAGGACGTGCGTAGGCTTACGCACGTCCGCGAAATCCAGCTTTTGCTGCGGTTGTGGTCCACCATCTTTGATCAGATGGAAGATCTGATCCGTCCATCGTAAAGATCAGCCAAAAACGTCCTAGGAGACGTTGATTTTATAGACAACAGGCAAAGAAATCGGGAGTTCGGATACCCCGAATTTGGCTGTGTAAAGTGTTACATGCGGCTACTGTTGCGAAACTGCCGACTCCTCCAGCGACTCCAGCAGTTATAAAAGGAGGGAGAGCCGGGGATTGAGAGCTTGAGGTAGAGAAGAAAGGAGATCCAGAACTGGAGGAGAGCTAGGAAGAAAGATCGATAGCTGAGGAGAGTTTGGGGATTTTTGGGCTTGGAGAAGCAAGGGAGAGAGAGAGAGAGAGAGGAAGAAAGAAGGGAGAGATTAGAAGGATGTTTTTCTTTTATCATTTATATTTTTCCTTCTTTCCAGTTGAATCCATGAGTTTCTAAACTTTTGGCTAAGGCTGAGATGAAGCCCCTAATTTGAATAACTTTTGTATGTGTTGATTTTATCTTAATTGGATTGATTTGTTTCTTTCTCTAGCGTGTTTGATTGGGTTAAATTCTGTACTTCTCCATCTATGAACTTGACCAGAGTCTATATATGGATGTTGTCTGGATGCTTATTTTAGGTGCTTGTATCTGATCATGAACAGGTTTCCTATAGAGGAAGAAACAGGGTGCTTTAATGAATTGTATATTCTATGTGCCCGATCAAGGACATAGAATGTGTTATTCATTGCATTGCTTTAGGAGATTAGACATTCTGTATGCCCGACTAAGGACATAGATTGTGCTTTCTTTATATAAGTTGTATCAATCTAAATTAGGGTGAATCAACGGATAAAACAAGGGATAGGATAATTAGGGGTGGATTCGAAAGTCCTAGTGCTCTCTCTGATTGATTTTTTCTTCCCTGTTTTCAATTGTTTTTTTATAGAATTGTGCTTAGTAGTTCGCTCTATTATTTGTTGAATTAGTTAAGGAGAATTATAGATTTGAATTGTGACGACCAGTCCTCGTGGGAACGATCTCTTAATATGTACCATATCTACATCTGATTCGTATACTTGCGAGTTTAAAAATCATTTAAATCATGTTGGTTTAAATAAAACATCAAGTTTTTGGCGCCGTTGCCAGGGACTGTTTCGATCCAAATTGGATTTAAGATTCTCTTTTATCATAATTCATAGTCTTAGGATTTTACTAACTTTAGATTAGAGTTTTTGTTTAGAAACTATCCTATTTCCTGTTTTGAAGGATCCTGAAATAAACTTCTAATTTGGTAATCCCTTTCTAAATTCTTTACTTTTTCTAATTTCTATTTTTAGAATTAGGGTTTTATTTTTATTTTTTATTTTTTATTTTTTGAAATTTTTTAGTTTCTAATTTTAGATTTAGATTCTTCTTTCAAGTAACTTTCTATTTTCTAGTTTTAGAAATTCTTCTCTTTTTTTAGAAACTAACTTAACTTGTTATTTCTAAGATTAGAAACTTTCTTTTTTTTTTAGAAATTAACCGTTGCTTAGGATTCTTCTATCATTATTTTAGGAAACTTAATTTGTTTTTGTTTTTATTTACAGGAATTGAGGAAGGAAGCTACTAAGTGAAGGAGGAGCTTCTTAAATCTTCTGACATCAATCATCTCCTTCTCCGGGTTCTTTCTTCCCATTCTTATTTACATAGTTTTAACTTGTTTTAGAATCTCATAGGTTCTAGTTCTAGTTTTATTTCTCTTAGGTTGCTTCTTAGTTTAGTTTTCTTTCTTACATTGCAATAACATAGTTTATGCTAGGACGTAGATCTCTAAACATAGAACTAGCACCTTTTGATCTTGAAATAGAAAGAACTTTTCGTAGAAGATTTAGAAACATCCTATTTGAAATGGCAGAAGAGAATGGAACTAAAGCTCTTAGAGATTATTCAGCTCCTGTCCAATTCAATGCGCCTTCATGCATAGTGTTGCGAACCACTACGGCAACACACTTTGAACTTAAACCTGGAGTCATACAATTGTTGCCATCCTTTTATGGGTTGGACAAGGAGGACCCATATCATCATGTGAAAAAATTCCTAGACATTTGCTCCACTTTTAAGTTCCAAAACTTCTCAGACGATTCGATCCGCCTACGCCTGTTTCCTTTTTCTTTGAAGGATAAGGCGAAAGCATGGTTGAATTCTCTAGAAGTTGGATCTATCGCTACATGGGACCAACTGTCTAAGAAGTTCTTAAACAAGTTCTTCCCCGTTCACAAAACTAATGCCCTCCGTAGAGAAATCACTAATTTCACATAAAAAGAGGGTGAGCACTTTCATGAATGTTGAGAAAGATGGAAGGACTTACTTCTTAAATGTCCACACCATGGTTTTGAAAAGTGGCAACAGGTTCAATACTTCTATGACGGTTTGACACCCCAGAACCGTCGCATGGTTGATGCCACCAGTGGAGGGTCATTCATGACCAAAAGTGATGTCGAAGCGTGGAATTTCTTTGAAACTTTGAGTGAAAATTCTCAGCAATGGGACTATTCAAATAGAGGTGACAGAAGTCCCCAACCACAGAAGAGAGGTGGTATATATGAGATAGGAGTCACGCCAAATCTCTATGCCAAGATTGATGGCCTGACAAAGAAGGTCGATGCTCTGATGTTGCATAATGGACCTCCACAAACAGCTCAAGTCGAGGCATGTGCTATATGTTCTAGTCCTGCCCATCTACGCAGTCTTGTCCATCTGGGTGCAAAGATCCCCGTAGACTTCTTTCGAACAAGTACATGCAATGAACACTTTTCAAAGACACAGGGAATAATCCTTACTCAGAAACTTACAACCCAGTTGGGCTAGGCATCCAAATTTCTCTTGGGCAAAAGGACCACAACAAGGAGAACCATCTGGAAATCCTCCCATGCAACCTTACCCTCAAGCTGGCAATCAACAACTTCAACAGTTTCCGCAATATCAACAAGTCCCTTCATAATCACGGAAACCATCTCTTGAAGAAACACTCGATCTTTTTATGCAGAGTTCTCTCCAATTCCAAAAAGACACCCAACAAACCTTACTAGCCAACCATCAAAGCGTACATGCAAATGCGCAATTTATTGCCAAGCTAGAAGTACAGTTGGGTCAACTTGCTGCCACATTGAGTGAGAGAGAGAAGGGCAAGTTCCCTAGCCAACCTGTGGCTAATCCAAAGGGACAGTATGAGATTGACTCTAATTCCAACCAAGGGCAATATCATGAGCAAGCCAAATCGATCACTACCCTTAGGTCAGGCAAACAAATTGACAACAGAATAGAGATGCCTAGGGATGAATCAAATTCGAAAGCAGAAGATCAAGATGAAGCAGAGAGACACACTAATGCATCCAAAGTCCAAAAGCTCTCTGACTCTCCAAGAGCCACTAATGTGCCACCCTACATGCCCAAAGCACCCTTTCCTCAACGTCTGGCACCAATAAAGAAAAGAAACAACTTTGATGAAATCTTGGATGTGTTTAAAAAAGTGCAAGTTAACATTCCGTTGCTTGACGCTATCAAGCAAGTCCTTGCTTACGCTAAGTTTCTTAAAGATTTATGCACTCAAAAGCATAAGCAGAATGTTCATAAGAAAGTCTTCCTTGCAGAGCAACTCAGCTCCATGATTCAACATAACACCCCTCCTAAATTTAGGGATCCAGGAGCTCCCACCATTTCTTGTGTCATAGGAGATCAAAAGATCAGGAAAGTATTGCTTGATTTAGGGGCGAGCGTCAATTTGTTACCATATTCGGTTTATGAGCAGCTAGGACTTGGTGAGTTGAAACCGACTAAAGTAACATTACAACTAGCTGATAGATCTGTCAAGGTGCCCCGGGGTGTTATTAAAGATGTGCTAATCCAGGTTAATAAGTTTTATTTTCCAGTGGATTTCATTGTTATAGATACTCAGCCTGTCCGGAATCTAACTAGTCAGATCCCAGTAATCTTGGGTCGTCCATTTTTGGCCACATCTAATGCTATTATAAATTGCAGGAATGGAGTTATAAAGTTATCCTTTGGTAACATGAATATTAAACTCAATGTCTTTAATGCAGGACAACAATCCGCAGATTTAGAAGACATATTTGAAGCAGACATGATCGAGAGTCTAGTACTGGACTCCTTCTGTAAATCTTTTGAAGATCCACTTGAGACCTGCTTAGCACAATATGGCATGGATTTTAACATAGATAGTCCCATCCACGAAGTCAATGCATTGCTCGATTCTACTCCTATAATGGAGACTTCAAAATGGAAAGCGAAAGTGGAACCTCTTCCACCCTCTAAGTCCAAATTGGTTCCGTCTGTTGAAAAATCACCTAATCCTGACATTAAACAATTACCTGAAAATCTTGAGTATGCATTGTTAGGTCCCTCTGAGACTCTGCCCGACAATACAGTTTCTAACTCTGAGAAGGCAAAGGCGAGTAGGTTACTTAATATCCTTAGAGCATATAAGGCAGCAATTGAACGGAAGATAGCGGAAATACAGGGAGTATGCCCCACTGTATATATGGATCATACTGCGGAAATGTCACGTGAAATGCAAAGGAAGCGTGATCCTAACATGGAAGAAGTCGTTCGAGCAGAAGTCCTTAAATTATTTGACGATAGTATCAATTACCTCATTTTAGATAGCACAGTTCATGGAAACTCACATCACTTGTCGGGGATTGGTTAATCAAGGTGTTGAGGTAATTTCTTTGGCGGACCCTGGTTATAAAGATCAGTTAATTCATGGTCCGTTCTTGTCTGGCTGAAGGCGTTAAACTTAGCGCTCCTGGGAGGCAACCCAGCCTTTTGTTTTATTGTATTATTTTTTCCTAGTTTGTTAGTTCAATGTTTGTGGGTAACATTGCTGCAAACCCTCACAAGACTACAACTCGTCCACTAGGGGTAACCTAGGGGTTTAAAGGCTTGTTGCATACACTAAATGCAATCGAGAGCACCTGCGAAAGTGGTATAGGTAGGATTTTTTTTTAGGATTTTTTTTTTGCTATTTTTTGTTTTATTTTTGTTGATGTCTCTCTTGTGCTGACCTACTTTTACGATGATATTTTTTGAGGAAGCCTCTTGATTCTCTGTCCAGGTACTATCTTTCCCTCATTCCTCTTTTATTTTCGTTGTCCCATGTGCATCGCATGATTATTTCTTTTACATTGAGGACAATGTAGATTTTAGGTTGGGGGTGGGAGATTAGGTTACCTAATCAGTATTTTCTTGGTCTTGAGTAGAAATTGTGAAAATTTTTAATGAAAATTTTCAAATTTTTCAGAAATTCTTATGAAGTCAAAGTGATGTTGAAAGATAGTTGTGATTTTAACATTACAAGATACAAAATGTTAGTAATTTATGACTCTTGGATTCAGCCATCCGTTAGAGTTCAAAGTTAAGTTTGAATTGTTAACCCATGATTAGAAGTTTTAAGCATTGATTGAGTCATGATTTCACAAGACACATCTCGCTTACACATTAAATGATTAACTTGGTAACCTCTAAGCATGAATGGAATCAGCTTGAGAAAAAAAAAATTGTTAAGTATTAGTTATAAAGAAGAATTAAAACGGTAAATCACATAATCTTCACCATAGGTTTGCTCCCTATAGGTGTAGATTTGATTCTCCATAGTTGACATGTGAAAAAAAAAAAAAAAAAAAAAAAAAAGAGTTAGGCGACAAGTTTTCACCATAAGTTAGCTCCCTATAGGTGAGAATTTGATTCCCCTCATTTGCGTTACTGTTCATAAAGAATATCACAGGCTGGTAGACTGAAAAGTTAATCTGTTGGCATGTTTTGGTTTCAAGTTTTGGTTGTCATGAATTCTGTTGTTAATTACTAATGATATCATGAAATTGATAATTGGATCTTTTAATGATTGTAAGCCGAGATTACACTATACACTCATGGAACTCAATGTTTAGAATTGTTCTAATTAATGGATTAATATTCTGTGAGCTTGATTTCAGGAGAAAAATCTTCTCACCATTCATGAATTTTAGAATTCTCACATCTCAACTATCTGTTCACAAGTTACTGAAGTTTACAAGACTTGTCCTTTATTTCTGAAATTATTTTTCGCATGTTTTGCTCGGGACTAGCAAAATCTTGGTTAGGGGTTGTGATGACCGTCATCGAATATTGCATATTAGACCACATTATTATTTGACTTTACGTACATGATAATGCTTAATGGAATATTTTAATTATATTTTTGTTGCAGTGTGTAATCAGGAGCGTTGACTGAAAAAGAGTACTAAAAGCGTGGATTTGATGCTGCGAAGCCACCAAAGCAAGGGACGGACTCCAAAAGACTGAGATCAATGGATTTACACGCCAGAGATCTGAGGAAATCAAGCCGTTCACGTTAAAGAGGCCCGAAACTGGTGCAGAATGCAAGATCATAGGGTTCCCTCTATCTGATTGGCTCAAAACTTCATACATGAGATGAGGCCCATAAATTAACCGTACATATCAAATTTCAGCCCTCTGATCACTATGGAAGTGGCCCGACAGTCTGATCAACCCCTTAATTCATTAAGTGGGGCCTGTCTGCTATCTGGATATGCCTCAACTTCGGATTTAACGCCTTAAACGGGGAGACAAAACAGATGGACGGCACAGATTTCTGAGAAACAACACAGTGGACCCCATATGTGTAGCATGTGTACATAGTGTACACATGCCTGCCGCGCACCGGAAAAGAGAAGTCGGTCCAAGACCGCTGACTCGCGCCCGCGCTCCTCAAAACGGAAATTTTCGTTTCTTGTACAGCGTCTATGAATCGGCCATCGGATCGCAGTTGTGGGCCCCACCTATTGTCCATAGAGACAATCCGAACCGTCAATCAAATCCACATGAAGCTTATTATTACTGCCTAGGTGGCAGAGTTGCAAATGATCATCATGGGTGAAATCCAGCCGTTCAAACATAGAATAGACGGTGTAATGAAATATTCTGTGTACCACACCAAAATGGAGAAAAACCATGTATTTCCGACCGAAATTCCGAGAGGAATTCGGTGAACGGATTGGATCTCTCAATACAAAATCAAAATGGGCCCCACCATTGTCACAGCAGAAGAGATCCGCTGCTCTGTTCGCATCCGCACGCTGTCCATTTTGCAGAAGAAAGTGGGCCTCATCCATCATCCGTACGTTCAATCCAACCCGTCCATCTTGTAGAGGGGCTTGAAGACATCAAACCCAAGATGTTACTTTGTGCCCATGCGTATACACGTGTGCGGTACAGAGGCCATAAGTGGACTACTTTGCAACGTCAAAATTGATCCTGGCGTGATTACTTCTCTGGACCGCATCAACGAACAACCAAAATCGTCCCTTCTTAATCGAAATTTCGAGAGAAATCTAATGAACGGGATGGATTTTCCCGAAAACACCTCTGTGGAGCACACCGATCACGTCAGCGAAGGACGTGCGTAGGCTTACGCACGTCCGCGAAATCCGGCTTTTGCGGTGGTTGTGGTCCACCATCTTTGATCAGATGGAAGATCTGATCCATCCATCGTAAAGATCAGCCAAAAACGTCCTAGGAGACGTTGATTTTATGGACAACAGGCAAAGAAATCGGGAGTTCGGATACCCCGAATTTGGCTGCGTAAAGTGTTACACGCGGCTACTGTTGCGAAACTGCCGACTCCTCCAGCGACTCCAGCAGTTATAAAAGGAGGGAGAGCCAGGGATTGAGAGCTTGAGGTAGAGAAGAAAGGAGATCCAAAACTGGAGGAGAGCCAGGAAGAAAGATCGATAGCTGAGGAGAGTTTGGGGATTTTTCGGCTTGGAGAAGCAAGAGAGAGAGAGAGAGGAAGAAAGAAGGGAGAGATTAGAAGGATGTAGAGAGGAAGAAAGAAGGGAGAGATTAGAAGGATGTTTTTCTTTTATCATTTATATTTTTCCTTCTTTCCAGTTGAATCCATGAGTTTCTAAACTTTTGGCTAGGGCTGAGATGAAGCCCCTAATTTGAATAACTTTTGTATGTGTTGATTTTATCTTAATGGGATTGATTTGTTTCTTTCTCTAGCGTGTTTGATTGGGTTAAATTCTATACTTCTCCATCTATGAACTTGACCAGAGTCTATATATGGATGTTGTCTGGATGCTTATTCTAGGTGCTTGTGTCTGATCATGAACAGGTTTCCTATAGAGGAAGAAACAGGGTACTTTAATGAATTGTATATTCTATGTGCCCGATCAAGGACATAGAATGTGTTATTCATTGCATTCCTTTAGGAGATTAGACATTCTGTATGCCCGACTAAGGACACAGATTGTGCTTTCTTTATATAAGTTGTATCAATCTAAATTAGGGTGAATCAACGGATAAAACAAGGGATAGGATAATTAGGGGTAGATTCGAAAGTCCTAGTGCTCTCTCTGATTGAATTTTTCTTCCCTGTTTTCGATCGTTTTTTTTTTATAGAATTGTGCTTAGTAGTTCGCTCTATTATTTGTTGAATTAGTTAAGGAGAATTGTAGATTTGAATTGTGACAACCAGTCCTCGTGGGAATGATCTCGTAATACGTACCATATCTACATCTGATTCGTATACTTGCAAGTTTAAAAATCATTTAAATCATGTTGGTTTAAATAAAACATCAAGAGTCTTGCAAGACCTCAGCGCATAGGTAAAAACGAGCCAAAGACTAAAAGATTTGACAGTCAAAACCATTGTCCTAGACCAAATGAGTGAACATCAGGCCAAATTTGATAGATTAAACTCATTTGGGGATAAAGAGTTTGGGGTGAACGAAAATTTACCGAAAAATAGTGAAACTGAAATAAAACTGAGTTTTGGCCACTAACCGAGGAGAATCTCATGAAACTAGTAGGCCCATTGCATAGATCAGCTCGTTCTACCCCAAAATCATATATGGCACTTCCTAGGGAGCCTTTCCGACACCCAAGAATGCCGAAAAACCTCTGGGCAATAAATCGGGGGGTCACCCCGCCACCCGCGTTGTCACCCCGCCGATCCGGGGGGTCACCCCACCGACCCGCGTGACCACCCCGCCAACAGTCCAGAGGACCGCGTGGCCCCCGCCGCTTGCCCCGCCACCCACGTGCTCACCCCGCCGCTCGCCCCGCTACCCACGTTGTCATCCCGCCGCAGTTTCTGCAATTTTTAGTCAACTTCAAAAATTCATATCTCCTTCGTTATAACTCCAATTTAGGTGATTCAAAAGCCAGATTGAATCTTGATAAGATAGTTTTATATAAAAATAAATGAAAAATATAATAAAATTTTTAATATAATTAAATATGGGTTGTTGTGACAATTATCCAAAAAAAAATATTAATTTCGGACGGCTGTTGCTCCTTGAATTTTAATAATTTATCTACAACTCCAAATGATATTAAATTTGGTGGGATGACTTAAAACTTGATGATAAATCATTATAAAAATTTTAAAAATAATTTATTTACTAAAAGTAAAAGAAGCAGACCCCAAAAACTTGGTCCTCCCCCCTTTGCAACACATACAAGTGTGGGGCCTACCTTTCTTGCTATTTAGGGATGCTTAGAACCCATTCCCTCTATTTTCACTACATTCCATCCCCTCTAAACCCTCTCTAAAACCCCAACACACATTTCCTTCCTCTCTTACTCTCTCACCCTAAATCTTCCCTAACCCATCTTCTTCTTCTTCTTCACATCCTCTTATCTCTCTACTTCATTCTTTCCTTTCCTCTCCTTCCACTACTCTCCATTCTCCCAACCCATCTCCAAACTTCATTTCCAAGATCCACCAAGCCTAACCCATACTCATTCTAAAACCCAATCCTTCAAACCATCTTCTTTTCTTTTTTAAAACCCATTTCTTTTGTTTATTCCCACCTATTCACTCTCAACTCATTTCTCAAATCCCTCTCATCACCCATATTTCCTTCTAGACCCATTCACCAAAACCCCACTCCTTTCACTCTCTTCTCCCTATTTCCAAAGTTTACTTCCCACAACCTACCTCAAGACCATCCTCAACTTCATTTTCTCAAACACCATTCCAATATCACTTTCAAAGCCCATTCCTAAAACAAACTCCCAAAACCATTCCATCCCCATTTCCCAAAACCCATCTCAAATCCCAATGTCTACTCAAACCCCATATCCTCAACTCACCTTCCATTTCATCTTACACAACCTCATCTCAAACCCATTCCCAAATTTCATTTTCCAAACCCTTCTCAAATCCATTCACACCCAAAACTCATTTCCATTTCTCAACTCTCATTTTAAAAGTCATCCCTAAGACCATTCCTCCAACAATCCACCCACATTCCTCACACTCAAATCCTTCCTAACCGAGGAAAATGTCGTTCCTAGCAACCGTCATCTTCTTTTTCACCATTCCGATGATTCTTTCCTTTATGGGGAGGAAGCGCCCCCACTTTCGCCCGACTCAGACAAGTAGCCCCACGACCTTACTAACGACTAGTAGTTTGTTAATGCGGTTAAGTCTAATGCATGTATTGAAGGATGGTTAGGACCTTTGCTTAATTAGCTTGTATTTCTGTTGCGTCTAGCCTATCTAGTAATGCTTGAAATCCATGTTGTAACATGTAATTGGCCATACCTATGGCATTTTGAAATTTATGTGAATGTATGGATTGTTTTGGAATTTTCTTGTCGTCTTGTGAATGCTTGTATAAATAATGGCCTTACTGCGTCCATATTAGCGTTATTAGCACTCTAAACCTCCAGAATACCCTAGAACTTTTAACTATTCATTCATTCTTGAAATTTATGAAACCAAAGTGTAATCTGCTCATAACCCACTAACCATAACATTGAAATGGTAATTCACATAAAATTTTGTGCCTTTAGAAACTTATTAGGACGATGTGTGACCATAGGCATAATAAGAAATTCATTAATTACTAATTTGGACATGAATTAAAACGAGGACTCCATTTGACAAAGACCGGAGCGACAACCCTAAAAATAGGAGATTTTAACCTTTCAAGGATATGAGCTATTTCCTAAGCATTTAGATTGATCAGATTATGAAATTACGGGACTATACACTTGCGAAGTATTCGTGGCTTGACCCAATTCTCAATCCTAAGTGACTACCAATAGACTCACTGCTTTGACCGAGCAGAAGACCAGGATCCATCAGGATTCAGAAGGGATACAACGGGTTGTCTGCCCTGGTCAGGCGGACAATCGACATATCAGATTTGAGCCTACCACAACCGTTTTTCCGTACTACCTTCATCATAAAGAGTAGAATATGCCATCTTTAGGTAAACTGTATCAACAACCCATAGTATGATGATGATGATTTTGACATTTGTTTTCAAACCTCAAATGTGAAAACTTTTAAAGGGGGTAGAATATATTAAGGAAGACGAGTACAGTTAGTATGCATCCTACCACGCATATAAACCTCAAATCAATAAACTTAGGCAAATGAAATGATAATATCTTTAACTATTACTCTTAGGCAATTTCGGGGACGAAATTGTTTTTAAGGGGGGTAGATTGTAACATCCCGGATTTTTACTGTTTTGGATTTCCAAAAATCCTTAAATTATTTTTTTATGTAATTAACTTATATTTTCACTTACTGACCATTGACACTCAATGCTAGCTTATACATGGGTGATTGTAACATCCCATTCAACCAGCACAATGTCTTGGGGCGTCCACGTCGGATTTGCCGCAGGATCGTTCGTTTAAACTACTCAGGGTGAGGTATCACAAGTAAATTAAATCTAAGATTAGCCCATTAGACTAGACCAGTCGGGTCATGATCGGACTAAGTGTGGCCCGCCAAGCCAGAGGGCCTGTTTACCCTTAACAACAGCCCGTGTGGGCCGCCCAACGACCGAGGAAGGTCGAAAAAATCTAAAAATTTAGAAAATCATAGATCTCACTGGGCTTGTGGTCCATCGTGGACTACGGACCCAGTGGACACCCAAAAGTACCATCTGACGCTTGTCCAATGCGCCCCACCAATGCCAGATTGGAATCTGGCACTTACAAATAAAACCGGGATACCAGGCTTTCCAGCCATCGAATTCCTTCCAAATTTATGAAGAATGTTTAAAGTATTTTTCTACTCCCGCCCACAAAATCTGGGTCCCGATCGTGGCACGGTGACCGTTGATCGCAAATCGGGCCCGTACAATTAAACCCCATATTCGATCATTTTTAAATTTTGCATGGCCCTTCATCGGGCTATAGACCACTTATCCTATAAATTTCATGGCCAGAGGGCCATCAGAAATGCTCCAATCACCAGAACGGCCCCCACAGAGCCACTTAAAGGTAAGAAACGCTTACTCAGATCATATATCCGTTCATCCGTTTGATCTCAGATTTTGCATAGCCCCTCATCGGGCCATGAGACACTTACACCCAAAATTTGGTAGCCGGAGGGGTGATAGATCCATCGCAACACCAAATAGAGTCTCAAAAGGCTATTTTGGAAAAACTTGGAAACATAGGGCCAAGAGGCCCAACTCTAGGGAAATAAGCCCTAGTCCCCTTTCATAAACCCCTTTCACTCTCTCAACAACAACCCTCTCTCCCTCCTAACTCTCCCTTCAACTCCCAATAACCCATTCCTCTTCTTCTTAATTTCCTTCAAATCTCCAACAACCAATCTCTCCCTCATAACCCTCACCACCTTACAACAATAAAGCTCTCCCTTTCGTGGCTTCCGCCCTTCTCCAACGACCAAGGAGAGTGAAGAAAGAAGAAAGAGAAGGCAAAGAAGTGCTTGTGTGGACTCTAGATTGAGTTGGGGCTCAAGGGAACCGAACCTTGTGACTCCCTATCCTTCACTTCAAAAGAAGTCCCACACCACCACCGCAACAATCGATCCGTTAATCACCTAGGTAAGATCTTTCATCCTCTTCTCTTGAAACCTATGTATTGAGAGAGGTTTGGCATGGATTCTCACATGCAATAGCTTATTCTAGGGATTCCGACCGAACCACCCCCAAATCACTCTCTTAGGACGTTCTCAAGTCCTCAACGAACTCGAAGGTGCGGACTATTATCCTTAGGTGGCCTAACACCAATTATAGTATGAACCTAATGATTTTGTTTGCTTAGGTGTTGTGTTCGAAAATCTAGAGAGACCCTAGGGATTGTAGGTTATTAACTTCGTATGAAATTGCATGATTTACTCTCATTTTGTTGTTAATCTTACCCTTTACATGATTTAGTACATGTGTGATAACATGCTCTTGTTGAATGATCCCCTCATATGGTGTTGCTTCATGGTACGTAGTGGCGATTACTCTTGTACATGTGATTCCTTGTAGGTAGGAAGTGCTTAACTTCCTCACAAATCCACACACCTAACATGCACTAGTTTCATGATAATGTAGTATGCTTGTTTAGAATATTTGACTAGTATGTTGAGATGTTGCTAATATGATACTGTGATGCAAATGATAACCCATATGGTGGCATGTTATGGATTACCCTCACCCTCTTGGGTTGGTCAGGAATACGTTGAGAGACGGTAGTCCCTTTGGTAGGACTATGCGAGGGCTAGACCTATGAGTTTGGGCGGGCATGTTCGGGTGGCTGTAGTTCAACTACATGGGCCCCTTGTACCCAAGGTCATTCGTCTTACGCTCGTCTGACTTGTACGGTCTAGCCTACTGTCTGAAAAACCTTGTTATTAACCATGTTTAATCACATATGTATGGAACCTGGGACACCCTACAACCATTGCAGCCCATCGATAATCTACCTGTAAACTGGTCCACAGTCTCATGAGCCGGGCATGGTGGAATGGGACACTGTGTCCGAGCTGTCGGCCTACGCTGGGGTACCGCGCCTCCCCGTATTGACCGCGAGCGATCTCTTCCTTTCGACACTCCTCATGTGCTTGGTGTCGGGGATGAGGAACCCGACGGGATCACGGACCGTGAGGTCTCGGCCTCATGCGTTGATGGGGTCTTGGCCTCGCAACCAGTCTAGGGCATTGATACGTAGGGTGAATCAGAATCCCCAACCTGCAGGATGAATGGACTTAACTAATAACTCAGCTAACACGATCGCATTGCACGCATTAGTTAGGGTGGCGACTCCGAAGTCGAGGTCGCTCTGAGGGAGTGTTGTCATATGCGATCGTTAGATGGAGTCGCTTGAGGGAGTGTTGTCATATGCGATCGTTAGATGGAGTCGCTTGAGGTAGTGTTGTGGCGAGGGCATGCATCATATCATCCCGCATGCATGCATTTTAAATAAGAGTTATTGGGTGTTGATGATTGTCTGCTTTTCATTAAGTTCATATTACAATTGATACCTGTTGTAACATGAGACCAATAGTTCACACTGAGTTGATCACTCACTCCCACTCTAGGACGGTATTTTAAAACACCAACCAGACCCATTCATAGATGCAGGTGACTCAAGGCATGAGGAGCCTGGTGAGGCGAGCTTGGATGAGGAGGACGGACTCTCCTACTTGCAGCTGATGGGCGGCTCTCCATCGGCTTGATCGGGCTGAATTTGGATTTGCTGAGCCGCGGACTCAGCTTTACTCTTTTTGGACCTAGCCTTCTTTTGTTGTTCTGTTGGGCAACGCCTTGGGTGACCCTTTATTATTTTAGACCTGTATATATGTGAGATATCCTTCATTTTAGTAGAATGGTGTGATTGTACTTCGTGCCTTAGGTAATTCTAAATTGCGCAGTTAAATTTGATTAATAAAAAAAACCATAAATGCATGATAAGTGACACTCGGGAACTCGGGAGTCGAGTCTATACACGACCCCTAATTTTTCGGGGTGTTACATCGAGGCATATTGACATCAAGTACCTTGTTGTAAAGGAAAGAGTACAGAATCATCAAGTGTCCGTAGAATTCATCGGCACTAAGCAGATGATTGTAGATCCGCTCACTAAAGGGCTCCCTATCACGCCATTTCAGGAGCATGTAACATCCATGAGAGTCATTGATCCCACAGATGTTTTCAGTTAGTGGGAGCTAAGCGTATTTTGATTTTCACAGACACTTAGAGATCTCGTTTTATACAGTTTATTTGGATGATTTTGATATAAAAATTTATTTCTACTTCTCTATATATATGCGCAAATTTTGAGTAAGTAGAACTACAGTCGTGTCTCGTTGGAGACATGTAAAAGCTTCAGGACCTCTTAAGGATAGGTACATATCATCACACTAAAGGGTGTAATCCTTATACCACATTTCCTATTTCATGATCTATGTCGTTAAGATTGAAAGTACTTGTGATCGTGCTTAGTCTCACTTCGCCTAAATTAAATATTGTGACGACTACCGCGTTTGGATACTGATAGTCTTGATGGACCAGATTGAATAGCATTACTCATATTGTCCAGCTATTTCATTGGTTAACCATTCAAATGTTTTCTTAATATCAAAATTTGTTTTCAAAATTTTACAATCATTGACGTTGCTCAATGAGGCCCAAGTGAGAGAATGTAAGAACTCTATATGATGGGCCTCACTGATCAACGGTATAGATTATCATACAATTGGACTGGATGATTGAGTGGACCAGTGAGCCCCACTTCAGGTGATGCACTGCGCAGTCTATCTACGTAGCTCTGTGTACTAGGGCTAGAATGCTATAGCTGTCTTACGCAGACAGTAGTTTGAATTGAACTGGGATACTACAATGTGGAGCGTGGGAGAGAGAGAGTTGTGATGGGTTTCAAACTCTCTCTCCACAGTTTCTATAAAAGAGAGTTGGGTCCCTGATCCTACACAATAGCAGAATACGAGTCCTATCTATAGTTTTGCAGAAAGGGTGTGAAGGAGAGGAAGATCCTAGCTTTATCTTCTCTGGTATTCTATATAGAAGATCTGGTTTCTATTCTCAGCAATGGCGTCTCAGTTAGGTAAGCCATCCCCCCCCTTGATCACCATGTCCCATGCACAGACAGATCCGTGGGCCTATTCCGCATATAGATTAAGACCCACATCAGATCGATTGTCAAAATCCCTGCTTATTTTTGGTTTTACTATTTTTAATAAGTTTTAATTTGATTGTAACTCTTCATGCATTGGGCTTTAGGTGTTGTGTCCAACATGAAAAGTGCTTCGAAAAGTCAGGGGAACATCATGGTTCAGCCAAATAAGATACTTATTATTTTTGACCGAAAACCATGCGCACTAGTAGAAATCACGACCATTAATGAGTTACGATTTTAGTGAGTTTTAGTTGTAGTTGAATTCCAAAATTCTTCCCTAGGATTTGTAGCTTTATTTAAAAAGTTATAAACTCATTTTTCATCACCAATGAACTTATTTTGAATTTTCTAGAATTAATTTCTATTTTTCCTGGAGGATTCGAGGAATCTATGTGAAGAGTTTCAGAGAAGCTCCATGGACTCGGAATAGTTATCTTAGAGGAAGATGGTACTGGACCTTTACGCATCCTTCCCTAAATTAGTGGGTGCACCATAAACCAAAATCATGGTCCAAGAGGTTGACATTAGACCTCTAGTTTTAACATGATTTTATTTTTTTTTAAAAATAATAATAATAAATAAATAATTACGTGATTTGGATACAGTTCAAAAGGAGAAAATTATCCAGGGAGGAAGCAAGTTCAATGCTGTGAGGCTAGTCTCTTATGTTATTTTTGGGCGTACTCTTTAAGTCCGCACTTTTAAGGCAAGCCAGGCCGTCCAAATCAGTGACCCACTCGTCGATGGAGCATTGCCGAGAAACTGTGTCAAGAAAATAATATAACCATGTAATATTTCCCTTCCAATTTGGACCATTCACTTTTTTAATTCTAATCATTATTTTATAATTGTAATCGAATGGTTAGGACTGCTTAATGAGTGTGATATGCTCCATCCACAATAGGGCCACGACTTGAATGGTCTGGATAGTAGTACAACATTGCCACATTTGAGGAATACAACTTTTTTAAATGGTGCAAAACTAACATCGAAATCCGTAGTCTAGGCATTACTAAAGGAGAAGGTGAGACCCCGGCCTCACGCAGGACGGTGCGCCCCTCTTACCGTGGGGCCCACCTTGATGTATGCATTATGTATCCACACCGTCCATCCGTTTTTTCCATATCATTGAAGCACATTATTCCAAAATTAAGCAGATCCCATTATCAGGTGGACCATATCATAAGAAACAATGGTGATTGACCGTCCTACCATTAAAAACTTCTTAGGGCGTACCCTAATGTTTCTGTAGTGTTTATTTAGCATCCAATCTGTTGATAAGGTCACGTAAGCCTCGATGAAGGAAAAAAACAAATATCAGCTTGATCCAAAACTTTTGTGGCTCATTAATGGTCAATCAACACTGTTTCCTATGTAATGGTCCACCTGATAATTGGATCTGTTTCATTTTTTTAGAAAATTTCTCAAAGAGGAATTTACAACTGTGTACCCCACCTTTTATCTATTGGATATTCTTTAAGCAATACAAACTTAACATACGCACTTAGACCTCCTCATACCGACAACAAATTCCTGGACAAAAATACCCCTCCTATGCACGGAAACGGATGGGCTACTCCCCCGCCACCTGCCAATGGCGGATCGTCGGTGGTTTGTGAGCCCCACCGTGATGTATACTTTTCATCCATGCTGTCTATATATTTTTCCAAATCATTTTATGGTATGAGACCAAAAATGAGGGATATCCAAATCTCAAGTGTACCACATCACAGGAAACAGTGTCGAATGAGCGTCAACCATTAGAAACTCAGGTGGGGCCCACTGTGATGTTTGTGAGAAATCCTCTCCATTTAAGTTCATTCACAGGGTCACAAAGACCTACATGAAGAGGAAAAACAAATTTCATAATGATCCAAAACTTCGGTAACCCCTAAAAGGGTTTCAATGGTAGACGTTCAATTCCCCACAGCATTTTACAGTGTGGTCCACTTGATAGTTAGATCTGTTTTATTTTTCATCTCAAACCTTAATATGAGCTCACCAAATAGATGGACAGTTTGGATATAACATAGACCTCATGATGGGACCCACAAATGCAACACAGTTAAATTTTTTATAAAAAAAAAAGATTACAGACTACCGCCGCGGCAGTCTGGCAGTTTTTTTTCTTTCTTTCTTTTTAAGGAGAACTTTTTCCCCTTACATTTTTCTCTAATACATAATTATGTAAATATGTATATATAAGTATATAAAAATATTTTTCTATCTTTTAATTCATTTCTTTGTCTAATTATTTAACAAGCATATCTCCTAAATGATTTACTTAACATACCACATATGATTTTGGGGTAGGAGAAGCTAATTTAGCCAACCAATGTAGTTATTTTCCAATATTCCATCGGGTTGATAGCCGAAAATCCATTTCATTCTCTTCGCAGTCAATTTCAATCAAATTTAGATGGCTTGGATTGTCTCGCAGCTATACCGTGTACGGTAGAAGAATTCCCATAATTTTTTAGTTAGTGTTGCACTAAACAAGAAGAGAAAATGGGCTTTATTGTTACACACTGTCAGCATGGCGATTCATATGCAGGTGTAGCAATTATATATGACACGGGCAAACTAGCAATTGAGCGGGGCAAACTAGCAATTGAGCAGGGCAAACATGAAATTGAGCGGGGCAAACATGAAATTGAGAGGGGCAAACATGAAATTGAGCAGGGAAACTAGAAAATTGAGCGGGGTGAACATGAAATTGAGTACGGCAAACATGAAATTGAGCGGGGCAAATAAAAAATTCAGTGGGGCAAACTAGAAATTGAGCAGGACAAACACAATGATTTCAGGACCAGCAAGATAACCCAATATAGTTTTAATAAGCCCTTTTGCAGTCAACTCATCCCTTGGATCAACCCTCCCAAGGCTATCGTGATTAGAAAAGGAACTCGGACTGAAATGCACAGACTTGGAAATTTTCTGCACTCCAAGATTACTGTAAACCTCATACAATGTATATTTAACGATGTATATAATACAATGTATACAACATGTTTCCAAAATTCCTCCCATGCCCTGGACAAGTATCATCTACAGACTAGAGACAAGCAATCATATGCTATTGACTTCCTCCAATCGGCAGTAAATTTTTGCATGTCTATTCCCGCCAAAGTAAGACCGCTACACAAAATGTCGATGAATTTCATTACGAATTTACCGCAGTCATAACCATTGTCCTGCTTCAGTGCAGATTCATCGACTCTAACGGTTCACTTCTTCCCTTCAAGCGCAATGCTGTCTCCAGTGGCATAGAAGAGAATAGGGAGTGCATCAGTTATCTTCTTCTTGTACTTCGGCATTAGATCTGTACATAAGTTATCCACAACAACGATTTCTCTTACTCTAGGATAGATGACCAGCAAAAACCAATGTGAATTTTTATGATTTATGGGCACATAGGCCTATTCACGATTTATAAAATAATATATTAGTCGAAACATGATAGAACACATAACAGTAAGAGATGATGTTCTGTGACGAATGCATTACCCATTCATAACACCAAATCATTTTGGCTTATGGTTTATCTCACTGCTTGGCAATTGCGTAGGCTGTAGTCAGCTGGCCTATTAGCGAGGCTTGTTCTGACGCCGATTTGGAGGCCCGGTGTAACGCCCTGAAAATTAGGGGTCGAGCAGAAGCTTAACTCCCGAGTTCCAACACATCACTTATGTAACATAGATAATGATGATTAAATGTTGTTCATATTAGTGTATTAAACATGAATGAGATTATACCAAATCAACATATCATACTCCAGAGACGGTTAAATTACGCAAGCGGAAGACTATGATAGATATATATAGCATATAAGTGGTTATGAGTCTCTAGAGTACGAACGTGTTACTAGGTTAAACAGTTACATATATAACTTCAAAATTTACAAAATGATAAAGTGTAATGTCATCTAGCCCATGTCCCTGTAGCCCCGGTGACGTAACTCCAGGTCTACATAGACCCGCTAAAGAGTTGCAGGTAGGAGAACTCCTCCTCATTATCGTAGAAGACAAGCTCCGTCTCATAAGCCTCATCATCACCTACAACTACAACAGAGTGTGGTTGGTGTTTTAAAACACAATCCCAGGTAGGAATGAGTAGCTAATTTAGTGGAACTATAAAGCAAAGGTTAACATGTTATCAATTCGGTCAAGCAGTAATGATAAATCAGTATAACAGTCATGTCCTAAGTACTCTTGTTAATGCAAGAATGGTATGTGACAATGATGTATGCCCTCGCATGTACTCCCTCAACGACATCATCTCACGATCGCGCATGCAACACTCCCGGTAAACGTGCACTTCCTCGCCAAAGCACATGCAATGCGGTGCATGATCATGTTAGCTAAGTTCTTAATTAGACCTATTTATACAGCAGGTTTGGGAAGCTAAGGTACCTTCCTTTATATCATTTACCCAAACAATGATCCATCTAGGGTCGTCAATCCTAGCTTGTCGCATACGATAGGCAAGTTCAGGTCACTATGGAGAGGCCCGTCACCTCAGTATCGGTCTATTTTATACTCGAGGTTACTCCACCAATGCCCTACCAACTGGCATTCTATTTTTGAAGGCTAGTCACCAACCCGACTAGGGACCACAGCCAGGCTACGCCGGGGTAGGCCTCGTATATATTCGATGTCACTACGGGAAGGCTCGTCACCTTAGCGTAGGCAGACAGCTCGAATACAGTATCTCATACCACCGTATTTGGCTCACGAGTTTGGGTTACTCACTAGTCACTACGGGGAGGCTCGTCACCCCAACGTAGGCCGACAGCTCGACCACGGTGTCCCATACCACCATGCCCGGCTCATAAGTCTTAGTGGATCGTGGTACCAAGGTTTAAACGGGCTTTACATTGGTGAGTGGTACCTTAGATTCAAGCAGTTACGTCCATACATGGTGAACATACATTAGGCCAATCGGGTTATTTGACAAGGTCGACTGGTATGAACACACGTTGAACTAATTAACATGGAGTGCATAAGCACTCCGTATGGCCTAACCACTATCGACAAACAGCGTACGACTCGGATTCATCGAACGCATCTTGTATGTCAAAATGACCTCGGCCACTAATTCGGGGATCATTACCGATTGCCTGGACTACGCAGTAGTCCCAATCATATTCAAATACAATAGGCATTCATATGTGATAGTCAAACAACATGTGACAACTAATTCAAATATAAATCTCATTTGAGCATTTCAACAAAAATATAGTGCACATGTTATCATACATAGGCATTTCATCCATAAATCACTTCGTAGTAAGATAGGTTACATGAAGGAAACTGTAGCTATAGATAAGGTAATTGAGAATCATTTCTCAACACCCTCTTTAAATACATTTCAACAAGCATTTTCTTATTCAGGCATTTTATCAAACACTTAGACTACACATATCAACATACGTGTAATAAATTAATTATAACATATATTATAGCAAATCCTTTCATAAGGGACGTACAACAATCATGGCAAGCTCAAATCATAATTTCATATTCATGAAAACATTTCAACAAACACATGGAATGCATTAATTTTAACATAGTTCATATATATATATATATATATATATATATGTAATACACGGAAAACATCGCATCTAAGCATATGTGATAGCAATTAAGTCAGTCATAAATCATTAACTGACATTGAAAGCCTTGAAAATTATAACCTAAACGTTTATAGTCCGCACCTTTCGTCGGTTTACTCGACACGAACTTGGTTCGTACACAACGTTTTTGTCTACGGCACAACGGCTACCTAATCATTGAAATAGGTTAACTATTCTACCGATTTCTTTATTTGGATTCCTAAAACAGATTAGGGTTAGGATTTCTTACCCAAAAATGAAGTCAGAATCAACGGTGTAACGATACGGGAGAGATGATTTGGCACGTGGAGTGGTGGGATTGAATCCCGGCAACGATCTCTCACTCTCTCTCTCTTCTCCTCACTCTTTCCTTCTCTTTTCTCTCTTCTCTCTCCTAGGGTTTAGGAAATTCGTATGGAATGAGAGAGGGGTGGGTTTAGGGCATTATATAAGCCCAGAAGTGATGTCAATGGCCCCAAGGCCATGGTATACTTAGGTTATAGCCAAAAGTAGTCTGTTTCAGGCCAACGGAGCTCATTTGGTGGTCCATTACCTGCATACGGTCAGGGAAAAGTTTCCTGACAATGGATCCATGTCAGGTTAAGATTCAGTCCGATCGGATTAGTGGATCGACCGTGGAGGACCGGTTTCAGTTCAACGGTCATCGTCACTCGATCAGGGTTACAAGTACACTGACCTGTGTAGGGAAATTCCCTGATCCGAGGGTGTATTTGGGTCATATTCTAATTGTCTGAAACCTTAAATTTGTCCTGCAAGCGAACGACCAATTCACTTAAATCTGAGTTCATTTTTTAAAGATATTCGCGTTTCTCACACACTTCGCTCCAGGCTCAAGTTGTGCATTTCTGGATGCTATTTGGACTTGATTTCCGAGATAGTTGTCAAGCCCAGTAAGGCAGTCATAACCGTATAGTTTCGCAGTTATCGGACTTTCGACACGCTGTACAAGTCCGATGCGGAGTTTTAATGCGCTCCTGAGAGAAACTCGGTTTTGAGATTGATCCTAGGTTTTTAGGTAATGTAGAGTTAGCGATTCTACTGGTTTTAGGTCTTGCAGTTCGTATAGTAAGTGGTTCAAGCTAATTCCACTGATTATTTAGTTTAGCACTTTATTAATTTTCGTCTAATTTCTATATAGTTTGACCCTTAGTGATTTCTGCCTGAGGTGGTACTCGGGTCTTAGTACGGATTTTTTCGGGACGTTATAATCTACCCCCCTTAAAGAAATAATTTTATCCCCAAAATTGCCTGAGGGTAATAAGTAAAGGTTTTATTATTTCATTTGTTTAGTTCTGTTGGTTTCAGGTTTATATACGTGTTAGGGTATATAATAACTACAATAGCCTAGCTCATAATGGTCTACCCCCCTTAAAAGTTTCTACTTTTGAGGTTTGAAAATAAATGTCCAAATCATTATTATTGTGCTAAGTGTTTGATGATAAATTCTACCTAAGGGTGGTATAATCTACTCTTTATGATTGAGCTAATACAAAAAGTCAGTTGTAATAGGCTCAAATCTGATACGTCGATTGCCCGCCTAGCCAGGGCAGACAACTCGTCGTATCCCTTCCTAATTCTGATGGATCCTGGTCTTCTGCTCGGTCAAAGCAGTGAGTCTTTTGGTAGTCATCCGGGATTGAGAATTGAGTTAAGCCGCGAATGCCTCGTAGGAATAGGGTTCTGAAATTCTAAAATTCGATCATCCTAAGTATTTGAGTATTATAATTCATTAAGAAGTTCAAGCCTCATGTTTATAAGATTGTCCTTCGAGCCTTGTTCAATGAGAATTCTTGTTTAACCTATATTTAACTTGGTGGATAGTAAGGTGCCTGCCCAGCCGGACTGTGGTCCCGGCGTGGGTTGTGTCCGGGTCCCAAAGTGGATGGTCGGGGGTAGCGTGCTCGTCCCATATTGGAAAAGAAATGCCCGTTGATCTGGGCTATAAGTGGGGGCTTCGGCCTTTAATGGTAAGACGCGTTTTGGGGCGAGCCATGGGCTAGCCCCGTGAACAAGTCCATGCGCCTTTGGGCAAAGCGAACAATATCTTACTGTTGAGGCCAAGCTGTTACAGATGGTATCAGAGCGGGAGCGCTCTGTCTCCCGAGGGGGGTGGGTGTTTACCCAGCCGGGCTGTGGTCCCAGCGTGGGTGCGTCCGGATCCCAAAGTGGACTAGTCGGGCTTCAAAAATAACGCTCCAACTGGTTGGGGGTAGCGCGCTAGTCCCACATCAGAAAAGGAATGCCTGTCGATCTGGGCTATAAGTGAGGCTTCGGCCTTTAATAGTAAAACGCATTTTGGGGTGAGCCATAGGCTAGTTCCGAGAACAAATCCGTGTGCCCTCGGACAAAGTGGACAATATCTTACTGTTGGAGCCGAGCTGTTACACCCGGTATGCGATCAAAACCGACAAACACTCCTCAAGGCTTTGTTGTTACAAACATGATCAAACTTCAATACATGTAAGAAAATAAAATTTTCAAATAGATTAAGGATTGACGAATTTGTATAGTATCCTAAATTACCTCAGAGATACATATAGAAATCATATAACGAGTCCACCAGGTGAATATAATCCATGTTGCACATGGTTTTTGGTTCGATTTCCCTAAGAAAGCACTCCACAACTAGAAGTAGGGCAACCTTCATGACGTCCTCATGCTTATTAGTGTCAACTAATCTCTTAAACACGTCCATTATGTGTTTTAATACTGGATATTCTTTGAAGTATTTGTCTCTTAGTGTACTCGTAGTGCAACGATTCTTCGGTACAGTAAGATCTCTAGTCTTAAGACCGGTAATGAGGGCGAAGTCCATCTCGAAAAACTGCAATCGCCTCCCCCTGATCTCAAATACTGAATCACATTTGCATCTTACTAACAGAAGGTGAAATCGAGCCCCTATAAATCTAAAGGATGTAACATGTAATAGAAACGAGATTGCCTAAACAGATTTAGCTGACTATCGTACTTCTCCAATTCACCCTTCATATTGTCAAACCACCATGTCAGTGTACACCTAGATGTTGGGTTGGAGATTATGACAGAATATTCGTTGCCTCCAGAAATGAATTGAAAAACATATCAAATATAAAATTCACAAGATAAACATAGTGTACAAAATCAGACATAATTAAAAACAATGTAGCATTTCATTTATTTGAACAAGCTTCATATGAAATAGAAATAGAAATTGAGTGGGAAAATACCAAAAATTGTGCGAGACAAACTATCAACATAAGCGAGACAAACTATAATTTGATCGGGGCAAACTGCAAATTGAGCGGGGCAAACTGGATATTGAACAGGGCAAGTTAGACATTTTACCAAGTTCAACGTTAGCCAGATTAATGAACATTTATATTGGTAGTATCAATAAGAAGATGTTATTTGTAACTAGTTTTGTTGGTTGGTTAATTTGTCACATTTTCTTCATGAAATGGGTTGGATTCGCATTATTTTAGATACAATAAAATAATTCGAGCAAATCTAATGTACTTATTCGATCTAATAAGTACCTTGTGTTAGAATTGAGAAAGTTTATGCCTCGAATCTTTAGTATTCTTTTATTTATCACATGTGTCTACTATTTAGGTAAAATACCGTCGCCTATTGTCACTATGAATCTGAAACAAATCTCAGAATCGGAAGAAAAGGGGGAAAGTATAGAAGAACCAGATGTAGAAATATAAACAACTTCTGAAACGATGAGGACTATATAGGAATAAGAGGCATCCACAAAAGAGGTCTCTATCCTTTGTTCGAAAGAAAATAAGGATCCAGACAAACTATATGGGAATCACGGGTTTCAAGAAAATTGAAAGTTGGAAATACTTAAAGAGGATAGAGACCTCTTCTAGATTGAAAAACCTCTTCTGACTCCTCTTTTCAACTATAAACAATGGAATTATCCATCGCGATATATAAAAAAATGATCGCTTTGAGAAAACATTGAGCGGGGCAAACTAGAAAATTGATCGAGGGAAACATTCAATTTAGCAGGGGGAAAATGAAATTCAGCGGGGAAAACATGAAATTCTGTGAGAAAACATGAAATTGAGTGGGGCAAAGTTGAATTTCAGTAGGGGAAACATGAAATTGAGGAGGGCAAACTAGAAATTCAGCGGGGCAAACTACAAATTCAGTGGGGTAAACTAGAATATCAGTGAGGCAAACTAGAAAGTCAGCAGGGCAAACTAGAAAATCAGCGAGGCAAACATGAAATTGAGCGGGGCAAACTAGAAATTCAGCAGGGCAAACTGGAAAATCAGTGGGGCAAACATGAAATTGAGTGAGGAAACTAGAAAATTAACGGGGCAAACTAGGAAATCAGCGAGGAAAACATGAAAATAAGCGGGGCAAACTAGACAATCAGCGGGGCAAACTTAACAGATAATTTCATGGCTTGACCCGAAAAATTTAAACGTATCCAATGTTCAAATGGACCACACCACATGAAATTTTGAATTGAACTTCTAATGTTGATCATTTCTTTGGGGTCATAGAAGTTTTGGATCAAGCTTATAATTGTGTTTTCTATTAATCCATGTCTGTATGATCTCATGAATAGGTTTGATAACAAACAAACATCACTGTTGGGCCCACTATGGTTTCAACGATGGAAATCATTATGCCCACCGTTTCCTGTGGTATGATCTACTTGATCTTTTGATATGCTTCAATTTGGGGCTAAACCATTAAAATTAGATGGAAAACGAATGGACGGCGTGGATATACTACATATATTTAATGTGAGCCCAACTAAGTTTACTTAGTACAATGGGAGCGTACTAACTAACTCAGTACGCAATCCGATTACGCTCGTTATGCCCCACAATGATGTTTTATTTGTAATACATCATGTACATCCCGCATTATGTAATACCTCTCCGTTTTCATTGGAATATGTATACACCAAAACCCCATATGTGGGAGAAAACCTAGACATTAAGGGAGGGAACCTAGACATTGAGCGGGACAACCATGAAATTGAACGGGGCAAACATGAAATTTAGAGGGGGAAACATTAAATTCAACAGGGAAAACATTAAATTCAGCGGGGAAAATAAAAAATTGATCGAGGCAAACTTGATTTTCAATGGGGGAAACATGAAATTCAGCAGGGCAAATCATGAAATTTAACGGGGCAAATATGGAATTGAGCGAGGCAAACATGAAATTCAGTGGTGGAAACATGAAATTCAATGGGGCAAACTAGGAATTTAGCGGGGCAAACTAGAAAATCAGCGGGACAAACATGAAATTGAGCGAGGGAATATGAAATCAGGGGGCAAACTAGAAAATCATTATGCCCACTGTTTCCCGTGGTATGATCCACTTGATCTTTTGATATGCTTCAATTTGGGGCTCAACCCCTTAAAACAGATAGAAAAAAGGATGGACGACGTGGATATACTACATACATTCAATGTGGGCCCAACTGAGTTTAAAATATACCTGTGCAAGGGTCCTTACTCTTGCTCGGGTGGTAGACTCTCAGGAGTTTCAACTCCCGGTCAAGGGTTCGAGTATCCATAGGTGGTGAAATTTCACCAATGTGAGTGTGTGGGGTGTGTGTGCTTGTGTCATATATATATATATATATATATATATATATATATATATATATATATATATAATACCTATGCTGCGTGCTTTCTTCACTGGACCGACCATTTTCAGAAGAAGGCAAAATGCTGATAAGGGGGGCTTGCAAAAAGGGTTTTTTTTTGTCTTTCTACTAGAAATGTAGTGAGGAAAGGGGGTGAAAGCAATGGCAGTGAAAGCAACAGTGGAAAGGGAGAGGAAAAGCAAACAAAGGAAATGGAGAGGAAAAGCCATTTTCGTGAACAAGAGGGGTATTTTCGTCCTGGAATTCGGTGTCCATACAAGGAGGTCTAGGTGCGTATTGTAAGTTTGTATTGCTTCAAAAAAACCGCTGGATAAAAGGTGGGGTCCACAGTCGTAAATTTCTCTTTCTCAAAATGGTCTGGAAAAATGGATGGACAACATGGATAGATAATACATACATCAAGGTGGGGCCCATGGTAAGGGCCACACCATCTTGGGTGAGGATGAGGTCTCACCTAATCCGCTTTCATGCTAATGTACATATACGAGATGTTATTCTACAGTGATTTTGTTTAAGATATATCCTATCAAATGTGCTGACCGTATGTAATTTTAATGTTTAGTTAAAGGCTAAAATTAAAAGATTCTTGATCATTGAGGATGAACGAATGTGACGAGCCCCAGCAAAAGCTTACCAGTCTATAAAAAATTAAGTGTGCAAGACTTCATTTATTTTGCCTTTTCTAATGGGAATTTGCTGCCAATTTCTCCACAAAATAGTATTTTACCTAATACCTCCACCAACTAAAATGCTTTCGCTGGATAGTAGTAAAGTAAAGAATTGTGGGCCCAGATGATATTTTTCATCGTAACGTTTCGAATAACAAATATTTAGTCAATCTAAACATAAAATAAGCCACTATGTAAAAATAATAATCTACACCCTTACCACTATTAGATTGCACATGCATCCCATCCGAAGATACAATAAAAACATATCATTAGTAGTGTTGTACTCTATTTTAGACCATTCATGGGTGATCCAATTAGGAAAGGACACGTGTTATGGCATTCGAAATATATAGCATGGGGCACGAGTGATAAGTCCAAGATGCGAAAAGTGGTTTAGCGGAAAGAGTGGTGCGACTGAGAATGAGGTGGAAAGAAGTCAAGTGAAAAAGAATGATTAAAGGGATACGAAGAGACAGAAGGATCTAGAAGACCAACGTAGAAGCGATTCAGCTGCCACAATTAGAGTAAAGAAGATGAAACGTTTGAAGAGAAGTTGTAATAAAGATTTATAAATAGTAACGTTAATGAACAAAACAAGTCATCTCATACCAATCAATCAAACCAATGTAATTATCTTTCAATTATCTACAATTTATCTTTCCTTATCATAGTTTAAATCTTTCATAGGAGTAGTTATAATCGTTCTTTTTTTTTTTTTACACATGCACACACACCCCACACACTCACGCTGGTGGAATTTCACCGCCTATGGGTACTCGAACCCTTGACCGGGAGTTGAAACTCCTGATAGTCTACCACCAGGCAAGAGTAAGGACCCTAAGAGTAGTTATAATCGATTAGTTGTAATTTTATTCTATACTCATACTTATATATGTTGGACTTTTATATCAATATAAGTAATTCTTTATTTAGAAAAGCTCCTTGCAACTGTGCCTCGACTGACTATGAGTATTTCCCTTTTCATTTGATGATAGCTAGGTATCAGGAAAGTTCTTTCATATGGAAGGCAAAGTGTAACTCATTTTTAAAGGAAGAACCCCACACTCTAAATATCACATAATCACTCTATAAAATAATTCGAGAGTGGCTAAATAGGCAACCTATTTGCATAGATCTCGGTAATATACAATTGCGGTTATCATCTCTATCTATATTAGCACTCGGAATCAAGTTGTTCAGTTGGAATTGAGTTGCACAATGACTTCTAGTACGCCCGCACGCACCACAAATGACAAAAGCATCCAAACTGAAAAAGTATCGAATAATTATTAGCACGCCCGATGGGACCAAATTACTTGGTTGTTAAAAAAATGATTTATATAAGTATCATAGTGTTGCAAGACATGAGTCGAAGAGGTGGTTGTAGTAGTACTACCACTCATGAACCTTCATTGGTTGAGGAGTTATAGGCACAACCAACACCCAAGTTGTTATCGAACTCAACGCCTAGTTCATTAAATCCGGATAGGGCATCCTTATCTTAAACTGATCCTTTAGAGATAATTTCTATCTGGTTACATGAAATGCAAATAGGAATTCAACATATTACTGAACAATTACGAGTTCAGGTCGAGTAATCTCGAAATCATGCCAAAACCTTCAATAGATGGATGGTTAGTCAGGCCGAGAACATGAATAGGATGATGACCACCATTGTTAAACGAATGTCAAGTGTACATCAACAAAATGTGCCTCAACCAACTGTTGATAATAGCTTTGTCGGGAATCTAGCGCCAGTACCGCCAACATCGCAATTACCTCTTCCACAATGGAATATTCATCGGCTCCACTCCAAGAGATACGGAATGCTCTGATGCCTGTTGAGTTTAAGCAACCTGATCGGGAGGTGATGAACATTTTTCTTGAAGAAAGAAATCAGGGTATACCTGGGGGGCAACCCTTCCTTGGGAATCCACCCTATCATGGAAGATAAAACCGGGTAAGTCTGGAACCACCACTAATGGTTGAACCACACCATCTAGATCATGACCGAAGAATGAAACTAGTTCAAAAACAAGCAGGCTAAGTTCTCAGTCGTACTACTATCCTGGTCTGCCATAAGCCTTATCTGGAATGGATTGACCGATAATCTCTATTGTTATAGCTAACTTTGATATTTTTTGACCAAGATGAATGAGTTCAACCAATATGATCGAATTTGATGTTTTATTATCAAGATGAATGAGTTCGATCAAGATAGTCGAATTCGATGTTTTTCGATCAAGGTGTCCGAGTTCGACCATGACGGCCAAATTCGATGTTTTTCGATCAAGATGGTCGAGTTCGAGTAAGACAGCCCAATTCGATGTTTTTTCAATCAAGATGGCTGAGTTCAACCAAAATGGCCAAATTCAACGTTTGTCGATTAAGATGGCCAAGTTCGACCAATACGGTCAAATTCGATGTTTTTCGATCAGGATGGGCATTTTGACCAAGATGGCCGAATTTGATATTTTTCGATCGAGATGCCAAATTCAATCGAGATTGTCAAATTTGATGTTTTTACTCGCTCAACCAATCACATTTATTACACCAAACGACGAACCAACATCACACTCACCTTTTCAACTAAGGGTGAGGCGATGTGGGGGGGGCAATGTTTACCCTATTTACGACCGTTCTTGGGAGTCCAATTAAAAAACGACGCGTGTTATGAAATGTGAAACATACAGCATGGAGGGAGACCGAGAAATCAAAGATGCAGAAAGCGGTCAAGCAGGAAGATGGGTGTGGGAGAGAAGGAGGTGGAAAGTAGTTGAGTGGAAAAAGAACGATTAAATGGATATGAAGAGACAGAAGAATCTGAAAGACCAATGTAACAACAATTCAGCTGCCATAATCAAAGAGTAAGGAAGAGGAATGTAAGTGCAATAGTTATTTGCCCCTTTGGTTATCAAATTTTGTGGTGCCGAAAACACAATCTATGTCTTGTGTAGCATATTGACTTGTATGTTCAAGTCACCGCATCAATGCTACAAGCTAAGAACGATGATCTACTTCAAGAAGCTCAAGTTCAAGATATTTCTCTACTTCTGTAAGCTTCAATGATCAGAATATCTCAATAGCTACATCAGAAGATAAGTTCTTATTCAAGTCTCAAGTACAACTCAAGAATAAAAGTACAAGATGAAGTTCAAGCTTTAGAAGATCTCAAGTTTAAGCTACATCACAATCTTCAAAGGTCAACCAACATCTGAAGAAATGAAGACTCAATGTTCATACTTCACATTTAAGGTATAAATGACCTTAGTTTGACCTTAAGGTAGGTCATTTTATATACATAATTCAAATAGAATATTTTTATAAGTGTTCGGTCTGTTCTAAAACCAGTCCTGGACTCTGTTTGACTAGTCCTAGAACTTCCAGTCCAAGAAATTCCAAGACTAGTCCTAAGTTGTTGCAAATTTTTGAAATTTTTTAGTTGAGCTTCGACCAGTCCTGGAGTCTGCTCAACCGGTCATAGGAACAGTGTCGACTCATTCACGACCAGTCCTGCAGCTATGACTCAAACTCCAGCAACCATTCTTGGTTCCTCATAACCAATCGTGGGATGGTCATGATCAGTCGTGGACACCCTAAGACCAGTCGTGGAACGGTTTTATCCGATCGCACTTAAAATTTCAAAATGCAGTTTGTCCTACGACTAGTCGTGGTAGCCACACGACTAGTCATAGACGCAATTTCTGCAACTATAAATAGAACACGAATTTCAGAGTTTTTCAAGAATTCAATTCAAGTAAAATTAAGGCATCACTCTGAGATAAGTTTATGTTATTTAAGCTATGCTGTGCATATTTCATATTCTTTTTTGTTAGCTTTTGTCAATTTGATTTTGTTTCTGCATTCCAATCTAAATTGAAAAGAGGAATTGTTGTATTCCTTCTTCTTGGAATCAAAATCAAATAGAGCTAGCCTAACTAGTTTAATTTAAAACCAATTAGAACCTAGAACCATTTCAAATTGAGTATTGGACAATTGAACTTCTATATTCGAACTTCTACTCCGATTGGTTCTTTCGGGCTACAACGAAAGGAGAAATCTAGGTATTTCACTTTATTGTAAATTTCCTTGTTTTTGGTTTTTGTTTGAGATTAAGTCAGAAAAATCTCAATCTAGTGGTTAACTGAGGAGAGCTAGAAAACTTAGAAGTGGAGTTTTTTTGAATTGTGTAAGCTCATTTAAAAGACACAATTGTGAAGGTTTTAGGTGAACCTGTGAAACCTATTTTCATAGTGAACGCTGATATCTCCTGTGTGAGGATATTAGGAGTGGAGTAGCAATCTGTGTGGCTGTTGTTTAACAGTTGATATATACACAGGCGAACCACTATAATTCTATGTTTTGTAGTTTAAATGATTGTTTGAATTTCTATATCTTTTATCATTCAAAGCTGTGGAATGTATAATGAATGTAAATGTTGTAATCTTTTACATTTCAAGCATTGTGGGGAATGTTGTAATAGTTTAGAATTTAATTTCTTGCTATTTCCTTTATTTCCTTTCAGTTTGAGTTTTTGATATTCAAATTGTTCTAGTAAGGTTGTCCTGCCATAAACCCTTGATTTTTATGGTGCAAGGTTGTCCTTAGAACAAATTAACATTGGTATCAACCTCTCTATTTTATTATTTGAAAATTGCGTTACATTTCAATACTGTGATTTGTTTAAAGTTCTATCTTTCAAGGCTATCTTATTCAGTTAAATTCTGTTGTTAAAGTTTTAATCTGGCATATTCCTATTCCCCCCCCCCCCCCCGGACATATAGCTAGGCCTTTTCAAGGAAACATTTGAAGAGAAGCAACAACAAAGATATATACATAGCATATGAAATCAACAGAGCAAGTTATCTTATACCAATTAAACAAATTCATCAAATTATCTTTCAATTATTCCACAATTTTTTTTTTCTTATCATAACTTAGCCCTTTCTAGGAGTAATTGTAATAGATTAGTTGTAATTTCAGTTTACGCTCATATGCTAGACTTTTATCTCAATACAAGAAGTTCTTCATTCAGAAATGCTCCTTACAATTGCGCCTTGACCGATTGTAAGTATTTACATTTTGTTTGATAACAGTTAGGTATTAGGAAAGTCCTTTCGTACGAAAGTCAAAGTAGAACTCATTTTCAGAAGAAGAACCCCACCCACCGAATATCGCATGATCACTCTATAAAATAATTTGTGAGTGGCTAAATAGGCAACCAATCTGCACAGATCTCAGTCATATATGGTCGCAATCATCGTATTTGCTTATATTAGCACTTAGGTAAAAGTTGTCCAGTTAAAACCGAACCACATAGTCAGTTCTAACACATTGGCCCACATGCATCACACATGACAAAAACATTCAAACAAATAAAAAATTTTATTGAACAAGTCTATACGATTATTTTGATTATGAATGTCATACACATGCTGTATGGGCCCAAAATTTTTAAACTTTATTACTTTATAAGAAAAAAAAAAAAAGTTCAAAGGTACTTTAGTAATTTTCCTTTCCAAAAAGGACTGCCCAGGAATTTCCAGGACACAATGAAATGATCGGCAGAGTAGGTAGAATTTACAGTGATTATCACGTGTTCCATCTGTGTGAGGCCCACCCGTGATGTTCATATTGAATTTAGTGATCCTCCTCATGTTCACTGAACATACCAAAGAATCATCCCAATCCAAAACTCATATGTAAAACACTAAAATGGAGTAATGTTCTGAAAGCCTATATATTCACGTGGTGTGGCCCACCTGAGTTATGGTGTCCTTTCATTCTGGGGCACCTCACATGGAACCACCACAACATGGTGCGTTCCCTCTATGGTGCACCACATGATATGTCCTCAGTTCTTCCCTTGGGCGTGGGACACCTGAGTTATGGATTAGACTGTGGGGAGAATACAATGGACGGATTGGATGGCACTCACACCACTTGGGCCCACACAGTTCGGACTTATAGTAACTAGGAATGATCACAAGTTGAGCATACTTAATTACCGTCCATTCATATTACGTGGGGCCTACTGATGATTTATATGTTGTCTGGTAAGCCTACCTCCTTGTGTAGTCCATGCATCTTAAGAATCATGTAGTCGACGCACCACATGGGACAACGTGCAATTAGGCCTAAAACCTACATTTTCACATGGTGTGGACCACCTGAGAATTGTGGTGCCGAATCCGTCAGATTGGGGTAATATAATATAAATTCCATCCTACTAAGATATGGAGTTATTTTATTGGACCACCATACAAATTCAATACGTGCTTGACAAGACAACCTTTCGAAAGTTGGTGGGGTCCATTTTGATAAATGTAGCCAATGAAATGACGGTGCATTACAGCCTTACTCCAGCCATACCGAATCCAGGAACAATTGGCCATGTGGACAAATCCATTGAATGGTTCAGATTATTCGGGCTTCCTTTTGGACATGGCAACACACGTGAGGGAGCGGATTCGACGGTGGAGCCCATCTTTATGTATTTGTTGTATATCCACCACGTCCATCCATTTTGCCAGCTCATTTTATGGCATGAGCCGAGAAATGAAGCTGATCCAAATCTCAGGTGGACCACACCACAGGAAATAGTGGTGATTGAACGCTCACCATTAAAAACTTCCTAAAGCCCACCCTAACTTTTATTTGCCATCCAACCTGTTGATAATCACACACAGACTTAGATGAAGGGAAAACACAAATATCAGCTTGATCCGAAACTTTCGTGGCCCACAAGAAATTTTTAACGGTCAATCACCTGTTGATCTTAGAGATCTAACCGGACATAGTAAACGGTCCAAAACAGCAGTTTCCTACTCACCTGCCAATGTATGGTGAAGATGTTTTGATCGGTGAAAATTTTTCTTGATGGGGTGAGACTTCCCGATGGATGGTGTCGATCATCTGCCCCAGACCTTTGTGGGCCCAATCTGGCCATCAAAGGAAACAAACGTTATAATGATGAGCCCGTTATGTACCAGACACCAATATCTTTCTATTGCATGTGGCTCGCAATCATTTGAAGCAACTAGAACCAATGATTTGGTGGGCCACCGTACATTAGTCCATATACGGAAAATCAAGGGCATTGAACTAGAAAGTGGATAGCCCACTGAGTAAACTCTGTGGGCCCAACTGTCATTCATGAATTTGATCGACTCCTATCTAGAGGTGGGCAAAATGGACCCGATCCGGCGGATCCGCCCCAATCCGCCCTGTTCCGAACAGATCCGACGGCCAAGATCAAGCCTAATCGGGTTTGATTTTCCAGATCCGATTATTTTCGGTTCTGGTCCGGATAGTCCTATATCCGACCCAACCCGACTCGTATACCCGAACCGAATGGACCCGACCCGACCCGAATAGACCCGACCCGAACAGCGGGCGGGTAGTATAAAAGATATTTTTTACTTTTACCCTAACCCATTTCTTACCCTCTGTTTTCTTACCCGACCCTCCCTTTCCCTCTTTTCTTACCCTAACCCTACCTGAACGACGGACAAGCGCTGCCCGACGTTCTACTGCGCTGCCCGACATTCTGCTGCCTGCCGGACGTCCGGATATTGTGGGAACAAAAGGTGGCTGTTTATCGGAACTTGGGGTGGTCCGAGGATGATTTCCTCTTGGCATTCAAAGTGCAACATATTTGCATGACAACGTCGGAGAAGAAGATCAAGAGAGTGATGAATTTCTTCGTGAAAGAAATGAATTGGAAGCCATCAGATCTTTCTCGATGCCCAGGTATTCTAATGCTTAGCTTGGAGAAGAGGATCATCCCGAGATGTTCAGTCCTTCGAATCCTAATGTCTAAAGATCTTATTGAGAAGGATTCCCGTGTCAGTAGAGCATTGATAATTAGCCACAAGGCCTTCTTGGAAAGATTCATTATCAAGAATTAGGAGAGAGTTCCTGAAATATTGACGGTGTATCAAGGTAAAATGGGATTTCTAGCATTAAGTTTCAATTCTGAAGATGCAGACAGGGCACTAAAATTGTAGGATTTTCTTTCACAAAACTAGGAAAGCAGTGCATTGATTTGGCTTGATCCTTGCCTCTCAACATTTCACTTTTATGTAGGGGTGGCAATGGACGGGTTGGTCCATAGGTCAGCTGGCCTGACTCAATTCTGAGCCAGGTTAAAGAGGACTAAAGATTTCATTGTAGATTTTGACTCCTGGACCCCTTCAATGTTGTGACAGTTCCTTATTGCTACCATCCAAACAACAAGTGTTACAAATGCCCAGTCTAATTTGGGCTAGGCCCACTTAGGTCGAGCCTATATTACAATTTAATGGATTGGGTTGGGTTTGGTTATACTCAGGCTTCCTGAATTTTAAATGGGTTGAGATGGGCCTTTTGGGTAATGGGTCATTGATCGGATTTGGGCCAAGATTCTTAGCCCATTTAGTAAATGGGTTGGGTTTCAGCTCACTCAGACCTGGCTCAACCCAAACTCAACCCATCACCACTTGTAGTTTTATGCATTTTGGTGTTTTTTTCCCTTGTTTTTGTTATAGTAGGTGAAGATGCATTTCTTTTTGTAAAATTTTAAGTGGTAAATGCTTTACACTTGAAATTCTTTTAAGGTATAAAGTGTTTATAGTATGTCTTGTTTGGCTTTAAGATATAAATTGTTTACAAGTAGCTGGTAACCGTAAGCAGAGAGACTACTGGCTGCAAGTCTTGTAAACTAAAACACAGTAAAATGCCAGAATTCTAAAAACCCCTATTATCCAAGGAGAAGAAGAAGAAAAGAAGAAGAAGAAAAGAAGAGCTGCAATGGCCCTCTTTCTTCCTCAGATTCAACAAGAAGAAGTGATGCCATATCAAGGTACAAAATCTCTCTCTCTCTCTCTCTCTCTCTCTCTCTCTCTCTCTCTCTCTCTCTCTCTCTTCTTTTTTTTTTTCTTGGATCGGATCCGAACCTGGGCCAATCCGATCCGACTGAGTTTTCCTGACCGAGTCAGACTCGGATCGGTCCAGGGCCACATGGGTTAGGATCGGATTAGGTCAGAGGACCAGGACTCGGTCCCGGTTCTGACCGAATTCGGGTCAGGCCATGCAGAACTCGGATCTGGTCGAGTTGGGCCCAATCCGATTCGACTCGGTCCGATGCCCAGCTCTACTCCTATCCATCGCTTTTAACAGATAATTTTAAGGCTTTAATCAAAAAAAAATCTTTTAATATATAATTTTAGGGCTTTAATTAAAAAGGGAGTGGATCCAATCCTCAGTTGGAGCACACCACCGGAAACAGTGTGAATTGAACATCTACAGTTGAAAATTTATTGGCGGCCAAAGAAATTTTAGATCGAGCTGATATTTGTGTTTTCCGTTAATCCATGTCTTTCTGATATGATGAACAGGTTGGATGACAAATAAACATCACTTAGTGCCTAAGAATGTTTTCAACCCTCAAAATCAATATTTCTACCTTTTCCATTGGAATGGTCCACGGCCTGACAGAGTTTATTCAGTACGATAAGAGCTTACTGAGTAATTCAGTACGCTATCCACTTCCATTGAACTGCAGTACGATTTATAGGACGTGGATTGCGTCCTACCCTGCACGGATGGTAATCCGTCCAGGTAGGGCTATGTGGGGCCCACCATGATGTAAGTGTTTTATCCACGCCATTCACCCCTTTTCTCAGATATTTTAAGGTATAACTGTAAAAATGAGGCAGGTCCACAGCTCCAGGGGACCACACCAAAGGAAGCTGCACTGATAATGACACCTGCTATTGAAACCTTTCTAAATGGCTAACGTGATGTTGTTTTTACCATCCAACCTATTCATAAGGTCATGTAGACGTGGATGAAATGAAAACACAAATATCAGCTTGATCCGAAACTTCTCCAGCTCCCAAGAAGTTTTTAATGGTGGACGTTCAATCCCTACTTTGTGGTCTACGTAAGCCTTTAACCTACCTCATTTTTTTGTTCATATTTTAAAACAATCTGATAAAAGTGTTAAACGGCATGGATATAACACTTACATCACGGTAAGCCCTATAGGGCCCTGCTCGGAAAGATTACCGTCCGGATGGGGGTAGGAAACAACCCGCGTCCGATTTTATAAGCTGCCCAAAAACTATGGTTTGTTCAAAGCACGTCAGAGCCCAAATTGACCATGACTTTTCACCTCCTATGCCATCAACGTGGTGGCCCACCAGATAAACAGTCTGTAGATATACATGCTATCCATATGTATGGTGAGGATTACAATCTAGTACACTACTCTTTCGTGGGTCATCCCATCTAGTTAGTATTATATTTATGGGTTGAGCACAGGTCAACTTAGACCACCGGTTTTGAACTGGTTAGGCTGGACCTTGTCCTATACACCTCTGGTTTTATCATGGCCATTGATTGATCGAATAAACCTTGCGCCCATCTGATCAATGGTATGGATCATGGATAAGTGGATTTGGGTCCAAAACTTCGACCTGACCCAGTTTTTAAATGGGTCTAATTTCCGTCATCTTAAAATAGACCAGACCCAGACTTAGACCAGGTCCAGACCAGGACCCAAGAAAAGTTGTTATTTAATATAAGCATAGGGAAACCTAAATGTTTATTAATTAATTAAAAATATCTAAGGTAAGTAGAAGATCAACAACCCTTAGATGAAATATAATGGTTAATAATAAACCCATTCTTAAGTTGGAGATTCAAATAGGACTTTTTGGAAATTTCAATTGAAACTTACTCTTGGAATACCATATTCCCTTAAACTTTATTTAATTTAAAAATTGATACAACTAACACATCGGAGCATTAGTATAAAACTCCTCTAATAATCATCATGTCCCATCTAGATCCAAACCTAATAGATATATGGGCTAAACCCCAATTAAGTGATTGAGTGGGTTTTTTTTTTTTTTTAGAAAGCGATGTGACCTGAATTTCAATTGATTAGGGTTTGGGCTAAAATTTTGACTCAATAATTAAATGGGTTGGGTATGGGCTGTTAAACAATAATGTAGAATTTCGTGGACTGATCTGTGCATCAATGATGGAAATTGAATAGATTGTAATCGTAAATCAAAGCGATCGGACTTGATTGGTTAGCCATTAATATTTGAGTAAGGAACTGAATCTTCTGCATGATAAGACTCCAGTTTCCTTACACTCTTAAGGAAATCATTTCAATGAAACTCAGTTTCACATGTATTGGTGATGAGATCAAGTTCTTATAAAATAGAAGATAGTCGGAAGAAGTTGAGCACATCATAACTTCAAAAGTCTCCACAAAGTTAAAAGTTCTAGGTCTATTGAAATTGTTGTGGATAGGGAAAACAAATTTGAGCGAGGCTCGTAGGTAGAGCTGTACACGAGTCGAGTTAGCCCGATCAACTCACTCAACTCGACTCGGAAAAGATTGGCTCGCCTTAGATTGAAATTAAATTCAGACCAAGTCGATCTGAGTTTTGGATCTCAAAAAAATTTCGAGTCAAGTTCAATCTTGCCCAAGTTCTCGACTTGAATCAAACCTCAACTCGAATCGACGCTGGATTGAATCGGCTTCGTAACTCGATTATTATGATATTGATGCTGCTCATTGAGTGTTTGATGAAATACCTGTAAAATATTATTACCATTTTGCTTTCTATGAAAAATTGAAAATGCACTCTGTATTTGAGAAAATTTCTTATAGGCTCGAACTGGCCCCAGCTGCTGACCGAACTGAGCTGAACCGGCCAGTCAGGCTTGAGGACTGAGCCGAGCCAAGTTCGAGTTGGGGTTAGCTACTGGCTGAGCTGTAACAAGCTCAACTCAGTTTGATTCATGTACAGCTAAAATATGTATGTGGGATTGGGACTCATCTATAGGGCCCAATTGGTTTTATGATTTGTTAGACCTACATTGGATGTCATAAAAATGAACTTTGGAAGAAGACCTAACTTATTGATGGTCCACTTACTCAGCTCAAATAAAGGAAACAGTGGAAAATAAAATGAAAAAAACATAAAGTTTTTGAAGAAACATATTACCAGATTGGTATCCCAGCTGGGTAGTGTATACTCTCCTGACATGATGTAAAACCAGGATCAAGTTTCAGCATGTGCGTTCGGCAAGGCGGTAGGCCTGAGTCGGGCTCGGTCGATCAGGTACATGCATTAAGTAATGCCAGCCCATTCATGAGGTGGGCCACTGTATAGGAAACATATGGACAGCTAAACAAAATTTAAAAGAAGATTGGCTCCTTTTACAAATATATGTCTCGCAATGTACTGGGCTAGAAGGTCGATTCCCACCAAGTGGCTGACCGTTGTTTTGTGCGAGGGTTGCCGACGTGATGAAGCCCGATTAGTTGATGGGCCAGCCCAGGCTGGGGTTTTGAAAAAACTTTCTACTGATGGCACACCTGAGCCCAAGAATTTGGGTTGTAATGGGCCAGGGTCATGGCTCGCTGAGGTTGTATCTAGCCTGGCCCAGCCCAAGCTGAAAAGGCCCTGGCCCGAATCTGCCAGGTTGGGTCAGGGCTAGCCCTAAGTTAAATGATTAACATCTGAAATAGTTCAGTCTAATTTTATTATTTTTTCTTTCTTTCTTTGGATATCCTCCATTTACAGAAAGGCCCATCGTACAAATGGTTTGGATAATTGAAGCATGACCCTTTTATTCAATAAATGTCTTTTAGCTATACATTCACACCGAATAGGAATCTAAGGGAGCGTTTGGATGGTAAGTTACTTGAGATTAGCTACTTATCTCATAAGTAGCTTATTTTGATTTCTACTTATTTAGCAGTATATATGTTGGGCGAACAATATATTTATTGGTCAAAACTAGACAAACGGCCGGCTTGGTTTCCAACTTAATAAGTAATTATTTCTCAAGTCAATCTAGTCCCCCTCACATTCACCACCCATCATGTGGGGACAACCTTTGATGTGGGCTGTTCATTGTGTGGGCCCCATCTTTGATGTGAGACGTCCATAATGTGGTGCCCACCTTGGATGTGGGCTATTCATCATTAGGGGCCAACCTTTAATGTGCACCGTTCATTATGTAGGGCCCACCTTCGATGTTGATCATCCATCATGTGGGGCCCACAATTAAAGTCATTATTCATCATGTGGGGCCCACCTTTGATATCCACCACCCATCATATGGAGCCCACCTTTAATGTAGAACATTCATCATATGGGCCCCACCTTTGATGTGGGTACCGCCTTGGATATGGGCCACTCATCATTAGGGCAGACTTTTGATGTGGACCGTCCATCAGGTAGGCCCACTTTGATGTGGATCATCTATCATGTGGGGTGCACCATTATTAATTGCCCATGATGTGGAGCCCACCTTTGATATGGACTGCCCATCATGTGGGCCCCACCTTCAATATGGGTTTCCTATCATGCGGAGCTGGCCTTGGATGTCGGCCATTCATCATTAGGGGTTAACCTTTGATGTGGACCGTCCATCATGTGGGCCCAGCGTCAATGTCCACTACCCATCATGTGGAGCCCACCTTTGACGAACTGTCCATCATGTGAGCCCCACCTTCAATGCAGGGGCCTCTTTGAACATGGACAGTGGGTGAGAGCGAAGTAGAAAAGCAATAAGTTAAAATACTTTTTTAAAAAATACTTGCTATGTAAGTAAGTTTTAGTACATAAGTTGCATTTACAATGATGCTCACCCAATTAACTTGAACGAAAAAAGTGACTTAATCATTCAATATAAATTGAAAAGTAATTTATCGGTATTATCCGGTTACTTTTTCTACTCACAGCAGTAGTTAAGTAACTTATTTGAGCTAAGTAAGTTTATTTCATGATTATTTATAACTTTTTTACTTTAATAACTTACTATCCAAATGTCCCTTAAGTGTCTATAAACCATCCATTTTCTTTGTATAAAGATAGACCACCTGATAATTGGACCGGGCCAACATTCCTAGCCAATCATCAATGCCCTTCCCCAGACACCAGTTCTAGGTTTCAATCTTGGTCTTGGCTAATCCTACAGGCTCAGGCCCAGCCCTACAGGATCTGGCTACTCGGACACCGATCCTAGGTTTCATGCTCGATCTTGGCCAAGACTACATGCTCAGGCCCCTAGCGTTACATGGTCTGGCTGCCCATCCACTTCTCACTCATAGTGGGTAGTGTTGGGGATTTCTACTGCAGAATCACACAAATATAAATCTAGGATAGCAATCCAATGGCGTCAAGCAATCACAAAAACACAGATATTTAACGTGGAATACCCTTGCGGGAAAAAACCATAACAGAAAGCAAAACAAATCCACTATGAAAAATAAAAATTACAAAGAGAAAGGACTTACCCGATTCGAACAACCTCGAATCTCACCCTTGTTACACCCTCTGCAAACCCTAAAACCCTTTTAAGAACCTTTGGAACTCCTTTAGAAAGCCTGAGCATCCATTAAAATGGCCCTATGAACTCCTATTTATAGTTTAAGAAACCCCCCTTTCGCACCGACTTTGGAATAGTTTGAAAACTGTCTCAAATTTACACAGCCCGTGTGCTGTCTGCGTAACCTTCGACTGGTCGAAGACCTCGGGAATTTCTTACTGGACTTCGAGTCGAACTTTCTCTGGGCTAGTCGAACTTTGCAGATTTAAGACATATTAACAACAGGTTGGCCTAGCTAAAACTAAAAGGCCTTTAGGACTGTACGAACTTATTTCTAGACGTGCTTAGGAGTCTGAGTCGGGCCTGACCTGGGCTGACCCTAATGGGCCCACAAGGTGCTCGTTCACATCGTTTGGTTGTGGTTATTCATACATCAGCATGCCTTAGCTGTAATTCCATTTTTATGTGATATTCAACTTTCATAAGCTTCATAAACAAAATAAAGTAAAAAACAATAACGGCCTAGTGGACCATTGTATGGAAACTTTCCTATGCACATATTAGCGTTTGGACTTGTTGGCATACGCACCACCTATCTAAACCGTCCATTGTGGCATGTCCCCTCCTTTGGCCACTAGGAAAAGGTTAATGCAATCAGATGCTTCTAATCATCCATTACTGGGCCCATCTTCTATGAATAATTTTCTGCATCTTTTTTGCTTGACATTAACTAATCGATTTGGAGCTTAAATTAAATTGATCAATTACAACCCCAAGCTTTAAGATAGGTAGATATGTTTGGAAATCAACTGTATATTATCGAGATATAATAAGATTGGTAGCATATTTAGTCACTTGCACAATGTTACTTAAGATAATTACATAATAATTAGAGAGTGGGTTCATCCTCTCAAAAATAGGTCATACCTCTACCTACCATATAAAATGACTCTTTCTCTTTTGTGCAAAAAAAAAAAAAAAAAAAAAAAAAAAAAAAAAAAAAAAAAAAAAAAAAAAAAAGGAAAATTTTATAATCAATCATGAAGAATAACTGCATAACACTTTTATAGATAGAAAACTTTGTTTAATACTCGAACTAAATCCAACGTATGAGCGGATGTATCACTAAAGATTACACCAAGAAATGTAAATGTTTGATAAAGTTAAAGGATTACATTAAAGAATGTAAATGACTAACAATTGAAAAATATATTGGGTTTGGTTTGGTTTGGTTAGCATGAGACGATTTTTTATGATGAATTTCTCTTACTATTTATAGTCTTAAATTGACTATATGGATACTTCCGACATTCTTATGGCTATTATAACCGTTTTAGCACTACGTGACTTTTTGAAAACTTTTCCCTCTTAGCTTGCCACATGTACAGATAATTGATACAGGCTTTCTTACCGACTCGACCACTTTCCACTCGACTACTCTTGTTTTGTGGATGATGTGGCGCCATTCAATAGACGGCAATTGTATACCCACAAAATCCTTTTCAGGTATCTCCGCAGATCTTAAATACATCACATAACTGTAATAAAGTCTTTCTAGATTCTTCTCTTTTCTAAATCTTTCTTTTACTATGTTTCTTCTTCCTGACTGTTCCTCTTCTCTCGACCAAGCTCTATTTTTGTTGTTAATCGATCATCGACCACATCTCTTTTGTCGGTCGCTCACCCACACTCTACTTGATTGCTCTCCGTATCTTTCCGTTTTGACCGCTCTACCAAGCTTCTCGGTCATATTCCATTTCGCGACTTCCTTCGGCTACTCGGCTTGCTTTTAGACACATTTGTAAGACCCGTATCATAGTCCGTACCATTCCTTAGATTCCCGAGATCCTCCCTGTCGAATTCAGGCGACCTGCGACCTGTAACCGGCATTTGCGCGTGACCCTGAGTCACACGCTGTCAACCTGAGTCGACTCAACCCGATACTTGTACCCTAAAGAACGTGCCGTCGCCGCAGTTCCGATACCGCGTCTCGCGCGCCAAGGCGATACCCAGGTCAGGAGATGTGGGCCCGCGTTCAGTTCAAGGAAAACGTCGTGCGTTATAAAACCTAAGAAAATCTCTACCCAAATGTCACCTCAATCAATCAATCAATCCCACCAAGGGTCAAGTACATATCAAGTACACATTACCTTACACCCCATCCCCAAGCAACCCCAAAAGTCAACAATCCGTTACACAACCCATCCCCTATCAAGTACACCCACCACTCACTTCACCCATCACTCCATCACCCATCCCTCTCTCTCTTATTCTCCCTTCTCTTCTAAGCAACCCAAAGACAAAAAATAAAAATAAAAAATCCCACGTCCAAGCTCTTCAACCTCCATGAGAGAGTTTTGTGTGAAGCCGACTTCCTAACTCTCTCATCTCCCATCTCAACCATCAAAACTTTATCATCTTCCATTGAGATCGAAGCCAAGGAGACTACCTTTCCAAGGAGCTAAGAAGAAAATGACGGTGGGTGATCTTGGACCCACACTGTAACGCCCTGAAATGAAAATTGAGAGTCGAGCATAAACTCAACTCCCAAGTTCCAACGCATCACTTATGCAACATAGATAATGATGATTAAATATTGTCCATATTAGTGCCTTAAACATGAATAGGATTATACCAAAACAGCATATCATACTCCAGAGGCAATTAAAGTATGCTAGCGGAAGACTGTAAGATGTATATAAACTGTACAAAAGTAATGGCAAGCCCTAAGAGTATGAATGTCACTAGGTTAAATAATTATAAGTTTAATTCAAAAATGTACAAAATCAGAAAGTGTAATGTTTTCTATCCAAAACCTTGTATCCCCATCAGCGCAACTCCAGGTCTACATAAATCCACCAGAGAGTTGCATATAGGAGAACTCCTCGTCATCATAAAAGTCCGGCTCCGCTACGTAAGCATCACCATCATCTGCAACTACAAAAGGGTTTGGTTAGTGTTTTAAAACACCGTCCCAGAACATGGGAGTGAGTGATCAACTCGGTGAAACTATAAGACAAAGGTTAACATGTTATCAATTTAATCAAGCAATAATGATAAAGCAATACAATCAAACATCCCTAAGTGCTATGATTAATGCAAACATGAAATGTATTAATGATGCATACCCTCGCCTGCACTCCCTCTGCGAATTTCCTCTTACGGTCGCGGCATGCACCCCTTCCTCTGTGCTCAACGCCAACGCCAAAGGCACATGCAATGCGATGCATGAACGTGATTACCAAGTTTTTATTAGACCTTTTCATACAGCAGGATTGGGAAGCTAAGGTACCTCCCTTTATATCATTAACTCAAACAATGATCCATCTAGGGTCGTCAATCCTAGTTAATCACATACGATAGGCAGGTTCAGGTCACTACCACCAACGCCCTACCAACTGGCAGTATATTTTCAAAGGCTCGTCACCAACCCGACTGGGGACCATAGCCGGGCTGCGCAGGAGTAGGCCTATTTCATACTCGAGGTCACTCCACCAATGCCCTACAAACTGACAGTCTATTTTCGAAGGCTCATCATCGACCCGACTAGAGACCACAGCCAAGCTGCTCCAGTGTAGGCCGACAGCTCGAATACAGTGTCTCATACCACCGTATTCAGCTCACGAGTTTGGGTTGCTCACTGGTCGCTACGGGGAGGCTCGTCGCCCCAGCGTAGGCCGACAGCTTAACCACGGTGTCCCATACCACCATGCCCAGCTCATGAGTCTTAGCGGATCATGGTACCAAGGTTAAACGGGTCTTTACATTGGTAAGTTGGTACCTTATGTTCAAGCAGTAGTGTTCATATATGGTAAACACACGATAGGCCAATCGAGTTAATTGACAAGTTTAATTGGTACGAGCATACGCTGAATTACTCGACATGGTACCACTGTCAACAATCATCGTACGACTCGGATTCACCGAACTTATCCAATGTAGCGAGACTAATTCGGCCACTTAACCAGGAATTGTTAATGATTGCCTGAACTACGTAGTAGTCCCAATCATACTCAAATGCAGCTTATGGAGACATGTGATAATCATATAGGCATTTAACAAACAATCCAAGTACAACACTCATTTGAGCATTATATCAAACACATAGGGCACATGTTAACATACAAAGGCATTTTATCCATAAATCACCAAATAGCGAGATAGGTTACATGAGGAAAATTTTAACTATAGATAAGGCAATTGAGAATCCTATCTCAATACCCTCATTAAATACATCTCAACAAACATTTCCTCATTCAGGAATTTTATCAAACACTTAGACTACACATTTCAACATACATGTATTAGACTAGTTATAACATATATCCTGGCAAACCCTTTTACAAAGGAGTTGCCACATACACAACAAGCATATATTCATAGTTAATAATCATGGCAAGCACATATCCAAATTTCATATTCATTCAGACATTTTTACAAGCACTTAGACTACACACTTCAACATACGTGACGTATGTTGGTTATAACAGGTGTTAGGGCAAATCCTTTTACCAAGGAGTTGTCACACGTATAATAACCATATACTCACGATGAATAATCATAGCAAGTATGAATCCAAATTCAATACTCATTCAATCATATCAACAAACACATGGAGTACACTATATTCAACATAGTTCATATATATGTGTAAAGTGCGGGAAGCATCGTATCTAAGCGTGTGATAGTAATCAAGTCAGTCATAAATCATTAACTGACATTGAAATCCTTGAAAACTATAACCTAAATATTTATAGTCCGCACCTTTCGTCGGTAGACTCGTATCGAACTCAGTTTGTACACTAAGTCTTCGTCTATGGCACGACGACTACCTATTGCATGAAATAGGTTAGCTATTTCATCACATACTCTATTTGGATCTCTAGAACAGATTAGGGTTAGGATTTCTTACCTAAGTACGGAGTCAGAATCGCCGGAATAGCGATATGATAACGGTGGTTAAGCACGTGAAATAGTGGGATCGAATCCCAGAAACAAACTCCAACTCTCTCTCTCTCTCTCTCTCACTTTCTCTCTCTTTCCTTCCTTTTTTTCTCTTCTCTCTTAGGGTTTTCCAAATTCGTATGGAATGAGAGAGAGAGAGAGGGTTTAAGGGGCTTATATAGGCCCATAACTGATGGGAATAGTCCCAGGGCCATGGTATACTTAGGTTATAGCCAAAGACTGGCCGTTTCTGTCCAACGGAGCTGATCTGGAGGCCCCTTTTCTACATGTGGTCAGACTTAAGCTTCCTGACATTGGATCTGGGTCAGGTTAAGGTTTCGGTCCGATCGAATTTGTGGATCGACCGTGGCGGACCAGTTTCAGTTCAACGGTCATCGTCGCTCGATCAGGGCCACAAGTACACTAACGTATGTTGAAAATTTTTTCTGATCCGATGGTGTAGTTGGGTCAGATTCTGACGGTCTGAATTCTTAGATTTGGCCTACAAGCGAAAGACTCAATTCACTTAAGTTTGAGTTCATTTTCTAAAGATATTCGCGTTTCTCACACACTTCGCTCCGGGCTCAAGTTGTGCATTTTGGGATATTATCTGGACTTGATTTCTGAGGCGGTTGTCAAGTCCAGTGAGGTGGTTATAACGGTATAGTTTCGTAGTTATCGGATTTTCGACGCACAGTCCAGGTCCGATACGGAGTTTCAATGCACTCCTGAGAGCAACTGGGTTTAGAGATTAATCTTAGGTTTCAGGGTAACGTAGCGTCAATGATCCTACTGATTTTGGGTCTTGCAATTCATATTGAAAGTTGTCCAAGCTAATTCAACAGGTGATTTAGTTAAGTACTTAATTAATCTTCGTCTAATTTCTAAAGGATTTGGTCCTTAGTGATTTCTGCCTGAGGTGGTACTCGGGTCTTTGTACGGATTTTTCCAGAACGTTACACACTCTCATTTATTATTATTTTTTTGTTGTGATTTAAGGGCCCACATATGGTGGGACCCACCTTGATGTATGCTTGTACCCAAGAGGGGCCCACAGTGGCAGGGCCCCTCCGTCATCACCGATTTCTCTCTCTCTCTCTCTCTCTCTCTCTCTCTCTCTCTCTCTCTCTCTCTCTCTCTCTCTCTCTCCCCTTCCCTAATTTTATGGCCCGTTTGTGATGTTTGTATTTCATCTATATTGAGCACCAAGTAGACGCAACCGGGGCCCACGTTGCAACCACCTTGCTGCCAGTTTTGGAAGGTCTGGATGATGGGAAATACAAATATTAGGTGGACCCTGCATGGCCAGATGGGCCAGCCCAAAACCTGCTGGACATCTGCTATCCAGACCGTCCAGTAGGGTCTGGACGTTCCCTGTGAAAAATAAAAATATCAGGTTGATTCAAAGTTTTTGGGTGGGCCGCTCATGCAGGCCCCACCTTGATGTATGAATCTAATCCATGCCGTCCATCCTATCTCCCAGCTCATTTTAGGCGTGGAGCCGAAAAATGAAGCCAATCAGATTATCATGCGGGACATATAATAGAAAACAATGATTCTTACCATTTAAATATGTTAGGGCCCACTTTGATGTTTCTACACACCAAAACATGCTGAATATTAGACTCATTTAGTCTGTTATGAGCCATAGAATCCAACCAGTGGAGTGGATCCTCCTGATGCGGGCCCCACCTAGGAAAATCTACAACAAAAAAATTTGTGCAGCAAGCGCTACTGCTGCCGACGTCCAGAGGATGCTGCAGTAGCGTTCTACCTATTTGCGTGGGACCCACCCCACATGTGTGACACATGTGCGGGTGGGGCCCACCAGAGGCCATTTGATGTATGTATTTTGTCCAGTCGTCCATCTGGACACTGGACGTGCAGCATACTTCAAGTAATAATAATAATAATAATAACAATATATTTATATATATATTATATGTAATATATATATATATATTATAATACATATATAATATTAATACAATATGTGGTGGGCCCCACGTAGGGACCCACCTGATTGGGAAAGGGATTGGCTGGCGTATCAAACGCCAGCAAGTTCTGTGGATCCCATGTTGTATGGGTTTATCTACACCGTCCACTGCGTGGACCCCATCATGATGCATGTATTTTATCATGTCCGTCCATCATCAGGACGTGGACCCCACCATGGCAGCGTGTGGGGCCCACCTTGACCTAATATGTTTCATCCACACCGTCCAACCATTTGGCAAGCCCGTTTTAAGGCTTGAGACTAAACTGAGGCAGATTCAAATCTTTGGTGGGCCACCACGTGGACACCACCATGATGTATTATTTCATCCACACCGACCAGATTATACTGGACGGTGCTGGACAATGTTTGGACGTGCTGCCCAAAGTTTGGATGGTGCAGATTTACATAGACAATGTTTGGACAGTGTTGATCATCATTAGTAGGTCATGTGCCCCATGGAATAATAGGGTACAGTGGTACACATGTTACACCTACAACTATTGAAATGATTTTGGTGTGGTCCAAGCCCACTTGAGGCCCATTGGTGTGGCCCATCCATGAGGCCCATTATGATGTATTTTGGCCCATGTGCAAGGCCCACCTGTTTGTATTATTAGGCCCGTGTAGCATGGCCCATATGATGTATTCAAGGCCCATGGGCGAGGCCCATTGTGATGTATTCGAGGTCCGTGAGCATGGCCCATTGTGATACATTCGAGGCCCTTTTATGAAGCCCAACGCGATATATAAGAGGCTCATGAATGAGGCCCAATGTGCTGTATGTGTGGCCGTTACGTTGTGTATGAATCCCTTATGTGGGCCACTCCTTGGGAGCAATGTTGGTTAAACGTCCACATTGATGGGCAATGATGGTTAGATATCCTCATTGTAACCTTCCCTTAGGCCTTATTAGGCCCATTCGCACCATTCTCTAAGTAGGTTGACCCTGATTGTTGGGGCCCATTTACATGTTCCATTTATTCTCATTATGCTATCCCAAGATGTTGGGCCCCCATAGGTTGTTAGTGGGATTACTCCTTTTATTTTGAAGTCCATCTAGGACTCATTTGGGCCCCCTAGGGCATCTAGCGGGCTATGCAATAGTATGGTGAAGGAACCCTTTCCGGATCCTTAGGTTTGTGGGTAGGCCGCTTAGGCCCAACCTTGATATAAGGGGGGATACATAATCATCATATAATATGCTTAGTATAGCTCCATGATACATGTCCATACACATCATCTACATGCTTATGATGAGATGAGTGATTGATCATAGTACATGCCTTTGGGCAGATTGTTATGGGACTCCCTGGTAAGGGGAGTTGCCCACATGAGCGTGCGGTACGCGCATGATTACTGTATGACTGAATTGCGTGATTCATGCATCTCGCATTGTATAACATGTATATTGTACGCTCTAGCGACATCAGAGCATTAGCCTCATGCATATCGTGGTTGGCAGGATTGGACACCAAAAATCTTGTTCTACATGGGGTGCTATAGATATCCCTGAGTGAAATTCCCTAAACCCTTATGGTACCAGGAGGTTGCTCCAATGTCTAGACCGAGTGGATGCATAAGCGTCGAGTGCTGATTACTAGAAGGTCGCGCTTTCCACTGTGTCATGGTTGATTGAAAGGGGGTGCGGCCTTACCCGCCCGGGAGGAGAGGGCAAAGCTAGGTTGAGTTTGACCAACTCGAGGAATGAGTCTGCTATAGATGAGTGGAGCCTAATATTGGCAGGCGGATAGTGAGGTCTCTTCCACTCACCTTGTGGCGCGCAATGGGGCGGCAATCTGATTTGGAGTGCACTAGACCCTGGTGATATTCCAGAGTTGAGCTATATTGGTATGTGGGACTCAGATGATGATTGGTATGCTTGAGTTGCACATTGCATTACATGGCCTTGGTATGGCCGACATCATTCATGCCTTGCATCACATAGCCTTGGTATGGCTGACATCATTCATGCCTTGCATCGCATAGCCTTAGTACGGCCAATAATGTTTATGGATTCATCAGCATATTCCACATTACTCTGATATTACATAATGGTATTACTACATTGCGCACACACTTTCACCACCCTCTAAGCTTTTCGTAAGCTTATGCACGACCATTGCATGCAGGTGACGTTGGATCGCAGCAGCGCTTGGGCAGGAGTGCTTAACAGATCATCTTGGAGCTTTTGTCTATCATCATTGTATTTCCCTTTACGTGCACTGTACTTATAAGTTTTTTTTATCATAGTGAAAATGTGATGGAGTTTTTTGGTTGTTGTTTGTGGGTTATGCCTTTGGTGATGCTTGTTACGAATTGAACCGATATTGAAAATCCTCCTTATAGGATCACAGGATCGGAACCTGGTAAATGGGTGTCAGGAACAAAGAATGGGGTACTACGGAGGTTGTCGAAGCCGGATTTGGCGATTGGAAATTTTGTGAGCCCGGTTTCCAAGTTTGTGGCATGACAACCTCTCTGCCGCTCAGTTTGCTTCTGAACACTTATCGGCCCTCTTTCCACTTCTGTATGGCTATCAACCGCCTACTTTGTCTACCAAGGTTTTGTCTTGGTTTCCCTCTCGGTCTACCTCCTGAATGACTATCGGCCGCTTGGTTTGCTTTTGAATTTAATTCAATTGCTCCCTATCTTGTCATCCTATTATATATGCTTCCGTAAAAAGCACTCCAAACATCATTAAATATCTTTCACATGTTATATTTTTCACTTGCTATATTACTTGTCCTTTACAATTGAGTTTCCCAAGAATAGTCAAAAATATGATACAACATTCCCCCTCCTCGCTTCACCTTTGGGAAAAGGTGAATGTAATGTTAATTCGTTATTTGATGCAATAAAAGTGATTGCTCAGCCATGTAAAAACTTCAATTTTGGCTATCTTGATCGAAAATCATAAATATTGCACCAAATATGTACCCACAAAATCCTCTTCAAGTATCTCCGCATATCTCAAATACACCACACAACTCTCATAAAATCACATGTGTCCCTCTCTTATTGGCTCTTGTAGGAACAGATAGAAATATGGTAGAACAACAGTACTTGAAAAGCCTTTAAAAATTCTTTTCTTTTCTAGATCATTTTTTTATCATTTTTTTTCTTTCTAATTATTCTTCTTCTCTCGATCAAGCTCTTTTTTGTCGCTATCTGATCATCGCTAGATATTGGCTGAATCTCTTTTATCGGTCGCTCTCCCGCACTCCACTTAACTGCTCTTCGCATCTTTCTATTTTGACCGCTTGACCAAGCTTCTTGGCCATATTTCATTTTCTGACTGCCATCAGCCGCTTGGTCTACTTTTTGATACCTTTCAGTTACTCGATCTACTTCTGGACACCTATCGGCTACTCTTTCCACGTCCATACGACTATCGACAACTTACTTTGTCCACCACGGTTTTGCTTATGTTGCCCTCTCAGCCAACCTCCTGGATTACTTTCAGCCTCTTAGTTTGCTTCTGAATTCCTTTCAACTACTCTCTGTCTTGTCATCTTGTAAACTGTGATTTCATAAATTAAAATTTAAAAAAAAAAAAAAAAACATTACAAGTATCCTAGAAGATCTTTAGCATGCAATGCTATAACATGTGTCATTTCCAATTGGGTTTCTCAAGAATGATAAGAAATATAGTACAACATGACCCCCCACATCGCTTCGCCTTTGGTAAAAGGTGAATGCATTGTTAATTCGTTATTTAGAGTAATAAATGTGATTGCTCAGCCATGTAAAAACATCAGTTTCAGCCATCTTGATCGAGGTCGACCATATTGATCGGAAAACATTAAAGTTGGCCAACTTGGCCATCTTGGTCGAAAACACAGCAAATTCGGAATCCTTTGTCGAATTCGGCAGTCTTGGTCGAAAAAACGGTAAATTCGCCCATTTTGGTCAAATTCGGTTGTCTTTGGTAAAAAAAATGACAAATTTTGCCATCTTAGTCGAATTCAGTCATCATGAGTGAGAAACGGCGAATTCAATCATCTTTGTCGAATTCGGCCATCTTGATCGATAAACAACAAATTCAGTCATCCTAGTTGAATTCGGTTATCTTGATTGAAAAAACCAATAAATTTTACCATCTTTGTCGAACTCAACCATCTTAGTTAAAAATCATTAAATTCGACCGTGTTAATCAAGAAACGGCAAAATCGATTGTAATAATAAAGACCATTGGTTAATCCATTTCCAATAAAATTTATAGTTAATGAAGATAATAATACTGACGAGAACTTAGCCTGCACTCATAAAACATGATTATTTATTATATAAGCATGTGATTATATACTATATAAATGGTAGTTTGATTGTCACAAAAGAGGAGACGAGTAAGGATGCCGTTGGAAGAAGACACTATACCGTCTGTAGAACGGACACCTAGTATTTTAATCTTAGAGGAAATTAGCGTTATGGTCAATCTTTTCCCTTCTCATTTATTTATAAAAGAATACGACATGTCGGTAAGAGTACTATCAAAATATAACACACTTCTACGAGGCTCCATTCCATGTACACGTGAAGTTTAAAATAACTTTTAAATTCGGAGTCATGCAGCCGGATCTTATATTTCAACTATTTCAAGCCTTCAGTCACATCATATTTTACATTTAAGAACTGGGCCTCTTTTAAACCTGCGACCATTTCAAACCAAGGCCTACACGTTTTTTAGCCCGTGTAAGGCCAGGACTCAGGGAACTGCCAATCCCCACCTTAGTTTCAAGGGCGCGGCTTCGGTGGATCCCTGACTGTGGGGCCCACCCTGTTGTATGTGCCTTACATCTATGCCGTCCATCCGTTTTGACAGCTCTTTTTGAGGTAGCGGATTGGGTACTACCCCACCAGGACCTAGCTGGAGACGGACGGTCCTGTCAGGGGCTCACTTTCTTCTATGATTCTTATCTATCCTGTCCATCCATTTTTTCAAACCATTTCACAAAATGATCTAAAAAATGAGGCAGATTGACACGCCACAGGAAAAAGTGATGACAATAACCCCACCGTTGAAACTTTCTAAAGGCCCACTGTAATGTGTATTTTCCATCCGACCTGTTCATAAGGTCACATAGACCTGGATGAAAGGAAGATACAGATATAAGCATGATCCGAAATTTATGTGGACACCGAGAGGTTTCATCAGCAGGTTTCAAATCTCCACTGTTTCCTGTGGTGTGGTCCACTTGAGAATTCAATATGTCTCATTTTCAGGTTCATCTGCTAAAATGATTATTTCAAAATGGGCGGACGGCGTGGATAAAACTCACAAATAACAGTAGGCCCCGTGGAACCCTGATAGGATCGTCCCTCTCTAGCCAGGTCCTAGTGGGGGTAGTACCCAATCCGTGCCCGTTTTAGAGCAGTACAAAAAATGAAGGAGATCCAAAGACCTGGATGAATGGACCACACTAATATAAGCTTGATCCAAAACTTTTGTGGCCCACGAGAAGATTCCTGTGGTGTGGTACAATGAGATTCGTATATGTTTCAATTTTTGGATTACGATATAAAAAGATCTTTCAAAACAGATGGACGGCATGGATGTAAGGAACATACATCAAGGTGGGCCCACAGTCAAGGATCCACCGACCTTGGTGGATGAGTGATCCACGGAAGCCGCGCCAGAATCACAGTGCGCCGTTGTACGCGTTTTCCAATCACTGAAGGGCACGTCGCTTGACAATAAATGCATCTTCGCGTATGGCTGACACGGCAATAACAGCAGATTACAATGAGAGCTCCCCAGTACATCTTTTCACCTTTAATATCCATACGACGATATTTTAGTAAATGATGGGAAATGAGATTTTTAATTTTTTAAATTATATACCATGTGGTGTATATATATATATATATATATATATATATATATATATATATATATATATATAAAATGATCCAAACCGTACATATAAAATGATATGGAAACACCACTTATCATATTTCAGTGGATCCAATCATTATCATAATTTTTTGTAATAATATCTAATGGTCGATCTTTGTACTGCTATGTATTGCACACGTGTTTTGTATGGGGTAGAAATTCGAATGGAAAAAATTTCATCATCTTTAGTGGAGTTTCGCACGTGTAAGAGATCTTAGGTGGGTACATCTTGAACGGGTAAGATTTTGAGCTAATCATCAAGTGGGCCAGACCCGAACATTGAGTGTGGACGCTTCGTTGTTTCTTTTTAACTATTGTTGGATGTTAAATGGAAGTTCGGTAATTGGGAATGAATAATGATCACATGCATTCTATACACCACCAAGTGGGTTTGATGAATGAATGAACTCTCCTTAAACAGAGGAAAATGAGAGATAGACCGAAACAGTGGTATATGGGACATCCTTATACAAAGGTAATAGCTCGCAATCGAATGGAGGGATATGATTGAGTGACATGAAGATAAGGGACACAATCTATGTATTCCCAAGTGGGCCTGATGAACGATGATTCTTTTTTCTTGCACAAGTGTCCATGTCCTCCTAACCCTATAAAATGGTCCATGTCCACGGAGTGGATTAGATTGTGAACACTTCAATAGCCAAGAATCCACGTTCTTCTCCCTAGTAATCGGTGTAGAATCTTACCCGTACAAGGTGAACTCCCCCCTAAAATCTCTAGCACGTAAGAAACTCATGATGATAAAAATTTTGCACTCCCAATTTCTACATCATATAAGGCCATGTGCATCGTATATTTGTACAAAGATTGCAACCATTAAATATTATTATAAAAAACATGTTGATGATCGGATTCACTAAATTTTGATAAGCAGTATTTCCACACCATTTTATATGGACCATTTATAAATGAACAGATCGAATCATTTTACATATCTATTTCCAATACGGTATATAATTTAAAGAATTAAAAATTACATGCTCCTAAAATGCCTTCACAATATTATTAGAAGTAAAAAGATGCTTAACGGAGCGTCAACCGAAGTAGCATTCATTGTAACTAATAGACTATTGGTATCCAACCAATCATGTTTGGCCACATCACTTCGATGGCCAAATATCACTGAATCATTCATTATTCAATTCGCTCCTATCCGCACTGGTAGATGAGTTGGGTACCTCTCATGCATAGAGAAGCGCTGACGTGCGAATCCAACCGGTGAGGCTCATCGAGCTCTAGTTGTAAGAACAGTTCAAAGCGGATTAAAGTAATATGGCCCAAAAATAATGTATTTATTATACGCATACTGTTCATCCATTTTTCTATATCATTTCAGAGAATGAGGCAATTAATGATTCATATTCAAAGCTCAACTCGACCACACCACATATAGCTGCGGAGGTAATGATTTTCATTCTTGAAACTTTCGTAGGGCCAACCATCACATTTATTTTCCATCCAATCTATTCATAAGGTCACATAGACCTTGATGAAAAAAACGAATATTATATTGACCTAAAATTTAGGTGATCCCAAAAGGGTTTCAATAGTAGACGTCCAATCTCCTGTCTTTTGCAGTTGGGTCCACCTAATCTTTATATCTGCCTTATTTTTCAGCTCAAGCCTTAATCTTAACTTGAAAAATATATATGCAGTTTAGACATAACACATACTTCACAGGACCACAGAACTTGCTGATGTCAACAAACCAGCTACATTGCTGTTGCGTGGTAAAACAGCCAATCCGCTTCCAATTCGGTGGGCCATCGCTGAATAGCACGTCGTTTGGGAATAATTACATCTCCGCGTACGACTGACACCACGTCATGTTTTCCGCACCACTCATCACACTGGCAGCTTAGCCTTTTATTTTGGCTAGTGTGCCACGAATTCGGATTGTGTACTGAGTTACTCGGTAAGCTTTTACAGTACTTAGTAAACTCAGTAGAGCATACTGTGAATGTGTGCAGGTTATCCACATCGCTCCATCCGTTTTTTTTGTTTCTCAGCTCATTTTAGTGGTTGATTAGGAAATTGAGAAATGCCTAAAGCTCAAGTAGTCAAGTGTGCCGCACTAAAGTAAACAGTGGGAATAATGACTTCCACCGTTGAAATCTTGGTAGGGCCAATAGTGATGTTTATTTCTCATCCAAACTGTTCATAAGATCACACAGGCATGGATGAAGGTAAAAAATAAATAACAGATTGATTCAAAACTTCTGAGGCCCCTAAGAAATTTTCTAGGGTAGAATTTCAATTCACACTGTTCCCGTGGTGAGGTCCACTCGAGATTTGGATATACTTCGTTTTTAGGCTTGAGCACTCAAA